>CM049433.1:40368515-41613515 GCA_026929855.1 Poa annua
TGGTACTCAAACAAGTTCCATATTTGCTTAAATGCTTTTTGTTCACCCATCTTTTGGTATCTTGTTTGTGAGAGAGTTTCTTGATGCTTAGTATGATCATCGATTATTTGAAGCCATCAAGAATCTCTAGATAAGCTTGTTTTTCAATTCTTTTATTTTGCCACATGCTTATGTTTTGTGAATATGATCTTGAATACATATATGTCATGTACCACCGAGAACTATCTCCATACAATCATTGTCTTTGACAAGTGATAATTATATTTGTGGTAAATTCATTGATCATCTTCACATTGGCTATTGTTCATAAATTGTCTTATTTTATCGCCAAGTTTGTTTTGGTCTAACCACCCTTTTGTCATCCTTGCTTCATTTGGATCTTTTTGTTGCTCTACTCATAATTTGTGTTGTGCTTTCTTGAGTTAGGAAAAGCAAGGCTCCCATTCTTGTGCGTTTACACTCAAAGTCTTAATTCTAAGTAATGCACTATTCTTGGGGAAGCTATCCTACATTGAGTAGAACATCATCCTTTTATTTGATATCGGGTCTTATTGATTTTCTTGAACTTTGTGTTCAAAAAGATATATGGAGGGTAATGATCCCACTTGTGTGCATTTTGTATTTACATACAAGATCTTAAAAATGCACTAATCATGGGGAAGCTACTCTATACTCTTTAGAACACTATTCTTTAAAATTGGTTTGGTATCTTATTACTCTTCTTGAACATGACTAATGTTTTAACAATGTATATGGAGAGTGATGATCTCATTTGTGTGCATTTTGTATTCATATACAAGATCATAAAGAATGCACAAATCTTGGGGGAGCAATCCTATATGTTATTGAACATTAGTTGTCTTCAATTGGTATTTGATCCCGATGACATGTCTCTTAGGAAGACAAACATTTTTCATCTTGGTACTTCGGACCATCATGAAAAGTGTAGAGGGTTATGGTCATTCCTTGACTATATTTTCATTTGATATCTTTTCATATTGGTATCTCCAATCATGTGTTGATTTGGGTCTTTGATATAATGTGGACAAATCTTTCTCTTGCCACACTTTTGTGTAGCTTCTTGATTTAATTGGTGTTTTGTCCAAATTGTATCTCATTTGGTTCTTGAAAGTTTTGTGCATGCATATTTACTATATGTATATCTTATGGCATGCTTACTTTCGTTGATCCAATATATAGGATAAACTCCATCAAATCCTAAATGATTAAGATGAGCATGAAATTCTATTTCATATCAATATGCACATATTTATGTGGAGTTTGTCCTATGTATTGTAGTTGCTCTAACTACTTTGGATCCAATTAGTTTGGATACCATGGTGTACTTGATTTATTTTAGGTACATGGGAGATGCATTGGAAGATTGTCACATATTAAAGAAGATGTCTTCACCATGTGCTTTTTGGAGCCAAGCTTGGATGATTGTGAACTCTCATCTTCTACACCGTCAATGCTATCTCGGTAACAAGTATCTAACTCATGCATATATTTCTAGCTCTCAACCATGTGTAGGTTGCTCTTTGGCATGAGTATGTCTAAGTTGCATTTGATATGGTTTTTGCAAAGTTCTTTTCAAAACATCTTCATTGCAAATGTGAGTAAGCCGGGATGGTTACACATCAAGGGGAATATATATAATCATTTTCATGATTCACCGATCCCCAATATGTTAATCTAGCAAATCTTCTTCAAAGTCTCTCATGTGCAATATAGATGAATTCTCAAAATCATTTGCCTTATGTGATATTTGTTATCTTTCTCGAAGCATCTCAACTATCACTTATCCTATGTGGGTATTTGTGATGCTTTGAGAATTTGGTGTTGGAAGTTCATCTATGCCCTCTAAGATTAATTTGAGCTATGTGCTTTGCTTTTATGCAAAAATCTTATCGGTGTATTTATGACTTCCGCTTGGATACCATGTGCTTTACCGTGTACCTACATTGTGTGTGCATGTTTCTTTGTGGACTTAGTGTCTACTTAGAAACTTATACACATGAGTGTAGTTACATCTTTAATTGGTATTCAAAATCTTTAGTGATCACCTTTTATTACTTTCTTGATTCTTTGGTGATCTCTAAAAGGCACAAGCTTTGCTTTTCTATTGGTATCTCATTGCCTCTTAATAAGCTTGTGATCGTATTTGATGTATCCTCTTTGGTGTGCTTGTATGCGAAATACATGATATGCACTATGTGCCTCATATTTTGAAAGACTAGTGATGCCTTGGCTCATCCTTGTTTTAGTCTCCTAAAATGTATTTCCATGTCACACCCATCCTTTCTTGTTTGAGCAAGTCTTCATTTGTCACTTCTATTTCTTGTTGCTCAACATTTGTTTGTGTTCAAAATTATCTAGGAGGAAGTGAGGATTCCATGTTATGCACACTATATTGAAATACAAATCTTTCATTGTGCATGTACCTTGGGGAGTTCCCTCTTTATTTTTAGAACACTTGGTTGATCTTATCATAATATCTTCTTGTGCTCAATTGTTTTTCTTGGATCTTTTGATTGCTTGCTTCTTTGTGAATGCATCCTTCCTTTGCAATTGGTATCCTTCTAGTGGATTTCAATTGGTATCTTTCTTGTGCAATCTTTGGATCCTCAATATAGTTTGATCCCCTCCATCTATTCGTCATTGGATATGTACATTTGATTTCACTCATATCATGAGAAATGCATAAATTATGGGGGAGCTCTTACTATATTGGCCTTCTAATTTTTTCGCCCATTTCGGCAATGGATGCCAATGGGGGAGAGATTTAGAGGGTTTAAGGGAATACGTGTTTGGAATACGTGTTTGTTCCCTTTCCCTTGCATCCTTGCTTCGCTTAGTGCATTGCATGTTTGTTCCCTTTCCCTTGCATCCTTGCTTCGCTTAGTGCATTGCATGGTTGTTCAATTCCTTATATAAACCCTCGTAAAAGGGATTGTCATCAATTACCAAAATGGGGGAGATTGAAAGAGCATTTTCCCTCATGTGTGGTTTTGGTAATTGATGACAACCTCTATGGACTAATGTTTGCATTGAGATATCTTTATAGATCTTGTCCATGCAAATAGTGGAGTTCATGTGTTGGACTCTTGAAGCTTATTTGATGACCAAGGTTCCATCTAAAGGTGTATATGATGGATGGTCATGTGTTGAGTTGAGCACAATGCAAGTATGTCTTGAAGGAGTCAAGACATCATATTAGCAAAGAAAGTTTGGAAGATAAAAGGTTGATCAAGTTGTTGATCAACACACAAAGCTACAAGATGTCCCAAGTGGGATCATGTATCTCTTGGGATGGTAATCACTTGTCCATATAGCTTTGTGAACTAACCCATGATATGTGTGTGTGGTATCTTTATGTGGGGTTAGGTATCTTCCCATGGGCTTGCATCAAATGAAGATTTCATATAGCTCGTGGAGGATGACGTCATGTGGTGATCGTCATCAAGGATAAGATGTGCAAGACCAAGAGAAGCTTTTGGAAGAGATCCTATGCTTGGAGCTTGCTATGGAGACATGAAGACGGAGCCTAGCGAGACTCTCCCATTATGGGTATGGGGGAGTATTTGGAGAAGTCTTCATCAAGCATGTGCTTGGACGCGCAATCAAGAAAGATGATCCACTTGAAGAGATCAAGATAGTCATCATCTAATTCAAGTGGAATGCTCAAGGCAAAGGTATGATCTTGATAGGGCTATAGGATAGATAGGCGTACTATCAAGAGGGGCTCTCGAGTGAGTAACTTGATCGCATCTTTGTGGAGAGCTCAAACCTTTGCATACTTGGCATATCATATTTCTTGGTTCTTATTTGGCTTTTATCCATGTGAGGAATTAGAGCTTGGTTCATCTTCATGCCAAGCGCTAGCTCATCCAAATCGGGATTTCATTCGTTCATCTTGTTGTGTTTTGGATGATGGGTTTTGGTGCTTGTCGTGTTCCTCATGACAAGCCCAAGTGCTTCGAAAACGGTTTTACTTTGGCAAACTTCTTGCGTTTTCGGTGGCGGAAATATTGCCGGTTCGACCATGAGGAAAGTCCCACACCTTGCCATGTGTGGTGACTTTGCTCTATTCATGGGATGCAATATTTCCAGTTTTTGTAGCCCTGTGCTCGTCGCTATCTTTCCAACAAAGTTGGTTTCACCTCATTCGGAGTTCATTTGCAAAAGTTATAGCGGTTTTAGTTTGGCTGTTCTGAACCGGATTATTGGGGCCGGATATTTCGTTCCACCGGAATTTCCGGTTCCCCAACTCGTCCAAGAAATCGGCTAAGGAAAGAAGGAAAAGAGGTGCTGGACTCAACCGGAAATTGTGGTCGGATATTTTGATGACCCGGAATTTCCGAGTTGCCCTCAAAGAGCCTCGCGAAAACGGCTAAGGATTGTTTGGTTTTGGTTCTGACTCCAGCCGGAATTTCAGCTCGGAAATTTCATGGACTCGGAATTTCCGGTTGACCGGAATTTCCGAGTCTCACTTATACCGGAATTTCCGAGTTTCGAAACAGCCAACGGCTATATTTCCTGGAGAGGTATAAATACCCCTCCCCTTCTTCTTCCTCAGAACATCCAAGGCAGCACGACTTTCCCCTCTCTCCTACTCCATTGTTGACCTTGGAAAGCTCACTTCCCTCTCAATCCCTCCATAGATTCTTGCATATTCTTTAGGGAAAGTTGAGAGGAGATCTAGATCTACAATCCTACCAATCCATCTCTCCTCTAAGTGAGGGGAACCTAGTGGATCTAGATCTTGGAGTTCCTTTGTGGTTCTTCTCTTTGTTCTTCCTCTCTTCTCCCCCCACAAGCATTAGTTGCTTTTGGTGGGATTTGGGAGTGAAGGATTTGACTCCTTTGTGGTTTCTTGTGTTCTTCCTCTCTTATTCCCCCATAAGCATTTGTTGCTTTGTTGGAATTTGAGAGTGAAGGACTTGAGCACTTCGTGTGCTCTTGCCATTGCATTTGCATCGGTTTGAGCCCTCCACGAGGATTCGTGGTGGTGTTACTTGTGAGCTTGTTACTCTTGGGTCATTGGACCCTAGACGCCTTTTGTGGCCGGCCTTTTGTGGCCAAGACCTTTTGTGGTCAAGACCTTTTGTGGTCACTTGAGAGCCCCCAATTAAGTTGTGGGTGTGTGCCTCAAGACTTGGGAGCCCCCAATTAAGTTGTGGGTGTGTGCCTCAAGATTGTTGTAAGGGATTCGATCTCCGCCCAAAAGGGGATCAATAGTGGAAGGTGAACTCGCAACCTTTTGTGGTTGAGTTCATCAGGAGAAGAAGGTGAGCCTTGGTGGCGTTGCGGCTAACCTGTTGTGGTTGCGCACACCTCTCCAACGAGACGTACACCCTTTGGGTGGAACTCGGGAATACATCCTCGTCTCCGCGTGCCTCGGTTACTTCTATACCCGAGCTCTTTACTTATGCACTTTACATTGTGATAGCCTTCGTGCTTGAAGTCATATATATATATCTTACTATCACCTTGTTACTTGTATTGCTTAGCATAAGTTGTTGGTGCACATAGGTGAACCTAGTATATTTAGGTTGTATGCTTGCTAAAGTAAAACACTAGTTTTATTCCGCCTTTATCAAGCATACCGGAATTTCCGGTCCATCTTGACTCGGAATTTCCGGTTGACCGGAATTTCCGAGTCTCACTTATACCGGAAATTCCGGCTCCCCGGAAAAAGTTTTTAATCGCCTATTCACCCCCCCCCCCCCCCCCCCCCCTCTAGGCGACATCTGTCCGTTCAACTATGGATATAGCAAGACAATGCTAGAACACATGTTCAACCTGATGATCCTCTATTTCTAGCCGCCGTAAAAGCTTCAGGACTAGATATCAGGTTAACTTTCCAACCTCCAAACTCACCGTATGTGAATGTGTTGGACCTTTGCTTCTTCAGCTCCATCCAATCTTTGGAATTTGAGAGTGCACCTAACACTCTCAAAGAACTGATAGAATCAGTCGAACAAGCTTATGATGCATATGACGTGAAGACACTTGCCAAAGTGTAAGTCACCTTGCAGTCTGTCTTGCTGGAGATTATGAAAGACCAAGGTGGAAACACATATAAGCTACCCCACATGGGCAAGGACAAGCTAATAAAAGAGGGAAACCTGCCTAACATACTAGAGGTTGATAGCACACTGTATGAAGAAACCTTAAAGCTAATCGCCGACTATGAGAAACAACAAGTGGACAAAGAGGAGGAGAAGATGAAGGATAAACAAGCAAAGAAAGCATCAAAGAGAAAAGGAAGGTCCCAAGTAATTCTAGATGATGACACTATTATCGCAGGAAAAGAATATGCCACATGGTTGAAGGACCCATCAAGCATTGTCCATCCATTCCGTCGAGTGAGGAGTGTATGTCAATGTCTTATTGCTTCTAATTATGTTTACTATTTGCAGAAACTTGATCTCATCTTACTGACATAATTTTATGTTTACTATTTGCAGAAACTTGATCTCATCCGGGAAGCACAAATAGGTGAATTTGAAGCTGCAATACAACCAAGAATAGAAGAAGAGAAGCCTAAGCAGGAGAAGAGGAAGGGAAAACAACCAATAATAGTCCCTAAATTAGCTGAAGGATCAAGAGGACAAGAGGAGGAGAAGAAGAGGATCAAGAGGAAAAGAGGAAGAGAAGATGAAGGGCAATACAAGAAGCCAAGGAAGGCACAAAGCAAACAGTCTAAATTAGTTGGCATGTGATACTAGAGCAAACAATTGTAAATTATAAGCATGGTAGTGACAGGGAGTATATTATGTTGTAAAGACAAATATTCATGATTTGTGACAAAATTTGAGGTGTTATGACAAAACTATTGCATCAGGTTGTTACCATGTTGCTATGAATAACAAAGAATGTTGCTATGAATTATATTGCATCAGGTGTTATGACAAAACTATTGCTATGAATTATATTGCATCAGGAGTACTGGATTGCATCAGGTTGTTACATTCTGGTCAAGATATATGCATTTGTTTTTTACAAAACTGTATTGTACTCCAGTTTATAATTCTGAACCAAACATCAGGTTGTATTGTACTCTAGTGTATTGTACTCCAGTTTATAATTCTGAACCAAACATCAGGTTGTATTGTACTCTAGTGTATTGTACTCCAGTTTATAATTCTTAACCAAACATCAGGTTGTATTGTACTCTAGTGTATTGTACTCCAGTTTATAATTCTGAACCAAACATCAGGTTGTTACATCAGGTTGTATTGTACTCCAGTGTATTGTACTCCAGTTTAGCATCACTGTATGGGCAAGATCACCGGACAATGCAGGACATTATAATTCTGAACCAAACAACACTGGATTACTGATATTCTACTCCAGTTTTGCACTAACTGAATATTTGGCATACAGACAATATCAAAGAACAGAGCATATAGGTAGGCATGTCGAGTAGAAGAGATTACTGATAAACTAGTTCTCACACGACCAAAACTTACCGCACCCAGCTCAGCCAGCTTGGATATATAATCTTCTCGGGCCTTCTCCAGATTCTTGAAGAAGAAGTCAACCTAAAGAAGCAATTAACGGTCAAGCATATCAAAGAACAGAGCATATAGGTAGGCATTATCTTCCTTGCGTCCGGGAAGAAGGCAAATTAGGACTAAAGTATGCAACTTACCACGGACGGTTGTTCCAGGGGCTCAGGCTTAGGCTCCAGGTGGCCATCAGTGCCCTTCTTGCAACGGGAGAGGAAGAACGCGCTGCGCGGGCGTCGCCCCAGCTGGATCGTCAGCAACGGCGCCGGTGAGGGGGCGCTCCGGCCACGCGGGAGGGCGCGCAGGGTCACGCGAGCCGGGCGCGTGCTCGAGGACGCGGCGGCGACGGTCACGGGAGCTGCCCAGCACCAGCAGGCGCAGAGCGAGGCCATGACCATGCGTGAACTGTGCGCGAGTATCGAAATCACGAAACTCCCCGTGCTCCTCCACGGTCCGCGAAGAGCACGCGCGTCGGCAGGCCTGGCGCGCTCCGCTTCTGCTTGCTCGAGGGTGGTCCTCGTGGAGGATGCGCCTCCCTCGCCGGGGGCGGCGGGCATTCCCTGTCAAAGTTAGGATCTTGGGGGACGAGGAGGAAGGCGGAGCAGGCGGCGAGGGAGGGGCGGAGCAGGCGGCGAGGGAGGGGCCGGAGCAGGCGGCCGGGAGGGGCGGAGCAGGCGGCGCCGCGGCGGGGATGCTGTGAAGACTCGCTGGTAGGAGGGCGTTTCAATTCAGGTGAAAAACAGTAGGGTTGTTTTTGCAAAAAAACAACGCGAACAGTAATTCGGGTCGGAGGGAGTAAAGGGAATTGATAAAAATAAAAGGTATAGATAAAAATAAAAGGTATCCCACAAATAGGTGCATAAAAATAAAAGGTATTGATAAACAATCATGCCAAAGGAAAATCTTGAAATTATTTTCATAAATATCATTTTCCATTTTTTAAGTGTCAAAAATGACTTTTTTTGTGAACAAAGTACAAAAAATATGATGCAAAATGGCACCCATCTAATTTTCACAAAGAGTAGTCCACATATGATGGATAATTCCCAATTATTAGGTTTTTCTTTGATTTCTACCTAATTTCCCCTAGTTAAATGAGTTTATGTCAATTTTTTGAAAGTAATTCAAATTTGAACTACAACTGTTTGATAGTTTGGTCTGAATTTTTTGGAAAAATCATTTTAAGGTACACAACTAGTGCTTATATCACAGAAACATTCATAGTTCAAGAAAATATTGTCTCTTTCGATGAATAGTCATCGCGACCGTTTTGATCGCTTTTACGAAAAAATGAAATAAAGTGATAAACACCTCAAAAAATAAAATCCTTTGGCATGAGGACCTTATATGTGTACTAGTTGCTATGAAAAATGATAAACTTGATTTTTGACAAAATATCCAAAAAAAGTCTTGACAAAAATGTCTATCATCTATAAACATCTAGAAGTTTCAGGCCAAATGATCAAGTTATGGTCATTTCCACGGCATTGTTTGTGATAAAGATCTCATATTCCACAAATAGGTGCATATTGGTACAAGTTGGATAAAAGGTTTAATACAGTATTACACATCACCAATATTCCCATCTACTGTTGTATTATTCCTCCTTTTCTTCGATTGCTTAAGTTTGCGTCGGAACCATGGGGAATCTTCATTATTTAACGTGATGCTTGGGTCAGTGTTGACTTTGAAGGGCGGAATTTCATCAAACTTATCATAATCTTCTGACATGTCTGTCTTGTCCTCCACTCCCACGATGTTTCTTTTCCCTGAAAGAACTATGTGGCGTTTTGGCTCTTCTGATGTATTCGCTTCCATGTTTTTTCTTTTTTTCGGTTTTGTAGTCATGTCTTTCACGTAGAAAACTTGAGCTACATCATTTGCTAGGACGAACGGTTTGTCTTTGTAATCAAGATTGTTCAGATCCACCATTGTCATTCCGTACATCGGGTCTACCTTTACCCCACCTGCATTCAGCTCGACCCATTTGCACCGAAACAAAGGGACCTTACAAGAAGGTCCATACTCAAGTTCCCATATCTCCTCTATGTAACAATAATATGTGTCCTTTTGCCCATTGTTGTTTGTTGCGTCAAAGCGGACACCACTGTTTTGATTTGTACTCTTTTTATCTTGAGCGATCGTGTAAAATGTATTCCCATTTATCTCGTACCCTTCGAAAGTGACTATAGTCGAAGATGGTGTCCTGGCCAACAAGTACAGCTGAACTCCAACTTTGGTGTTACTCATGAGATGTGTTTGCAACTAACCTTGTGTTGATCTTTAATCCAGAACTCATCCTCCACCGGGTTCTCGGATCGTAAAATTTGCATGTGTTCCTCGATATACGGAGCTGCCAACGAGGAATTTTGTAGTGGTGTAGTGTGCTTGACTGAAAGAAGGTCCGTCCCTACATACTAATACTTTTTTTCCTAGAGTGCCTTTTCCACTCAGTCTCCCCTCATGTCGCGACTAAGGAACACCAATCGGATTAATGTCAGGAATAAAGTCAACACAAAACTCAATGACCTCCTCGGTTCCATAGCCCTTGGAGATGCTTCCTTCTGTCCTAGCACGGTTGTGAACATATTTCTTTAAGACTCCCATGAACCTCTCAAATGGGAACATATTGTGTAGAAATACGGGACCGAGAATATGAATCTCTTCGACTAGGTGAACCAAGACATGCGTCATTACATCGAAGAAGGATGGGGGGAACACCAACTCAAAGCTGACAAGACACTGGACCACATCATTCTATAACCTTGGTAGGATCATTGGATCGATTACCTTCTGAGATATTGCATTGAGGAATGCACAAAGCTTCACAATGGGTACTTGAACATTTTCCGGTAGAAGCCCCCTCAATGCAATCGGAAGCAATTGCGTCATAATCACGTGGCAGTCATGAGACTTTAGGTTTTGAAATTTTTGCTGTGCCACATTTATTATTCTCTTTATATTCGACGAGGAGCCAGACGGGACCTTGATACTGCTAACGCATTCAAAAAATATTGCTTTCTCTTGTTTGGTTAGAGCATAGCTGGCAGGACCTTCATAGTGTTCTGGAAGCAGGCCGTCTCGTTGATGAGGATATATCTATGGATTATGATGATTATCCATGTTTAAGTTGGAAGGAAATATTAAACATGATCGATGATTATTATAAGGTGAACTCATTCCTAGTTGGATATGATACCATGAATTATAAGAATGTTATACTGCCTAAGTTATTATGTTTATGTATCATTAGATTTGAGTTAATGGAGATAATGGCGAATGGAGAAGAAGATGTGGGCAAGGAATGGAGGCTGTTGACAAACATCAAGGTGGCTAGCACGAGGGAGGCGAGGGAGGAAGTGGAGCCATCATGCGAAGAAGGGATGCTGCAAACAAAGAAAGATCCTTTCCAATTCGGATTCATGATTTGTTCAGATTCGGTTCGGACTGACAGAAGTCCTGAATTTGAAACGGACGTGGATTCTTTATACGGACTCCAAATAGAGCAAAGAAGCACAATCTGAAAACACAATTTGAAGGGCTTTCCAATGGGTCCGGCCCCATGCCCCGGTTCAGCTCGGACTGGGCGCGGTGACCGCAACAAGTCACGAGTTGTTTTCTGCCTGTTTCCAAACAGAGTCCGTTAAAGTTAGGAAAGTTAGGTTTTGACTCCAACACAATGTTGGACGTCCAGCAGCCTTTATAAGGCTTGTAATTTCGTGGCTTTTAGGTTTAGACCACGTTTAAGATAAACCCTAGATCGAATTTGCTCCAAGCATTCATCTATATTCGAGTTCCTCTGTGTTGCGCTCAGGAATTCAACCTCTCCACTGTGTTGCGCTCTGGAGATTATTATCCGAAGTTTGAGTGTGATCTGTTGTTCCACTGGGAATTAGTAGATTGCAAAACCGCTTCGTGGTCGGCGGCTACGTTGCATCGGTGTGAGGCGTCGCGAATATCCATTGGGTTGAAGAGCTGTTGCATTGGCAACGGGGGAACAGCCGGAGAGTTCGTCGGATTCTCGCAAGTTAACTTCCACCATCATCCATCTACCCACCGCTCACTGAGAAGATCGGGCCACCCCTTATCATCTTGGTATCAGATTTCCAGAGTTTACTCGGTGAGCATTCACAAATCCATCCCGTAGATTTACTGTTTTTCGTCCTATCCAGAAAAAGCCCCACAAAAATATTTGCCATAGCCTTAGTTTTGCATCAGTTCATCTAGTTTAGCTGCTGATCGTGTGTCCTTTTGCGTTGTTTTTCCTTCTGATCCTTGTCAGATTCGTTTCAGAAATAGAAGTAAAAAAAAAAGATTCATATCAGTCTGTTTGGAGCATTGTTTGCGAATTATATTCCTGCCTTGCACTAGTAGAATTGAGCAATCTTGTGCCCTTATTATTGAGCTTTTGCTAGCGTCTCTCCTGTGCATTGCAACACGAGCATTACTCCGACATACATCATATTTTTTTAGCTCATTTTCAGAGTTGCACTTGCCCCTTTTATCTCCACCGTGTGCGTTTCCGAGTGTCTCTTGTGTCATACGATCAGCACTAGGCTTTGTGAATCGGTGTTGTTAGGTATCCCAACCAAGCTCCACCAAATACCCTGTTTTGTTGTGTGACACTTTGATACCCATAATATTCGCTTCACCCCATCCGTGCACGTACTGTCCCTACGAGTGGTAAGCTTTACTATTCACTTTGGAACGGTAAGATACACAATTTCTTTCGGTCTTGAGTGAGTTGAGATTTTGCCACATATATACATATTTGTGTTGTTTACTAACAATGGCAGAATACGAGGGTGATTTTGAAACTAGCAAACACAAATTTTGCAGTGCAGCCTTTTGGAAAGAAGAAAGTCGTCCAATCCAAGGAAACGGTCTGTTCCACTTCAATGCCATTATTTGTGGACGAGTTGCTGCTGTAACCATTGAGAGATTCTCGTCTATTAATTTAGTCAGCATTGAAGTCGTTGAAAAGTTGCAGCTTAGTACATGTTACCTTTCAGAGCCTTATTTCCTAGCTTCTGCGTATGGTGCACTCCAAATTTCACACCAGGCTGAGGTTCCTATTACCATAGGATAGCACACCGAGGTTGTGGTATGTGATATATCTCCTGTGGCACTTGATTCTTGTCACATCATGTTGGGAGCACCGTGGTGGAGACAATTTAAAGCAAGTTGTCCACGAGGTGTTGATGGTTTGTCCATCATTTGGAACATGAGGAAGAGATACTTACAACCTACACCTGAAGACGATTTTCATGCATTTCATCTTGTTCGGAAGGAAAAGAAGAGTTTTTAATGTCAAAAACGAACAAGAGCATGGTTGTGGAGTGTCCGAATCTGAAAACTGTTGAGCTACTTCTGCATCAAAACCCATGTGAGAATGAGCGCCACATAGCCAAATTGAGTGAGAGTGTTATAAAAAGTGAGCTGTGTGATTCCACTACACGTGCGGTTGAGTGCATACACTTTGAGAGTATGAGAGAACAATACAACATGAGTGTAGTAGATGATAGGACATGTGAGGATATTTCTTCTAATGTAACTATCTCTACTTCTAGTGTTGTTTCTTATGATATGCAGGTTGCTTTTAAAGAAAGGGAGCCGTCAAGTCTACAACCTGCATCACCGCAAGACGAAGATGTTCCAGTACCTACTACATCTGAGGAGATTGCCATTGACATAGGTACTGATTTGGAGCTGCTGCCAGCAAGCGCGCCACTTTGTGAGTATAATTCTTTACTGGATGATTCTTGTGATTTGATATGCAAACATATTTCAGAACCATGTGATAACTTGCTGAATTCAAATTTTGATCATGTGGTACTGATTACACATAAAGAGATCCTTGCTGAAATACCACCGACTAATGTTTTGTATTATATCATGCTAGAAAAACCTCTTACCATGAGTTGTGCTATGAATAAAATTTCTGAAATTTCATATGTAAATTCTAGCACATATGCCAATTGTTTTCGATTCTATTTAATTGGTGACTATAGCATGAACGAGAATTTTTTGGTGGATCACATATGCATTACCTATGATAAAATTGCTGAACTGAAACATGCTGTTTTCAGTCATATATTCTATGTGCCGGAATCTTTTTGTTTTGGGACGATACCTAATTCTCATGATAATGTGCTATATTCTAGTCTAGTTGATGTATTACAGCGAACAAAGGTAGCTTCACCTTTGTTGAACTATTCTGATCTTGCCAGATTTGAATATGCGTATGCACATACGTTGTGTTTGTCCCAAACTGACTTATACTTCACTTATATCTGCAATTTGAGTTGCATCTTCAATACCGGGATTAATGATCATGGACTTATAATTAATTGTGCTACTGCATGGTCATTACTTTGTGCTAAATATCAGAGTAGCGCATGTAAAATGTGGTATCCAACAAATTTGCATATGTTGAACTGGTTTTGCCATGATAGCATGAAATTTGATCACCGATCTTCTGTGAGGACACTGGATTTAATACTGAATCATAAGATTTTATATATTTGTGTCTATCCTTTTGATCATGATTCTATGAACTTCACTTATACTTGCAATTCTGATTGCTTATTGCTAAGATTTTCTTGGTTCCATTATGACAATTATATGTGCTATGCTTGCAATTTTAGTTGCATTTTGTCATTTGAGAATATTCATACTATTTACAAACATGATACAACCTGCTACATATACATATACTTTGCGTGATAAGGGGTGGCCCGATCTTCTTAGTGAGCGGTGGGTAGATGGATGATGGTGGAAGATAACTTGTGAGAATCCGACGAACTCTCCGGCTGTTCCCCCGTTGCCAATGCAACAGCTCTTCAACCCAATGGATATTCGCGACGCCTCACACCGATGCAACGTAGTCGCCGACCACGAAGCGGTCTTGCAATCTACTAATTCCCAGTGGAACAACAGATCACACTCAAACTTCGGATAATAATCTCCAGAGCGCAACACAGTGGAGAGGTTGAATTCCTGAGCGCAACACAGAGGAACTCGAATATAGATGAATGCTTAGCAATCCAATCTAGGGTTTATGTTTTAAACGTGGTCTAAACCTAAAAGCCACGAAATTACAAGCCTTATAAAGGCTGCTGGACGTCCAACATTGTGTTGGAGTCAAAACCTAACTTTCCTAACTTTAACGGACTCTGTTTGGAAACAGGCAGAAAACAACTCGTGACTTGTTGCGGTCACCGCGCCCAGTCCGAGCCGAACCCGGGCATGGGGCCGGACCCATTGGAAAGCCCTTCAAATTGCCTTTTCAGATTGTGCTTCTTTGCTCTATTTGGAGTCCGTATAAAGAATCCACGTCTGTTTCAAATTCAGAACTTCTGTCAGTCCGAACCGAATCTGAACAAATCTTGAATCCGAATTGGAAAGGATCTTTCTTTGTTTGCAGCATCCTTTCTTTGCGTGATGGCTCCACTTCCTCCCTCGCCTCCCTCGTGCTAGCCACCTTGATGTTTGTCAACAGCCTCCATTCCTTGCCCACATCTTCTTCTCCATTCGCCATTATCTCCATTAACTCAAACCTAATGATACATAAACATAATAACTTAGGCAGTATAACATTCTTATAATTCATGGGATCATATCCAACTAGGAATGAGTTCACCTTATAATAATCATCGATCATGTTTAGTATTTCCTTCCAGTTTAAGCATGGATAATCATCATAATCCACCGATATATCCTCATCATTGCGTACATGTTGTTCTTTTTGTTTCTTCCACTTTCAGCTTATCCAAAGCCGCGGACGGCTTTTCTTGAAGAAAGGGAGGATGATGAGGATATATCTATGGATTATGATGATTATCCATGTTTAAGTTGGAAGGAAATATTAAACATGATCGATGATTATTATAAGGTGAACTCATTCCTAGTTGGATATGATACCATGAATTATAAGAATGTTATACTGCCTAAGTTATTATGTTTATGTGTCATTAGGTTTGAGTTAATGGAGATAATTGCGAATGGAGAAGAAGATGTGGGCAAGGAATGGAGGCTGTTGACAAACATCAAGGTGGCTAGCACGAGGCAGGCGAGGGAGGAAGTGGAGCCATCACGCGAAGAAGGGATGCTGCAAACAAAGAAAGATCCTTTCCAATTCGGATTCAAGATTTGTTCAGATTCAGTTCGGACTGACAGAAGTCCTGAATTTGAAACGGACGTGGATTCTTTATACGGACTCCAAATAGAGCAAAGAAGCACAATCTGAAAAGGCAATTTGAAGGGTTTTCCAATGGGTCCGGCCCCATGCCCCGGTTCGGCTCGGACTGGGCGCGGTGACCGCAACAAGTCACGAGTTGTTTTCTGCCTGTTTCCAAACAGAGTCCGTTAAAGTTAGGAAAGTTAGGTTTTGACTCCAACACAATGTTGGACGTCCAGCAGCCTTTATAAGGCTTGTAATTTCGTGGCTTTTAGGTTTAGACCACGTTTAAGATAAACCCTAGATCGAATTTGCTCCAAGCAATCATCTATATTCGAGTTCCTCTGTGTTGCGCTCAGGAATTCAACCTCTCCACTGTGTTGCGCTCTGGAGATTATTATCCGAAGTTTGAGTGTGATCTGTTGTTCCACTGGGAATTAGTAGATTGCAAAACCGCTTCGTGGTCGGCGGCTACGTTGCATCGGTGTGAGGCGTCGCGAATATCCATTGGGTTGAAGAGCTGTTGCATTGGCAACGGGGGAACAGCCGGAGAGTTCGTCGGATTCTCGCAAGTTATCTTCCACCATCATCCATCTACCCACCGCTCACTGAGAAGATCGGGCCACCCCTTATCACTCGTTCTTTCAAACGTTTCTGGTCCTGCCGTGCTGTCTCTGTGTTTTTTTCTTCCCATACACGCCCAAGTGGCCTAGCAGGTTCACGCAAATATTCTTCATCACGTGCATCACGTCGATTGCAGATCGGACCTCTAGGACTTTCCAATATGGTAGCTCCCAAAATATAGATTTCTTCTCCCACATGGGTGCATGCCCGTTAGCGTCATACGGAACCTGTAGTCCTCCAGGACCCTTTCCTAAGATTACTTTTAAATCCTTGACCATATCAAATATTTGTTCACGAGTACGGTCCATAGGCCTCCTACGGTGATCTGCCTCACCTTTGAAATGCTTGCCTTTCTTCCGTACGTTATGCCTGACCGGAAAAAATCGACGATGCCCCAGGTACACACACTTCTTACATTTATCCCAGTATATACATTCAGTATCATCCAAACAGTGTGTGCATGCATGGTATCCCTTAGTTGTCTGTCCTGAGATGTTACTAAGAGCAGGCCAATCATTGATCGTTACGAAAAGCAACCCTCGAAGGTCAAAATCCTCCTGTTTGTGCTCATCCCACACACGTACACCTTCTTCCCGCCACAACTCTAAAAGTTCGTCAACTAATGGCCTGAGGTACACATCAAGCTCGCTGCCGGGTTGCTTTGGTCCTTGGATGAGCACTGGCATCGTAATGAACTTTCGCTTCATGCACAACCAAGGCGGAAGGTTGTAAATACATAGAGTCACAGACCAGGTGCTATGACTGCTGCTCTGCTCCCCAAAAGGATTGAAGCCGTCCGTACTTAGACCAAACCTTAAGTTTCTTGCGTCATCTGCAAAGTCCGGGAACTCTCTCTCGATTTTTCTCCACTGCGACCCATCAGCGGGGTGTCTGAACATCGCGTTTTTCTTACGGTCCTCTTTGTGCCATCGCAATATCTTGGCATGCTCTCTGTTGCTGAACAAACGTTTCAACCGTGGTATTATAGGAGCATACCACATCACCTTGGCAGGAACCCTCTTTCTGGGCGCCCGCCCTCAACTTCACCAGGGTCATCTCGCCTGATCTTATACCGCAATGCACCGCGTACCGGGCATGCATTCAGATTCTCGTACTCCTCACTTCAGTAGAGTATGCAGTCATTAATGCATGCATGTATCTTTTGCACCTCTAATCCTAGAGGACAGACGATCTTCTTTGCCTCGTACGTACCGTCGGGCAATTCGTTATCCTTTGGAAGTATCTTCTTTATCTTTTTCAACAATTTTTCAAACCCCTTGTCCGATACACCATTTTCAGCCTTCCATTGCAGCAAATCCAGCGTGGTACCCAGCTTTTTCTGGTCATCTTCGACACCTGGGTACAATTTTTTTTTATGATCCTCTAACATGCGCTCCAACTTCACCCTCTGACTTACGCTATTTCTCTGTGCATCAGCAATGGCCCGAGCAAGATCATCAGCGGGCACATCCGGCGCCTCTTCGTCAGGCGCGTCTTCTCTAGGTTCCCCCATTGTAGTACCGTCGTATTCAGGAAACTCAGGATAGTTGTCATCGTCCTCTTCTTCTTCATTGTCTTCCATTATGACCCCTGTTTCTCCGTGTTTGGTCCAACAATTATAGCCGGACATGAAACCGGACTCAAACAGGTGGATGTGAATGGTTTTTTATTTGGAGTAACCCTTGATATTCTTACAAGCACAACATGGACAGTACATAAAACCATCCCGCTTATTTGCCTCAGCAATATGGATAAAATCCAGCACGCCGGTCATGAACTCCGGAGAGCGTCGGTCAACGTACATCCATTGTCGATTCATCTGCATTATGTAAATATATCCAAAACCATTACACAATACCTATATATATATATATATCATGAATAGAGAGATACGTGACCAATTCAATAATACAAGTTCACCATATTTAAACAAATCTAATACATAGTTCTCATAAACATTCATTAATTGAAACTAACATAGAATTAGCTAAAGAATTTAAATCCAACGACAAATGCGATCAAAATCGCAACTAAGGTAATTATTGAACCAACAACATAATGATACCAAGCCTCTTGGCTACTGACATATTTTCTAAACTTTTTAAGCTTCAAGCGCATTGCATTCATCTTGATCTCGTGATCCAAGCGCATTGCCTCCATCTTGATCTCGTTATCATCGACGACGTCGGCAATCTTCAACTCCCATTTCATCTTCTCTTCGAGACGAACATCTTCACTTCTTTTCAATTTAGCTTTCAAATCATTGTTTTCTTTTATTAAAAACTCGAAAATAGGGTCGGGCTCATTTTCCGGTTCAACTACCTCCTAGATTAAAATATATTTACGTCAAGTTGGTCGGTATAATTTTTATAAACACGAAATTAAACAAACATATACTTTTTTTTAACCCATAAACAAACATATACTTATAACAAACAATCGTACCACATCCGAATAATAGAGCGGGCGAGAGCCGGTTTGGACAGATGTCAAAACTACTATATATAACAAAAAGTTACACAAATAAGAAAATTATACAAGTAATAATTATATAACTAAGATTTTTTAAAATAAAAGATAAAAACAAGAGGCTCACCGAGGTGGTGTCGGCGACGGGGCGACGCGGGAGATCGACGGCGGTGAGGAAGGGGACTGGACGACACTACAAAAAACCACAAATCATACTTTAGTTTGAACTTAAAATGCATATAAAACAAATGAAATCCCTAACTTAGGCATTTCATCAAACACCTTGCTAGCACTACAAAAATCAAATGAGCTCAAACTATCAAAAGAATGAGCTAAACTTGAAATGTCGGAATAGTAGATGAAGGTGCTAACCCTTATATAGGTAGGTGCCACCAATCTAGACAAATGTTGGAGAAAAATGTGGTGAACTAGAGCTCTTAGGAGAGAAAAGAGAGAGAAAAATGGAGTGTGGCTCGAGCCGGAAAAATGGTACTGTGGCTCGGGTTGGGAGATGCTAAATACAGTGAAATGTTTAGTACCGGTTGGTATTACCAACCGGTACTAAAGGTGATAAGGATCAAGGGGATGATCCTATGATTGTTGTCCCGATCTTTCACAACGAGTAACCCGGACGGTAAATCCTTCCAACAACACCAACGGCGTCACCTGAAGGTGGGGAATAAATCCAGCAAGCAACGTGATGAAGATCACCACGCCTCTAACCCGAGCACGATAACACTTGATGAACACAAGCACCCTCGCAGCAATCTTTATTACAAACTGATAAACGGCATCGCCGTCCCCGGAGGGATGCTTCACCAACGAGCTCAAAGTCTATGGACTGTTTTTAATCTAAACTCAAGCTAACCCTAAAACGATGCCTAGCAACTCCTTATATGAGGGGAGGGATGCTACAGTACCGCGCTACAGTACCGCCCCCCCTAATGGACCCTACGTTGACTTGGTTGGACAGGCCCAAACCAAGCCCAAACTCATAATTATTAAAAACTCTAATTATTTAAAATAGCAACACACGACGAATACACCTAACTTGGTGGAGTCCTGAAATTGGGCTGCACCTCCCCCGTCGTTCCCATATCATCCTCCCCCCCTTCAAGAAGCGTTGTCCTCAACGCTTGAGGGTCGGCTCGAAAGGGTGGCGTGATAGCAGCAACAACATCACGCGTCTTCGTCATCTTCAAATCTCGCTTGCCTTCCGCACCACATCCTCCCGCTCGGCCTGCGTGACTTGACATAGCAATTGGCGCCTCCTTTTTCCTCCACATGAGCTTGGACTTTGGCGCTTCCACCTTCTTCTTCGCAACTCTTGATGGAACCTCGTGTTGCTGAACATGAACCTGCTTTGCACGACCCTGCACAAGATATGTAATGCCTGGGCCACACAACTGACGAACACGTCCATCCTTGCCTTTATGCACACGTACTGCTGGTCCAACAAAACGTTTCCGAGGTGTTCTCACAAAACTGTGGCTAACTACCCGCGGCACCATATGCACCGGAACACGATCAGCACCACCGTCATCAGTCTGAACACCCATGTCAACATGAACTGGAACACATGCTGACACATCCATCCCTTCATCAATAAGAGGCTTGACTTCAACCAGCTTGTCACTAACAAGAACAACTGGCTTGTCATCGACAGGCTTGGCTGAAACATTGTCGCTACTGACACTCTTCGCAGCATGCTCCTCATGCTGCACCGTAGCTAGCCCTGGTTGTGGCTTAGCCTTGTGCAACTTCTCCTTGCGAACCACCAGCACCACATCGGACTTGATTTGATCATCTCTCATAGGCGTCAAA
Source organism: Poa annua (assembly GCA_026929855.1). Lineage (NCBI taxonomy): Eukaryota > Viridiplantae > Streptophyta > Magnoliopsida > Poales > Poaceae > Poa > Poa annua. Next base: position 40,389,129 of record CM049433.1, read on the forward strand.
GTCCGCTTTTTGCCATCATGCACAAAAGAATATGTATTTGCTCTTCCAACATGTATAGCATTACGATCATACTGCCATGGACGTCCAAGTAACAATCCACATACCTCCAATGGCAACACATCGCATTCCACCTCATCAACATAGTCACCAACTGTAAACAGCACATGCACCTTGTGAGTAATCTTCATCATACCGCAACTATTCACCCACTCAACATGCCTCGGTTCTGGAAGACGCCATGTGGATAAACCCAAAGCCTCCACAACCGCCTTGCTAATGCCATTACAGTAGCTACCACTGTCAATCATCAACTTGCATGCTTTGCCTTTGATCATGCACTGCGCCTGAAATAAATTCCATCGCTGGCCTCTATCCACGGTCATGCAAGCATCATCATGTACTCTCTTGAGTTGCATATTCAGCCCACTCAATGGTACAACCTCCTCCACGACATCCTTGTCAACAGCAGCCTGGACAACATCGACCGTTGACACTTCAGAAATCGTGATTGCTGCCTTGTTAACTCTCGGCAATGGAACAACTGTCAACTTCTCCTGAGTAGTCACAGTCGTCGCTACCTTGGGTAAAGGAGCTGCACTCTTGCCAACTGCGGCTATCTCATGCTCAACCTTCGGTGGCTGCTGGATGTCCTCCATATATGCTAATACAAAACCATTACGGAGAAAAACCTTGTAGTCCTCCCAAGTATGAGAAAAACCCTCTCTTGCAACCGCCTCGGACCACCAACGGTCTAACTCCTTGTCCACACGCCGATGAGCAAGAACATACGCATAATATCCACTAAACTTGCCATTGTATTTACGACATCGATGGAAACCCTGTTCCATGTGCGTTTCCCAATCTTGATACTCCTCAACTGTCGCAAGCCTATGTAGGCGCCAGCTAAGCTCGGATGCATGACGTTCCACTCCATTCATGAGATCAAGATAGTCATTGAAAACAGCACTCGATTTCTTACGAAGATCACACCTTAAGGATCAAGGGGATGATACTCCTCAACTTGGCTCTGATACCACATGATAAGGATCAAGGGGATGATCCTATGATTGTTGTCCCGATCTTTCACAACGAGTAACCCGGACGGTAAATCCTTCCAACAACACCAACGGCGTCACCTGAAGGTGGGGAATAAATCCAGCAAGCAACGTGATGAAGATCACCACGCCTCTAACCCGAGCACGATAACACTTGATGAACACAAGCACCCTCGCAGCAATCTTTATTACAAACTGATAAACGGCATCGCCGTCCCCGGAGGGATGCTTCACCAACGAGCTCAAAGTCTATGGACTGTTTTTAATCTAAACTCAAGCTAACCCTAAAACGATGCCTAGCAACTCCTTATATGAGGGGAGGGATGCTACAGTACCGCGCTACAGTACCGCCCCCCCTAATGGACCCTACGTTGACTTGGTTGGACAGGCCCAAACCAAGCTCAAACTCATAATTATTAAAAACTCTAATTATTTAAAATAGCAACACACGACGAATACACCTAACTTGGTGGAGTCCTGAAATTGGGCTGCACCTCCCCCATCGTTCCCATATCAAAAGGTCCTAGCCGTGGGTCCCAGCCCGCAGCCGCTACACTCAGACCCTTTAGTACCGGTTGGGGTACTAAAGGTGACTAATGAACCGGTACTGATGCCCCCCTCCCCTCAGGCCATTCGGACCGGTACCAATACCACATTAGTACCGGCCGCAAACCCGGCCGGGACTAGATGTCTAGACGTAAAATCCTTTTTCTACTAGTGCTACATTATATAGGCAGCCTGGTCTTTGGCGTACAAGTCTAGTCTTTGACGTACAGGAGTAGGACACGGAAAGTTTTTCAGTGACACGCAAGCCGAACCAACTATTCCTAATCTGTAGCAAATCCGGCCATGTGTCTAATTCAGATACTACCATGTACGATCTAACAAACATGGAAATCTTGATGCAATCCCGTACGTGACTGAATAATATGCAACAACACGTATCTTCAGCCTGAAGTCTGACCAAGACCTGCTAGGACTTGTCCTAAGCACTCGCGTTTTTAGATGTACCTCTGAATCCTCCCAAGACTTGTCCTCTCCGTAGCCGCTGGTTCAGAATATAGTCCATAAATCTGTCCCGGTTAAATAGCTTGTTACGTCTAATTTGCCGCTGCAATATCTGTACTGGAGTGTAACCAAAACTGCATTTTGAACCAAACAGCAAGCCCAAAATATATGTCAAAAACATAATTCGAGCACCATTGCTAAAATCAATTTGGCTTATGAAATATCTAGCAGCCAAATTACCCCTTCAACACATGTCCCCCTGTCTTTTGATACAATGTTATATTTATAAAAAACAATTTAATTGTACCTCAGAACGATGTCGTCGCTTCACCGATGAAATCATCACTTAGGGCGATGCCCAAAGAACTCATTGGCCAAATTTTCTTAGGGCGATATCTCACACAACATATCGGCCAAATTATGCTCAGGGCGATACTTCAAAAATATATCGGCCAAAATTATTCATCAAATCCCCTGCCACATGCTAGGATAATACTTCTTCAAGTATTTGCCATTGAGAGCTTTAGACAACTTTACTCCCTGCAAAGATTGTACAAAATATGAATTTCCAGGAACAATCTCTACAATTCTATATGGTCCTTCCCAACTCGGCGACCATTTTCCGAATTTTTTATCTTTAGTTCCAATAGGTAAAATCGTTTTCCACACTAACTCTCCTATCTGAAATGATTTCTCCTTCACCTTTTTGTTATAAGCCATAGCTACTCTTAATTTTTCTTTTTCAATCTACCTTAAAGCTCTTAGCCTATCCTTGGAAACATCATCTATTTTATCCATCATCAAATCATTATAATCTACAGCCGACAAATCATTTTGTCTGGCTACTCGAAGAGCTTGCAAATTAATCTCCACGGGCAATACTGCATCCTGACCATAAACAAGCTCAAATGGTGTAACTTGAGTTGCTCCATGCTTAGATATGCGATGAGCCCATAAAGCTTCCGAAAGTACCTCATGCCATCTTTTGTACCTCATGCCATCTTTTGTACCTCATGCCATCTTTTCGGATGCTCCTCAATTTTCTTTTTAATAAGCTTAATCAAAGTTTTATTGCTAGATTCGGCCTGTCCATTAGCTTGAGCATAATAAGGCGACGAATTTAACAACTTAATTCCAAAAGATTCGACAAATTCATGAAATTGATGAGACATAAAAGAAGAACCTTGATCTGTAGTTAAAGTTTGAGGAATACCGAATCTATGAATAATATGCTCTAAAACAAAACTAATTACTTCTTTGTGGGTCATATTTCTCAAAGGAACCGCTTCAGTCCATTTAGTAAAATAATCTGTAGCTACTAGGACGAAGCGATGTTTTTTAGAAGAGGCAGGATGTATTTGACCAATAAAATCTAAGCCCCACCCTCTAAATGACCATGGCTTAATTATGGGATTCAACATAGATGCAGGTGCTAATTCCATGGCTTAATTATGGGATTCAACATAGATGCAGGTGCTAATTGTATATTCCCAAATTTTTGACACGCCTCACAGCCTCTATAATACCGAAAGCAATCTTCCAACAAAGTCGGCCAATAAAAACCTGCTCTTTTTAATAACCATCGCATTTTATGAGCCGACTGATGTGTCCCACATATGCCTTCGTGAACTTCACCCATAGCTAATCTAGAATGATCAGAATCCAAGCATTTTAAAAGTAACCCATCTATGGTTCGGCGATATAATTCGTTATTCAACAAAGTATATTTTAAAGCTTGTCGCCGAATTTTCCTATCTTTGGTTTGACTTGGATCCTTTAAATGATTAATTAGAGGGACTCTCCAGTCTTCAGGTTCTAAATTATCTGCTAATTCGGTAGTCTTTGATTCTTGCACCGAATTTTCTATCCCAACTGATCATGTATTATCGCATTATACAACGAATTAACAAACGCAAAATCTTTAAACTGCGCGGTCTCGTTCTGGCGTTTCTCGGGCTCACTCGTCCTAGCCGCTCGATGGAGATCGGACGACGCGCGCGCAGGACGTTCCCCCGAACAGGTGCGAGCGGTGGTGTGCACATAGCAATTAACCTTCAAGCGGTGGTGGTCTCGTCCATTCCCTCCAATCACTCCGGTGATTCCGCCGCGACGCTCCTCAATTCCAGCCACCATGCCGACGCCTACCGCTGCAACCTCCTCCTCAGCGCCTACACCCGCCGCGGCGCCCTCGCTGAATCCCGCGCCTTCCTGGACCTCATGCCGTCCCCCACCCTCGTCTCCTACAACACCCTCCTCTCCGGCTACGTCTCATCCTCCAGCCCCGGCCTCCTCGAACCCGCCCTCGACCTGCTCGACGCGATGCTCGACAGGGACGCCTGGTCCTGGAACACGACAATCTCCGGACTCGCACGCGCCGGCCGTACACGGGAGGCGCTGCGAAGGCTCCTGCATATGACGCGCGGCCCCGTGCCTGTCGACCAGAGAGATTGATGGGTCCTTCGCCGTCGATTCTCCCCGCCCGTCAATCAGGTGACCACACATCCACCCCACCCGCCCGTGTATGTATGGCCCTCGTCTCCATGGTTGCACTGTCACATTTTTTTGGGGATGGGATGGGATGGGATGATTCCTGTTTCCGCGAGCCACCCCATCCAGATGCAGGAGCCCCGAGGTGGTAGATGTAAGTTCGTCAAAGATCTCTTAGCTGATCGGGGAGATGCCAATGCCTGCGATCCTCTTTGTGTTTGTTGAGAGTTTTGCATTTTCATATCCTCCAGATGTAAAAGCTTGATGTCATTTTCGGCACGATCTTCTGGGCTTGGGGTTGCACTTGCTAATGCCCGTTCTAGGGCAGATGTAAATATCCAGTTTATGCAGTAGATGTAATTTCTCCATGGATTGTTGTTTTTTCATTATTTTTAGGGGGTTTTCTAGTGGGATGTGAAAAGCCTTTTGTGTAGGAAGCCTGCAATCTGATGTGGTACACCTCTATGTTTTTTCTAGATGTTTTTCATAGCATAGCAGATTAATTACAGAGCACCAGATCTTCCATCAGGAATTGCACATGTGTTTTTTGCAGGGAAGAAATAGTAGTGTTCTTCTTCAGATGTAAGTTTTTATTGTGTGTATCTCTGCATGAAATCAGTAGTTGTAACTCTTTTTCATGAAACCAGTAATGTAAGTTTTTGTTGGAGGTTTTTGCTAAGAATCAACCCTGCCTCTTACACCTGCATGTAGCAGTGGCCCTATCAGAAATTTAACTTGCTTGTCAGACATGAAAACTAGTAGGTAGTTTGTGTTCCAAATTGTAGGCAGTGAATACTTTTTTCTTCTTAGATGTAATTCCCCATGAAGAAAGCAGTAGTGGTCTAAAACAAATAGTAGTGCTACAATCAGCAGCTTTTCTAGGTGTAACTATGCGTGATGTCTAAGTAGTTTCACAAGTTTTTTCACTAGCTTTTGTAGGTGTAACTATGCCTGATGTCAAAGTATTTCCGCAAATGTGTGATGTCAAAGTAGTTCCGCAAGTTTTTCACTAGCTTTTTCGTAGGCGTAACTATGCATGAAATCAGTAGCTCCAGGTGTAACGATGTATCTTACACCCGCATGTCATTTCTCTGATCACAAATGAGGCCTAAGTAGTGTTGTTTCAGGGATCTAATGGTTGTAATTTTTGGGAGAGATATAACTTCCTGGTCTCTCCCTAAATAGTGTACTGATGTCACTAGGTTCTAATGGATGTTTTAAGTTCAGATTTTTTAATCCTGTGCTAGACAAACGCTCAAATCAGATGAGTAACTTTCTTAGTGCTTTGAATTTGTCCACATAACGTTAGCTTTGTGCTTTCCCTTAGATGTAATTTTTGGTGCATAATGTCGGCCACCTAGCAGCCCTTAGGAACATATAATTTCCCATATGCATTTCAATCACTAGTGGCAGACCTAAATTGGTATTAGGTTCGCCGAGTCTAGTACATGTAAGTTTGACAGGAGAATGTTAGTTTTAGGGACAGGACTGAGGGATGCAAGAAGGGGGATGTAATTAGTGTTTGTTGATTATTTTCTGGTAAGCGTTATACCTGTGAAGGAAAACACTATTTGTAGATTCAACTTGCACAGATGTAAGTTATTATGATTGTTCAGTTATACTTAACTCAGAATAAACAGTAGATGCAAGTCCCCCTCCAAGTGTTCTTTTTGGTTCAGTCCACAAAAGAAAATGGAAGATGATGCTCACCCAGACGTAAGTTGGTAGCTCACACTAGTCACGATTGGATGTTTTATAAGTTAAAGGAACATCGTATTTTAAAGTGTAAGTCCTGATCTTTTTTAGTGTTAGAACTTACATTATTATAACGCCTTAGACACACCACAAATGTCCATCCATCTGTAACAACATGTGTTTAGATGTAAAACTAAAAAAGAGTGAGCGTTTTCTTTATGTATTTTTTTTATAGATGTCAGTTGATAGGCATCCCACTAGCAGATGTGATTTGTTCAGGGATAGTTATGAAAATTTTCCTACCAAACCATTTGTAGTAACATGTGTTTAGACATAAAACTAACAAAATGTATAGTGTTTTTGATGTAACATGTCAACCTCAGTTTCTCCAGGGAAATCGACCGGGTCCAGTAGTAACATGCGAGACACCTGAGCTTTCATGGTGCTTGAGGTGAATTGCCATGGTAGCCAGCAAAAAACTGACTTCAGGTGTAACATTTAGATGAAACCCGACTTGTTCAGAATCGACATCCATATGCTCTGCAATAACACATCAAAACCCATTAGTGATCATTCAGTTTTTCGTGTCCACAAAATGTACTTACATCTTCTTCCTTCTATTTTCGCAGGACAATAATAAAAACGAAGGCCAAATCAAACCAAGGATACCTAATGACAAGTAGACAAACCTAAACCACAACTGTTTATGTTTTTTTTACAGCTTGTGGTTATCTGCCAATTTTTTTTACATCTTCACAAGCACTGTTCACCCAACAAAGAATTTAAACTTGCATTTCCATGTCCATTCATGCTACTAACCATACCATTTCCATGAAGATATAACCAGATTTTTATACATCCATAAGATGAGCCAAAACGACTATTGTGTTCCATGCCAAGGATCTGTATTTTTATACATCATATTCCTTAAATTTTATTTCTTACATCATATTCCTTACACCCGTAGATGATGTAACATAGAATACAAAAATCAGATGGGACTTGCGATATGAAGCCATATTTTTCTGCAAAACCAGATGTAACCAACTGTTTTTTTACTTCCAGGACATGATGTATATAATATAAATTTGGGTGTAAGAAAATATTAACAACCTGGCATCTCACTGATTTTGATAGTCACAGTCTAGGTGTAAGAAACATCAATAACTTGTCAATCCACTGAATCCACCAAATTTTTTTGGCATCACAACCTGATTTGAATATCATGTTTTTTTACATCCCTAATTTTACTTGCAGGTTTTGTTCCACCCTAGATGATGTTCTTTTGCTACCCAGATGCCACTACATGCTTTTGCTACCGGATACTGCTGCCACTAGGATGGGAGTCTTTTTGATCCAGGTGGGGGTGTAAGAAAAGTATTGATGCGAACTTGATTTAGGCGATGGTGTAAGAAAAGTAGAAGTAGACACAGAAACTCTATTCAGATACCCAGGTTTCCCCATGTACGAACTTGCATATTACGTACATCTGGGGGAACAGATTCATGTGACACCAAAACTTTAGAAGAAAAACGAACGAACTGACATCTCCTTTGAGTTTTGATGAAGATATTATTTACACCCGTCCTGTGTAGACCAGTAGGATGTAGATCAGGTACCACAACTTTTTTACATGGAGGCTGAAAAGAGGATGTAGGGATCCTGAGCGGGAGTCACGTGGGGCGCTACAGGTGCCCTGCCCTGCTTTTGGACTTGCGGGCGTACTGTACACGGGTTTCTGGGCTGTTCCGGTTTGGCGCGCGGGGCCGAAAAAGGCAAGTGGTCCCCTTACTATAAATGAGGTGAGCTCGATTTAGGCCCAAACGCGCACGCTGTAGCCACGTCCATTAACAAATGACATATCTGTCTCACTTGTTACAGCAACCTGCATCGGCTTTGCTAAAATAAAGAACTTCCCTTTACTGATGTTGTAACCGGATGCCTGTTGTGCTAAACAATTAGCTCTATAATTTTCTTCCCTGGGTATATGATTAATAGTAAAAGTATCTAGAGTTTTAATTATATCCAAACATCGGTCCAAATAACTATTGACCAATCCATCATAACATTGAAATTCGCCTTTAATTTGATTTACTACCAGAAGAGAATCCCCAAATGCATCTATATCCTTCACACCCATATCTACTAAATGTTGCAAACCAAATAATAAAGCTTTATATTCAGCTTGGTTATTAGTACAATCATATTCTAAGCGGACCGATGTGTCATAAACGACATTGTTAGGTGAAACTAAAACGTTGCCGACGCCTTGTCCCTCTCCACAAACCGATCCATCAAAATAAAGTTTCCACGGGCACACACTAACATAATTAATATCTTGTTCATCCTTAATTCTATGATCGACAATAAAATCGGCGATAACTTGACCTTTCATAGCACGCAGCGATTCATATGCTAAATCATATTCTATTAGTGCATAAGCCCATTTTCCAATCCTACCACTAAGAATCGGTTTTTGCAACATGTATTTAATCACATCGGCTTGACAAGCTACGAGTTTCGGCGTCAATCAAACGAATCAAACGGCGACTTAAATATGCAATGATATACTCCTTGTCGCCATATTCTTGCACCAACACCGCGCCGATCACCGTATCTTGTGCGGCAATGTACAATCTGAACGGCACACCAGATTTTGGTGCTCGCATTACATGTGGACTCGCCAAATATCTCTTTATGTTATTAAAAGCCTCCTGATGTTCTGCCCCCCAAGTAAACTCGGCTTCACTCTTTAGCCGAAGTAATGGAACAAACGATTCAATTTTTCCAGCAAGGTTAGATATGAATCGTCTCAAATAATTTATTTTTCCTAACAACTTTTGTACATCCTTTTTACATGTAGGTTCCTGCAACTTTCTTATTGACTCTACCTTTGTAGGATCAATCTCTACGCCATATTCATGAATTCCGAAACGTAAAAACTTTCCGGCTGACACACCAAAAGCACACTTTAGTGGATTCATTTTTAACCCATACCGATGCATCCTTTCTAAAGCTAACCTTAAATCGGCCAAATGATGATCAAACCCATCCGATTTAACCACTACATAATCAATATATATTTCTAGCACAATGCCTAGGAGGTCATGAAAAATTAAATTCATAGCACGCTGATATGTAGCACCAGCATTTTTCAAACCAAAAGTCATGACAACCCACTCAAATAAACCGACAAAACCTGGGCAACGAAAAGCAGTTTTAGACGTATCGTTTTCGGCCATAAATATTTGATTGTATCCTGCATTGCCATCTAGAAAGGTAATTATCTTATGTCCTGAAGCATTATTAATAAGTATGTCGGCAATAGGCATAGGATATTCATCTTTTGGAGTAGCCTTATTCAAATATCTAAAATCAGTACATATTCTAAGCTTAGTGGTGTTTTTCTTTTCAACCGGCACAATATTAGATACCCATTCTGCATACCTACACAGCCGAATAAACCCAGCTTTTAACAACCGATCAACTTCTTCTTTGATGCGATCATACATATTAGGATTACAATTTCTGCGAGGTTGTTTATGAGGCCTAAAACCAGATTTAATAGGTAATCTATGTTCAACTAAATCTCTACTCAAACCTAATATCTCGGTATAATTCCAAGCAAAGCAATCTACAAATTCTTTAAGTAAAACACATACCTAACTTTTCTGATCGGCTATCAAGTTACCATTAATAAATGTGGGCCTTGGAATGCTTCCATCACCAATATCTATTTCTTCAAGTGGATCAGCCGATGAAAAACCCTGCCCAAGCTTTTCCATATCATCAAAATCTTCAATTGCCTCATGCATATCGCTCTTACCTGAACGATATTCTTCAGTGCGTTGTTGCAGCCACTTTATACTATCGTCTTTATTCGTCATTTATAAAGATAAATCATTAAGCTGAGCTATGCTAGCCGGCTTTGCATTTATAGGCACGAAACCATCTTTACCAATACTTATATAATCATAATCCGATAAATCTCTACCGGTTAAACATCGCATCTCACCGTGTTGCCAATCAACCGGCGTGTCTGTCAAAGCAATGCAGGCTGAATTATCCGCCTCAATTACCTCCACATCATCGTGAACCCACTGAATCAAACACTGATACAAAGTGGAAGGAATGCAGCAATTTGCATGAATCCAATCACGCCCCAACAAAATATTATACCGACCTTTGACTTCAACAACAAAATATGCAGTCGGCAATGTCTTGCTACCTACTGTGAGCTCCATAGAAATAATACCTTTAGCTTCAGACATGTCTCCAGAGAACCCACTAAGTCCCATATTGGTCTTCATTAGTTCACTCTCTTTTCGGCCCAATTTAGAAAAAACCGAAAATGGCATAATATTAACACCATCACCACCGTCAACAAGCATGCGACCAATATGCTTACCATCAATATGACCCCTGATGAATAATGGCTTCAGGTGTTTTTCGGGCTTATCGGGCTTCTCAAACTTAGCATTTTTAGGACCAAGAACAAGCTCTGCAACCTCAGCCTCGGGTGCCCGAAATTCGGCGGGTAGCGCAAACACCATATTAATATCCATATCACTAAGTATATCATTGCTATTTTCTGCAACTTCATCATCAACCATGTCATCCGCGGGGTCATCACTCAGGTCATCTATGAAATCATCAACCATATCATCTGCAAGATCATCAGCCTTGTCATTCGCGGGGTCGTCATTCGTGTCATTGGCGGCGTCAATTGTATCATCTCCCGCTTTATTCTCCTCCGCCAAAATGCGCTTCTCCTTCCAAATTTTTACAAGCACCATTGGTCTCTCCCGGTTGAACAAATCATCACGTTTTTTCTCAGCAATTTCCTCTCTGATCTCTAGCGCCCGCAAACGCTGCACTCGTCTCTTCTGAGTGTGTGTTAGCCCCATCGGACACCAACGCGGTCCTGGTTTGGTTCCCGGCGCGACTGACTCAATTCTGCTGCCCCCCGTGTTATTCGGCCTTTGTTGACGTATTGTAGTCCCTGGGATAAATATACCGCCCTTGGCCGAAGCACTTCTCTGCTGGTCAAATACACCGCTGGTTGTAACTTTCTGGCTTCCACTAGTACTTGGATTCCCAAGCTGATCGAACGAGCCAAAAATAATTGGAGACCAACCAGTAGATGTACGTGAGCTGCTAGCTCTCATGATTGGCTCACCAATCACACTAACAGATTCAGTTCTCTGACCCGTACTAGAGGATGCAGCGAGCGTATTATCAAAACTTTTTCCTCCTGTATCAACGTCTCTTTCCTGCACCGGTCTAGTCTCTACTTCATCTGCTATTTTTGCATCTCTACACTTCACAATAACTTGATCTGCTCCAAGCTTCCAACCATGAGAAGCAGCAGGATCATTTGATTTTTCTACAGCTTCATGATCATCACGCTTTACTGGCACCCATATAGGTTGGCGACCATCCTTATAATTTTTGCCACGTGCAATGTGTACTGGTGGTCGCTTCCTGATTGAACCGAGCTCGTTTTTCCTGCATTGGTCTGCTGTACATAGGACCTGAAGAAACCCATCCGGGCTGAAAATAACTTGCTGGCCCTGTAGGGTATGGTGCCCAAGGATAAAAACACCATGGAGGAAACTGTGGGTACATAGGAGGTGCACATCCCCAATAAGCCGGCTCCATTGGGAAATACGGCTGCTGATCATATGAACTTCCTCTCCAACGATCATGACCGTGAGGTCCAGAAGGGGACCTAGGACGCTTCACGCCTCCAAGCCGATTAAACACATTGTTGGTCTTGCGTGAAGTGCATTTTTTCCAACAACATGCTAACTGTCGGCTTTATTCTTGGAGCATGTTTTCTTCCTCCATTGACTTTCCACACTCCCACTTCTGGATTTTTTGGTTTGATCATCCTCGGTGCAGCATTATTATCAATGACCAGATTTTTTCCATTGACAGATTCGGTCTGATGTGACCGAATAAGCATTTTCTTGTTCTCAAATTCGATCACGTTAATAGGAAAAGGATCACTATCGAGTTTCATCTTAGCATCTTCTCAAATGTCAATCGTCCTTCGTTAATGGCCAATTGCACCTGTCGTCGAAACACAGTACAATCATTAGTAGAATGAGAAAAGGCATTGTGATATTTACAATAGGATCTTTTAGCCAATTCTCCTAGAGACGGAATAACATGACCTTCTCTCAACCTAATTAATTTTCCTTGTAGTAACATATCAAAAATCTTATCACACTTGCTAACATCAAAAGTATACTTAATTTCTTCTCTTTTAGCAGGTGTAGGTTTCAAAGCAGGACATGCAAAAGGTTTTGACTTTGGCGCTTGAACCCATTCGGCTGCACATATATCAATGTCGTCCTCACTAGCCGAATCACTATCAAAATCTAAAGCATTAACCACATGATTATCTTTATCCTTAGTCCTGTTATCTTTAAACCGGTTATATTGCTTAATTTCCTTAGCCTGATTTTCCTGTGCCAAAGCCTTTTGCAAAACTTGATTAACATCCAAAAACTCTTGCCCTTCTAACTTATCTTTAATATAAGTGAGCAGCCCCGAAAAAGCAAGATCAGCTAGATCCTTTTCGGCTATGGTCAAGCTAAAACATCGGTTTCTCACATCTCTAAACCTCCTAATATAATCATGAACATGCTCATTATATTTTTGCCTAACCATAGTTAAATCTGAAAGTCGAAGTTCAGTTTCACCGCTGTAAAATACTCATGAAATTTTTGCTCTAAGTGTGCCCTTGTTGAAATTGAATTAGGAGCAAGCGATGTAAACCAAGTAAATGCAGTACCGGATAAGGATAAAGGAAATAATTTAACTCTATACACATCCGATGTACCGACCTCACTGCATTGTGCTAACAATTGGCCTATATGCTCAAAAGTTGTTCTACCATCCTCTCCTGTAAATTTAACAAAATCTGGAATTCTAAAACCACGAGGATATGGTGTAGAGTCAAAATAATCAGGATATGGTTTTTGATATGCACGTGCTCTACCCTTAGGTTCTAAACCAAATTCTCTAAGTATATCCGCAAGTTGATCCTTAAAACTATCATTAGGTTGTGGAGAATTACTGGTTTGAGGAACAGATGGAATGCAAGCACGCTGCGGAAACTCCGGCATAGAAGTTTGAGCATGTGAAGTTTGCAACGGAGACCCACTAAAATATGAACCGGGTACCGGCCCATATGGAACCCCGGTACCGACGGGCTGCAGTGGTGGCGTATTATATGCTACTGTTTGATAAAAAGGTTGCTGCAAATTAGGATTTAAAACTACACTTCGGTTATTGTTACTATAATTTTGTGGAGCCGAAGTTGTAACAATAGGAGGAGCAAAATTAGGAACAAAATTGTTGGCCGAACTACTAGCATAATTCTGGCCACATTGATTATTATTTAAAGCAACATGAGGCTGGACAACATTATCCGATGCACCAGGCATATGATTATGGCTAGGAAAATTAAGCATCCTATTTTTTTCCGTAGACATCAGCTTTGTGTCTTAATATCTATTTTCAGTTTGCAGCCCCAATGACTGCACGTGACTAGGTAGGTTAAGTCCAAGATCCTTATTAAGTTGTTCCTTTAGTTCCTCAAATTTATCAACTACAGCTTTAGTAATTGTGCGTACAGATGCATCAATTAGATGGGCAATTTCTTCAGTTGGCTTTTTTACCTCAGCGCCGAGTAAATCGGAAGGACTCGGCGTAGTTACCTTTTTGATGACGTCGTTCCTGGTCTTCTGATATCCAGCCAACGTCAATCTTATCCTCTCAGCTCTATCTTCCTCAACCTTCCGGTCCAACTCGCGCCGGTCATCTTCAGATAGATCATCAAGTGTGACGGCGATGATGTTGCCGGGGTCGAAGTCGCTGCCGTTCTTGGGGTCGGTGTTCATTGTGTGTCTTTTCTTCTTCTTCGTCCCCAGCGGAGTCGCCAATTGTGTTGCCACGCAAAATTACCGCGCGACACCACGATACCCGTCGTACTTTCGTGACGACGAACGGATGCTTTTCGAGCAAAGAAACAAAGAATCCTCGCTTTCGTGGAGGAGATCCGACCGTTTTCTGGGCAAAACGGCAAAGATTCAACCAAACCCTAGGAACCAGGGCTCGGCAATGAACGGAAACAAGTAACGTGAAAAGTAGATTGATTTTTGTATAACGATTGCGGGGTCTGTCAATCGGCCATATACCTACATTATATAGGCAGCCTGGTCTTTGGCGTACAAGTCTAGTCTTTGACGTATAGGAGTAGGACACGGAAAGTTTTTCCGTGACACAACTATTCCTAATCCATAGCAAATCCGGCCATGTATCTAATTCAGATACTACCATGTACGATCTAACAAACATGGAAAATGTAACAGTAGGGGTCTTCCCTACTGTTTTTTGCTTCAAAAAAAAAACAAACAAACATGGAAATCTTGATGCAATCCCGTACGTGACTGAATAATATATGCAACACCACGTATCTTCAGCCTGAAGTCTGACCGAGACCTGCTAGGACTTGTCCTAAGCACTCGCGTTTTAGATGTACCTCTGAATCCTCCCAAGACTTGTCCTCTCCGTAGTCGCTGGTTCAGAATATAGTCCATAAATCTGTCCTGGTTAAATAGCTTGTTACGTCTAATTTGCCGCTGCAATATCTGTACTGGAGTGTAACCAAAACTGCATTTTGAACCAAACAGCAAGCCCAAAATATATGTCAAAAACATAATTCGTGTGCCATTGCTAAAATCAATTTGGCTTATGAAATATCTAGCAGCCAAATTACCCCTTCAACAGAAACATGTCTAGAAAGTGTATAATGTTGTATTCCTTCTAATAAACTCAGTTGGATTAAAAAGATTCAAGTTAGAATCTCAAAAAATGCATAAAACAAAATGGGACAGAATCTGTCGAGAAAAACAGCAGCAGCAAAACGTATTTTTTTACCCCACTTAAATTTGTCAAAAAAATCTGAAAAAATTCATGCTTACAGAGGGCTAAAATTTGCAACTACAGTTCAAATTTCAGCTCATTCGAAGTTACAGAATAGGAATGAAAAATCATACCGTGCACAGATTCATGCTGGAATAAAATCTTCGAATGGAAGAAGCAACTTTTCCAAGCACAAATGGGTAAAACTTGGCACTTTATTAAAAATTCCAAAACCTAAACTAAAAACAAAGTCTCTTGGTAAATCTCAAATAAAAACAACCGGGTTGCCTCCCGTAAAGCGCTTTTTTTATAGCCATATAGCTAGGCTTACTTACTTGATATTCATTGTGGTGAAGTTCATGAGGGAGCTTGAACTTTGGTGTGTCCCTCTTCCTTTGGAAGTGCTCCATGCACTTCTTGTGTGGGAACTGAAACTTCACGTTCCACTCCTTTGAATCAATGATAGCACCTGTGGTACGAAGAAAAGGTATTCCAAGAATAATAGGACTAGAAGTTTTATTCCCCATGTCCATGATTAGAAAATCAACATGCATAAATGTTAAATGCAACTCTAGCATAACATTACTTACTTTTCCTAAAGCATGTTTAATAATAGAATCATCAGCAACTGCAAGTTCAATAGAGCCATTTTCAAGATTCTTTAATTCAAGTATCTAAAGAATAGAACCTTGGGTAGTCACCAAGCTTTCACAGCGATTTCGCGGTCCCAGCCGTCCGATCTTCACCGCGGATCGATCACGGCCGTCCGTTCCGCGTTTGACTTTCAACCCGACTCCGTGGGTCCCAGCCGTCAGCGGCTTTACGGGTGTGGAATCCGGTGCGGAACTGCATTCGCGAGCGTCGCCCGTCTCTGCGAGCGGTGGAGAGCCGTCTGGGGCACCGCCGACGTCGGCCACAGTCGCGGCCGTACCGCCATGGTGGCCGGCCATTCGTCCATGGAGGGGCGCTACAGCGCCGGAGGGAGCAGTTGCGCCTCGATCTTATCTTCCCAATCCCCTCGCGCGCCTCTCCTCGCCCTATCTTGCTCCCCGTCTCTCCCCCAATCACCGCGTCTTCTCACCGTTGGAGATGAGGAGCCCACAGGCGAGAAGCCCGGCAGCACGCTCACAGCAGGCTCCCATCGCCATTTCTCCGCGCCGCGAGCACCTCCCGCAGCAGTCCATGTCCTCCCCTTTCGCCTGCGACCACGAGATCTAAACAATGACGCCTCAGGTCAGTCTCTCCGTCCTCCCCTTCGGTTTTCTCTCTCCTCCGTCTCACCTCTTCTCGCGCTATCTCTCAATCACTGGCGGTGCACACGACGAGCTCGACCGGGGACTCCATCCCCTCCTTCAAATGCTTTCTTGATTTATTGCTCAGATCTTAGATGTTCACGCTCTTTCCCTTTCTTTAGCACAGTCCGGCCAATTTGTGCCAGGAAGAGAGTTTTGGGACATGCTGGTTCTGGTAAGGTAATGTCATTCTACTTTCAGTTTTTTTGTCTTCTATTTCCTAGCGACCTGATTTATCATATTCTGTTAGATTGTTGACTGCTATCTGGAGGAATCGTGCATTTCTTCATTGGGTGGTGGCACTGCTGCATTACGACCCACATCTGAGAGAGCCCACAGAGCTATAAGTTGCAGAATCAGGCAAGCACTTTGTAACCACTATTGTCAATGGTGTTGATCTGGTTCTCACAGTATTAAATGCATCTTTTGATGATCTTGGCTCTGAGGTACCTCCTTATTTGTGTGACTTCATATTCATCCAGGTCACAGCTAGAAACAAATATCCGTGCTAACAAATTCTATTTTCATCTCCTGTTACTCTATAAGTGGTGGTGAACAAGAAAAACATTAGTAAATATATGTGGCCATTTTGGGCTTGAAAAGAGTTTCGATTTTTTAGGAGGTTAGCTATTCTCTTGCATAAATTATTATATCATAATTTATCAATTTATAGGTTCAGAAATTAATATGTCTTGCTTGTGTGATGCGCATGTTAATTCTCCTGTCATTTGCATCACCATTGATAGTTTTGGTATGGGGTCTGCTCGTGTGATGCAAGAGTATGAGTTAGATATAAACCGAGTTACCTATAATTCTCATGGTAACCTCCATTTAACCAAATAAATGGATTGTTAAAGTGTTGTCCTGCATATATGCATTTACTTCCCTTTCACGTGTTTGTTTTGATCTTTTGGTTGAGCAGAGTTAGAGAAAATATATGAATTTAGGTCTTTGCTCGAGTAATCTGAACAGTGGGATGGTGGTACCAGCCTGCCCCCAACCCTCGCCTCGCCTCCTCATAGTGAGACACAATAAAACATATAATGTATAAATCTGTTCTGATTCTTCTACATTGGATTCCTTTTTACGTCCTCTACTTCAGCCATGCTTCTTTCTGATGTTATTCCTTAGAACTTGTGGTAATTAAGTTGATGTTATTCCTTAGAACTTGTGGTAATTAAGTTGGCTCAGATTTTTTCCTGCACAATACAAATTGATATTGTTTTTGTGGTGCAATTATTGTGGTAGTCTGTTCCACCTCCCTCTCCTCTTAGGCACTCAATGGGACAAGTAGGTGGCTGCTGCAGCCGAGCTCACATGGTTTCACCCATGTGCATCCGTCCAGTTCAGCTGCAGCCTTGACTCTACACGACCTTGCTGCATTCGACCCTCTCGCGGGTAAACCCCACTTCTCTCTCTATTGACTTTAACAGTTTGTCACTGTAGTTCATGCAGACTTGCGCAACTGATTTACATGGGCACACAGTGTTACTTTCAGAGTTAGTTAAGTTGCATCTTGGGTTTCCTCATTTACTTCGAAGTTGCAAGAGCTTATTTTGCATTGTGCTAATACCTTACCCCCATAATCATCTATTTCCCTTATTACAAAGGAGCTATGCATTTTTCGTTTACGAAACTTCAAATCATGTGTGTATTTTTCTATACCTGCTACTGGGATAAGTGGGTGTAATGCCGGTATATTTTTGCACCTGAAATTGATTTGTTTTTCATGCCAAAATTCCTCCAGTTGATTTTATTGTTGTATTGCCCATTTGTAGATCCAATGAACTTTGACATGGAACTAATCCTACTTATTTTTTTCATCAACTTGCTAGATGGCCGCCTTATGTTGCCTCAAGGTGAGACCGTGAGTTATGGTCAAATAAATTATTTGCATGGATTGTCATCTTAATAATTTTGTAAGGTTAAATAAATTGAAAGTTGTGTATAATGCCACAATAACTTAATTTCGTTACATTAAAAATTCTTTTCATAGTATTCGTACTTGTGTGATTTGCTAACATTGTTATACTGGAAATATCGAGTATTAGTCTCAGCTCTTCCCTACTTCATTGCACCTATGAAATAATATTTTGTCCTGGCCCGTTTCCAACATGAGCATGCCATTTAGCCATGTGTGATTTGAAATACGCTCCATGGTTTCTTTCTTCCTAGATTTAGCAGGGTAGTTTTCATATCCTCCTGAGGCGTCTACAGGGTACTCCATGGCGAGACTATTTTCACATACTAGACAGCGTTCGATGCAAATTTATCTCACGTTGGGAACTTTTATTCTGAATTTGAGAGGTGACTTTCTATCTCATATTATTGTTGTGCGTTTGCCTATTTAACTTTATGGCATAACCGTGATTTCACTATATTAAGTCATTCATGGTGCAGGATCTGAAAACATTATGTTATTTATATTGCTGGATCTGAAACTGCTTGGTGAGTTTCTTCCCACACTTGAAGTCCCATCTCGGAAACTTTGCATTCTATCGTTGAGAGTATCAGAATTATGAATGGGGTAGCGTGTCTTGGCATTGTTATCATGTGTCTCTATTCCTCATGATCTCTCTCTTGATTTAATCCCTAGAAATGTTTTTTGTTTGTGTAGATTCTACTTATCTATGCCAACAAGATGTTCGATAAAAATCCAAGCATGTTACTCAACTTTTGATTAAGCAGAGATGAAGAGGTTCTTGGATTCAATCAAGATTAAGGTTATTTTTTTCTCCCCTGAGCTCTTCGTCGCGCCGCCGGAGCTCTCTCTTTTTCCCGTCCACATCCTCTCGGTCGCTCTCTCTCATCTGGCGGCGGCAACGATGACGATGAGGCGGCTAGCATGAGGAGCTCGACCTCAACCGGCACGTCCACGACCCCATGTTGACCGGCTGACCTTCTCCACCGGCCGTGCTCCGCGACGACGAGCTCGACCTGAGTCACCGCCATTCGCATCGGCCAGCCCGACGAGCTCGATCTGCACCATGGGAGAGGCCAAGAATGTGAGCTTTTTGTTTCCCGGTTGGAATTTCATGGCACAAATTTCTCTAAGTTTTGAGCCTATTTTCTCTTTCTTTATTTCTTGGTGTGTTCAGTTGTTGTTTGGGTGATTCGTGTTTGCCATTGAGAGTGGGGGGTGAATAAAGACGGAGACCTAGATGGAGATGGAAAGCTGAATACTGCCAACGGAAGATGCAAGATTCCAGGTAGACTACACCCAACTTATTCATCTCTGATGGATAATGCGTGAGGTCAGTTCGCTCTTCTAAATAAACTGATTTCCTTTGAGGTCTCACTTTGGAGTTGTCTTTCAAATTATACAATAGCCATTTGTGTTTGTAGTTCATAGGACTTGGCGGGTGTTAGGTGTCTATGATGCTGCTGGTGATCATGCTAGCTACAAAACATTTACCGGAAGATATCTCATTAATTACTTCAAAATTGCTAGCACGTATGGAACCAATAGAAAGAAATAATTCTCTGGTAGTAAATCGAGTTACTGAAAAAGGGTATTTTCTTAGCTGTCGTAGGGGTATTGAGTTTTAAGTTTTCTCCTGAAATCATATTACTTGCCTCCTTATTGTGTATTTTCAGTATGTTCCACTTGGTGATCATAGGTTCTTTGGTGTTTTTTTCTATTTCTCCTTGTGCGTTCTGTTTTTGCAGATGTGGGTGTTTTTGGTTCTGTGTCGTGATCGGCTATTTTAATGGGCTTTTTGGTCGCTGATTGTTATAGTTGAATGTCTATTTTGTTCAGACCCTTTATTACCATTTTAACATGTGATTGTATGAGTCATAGTTTTGCAATTGTCCCAGTATTTCATACATATATTCTACTTCCTCTGTATCTTAATAGAAGAGGTTTTGGTGGGCTAAAATACACTACCAAAACATCTTATATTTTCAGACGGAGATAGTATTTCACAGTGGTATAGGTGAATGTCTATTTGTTCAGCTTTTTTTCTCTTTCCTAGCTACCCGATTTATCCTATTCTGTTAGATGTCTGGCTCCTATCTGGAGTTATCATGTATTGCTTATTGGGTGGTGGCGCTGCTGCATTGCTGACATCCAGCAGGTGCTCTTATTCCCCTCAAGATTCGGGAAAGATAAATAGAATATATATATGTGTGTATTAGCTCTGTAAATTATAGAACAATCCTAAGGTGGATACAGTTAATTCCCAACGTGAGGAGCAATATATATAATTGTTAATTCTTTCATTCCCGTGAGCTATGAAATGTATTGAGATAGATATATATTTTTTCTTTATTATTGAGTTGGATTTATGCAATCCTTATATATCTTACATTATATAAATTTGATGCTGATGCGATACATGTCTGATTTTTTCAGGTGTGTTTGGTATTATCTACTCAGATTACTGTTGGGCCACACGCCCACTGAAAGTGAGATAAACTTTCTAAATTATAACTTGGCTGTAGTGTACATTATATGATACTAGATTTTGAGAATCAAAATGGCTTGCATATATGACCTTTCTCAATTATATGAATAAAATTGACAGTATATAACAACTCGATTATGTGACTTCCATATGTAAGCTATTAATTGCTAGATAGATTGAGTGGTTCATGAGAAAATATATTTGTCATCGGTTGTTTGAGACAGATGCACCAGATTCTTAGATTCAAGTTCATGTTGTTTTCTGTTTTGTACAGATTTATATTGTGGATGGTATCATTGATTCATTTCTGTAATCAACTTATAGCTCTTGCATTGATCTAGCATTCTGAAATAATTTCTAAGAATTAAATTCAGTGTTCCGATAGGATGTCTATATTCTTCAAAAAGATTAATCAGATAGGATGGTGGAAATTTATGGTAAAAATCATGATCCCAGTTTAATGTATTGCATTGCAAGGAATTTAATCTGATGGAATCGAGTACTCACTGCTTATATACTTAAATTTGGTTTTGGTAACACATCATTACCGCAGAAGGTAACCTAACATACAAACTAACCTCACTCGGTGTTGTTATTTGTATGGTCTGAACATGTTTTTTTACATAATTTGGTCATACTTATGTTGTCGTGAAGGTGCAATCAGGGAATAGTTAGAATATTGTATTTGTAAATCCAAAATGGAAACTTAAATAATGGTTTTTTGCATGTCAGTTTCGTTTGTGTTATAGAAAATTCCCACGGTATATTTGTAAACTATGTTTTCTTGAAGAAGTCAATTGCAGTTTTTAAGGAAACAAACAATCGCCTTGAGGACGCTAATTCGTGGCATATATCCTTAGACTATGCCTTTTTTGTCTTTTCATCTAAAGCTGCATCTTATCACTTTTGTCGATTCATATGCAATAAATTGTTCAAATATATTTTGTATTCCTTTTCTGTATGGATGCTACTGTAAGTAATGTTCGGAAGATATTTTACATTGACTGTTAAATTCTTTATGTTGCTACTTTTTTTCCTGAGGAAGGTGATATATACATGGAGATTTGACCATATAAAAAAATGTTCAGAACATATGAAAAGCATATGGCTAATATGGCAAAGTAGATAAAAGAAATATAGGATATGTCCCTAGCCTTATTATTTCAGAGGTCCTCTATTTTCCGGATTTAGTTCATGGTTACTTCCAGCACTTATCCTTATTTTCATTTAATTCCTTCATTGTTCTTGTGTCAAATACTTATCTTTATTTATACTCGATGTTCCTTTATTTAATTCCTTGGATCATTCTTGTGTCAGTTCACTTTGCATGTCCCTGAAAATCAAGAAGAATAATCGGCAACATCTTGCAAGACCTCAACAAACGAGGGGTGAGCTCTCTTCTATGGGAGACCAGTTCATGTCGGTCTTACAAGCTATTTTCCAAGTTTTTAATGATACAGTGCTTGATTTGGAATCAATTGTCGGTCCTACACCGCTGCCAAAGAAAGACAAGCCTTAGAGCTATGAATGTCGTGTTCATGTTTCAGGTGCTACTACAATTATCAGCTTCTTATAGATCCACTGTCCCGGTTCTTTCTGAGCTTTGGTGATTGTGATGCCCCCAGTCTAGCCTATTAAATGTATAAGTAACTACAAAATATTACTTGCGTTTGTACCCCTCCATGTTAATAGTGTTAACTGTTTTGCATCTAGCGATTGACAACTGACAACGGCATGTCCTTGAGACATGATTGATTCTTTTTGTATTGTCTTTAAGTTAATGTACGTGACTGGATGTAATGGCTCGCAGGATTGTTTTGTTGTGCATGTAAATATAATCCGTTGGTGATACTTCCCCTGATGACAATGATCAGATCACTTTCGATTTTCATGCTGCTTGAAGCGGTGGTGTCTACCTGATTGTGCTCAATCTAATTAACCACATTGTGCAAGATCCCATTGATCCTTAGACTAGGTTGTTGTAGATTGTGCGTCTGACTTCCGTCAACTATGTTCTTTAATAGACTGACACAAATTTTACTGCAACATGAGCCAGTACCTATCGATGTTAAACTCTTTACGAAGGCATGGATATAACTTATCTGTCTTTTGTATGAAAATTTTGTAGGTGTTGGTCCATGTTGCCATGAATATATATTGGCTTAGGTTTTCAAACTACTTTACTTTGATGATGTCATAATTTACAACGCCAAGGTATTTGCTGTTACTAATGATCTTTTGTTGGCTTTCATCAGGATGATCATTTTGACTCTTGACATGATGTTTAATCAAAATCGAACCCCTCTTATGAATGTTTCTATGGCGGTGTACGAGCAATAGCCTATTAAGAGGATGCTCATCCCCTCGCCTATTTACTCTTTAGAACAAGGTGGTGCGCGGCGCCCCAAATCAGTTAACATTCCATCCTACTTAGTTCCATTGCTTAAAATAGACCCCTCTTTCCAATAACCTTTTTTTATTAGTCTGAGCGACCATATATGATCTGGACTTCTTGTAAGGGGTCAGTACTGTTTAGTGTATAGCATTTCTGCATGCCTCTAACTTACTAACTATTTTGCCTCTCTCGCGTAGATAGATGGTTGATTTCAATGGTGTACATTTTCAACATTTTTTGCATTCTTTAGCATAGAGCTCCGCAATTGTGCAATCGGTTATTTATTTATTTAGGAACGGCATAATAGTTATGTTTCTGTGTAGTAACATGGGTTGAGATGTTATGCTTGAAACTTAATTTCCATGTGGCTCTAAAATTATTTTTTGGATGATGTTTGTGCGGACGACCGGACTTTGAGCTACAAGAACCTAAAAAAATGCAGAGATGTTCCCTTTTGTGTTTAAGATACAAATTTCACTTTCCTGCTTGAGTTCTGTTGAAAGAAGAGTGAGATCACTCATAGACTTGCACTAATTCGTATCTCTATTTCATTATTTAATGTGTGGACCGCCCATCTATTCTTTTTCTAAACTATTCTCATTTGATGATGCATAATTACACTAGTAGAAAACAGGCTAACAGTCCCGGTTGGTAAGGGCCTTCAGTCCCAGTTTAGCAACCGGGACTGCGGAATCGGGACTAAACACCCCAACCTATAGTCGCGGTAGGATCTGCAACCGGGACAAAAAGGTATCCACGTGGGCGCGCAGGCGAGCTGCTCGGCGATGACCTTTTGTCCCGGTTTGTATTACAAACCGGGACTAATAAGTTCGAGGGGTTTTAGGTTTTAGCATTTTTATTTTGTTTTCAGTTTTCTGTTTTATTTATGATTTAAACTATTGTTTGTAAGCTACAATTAAACACATCGATGCATATATTATATGAAGTGTCTAACGAGAATTGATCCATATATTACATATCCAACGAGACTCGTATCAAGTTAAACATGTATCATATACATAAGTGTCGTCCCAACACGATCATTATTACATCAAAATCATTATTTACGGTTTATATTGTATTCTCCTGTTGGGGCTATGACCTCGTTAAGCAGAAATCCACAAATTTCCTCTTGAATTCCTCTAGAGTGTTGATATGGAGTGAGATGCTCTCGTTGATTCATTTGCTGGATATATCAAGAGAAGACGGTCAATATAAATACATCAAGAGTTAAATTGTGAATTGATATGTAAATGCTTTACGTACCACCATATCCATCCGCTCACTGACATACATGCGCATATACTCGCAAAAGTAATATCCACACAGATTTGTCGCCGGTGGCTGTCTCTCGCACTTTACGAAAATAGAGTTCATATCAAGTAATAATCAAACATGACAATCCGATATTGAAACTAGAACTAAATAGAGTAATCTACTTACGTTGATTAGCTGAAAGGTCAGCTCTGGTTTAAATTGACCTTCTCCGACACGTTTTATGAACCGCTTCCATACCCTGCCCCGGCAAAGAAAATGAATAAAGAATATATTCATAACTGGAACTTAGGAAATGAAGAAAAGAGGTCAATATAGTACCTCTGGAGCGTTTCAATAATGTTCCAGTAATCCGTCATGGGTCGATGTAATGAGTCCTCGATCTGAACTTTCCCCAAGTCAATTTCAATGTTGAAGAGAATCCAGTGGTGGCTGCACATACACATCAGCACATAGAAGAGAATTCAGTAAATATTAAGTCTCTAGCTAACTCATCAAAATCGAGTACGAGGAAAAATGAACGTGTAACACTCTAACCTGAATTTGTACGGAAATAATATGTTCTTCTTGTAATGTTGTTTCTCCAAAAAATTGATCAAGTTGTTCTCCGTTTCCCCCGGGTTTATTTTTAAGGTATGTATATGAACTCGATCTGGGTCAACGAACCCAACTTGATAAATCCGGTTCCTCCTACACTCAAGAATCTTCATTCTACATAGTAGCGTACAAAAGAATGTAGTGAGGACAGTTATATTATAAGAAAATGATACGAGATTAGCTTTAATTAATCACTTACAAACAATAGCAGCTGATGATAGATTTGTCGAGGGCCTTCTGGTTGAATAACTGAAAGAGTTCGTGATGAGGACATCCCTAACTCTTCTACACTTTCTCCAATTGAAGATGTTGCTGTTCAAGATAAACCCAATGAAGTGAGAATTGGACCAATGACAAGATCAAGAACCAAGTTATTAGAACAACAGGTGAACTCACTCTTAATAGAATATGACGTTTGTGGTTATGAGAATTTTATACTACCTAAGTCTATGCATTTATGTATGATCAGGTTTGTTGATAACACAAGCATTCATGGAGGAGAGGAGCAGCCAAGCATGAAGAACAAGGAGGATCACATGGAGAACAAGAGCAAATTCATGAAGGATAAAATTCAGAATACATACAACAAGTGCTCAAGTAAGGGTGGCGTGGATGGCATCCCCAAGGCACCACAAGAGGAGTCCTAGTCACATTAGGCTTGGGCCTGCGA
Source organism: Poa annua (assembly GCA_026929855.1). NCBI lineage: Eukaryota > Viridiplantae > Streptophyta > Magnoliopsida > Poales > Poaceae > Poa > Poa annua. The sequence continues at coordinate 40,414,949 of CM049433.1, forward strand.
GTCCCTATGACCGAACCCATGTTTGGGTCGGTTTGTATCCGAGTTGGTTGAGTCCAACTCAGTTAGGAATAGGTGGTGGTGCGCCTCATCCTTGGTCCGCACCCCCTCTCTCTCATATATACTCCATACCCACGAATTATTAGGTTAGACTCTGTTAAACATAAACCCTAGCCGCCTCTAGATTGTATTGCTGGACAAGCATTCATCTTGAAGTATACCGCTGCAAATTCTACGTGCTATCTTGTTGTTCCACTGGGAATAAGGGGATACAGGACCACCTCGTGATCGTTGATTACGTTGTGCAAGAGTGTGTAGTTGAGAATATCCAAAGGGATTGATTGTTGTTGCATTGGCAACAGGGATTATCCGAGGAGAGTTTTCAGTGAGACACTAGTTATCTTTCATCCACCAAACATCCACCAAAATTCGTGTTGCTCACAAGAGAAGATCGGGCCACCCCTTATCAGTTCGTCAAAGTCAATATGAATCGTCTGTTCTCCCATGAAGTAATGCTCATCTCTAAGTTTAACAGACAGTATCTCGTCCCCGTCTGCTGAGGCATCCTTGTACCATTTATGTAATGCTCGCATTCTTGTAGGTAGGTTGGCCCAGTCCTCCTTCGTGACCAGATCCTTCCCAAGGCGATATTGCAATGCCTCGGGAGCAATGTCGGCCTCTATCAAATCCACCATTTCTTCGTAGGTCATACCAGGAATCTTATACCCTTCTGGTATCACAATCTTGGATGCCAACTTCAGCGGAGCAACGTCGCGTCTCTTCTGCTTTGTTTTCTCAAGCCCCTCATTATATGCCTTGTCAATACAACGATCATAGTCCGATAGTAAGTTTAAAACATATTGGGGTGGTTGAAAACAATGACTCAGGAAGTACTCTATTTTTTTCGGATCAATTGATACGTCTGGCATGTTTTCCACGGGGGGCTTATAAGGGTAAGGAAACTTTGGAGGACTCTTGGGGACCTTTGGAAGCGGCGACAATTTCGCCTTAGTAGGCGGAGGCGGGACTTAGTCAGGTTACCCCACTTGACCTGGCTGATCTTCCGCTTTCCCGCCCTGTACTCAGCCGAAGAAGGTTCAGGCGAAGAAGGTTCAGGCTGCTGACGCGGCGGCGAAGATCGAGGTGGAGTCATGTAGGTGTCGTCGTCGTCCCTATCGGAGTTCAATGGACTTGGAGGTGGTGGAGATGAGAGAGACCGTGGCCTCTGCGTCGAGCCTGGAAATATGATGTATTTCTTTTTCCATAAAATGATTCCATGCCTGACTTCTTCCAGGGTCGCCTCCCCTTCAGGGCCAGGGTGGTCAATCTCCAATGTCTCGCATCCAGGTACAATTTCCTCCACCCCAACACGAGCATACCCAGCTGGAACCTCGCGGCAATGCCAACGCACTTCAGGATCAACTTTTAAAGCAAAGCCGACGGCCACCTTCACAGATATGTTCTTCATTGGCTGGTGCAGCTCACATTCAGTCTTATCTTCGATATTATCCACGGGGTAGCGATCCATCGGTGACGCATCAACTTCTCCATCATCGTCATGCAACCCCGTGGAAGCCATACTGCTCCCCCGGTTAGATGGGCCATCAGCTACAGGATCTATGTAAATCTGACCGGGGCTTGAAAATTTCTCCTGCATCTTCGTATACATCGCAAAGAGCAGCTCGTTCCTTTCTTCCACCTTCTTAAGCCGGTCTGCCGCCTGCTGCTCCCTCGTCTTCGTTGCTCTGGCTCGGCTTCTATAAGCATGATAGTCCTCATGAAACCCCATCTTCCAAGGAACACCTCCATAGCCTCGTGTTCGTCCTCCCTTCTCAGGATTTCCGAGTGCCTTTGTCAGCTCGTCGTTCTCTCTATCCGGAATGAACGTTCCCGCCTGCACCTCGGCTACTGCTTTTTTAAGATCATCGAAGGGAGTCAACACTGCTTTCTTCATCGGATCACGAAGAACCAACTCCCCTGTTTCCTTCTCCAATGTCATACCATGCGCCATTAGGAAGTTTCCTGCTCTCTCGGGCACTTTCTCCGTCTCTGGAGTTAGACCTTTTGCCTTAATTTCAGCCTTAAGTTTATCCCACTTAGGCATGGCAGTCTTGTAGCCACCTTGATAAGGGGTGGCCCGATCTTCTCTTGTGAGCAACACGAATTTTGGTGGATGTTTGGTGGATGAAAGATAACTAGTGTCTCACTGAAAACTCTCCTCGGATAATCCCTGTTGCCAATGCAACAACAATCAATCCCTTTGGATATTCTCAACTACACACTCTTGCACAACGTAATCAACGATCACGAGGTGGTCCTGTATCCCCTTATTCCCAGTGGAACAACAAGATAGCACGTAGAATTTGCAGCGGTATACTTCAAGATGAATGCTTGTCCAGCAATACAATCTAGAGGCGGCTAGGGTTTATGTTTAACAGAGTCTAACCTAATAATTCGTGGCTATGAGGTATATATGAGGGAGGGGGATGCCTCCCACGAATCTAGCCTATTCCTACTCGGTTGGACTCAACCAACTCGATTACAAACTGACCCGACATGGGTACAGCCAATTGGACTCCTTTTGGAAGCTGACTGAAAACGATTCGTAACTTGGTTCGGTCACCACGCCTTGCACGAGTCGAATCTTTAGTTGGGGCCGGATCCATTGGAAAGCTCTTCGAATATCCTTTCCGGATTGTGTTTCCTTGCTTTATTTGGAACCCGTATGAAAAATCCATGACTATTTCAAATTCGGGACTTCTGCCAATCCGAACTGAAATATCATTTCCTTGATGTTGTTTTCCATGGCAGCATCTTTGTTTTCCACGCGTCCTTGTGCTCCTTGCTTCCTCTCCTCCATCCATGTTTGTGTTATTAGTAAACCTAATCATACATAAATTCATAGGCTTAGATAGTATAATATTCTCATAAGCACAAACATTATTTATTACTAGGAAAGAATTCACCTTATAATGAACATCAGTGAGGCTCAATATTTCCTTCCAGTTCAAGCATATATAATCAGCATGTACACCTATTATATCCTCATCACACCTGGCCCCAAATTATGATGGAGAACCTTTTTCTTGGCATTATCCGCATTCTTTTTGGACCTCTCAAGAGCTTCTTCCGATTCCTTGTACGTCACGAAATCATCCCAGTGATCACGTAACCTCTCGTCTGTTCCCTTAAACTCCGGAGTAGTTTTCCCACTCTTGACATACTTCGCCCACGTTCTTTTTTTGTGGTTTTGGAATTGTTTGGCCATCTTCTTCAGGATCCACACCTTGACTTTGGCCTTCAAGGCCGTTGTTTGCTCCTCGGTGTCCATCGTCGGCAGAGTGAAATGTGATATCAGCTTGTCCCAAATAGAATTTTTCAATTCGTTAGAGACAAAACTTATTCCATCAGCTCTTGGCTTCTTCCATTCTCGACAGGTGATCGGGATCATGTCCCTAACAAGAACTCCTGCTTGATTAGTAAATGCAGTCACGCTGTTTATGGGCTCCAAAGGTTCCCCATCGGCACTGACTATGTCAATAATCATATGTGTCTTCTCGTTCCACTTTTTGGTCGGGCCCCGTAACCTTGAAGTGGAGGACTAAAAAAACATTCATTAAATATATGCTCAATGTGGAGGTCTATATATATAATTAGCAGAGACTTAAATATTTACATCAGAGGACTTCGTTGAGGGTCCAACGCTAGCATCGACATCAATACTTGGTTCCGGGTTGCCTATGTTTTGTTCTTCTAACTGATCATCCGACAACCCAACATCACCATCTTCATTCAGATACTGTGAGCCGTCATCTACCTCATTATCTTTTTGGCCTTCCCGATCATCTCTACCGTCATGGTCCATAGCTTCACTATAAAGAATAAAGATTAAAAGCAGTACTAAAAAGAATAAAGAATATATACTAGCAATACTAAACTATAAAGAATAAATAATAAAGACTAAACTTCACTAAATTTCACTAAGTCCTAAAACACTAAAGCTATACTAGCAATACTAAAACAATATTTAGTACAATAACAACAGAAGAGCAAGATTGAAAATAGTAAAACAATATTTATACTAAAGCTATATACTAGCAATACTAAACAATATTTATAGTAAGCAATACTAAAACAATATTTATACTAATGCTATACTAGCAATATAACACTAAACTATACTATAATATTTATGCTAAAGCTATACTATACAAATACTAAATACTAAACTTAATTGGGACTAAATTGAAAAAAATAGTCCTAATTGCTAAATTTACCACCTTTCCTAACACATCACTATGTCCATTTAATTAAAATTCAACGTAAAGCAACTAATTCAACCTAATCAACTAAAATTCAACCTAATGAACTAAAATTCAACTAAATTTTAACCTAATCAACTAAAATTCAACCTAATGAACTAAAATTCAACCTAACAACTAACAGGAGGAAGAGCGGGGCGCGGCGGGGGGGGGGGGGGGGGGGGGGGGGCTCGGTGTTCGCCGGTGAGAGGGAGCTATGTTGAGCGGCGACCTCGGTGGCGGCGGTGAGGGGAGAGGAAGAGCGGGGCGCGGCGGCGGTGAGGGAGAGGAAGAGCGGGCGCGGCGGCCTCCTCCACAACGGGGAGGAAGAGCGGGGCGCGGCGGCGGCAGCGGACGACGAAGGGGGCAGACGGCGGCGAGCTCGGCAACGGCGGCGCGAGAATCCGGCAGCCTGGCGGCGTCGACAGTTTCCTTAGCGCTAGGTCCCGGTTAGTGGCTCCAACCGGGATCTGAATCTCAGTATTTATACCCCACAATCTTTAGTTGCAGTTCGTGGCTCGCACCGGGACTAAAGGGGGCCTTTAGTCGCGGTTGGAGCCACGAACCGCGACCCAGTGAGTGTTTCGAATGGGCGCGCGCGCAACCCCTTTAGTCGCGGTTCGTGGCACGAACCGCGACCCAGTGAGTCTGATTTTTTTTTTCAGTTTGCACTTTCAAAAGAGTTTGAATATACATTTTTAATAATTATTTTAACTATTATTAAAAGAGTTTGGATATGAATTTGAATAACTTTTGTATATGTTGGAATTTGACAAAACTTGCAATGTGAAATGTGTTTGAACTGGACTAACTAATATAAAACTATTTTATGTTTTCTATAATAATTATTTTAACTTTGGATATGAATTTGAAGAACTTTTGTATAATTTGGAATTTGACAAAACTTGCAATATGAAATGTGTTTGAATTTGACTAACTAATATAAAAACAGTTTCTTTCAACAGTTTCTTTTGTATAAATATGTTTGAATCAGGGGTGTGTTTCTTTTGAGGGCTTGTGAGCTGTTGGATCAACAGTTTCACTTCCGAACCGGGACTAAATTAAGAAGCACACGGATCGTGTTTCTGTTCTATCTACAAAGTACTTCAGTTCATCGACTGAATACAAATCTTCAGGAGCCACGGTTGGGCTGTATGCAGGAGCCTCCAACCGCGACCCAGTGAGTTTTTCGACCGCACGCAGTGCTACCCCTTTAGTGAGTCTGAATTTTTGTTCAGTTTGCACTTTCAAAAGAGTTTGAATATTTATTTTTAATATGAAATGTGTTTGAATTTGACTAACTAATATAAAACTATTTTAAAAATAGTTTGGAGTTGTTGGATCAGCACTATCACTTTCAAACCGGGACTAGAGAAGCACACGGATCGTGTGTTTCTTTAGAGCACTTCTGAGCCATTAGATCAGGGGTGTGTTTCGTTTTAGGGCTTGTGAGCTGTTGGATCAACGCTATCATTTCCGAACCGGGACTAAAGAAGCACACGGATCGTGTGTTTCTTTCAAGCACTTGTGAGCCGTTGGATCAGGCTACAAAGAGATATCCAGTGAATTCTTCGACTGCGGGAGGTGTACAGTCTGCACATTTAGTCCCGGTTCGATACACGAACCGCGACTAAAACGCCTTTAGTCGCGGTTGGATGGCAAAGGTCTGGATGCCCTTTCGTGGGTGACAGTGGCCAAGATGCCTCCCCTGGTGATGCTATAAATAGACGCCCAGACCTTATGTTCAATCCAGGCAAAGGCAGAGGACTCCTCTAGGCACCAGCTTCTCGAAGATGTCCTTGTGAGTATACTAAGGACATCTTCGAGAGGCTGGGCTTAGAAGCATTCTCTCTTGTGAGGTAGAGGAGGAAGCAAACATGTCGAAGCTATGTCCCGGGGTGGACCGAGGTGATCCAGGCAAAGGCAGAGGACTCCTCTAGGCCCCAGCTTCTCGAAGATGTCCTTGTGAGCATACTAAGGACATCTTCGAGAGGCTGGGCTTAGAAGCATTCTCTCTTGTGAGGTAGAGGAGGAAGCAAACATGTCGAAGTTATGTCCCGGGGTGGACCGAGGTGATCCAGCAGGCAAAGGCAGAGGACTCCTCTAGGCACCAGCTTCTCGAAGATGTCCTTGTGAGCATACTAAGGACATCTTCAAGAGGCTGGGCTTAGAAGCATTCTCTATGTCGACTAAGCTATGTCCCGGGGTGGAGGTGATCTGAGACCGACATATGCCTATGTCAGGAGGAACTAACACATATGCCTATGTCTTTGTGATCTGTTTTTCTCTGGTGTGTAGGGGAGTACCTACCGAGGATAATCCGGCATAGGTCGCTTGGCAAGATCTAGAGAAGAAGAGAAGAGAGAAGAGAGAGTGTTCATCTCGTGAATTCATATCCTCACTACCTCGTGAGTTCATCTCCATATATAGGAGATTCACACAGCTGAAAAATGAGCATCTTGTAACACTTGTGGTATACATCTAGAGAGAGACACAATTAAGCAGGAGTAGGGGTTTTACCTCCTCACGAGGGCCTCGAACCTGGGTAGATCGAGGTATTGGTTTTGTGTTCTTGGTGTTCTTGTGTTCTCCTATATGTCAGAACCATGGAGCATCTTCTTCATCTGACACATATATGTCTTGTCCTCCACTCCCACGATGTTTCTTTTTCGTGAAAGAACTATGTGACGCTTCGGCTCATCGTATGATGTATTAATTCAACTCATTTTATTTCAACATGAAAAGTATTTGAATTTGAATAACTAATCTAAATTGATTTCCTTTTTTAAAAATGTAGGGGTGTTTTTGCGCCAAAACTCTTTTTTTATCATTTTGCACTTTCAGACATCTGCCGTGCTTAATTTTTCATTTTGTAATTTCAAAAGAGTTTGAATATACATTTGAATAACTTCTGAATATATATTTGGATTCTGACAATACTTTCAACATGAAAATTATTTGAATTTGAATAACTAATCTAAATCGTTCATTTTCTTTTTATAAAAATAAAGGGGTGCTTTTATTTCAACTAATCAACTCGTTTGAATAACTAAGCAACTCATTTTATTTCAACATTAAAATCGGATGGAAAATAAAATCCATATAATCATATTAATCTTATTGTCTCATAAAATCGGATGGAAAATAAAATACATATAATCCATATAATCATATTAACCTTATTGTTTCATAAAAGCGGATGGAAAATAAAATACATATAACCCATATAATCATATTAACCTTATTGTTTCAATAAATCGGATCGAAAATAAAATACATACAATCCATATAATCATATTAATCCATAAAACCGAAGGGCTCAAAACCGAAGGGCTGTTTTCTACTAGTGACATAATCCATAAAATCGGATGAAAAATCATATATTAATCTTTGAATATGGTAACCGAAATTACTTAGAAATGGAAATATTTATATTAATAAACCGGTAACCGATATATAAGAATCCAAACATTTCCAATACATGAGATAGCTGAGACACACAACGGTCTACTAATCATATCAATCTAAATACCACTTCCGTGCAATCTCGTAGCCAAGGCGAGCGTCCAGAGCAGCATATACGACTCTCTCGTAGCTCAATGGAACCGCGGCCCAATATCTCGTTAGGTCTTCTCCTTCTTCGTCGTCGGCCCGTTTCTTGTCGTCCTTCTTCTTATTTTTCTTCATCTCTAGATTTGTCCCAACAACAGCATTGGAGAGAGCATACAGGCTCGGGGTAGGATTGTCGGTTGGGTTCCGGCAATTCCTCTGAAGGTCGATGATATGGGAACGACGGGGGAGGTGCAGCCCAAATTCAGGACTCCACCAAGTTAGGTGTATTCGTCGTGTGTTGCTATTTTAAATAATTAGAGTTTTTAATAATTATGAGTTTGGGCTTGGTTTGGGCCTGTCCAACCAAGTCAACGTAGGGTCCATTATGGGGCGGTACTGTAGCGCGGTACTGTAGCACCCCTCCCCTCATATAAGGAGTTGCTAGGCATCGTTTTAGGGTTAGCTTGAGTTTAGATTAAAAACAGTCCATAGACTTTGAGCTCGTTGGTGAAGCATCCCTCCGGGGACGGCGATGCCGTTTATCAGTTTGTAATAAAGATTGCTGCGAGGGTGCTTGTGTTCATCAAGTGTTATCGTGCTCGGGTTAGAGGCGTGGTGATCTTCATCACGTTGCTTGCTGGATTTATTCCCCACCTTCAGGTGACGCCGTTGGTGTTGTTGGAAGGATTTACCGTCCGGGTTACTCGTTGTGAAAGATCGGGACAACAATCATAGGATCATCCCCTTGATCCTTATCATGTGGTATCAGATTACTGGGTTTATCACAGCGAGTTTTGTTTGATCAATCTGCTAGATTGATTTCGGTGGAGATTGGTTCAGGCGGAGGCTGTTGGAGATCGCGTTCGTAGAGATCGTGTCGGTGGTCGTCCTGCAGGGAGTCCAGCGTACAGCCGGCAAGGAGGTTAGATCGATTGCAAATTTGCTAAGATCGTTTTCTGCTGCAGTCCCGATCGTGGTTGCTTTTGATCGTGGTTGTGTGGAGGTTGGCTGGAGCAGCACGTGAAGTCCAGGCAGTGCGGTTCCTGCTAGATCTGCTAGTCAATTTCAAACACCAAACATCAGATCGTGGAGGAGCAGCAAGGGACAGCACGTGGTGGTGTTTGATCATCAAGTCAAGGAAAAGGAAAGTCCAAACCGGATAGGAAATTCCAAGCAAGATCGGATCTGATAAAAACGGAAAGATAAATCTCGGATTTCATTAGTTCCGGATTTGGTGGGATTCTTTCTCGTTTTGTTTTCTGACGTGGAGTTTTGGCAGGAAAGGAACGTAAACAAGAGGCAGATTCGGATTTACTTGGCCGATAAGAAAGGAAAGGAAATACCGGAGAAAAGGAAAAGGCAAGATGTCAGCTTTGATCTCGCGTTCTGCCCAGTCCAGAAACAACCGTCGTCTTGTTCAGCCCACAGTGACCTGCACGTGAGGAGTCGGGACTTGGGAGGCTACCAATTGGAAAGTACATAAAATTATCTTTCCGACAAGTGCTTATTTGCCTGTTTCGGACTTCCTACGAGGAAACCACGTCCGTTTTAAATTCAGAGTTTCTGTCAGTCCGAACCGAATTTGACGTGATAATGAGTTCGTTTCAGGGTGATTTTTATGGCAAGAGGTGTGTTTCTGTTGAAAGGTCCGGTGATGTTTATCATGACTACACTGGTATCATTGTTGGTTTCGCCTTTGATCCAACTACAATCAAGTGGAGATTGGACAGCTCGGCGACGCCTGCAGAATATCAGTCTTGGGAATCAGACATGGACAGTGGTTTTGCAAAATGTCGTACGCTTGATTACAATTTTGGTGACCCTACTGCATTAGTTATTGCGTACCGGCGAGTAGATACAAAGTTGTCGAGTTGGTGGCGGGAAGAGATGCGTGTGAGAGGCATCACATGGCAAACATCTAATTGGGAGGAATTCAAACAATTTCTGCGCACCAAATTTGTGGATCCGTCTATGGATTTAGACAAAAGCCCAGTGGAGGATGTTGTACCATTGAGTGGGCTGAATATGCAACTCAAGAGAGTACATGGTGATACTTGTATGACAGTGGATAGAGGCCAGCGATGGAATTTATTTCAGGCGCTGATAAGGGGTGACCCGATCTTCTCGATGAACTCTCACGATAACTTGATAGATAACTAGTGCTTCACTGACAACTCTCCTGGATGAACCCTGATGCCAATGCAACAGCTCTCAATCCCTTTGGATATTCTCAACTACACACTCTTGCACAACGTAATCAAAGACTACGAGTGGTCCTGTATCTCCTTATTCCCAATGGAACAGCAGATAACACGCATATTTGCAATAGATAAACCACCAGATCGATACGAATTGGTGGGGGATAAAATCCAGATGAACACTTGGTTCAGATCTGCAATTCTAGGGTTTTAGTTTTAACATCGTCTCCTCTAATAATTCGTGGCTATGAGGTATATATGAGGGAGGGGGATGCCTCCCACGAATCTAGCCTATTCCTACTCGGTTGGACTCAACCAACTCGATTACAAACTGACCCGACATGGGTACAGCCAATTGGACTCCTTTTGGAAGCTGACAGAAAACGATTCGTAACTTGGTTCGGTCACCACGCCTTGCACGAGTCGAATCTTTAGTTGGGGCCGGATCCATTGGAAAGCTCTTCGAATATCCTTTCCGGATTGTGTTTCCTTGCTTTATTTGGAACCCGTATGAAAAATCCATGACTATTTCAAATTCGGGACTTCTGCCAATCCGAACTGAAATATCATTTCCTTGATGTTGTTTTCCATGGCAGCATCTTTGTTTTCCACGCGTCCTTGTGCTCCTTGCTTCCTCTCCTCCATCTATGTTTGTGTTATTAGTAAACCTAATCATACATAAATTCATAGGCTTAGATAGTATAATATTCTCATAAGCACAAACATTATTTATTACTAGGAAAGAATTCACCTTATAATGAACATCAGTGAGGCTCAATATTTCCTTCCAGTTCAAGCATATATAATCAGCATGTACACCTATTATATCCTCATCATCCTCCCTTTCTTCAAGACAAGACGTCCTCGGCTTGTGGTAAGCTGAACGTGGAAGAAACAAAAAGAACAACGTGTATGCACAATACATGTATCTATAACGGGGTGCATCATTGTTATGGACATGATAAGTATTCTCACATGACAGAAGGCAAGGAAAATTGCACATAATCAGCACATATTTGTCACATGAAAACAAAGAACATCTCATCAAACAGCAATCACAATTGCAGATATAAGTGAAGGTCATATGATCATGATAAAAATGGCAAACAACCATATATAAATTATTGTTGTTTTGTATTAAATGCAGTGTTCTCACAGAAGATCTATGATCAAATTTCATGGTAACAAGGTAAAACCAGAAGGTAGTACACTCAATAATATGATCATGTTCATTATTCCCATTATCGAAAATGCAACTCAATTTGCAAATAGAAGTGGTGTATAAATCAGTAGCATGTATATATAGCAATTGTTTGGGCAAACAAAACATAATTGTATAATCATGTTCGAATCTAGCAAGCTCCAAACAATCTAACCGAGGTAAATCAATTTCCAATGCAGCAATTCTAACACAAGTAATGCATATATGATCCACCATAAATATTTCATTCATGCCATAGTTACCAACGAGATTTAATGTGAAACAAGAAGTAAAGGTGCTAGAATTCACATATAAAATTGCAGAAATCGTATTCATAGCACATTGCACAGTAATTGGTTCATTTAACATGATGGAATACGCAATATCAACTGGTGGTATTTTAGCAAGTACTTCTTTATGAGTAATTAAGACCACATGCTCAAAAGTCGAAATTGGAAAATTAGCACATGGGTCATGAATATATATGTCCTGCAAATCACAAGAATCAGCTAGCAAATTAGTATGCTCAAAATTTTTCGAATTTGCATGGTGCAGCTCCAAATCAGCACCAATATCAATAGCATTCTCCTCAGATTTAGTAGGCACTGGCTCATCTTTCTCAAGTGGTGTTGTAGATTGTACTTGAGTAGGCTCCCTTTCTTCAGAAACAACCTGCATAGTACAAGAAACAACACTAGGAACGATAGTATGCTCCTCCAAAGTATGTGGTAGTGGTGCAGGTTGTACTATAGGCTCCCTTTCTTCAAAATCAACCTGCACATCACAGGAAAGAACACTAGGAGTAGACATGGTTACATTAGTAGAAACAGCCTCACATGTCTCCTTAACCTCGACAAATCCCATTACTATATGCTCCAATCTTTGCATCTCAATGTTTTCAAGTCTTTGCTTTTCAAGGAAATGATGAGACAAAAATAATGGTTGACGTCTAACCTCCTGAATTTTTTTAAGCCGTGCATGTATTATCCAATTTTTCTTTTTGTTCCAAAAGAATTGTAAATCAGGATAATGGCTAACAAAATTAACGTTATAGCTATGGCACCACTTTGCACTTAACAGAAGATGACAGCAAGTAAACGCTCTAGGAAGCACATTACAAAAAACTCGCTCCGTATGACCATGCATAGTTAACGGAATAGAGGTAGTATGATTAATGTGAAGTGCAGCATCATTAGTAGATATTATGAATGGTCGCTTAAGTTTCGTTGGAACCAACTGCAATTGTGCAACAACCTCAATACTAACAAAATTATACCGTGTACCTTTATCAAGGGTAATAGCAACATGGCTTCCTTTGATGTCTGCTGTGAAGTGGAACAAATCCGATGCAGGGATCCCACTAGCATCCTCCTCCCAAAATGTGTTACTGCAAACAGAACCCGCATGAAATGGTTCCTGCACATCATTACTAGGAGACTGCATTGATTAACTTGTTAGTGAAAACAAAATAGCAATGGTTTGTGGTGTTCTCTCACAACTCACTCAAAAACCAGCAAATAATAGTGTATCTTACCGTTCCAAAGTGAATAGGATGTACTTACCAACAAGTATCAATGAAAAGTGTACCAAGTGTGAGAAGAGAATAACCAGGATATCACGTGTCACAATGCAAACAGGGTATTTGGTGGGGCTTGGTTGGGAATCCTAACACACCAAAATGACAAAGCCTATTTGCTGTTTCGTAATGATAGAAAACACACCTAGGAAACTCACACAAAATTTTGGAGACAAATGTGGCAATGCAAATATATGGATAGAGTTTTTGCAATGCACTAGAAAGACACTAGCTAAGCTCAAAGAAAACAGGCACAAGATTGCTCAATGTAGTGTCAATATATAGCAAGGATCAAAACAGCTCCACTCTCCAAATTATGCACTTATAACTTTCGGCCTCCTTTGAATATTGCTCTTTTGCTCTTTTTTTTTTATACTATCACTTTTTCTGTTTTTATGTATTTTTCCAATGGCCTTAACAATGCTAGGAGTAGAAATTACAGAAACAAGAATTGAACACTAGGATGAGCAGCCTGTATGAGCACAAAATAGCTATTCTTTTGGGTAGGTGCCTAAGGTTAAATTGCTGTAGAAAGGCTGTGTCTAAATTTTTTGCAAAGAAGTGCCAAAAAGAATTACTTCCCGATGTTTTTTTTTTGGGAATTCTGAGACGTCGAAAAGCCGTAAACAGACGTAGTGAGTTTGGCTGCCTTCGCTTCGGTCTCCTCTTCGAAACGAGCTAAAGAACGTCGAAATCGGAGTTCGTATGCAAAAGTTATGGCAGTTTGAATTTTCTGCCGGAAACCGTCCACGACACGGACTCGGAACCGGAAAAACTGACCAAAACAGCGACGTACGTCGATGGAAACCAGCGATCCGAGCGACGGAAACTGATTCGCGGCTGGAAGCTGAAACGAACTCAGAAACTAGCGAATTTTTTTGGGATTTTCGATATGGACTCCGAAACAAAACGAAATTGACACGGAAACGAACTAAACCCTAAACTCGAAAACTAGAAAAGGAAAAACAGAAACGCAAAATCAACCAAAACAGCAAAGTAAACTAAGCAATTTCGGTGTGATCTAGGCTATGGCAACAGTCTAGACCTAATTTTTTTTGTATGGCTTTTTCTGGATAGGTAATAAAAACAACTAAACTACAGGATGGAATTAGCTCACCGAGTAAACCCGAGAATCTGATACCAAGATGATATGGGGTGACCCGATCTTCTCGATGAACTCTCACGATAACTTGATAGATAACTAGTGCTTCACTGACAACTCTCCTGGATGAACCCTGATGCCAATGCAACAGCTCTCAATCCCTTTGGATATTCTCAACTACACACTCTTGCACAACGTAATCAAAGACTACGAGTGGTCCTGTATCTCCTTATTCCCAATGGAACAGCAGATAACACGCATATTTGCAATAGATAAACCACCAGATCGATACGAATTGGTGGGGGATAAAATCCAGATGAACACTTGGTTCAGATCTGCAATTCTAGGGTTTTAGTTTTAACATCGTCTCCTCTAATAATTCGTGGCTATGAGGTATATATGAGGGAGGGGGATGCCTCCCACGAATCTAGCCTATTCCTACTCGGTTGGACTCAACCAACTCGATTACAAACTGACCCGACATGGGTACAGCCAATTGGACTCCTTTTGGAAGCTGACAGAAAACGATTCGTAACTTGGTTCGGTCACCACGCCTTGCACGAGTCGAATCTTTAGTTGGGGCCGGATCCATTGGAAAGCTCTTCGAATATCCTTTCCGGATTGTGTTTCCTTGCTTTATTTGGAACCCGTATGAAAAATCCATGACTATTTCAAATTCGGGACTTCTGCCAATCCGAACTGAAATATCATTTCCTTGATGTTGTTTTCCATGGCAGCATCTTTGTTTTCCACGCGTCCTTGTGCTCCTTGCTTCCTCTCCTCCATCTATGTTTGTGTTATTAGTAAACCTAATCATACATAAATTCATAGGCTTAGATAGTATAATATTCTCATAAGCACAAACATTATTTATTACTAGGAAAGAATTCACCTTATAATGAACATCAGTGAGGCTCAATATTTCCTTCCAGTTCAAGCATATATAATCAGCATGTACACCTATTATATCCTCATCAGGCGCAGTGCATGATCAAGGGCAAAGCATGCAAGTTGATGATTGACAGTGGTAGCTACTGTAATGGCATTAGCAAGGCGGTTGTGGAAGCGTTGGGTTTATCCACATGGCGTATTCCAGAACCGAGGCATGTTGAGTGGGTTAATAGCTGCGGTATGATGAAGATTACTCACAAGGTTCGTGTACCATTTATAGTTGGTGACTATGTTGATGAGGTGGAATGCGATGTGTTGCCATTGGAGGTATGTGGACTGTTACTTGGACGTCCATGGCAGTATGATCGCAATGTTACTCATGCTGGGAGAGCAAATACATATTCTTTTGTGCATGATGGCAAACAGCGGACTTTGAAACCTATGCAGGATGATCAAATAAAGTCTGATGTTGAGCTGGTGGTACACAAGGAGAAGTTGCGCAAGGCTAAGCCAAAATCTGAGCTAGCTACGCCGCAGCCTGAGGAGCATGATGCACGGAGCGTCAGTGTTGACATTGTTTCAGCCATGCCTGTAGATGACAAGCCAGTTGTACTTGTTAGTGACAAGCCGGTTGAAGTTATGCCTCTGATTGATGAGAAGAAGGAAATTCCAGTTCGTGTTGACATGGGTGTTCAGACCGATGATAGTGGTGCTGATCGTGTTCCGGTGCATATGGTGCCGCGGGTAGTTAGCCACAGTTTTGTGAGAACACCTCGGAAACGTTTTGTTGGAGCAGCAGTACGTGTGCATAAAGGCAAGGATGGACGTGTTCGTCAGTTGTGTGGCCCAGGCATTACTCATCTTGTGCAGGGTCGTGCAAAGCAGGTTCATGTTCAGCAACACGAGGTTCCAGCAAGAGTTGAGAAGAAGAAGATGGTGGCGCCTAGGTCCAAGCTCATGTGGAGAAGGAAAGAGATGCAGCCGCCGAAGACTGTATCAAGTCGAGCAGGCCGAGCGGGAGGATGTGGTGAGGAAGGCAAGCGAGACTTGAAGATGACGAAGACGCGTGATGTTGTTGCTGCTATCACGCCACCCTTTCGAGCCGACCCTCAAGCGTTGAGGACAACGCTTCTTGAAGGGGGGGAGGATGATATGGGAACGACGGGGGAGGTGCAGCCCAAATTCAGGACTCCACCAAGTTAGGTGTATTCGTCGTGTGTTGCTATTTTAAATAATTAGAGTTTTTAATAATTATGAGTTTGGGCTTGGTTTGGGCCTGTCCAACCAAGTCAACGTAGGGTCCATTATGGGGCGGTACTGTAGCGCGGTACTGTAGCACCCCTCCCCTCATATAAGGAGTTGCTAGGCATCGTTTTAGGGTTAGCTTGAGTTTAGATTAAAAACAGTCCATAGACTTTGAGCTCGTTGGTGAAGCATCCCTCCGGGGACGGCGATGCCGTTTATCAGTTTGTAATAAAGATTGCTGCGAGGGTGCTTGTGTTCATCAAGTGTTATCGTGCTCGGGTTAGAGGCGTGGTGATCTTCATCACGTTGCTTGCTGGATTTATTCCCCACCTTCAGGTGACGCCGTTGGTGTTGTTGGAAGGATTTACCGTCCGGGTTACTCGTTGTGAAAGATCGGGACAACAATCATAGGATCATCCCCTTGATTCTTATCAGGTCGACCGCTGACGGAATTGTAATTCCGTAGTATCGCAGCATCCGCACGTCAATCTGGATTGCCACGCCGTAAAAGTTGACAGTCTTGTCACCTAAGAAATCAATGGGTAGCTTCGGCACCCGATCAGCCCTGCAAATGTGGAAAATAAGAGTCTCGGTCGCCACCAAGAGTTGAATGACGGCGGCGCGCTGCTTCTGCTCCTCTGGAAGATCCTTCTGGCGACGACCCGGGAGTGCGTCGGTGAACTCGCAGTCGAGTCCAACCCCCTTGATCGGTGCGGCGTCGAGAGACTCCTTCTTCACGTGTCGGATCCACCGCTCCTGGCGTGATGCACGGAGGGTGACCCATACCTTGAAGTCCATGTCTTCCTTGGAGAAGAAGAATAACCGACACGCCGTGATGTGTCCAAGTGACTGCATTGGAATGGAAGAGAGTAAGGATGGAGAGGGAGATTTTGTGTGTGATTAGGCATATGGATTACTGTAGTTTTATAGCCAGCCGGAGAGGGAGGCCGGCGGCCAGCAAGGGAGGCCGGTAGGCGGCGGCGCTGCATGCCGGCGATTAAATTCGTGTGTGTATCAATGCGCGCCGGCTGATCAGTTCCCAAAACGCAGTCAAAACTGTTCTGTTTCCAAAACGCGATCGGGAGGTGTACAATCTGCACTTTTAGTCCCGGTTTGATACACGAACCGCGACTAAAACCTTTAGTCGCGGTTCGTATATCAAACCGGGACTAAATGTTCCGCTGGAACCGGGACTGTAGGTTTTTGAGCTTGAGATGCCATCCTAACCGTTGGAACCGGGACTGAAGGTTAGATTAGTCCGGGTTCCAGGCATAACCGGGACTGGAGATTCTCAGGGCTCAAAACCGAAGGGCTGTTTTCTACTAGTGCTATGTCCCTGGAATGTACCACTGGATAAGCAAAAGTTATATTAGATTATACATTGTTTTATTGATAACCATGAATCCATATGTGAGTGTTTGCTTTTGACCATATAGGTTTGTGATCGCGCGGTGTTTGCAGGACTCATTAGCTCATTGTCGTCGTCTGCAAGCAGGAGATGCCCAGCCCCAAACTCCATGACTCCATGATCAATTTGACTGAAGATATTTATTTATTTTTTCTATGCTTGAATAATATTGTGTAATGTTAGGAGTGATGAACAGTCAAGGATAATTTAAGATGCATCTTATTGAGACGATCCATTATTTATAACGAATGTATTCATTTATCGCTAAAATTTATGTTTCCTGTCTTCCAAAAAAATTAATTTATGAAGTATGAGCAAACAGAGCGACGCCCGTCCCTAGAGCCCTAATATGATACTTACATATCCTGATGTATCCTGATGAGTTTAAGCACAATGTGGCAAGCTGTTATGGGTTGCTTTGGCTTATGCACATAAGCTGTTCGACCATACATGTTAAAAACATGATCAGTTGTCTCCTATTTAATATATTGTGTTGTTTGTTAGGCTATACCAACTTCTCTAAGTAGTGGTTGATACTTATCATAGAATCTTTTACTCAAAAATTTATATTTATCTTGCCACGACCTGGGCTATTAACCATCATTTTAAACATCATTTTAGAAGATCATCATTGGTAGAGCAAGCTTAAAATGCCTACCTATGTGTTGTTGCTTAAAATCTATTTTGCCCTTTTCTTTATAATTATCCCTTTCATTGTTTTCATGATGTTGTACAAATGTCCAGAACCACCCCCTCCCCCCTCTTCCTCATCAACATTGGTGTGTCGTGTTCGACTAATAGTCTGCTAACAGGGTGTTTCATCCTTTGTCGATTTACTCTTTAGAAATCAGGTGGCGCGCGGCAGGCCGCGCCCCAAATCTAGTTTCATATAATTCTTTAGACATAACAGAGACACTAGATCCTAGATCTAATATAGCATGGTGTGTCTCTTTTCCAATTGTTACTAATACCTTGGGAACCCATATATCCCCAAGCTTAGGTGGCATCATAGCTTCTTTGTTGTACCTAGCAATTTTCTCTTTTAAAACATGACTAGCAATATAAGAACCAAAACCAGCTTGGTTAACATTAATAGAAGGATCACTAGCAAATTTTTGTAAGATAGACATAAGTTCATGCAAGCTACAATTTTCTCAGTAAAGTAGTGGTTCCTTGAGTTCACTAAGCATCTTAACTTCTTCAACTTGTTTCTTTCTACTGTATAGATTATATAGTTCTTGACGGTCATCAAAAACATCTTCAGGTATTTGGGCTTTTTCAAGACTTTCCTTAATTTTTACTTCCAAAAGTAAGCCATCAAGCATAATATGAGTTGTCGTGTCTCGAAGGACGGACACCGGGGATGCGAGACACCCCCTTTGTAGATTCGGTAGGGGCGCGAAGGAGGCTGAAAACGTCTCCCGGGGGTCGATAGCCGGCGAGCTCCTCACTCACTCTCCGATCTCGACGTGGTAGGCAAACAAGGAAAGCACACAGTGATCTACCCAGGTTCAGGCCGTCCGAAGGCTAACAGCCCTATTCCTGCATGTCTGGATAGATGGACGGATCATGGTGTGGCTACAATGGTGTTCTCCGGCGAGGTACCCGGCAGGGTACTCAGCTAGAGGAAGGAGGAGGACAGATCCTTGCCCGGAGGAGATCACCTTCCTTACCTTCCCTGCCCTAGCCTAGCTTGGTCTTGTGTTCGCCTTGTGTTAGCCTCCTCCTTCTTTCATGACCTTGGTCCTCCTTTTATAGGGAAAGTGGATACCACAGAGGTCACGCGCGGAGCGTGAGGGGGTCTTGGCGGGAAGTAACCCCTCTCCGTGGTGGAGACGGCGACGTGGCCTCTTCTCCTCCAAGTATTGGTCACCGGGTTGGTGGGATCCTCTGGCACCTTTAGGGAAAGCGGCGGACAGGGGCTAACAGCGGGTAGGTGGTGTGCCCTGTTCGCGCCTTGCTTCCCAAGTCTTCTGGGGGCTTCTACCATCCCCTGGAAGGTGGTAGAAGCCTTACTTGTACGGTCGTGCACCCGAGAGGGAGCCCGGCCCCGCCGGGGACTCGCGCTCTCGGGGTCTTCGGCTCCATCCGGGGCAGGGGAAACCCGGGGGTCCTGAGTACCCGGGAGGTCTTGCTCGCTGCGGGTGCACCCACCAAGTCTTGTGACGAGTCTTGGCCTTGTCCATCTTCGTGCTGGGCCCACAGGCGGTGGACCCACTTGGGCAGTGCTAGGGGAACCCTATGTTCCACTGCTACGACAGTAGCCCCCGGGCATGGTCCCGGCGGCTTCGGTCTTTTGAGGCTGCCGGGGCTATGACCAAAGAAGTCAAAGTGGGTCCGGCGCCTGGTCGTCCTGTAAAGCGTGGTGGGGGCCGCCAGGATGAAGTAGATGCGAGCCCCCGAGCTGTTTTGACCGAGTCGCGCCGCACGTCGCGATTCGTGCGGGCCTCGGACGTAGTCGTGCATCCAACGGTCGGGTCGCGCCGAAGTCGGCACGACTCCTCGATCCCCGCGCCCGTCGGAGTAATGGGGCCGCGACGTGACGCGTGGGGTCGACTGCTGTCCTTGACTTAGTGGTTCCGGAGTGGCCGCCTCCTAACCTTCGCCATTCTTCCCCCAAGCTATCGACTCCCAATCTTCGCCTTCCTCCACCGAAGCCACCACTCGCCCCTCTCGCCTCCTTCGCCGCGACCCCAGATCCATTCCGCCGTACTCCGATGGCTCCCAAGAGGGCTCGGCGAGCGGTGTCGAAGAAGTCGGCTGGGACAAATCAAGCGGCGGCGGCTTCGCCGAGCGCGGAAGCAACGACGGCCACTACAACGGTTACTCAGGCGTTGCTGTCCCCGAGCAAGTTCTCCGATGAGTGGGCCATGGATGGCATCCGCCGTATCTTGTCCTCGTGCTTCCGCGGGCCGGAAGTGGTGATGTACCCCGGGGACGGGGGAGAGTAAATCGACGGGGTAGCCACCTTCCACGTCTTCTCGGTAATGGGCCTCCTCCCGCCATTCTCCAAGTTCTTCCTGGCCGTCCTGGAGGCGTATGGCCTAGCGATGTTGCATCTGCACCCCAACGCGGTGCGGATCCTTGCCGTCTTCGCTTACGCCTGCGAGGCGTTCGTGGGCGTCAGGCCGTCGGTGGCCCTGTTTCGCCACTTCTTCGTCCCACGCCTGGGCAAGTCCAAGTGGATTGCCGGGGGCGTGACCTTCCGCCTCCGGGAAGAAGCTGAGGATCAGTACCCGGAGATGATCACGATGGGTCCTACTTGGGAATGGAGTAGTGGAATGGTATTCCGTTCGGGCGAGTTTGGCGAACATCCACATGGCGACTCCGGGCTACCCGGCACAGCGTCTGGCGCACTCCAAGAAGAAGAGCCCTCAAGACGGAGCCTTGTCCATGGCGGTCGCCAGGGTGTCTTTCCTCCGACAGAAAGGTGTGACCTGTGACGTGATCGCGGCGGATTTTCTTCGCAGAGGGATTGCTCCGCTGCAGCACAGGGATTGCCCAATATGGGAGATCCACTTGGTGGGAAGCACCAACTCTGTGCAGGGGTTTCGAGCCGCGGAACGCAGCTGGAGGAAGATCTTGGGGGTACTCTCGCCTCGGGCGTCGACCTTCCTTTCGAGTGGCATCTTGCCCTTATTCGCGGACCCTCTCGCTGATGAGGTTTTACTCTCCATGCCTTCTTGCGACATGTATGGTCTGCAGGGCACGGCGGTGATTGAACCTCCTCTGACGCCCAAGATTCAGGGGCCTCTTGGCGATGACTTGCAGGCGTCTGGCTTGGCGCAGGGAGACTTATCCCCGGAAGAGCCCGGCGTCTCTGACAAAGAGGGCGATGACGAACTCCCAGGAGCTCCGGCAGGAGGTGCAGGCTCACATATGTCGGGACAGCCGGCCTCGCCAGGTTCTCCGAAGGGGGAGGGCTCTCCTCAGCCGTCTTGGAGCATCCCTCCCCTGGAGGTCAATGACGGGTCTCGAGGATCAGGCGTTTGGACGCCCGGCGTCTTTGAAGACCTGGCGGGGAAGGACTGGGGCTTCTCCGGGCCCAAGAGGAAAGAAAGGTGAGTTTGCTTTTCCACAGGCTCCAACCCGGGAAAGCCAGCCTGCTTATGATGTTTGTCTTGACATTCCTTCTCTGTCTTGCGCAGGAGCCAATTGCCTGAGATCTCCAGCAAGCGCGCCCGCGAGGACAGCGGTCCCGGTGTCGGCGCTGAAGGTGCCGGCGAGTCTGCTCCGGTCCCCGGGCTTGTCTTGGTTCCCACGAGCTTGCCAACTGCTCCTTCGTTGGCCTCCGCGGGTGGAGTGCAGGGTCCTGAAGCCCCAGGGGAGAGCGGGGCGTGGACCCCCGGGAGCCCTCTGGTCAGCCCAGCGTTAGGGCTGACGCGCCTCCCCGGGTCGAGGACCCGGACGAAGAGGCCTCTCCAAGCGGCCTTGGGGGAGCTGGAGCGGGCTCCGGTTCTCCCATGGAGTTCACCAATGTCGGAGAGCTCCTGGCGTTTGCCGAAGGCCCAGTTGCGCCAGCTGGCGGTTCCTGTGTCCCGCCGCGAAGAAATGCTGAAGTCTTGGGAGCAGAAGCTGACGGCCGAGGCGGACACTCCCGAGGCCAGGGAGCGGAAGTTGGCCGCGGACGACGAGCTGCTGAACACCCGGGAGCAGCGAGTCTCGGGTCGCGAGAGGGAGCTGGACGACCGGATGTCCGCACTGGACGAGGCCGAGAGGAAGTGCTGGGAGGGCAACGTGCAGCTTCGCCTGGAAATGGAGCAGAGCGAGGCGCGCCTGGAGCAGGGCCTGTAAAGCGTGGACCGCTGGGCCCGGTAGGAGGTGAAGAGCCTGAGCAAGCAAGTCGACTCGCTTACCGAGCAGGCCTCCAGGCGGAAGAAGGAACTGGAAGAGAAGAAGCAAAGCCGGGACCGAGCTCGCAACGACCTCAAGAGAGTCCGAGACAAACGGGACGAGCAGGCCGCTCGCGCTGATGGTTTGGCGCGTGATGTCGCCAGGTTGAACGACGTCGTGGACGATCGTGAGGGAAAACTCGAGCGCACGGGCGTTCTCCGGTCCAAGGAGAAGGAAGAGCGCGAGGAGAAGGACGCTGAGCTTGCGAGGGCGAGAGATGCTGCCGAGACCTCCAAGTCCACGGCGCAGGCTGCCTGGGCTCGCCAAGAGGAGCTGGTCGAGCAGCTGACGGTGGCCAAGGAGGAGCGGGACAAGGTGGCGACCTCCAAGCGCGACATGTTGAGCCTCCTCCCGGACATGAGTGCGTCGGCGACGAAGATTTCCCGGGAGCTGGCGAAGTTGCAGGTGCCCCAGCCCCCTGTCATCTCGAGCAGGTTCTCCAGCTCCTTCAGGAGCTATCCCACGTTCTTGGAGTGCGTCGCGGAGCTTCTTGGTGGGCTCCGGTTTAAAGCAAGCGAAGCCACTCGCCTAGCCGGAGAGAAGGCCGCGAGGCAGGCGATGACCTTTTTCGTGGCCGCCCTTCGGCAACGCCATCCACAGCTCTCCTTGCTCGAGGAGATGGATCATGCTACCTCGGAAGCTTCGTCTTCGCCGGGGGTTTCTGACGAGGTGAAGAAGATCATGAAGCGCTTCTCCCAGGAGGACGACCCGTAAGTCGCCGGGTATCCTGAAACATTTTGGGAAGACGATACCGGGTGCCGTAAACTGTGTTTTCTGTATCGCCAAAAGGCTTACGGCAAGACTTAAAGCTTTTGAATGTAAATATCCCTTGAATTGAATTATTTCTGTTATACCCGTGGGGGCTTGACGTTCTCGGGGAGGATCCTTCGGCCAAAGCGCTAACCAGCCGTGTGCCCCAAGATTGTCTGGAGCGCAGACACAGGGCGCAACCCCCCAAAAGACCCATCGCTCCTAACCACACGATACTCAGCCCACAACTCCACTGCTAGAGGGAAACGGAAGGTGGTGTTTGGGAAGGCGCTGCCCCAGGTTTACGCCCGCGTTCGTTTTAGCCAAGGCATAAAGGAACAAAACAATTTAGGTGAGGGTACTTAGCTTGATTCACGAAGTCCTTTGGCTATCTCGGTATTCGTAGCGCTGCCGCCGTGGCGGGTCTTCTACGCCGTATTTCAGACGTAATTCTATTTTGTCTGCTCAATCTTGTAGGGACAGAGTCTTTAACCGAGATAGCCCATTCTCGGGTCTGACCCGTAGTGCCTTCCTTGGCACGGCTGTTGCTGGCCGGAGCCGGTCCTGAGACCTTTATCCCTTTTCCAATACTTGGAATTCACCACGAAGGTGAGCCGGCAGCTGGCTGGCGTAGTGAGGACGCCGGTCCTGAGACCACTGGACTTCTTCTCCAGATAGAATACCCTTCCGGCAAGAAGACCCGGAAACTTTTGCTGGCGTAATGAAGACGCCGGTCCTGAGACCTCAAGAATACCACTCCGGCGAGAAGACCCGGAGACTGTTGCTGGCGTAATGAAGACGTCGGTCCTGAGACCCATCAGAAAAATCCCTTCCGGGGAGAAGACCTAGAGACTGTTGCTGACGTAATGAAGACGTCGGTCCTCAGACCCATCAGAAAAATCCCTTCCGGCGAGAAGACCCTGAGACTGTTGCTGACGTAATAAAGACGTCGGTCCTGGGACCCATCAGAAAAATCCCGTCCGGCGAGAAGACCTGGAATTACTTGCTGACGTATTGAGGACGTCGGTCCTGGGACCAATCAGAAAAATCCCTTCCGGCGAGAAGACCCGGAAATACTTGCTGACGTATTGAGGACGTCGGTCCTGGGACCTATCAGAAAAATCCTCCTCGGCAACTCGGGCTTTAAGCAAGAAAACCAATTCTTTATATTCCATTTTTGCTATTGATGCGGCAGAGGTGCCAGTCGTGTGACTCCAACAGTGCTGGACTTGGACTCCTTGGAAGCCAACCATCTAGATATCCAATATTTTTGGGGAGGTACACTGGGTCCTGATTGGATAGTCATCACATGACCCGGGAGCTCCCACTGTTCGCCAGAAGCGTCTCCCGGGGCGAAGGCCTGATCCCAGATGGAAGCCGTACTTTGCGCGGGCTGCTGAGGGACTGGTAGATCGTCTCCAGGGAAGTCACTTGTTTGCGTGGAGACGCTTGAGAAGGTCCGAAAGGGTCTCTCCTTCTTAGGTACCCGGAAGTCTGACTTGGCTTTCCTTGCTGGTTTAAGGGGGGCATTCTCGACTGAGGTGCCCAAGTTCTCCGTAGGTATAGCAGTCTCCTCTATTGTGCTTGCCGACCTCCAAGCTGTGCTTATCTGACTGGTGGAATACGCAGCAGACTCCTGGCTTGCCGTCCTTCCTCAGAGGGATGCAAATCTCCTGCGGGGTGTATACGTCATCGTCTTCCTGCGGTAGGCCCTCTTTCATGACTTGGTTGAGGTCGTTCTCCTCTGGAGGCGGCTCCGCGGGCTGTCCTACCGGGTAAAGCCCTGGTGCGCCCCTCTGAACCCGTGGAGGAGGATGGATCTCGGCGTCCGCAGTAATTTCTTCGGGCCCTTTAAGTAAAACAAAATGCAAAACTGAAAATAAAATACCAAACCGAAATATTAAAATGACAAAAACAAAACAAAATATAATGCTTTGAAGGTAAAAAAAAATTGGTAAGATGATGCTCACAAAGGTGCAACCTCCCTAAGCTTAGGTGTTTACACAAGTTGGTGATGTTGACTTTGTTTGTGAGGTATCCTTTCCACTTGTCCAGCAACTCCGCCAGAAAATATCTTGCACAGTTGATGAAGACTTGTGGGACAACTCTTTACTTGCTCACTTACCCGGCAACGACGCCAGAAAATAGTTTTGATGGCCCCAGTTGACAAGGGAACTTGATGTGGTGTTGCTTTCAGTCACCTGTGTCAAAAAGAGTATGGGTTAGGCTGAGACTCCAAGTGCAGAGTGTATAGTAAGGGAAAGACTAGTTTTCCCCACGAGGGTGACTCGAGGGTTTAATATCGAACTCTCCGGGAAATGAACCAAAAGCTGTTGTCTCCTTATCCTTCTTTATGAAACCTACAAAACAAAGTAAATTGTTTTGTGCCCTCAATCTCACAAAGTGGTTGTCGAGCACAAGATGTAAGTAAAAGATATAAAGATAACAAATGCAAAACTTAAATAAATATGCAATGATGGTAAATAAAAGTGCAAGGATGGTATAAATGATAATGGATGATGTTTTTGTGGTTTGTATGGTGTTTGCAAGATGTAAAAGTGTTTTTGTATTTTCGGATTTTTAAATGGCAGAAAATGTAAAGTGCTAATAAAGTGTTGGAAAGGTGTTTCATTTGAAATTTGATTGAATTTAAACTAATAAAATTTGAATTCCAACAGTTCTAAAAGATTCTACGAGTCAAGGGCTTTTCAGTGGTATAAAGTTTGTTAAATTTGGATATGTGGATGAAAAGATATGAAGGTTTGAATTACTAGGGGCTTTTCTACAAAAATACAATTTAATTTCTATTTGGGGATAAATCCAGAATTGCTGGGGTGACGTGGCTTGTTGTGATTGGCTGGAACCGTTTCGGTTAGTGATTCATTACGGGCCACCAGATCTAGATCCAAGGGCCGAGATCGAATGATACCTCTTCATGACGTTGTTCTAATCGCGACCGTAGAGAGTTGATCGGACGGCTCCTGGAGGTTTGACTAGACGCTGGCGGTGCTTCTCGCCGGAGAATGGCGGTGCGGTGGCGCTGGCCTCGGGCGGGGGTGGAGACGGCAACTCAGAGGGTCTCCGGCCTCGTGGAGGAGACGGGGAGGCGCGGCTCGGCGTGGGGAAGGAGACGGCGGCGTTGAAGTCCTCGAATGCTTCCCGGAGCGGCGGCAAAACTCGGATGGAGGTACGGCGGAGCGGACGACTTCGGGTGGCGGACGGAGTCGAGGCTACGGCTGCGGAAAAATTCGTGCGAGGGGTCAGTGGCGTGCGGGAGGGTATGGGGAATGCGACGCACGGGGTCTCGAGATGCGGGGAGTACTAACCTCGTCGGAATCCTAGAAAACTCGGCGGCGGCAGTGGAAAGTCCGGCGAGCAAATGCTCCCAAATGACTTCAAACAAATTTCTACAAATTTGTAGAATCCAGACCTTTCTTTTAAAACATTCAAACACATGTTTTCAATATATTTCATATCATAAAATTTTGAAAGAACATAATTTGTCACTTTTTTGTAGAATTTAAAATAGAGTCTTAATAAAGAAATCTGTGTCTTAATAAATTTAAGAAAAATATCATAAATACATATGTTGAAAATAAATCTTTTCAAAACCAACACTTTAATCAAACTATATTTTGAAAATGGAGGTTTTCTTAAATAGTTTTGTCACTATAAATAATGACCTAGGTTTTTATTAAGAACCCAAATATATTGTTTTGACTTATCTAATTTAACCAAAACATTTTTGAAACAGGATTAATGTAAATAATTTAAAGTACTTTACAAATATGGTGTTAAGGTTAAATAAATATTTTAGAATATTTATTTATAGTTCAACACTCAAGTTTGAAAATAAAGTTTGCTTGATTGAAATAATGTCAAAATACTTTTGGATAAGTCAATATAATCCTTTTTAGTTGTTCTTATTGGATATTGATGATTTTATTTTAACATGAGATAAAAGTTTTAAATTTTAGTGATTTTTAAACATTCCAAAATTTTGGGATGTTACAGACTACCACCCTTAAAAGGAATCTCGTCCCAAGATTCGAAGAGGCTAGAAAGAAAGATAGGTTTGGATATCTGGGGTTAGGGCAATTGGGTGACTACCACCCTTAAAAGAAAACTTTCATGGATAGTCTGAACTTTCTTGCTTCAAACAAGGCCACATATGGGTTTATAAATCCTTATTAGGTAAACCTGAGTTGTTGGATGATGCTTCATCATTCCTCATTCCACCTGGCTTGTAGTTTTTCCTCAAGATGGTTTGTGCAGAACTTGCTTCACGGTAGAACTGTGAACCACCGTAAGATTTGATGTATATCTTTTGACTCTGAAGGGTCGCTCCTTGGGTCAAATATGAAGATCAAGATGAGAGGATTTCACGACATCATCTCATTATTCCGTTTGATGTCCTTGGCAGGCTTCCAACTCATAGTTGACTTTCTTTAGTGCAAACACTATACTATTTCTAACGATACTCTCATGGTAGGCAAAAACTCTCGTTTCAGGGTACCTCCAAAAGTTGGTTTCTTATATCCTCACCGTATAATTATTGCGCTTTCGGCAACACTTGCCTCACATGGGGTTATAACCTACCATTATGGAGTTCAGGCTTTAAAACGTCGCCACTCAACTAGAGTTCAAGGTACACATAACTCATCAATCCAACATAGTGGGTGTGAATAATAGGAGTAGTAGGAATGGTGATCAATCCATCATGCACCCATATCATTTTCCCACATGTAAATAGGTGAATTACGCAATCTATCACTTGGTCATCCTCACCTGTCTTAAAACGTAGATAGCTTCCATGGGCACGAACTAAGGTTCGAAACTCCCACTTATTCTATCCGTAAGACAAACCTTACTAATCTATCAACCCTCAAACTATTGGGATAGCGTAAACACATAAACAATCTCCAACCGGAAATTTTGCAAAAACTTCATCGATCCTTCTCCTGGTTTATAACCTTTCCAAACTTCTACTAGCATCAAAATGTCATGTGGATAAAAGAATTGTTTAGGAACTTACTTTTCACTGCTCGACCCATTGAGTACCTTCATATTCCTCTTCTCGGGACAGCCACTAGCATAGTGCCCGGTATCTTTGCATTTGTAGCACGTCACAGTACTGATGTCTTTCTCGTGGGAGTTGTTGGGGCAGTTTTGATGTTTCTTCTCTGGACATTTATCGGCCCTGTGACCCTTGTATTTACATTCTAAGCAAGTGATTTGGCAAAAGTCTCTTTTTGTGCGAACGGGGTTGTGACCATCCTTGACCTTCCTCTCTAGACAATCACTCACATAATGTCCTTCTTTTTTGCACCCATAGCAAATGATGTGGGATAGGTTTCTCTTCTTCCTAGGTGTTTCCAAGGCTAATAGGGCTTCTGTATCCTGTTTGTCGTATTGTACCACTATGGATGATGATCTTGTTCGCTTGATGGGGCAATCTCGAGAAAGTTGTCCTTCTTCACATGAATAACAACACTTGGTGGTGCCTTTGGATGTGTTGGAATCTGTATTGATTTTGTCTTCATGCTCCATCATGTCATGTTCCATAATTCCCTTCTGGAGTTGATTTGGTTTGACCCCATTATGAATCTGCTTCTCTAGGCATTCCCATGAATAATGTTCTTGTTCTGCTAAGGTATTCTTGAAAATCTGGTAGATTCCCTCTTTGACTTGTTGACTAACTCCTTGCACTATGGGATAGAGTTGACACTCAGCTGGAACATGTATGTTTCCTTCACACAAAAAGCAAGTAACTTGATTGTTGGGGCATTCCTTAGTTGAGCTCGTTGCATCAAAATGAGGCCACTCATCATGACATTCTTTGAAGGTGTGTCCAATTTCTCCACAAGTTCTGAAGGCTCTAGGTGTTTTCACCACCTCCTTTTGGATCCTTTGGTTGTCGTAGTTTATTTCTAGTTGACTGTTTTCATTGTTGTCCATATTCTGATACATCATTTGCACTATTTGGGATTGGCCATCTAACAGTTGCTGCATTACTGGGGTTAACTCCTTATTGAGGTTGTTGACTTGATTCTGGGCCATCAATTGCATCAGCCTGGTCTGAGATTCTAGTAGTAATTGCATTGCACTTGGTATCTCATTGTTATTGGAACTTTGAAGAAGCATCTGGTTGGGTTTATCAGAGATGAGTAGAGACAGAGAGGTACTAGAGCAATCCTACCCATTCCTAGCAATTCAAGGCAATTCATTTTACAAACAACACCTAACAAACATCAAGCAACAAGGTTCATATGCAAACAAACAATCCAGTATTGATCTACAATTTAACTTGGTATGATCAATACACTAACATGATATCGTAGTTTAAGTGGTGGTCTGATCTAATGAAACAAAGTGATGCACTTCCTTGTCTTCTTATCCTTCCTGGGCATGGTGATATGATTCTTCAGACACAGATATTTTTACTTCATTGATGCAATCTGGGCATCCTTGGCATGCATTTGGTCTTCTTGATCGCATAGTTCCAATGCCCTATTCACCATGTCAGTTCTCATCTGGCTCACAGTGGTCTTCAAGACATTGGTCTTATCTATCTCCTTTTTAAGTTCTTCAAGTTCTTTTTCCACATCTTTGAGGTATCCTTGAGTGTTGTGCATTCTAAACCTAATTCTTGTTGAAAGTCTGATATGGGGTTGCCCGATCTTCTCGTTGAGCACGTCGTTGGATGATGGATAACTTGGTGTCACCGATGAACTCTCCTTGCTAGATCCCTGATGCCAATGCAGCAGCTCTCTACCCTTTGGATATTCACGACTTCACACACTTGCGCACGTAGCCGTCGACCACGAAACGGTATAATTGCAATCTACTAATTCCCAATGGAAAGAACAGATCACACTTCAATTGATGTTCAACTCTCCAGATCGATACGAATTGGAGATATGTAATTTCAGAGGAAAGCTTTCGCTGTTCAACTAGAAACTAGGGTTTAATCTAAACGTGGTCCGCCTCTCTATGGCGGCTAGGACTAGCATATAAGGGGATGGGCGTACTGTAGCTACAGTACCGACCTGGTGCAACCCATCCGACTTGAACTCAAATTGGTTCGACCCAACTAGATACAAACTGACCCAAAGAGTTTGGTTCAGCCTTAAGGCACGCAGGCCTGATGTGGCGCCTGCCCATGTGTGGCGTGGTGGCCTCCCTGGCCCTTAGACGCTGCCTCCCTCTCCTCCCTCACGTCCTCTTCAGCTTGAGTACTCGACGCGTTGATCCTCTTATTCCAAAGCTGTAGCTTCTCGCTCCCTCGTGCTATGCCTTCTTGATCAACAAACCTAAGTATGCACACAAAGAAAGACTTAGGCAGTAAACAATTCTCATTAACGAAATATTCAGATTCTATTAGGAGTGAGTTCACCTGTTGTTCTAATAGCTTTGCACGAGCTCTTGTAATAGGACCAATTCTGATTTCATCATTGGACTTCTTTGCAGCAAGTTGGTGATCATCAACATGAGGTGAAGATGTGTCAAGTGTATGGATGTCCTCATCAAAGTCCCTCGATGGCCTTCCAAGCTGCTCTTCGTGTTGCATCAAAGAATGATGTTTGAAGTACTCCATTGGTGAACATCCATCGTCCTGTTGTGTTGTGGTCGTCTTCTTTATTCTAATACAAGTGTATTTGTACCCACCAGTATTCTTGATCTTTACCCATTACAGGGAATCCTTTGTAAACTGCTTCTCCTTTAAATCACATGGTCTGCATACTCTCCTTGAGTACTCTTGGGAACTCAGTTTCACATTCCAAAGTCATCGTCAATACTGGTCCTTTCTTGAGTGAATCAATGAGGCTGGACATCTATAAACAAGAGAAGGCATTTAGAAGAATTTGTAATAGATTAGAATACGAGAAAAGATGAAATGTAAAATTTTCTTTTTAGAGAAGGAATAAAGTATATATATATTTTTTTTTTATTCCAAAGGTATTTTCCTATTTCTATTCCAAACCTAGGGTCACGAACCTACAGGCAACACAGTGCTCTGATACCATCTGTAAAGGTCCCCTTTTTAATATAAGGTAGCAACCTCCTGTGTATCGTGCTAGTCCCTGGATCGACTTGCTAGCACACACAGTTTAAGATGAAATACCATAACATTGTATCAAATTCATTACACAATGATCCAGAAGTAAAAAGGTTCGATACAAGGTGCATAGCTCATGGCTAGCTCAAACCGAAATAAACACACAGCGGAAAGCAAATGGATAAAGTGAGCTCCATCTTCATCACGTGCCACAGGCAAGGCATGTTGGTTGGACACTCACGATCCTATCAATCCTCACTCTTCGTTAGAGGGTCCTGCAATGGTGAGTTGCAGCCCAAACTATATTGGGTCAGCACAATTGAATTGTGGTGGCAAGATGACACTATGTTGATTTATTTAGTAAGACTATATCTACATGCATATTTGGCCAGGTGGAATTGGAGGCTGATTTGCATAAAAGCCAATTTTGTCCTATCATTTATAAAACATCTTTTCATCTTAGACAAAGAGTACCACTGATAGACATCAGTGAACACCTGTGACAACAAAAAGTACCACCGATAGACATCGGTGAACAATTTTGAAAACTACTCACAACGAGCACCACCGATAGACATCAGTGAGCTCCCAAACCCTTGTTCACCCATCAAATTTTATTAAGAAATTGGGATGAGGAGATCTTCAACATCTGCCCTGTCTAGTCGCTCAAATTGTCCATAACCGGGGACAGGGCTAAGTATACTTAGTTTTTACTCTCGAGAGGTTGTGCACTTTCACCACACGACCCAATCATTCCCTCCTCCATAACGCCGAATTGTGAAATGGAAAAGACAAGACTGGGACGAGATCTTGCCGAAGCAATTCCCCAAAATCCATAAAGCGGACCCCTCCCACATATCATCCCTACATCTGCTAGTTACGCGTATTTCGGGGTCTCACAACATGTATGATCAAGACAGAGCCCATTTGACATGTGGCTGCACTAGAAGCTACTAAACAAGGTGTGTCTACAATCTCTTTAAGCCTGGGTGACTTTCCACAATTGTGCGCTTCCACCAAGGGCGATTACCATAGACATGGACCCCTGAGTAGCCACCCACCATGGTTCTCCAACCAGCACCCAGGTAGTTTATTAATTAACTTCATTAATTTTTCCACTATCCAACTAATCAAAACATTTTTCATAGCTTGGCTAAGCTTTCTACCAAGTTCCATGCTACTAGGCTCAAGGTGGGGGATAGCTACACACTACATAGGAGCATAGCATAAAATGGTAACCGCACACAAACCTGGCATGCATACTACATAAAATACTACTATGCAATATAATAAAAGTAGTAGGAGGTTTATGAGCGTCACTTGCCTTTTGAAAGTTGTCGTCTCTCACACTCTCTTCGACGAAGAACGTATTACTTCATTCAATCTATACGATGAAAGATAAATACAATAAACAAACAATTCGAACCAACACATAACACATAAAAGCAAACATTACAATAATATGTTCATCAATAGTTGTTTTAGTTCATTTATTTTATGGTCAAGTCTTATCACATAATTCAATTTACATAAGGAATTAATGTGATAGGACTTAGGATTTGTCATTTATGGTCGAGGGATATTCTAATTCAAATTTGAACATTTCAAATTAAAATAGGTAGGAATAGTGTTCCAAAGCTTCTGTAGGACTAGTCTTGTTTAAAAGATCACACATGTATTTGATCGAAAGTGTTTAACACATTTTAATAATTAAAGTTTATCATTCCAAAACATCTAACATGTTTTAAACACATCTTTACAACTTTATGTTTCAAAAATTATTCACTAGGGTTAGTTTTGTTACTTCTGGTCAAAACAAAATACTTGTGCTATTTTTGTGAAAGAAAACAATTTAATAAGATTAATTGAATTTAAACTATGTTAAAAACATACAAATAGGGTTTCTGATTTTTAAATGGAAAAGACAGTGCTAAAATTTATTTTTAACAGTGCAACATTATTAGACAGATCCTAAGGTTTCCAAAAATATTTTATTTGCAATTTTTGGACTTGTTTATTTAAACCTAGATCAAATTTACTCAAATCATCCATTTGAAATTTGATTGAATTTAAACTAATAAAATTTGAATTCCAACAGTTCTAAAAGATTCTAAGAGTCAAGGGTTTTTCAGTGGTATAAAGTTTGTTAAATTTGAATATGTGCTTGAAAAGATATGAAGGTTTGAATTACTAGGGGCTTTTCTACAAAAATACAATTTAATTTCTATTTGGGGATAAATCCAGAATTACTAGGGTGACGTGGCTTGTTGTGATTGGCTGGAACCGTTTCGGTTAGTGATTCATTACGGGCCACCAGATCTAGATCCAAGGGCCCAGATCGAATGATACCCTTCGTGACGTTGTTCTAATCGCGACCGTAGAGAGTTGATCGGACGGCTCCTGGAGGTTTGACCAGACGCTGGCGGTGCTCCTCGCCGGAGAATGGCGGTGCGGTGGCGCTGGCCTCGGGCGGGGGTGGAGAAGGCGACTCAGAGGGTCTCCGGCCTCGTGGAGGAGACGGGGAGGCGCGGCTCGGCGTGGGGAAGGAGATGGCGGCGTTGAAGTCCTCGAATGCTTCCCGGAGCGGCGGCGAAACTCGGATGGAGGTACGGCGGAGCGGACGACTTCGGGTGGCGGACGGAGTCGAGGCTACCGCTGCGGAAAAATTCATGCGAGGGGTCAGTGGCGTGCGGGAGGGTATGGGGAATGCGAGGCACGGGGTCTCGAGATGCGGGGAGTACTAACCTCGTCGGAATCCTAGAAAACTCGGCGGCGGCAGTGGAAAGTCCGGCGAGCAAATGCTCCTGCGTGGAGGCACGATTAAAGTGGGAAGTAGAGGGTAAACGGGGTGGAGAGTGTGTCCTACTAAATGAGCGGCTTTGGGGAGGCCGGGGATGTGCGTGGCGTGCACATCGTGTGCGAGATCGTGGGGATGGTCTCCGTAGTCGTGGGCACGGTTAGAGGTAGGGGACGATGACGTTAGCGTGACGTCATCTCCTTTTTTTTCTTTTATACTTTTGTTTTATTTATCCAACTGACTTCAAACAAATTTCTACAAATTGGTAAAATCCAGACCTTTCTTTTAAAACATTCAAACACATGTTTTAAATATATTTCATATTATAAAATTTTCAAAGAACATAATTTGTCACTTTTTTGTAGAATTTAAAATAGAGTCTTAATAAAGAAATTTGTGTCTTAATAAATTTCAGAAAAATATCATAAATACATATGTTTAAAATAAATCTTTTCAAGCCCATTTTCAAAACCAACTTTAATCAAACTATATTTTGAAAATGGAGGATGTCTTAAATAGTTTTGTGACTATAAATATTGACCTAGGTTTTTATTAAGAACCAAAATATGTTGTTTTGAATTATCTAATTTAACCAAAACATGTTTGAAATAGGATTACTGTAAATAATTTAAAGTACTTTACAAATATGGTGTTCAGGTTAAATAAATATTTTAGAATATTTATTTATAGTTCAACACTCAAGTTTGAAAATAAAGTTTGCTTGATTGAAATAATGTCAAAATACTTTTGAATAAGTCAAGATAATCCTTTTTAGTTGTTTTTATTGGATATTGATGATTTTATTTTAACATGAGATAAAAGTTTTAAATTTTAGTGATTTTTAAACATTCCAAAATTTTGGGATGTTACAGCAAGTCACCTTCGGCTGTTTTGGGCACTAGTACGCCTTCTGTATCCAGCGTCATGAACGAATGTTCTAAGTTGCGAGTAATTTCTGACCTCTCTCCTTCTGGCAGGTTTGCAAATCTCGATCTGTACCTGGGCTCTGTCGCACCTGTGGAAGCGAGGGAAAGTTGCCTTGTTCGCGCACTCAAGATGCTGGCTTGCTTCCTGCGTTCCTCGAGTGTTGCTCTGTACTGCTTTAAGCGCATTGTTTCTTGCCAATTGAAATAGTTGTATGCCATCAACTCATCTGGGGTTGCATCTGCTGGCATCATTGTGCACTCCTTGATGATTTTATCAACTTTTGCTGCCATCTCGGCTGTGATGGTTAATGTTGCCACGCCATCTGGTAACGTTACTGTGCAAGGGAATTCTGTGGCCTGCGACTGGCAGCTGCCGCTGAGGTTTTTGCACTGAACGCAACGTGGACATGCCGGGGTATGACCGGAGGGCATGTGTATGTGCTGTCAATGCCAGTCATGGGCTCGAACTCATCGTCCAAGCTCATGTCAGAGTTGTCACTTTTGCTGATCTAGACGTCGTCGTCGACATATGCTTCGAGTGTCCGCTCAGGATTGTCTTCGTTGTCGGAGAGAAACTCGTGATTGTAACATCCCAAAAATTTGGAATATTTAAAAATCACTAAATTTAAAACTTTTATTTATTATTAAAATAAAATCATCATTTCCATGAAGATCAAATAAAAAGTATTATTATGACATATTCAAAAGTACATTGATATCAAGTGAATCAAGTAAACTTTATTTTCAAACTTGAGTATTGAGCTATAAATAAATATTCTAAATACTTATTTAATCCTAACACCATATTTGTAAAGTACCTTAAATTATTTAAAGTACGCCTATTTAAAAATGTTTTTGATAAATTATTTAATTCAAAAACATTATATTAGGGTTCTTATTAAACCCTAGGTCAATATTTATAGTCACAAAACTATTTGGAATATCCTCTATTTATAAAATATAGATTTGATTCAAGTGTTTGATTTTGTAAATGAGTTTAGAATGATTTATTTTGAACATATGTATTTGTGATTTTTTTAATTTTGTAAGGACAAAAATCATCTGATCAAAACTCTTACTTAAATTTGCCGAAAAGTGATAAATTTCATTATTTGAAAATATCATAATATGAAATATATTGAACCCATGTGCTGAATGTTTTAAAAGAAATATATGGATTTTACAAATTTGTAGAAATTTGTTTGAAGTCATTTGGATAAATAAAACAAAAGATATAAAAGAAATAAGAAAAACAGAAAAAGAAAAGAAAAAGGGAAAGTAAAAAAATAGAAATAACCGAGCCAGCCGAGCCGGCCCAGCTCTTATGTGCTGCGCGCGCGACGCTTAGAGGCCCAATTCAAGCCCACCCGGCCTCTCTCTCTTCTCTCTCACACTGACGGCACGGCCCCACCTGTCAGCCCGAGGTCGTCCCTAACCTCCGGCGGTGCCACGATGCCCACGACCGCACCCCACGTCGCCCCACTCCCCACACCTCGAACCCCCAACGACACCACCCACGGTCCCCGTTAAATCCCCGCAACCCGGGCATCCTTTCCCCTCTCACCCC
The DNA here is from genome assembly GCA_026929855.1 of Poa annua. NCBI lineage: Eukaryota > Viridiplantae > Streptophyta > Magnoliopsida > Poales > Poaceae > Poa > Poa annua. Next base: position 40,451,412 of record CM049433.1, read on the forward strand.
CTCCAAATTCGTGCCCCCAGGTTGCCCGTATTGATCGCCGGAGTAGTCACAGCCGCCGCCGCGTTTTCTTGGATTCCGGCAAGGTTAGTACTTCCCAGAGCTTGAGACCACGTGCATCGTATTCCCCATGACCTCCCGCACCACACTGACCCCTCTTTCTATTTTTTTTGCATGCGTAGACTCGAGTTCTTCCTTGACCCAAAGGTCGCCGTCGCTGTCGTACCTCCATTCAATCTTCGCCGCCACACAGAGAAGAAATAGAGGAAGGCGTGCCATCCATCGCGTTCGCCGTGAAGAGCCGCGCCAGTTCGCCGTCTTCGCGAGCGCAAGGGACCACTGGAGTGACGAGAACGTCCTCGCCGGAGCTGTCCGCCGCCGTCCCCTCCAACTCCGGCCAGTCCCGCCGCCTGTGTTTGGTCAACGGCGCAGGAGCCGTCCGATCCGTCATCTACGGCCAGGATTAGAAGACCGAAGCGAAGATCACTCCGATGATAAGGATCACTCCGATGATCCCTTGAGTTTTGCCCGATCTTTCACCGCAAGAACCACCGAGATAACTATTCTTCCAATCACGGGAACGATCCGCGCAACCTGAAGAACGAGAGAACAGATCTCACGGCGAGCAACGAGATGATGAACACCACGCCTCACGCCAAGCTCGACAACCCTTGACAGAATCAAGGACCTTCTCGCCACGCACGAAGACTCTTGACAGACTCAAGAACTCTCATGCCTCAATTTATTGGATAACTAGACAAACGTCCGAGACGCCGTCTACACGCCGGTCCCTTAGGACGGAGGCAACCTTGAACACGTGGTTCTACATGATTTTCAACTCCCCTAATATTGTGGCACCCCCTCTGGTTATAAAGGCCAAAGGGATAGGAGCCGCTGAAACCTAACCTGGTTCGACTCAGACACCTAAACCTAATTGGACTCAAACTGATACAAACCGACCCATGGTTGGGTTCGGCCATGTTTGGCACGCAGGCCCTAATTAACAACACCTTAGACTTATATTTCTATTACATATGTCCTAGCGTGTCAACGGGCCAATATAATGCCGACGATGCCCGTATCATCCTCCCCTTCTTAGAAAGGCGTTGTCCTCAACGCCGGAAGGTCTTCTCCAGCGCTTGTGGCGTCAAATCTGCACATCGCCACGATCTTTCTTCATCCTCAAGTCTTCGCCGGCCTACCACACCACATCCTCCCTCTCGGCTAGACTTGCTCTTGGCGCCAACCAACAATCAAACTGAGACACACAACTTTCGGACTGTACCGTAAACGCACCACACAAATCACCCCAAACACAACAGGACAATTCCTGCACACCAGGGGTCCAAATCAGCTGAATACGTCTGCGGAGACAATCTGAAATTGTTGGGACAAACTTGGCACATCATCCAAAACAAACAGCACAAATTGCTGCACACCAAGGATCCAAATGATTCAAGTCCACCACCGTTTGAAATTAAAATCAGTGTCCTCTTCTCTTTTCTATTTCCACACCACGTGATTTTTTTTATTTCCTTGATTTTCTCCGATCATTTCCTTTCCATCCTTTCTTTTTTTCCTTCCGATCGGACCCCAAACAGACTCCTCTTTCCTTTTCCTAATTCCACACGGAAGCAAATCTGCATGTACTAAACGTTTTCCTTTCCCACGTAGAATCGAACTCTTTTTCTTGGCTGGAAATTCGGATCCCAAAAAATCCGGAATAATTAAATATGAGAACTCCCAAAAAATCTAAACCGATTATTTCCTTTAATTTCGGAGAAGTTTTTTCCTTCACGTATCAACCAGATCCGAACTTTCCTTTTAATTTCAAATCCGAATCTGCTCTTCTCTTTCCTATTTTTGCGAGCGTAGATTTCCCAAAAATATGGAACAGACTGCACCGAATCTGCACTTTCCTTTTTGTTCACATTAATGCCACCAAATCCGGAACAGAATCAATATCCGACATCTCCCCTTCCTCTCTTTTCCTGCCTTTTTTTTTTGCACGTCGACTCGGCCGGAAACACAACCAAAATAAGATAATAGCGATCGTAACAAACGAACACAACCAGGAGTTTTACTTACGTACGGCACATGGCTTTGTTTCCTTGCCAATCCAACGAATTTTCTCCTCCCCGACGAGATGTAAATCCTTGCCAACTCGTCGCCTTCCAACTCGCGGTGATCAACCTGGCGCTCTGATACCAGATGATGTAGATGTTTGCCCGATCTTTCACCGCAAGAACCACCGGATAACTATTCTTCCAATCACGGGAACGATCCGCGCAACCTGAAGAACGAGAGAACGAATCTCACGGCGAGCAACGAGATGATGAACACCACGCCTCAAGCCAAGCTCGACAACCCTTGACAGAATCAAGGACCTCCTCGCCACGCACGAACACTCTTGACAGACTCAAGAACTCTCATGCCTCAATTTATTGGATAACTAGACAAACGTCCGAGACGCCGTCTACACGCCGGTCCCTTAGGACGGAGGCAACCTTGAACACGTGGTTCTACATGATTTTCAACTCCCCTAATATTGTGGCACCCCCTCTGGTTATAAAGGCCAAAGGGATAGGAGCCGCTGAAACCTAACCTGGTTCGACTCAGACACCTAAACCTAATTGGACTCAAACTGATACAAACTGACCCATGGTTGGGTTCGGCCATGTTTGGCACGCAGGCCCTAATTAACAACACCTTAGACTTATATTTCTATTACATATGTCCTAGCGTGTCAACGGGCCAATATAATGCCGACGATGCCCGTATCAGGTATCCACAGTTCTGAGCCCTCCGATCTTGATCATACGGTACAGGTTAAATCACCTAACTAACCGGTACCAACCAATCACCACAAGCCACGTCACCCCAGCAATTCTGGATTTATTCCCAAATAGAAATTAAATTATATTTTTGTAGAAAAGCCCCTAGTAATTCAAACCTTCATATCTTTTCAACCACATATCCAAATTTAAGAAACTCTATACCATTGGAAAGTGCTTGACCTGTAGAATCCTTTAGCACTGTTGAAATTCAAATTTGATTAGCTTAAATTCAATCAAATTTCAAATGGATGATTTGAGTAAATTTGACCTAGGTTTAAATCCACAAGTCCAAAAATTGCAAATAAAATATTTTTGGAAACCATAGGATCTGTATAATAATGTTGCACTGTTAAAATAATTTTAGCAATGTCATTTCCATTTAAAAGTCAGAAACCCTCTCTGTATGTTTTTAACATAGTATAAGTTCTATTAATCTTATTAAATTGTTTCTTTTACAAAAATAATACAAGTATTTTTCTTTTGACCAGAAGTAACCAAACTAAGCCTAGTCAACCATTTTTGAAACATAAACTTGTAAAGATGTGTTTAAAACCTTTTAGATATTTTGGAATGATAAACTTTAAATATTAAAATGTGTTAAACCCTTTTGATCAAATTCATGTGTGATCTTTTAATGAAGACCAGACCTTAGAACCCTTGGAACACCACTCCAACCTATTTAGATTTGAAATGTTCAAATTTGAATTAGACCATCCCTTGACCATAAATGGATCACCCTAGGCCATATCACATTAATTCCTTTTGTAAATTGAATTATGTGATAAGACTTGACCATAAAATAAATGAACTAAAACAACTATTGATGAACACATTATTGTGATGTTTGCTTATATGTGATATGTGTTTGTTCGCATTGTTTGTTTATTGTACTTCTCTTTCGTCGTATAGATTGAACTGAGTGTAACGTTCATCGTTGAGAAGAGTATGTGAGCAACGACATTTTTGTAAAAAGGCAAGTGACACTCATAAATCTTCTACTATTTTTACTATATTGCATAGTAGTATAATCTGTAGTATGCATGCTAGGTTTGTGTGAGTTACTATATTAAGCTATGCTCCTATGTAGTGTGTAGCTATCCCCCACCTTGAGCCTAGTAGCATGGAACTTGGTAGAATGCTTAGTCAAGCAATGAAAAATGTTTTGATTAGTTGCACAGTAAAAATTAATAAAACTAATCAATGAACTACCTGGGTGCTGGTTGGAGAACCATGGTGGGTGGCTACTCAGGGGGTCCATGTCTATGGTAATCGCCCTTGGTGGAAGCGCACAATTGTGGAAAGTCACCCAGGCTTAAAGAGATTGTAGACGCACCTTGCTTAGTAGCTTCCAGTGCAGCCACATGTCATATGGGCTCTGTCTTGATCATATAGGTTGTGATACCCCGAAATCCGCGTGACCAGCAGATGTAGGGATGATAGGTGGGGATGGGTCCGCTGTATGGATTTTGGGGAATTGCTTCTGAAAGATCTCGTCTCGGTCTTCTCTTTTCCATTTCATAACTGGGTGACATGGAGGAGGGAATGATTGGGTCTTGTGGTGAAAGTGCACAATCTCTCGAGAGTTAAAACTAAGTATACTTAGTCGTGTCCCCGGTTACGGACAATTTGAGCGACTAGACAGGGCAGATGTTGAAGATCTCCTCATCCCAATTTCTTAATTAAAATATGATGGGTGAACAAAGGTTTGGGAGCTCACAGATGTCTATCAGTGGTGCTCGTTGTGATTAGTTTTCAAAGTTGTTCACCGATTTCTATCGGTGGTACTCTTTGTTGTCAAAGGTGTTCACTGATGTCTATCAGCGGTACTCTTTGTCTAAGATGAAAAGTTGTGTTATAAATGTTAGGACAAAATTGGCTTTATGCAAATCAGCTTCAAACTCCACCAAGGCCAAATATGCATGCAGATATAGTCTTGCTAAATAAATCAACATAGTGTTATCTTGCCACCACAATTCAATTGTGCTGACCCAATATTGTTTGGGCTGCAACTCACCATTGCAGGACCCTCTGACGAAGAGTGAGGATTTATAGGGTCGCGAGTCTCCAACCAACATGCCTTGCCTGTGGCACATGATGAAGATGGAGCTCTGATGCACCGGTGTGGTGTTGTCGGGAAACCCCAAGAGGAAGGTATGAAGTAGTGCAGCAGCAAATTTCCCTCAGTTGTGAAACCAATGTTATCAATCCAGTAGGAAACTAGAATTTTTCTGAAGGTTGTTGGCGGCGCCGTTTACGATAACCAACGCGAAACCTGCACACAACACAACCAAGATACTTTGCCCCAACTTAACAGTGAGGTTGTCAATCTCACTGGCTTGCTGTAACAAAGGATTAAACGTATGTGTGGAAAATGATGTTTGTTTGCAGAGAATGAAAGTAACAGGATTGCAGTAGGTTGTTTTATCAGTTTAAGGAAAAACGACCGGGGTCCACAGTTCACTAGTGGTGTCTCTCCATAAATAAATAATAGCATACATGCGGGTAAAGAAATTACAGCTGGGCAATTGACCGAATAAAGAACTACATAACAATGCATATACAAGTCATGGTGCCTAGTGTGAGATTCATTTGGGCATTACAACATGATACATAGACCGTCATCCAACTGCATCTATGACTAATAATCCACCTTCAGGATAGCATCCGCAACACCATTCAGTATTAAGTTGCAAGCAACAGATTATTGCATTAAGTAAATTGTGTAATGTAAGTAGCACAAATATCCTTAGATAAAGAACTACTTTTTAATCCCTAGTAGCAACAGTACATCTACAATCTTAGAGGTTGCTGTCACTCCCCCAGATTAAATAGAGACATGAACCCACTATCGAGCATAAATACGCCCTCTTGGAGTCACACGCATCTACTTGGCCAGAGCATCTACTAGTAACGGAGAGCATGCAAGATCATAAATAACGCACTCGCAAGATATATTATGAAGCAAATGACATAGTACTCAATTATTCATCGGATCCCAGCAAACACAACATGTAGCATTACATAAAGATGATCTTGATCATGATAGGCAGCTCACAAGATCTAAACATGATGGCACAATAGGAGAAGACAACCATCTAGCTACTGCTATGGACCCGTAGTCCAAGGATGAACTACTCACGCATCAGTCCGGAGGCGGGCATGGTGATGTAGAGCCCTCCGGTGATGATTCCCCTCTCCGGCAGGGTGTCGGGAAGAGCTTCTGAACCCTCCCGAACTAGGGTTGACGGCGGCGGCGGCTCTGGAACGTATCGTGGAAAAGTGTTTGGGTCCTAGGTCTTGTATTGTCGGGGGGTATTTGTAGGCGAAAGGGCGAAGGCGGTGGAGGCCCGAGGGCCCCACACCACGTGGCCGCGCGGCCAGGGGGGGACCTGCGCTGGGACATGGTGTGCGCGCCTCGTGGCCCCACTCCGTCTCGTCTTCGGTGTTCTGGAAGCTCCCGAGAAAAATAGGGTCTTTGGCTTTTTAATTGTCCAATTCCGAGAATATTTCCTTAACAGTTTTTCTAAAACCAAAAACAGCAGAAAACGGGGAACTGGCACTGTGGCATCTTGTAAAGTGTATATAAAACATGTAGCAATTGGTATAATATAAGCATGGAACATAAGAAATTATAGATACATTTGAGACGTATCAAGCATCCCCAAGATTAGTTCTACTCGTCCCGAGTAGGTAAAACGATAACAAGAATAATTTTTGAAGTGACATGCTTTCACACAATCTTTATCATATAATAATGTAATGCATGTAAATTGAGATCAAATGAATAAAAGCTGTAGTTTATATTGATATCAAATGAGTAATGAGTAAACAAGTAGGAAGAACAAAGTAAAACTTTCAATGAATCAATACTAGAGAACAATCAACCGTGCGAAGTAGATATTAAAGATGATTTAAGCTTCAAGAATAACAATATAATCATCTAATGCATCCAACACTCATGACAACTTTGTGAAAGGATCAAGTCAAGCAATAACAATATGCACGTAGAAAATCATCTCTCTATTTGTTCACTTAAAAACAAGCAAGCGTTCAGCATTGGTTCCTGGCACCAGGATGTTGTGGCTAAAAGAATAATAAGGGGGAGTTTGGAAGGCCAACGGAAGAAAGTCTCACACAGCTGAAAGTGATCATTAGACAAGAGGAAGTCTTACAATCGAAGCTATGCAAGGAGTAGTGATTGCCACAGAACGGATGCACATAGAGCTATAAGTGTATGAAAGCTCTCCAATGGAACTAGTGGGGGGTGCATCCAACTTGCTTGCTCACGAAGACCTAGAGCACTTTTGAGGAGGCTCATCATTAGAATATACAAGCCAAGTTCTATAATGTAAAGTTCCCCACATAGTTATGCAAGTAAAACATGAAAACTCTCTCATATTGAGTAAAGGTGCTAAACATGAGCACAAATGATGACTATGAATAATACAGGTGCTATAACATGAGCACAATTGTGGATAAAGAGTATTAATGTTGCCCCCTATTTATTTTTCTTTCTTTTCTTTTTTTTCTCTTTTCTCTTTTTCTATTTTTTTAGTTTTTCTGTTTCTCTTTTCGATGGCCTCCATGGCTATTTTCACTTTTAGGGGCAAACATTCTAATATGACAACACACTTTTTATACAAGTAACTCATAAGGAATAAAACATAGTGTATGAAACGGTGCCTCTGCCAGTGTAGCAGGATATGCAATGATCTAGCGTAACATGGGTAAAACCACACATCAGCTGTAAAGAATCATGCAAGGCAATATATAAATGATAAATGACAACAAGTCATGTAATGTAAGATGAAAGTTGCATGACAATATATCTCGGAACAGCTATGGAAATGCTGTAGTAGGTAGGTATGGTGGATGTTTTGAGGAAGATATTTGGCTTATGTGTAGGAGAACATGATGAAGATCTCCCACGAGTTTTGGATGTACCCGCGAAGTATGCACCAACTCTCAATGTGAGAAAGGGCAATGCAAAGTACCGAAGAGGCTAGCAAATATGGTGGTGGGATTGCCATGAAAACCGCAGCTTAGAACTCACAAGCAAAAAGATTCCAACTAGAAATATGATCTTACAAGGCATAATGAAAATCACTCCATGAGGGACTGTGGCAAATGAACAAGTCACTGTTGGGACCCCGACCGTAGCGCATAACACAAAGTCATTACTATTGTTTTTAACATTAGAAGTCATATATCATTATGCTATCAACTGGATATTTAAGTGTGGCACAGCCTCAAGTTTTCTAGACCAACAATTAATCATTCCACTTTACTAAACCATCATGTTTTACCATTAAGCATATTAATATCTCAAAACAACATTAATGATTCAAGTAACACAATTTAATGATCTACAAGATTATGTATCATTTCATCATACCATCTACCACATTTAACATTTTCTGTTCTTAACCAAACACCAATCAACTTATCTAAAAAGAAACTCTCCAAGTATTTAACAATGAGATATGACAGTATAATATAAGAAAACTAACAGCTCTAACAAGAGATGCATGAAAAACAAGAGCTAATAGTATTGAAGTAACATAGAAGAATACTCAACAAATAATAGTGAAGAATACGAGTATTCATAAGAAAAACGGAGCGTGTCTCTCTCCCACAAAGGAATGCTAGGATCCATTTTATTCAGAGAATGAAAATAACAAAAACAAAAACAAAAACAAACAGACGCTTCAAGTAAAGCAAATAAGATGTGTCGGAATTAAAATATAGTTTCACTAGAGAGGACCTAATAGTTTGTTGATGAAGAAGGGGATGCCTTGGGCATCCCCAAGCTTAGACGCTTGTGCCTTCTTGAAATATGCTTGGGTGACCCACGGGGGCATCCCCAAGCTTAGGCTCTTTCATCTTCTTGATCACATCACATCATCCTTCTCTCTTGATCCTTGAAAACTTCCTCCACACCAAACTCAAAGTAAACTTCATTAGAGGGTTAGTGCATAATCAAAAATTCTTATATTCTGCATGGACAAAACCATTATACATGCTACTGGACATTAGCTACAGCCACTGGTATTTTATGGAACAAAAAGATCCATTCAAAAACAGCAAAAGGAGCAATGCAAAATAAATGGCAGAATCTGTCAAAAACAGAACAGTCCGCAAAGACAAAAAAATTCGAGGCACTTAACTTGCTCAAATCAGAAAAACTCAAAACTAATGAAAGTTGCATACATATCTGAGGATCACGCACAAAAAATCCCAGGTGATTTTGTTTTTTCTGTGAATTCTTACGAATTAAACGGTGGACAGCAGAAAACTGTTCCTGCGCAGGAATCCAAATCTAGCATCAACTTTCTACTAGAGGCTTAACTTGACACAACAATGCAATAAAATAAAGATACAAAGGAATTGCTATAGAGGTAGACATGTTCCTTGACTTGACAAAATAAAATAACAGAAATAAAAAGTGGGTTGTCTCCCATAAGCGCTTTTCTTTAACGCCTTTTAGCTAGGCACAGAAAGTGATATTCAATTGTTTCCAAGAGATGAAGCATCAACATCATAATTTGTACGAATGATAGAATCAAAAGGTAGCTTCATTATTTTTCTAGGGAAGTGTTCCATACCTTTCTTGAGTGGGAATTGGTATCTAATATTTCCTTCTTTCATATCAATAATAGCACCCACAGTACTAAGAAAAGGTCTTCCCAACACAAGTGGACAAGATGGGTTGCATTCAATATCCAAGACAATAAAATCAACGGGGACAAGGTTATTGTTAACCATAATAAGAACATCATTAACTCTCCACAAATGTTTCTTCATAGCATTATCAACAAGAAAAACATCCAAATAGCAATGTTCCAAAGGTGGTAAGTCAAACATATCATAGAGCTTTTTAGGCATAACAGAGATACTTGCACCAAGGTCACATAAAGCATTGCAACCAAATTCATCTACTTTTATTTTAATAATGGGCTCCCAACCATCTTCTAACTTCCTAGGGATAGAAGCTTCAAGTTTTAATTTCTCTTCCCTATCTTTAATGAGAGCATTTGTAATATGAGTTGTAAATGCCATGTTCATGGCACTAGCATTAGGACTTGTGGCTAACTTTTTGATAAGGGGTGGCCCGATCTTCTCAGTGAGCGGTGGGTAGATGGATGATGGTGGAAGATAACTTGCGAGAATCCGACGAACTCTCCGGCTGTTCCCCCGTTGCCAATGCAACAGCTCTTCAACCCAATGGATATTCGCGACGCCTCACACCCATGCAACGTAGCCGCCGACCACGAAGCGGTTTTGCAATCTACTAATTCCCAGTGGAACAACAGATCACACTCAAACTTCGGATAATAATCTCCAGAGCGCAACACAGTGGAGAGGTTGAATTCCTGAGCGCAACACAGAGGAACTCGAATATAGATGAATGCTTGGAGCAAATTCGATCTAGGGTTTATCTTAAACGTGGTCTAAACCTAAAAGCCACGAAATTACAAGCCTTATAAAGGCTGCTGGACGTCCAACATTGAGATGGAGTCAAAACCTAACTTTCCTAACTTTAACGAACTCTGTTTGGAAACAGGCAGAAAACAACTTGTGACTTGTTGCGGTCACCGCGCCCAGTCCGAGCCGAACCGGGGCATAGGGCCGGACCCATTGGAAAGCCCTTCAAATTGCCTTTTCAGATTGTGCTTCTTTACTCTATTTGGAGTCCGTATAAAAAATCCACGTCCGTTTCAAATTCAGGACTTTTGTCAGTCCGAACCGAATCTGAACAAATCTTGAATCCGAATTGGAAAGGATCTTTCTTTGTTTGCAGCATCCCTTCTTCGCGTGATGGCTCCACTTCCTCCCTCGCCTCCCTCGTGCTAGCCACCTTGATGTTTGTCAACAGCCTCCATTCCTTGCCCACATCTTCTTCTCCATTCGCCATTATCTTCATTAACTCAAACCTAATGATACATAAACATAATAACTTAGGCAGTATAACATTCTTATAATTCATGGTATCATATCCAACTAGGAATGAGTTCACCTTATAACAATCATCGATCAAGCTTAATATTTCCTTCCAGTTTAAGCATGGATAATCATCATAATCCACTGATATATCCTTATCATCCTCCCTTTCTTCAAGAACAGCCGTCCTCGGCTGTGGATAAGTTGAAAGCGGAAGAAACAAAAAGAACAACGTATATGCAGAGTACATGTATATATAGCTTGTTGTACCATTTTTCTTGACACACAAATTAATATCAATAAACCAAAGGCAACTGAAATTGCAAGTATAAGTGAAGTTCAAATTTGTAGCACACCTAGGACACAACGCATGATACACACAAAACGTATGTGCAAAATCAGGTTGAAATCTAGCAAGAGCAGTTCCCTGTAAAACATCAACTAGACTAGAACACGTCATATGATCATGAGAATAAGGTATTGTCCCAAAGCAAAAAGATCTCGGCACATAGCATATAGGATTTAAACTAGGAAAGTTTAATTCAGCAATTTTATCATACGTAATGCATATGTGATCCACCATAAATTCATCATTAATGCTATACTCACCAATTAAATTAATAAAGAAACAACATGCATGTGTGCCAGAACGCAAATATGAAATTTCAGATATCTTGTCCATAGCACAACTCAAATTCATAGGTTCATCTACCATTACATAACAAACAATAGTATCAAGTGGAATTCGAGCAAGCACTTCCTTATGTGAAATCAGTACCACATGATCTAAATTCGAAATTAGCAATTTATCACATGGTTTTGAAATATGTGTGTAGCTCAAATCACAAGAATCATCCAGTAAAGAATTATACTCACAAAGTGGCGCGCTTGCTGGCAGCAGCTCCAAATCAGTACCTATGTCAATGGCAATCTCCTCAGATGTAGTAGGTACTGGAACATCTTCCTCTTGTGGTGATGCAGGTTGTAGACTTGACGGCTCCCTTTCTTCAAAAGCAACCTGCATATCACATGAAACAACACTAGGAGTAGAGATTATGACGTTAGTAGAAATATCCTCACATGTCCTATCATCTACTACACTCATGTTATCTTGTTCTCTCATACTCTCGAAGTGGATGCACTCAACCTCACGTTTAGTGGAGTCACACAAGTCACTTTTTATAACACTCTCACTCAATTTGGCTATGTGGCTCTCATTCTCACATGGGATTTGATGCACAATGTGGTCAAGATGACCTATAATGGATCTGTCACCGTCCATGATGACCTTGTACCTAGCGGACAAGCTGAATTCTTTTCTCCTCTCCTTACGAAGAAGATGATACTCATGAAAATCATTGGCTGAACTCCGCAACAGTCCACCCCGCGTCTTGTTCCATATGAATGAAATATTCTTGACCTTTGGGCGGGCTTGAACTTGAAACTTCTTGCACCATGGACCTCCCAAAAGGACATGGCAAGAATCAAGTGGCACTGGGGATACATCACACCACACCAGCTTGGTATAATTGCCGAAGGTAAAAGGAACTTCAGCAGTGTGGGAAATCAGCAATGTGCCATATGATGAGCGTAAAAGGTATGGCTTCGAACGGGCACATTTATGTAGCTGCAATTTGTCTACAACCTCAATGCTAACCAGATTGAGATTAGAGGATTCGTCAACGGTGGCGGCAGCACATCGCTCACCAATTTGCACACAATGGTGGAATAGGCCATCACCATCAAAAGTACCACATTCTTCCTCCCAAAAAGTATCACTACAATATTTATGGCGGAGGAAGTGATATCGGCGTGTGTCCAAAGTATCCGTAGCCTTGTCTGCCATGATTAGTGAACAACACGAATATGTATATGTGGAAAAACTCTCAACTCACTCAAAACCGAAAGAAATTATGTATCTTACTGTTCCAAAGTGAATAGTAAAGCTTACCACTCGTAGGGCAGTACGTGCACGGATGGGGTGAAGCGAATATTATGGGTCTCAAAGTGTCACACAACAAAACCAGGGTATTTTAGTGGAGCTTGGTAGGCATACCTAACAACACACCGATTCACAAAGCCTAGTGCTGATCGTATGACACAAGACACTCGGAAACGCACACGGTGGAGATAAAAGGGGCAAGTGCAACTCTGAAAATGAGCTAAAAAATATGATGTATGTCGGAGTAATGCTCGTGTTGCAATGCACAGGAGAGACGCTAGCAAAAGCTCAATAATAAGGGCACAAGATTGCTCAATTCTACTAGTGCAAGGCAGGAATATAATTCGCAAACAATGCTCCAAACAGACCGATATGAATAAAATTCTGGCCTCTTTTTTTTTGGTCGGTCCTGCAGCTACAGTAACTTCGGAACTTTCTTTTTCTCTTCTTTTTATTTCTCCCTTTTTCTCTGTTTAACTAGGCCACACAAATATTTCACAGGAGCAAATAAAATAGACTGCCAAAATAATGCACTTTCCAACCTATATGAGCAGCCCAAAGAGCATAGAAATTACTAGTCTCGTAGGAAAGTTCTACACAAAAAATAGACAGGCTTATACCTAAGTTTATCAATGGAAATACACGGAAAAGGAAACACCTAAGGAAACTAAATTAGACACGAACTTGACTAAGGGAAAAAAAAAGGACACAGACACACCTCGACACGGACACAACGACAGGACCTAGGAGTGCCGCGCAGAAAACTGAACGGAAACCAAATCGGTCAAGACTTCTCTTTCCTCTTTTTTTTTACTTCTATTTCTGAAACGAATCTGACAAGGATCAGAAGGAAAAACAACGCAAAAGGACACACGATCAGCAGCTAAACTAGATGAACCGATGCAAAACTAAGGCTATGGCAAATATTTTTGTGGGGCTTTTTCTGGATAGGACGAAAAACAGTAAATCTACGGGATGGATTTGTGGATGCTCACCGAGTAAACCTGGCTCTGATACCAAGATGATAAGGGGTGGCCCGATCTTCTCAGTGAGCGGTGGGTAGATGGATGATGGTGGAAGATAACTTGCGAGAATCCGACGAACTCTCCGGCTGTTCCCCCGTTGCCAATGCAACAGCTCTTCAACCCAATGGATATTCGCGACGCCTCACACCCATGCAACGTAGCCGCCGACCACGAAGCGGTTTTGCAATCTACTAATTCCCAGTGGAACAACAGATCACACTCAAACTTCGGATAATAATCTCCAGAGCGCAACACAGTGGAGAGGTTGAATTCCTGAGCGCAACACAGAGGAACTCGAATATAGATGAATGCTTGGAGCAAATTCGATCTAGGGTTTATCTTAAACGTGGTCTAAACCTAAAAGCCACGAAATTACAAGCCTTATAAAGGCTGCTGGACGTCCAACATTGAGATGGAGTCAAAACCTAACTTTCCTAACTTTAACGAACTCTGTTTGGAAACAGGCAGAAAACAACTTGTGACTTGTTGCGGTCACCGCGCCCAGTCCGAGCCGAACCGGGGCATAGGGCCGGACCCATTGGAAAGCCCTTCAAATTGCCTTTTCAGATTGTGCTTCTTTACTCTATTTGGAGTCCGTATAAAAAATCCACGTCCGTTTCAAATTCAGGACTTTTGTCAGTCCGAACCGAATCTGAACAAATCTTGAATCCGAATTGGAAAGGATCTTTCTTTGTTTGCAGCATCCCTTCTTCGCGTGATGGCTCCACTTCCTCCCTCGCCTCCCTCGTGCTAGCCACCTTGATGTTTGTCAACAGCCTCCATTCCTTGCCCACATCTTCTTCTCCATTCGCCATTATCTTCATTAACTCAAACCTAATGATACATAAACATAATAACTTAGGCAGTATAACATTCTTATAATTCATGGTATCATATCCAACTAGGAATGAGTTCACCTTATAACAATCATCGATCAAGCTTAATATTTCCTTCCAGTTTAAGCATGGATAATCATCATAATCCACTGATATATCCTTATCACTTTTGATAGAACTTAATAACTTCAGAGATATTACAATTATCAAAATAAAAATCATTATCATCAAAGCAAACTGAACCATGATTTTCCATGTTCTTAAAAATTTCAGCACTTTTATCAAGAACAGTTTCAGCAGTTTTGGGCAATTTTAATTTTTTGGAAGAAGTAGAAGAAACATTGCCAACATCAATTATGTTACCATTAGTAGTAGGAGGTTTACTAGCATGTGGGGTAACTCTATTTTCTGTAGTAGTAATAGTATAAACTCTAGCAATATAATTCTTTTTAGCTAGTTCTTCTTCTCTTTCCCATCTAGCACGTAATTCAGCCATCATCCTAACATTATCATCAATTCGAACTTGGATGGCATTAGCAGTGGCAAAGGGATTATCATCAATATTCTCAGGTTTAGCAGCCATTTTATTAATCAACGAGGATTGTGCTTCAGACATAGAGGAAATACAAGTTTCAGCAGTAATAATTTTTCCTTGCAGACGCGAAATCTCTCTATTTAGTTTTTCCATTTGATAACTAATATTTCTTAACATAGCAGATTGTTCCTCCATAGTTTTAGTGAATACTTTATTTTGCTCATATTGAGTTTGCATAAAAAATTTAGTGGCTCTTTCAATTTCTAAAATCCTTTCCTCACTAGGCATTTTACCATTGGAATTAGCATAATTATTACCATTAGCAGGAGGATAGGGCTTGTAGTTGTTGTTACCATAATTGGTCCTATAGGCATTATTGTTAAAATTATTGTTTTTAATGACGTTCACATCAACATGCTCTTCTTGTGCAACTAAAGAAGCTAAGGGACCATTATTTGGATCAATATGAGATTTACCATTCAAAAGCGTAGCCATAATAATATCAATCTTTTCACTCAAAGAAGAGGTTCCTGTTGGGTTTCGCAGCAGATAACAAAAAATTTATACAGCTAGCGCTTCCCTTTTGCCCAGATCTATCTATCTAGTAATGCGGTAACGGAAAGCAATACGGAACATACCCTCGTAGACCGGACGCGGGATAACGTTCCCGCACAAACGTGGACGATGTAGACGTACGTAGCCGACCTTAAGGTCGCGATGATCTTGACGAACCTCGAAGGGACGCCTCCCTCCGATGCAGTGCGTAGCCGACCCGAGGGTCTTGATAAGCCACGCATGAACCCGAAGATCTTGTGAAGCCACTCACGAGTCCGGACATGAGTCCGAGGGCCGAAAGTACAGCCCCTCCGAGGGAGTCGCACACATACGGTGTACAACGACAATTCCCGATTCCTCCGATCCAGCAGAGTTGCGGAAGTAGATATTCTGGATCGGATCTGGTAGCACAACGGCGTGCGTATGGTGGAGAACTCTCCAAACCAAACCACTCCCAAGGTCACGTCCACACATACGGAGGAACACCATTTGGGGAGAAGAGAGGAGAGGAGAGAAAGAGAGGAGAGCTCCCTCCAAACAATGGGAGAGAACTCAAGGGGAAAGGTGTGTGAGAAGGGGTGGAGGGGGTCCTCTATTTATAGGAGGGAAGGGGGTGGCGGCTAGGGCAAGGGAGGAGGTGGCCGGCTGGGCCCTAGAGCCCATGCGCACCCCCCAAACCCTAACCCAATTCGGCCAAGGCAAGGGCCAGCCTTGGGGGGCAAGTTTCCCCCCATATGGGCCTTTCTCCCAAAGAAGAAGGCCCATTGAGTGGGCTCCTTTGTTAAATACGAATTTAATCATTATAAATTCATTAAAGCAATATTAATTCATCAATTAACATTAATTTAACATATCTAACATATTTATATCACATATAAAATATTTGCTCTCTTCCGGAACTTTTCCGAAACCCTCCGAACCACCTTCGGTTCTCCGATACGACTTAGGATTCTCTCCCGGAACTTTTCCGGTGCTTTCTCTTTTCTACTCCGATGATCCCGATGATTCCAAAACATCTCCTAGTGTCATTGCACCCTTAAGTGTGTTACCCTAGGGTCGGGGAATACTCCAGACATGATCGAGAAACACTTCTTCGACCAATGATCATCAGGGGACTCTGGATAGCCATAATGATCCCTGTGTATTCCACGAAAATCTTTTCTCCAAAAGAACTCGTTGATCCCTAAACTGTAAGACATGTTCCCTTGTTCTATGATACCTACAATATCCGAGATTTGACCGTCGGTATCTCTATACCTAGTTCCATCTTGTTATTGATATTGCTCTTTACTCGTTCCCGTGATATTCCATCCCTTTGTGACCTAGTCACAGGCTAGCATGGATGTAACATCACCGAGTAGCGCCAGAAGTATCTACCCCGTCACACGGGTGAACAAATCCCAGTCTTGATGCGTACGCCTCAACCTATCCTTTTGAATGCCCAACAGTGACCGTTCTCAATGCCGCATAACTAAGCAGCATCTTCTGGTGCCATCAAAACATTCTCTAGCAGTAGTGATTAAATACCATCTCACGGTCTAAGGAATAAGTCACTACGTTTTCCTAAGTTATTGCAACAGTGAACAACGTGACTCGATCGTGTTGCAATACTTACTTTTGGGTAATGTCCATCACATCATTCTCTAATGATATGACTCCATTGTTGACTGTCATATGATGACACTTGATCGGAAACCTCGATCAACAATCGACATCCGGACTAGTATATATAGAGGCTACTAGGGACTCTGTTTGTTAATATATCACACGTGTATTAACGTTCCTATTAATACAGTTATAGCATGATATAAAACTAATTATGAACTTTAGGAAATATGTGAATAATACTACTTATTACGTCCCTCTAGTGCATTTTTCCAACAGTCTCCCACTTGCACTAGAGTACAAATAATCTAGCTGCATTTGTTAAATATCATAGTCACATATGATCATGTCATAATCCTATATTATGATCATGCTTGCTCATGGAAGATGTCTTGTCTATGGCCTGTTCTACATGGCCTCAATCTCTAAGATTCTTATACTCTTTGCAACTTGTAAATATCACCTAATTTGACATTTACCCCATCATCTCATGATGAGACATAGTATGTGTTTGTGGTAGAGTGAGACTTTGTATCCTTGTGTGTACCATGGCACTTGTGAACCTGTTTCACATTAGCCATACACACTAGGACACACACTCAGCTGAGAGACGAACTTCTCAAATGATGAGGACATCCCTAGTCTTTATCCATCTTCTCCAATAGAAGATGATGCTGCCCAAGATAAACATGATCAAGTGAGGATTGGTCCAATGACAAGATCCAGAACAAAGTTACTTGATCAACAGGTGAACTCGCTCCTAATTGCATATGATGTTTGTGATCATGAGAATTTTATACTACCTAAATCTATGCATTTATGTTGTCTCAGGTTTATTGACAACACAAACATAGGAGGAGGCATGGAGCATGAAGACAATGATGGCAAGCACGAGGGAGGCGAGGGAGGAAGTGGAGCCATCAAAGGAAAGACATTCGGTTCGGACTGACAGAAGTCACGAATTCGAAACAGCCAAGAATTATTCATGTGAAGTTCAAATAAAGCAACGAAGCACAGGTTGGAAAGGAAATTACAAATCCTTTCCAACGGATCCGACCCGAAGCACCGGTTCAACTCGGACAAGACTCGGTGACCAAAACAAGTCGACAGCTGTTTCCTGCCAGTTTCCAAATAGAGTCCTTTAAGTTAGGGAAGTTAGAGATATGGTTGTTTTCGACCCCAACCCTAAGTTGGACGTCCAGCAGCCTTTATATAGGCTTGTAAGTCGTGGCTTTTAGCTCAGACCACGTTTAAACATAAACCCTAGATTGGATTGCTAAGCATTCATCTATATTCGAATTCCTCTGTGTTGCGCTCAGGAATTCAACCTCTCCACTGTGTTGCGCTCTGGAGATTATTATCCGAAGTTTGAGTGTGATCTGTTGTTCCACTGGGAATTAGTAGATTGCAAAACCGCTTCGTGGTCGGCGGCTACGTTGCATCAGTGTGAGGCGTCGCGAATATCCATTGGGTTGAAGAGCTGTTGCATTGGCAAAGGGGGAACAGCCGGAGAGTTCGTCGGATTCTCGCAAATTATCTTCCACCATCATCCATCTACCCACCGCTCACTGAGAAGATCGGGCCACCCCTTATCATCTTGGTATCAGATTTCCAGCGTTTACTCGGTGAGCATCCACAAATCAATCCCGTAGATTTACTGTTTTTCGTCCTATACAGAAAAAGCCAAAAATATTAGGTTTAGATCTCGCCGGAACCCTAGATTGCATCGGATTACAAGTTGTAGTTGCTGGTCGGTTTATCCTTTGCGTTACTTTTCTTGTCTGAGTCATAGGTCTAGGTTCTATTTGTTCTTTGTTTCCACGTTCGAGTCGTTGTCTAAATCAGAAAAATACCAGAAAGAAGTTGAGTCCGAGTTCGCGTTGGTTTCTGAGTTCTTTCTGTTTTCGTTTTCCTTACCGAGTCCACATAGTGTTCTTTTCCTTTCCGTTTGACAACCTTAGCAAGCCTTTCTTTTGGTGTAGGAACTTACCCACGAGACTAGCTTTTCCTTGCTCTAGGGCTGCTCAATTCGGAAACTTTTGTGCGCACACGTTCGGCAGTTCCGGATTTATTTACTGTAGCTACAGTGCCACGAAAAGTTGCATATTTTTGCTGGTTTAAACACAAAAAAAATAAAAGAGAAAAAGATCCAGCGAAATAAAGAGACAAGAAGCTGAAAGTTTGTTGCTATATCCTGCCATTTTGAACCTGTTTGAGGTGCTGTTTTCACTAGTAAAATTGAGCAATCTTGTGCCCTTATACTTTGAGCTTTTGCTAGTGTCTCTCTCGTGCATTGTGACATTCTTGTTTCATAGTTGCTTTGCCTTGTTTTTCTCCACCGTGTGCGTTTCCTGTGGTGTCATACGATCAGCACTAGGATTTGTAATTTGGTGTAGTTAGGTATCCCTACCAAGCTCCACTTAAATACCCTGGTTTTGCTGTGTGACACTTTGAAACCCATAATATTCGCTTCACCCCCTCCGTGCACGTTCTGTCCTACGAGCAGTAAGCTTTCACTATTCACTTTGGAACGGTAAGATACACAATTTCTTTCGGTTTTAAGTGAGTTGAGAGTTTTCCCACATATATATACATTGTCTTGTGTGCACTAATCATGTCTTCAGAGGACGAAAGCGTGGTGCAGCAAAGGAAGGAGGCAACATCGACAGTTACTTGGCGAGAATATGAAGCTCTCCGTGATCATTTAACCCGTCAAGTTAACAATCAGTGTGACAAGATACAAAGTGATTTGGCAGCAACGGATCATAAGCTTGAGACTGTCCTGCAAACAGCTAATGATTCAGCGGTGACATTGATGCAAATACAAACCAATCTCGCCACCTTGACTCGTGCTATGCGCACGTTGACACAGCGTAACAACCAGCCAGCGGATGATGCAAGTGTCCAGGCTGATCACGACGAGGAGTTTGATGCTGCGGACGACGATGGTCCTGCTGGGGTACCGCATGCCAATGCTGGGCGTGGCGTTGGTCGTGGTGGACTTCATGGTCGTGGTTTTGCACCTGTTGGTGCACGTCATAATTTTGTTCCTGCCGGCCATGATAATGATGATGTTTTAGCCAAGCCAAAATTCAGTATTCCTAAATTTGAAGGATCTATTGACGTGGAAGAATACATCAATTGGGAGCTGAAGATGGAAAAACTATGGCGTTTGCATGAGTGCCCCGAAGATAGAAAGATCAAGCTTGCATCTTCTGAGTTTGATGGTTATGCTTTGTTGTGGTGGGACGGACTTGTGAATGCTCGGCGTGATGCTAATGATTTGCCAATTCGTTCTTGGCAGGAGATGAAGGAAGAGATGCGTCACCGTTTTATTCCTCATAATTACATCCGTTCTTTATATGACAAGTTGCAGAATTTGAGGCAAGGCACCCTGTCCGTTGATGAGTACTACAAGGAGATGGAGATGATCATGCAGCGTGCTAAAGTGTGTGAAGAACCTGAACAAACAATGCAGTGTTTCTTATCAGGTTTGAGTGTTAATATCAAACGAATTGTGCGTCATCATCAATATGGAGATGTACAAGATTTACTGCATCAAGCACGTGAAGCTGAGTTACAGTTGGTGGAGGACGCCAAGTATGCACCCCGGCCTGCCTATAGCCGAGGACCCTTTACACCGCG
The DNA here is from genome assembly GCA_026929855.1 of Poa annua. NCBI lineage: Eukaryota > Viridiplantae > Streptophyta > Magnoliopsida > Poales > Poaceae > Poa > Poa annua. Next base: position 40,472,330 of record CM049433.1, read on the forward strand.
CGTGACACCTGCTGCCGTGGCGCCAACACCCGTGTCCCGTGGTTCTACCCCTGCTGCATCCAAATTCAGTTCGGCTGCACCTACGCCTAAACCAGCACCAAAACCTGCTGGGAGTGTTGGTTCATCAGATTCTACAGCCCGCACTCGTGATATGAATTGCCACACTTGTGGAGGGAAGGGGCACTTTAAGAGAGATTGCCCAAACCGCAAGGTTATGTTGATCAACGAGGAGACCGGCGAGTATGAGAGTGGTGATGAAGTGGAGGCCGAACCAGCATATGTGGAGGAGAAGGAGGACGGTTCTTGCTATGCCGATGCTGTTCGGTTACCGTCCATTGTTTGCACGCCTCGAGTTTTGAGTGTTACACCAAGTTCTGCGGAACAGCGCTGCAATTTGTTTCAAACAAGAGCTGCTGTTGGTAATGGAAGGTCGTGCAAAGTAATCATAGATGGTGGTAGTTGCCACAATTTAGCTAGTAAGGAGCTATGTCAGAAACTGAATCTGAAATATTTGCCGCACCCGCATCCGTATTATATTCAGTGGTTGAGTGACAGTGGAGAGATGAAGATCAACCACATGGTGCGCATTGATTTTCAGATTGGGCCATACAAAGACACCGTGGAGTGTGGTTCCAATGACGGTGCGTCATTTGTTGTTGGGTCGTCCTTGGCAATATGATCGTGATGTTCGACACAATGGCCGATCTAACACATACCAACTCAATTGGCTTGGAAAGGAGATCATCTTGCGTCCTTTATCCCCATCCGAAGTTGTCAATGATTCGAGGCAAAAGGTGGAAGTAAATTGTGAGGATGAGCGTGAGAGATTAGCTAGCCGAGTGCCCCCACCTTCGGTGAGTGAGAGCCACAAGCCAAATTCGAGTGGTAAAAAGAAAACTGAGGGAGAGACTTCCTTAGTAATGTTAGCCACCAAACCTGATTTGAGAGAGTTTCGAGAGGATCCCACTCTAGTACCTCTTGTGCTAATGTGCAAGGGGGAAATTCTTGTTTCTAACGACCTGACCCCTCTCTCTATTGGTGTTTCTAATGTTCTACAGGAATTTGGTGACGTTTTTCCGGAGGAGGTACCCGCGGGATTGCCACCATTGCGAGGCATTGAGCATCAAGTTGATTTGATCCCTGGAGCAACGTTGCCAAACCGAGCTCCGTACCGCACCAATCCCCAAGAGACGAAAGAAATCCAGCGACAAGTACAAGAGCTTCTTGACAAAGGGTATGTTCGTGTGAGCCTTAGCCCTTGTGCTGTTCCTGTTATTTTAGTTCCTAAAAAAGATGGTACATGGCGCATGTGTGTAGATTGTAGAGCTATTAACAACATCACCATTCGTTATAGACATCCTATTCCTCGTTTGGATGACATGCTAGATGAATTAAGTGGTGCTGCTATTTTCTCTAAGATAGATTTGCCTAGTGGTTATCATCAAATTCGGATGAAAGAAGGGGATGAATAGAAAAACTGCTTTCAAAACAAAATTTGGGTTATATGAGTGGTTAGTCATGCCATTTGGTTTAACTAATGCTCCTAGTACCTTTATGCGTTTGATGAATCATGTTTTGAGGCATTTTATTGGGAAATTCGTGGTAGTATATTTTGATGATATTCTGATTTATAGCCACAATGAGAATGACCATGTTGATCATATTCGGCAAGTTTTACATGTGCTGCGTGATAATAAGCTTTATGGTAATCTTGCTAAGTGCATGTTTTGCAAAGAAAAGGTCATATTTCTGGGATTTGTTGTCTCTAAGAATGGAGTAGAGGTAGATGAATCTAAAATTGAAGCTATTAAAAATTGGCCTACTCCCATGAACATTAGTCAAATTCGAAGTTTCTTAGGACTGGCTGGTTTCTACCGTCGGTTTGTGAGAGATTTTAGCACCATTGCTGCACCTTTGAATGAGTTAACTAAGAAAGGTGTAGAATTTGTGTGGGGCGCAGCCCAAGATTCTGCGTTTGATGAGCTGAAACGTTGTTTGATTTCTGCACCAGTTTTACGACTTCCCGATTTCAATAAGCAATTTGATATTGAATGTGATGCTAGTGGTATTGGAATTGGAGGTGTGTTGATGCAAGAGGGTCAGCCGATTGCATATTTTTCTGAAAAACTTGGTGGTGCACAATTAAACTATCCTGTTTATGATAAAGAATTGTATGCTCTTGTTCGTGTTCTTGAGGTTTGGCAACATTATTTGTGGCCAAAAGAATTTATCATACATTCTGATCATGAGGCTTTGAAATTTTTGAAGTGCCAATCTAATCTTAATAAACGTCATGCTAAGTGGGTAGAATTCATTGAATCTTTCCCATACATCATTAAGTATAAGAAAGGCAAGAATAATGTTGTTGCTGACGCTCTATCTAGGAAGAACATGTTATTGACACATCTAGATATTAAAGTTCCTGGCTTGGACAGTTTGCGTGATTTATATGCGTCCGATACTGATTTTGCCGCTGCCTTTGCTAAATGTTCGGATGTGAAGGCGTGGGAAAAATACCATATGCATGATGGATATTTGTTTAGAGCTAACAAGTTATGTGTACCCGAGTCGTCCGTGCGTTTGCTATTGTTGCAGGAATCACATGGAGGTGGATTGATGGGTCACTTTGGACGTGAGAAGACATTGTTAATGTTGGCTGATCACTTTTATTGGCCACGCATGAGGCGAGATGTGGACAGGTTTGTGAAGCGTTGCATCACATGCAACAAGGCTAAATCCAAACTTAAGCCACATGGTTTGTATACTCCTCTTCCTGCACCTACAACTCCATGGGAGGATATTAGCATGGATTTTGTGTTAGGATTGCCTAGAACCAGGAGAGGACATGATTCGATATTCGTGGTAGTGGATCGTTTTTCTAAAATGTCACATTTTATTGCCTGCCACAAAAGCGACGATGCGTCGCATATTGCTAATCTGTTTTTCAGGGAGATCGTGCGTCTACATACCGAGGACGATTGTTTCTGACCGTGACGTGAAGTTCATGAGCTACTTCTGGAAGACGTTGTGGGGAAAGTTAGGAACAAAGCTGCTGTTCAGTACCACATGTCATCCACAAACTGATGGGCAAACGGAGGTGGTGAATCGCACACTATCGACGCTGCTACGAGCCATGATTAAGAAGAACCTGCGAGAGTGGGAGGAGTGCTTACCGCATGTGGAGTTTGCGTACAATAGGGCGGTGCACTCGACCACGACATTGTGCCCGTTTGAGGTGGTGTATGGGTTCAAGCCTATAACGCCGCTTGATTTGCTGCCGCTTCCAACACAAGAAAGAATCAACATGGAGGCATCGAAGCGTGCAGATTTTGTGAGGAAGATACACATCAAGACCAAGGAGGCAATTGAAAAGAAGGGTAAGAACAATGCTGCGCGTGTCAACAAGAAGCGCAAGGAGGTTCTTTTTCAGCCCGGCGACATGGTTTGGGTTCATTTCCGCAAGGATCGGTTCCCTAATTTGCGCAAGTCTAAGTTGATGCCGCGAGGAGATGGCCCTTACAAGGTGCTGTCCAAAATCAATGATAATGCCTACAAGATAGATCTTCCAACTTCTGAATTCGGTGTGAGCAATTCGTTCAATGTTGCTGATTTGACGCCCTACACCGGAGATGATCTTGACGCGTCGAGGACGACGCCTTTTCAAGGGGGGGAGGATGATGAGGACATCCCTAGTCTTTATCCATCTTCTCCAATAGAAGATGATGCTGCCCAAGATAAACATGATCAAGTGAGGATTGGTCCAATGACAAGATCCAGAACAAAGTTACTTGATCAACAGGTGAACTCGCTCCTAATTGCATATGATGTTTGTGATCATGAGAATTTTATACTACCTAAATCTATGCATTTATGTTGTCTCAGGTTTATTGATAACACAAACATTGGAGGAGGCATGGAGCATGAAGACAATGATGGCAAGCACGAGGGAGGCGAGGGAGGAAGTGGAGCCATCAAAGGAAAGACATTCGGTTCGGACTGACAGAAGTCACGAATTCGAAACAGCCAAGAATTATTCGTGTGAAGTCCAAATAAAGCAACGAAGCACAGGTTGGAAAGTAAATTACAAATCCTTTCCAACGGATCCGACCCGAAGCACCGGTTCAACTCGGACAAGACTCGGTGACCAAAACAAGTCGACGGCTGTTTCCTGCCAGTTTCCAAATAGAGTCCTTTAAGTTAGGGAAGTTAGAGATATGGTTGTTTTCGACCCCAACCCTAAGTTGGACGTCCAGCAGCCTTTATATAGGTTTGTAAGTCGTGGCTTTTAGCTCAGACCACGTTTAAACATAAACCCTAGATTGGATTGCTAAGCATTCATCTATATTCGAGTTCCTCTGTGTTGCGCTCAGGAATTCAACCTCTCCACTGTATTGCGCTCTGGAGATTATTATCCGAAGTTTGAGTGTGATCTGTTGTTCCACTGGGAATTAGTAGATTGCAAAACCGCTTCGTGGTCGGCGGCTACGTTGCATCAGTGTGAGGCGTCGCGAATATCCATTGGGTTGAAGAGCTGTTGCATTGGCAACGGGGGAACAGCCGGAGAGTTCGTCGGATTCTCGCAAATTATCTTCCACCATTATCCATCTACCCACCGCTCACTGAGAAGATCGGGCCACCCCTTATCATCAAACCATACATCATTCGTGCCTATCTTGAAGTAACCTTATACTTCTATGTCAATGTAAATTTACTGGACAGTGCATCGAATGCGACTTCAAAGTCTAACCATGCTTCTATCTAATCAAGGTATTAATTGGTGCGAGATTTTCTTTCTTAAGTCAGTAAAACTCGCACTTGCGGCCAAGCTTACTTCCCTTTAGAAATATGTCCTCAGTTTCTCTCTAGAACCTGTAGGACGAACTAAACTTGTGTTCAACGATTCTCAATTCGTTCTAGAACATGTTCTTCTAACTAAGAACTTGGGTTACAACATGTCGGTGTGCACACAACGTGGTTTTTAGATGACGTAAAAATGTGGCACATCTATTAGTCCCACTTGTATGTTGAGATTTTAATCTCATACATGCCTAATAATCAAGAAAACTCTTTCTTAAATTATTCAATTCTGTACGGATCAGAATTGGCTTTTAATCCGACTTAAAATATTGCTTTTAAACATATTGTTCTATCTCCATAGATCTCAATATTTAAAACTAATACAACTTCATCTTATTCATTAATAACTATTAATACCAACCATGTCATTCATGATATGTCATATACATACAAGAATGTCATTCAACTCCCACTCAAATATGTCATTCACATATGAGAGTTGTTCAACAAGATCCTTTAGCTCCCACTCAAAATATGTCCTCTACATATGATACAGGGTAGCCAATTTGCTCCCACTCAATTTCTTGCAAATGCAGGTCTTCTCATTATTTTGGACAACTCCAAAATCCTTTGATCATCTGTCAAGATGAGAATTCCAGTTTTGAGATACTAGCATCCACACGATTTACAAAATCTGCTCGTTGTAACAATTACAACCCTTGTTCAATCAGATATCAAAGTAACTGCAGTTTTGATGATCGTCTATCAATTACCAGTTAAAATCCAACGGACTCAAGCATCGCTACATTTCGTAGTCAAACTTTTGAATTTATCATGATACACTTCACGATAAATCGAGCTTTCTAGGTCCTCCTAAAATTTCATATCTTCCTTTCAGCCTTGCGCTTGATTTGAAGATTAAGTATCATTTATACTCAATAAGATCAAGTAACTCTTACTTTGCAATCTAGTATGCAATCTTATATGTAATTTAACATAGGATTTCATAACCTTTAGTTATATCTCGTTCATAGGTTTACCATCACTTCTTTGTAGTTCGTAGGTGTGTCGTGTTCCATTAACATGACAGGTGAATCAAAATTCCGCAACCTGGCAGAATGCATTCACAAATCCCACTTATCTCAGTAATAGCTATAATCAAAACTTTTTATGATCACTATCATACTTTTTCTCCTCTGACCGTGGAGCTATGTTTAGGAACACATTCCGTTGCGCTACTCTAAACTTGGAGGTAAGGTCCATACCTTGATTTAGCTTTTACTTATTTCATCAATACTTTTACCAAAAATACACTTTCTCGGAAAACACCAACTTAGCAATACAACTTTGCTCCTTTGGTTCAAGTTGTGAAATATGTATTCATAGTTGCCTAAGAATACTTTACAAAGACATTTGTTTGCTATAATTTCGAATTATCTCATGACTCAAAGTTCCATGAACATAAATGGATTCCTATTAAAATTGAGTGTCTACTATTTTAAATGACAACTATAAACAAAAATACTAACACGGTAAGAGATTTATTTAGACCACACAATATCTAATATGGCATGATTATAATGTTTGAAACAAGTCAACACATTAAAGTGTTTCAAATATTACATAATCCGTGGAACAATTCTCACAAGTCTTTTATATGCCTAAACATAACTAAAATGCTTGTCACTTTGATCAACATCACAGCAACCAATTTTCATGTTATTTTAATATCCTCCTTCATTCTGAAAATGCTTTGATCGCATCAAATAGTTTCAGACTAGTATCGAATTTAGCAAATACTCATATTTACTAAAATATACAATGAAGTTTACAAAATAATGATATCCACTACTTGTTGGAATAATACATCGTCATGTACAGTATTTCAACAATCCATCGCATTCTGTTTTACTAGAATATGGAGTTCTCGTCATCTCACTTAACAGTGATGGCTTTGTGTATGTCAAGAGATCAAAATATCTAAAGACTTCATGATTCATCAAAATAAATATGCACACAACCAAATATGACTTAAACAATAGTGTCATTCGAAAATGATGTCATTATAAATTTCAGATATCTTTCTTCGGCATCTTAAAGTTTATAAATGTTCAAACTATCATTAAGAAAAGAATAACTTAATTCATAATCGAAATGTGACCATAAATAAATTACTCATAATAGTTGAACAACTGTATTGATTCGAACTTATATGAATAATTGTCTCGCTAGATGCAAGACACACTTATAATGTTCACATACTCAATGATTATAAAACTTTATCCAAATCCATTAATCTAAATGACAAAGGTTGATACAGAGGGAGAACATTGCTTGCAATCAACATCTTGGTTGCCATCAATGTGCACAGTCACCTCATCTCATCCACCTAACTCTCAAGCAGCCAACTCTGTTTTCACAAAACAAGCCATGCACCGCATGAGTATTTTACAAGGATAAACATTCATAACTTGTATATCAAATATACACTTTCCGTTGATAACTTCCCTGCATTTGGTTCTATCTCCAGAGTTCTCAACTAAGTTGTTACACTCACGAAAGGTGAACAATTCCCCTTGCATGACATAGCCCATGGCGATATCTTCGCAGCTGGGAGGAAGCAGAAAGCAACGTCCCTAACTATCGCGAAGTTTTCTGTCATCTAGTAGTCCCATCTTATTCACAAGGCACTTTATGTATCACATACATCATTGTCAAGTGATTTTCCAAGCAGGCGTTCTCTTCCATTCATAATGAGAGGAACTCGTCCGATTACTTATACTTCTCCATTTAGCTTGCGCTATGAATCATTACCTTAAGATCATCCAGTATGACATAAGCAATGTGCTGATTGAGTTGTACTCTCAACTCACGTACCATGGAGTGAGGTATTTGTTCTTTGGAAAACGATGAACAAGACACGGTGAGTCCAATACTCATATTCCTCTTGCTCATTCGTAAAGTCATCAAACATATCTCTTAGCGGTTCTTATATATTAATAGTATGTCAAAACTAGTGAGCAAGCCTTTTGAGCTTTGATACTAATCAATGAAATTTGACCCAAAATAGTTTTAGTTCTACACCACATATTAACTAGCCAAGATAGATATATACTACAGCGGGGAGAGAAGATTTACAAGGATATTTGCAAAGACACGTTTTAGACTAAGTTCATAATATAATAGGAGTGCAATCAATCAAACAATCAAACAAAGAACTCCCACTCAAAAAAATATCCCTAAATTGTTTTAGTGATCACACGACCCCCATTCACTGCACCACCCCAATCTAGACATGCCGATGGCACAGTTGCAAGGGTAGACATACCAGTGTCGATCACATCTCTATGTGACTCATGCTCGATCTTTCGATCTCGTGTTCCGAGGCCATATCTGTATATGCTAGGCTCGCCAAATACAACCTTTAATGTTTCGCGTGTGATGCTTTCACCCACCATATTGAACTTAGTACTTGTAGCCCCCGATCGTCACGGCTGGTTTATAATACGGAAATAACTTTTATTGGTGGTTGCACATTTAAGGGGAACGCTCATTGGAATTTTCTATGAGGGATCATCCTATATTTAATGCTACCGTTGTGTATCTAAATACCAGCAATTAACAGGATGTTGATAATTAGTTATCATCATTATGATATATGTGACATGATATGGTGATCATTACAGCGCCAAGCCCCGGCACCCGTCGAGGTTTCCTTACTACAACATAGTAACAAAAGTACATCTACTTTTAAACCATAGCCATATCAAGTTACACTAGCCCACCCGCAAAACAAAGTTAGACGGTTCTAATTTATCTTTTTGCAGTTTTACGTGGCTGCTAGGGCTTTCGCAAGAAGAACCGTTCTACCTACGAACTTTCAACCACAACACGGATTCGATGATTGTCTCTATTACACCCCTCTCGGGGCCCTTCGTTGCAAATGCCATATCAACTATTGTAAGAGAGACAAACACCCCCAAGCCACATATACGGAGCAAGCCGTATGTCAGGTGTGGAACCAGTCTCGCGTAGGATTACGCGTAAGGTCGGTCGGGGCCGCTTCATCAAACAATACCGCGATATGAACGAGTGCACGTGGAAGGGTAACAATAACGAATCAATGCCCACATCCACGATGTGTTCTAATCGTGCCAGCATACTACGCATAGATCAGGCTCTGATACCACTGTTGGGTTTCGCAGCAGATAACAAAAAATTGATACAGCTAGCGCTTCCCTTTTGCCCAGATCTATCTATCTAGTAATGCGGTAACGGAAAGCAATACAGAACATACCCTCGTAGACCGGACGCGGGATAACGTTCCCGCACAAACGTGGACGATGTAGACGTACGTAGCCGACCTTAAGGTCGCGATGATCTTGACGAACCTCGAAGGGACGCCTCCCTCCGATGCAGTGCGTAGCCGACCCGAGGGTCTTGATAAGCCACGCATGAACCCGAAGATCTTGTGAAGCCACTCAGGAGTCCGGACATGATTCCGAGGGCCGAAAGTACAGCCCCTCCGAGGGAGTCGCACACATACGGTGTACAACGACAATGCCCGATTCCTCCGATCCAGCAGAGTTGCGGAAGTAGATATTCTGGATCGGATCTGACAGCACAACGGCGTGCGTATGGTGGAGAACTCTCCAAACCAAACCACTCCCAAGGTCACGTCCACACATACGGAGGAACACCATTTGGGGAGAAGAGAGGAGAGCTCCCTCCAAACAATGGGAGAGAACTCAAGGTGAAAGGTGTGTGAGAAGGGGTGGAGGGGGTCCTCTATTTATAGGAGGGAAGGGTGTGGCGGCTAGGGCAAGGTAGGAGGTGGCCGGCTGGGCCCTAGGGCCCCTGCGCACCCCCCCAAACCCTAACCCAATTCGGCCAAGGCAAGGGCCAGCCTTGGGGGGCAAGTTGCCCCCCATATGGGCCTTTCTCCCTTAGCAGAAGGCCCATTTAGTGGACTCCTTTGTTAAATACGAATTTAATCATTATAAATTCATTAAAGCAATATTAATTCATCAATTAACATTAATTTAACATATCTAACATATTTATATCACATATAAAATATTTGCTCTCTTCCGGAACTTTTCCGAAACCCTCCGAACCACCTTCGGTTCTCCGATACGACTTCGGATTCTCTCCCGGAACTTTTCCGGTGCTTTCTCTTTTCTACTCCGATGATCCCGATGGTTCCAAAACATCTCTTAGTGTCATTGCACCCTTAAGTGTGTTACCCTAGGGTCGGGGAATACTCCAGACATGATCGAGAAACAGTTCTTCGACCAATGATCATCAGGGGACTCTGGATAGCCATAATGATCCCTGTGCATTCCACGAAAATCTTTTCTCCAAAAGAACTCGTTGATCCCTAAACTGTAAGACATGTTCCCTTGTTCTATGATACCTACAGTATCCAAGATTTGACCGTCGGTATCTCTATACCTAGTTCCATCTTGTTATTGATATTGCTCTTTACTCGTTCCCGTGATATTCCATCCCTTTGTTACCTAGTCACGGGCTAGCATGGATGTAACATCACCGAGTGGCGCCAGAAGTATCTACCCTGTCACACGGTTGAACAAATCCCGGTCTTGATGCGTACGCCTCAACCTATCCTTTTGAATGCCCAACAGTGATCGTTCTCAATGCCGCATAACTAAGCAGCATCTTCTGGTGCCATCAAAACATTCTCTGGGAGTAGTGATTAAATACCATCTCACGGTCTAAGGAATAAGTCACTACGTTTTCCTAAGTTATTGCAACAGTGAACAACGTGACTCGATCGTGTTGCAAATACTTACTTTTGGGTAATGTCCATCACATCATTCTCTAATGATATGACTCCAGTGTCGACTGTCATATGATGACACTTGATCGGAAACCTCGATCAACAATCGACATCCGGACTAGTATATATAGAGGCTACTAGGGACTTTGTTTGTTAATATATCACACGTGTATTAACGTTCCGATTAATACAGTTATAGCATGATATAAAACTAATTATGAACTTTAGGAAATATGTGAATAATACTACTTATTATTTTCCTCTAGGGCATTTTTCCAACAGTTTCTTCAACAGAATTTACCTTCTTACCTTGAGGAGCTCTTTCAGTATGCCACTCAGAATAATTAACCATCATATCATCTAGAAGTTTTGTTGCAGCCCCCAAAGTGATGGACATAAATGTACCTCCAGTAGCCGAATCAAGCAAGTTCCTTGAAGAAAAGTTCAGTCCTGCATAAAAGGTTTGGATGATCATCCAAGCAGTCAGTCCATGGGTAGGGCAATTTTTAACCAAAGATTTCATTCTTTCCAAAGCTTGAGCAACATGTTCATTATCAAATTGTTTAAAGTTCATAATGCTACTTCTTAAGGAAATGATCTTAGCAGGAGGATAGTATTTTCCAATAAAAGCATCTTTGCATTTAATCCATGAATCAATACTATTCCTAGGCAATGAAAGCAACCATTCTTTAGTCTTTCCTCTCAAGGAGAAAGGAAATAATTTCAGTTTTATAATATCACCATCTATATCTTCATACTTTTGCATTTCACAGTTCAACAAAATTATTAAGATGGGCAGCAGCATCATCAGAACTAACACCAGAAAATTGCTCTCTCATAACAAAGTTTAACAATGCAGGTTTGATTTCAAAGAATTCTGCTTTAGAAGCAGGTGGAGCAATAGGAGTGCATATGAAATCATTATTATTTGTGCTAGTGAAGTCACACAACTTAGTATTCTCAGCAGTACTCATTTTAGCAAAATAAAAGCAAAACCGAAATAAATAATTTAATGCAAGTAACTAAATTTTTTGTATTTTTGATATTAAGCAAACAAGACAGTAATAAAAATAAACTAAGCAAGAGAATAACAAAATAAAAAGATTGGGTGTGAGAGACTCCACTCGCAGAAGAGCTTAGTTTCCCCGGCAACGGCGCCAGAAAAGAGCTTGATGCACCGGTGTAGTGTTGTTGGGAAACGCCAAGAGGAAGGTATGAAGTAGTGCAGCAGCAAATTTCCCTTTGTTGTGAAACCAAGGTTATCAATCCAGTAGGAAATTAGAATTCTTCTGAAGGTTGTTGGCGGCGCCGTTTACGATAACCAACGCGGAACCTGCACACAACACAGCCAAGATACTTTGCCCCAACTTAACAGTGATGTTGTCAATCTCACTGGCTTGCTGTAACAAAGGATTAAACGTATGTGTGGAAAATGATGTTTGTTTGCAGAGAATGAAAGTAACAGGATTGCAGTAGGTTGTTTTATCAGTTTAAGGAAAAAGGACCGGGGTCCACAGTTCACTAGTGGTGTCTCTCCATAAATAAATAATAGCATACATGCGGGTAAACAAATTACAGCTGGGCAATTGACAGCATAAAGAACTGCATAACAATTCATATACAAGTCATGATGTCTAGTGTGAGATTCATTTGGGCATTACAACATTATACATAGACCGTCATCCAACTGCATCTATGACTAATAATCCACCTTCAGGATAGCATCCGCAACACCATTCCGTATTAAGTTGCAAGCAACAGATTATTGCATTAAGTAAAGTGTGTAATGTAAGTAGCACAAATATCCTTAGGTAAAGAACTACTGTTTTATCCCTAGTAGCAACAGTACATCTACAATCTTAGAGGTTGCTGTCACTCCCCCAGATTAAATAGAGGAATGAACCCACTATCGAGCATAAATACCCCCTCTTGGAGTCACAAGCATCTACGTGGCCAGAGCATCTACTAGTAACGGAGAGCATGCAAGATCATAAATAACGCACTCACAAGATATATTATGAAGCAAATGACATAGTACTCAATTATTCATCGGATCCCAGCAAACACAACATGTAGCATTACATAAAGATGATCTTGATCATCATAGGCAGCTCACAAGATCTAAACATGATGGCACAATAGGAGAAGACAACCATCTAGCTACTGCTATGGACCCGTAGTCCAAGGATGAACTACTCACGCATCAGTCCGGAGGCGGGCATGGTGATGTAGAGCCCTCCGGTGATGATTCCCCTCTCCGGCAGGGTGCCGGGAAGAGCTTCGGAACCCTCCCGAACTAGGGTTGACGGCGGCGGCGGTTCTGGAACGTATCGTGGAAAAGTGTCCGGGTCCTAGGTCTTGTATTGTCGGGGGGTATTTGTAGGCGAAAGGGCGAAGGCGGTGGAGGCCCGAGGGCCCCACACCACGTGGCCGCGCGGCCAGGGGGGACCCGCGCCGGGACATGGTGTGGGCGCCTCGTGGCCCCACTCCGTCTCGTCCAATTCCGAGAATATTTCCTTAACAGTTTTTCTGAAACCAAAAACAGCAGAAAACAGGGAACTGGCACTATGGCATCTTGTTAATAGCTTAGTCCCAGAAAATGCATAAAAACCATATAAAGTGTATATAAAACATGTAGCAATTGGTTTAATATAAGCATGGAACATAAGAAATTATAGATACGTTGGAGACGTATCAAGCTCTCTTTATCCATTTGCTGTCTGCGGTGTGTTTATTTCGGTTTGAGCTAGTCTTGAGCTATGTACCTTGTATCGAACCTTTTATTACTGGATCATCATATAATGAATATTGATGCAATGTTATGGTATTTCATCTTAAACTGTGTGTGCTAGCAAGTCGATCCAGGGACTAGCACGATATACAGGTGGTCGCTACCTTATAATAAAAGGGGGGGCCTTTACGGATGGTATCAGAGCACTGTGTTGCATGTAGGTTCGTGACCCTAGGTTTGGAATAGAAATAGAAAAGGACCTTAAGAATACAAAAATATATTTTATTCCTTCTCTAAAAAGGAAATTTTACATTTCATCTTTTCTCGTATTCTAATCTATTACACATCCTTCTAAATGTCTTCGCTTGTTTATAGATGTCCCACCTCATTGAATCACTCAAGAAAGGACCAGTGATGACGATGACTTTGGAATGTCAAAGTGAGTTCCCAAGAGTACTCAAGGAGAGTATGCAGACCATGGGATTTAAAGGAGAAGCAGTTTACAAAGGATTCCCTGTAGTGGATGAAGATCAAGAATACTGGTGGGTACAAATACACTTGTATCAGAATAAAGAAGACGACCACAAGACAACAGGACGATGGATGTTCACCAATGGAGTACTTCAAACATCATTCTTTGATGCAGCACGAAGAGCAGCTTGGAAGGCCATCGAGGAACTTTCAACAAGAATTAGGTTTAGAATGCACAACACTCAAGGATACCTCAAAGATGTGGAAAAAGAACTTGAAGAACTTAAAAAGGAGACAGAGAAGACCAATGGCTTGAAGACCACTGTGAGCCAGATGAGAACTGACATGGTGAATATGGCATTGGAACTATGCGATCAAGAATACCAGATACATGCCAATGATGCCCAGATTGCATCAATGAAGTAAAAGTATTGGTATCTGAAGAATCATATCACCATGTCCTGGCAGGATAGGAAGACAAGGAAGTGCATCACTTTGTTTCATTAGATCAGACCACCACTTAAACTACGATATCGTGCTAGTGTATTGATCATACCAAGTTAAATTGTAGGTCAATAATGGATTGTTTGTTTGTGTTCGAACCATGTGCGTGATGTTTGTTAGATATTGTTTGTAAAATGAATTGCCTTTATCTGCTGTGTTTGGGTAGGATCCTTCCTTAGTACCTTTCTACATCTACTTATCCATGCTAAACCCAATAAGTTATACCACCCATATTCAAACAACCACCAGCCACTTGGAGTATGGTACCATGGAGAATAAGAATGATGTTGTGACCAACCTCAAGTCTGCAAAGTATGTGGAGGAACACAACACTCATCTAAAGAAAATTATGACGAATGCACCAGCTTATGTCATGGACATGATGATTAAAGTATTAATGGAATATTTGGACAACTTAGTGGTGAAATTCATATACGACAAATTGATCTATTCCAAGAACAAGAACGAACGAGGAACACTTGTGTTTAGTTATGGAGGAACTCTGAGAACATAAAAATTATGAAAGATACATTGGACATAGTGTCAGGAGAAAGGATTGCAGTTGAACCTGCAAAAGTGACAGAATGAGAGACACCAAAGAATGTTGGAGAAATCTGTAGTTTCCTAGGACTGGCGGGATATTATAAAAGATTCATGGAAAACTTCTCGAGGTTAGCCAAACCTATGACATGTTTATTGAAGAAGCAAAGAAGTTTGAGTGGACAACTACATGTGGAAAGCTAATTTTCAGGAACTGAAGAGATATCTAGTGTCAACACCAGTATGGTGTCTACTCTAATTGGAGAAAGACTTTCAAATGTACTACGACGCATCCCGTCAAGGTCTTGGATGTGTGTAAATGCAAGGTGGCAAAGTAGCATCTCGTATCTCTAAAAATAATGCTACAAGAGGACAACTATCCCACACATGACTTAGAGTTAACCGTAGTGGTGCAAGCATTGAAGACATGGAAACACTATCTGATGATAAACTGTTGTGAAGTGTTAACCGACCACAAGAGTTTGAAGTACATTTTCACCCAGAATGAGTTGAACATAAGGCAAAGAAGGTGGTTAGAACTAATCAAAGATTATGATATGAGTTTGTGGTATCACCCTGGAAAATAGCTGACGCTTGAGCCGCAAGGTTTATGTAAACAACCTCACACCAGGAGAGCTGCCTGAAGACTTGTGTGAGCAATTTAAAGACTCAGGCTGGAAGTAGTTTCAGATGGATTTGTGCACCATTGTACATTCAACCTACACTGTTGGATAAGATCAGGGAATTAAACAGGACTGATAAAGAGATGGAAGAAGTCAAAGTTACATGACCTGAGAGGTTATGGAAAGATTATGAACCAGGAGAAGGATCGATGAAGATTTTGCAAAATTTCCAGTTAGGATTGTATAAGTGTTTACGCTATCCCAGTAGTTTGAGCGTTGATAGATTAGTAAGGTTTGTCTTACAGATGGAATAAGTGGGAGTTTCGAACCTTAGTTCATGCCCATAGAAACTATCTACGTGTTAAGACGAGTGAGGATGACCAAGTGTTAGATTGCATAATTCACCTATTTACATGTGGGGAAATGATATGGGTGTAGGGTTGATTGATCACCATTCCTACTACTCCTATTATCCACACTCACTATGTTACATTGTTGAATTATGTGTACCTTGAAACCTAGTCGAGAGGCGATGTTGATAAGCCTGAACTCTATAATGGTAAGATTATAACCCCATGTGAGGCAAGTGATGCCGAAAGCGTAATATTTATACGATGAGGGTAAAAGAAACCAACTTTTGGTGGTACCCTGAAATGAGAGTTTTTGCCTACCATGAGAGTATCGTTAGAAATAGTATGGTGGTTGCATTAAAGAAAATCAACTACGAGATGGAAGCCTGCCAAGGACATCAAACGGAATAATGAGATTATGTCGTGAAATCCTCTCATCTTGGTCTTCATATTGGCCCAACGAGTGACCCTTCAGTGTCAAAAGACGTTCAACAAACTTATTGTGTGGGTTCGCAACTCTACCGTGAAGGAAAGTTCTACTCTAGCCATCTTGAGGAAAACTACAAGCAATATAAAGATACACCAGCCTATTGGAGGTGAAGTATATGGATAACCACACAAACCAAGGTGTTATACCTGGATTCAAAGGATTCAACTTAAAAATAGTTGGTACAAGCCATATGGAATAAGGAATGATGAAGCATCACACAACAACTGAAGTCTACCTAATGAGGATTTATGAACCCATATGTGGCCTTGTTTGAAGCAAGAAAGTTCAGACTACCCATGAAATTTTACTTTTAAGGGTGGTAGCCCACCCAATTCTTCTTAACCCAGAGATCCAAACCTATCTTTCTTTCTAGCCTCTTCGAATCTCGGGACAAGATTCCTTTTGAGGGTGTGGTAGTCTGTAACATCCCAAAAATTTGGAATGTTTAAAAATCACTAAAATTTAAAACTTTTATTTATTATTAAAATAAAATCATCATTTCAAGAAGATCAAATAAAAAGGATTATTATGACATATTCAAAATTATATCCATATCAAGTGAATCAAGTAAACTTTATTTTCAGACTTGAGTATTGAGCTACTTATTTAATCCTAACACCATATTTGTAAACTACCTTAAATTATTTAAAGTACGCCTATTTTAAAATGTTTTTGATAAATTATTTAATTCAAAAACATTATATTAGGATTCTTGACTTAAATTTGCAGAAAAGTGATAAATTTCATTATTTGAAAATATCATAATATGAAATATATTGAAAACATGTGTTTAATGTTTTGAAAGAAATATCTGGATTTTACAAATTTGTAGAAATTTGTTTGAAGTCATTTGGATAAATAAAACAAAAGATATAAAAGAAATAAGAAAAACAGAAAAAGAAAAGAAAAAGGAAAAATACAAAAAATAGAAATAATCGAGCCAGCCGAGCCGGCCCAGCTCTTATGTGCTGAGCGAGTGACGCTTAGAGGCCCAACTCAAGCCCACCCGGCCTCTCTCTTTTCTCTCTCACACTGACGGCGCGGCCCCACCTGTCAGCCCGTGGTCGTCCCTAACCTCCGGCGGATGCCCACGACCGCACCCGACGTCGCCCCACTCCCCATTCCCTCGAGCCCCCAACGATACCACCCACGGTCCCCGTTAAATTCCCGCGATCCCGGCATCCTTTCCCCTCTCACCCCCTCCAAATTCGTGCCCCTAGGATGCCCGTATTGCTTGCTGGAGTAGTCACGGACGCCGCCGCGTTTTCTTGGATTCCGGCGAGGTTAGTACTTCCCAGAGCTTGAGACCACGTGCATCGTATGCCCCATGAGCTCCCGCACCACACTGACCCCTCTTTCTATTTTTCTCGCATGCTTAGACTCGAGTTCTTCCTCGACCCGAAGGTCGCCGTCGCCGCCGTACCTCCATTCAATCTTCGCCGCCGCACAGAGAAGAAATAGAGGAAGGCGTGCCATCCATCGCGTTCGCCGTGAAGAGCCGCGCCAGTTCGCCGTCTTCGCGAGCGCAAGGCACCACCGGAGCGACGAGAACGTCCTCGCCGGAGCTGTCCGCCGCCGTCCCCTCCAACTCCGGCCAGTCCCGCCGCCTGTGTTTGGTCAACGGCGCAGGAGCCGTCCGATCCCTCATATACGGCCAGGATTAGAAGACCGAAACGAAGAGGTATCCACAGTTCTGAGCCCTCCGATCTTTATCGTACGGTACAGGTTAAATCACTTAACTAACCGGTACCAACCAATCACAACAAGCCACATCACCCCAGCAATTCTGGATTTATTCCCAAATAGAAATTAAATTGTATTTTTGCAGAAAAGCCCCTAGTAATTCAAACCTTCATATCTTTTCAACCACATATCCAAATTTAACAAACTTTATACCATTGGAAAGCGCTTGACCTGTAGAATCCTTTAGCACTGTTGAAATTCAAGTTTGATTAGCTTAAATTCAATCAAATTTCAAATGGATGATTTGAGTAAATTTGACCTAGGTTTAAATCCACAAGTCCAAAAATTGCAAATACAATATTTTTGGAAAGCTTAGGATCTGTATAATAATGTTGCACTGTTAAAATAATTTTTAGCAATGTCATTTCCATATAAAAATCAGAAACCCTATTTGTATGTTTTTAACATAGTTATTAATCTTATTAAATTGTTTCTTTTACAAAAATGATACAAGTATTTTTCTTTTGAACCACAAGTAACAAAACTAAGCCTAGTCAACCATTTTTGAAACATAAACTTTTAAAGATGTGTTTAAAACCTTTTAGATATTTTGGAATGATAAACTTTAAATATTAAAGTGTGTTAAACCCTTTTGATCAAATTCATGTGTGATCTTTTAATCAAGACCAGCCCTTAGAACCCTTGGAACACCACTCCAACCTATTTAGATTTGAAATGTTCAAATTTGTATTAGACCATCCCTTGACCATAAATGGCAAACCCTAAGCCCTATCACATTAATTCCTTTTGTAAATTGAATTATGTGATAAGACTTGTCCATAAAATAAATGAACTAAAACAACTATTGATGAACACATTATTGTGATGTTTGCTTATATGTGATATGTGTTTGTTCGAATTGTTTGTTTATTGTACTTCTCTTTCGTCGTATAGATTGAACGGAGTGTAATGGTCATCGTTCAGAAGAGTATGTGAGCAACGACATTTTTCTAAAAAGGCAAGTGACACTCATTGTCGTGTCTCTGATCACGGACACCGGGGATGCGAGGCACCCCCGTTGTAGATTCGGCAGGGGCGCGAAGGAGGCTGGAAACGTCTCCCGGGGGATGATCGTCGGACAAGTTCTTCTCTCACTCTCCGATCTCGACGTGGTATGCAAACAAGGAAAGCACACAGCGATCTACCCAGGTTCAGGCCGCCCGAAGGCTAACAGCCCTACTCCTGCATGTCTGGATAGATGGTTGGATCATGGTGTGGCTACAATGGTGTTCTCCGGCGAGGTACCCGGCAGGGTGACCCGACTAGAGGAAGGGGGAGGACAGATCCTTGCCCGGAGGAGATCACCTTCCTTCCCTTCCTCCTAGCCTAGCTTGGTGGTTGTCTTCTACCTTGGATCGCCGGTGAATTCTTGGCTAGAGCTTGCTTACTCCTTATGCTAGCTTGAGCTCGTCCTCCTCCTCCATGCCCTTGGTCCTCCTTTTATAGGGAAAGGGGAAACCACAGAGGTCATGCAAGGAGCGTGAGGGGTTCTTGGCGGGAAGCAACCCCTCTCCATGGTGGAGACGATGACGTGGCCTCTTCTCCTCCAAGTATCCATCTTCGGGTGGTTGAGTCCTCTGGCACCTTTGGGGAAAGCAGCTGGCGCGGGCTGACAGTGGGTAGGTGGTGTCCCCTGGCCGCGCCTTGCTTCCCAAGTCTTCTGGGCTTCTACCATCCTTTGGAAGGTGGTGGAAACCTTATCTTCTCGCCGTACGGTCTTGTACCCGAGAGGGAGCTCGGCCCCGCCGAGGACTCGCGCTCTCGGGGTCCTTGGTTCCTTCCGGGTCACAGGAGGCCCCAGGGGTCCTGTGCACCCGGGAGGTCTTGTGTGGCGCGGGTGCGCCCGCCAGGCCTTGCGTCAAGTCTTGGCCTTGTTCATCGTTGTGCTAGGCCCACAGGCGGTGGACCCACTTAGGCAGCGCTAGGGGAACCCCATGTTCCACTGCTGCGACAGTAGCCCCGGCCATGGTCCCGGCGGCTTCGGTCTTCTGAGGCTGCCGGGGACATGACCAAAAAAGTCAAAGTGGGTCCGGCGCCTGGTCATTCTTGTACTGCTGGGTGGGGCCCGCCGAGTTGAGGTAGAGGCGAGCCCCCGAGCCTTGTCGACTGAGTCGTGCCGAACGTTGCGGTTCGTGCGGGCTTCGGACGTGGTCGTGTGCCCCCAACGGTTGGGTCGCGCCGAAGTCGACACGTCCCCTTGATCCCCGCGCCCATCGGAGTAATGGGGCCGCGACGTGACGCGTGGGATACCTTCTTAATCGCCCGTCGGGGGCTGGATTGTCGTCACTGACTCATTTCCCCCAAAATTCTCTGGCCCCCTTCTTGCTTCACCGCCTGCTCTCGCGCCGTCGCCGCAGATCCAATGGTTCGCACCAAGAAAACCGGGCAGAAGAAGACGGAATAGTTCGGCAGGCCTCGCTGAGATCCGTGAGGCAGACCAGGAGGGCCGAGGTGACTGCCGCCCAGGAGGATCTTCGCCGAAAGCAGGTCCTGCTCACCAGCAAGTACGCCGGCGGCGCAGACCTGATGCGGTTCGCCGAGCACATGGGGGCCATGGCGTCTGAAGCTGTTGGAGACGTCCCCGCTCGAGCGGCGACGATCGTCTCCTCCCCTTTTGAAGCCGAAAGCCCAATCAGATCCCCATTTTCGACATCTTCATGCTGATGGGGGTCGTCCCCCCTTTCTCCGACTTCCTCTTGGAAGTCCTGAAGTCCTACAGGCTGAAGCTCCTGCACTTGTCGCCGGGGGCCATCTTGGACCTGGCGGTCTTTGCTCACCTATGCGAGGCGTTCGTGGGGGTGGTGCCATCCGTTGCCCTGTTCAGCCATTTCTTCTATCCTCGCATCGGGGCGAACCAGTGGCTGTCACGTTTCTGCTTTCGCTTGACTCTTAAGGAATCGTATCCCAAGATGGGCATCAAGTCCAAGTGGGATGAGTGGCGGGACCGGTGGTTCCTGGTGGAGGTCCCCGTGGTCGAGCCTTAGTGGGAGGAGCCGAAGGAGCTCCCGAAGAAACTCGACTCCTGGAGTTATCTTAGCGGCCAGGACAGCGGTTTCTCGAAGGTAGTGGAGCGCATCAGGCTTCTGGACAGCAAGGGAGTGACGGGCGCCGTGGTCGCCGCTCACTTTCTTCGCAACCGGATCGCTCCCCTGCAGAAGAGGCCACACCCATCGTGGGAGTTCCGAGGCCTCCACGACCCCACTCGCCTGAGGACGGCGAACTTGTCCGACAAGAAGATTCGGGAGAACATATCCAAGCTGTTCACCCCGAAAATCCTGTTCGACTTGCCCGCAGGGGTCTTGGACGGGATGCCCGTATCCACCGCACTTGGGCTTGAAGGCCAGGAAGGCCACGACCCTATCCCTCCGGGGAAGGTGCGCAAACTACTAGCCCACTCCGACGGAGACGAGGAAGAGTCGGAGGAGGACGAGGGTGAGTCCGCGGAAGACACCGCCGACAACACCACCGGCTCGGGTGATGAGGAGGGCGGTGACGGCCGAGGTGACGACGGCGAGGACGACGAAGAAGACGATGACGACGATGACGATGATGACGAGGCAGAGGAGGAAGCCTCTCTGCCTCTTGCCGATGATGATGCCCCCGAGGCCCCGGGCCTGGGGGCCACTACGACTTCCGCGCCCGCACGACTGGCAGGCGGAGTGGCGGAGAATTCCGGCATGGACGTCGGCGCGGGGGAGTACGCTCTGGTGGCGAGGATGGCGAACTCCTCGAGTTCTCCGTCAGGGGCGCAGGCACGGAAGGTGTCCCCCGATTCTTCCGGAGGATCCGTTGACGTGCCGCCGCCGATGAGTAGCAAGCGTTCCCGGGGGTAAGGTTCCCTGACCAAGCTCTTAGGTTTCCGGGTTTCTGTAACATAACCCGGAAAGCTTTGTTGTCAACGCCTTGCAGGGGCGGCGGGTCGCCTGATAGGAGGAAGAGGTTCCGAAGCAGCGCGGAAGATGACACCGCCTCGAGCACCCCGAGGCGCCGGGCGGGGATGTTCCCTCCTCCGATGGCCGATGTCGAGAACCGCCGAGGGAGTGGAGTGGGGAGCGTTACCGCCACCACTCCATCTCGCACTGCGGAGGCGACGGGGGCTCCAACTCCAGAACCTGCGGGTAACCACAGAATTCTCCGACTGTTCTTGGTAGAGACCCCGAGGGGCTCCGTTCTCATGTCATGGCCACCTTGTCTTGATAGGGGAAGGTTGCCCGATCTTTCGATGAGACGGTAGCTAACGATTTGGGTGGAGGTCGACGTTGACGATCCGACTACAAACGTACAAGACGTTGCGCCAATGCAATCGCTACACCAACTTCCGGAGGCTATTGATCTCGCCGGGCTAGATCAACCTGATCCGTAGATCAATTCCTGCAAGCAATCGAAGAACTAGCAAGAATTATGGATGCAATCAAGATATTGCGGAATAAAGATGAAAGCTTTATAAGTGGGATTCTGCAACTGCGAAATACAATAGGTCTGGACCGACACTAGAGTCTTTGGCGAAGAATAGCAATGGCTAAATCTTAAACTAAACAAAATCCGAATTTTAACCTAAACACTAGCCAGCTATTTATCTAGATGGAAGCGGCCGGCGGCCCGGACGCTTGAGGCTCGTAGAGCCTTATTGGGCCGAACCGTATTCGACTTGGACTCTTCCTTGGACGTGGATGACAGGAGCTGGTGTCTTTGACTTCCATGTACGTGGATGACAGCAGCCAATACGTGTAGACTTGATCCCTTGGTCACGTAGCATGCATGGCCTGCACTTCTCCTTGCTTGTACGAGCCATGTATGGTCGGTACATGCAACACTGCTCTTGGTTGCTCCTGGGCTGCTTCTTGGCCATGCGTGATGATGCTCCAATGCTTGTCCCTCTCATCCATGCTAGGGCCATCATTCCTAAGTGTGACAAACACATCCGATTTAAGCAGCATCATATGTTCATGTATGTGAGGATTGATTCCAAGAAACGAATGTACCTGATAATTAAGTTGTCGTGCACGAGCTCGTGTGATAGGTCCATGTAATATGGTTGTATCAACATGTGGGATGTCCTCATCATGTCTTCAGATGCATCCGCTGCGGATGCGGCTCCGACCGAAGGCCATGGAGCCATTGGAGGGGTTGCGACCCCTCCCGATGAGCGAGAGGTATTGCAGGGTGCGTCGAACCGTGCGGTGGGGACGCTGCCCGCCTGCCAGCTCCCGAGAGCCGGCGCT
Organism: Poa annua; assembly: GCA_026929855.1. NCBI lineage: Eukaryota > Viridiplantae > Streptophyta > Magnoliopsida > Poales > Poaceae > Poa > Poa annua. The sequence continues at coordinate 40,495,601 of CM049433.1, forward strand.
GGAGGGCTGATGATCGACGAAGTGTGTGTGCTGGAAGCACGGTCTGTGGGCTCCCTCCTTGACTCCGAGATGGTCGCTTTCACGGACTATTCTCTGGATTCGGACACCAGCGAGGAGCTAGCAGAGCTGGAGAAGATCCGAGAGAGCTTGGCCCCGGGAGGTCGGGTAGAAGACACCACCTCGGGGTCTACTTCGGAAGTCGCCATCCGCGGAAAGAGCACCATGGACGCCATCCTTCACGGGATAACTTTGCTGGAGGATGAGGTCCGTGCGCGCGAGACCTCCGTAGGGAAGAAGGTTGGCGAGGCGGTGGGCCGGATGGCGAGTGGGAAGGCCAAGCTGGAACGTCAGTCCCGGAGGGTGCAAACACTGATCACGCACCTCTAGGAGAAAGAGGCGGAGAGGTTGGCTGCGTGGAAGCTGAAGGTGGAGGAACTGGCGGCCAAAAAGGAGCAGCTGAAGGATAAATTCCAGGCCTTGGCCGGGGTGTCCGTCGTCATGAGTGCCCAGAGGCGCGACTTGGAGCAAGAGGTCGAGTCCAAGAATGGGGTCATCGACGGCCTCCAGAAGAAGCTCGAGCTGCAAGCTCAGAACATCCACTACCGTGACACTCAGTTGAAGGAGGCGGACCAGGCCAGAAAAGACCTCGAGGGCGTGCTTGCTCAGGAGCGGTCCAACTCCCAGTCTCTTCTGAAGAAGGCCGAAGAGCATGGCCAGAAGATGTCCGAGCTAGAGGGTTCCGTGAAGAGGCTGGAGCAGGAGATGGAGAAGGTGAAAGAGGACAATCGGAACCTGGCGGACTCCCGCGACCGAGCTTCAGGTGAGCTGGCCACTCTCCAAAACTCGAACAAGGATGGCCTTGCTTTGCTTGCCAGGGCATGCGAGGGTGTATGTCGCCGGGTGTCCCAGCTGAGCCAGAAGATAGCCCCCGGCCCTCTCGAACCAGACCGCCAGAGTTTGCCCGCCTTCGCCGCCCTCATCAAAGAGAAGACCAGCGAGGTGCACGCCGCCAAGAACGCGCTCGCACTCCAGTTGGTGAACGACAAGTTCCCGGTGAGCAGGCATACGGCTGCCTTGGTGATGGCGGCGTTCGTCGACGCCAACCCGTCGGCTGTCATGCCGGACTGGGCCAGCGTATCTCCGTCATCTGAGGCCCGCCAGGCGATGAAGGCTCCGGCATCTGTAGTGCCAAGGAAGGAGTTCCCCCGCCATCCTTCAACCAAGAAGCCGTCCGAACGCCACGCTGCCCAGAAATGATAAACTTTGCATTAGTTCATTGTGCTACAATTTTCCCCTTATTGTAACAGTCTAGAACTTAATGACTCGGCCGTTTTTGCTTTGTTTTTACAAGCGCTTTTAACTTGTCTTTGCCGTTACTGAACGGGTGTTGACCACCTAGAGGGGGGGGGGGGGGGGTTGAATAGGTGGTGACCAATTTTTATTACTTTTTCAGTTTTAGGCTTGCGAAATATAAATTGACTAGATGTGCTACTAAGTGAAAGGAAGTGCTAGACGATAAGGTAACAAAGCAAGAATGATAAACAGTTAATGCAGTAAAGGAGAGTGGAACGAGACAACCAAAGGAACACTCGGAGACGACGATTTTATCCCGAGTTCCACCACATATGTGTACGTCTTGTTGGAGGGGTGTGAGTAACCACAAAGGTTAGCTCAACGCCACAAAGGCCTCACCCTATTCTCCGATGAATTCGACCACAAAGGTCCGAATTCACTCTTCCATTAAGGACTCCTTTAAGGGCGGAGAAGGTCCTGTACAAATCTGTGAGGCACACACCCACAACTGAATTGGGGGCTCTCACCAAGACCACAAGAGGTCACTTCCACATAGAATCCACCTAGGAACAAGTAGCAACAAGGATGAACCTAGCTATCCACAAAGGAAACCCTAGATTCATGGCCCCACAAGATTTAGTGGGGGGAATTCAAATCGCTTCGGTGGAGTTGTAGATCGGGCGCTTCTCCTTCGGATCCCCAAAGATCAAAGGATTTGGTTGGCTAGATTGGGAGATCCGGGAGAAACGAGCTTCAGCAACAATGGAGAAGAGAGAATCTTGAAGCTTGAATGGCTGGAGGTAGGTGGAGGGGTATTTATAGCCCTCCACGATTTTTCTATCCGTTGGAGCCGTTGATTCGGAAATTTCCGAGTGTCGTCCGGAAATTTCCGAACTGAGTACCGGAAATCTCCGGACCGGCCACCGGAAATTTCCGAGCCCCGAAAATCTCCGGGGACTTTTCCGACTGAGAGAAACAAACTATCAGTGCTGGTGGCTTCTTTGACTTAGAAAATCTTCGGTCTTCAGAGTCCTGAAATCTCCAGATGGAGACCGGAAATCTCCGGCAGGATTTCCGGCTAACAATTCTTTCTGATCAGTGCTGCTGGAGTTCTTGACTTAGTGAAAATTCGACGATAGTCCGGAAATCTCCGGACTGGCCCCGGAAATTTTCGGACCCCGGAAATCTCTGGATAGATTTCCGAGTCAGAAATAACTGAAACAGTACTGAAACCTGGTAACTTTTCCTGCATCTATCAACACAAACATTAGTACCACCTTTTGTATTGTCATTAGTCACCAAAACATAGGGGTGCAAATAATGCACTTTCAGTTACTGCTGTTCTCCACGTCCTTGAGGGACCCTCTGGCCTGCAGGCATGCAAGCGAGGCCTCGACTGATGGAGCATGCACTCTCAAGCCCCGTAGTTACCCTTAAGGGCCGCTCACCCCGATTTACGCTCGCTCTCAAGTGGTATTTTGGCAATTCGTGCCGCTTGCTACCCCCGGAAGAGCCGTTACCTCGCGAGTGCTCGTACGACGGTCGAGCCTTTGCCTTTCGCTAGCCGCTAGCGTGTTTTGCACCGATCTTATCCACGAAAAGACATGATTCACGAGAGATCAATGGGTTTTTCGGGTTGACTTATCTTTTATTCATGACAGAAGTTCTTGAGTGGTAGCCTGATGCTTCCGGGCACATCTTGTCGCACAGTGATCCTTTCCGGGTACAAGTTTCAGCAAATCTCAGAGGATCGTACAAGGTGGTGTGTCGGCGGCTTCTTCCGCCCGGGAGCAGCGATCGGCCAACCTCCACAGCTCTTCCAGGGTGGTGATTAGCCGGGTGTTCAGTTTCACGCGCATCCTTGCGTCCCGTACGTTCATGTGGAAGAGGAGGATGACGCGCTGCTCCAGGGAGTCTGTGGTGACAACCCTTACGAAATGGCGCAGCTTCTCTCCTTCCATCTGCACCAGGCGGTGTAGATCGAAGACTGACGCCGGGAATGGAGTGGAGCAGGTCATGAGGTGTTGGCTCGTTTGTCCTTCCATGTCTTCCCGAGAACGGCGCCGGGGATTGGAGCTCTGGCCAGCATCTTTCTTGGGCTGCTCCATGGGTTGCTTGCTGCGGAGGTCTTCAGTTTGCCCCCTTTCCGGGGACAACGGCTCGGGGTTGTCAGTGCGGACTTCGGTGTTGGTGACGAAGAGAAGGAAGAGTCGTGGCACTGGAGAGCGAAGTTGAGTACGCCTGCCAAGCTAGAGATCCAGGCCTTCGCACAGGGGTCGGTTTTGAAGAGGTCCGGAGGGTAGGAGAGGAGCGCTCGTGCGGCTCCCAAGGCCTCCTTCAGCCCCCTGCCTTGCTGGAGCGTGTGCTGGGCTTGTTCCCCGGAAGCTTCTCCGGCTTCGGACATGGTGCCGGTTGGTGGTCGGGGGAGATCTTGTCCTTGTTTGCGAAGAGAACATGCCTTTTCCCAGATCGCAGGTCTCGAAGCCGATCTTGCCGTTGATGAAGACCGCAGCGTAGGCCTTGCGCCAGCAAAACGGCTTGAGGCAGATCTTGACAAAGAAGGACTCGACGTAGATTTTGGCGAGGAAGAACTCGACGTGGATCTCGGCGAAGAGGAGCTCGACGCAGAACTTGACGAAGAAGAAGAACTTGACGAAGACCTCCGAGTTGATATAGACGAGATTAGCACTTGCGCCCCCTACCTGGCGCGCCAGATGTCGTGTCTCTGATCACGGACACCGGGGATGCGAGGCACCCCCTTTGTAGATTCGGTAGGGGCGCGAAGGAGGCTGGAAACGTCTCCCGGGGGACGATCGTCTGACAAGTTCTTCTCTCACTCTCCGATCTCGACGTGGTATGCAAACAAGGAAAGCACACAGCGATCTACCCAGGTTCAGGCCGCCCGAAGGCTAACAGCCCTACTCCTGCATGTCTGGATAGATGGTTGGATCATGGTGTGGCTACAATGGTGTTCTCCGGCGAGGTACCCGGCAGGGTGACCCGACTAGAGGAAGGGGGAGGACAGATCCTTGCCCGGAGGAGATCACCTTCCTTCCCTTCCTCCTTCTATCCTAGCTTGGTGGTTGTCTTCTACCTTGGATCTCCGGTGAGTTCTTGGCTAGAGCTTGCTTACTCCTTAAGCTAGCTTGAGCCCGTCCTCCTCCTCCATGCCCTTGGTCCTCCTTTTATAGGGAAAGGGGATACCACAGAGGTCATGCAAGGAGCGTGGGGGGTTCTTGGCGGGAAGCAACCCCTCTCCATGGTGGAGACGGCGACGTGGCCTCTTCTCCTCCAAGTATCCGTCTTCGGGTGGTTGAGTCCTCTGGCACCTTTGGGGAAAGCAGCTGGCGCGGGCTGACAGTGGGTAGGTGGTGTCCCCTGGCCGCGCCTTGCTTCCCAGTCTTCTGGGGGCTTCTACCATCCTCTGGAAGGTGGTGGAAACCTTATATTCTCGCCGTACGGTCTTGTACCCGAGAGGGAGCTCGGCCCCGCCGGGGACTCGCACTCTCGGGGTCCTTGGTTCCTTCCGGGTCGCAGGAGGCCCCGGGGGTCCTGTGCACCCGGGAGGTCTTGTGTGGCGCGGGTGCGCCCACCAGGCCTTGCGTCGAGTCTTGGTCTTGTTCATCCTTGTGCTGGGCCCACAGGTGGTGGACCCACTTAGGCAGCGCTAGGGGAACCCCATGTTCCACTGCTGCGACACTCATTTCCGGAACTATTTCCGGACCCACTTCGGCGGAGTGCAGTGCCGAAGTGGGAAAGGACTTAGTCGCGGAAAAACTGGCCGAAGCGGAAATTTCTGGACTCGGGGCGGAAATTTCCGGGCCCCGGAGATTTCCGGCTCTATTTCCGAATCAAATTCGACGAAGTGCAGTGCCGAATTTGAAAAGGACTTAGGTGCCGAAAAATCGCAGGGACCGGAGATTTCCGAGTCACGTTCAGAAATTTCCGGACACCGGAAATTTCCGGAACTATTTCCGGTAAAAAACCAGCCTAGTGCAGTGCTGATTTTTTAAAAGACTTAGTCTCGAAAATTTCTAGTGATTCGTAAATTTCCGGATGTGGCTTGGAGATTTCCGCCCAACTCCAACTCCAAAACAAGAGGGAACACAAATGGACATGAGTGAGAATAAAGCACGTTTTGAGAGGGAGAAAGGCTTAGGATAGAGTCACAAACTGATGGTGGTACTTCACACTCAAATTGCAAAACCAATAAAACCACAAGAAAGACCAACTTGAGTGTGTTTTCCAAGAGAGCACAAAAGATGCAAATGAGATCCAAGAGAAAAACCAAATAAGATCCAACTCTTCCAAAGAAGAGGTGGTGGTCGAAGCCACCGTGTAAGAGGTTGTAGCATGGCACCGCGAAGATATATCTTGGGTCCATAGCTACTTCTCATCATTTAAGCTCACAAATTATGAATTAATTTGAAGTTTATCAATGATTCATCACTATATGCATAATAGGAGGAGGAAAGATCCAATGTGTTAGGAAAACACTCCCCCTAAGTCCATGCGTACATCTACACCTAATAAAGCATTAAACGTCGGTGTGTGTGCACAATTATCAAGCCAAAGTCTGAGAATCCACGATATTCAACTCATTCCTCAAGTAACAAAACCGGGCTTCATGAAGATATCCGCCAATTGATCCTTTGTCCCAACATAGGAGAGATCGATGTCTCCTCTTGCCCCGTGATCCCGGATGAAGTGGTGGCGGATCTCAATATGCTTGGTTCTTGAATGTTGCACCGGAATGTAGGCTATCTTGATGGCACTCTCATTATCACAAAGGAGCGACACTTTGTCCAAATGGACTTCGTAATCCTTTAAAGTTTGCCGCATCCAAAGGAGTTGAGTACACCCACTTGCGGCGGCGACGTACTCGGCCTCCGCAGTGGAGAGAGAGATGCAATTTTGCTTCTTCGAGGACCAACTCACCAAAGATCTTCCAATGAATTGACATGTTCCCGAGGTTGACTTCCTATCATCCTTGTCACCCACCCAATCGGAGTCGGTGTACCCACAAAGAGACAAGGTGCCATCTTTGGGGTACCACAACCCATAGCTTGGAGTATGAAACAAATACCGGAAGATTCTCTTGATAGCCACTAGGTGACTTTCCTTAGGCGCGGCTTGGTAACGTGCACACACTCCTACGCCTAACACTATATCCGGCCTAGATGCACAAAGGTAGAGAAGAGACCCAATCATAGATCGATATACCTTTTGGTCTACCTCTTTACCATTAGGGTTAAGCTCGAGGTGGCACTTGGTTTGCATAGGAGTAGCGGCGCCCTTTAGATCGAGGAACTTGAATCTCTTGAGCATATCTTGAATGTACTTGGCTTGGCAAATGAATGTCCCTTCTCTCAATTGCTTGATCTCAAAACCAAGAAAGAACGTAATTTCACCCATCATGGACATCTCGAACTTGTCGGTCATAAGCTTGGCGAACTCTTCATTAAAAGAGAGATTAGTAGAACCAAAGATAATATCATCAACATATAATTGACAAAGGAAGAGTTCCCCATTTACTTTCTTTGTGAAAAGAGTGGGATCGATCACCCCGACTTCGAAGCCACGGTCTAGCAAGAACTCCTGAAGGTGTTCATACCATGCTCTATGTTCTTGTTTAAGCCCATAGAGAGCCTTATCCAACACGTAGACGTGGTTCGGGATGTCGCGGCTTTCGAAACCCGGAGGTTGTTTAACATAGACAAGTTCATTAAGTGGGCCATTAAGGAAAGCACTTTTAACGTCCATTTGTTGCAATTTAAAACCATGATCAGATGCATAAGCAATAAGAATACGTATCGACTCGAGGCGTGCAACTGGCGCGTAGGTTTCACCAAAGTCGATGCCTTCAACTTGAGAAAAGCCTTGGGCCACCAACAGCGCCATGTTCCTCACAACGATGCCGTGTTCATCTTGCTTGTTCTTAAAGATCCACTTGGTGCCGATAACATTGCGGCAAGTTTTTGGCTTCTCCACTAGCCTCCACACCTTGTTGCGCTCGAAGTTGTTGAGCTCTTCGTGCATTGCTTCAAGCCAATCGGGGTCTTCAAGGGCATCGAATACTTTCTTGGGTTCCACCATGGAGATGTACGCTTGGTGCTCGCTAAAGTTAGCCAATTGACTCCGTGTGGACACCCTTCTTCTCAAGTCACCGATGACCTTGTCAAGGGAAAGAGCCCTTAGTTCCAAAGATCTTGCAAATCTTGCTTGGCGGCGAGTTTCGATTGCCTCTCTTGAGGTAGAGGGAATCTCTTGATCACCATGATCTTGTGGATCCTCGCCTTGACCTTCATGAGAGCCTTGATCATCATGAGTTGGTTCTTCACTTGAGGGAGAGGGATGATCTTGCACATGAGAGGGACTTGCACTTGAGGTACTTGCTTCATTCGACTTGGATGGGGACTCAATATCATCTTGAGGATGGAGAACTTGTTGAAGCGGTCCTTGCGGTGGAGCATCTTGGTGAGGTGGAGCTTGTTCTTGTTGAGGAAGAAGTTGTTCTTGTTGTGGAGGTGCTTGAGAATGATCTTGAGAGGCTTCACCATTTGCTTCGAGTGGGGTATCATGAGATTCTTGTGATGGTGAGTGCTCTTCATGTGAAGAGCTTGTTCCGTCTTGATCAACTCCTTGATGTACTTCAATGGGACGATGGAAACCTATTCCCATTCTCTTTATTGCATCTTGGGGTTGATCGTCACCTACATCACTTATTCCAACTTGCTCCACTTGGGAGCCGTCATTTTCATCGAATTCCACACTACAAGATTCTATGACTATCCTTGAGGATTTGTCATATACCCTATAGGTGTGGGATTCGATGCCATAACCAACAAATATACCTTCAAGAGTTTTAGAGTGAAACTTACCCAACCGGGTGCCCTTTACGAGGTAGTAGCATTTGCAACTGAAGACTCGGAAGTATGAGATGTTGGGCTTGTTGCCGGTGAGTACCTCATAAGGTGTCTTCTTGAGGCCTTTGCGGAAGAAGAGGCGATTTGATGAATGACACGCCGTCGAAATGGCCTCCGCCCAAAAGTTGATTGGGGATTTGAACTCGGCCAACATAGATCTTGCCATGTTGATGAGAGTACGATTCTTCCTCTCCGCAACACCATTTTGTTGCGGAGTGTATGCAGTGGAATATTGATGACGAATGCCTTCGTCACTTAGGAAGTCGTTGAGCGTGTAGTTCTTGAACTCCGACCCGTTGTCGCTTCGAATCACCAATATGGGAAGGTTGTGTTGGCGTTGAACCTCCTTAGAGAAGTCGATGAAGACTTGTTGAGTCTCATCCTTGGTCTTGAAGAAATACACCCATGTGTACCTCAAGTAGTCGTCCACGATCACCAACCAATACTTCTTGCCACCAAGGCTTATTTCCGGGTATTGGACCAAAGAGATCAACATGAAGGAGTTCCAATATCCGGGTGGAGGAGATGATTGTCTTGCTTGGATGATGAATGTCATGCATCTTTCCCTCCACACATGCCCTACACACTCGGTCTCTGGAAAAAGTGACATGGTCTTTTAGTCCAGGGATGTGGCCCCCTTTGTGGAGACTTTGCAAAGTCCTCATGTTTACGTGGGCTAGTCGGCGATGCCATAGCCAACCCATGCCGGCTTTTCCGAAAAGGCACATCTCATGAGTAGTGGTGACTCCGGAGAAGTCAACCACGTAAAGCTCATGTTCGACATGCCCCACGAAGGCCACTCGAAGGGACTTGCTCCACAAGAGAACCACGATGTCCAGCTCAAAGAAAGTTGAGATACCAACTTTGTTAAGGCACGAACCGACATCAAATTATAGCCAAGAGACTCAACAAACATAACATTGACTAGAGTAATATCGGGGGCAACTACCACTTTGCCAAGCCCGGTTACCTTAGACCTTGACTTGTCACCAAACGAGACGTGTACTTGATCAATGTTAGGCCTCATCTCCGTGACAAGCTCCTTGCTCCCGGTCATATGACTTGTACACCCACTATCAATTATCCATTTAAAACCACCGGGAGCAAGACCCTACAAGAGATTAATTCTTGACTTTAGGTACTCATTGCTTAACAATGGGTGCCTTAAGCTTAGCCACAAGAATTTTGGGAACCCAAATAGAGTAAGCAATAAAGCCATCAAAGGGACCAATATAGCGAGCACAAACATTTCCATAGTAATTCACATAGAGTGCATAGTTTGGGTTAGTGTCTCCCGCAAAGTCATTGCGAGTAGGCTTGCCCCTTGTGGCATTCCCATTCGCAATGTTGTTCACCTTTGCTTGTGTGGGAATGGTCTTCTTGACACCCTCCTTGTTTGGCCGCACATAGCCAAAGACCTTCCTTCCCTTTGCGAGATCGAGGCTCATAGATAGGAGTCTCAATAGCATTCTTACCCTTGAGAAGGATGATCTTAGCGGAGGAGGCCTTGGCAATTTCATCCTTCAACCTAGCATTTTCCTTCACAATATTTGCATGATCACAAGCACAAATAGGAATAACATTCATAACATGAGCCTTACAATATTATTTGATCAAGATTGTGTGAAAGCCTGTCACTACATAAATTATTTTGTTGTTATCGTTTTACCTACTCGGGACGAGTAGAACTAAGGTTGGGGATACTTGATACGTCTCAAACGTATCTATAATTTATTTCGTTCCATGCTTATATTATACCAATTGCTACATGTTTTATATACACTTTGTGTTGTTTTATGCATTTTCTGGGACTAACCTATTAACAAGATGCCACAGTGCCAGTTCCTGTTTTCTGCTTGTCGTGTCTCGAAGGACGGACACCGGGGATGCGAGACACCCCCTTTGTAGATTCGGTACGGGCGCGAAGGAGGCTGAAAACGTCTCCCGGGGGACGATCGCCGGCGAGCTTGATGACCCACAAGTATAGGGGATCGCAACAGTCTTCGAGGGAAGTAAAACCCAAATTTATTGATTCGACACAAGGGGAGCCAAAGAATATTTATAAGTCTTAACAGCGGAGTTGTCAATTCAGCTGCACCTGTGAATAGACTTGCTCGAGACAGATTATCAGTAGCAACAGTTTTATAGCAGAGACAGTAGTGAAATAACAGCAGCAGTAGAGTACTAAAAACAGCAGTGATGATTATAGTAGACAGCAGGATTAAAATACTGTAGGCATAGGGACGGATGAATGGGCGTTGCATGCATAAGATAATTCATATAATAACCAAGTCATGAGCATTTGCAGATAAATAAGATAAAGCATCCAAGTATTTATTAACCATGGGCATGTGTTCCAATTTAGTTGTGCGTGCTCGCAATGAGAAACTTGCACATCATCTTTTGTCCTACCAGCCCGTTGCAGCGGGGCCTCAAGGGAAACTACTGGTAATTAAGGTACTCCTTTTAATAAAGTACCGGAGCAAAGCATTAACATTCCGTGAACACATGTGATCCTCACATCACAGCCATCCCCTCCGGTTGTCCCAATTGCTGTCACTTTGGGGCCTCGGGTTCCGGACAATAATATGTGTATACAACTCATAGATATGATCCAAAACAATAATTATCTTCATGATACAATAACATGTTCAGATCTGAAATCATGGCACTCGGGCCCTAGTGTCAAGCATTAAGCATAACAAGTTGCAACAATGACGTAAAACACCGATAACGGATACTAGGCACCATGCCCTAATGATATTACAGTTATTACATCAACGATCTCATCCAATCCCTACCATCCCCTCAAGCCTACAGCGGGGAATTACTCACACATGGATGGGGAAAACGATGATGGTTGATGGAGAGGCGTTGGTGATGACGATGGCGATGATCCCCCTTGATTCCCCGTCCCGGCGGAGTGCCGGAACAGGAACTTCTGGTCCCCGAATTGAGTTTCGAGGTGGCGGCGGCGCTCAGATGTGTTTCTGGAAAAAGTGCTCGGAGTGTCCTCGTTTTTAGGTCAGAGGGGGCTTATATCCAAGAGGGGGACGCGAGGGCGTGGCTGGTGCAGCCACACCATGTGGTGGCGCGGCCAGGGGCCTGCCGCGCCTCCATGTGGTGTGGGCCTGATACGTCTCAAACGTATCTATAATTTCTTATGTTCCATGCTTATATTATACCAATTGCTTCATGTTTTATATACACTTTGTGTTGTTTTATGCATTTTCTGGGACTAACCTATTAACAAGATGCCACAGTGCCAGTTCCCTGTTTTCTGCTGTTTTTGGTTTCAGAAAACCACTTAAGGAAATATTCTCGGAATTGGACAATTTTTATACCGAAGTCCCTATTTTCCTCGGAACAATCCAGAACATCGAAGACGAGGCGGAGTCGGGCACCGAGGCGCCCAGATGATGTGGGGGCGCGGCCCCACCCCCAGCCGCGCCAGCACCTCATCACGGGGCCTCGGGCCTCCACCGCCTTCGCCCTTTCGCCTACAAATACCCCCCGACAATACAAGACCTAAGACCCGAACACTTTTCCACAAAACCTTATGGAGCCGCCGCCGTTGTCAACCCTAGTTCGGGAGGGTTCAGAAGCTCTTCCCGGCACCCTGCCGGAGAGGGGAATCATCACCGGAGGGCTCCACATCACCATGCCCGCCTCCAGACTGATGCGTGAGTAGTTCATCCTTGGACTACGGGTCCATAGCAGTAGCTAGATGGTTGTCTTCTCCTATTGTGCCATCATGTTTAGATCTTGTGAGCTGCCTATCATGATCAAGATCATCTTTATGTAATGCTACATGTTGTGTTTGCTGGGATCCGATGGATATTGAATACTGAGTCATTTGCTTCATAATATATCATGTTGTGTGTTGTTTATGATCTTGCATGCTCTCTGTTACTAGTAGATGCTCTGGCCAAGTAGATGTTTGTGACTCCAAGAGGGGGTATTTATGCTCGATAGTGGGTTCATGTCTCTATTTAATCTGGGGGAGTGACAGCAACCTCTAAGATTGTAGATGTACTGTTGCTACTAGGGATAAAACAGTAGTACTTTGTCTAAGGATAATTGTATTACTTACATTACACACTTTGCCTAATGCAATAATCTGTTGCTTGCAACTTAATACTGAAAGGGGTGCGGACGCTAACCGGAAGGTGGATTGTTAGTCATAGATGCGGTTGGAACGGTCTATGTATATTGTTGTAATGCCCAAATGAATCTCACACTAGACATCATGACATTAGTATATGCATCATTATGCAGCTCTTTATTCTGTCAATTGCCCAGCTGTAATTTGTTTACCCACATGTATGCTATTATTATTATTTATGGAGAGACACCACTAGTGAACGGTGGATCCCGGTCCTTTTCTTTAAACTGATAATACAACCAACTGCAAACTGTTACTTTCATTCTCTGCAAACATCATCCTCCACACATACGTTTAATCCTTTGTTACAGCAAGCCGGTGAGATTGACAACCTCACTGTTGAGTTGGGGCAAAGGATCTTGATTGTGTTGTGCAGGTTCCACCTCCCTCGTCAACTCCACGCCACCAAGAATTTCTGGCGCCATTGCAAAGGGGAGACCTTCAGACGTGTTCTTCATCTCCTACTGGTTCGATAACCTTGATTTCATCACTGAGGGAAATTTGCTGCTGCACTACTTCACACCTTCCTCTTGGGGTTTTCCAACTCCTCACACCCGTGAGCATCAAGCACTTTTCTGGCGCCGTTGCCGGGGAGCTGAAGCACATCTGCAAGGGGAGTCTCTCACTTCCCAATCTCTTTACTTTGTTTTTGTCTTGCGTAGTTAAATTTTATTTCCTGTTTTGTTTGCTATTAAATATAAAAAACACGAAAAATTAGTTACTTGCATTTTATTTACTTTGTTATTATCTTGTTTGCACTTATTATTAAAAATACAAAAAAAATTAGTTACTTGCAATAATATTTTTATTTCGGTTTTATTTATTTCGGTTTTGTTCTATTTTTGCTAAAATGTTGCTCCCTAAGTACACCCTGGAAGACCTGTCAGTAGGTAGTGGTTCTATAATTGGAAAAGAAAATATTGAAGAATTCTTTAATCATATTAGCAAGCTTGAAAATCTTGAGCAGAAATCCATAGCAGAACTTGCCCCAAACTATGAAACTGCTGCAGCTGCTTTGGTTCACAAATTAGAGGCTAGGTTTGTTAACCTCCACCCCATAGTTCAGCAAATGATTCTTAATCTTAATAATCTTGAAAATGCTGAAAAGAATTTTTTTATTTTAGAAGTCTTGCTTAAAGAATTTGGTGATATTGCTATAGAAGTTAAGAAAATCTATGACCGTTTTAAGGTACCAGGCTCATGTGTAGATGTTATTAATGCACTTGAAAAAGTTGGAAAAGCCGAACCTACTAAGGGGGAGAAAATTAAAGTGCCAATACCTATTAAACTTGTAGCTATGCATGAAGCTTTGGAAGAAAATTTTGATTGGATTGTCCCTCAAAACCCCTTTGATGAAAGTAGTAAACCTAAAAGTAATGAAAGAGGAACCTCTGAACCTTATATAGATAAAATACAATGCATAGTTGAGAGGATTTCCGTTCTTGATTTGGATTCTTCTTCTCTTGGAAATACTTGAGTTTTGCTTCCTGTGCCTAGCTCAAAGGCGTTATACAAAAGCGCTTATGGGAGACAACCCACTTTTTATTCCTGTTATTTTATTTTCTTGAGTCAAGGAACATGCCTACCTCTGTAGCAATTCCTTTGTATCTTTACTTTATTGCTTAAGTTGTGCCAAGTTAAGTCTCTAGTAGAAAGTTGATGCTAGAATTGGATCTCTGCGCAGGAACAGTTTTCTTCTGTCCACCGTTTAATTCATGAGAATTCACAGAAAAATCAAAATGACCTGAGATTTTTTTTGCGTGATCCTCAGATATGTACGCAACTTTCATTAGTTTTGAGTTTTCTGATTTGAGCAAGTTAAGTGCCTCGAAAAAATTCGTCTTTACAGACTGTTCTGTTTTTGACAGATTCTGCCATTTATTTTGCATTGGTTCTTTTGCTGTTTTTGAATGGATCTTTTTGTTCCATAAAATACCAGTGGCTGTAGCTAATGTCCAGTACCATGATAATGATTGTCTCCATGCAGAATATGAGAATTTTTGATTATGCACTAACCCTCTAATGAAGTTTATTTTGAGTTTGGTGTGGAGGAAGTTTTCAAGGATCAAGAGAGAGGATGATATGATGTTATCAAGAAGATGAAAGAGCCTAAGCTTGGGGATGCCCCCGTGGGTCACCCAAGCATATTTCAAGAAGACTCAAGCGTCAAAGCTTGGGGATGCCCAAGGCATCCCCTTCTTCATCAACAACTTATCAGGTCATCTCTAGTGAAACTATATTTTAATTCCGCCACATCTTATGTGCTTTACTTGGAGCGTCTGTTTGTTTTTATTTTTGCTTTTGTTATTTTCATTCTCTGAATAAAATGGATCCTAGCATTCTTGTGTGGGAGAGAGACACGCTCCGCTTTTTCTTTTGAATACTCCTATTCTTCACTTATATTTGTTGAGTATTCTTCCATAGCTACTGCAATACTTTCAGCTCTTATTTTTCATGCACCTCTTGTTCAGAGCTGTTAGTTCTCATATGTTATACTCTCTTGCTTCATTGTTAAATACTTGGAGAGTTTATGTTTTAAATAAGTTGATTGGTGTTTGGTAAAGAACAGAAAATGTTAAATGTGGTAGATGGTATAACTAAATGATACATAATCTTGTAGATCATTAAATTGTGTCACTTGAATCATTGATGTTGTTTTGAGATATTAATATGCTTAATGGTAAAACATGATGGTTTAGTAAAGTGGAATGATTAATGGTTGGTCTAGAAAACTTGAAGCTGTGCCACACTTAAATATCCAGTTGATAGCATAATGATATATGACTTCTAATGTTAAAAACAACCGTAATGACTTTGTGTTATGCGCTACGGTCGAGGTCCCAACAGTGACTTGTTCATTTGCCACAGTCCCTCATGGAGTGATTTTCATTATGCCTTGTAAGATCATATTTCTAGTTGGAATCTTTTTGCTTGTGAGTTCTAAGCTGTGGTTTTCATGGCACTTCCACCACCATATTTGCTAGCCTCTTCGGTACTTTGCATTGCCCTTTCTCACATTGAGAGTTGGTGCATACTTCGCGGGTACATCCAAAACTCGTGGGAGATCCTCATCATGTTCTCCTACACATAAGCCAAATATCTTCCTCAAAACATCCACCATACCTACCTACTACAGCATTTCTATATCTGTTCCGAGATATATTGCCATGCAACTTTCATCTTACATTACATGACTTGTTGTCATTTATCATTTATATATTGCTTTGCATGATTCTATATAGCTGATGTGTGGTTTTACCCATGTTACGCTAGATCATTATGAGATCCTTGTATCAAAAGTGTGTTGTCATGTTAGAATGTTTGCCCCTAAAAGTGAAAAGAGCCACGGAGGCCATCAAAAAGAGAAACAGAAAAATACAAAAAAAATATGGAAAAATAGAGAAAAGAGAAAAAAAGAAAGAAAGAATAAAAAGGGGGCAACATTACTACTCTTTATCCACACTTGTGCTCATGTTATAGCACCTGTAATATTCATAGTCATCATTTGTGCTCATGTTTAGCACCTTTACTCCATATGTGAGAGTTTTCATGTTTTATTTGCATAACTATGTGGGGAACTTTACATTATAGAACTTGGCTTGTATATTCCAATGATGAGCCTCCTCAAAAGTGCTCTAGGTCTTCATGAGCAAGCAAATTAGATGCACCCCCACTAGTTCCATTGGAGAGCTTTCATACACTTATAGCTCTATGTGCATCCGTTGTGTGACAATCACTACTCCTTGCATAGCTTCGATTATAAGACTTCCTCTTGTCTAATGATCACTTTCAGCTGTGTGAGACTTTCTTCCGTTGGCCTTCCAAACCCCCATTATTATTCTTTTAGCCACAACATCCTATTGCCAGGAACCAACGCTGAACGCTTGCTTGTTTTTGAGTGAACAAATAGAGAGATGATCTTCTATATGCATATTGTTATTGCTCGACTTGATCCTTTCACAAAGTTGTCATGAGTGTTTGATTCATTAGATGATTATATTGTTGTTCTTGAAGCTTAAATCATCTTTAATATCTACTTTGCACGGTTGATTGTTCTCTAGTACTAATTCATTGAAAGTTTTGCTTTGTTCTTCCTACTTGTTTATTCATTACTCATTTGATATCAATATAAACTACAGCTTTTATTCATTTGATCTCAATTTACATGCATTACATTATTATATGATCAAGATTGTGTGAAAGCATGTCACTTCAGAAATTATTCTTGTGATCGTTTTACCTACTCGAGGACGAGTAGAACTAAGCTTGGGGATGCTTGATACGTCTCAAACGTATCTATAATTTCTTATGTTCCATGCTTATATTATACCAATTGCTACATGTTTTATATACACTTTGTGTTGTTTTATGCATTTTCTGGGACTAACCTATTAACAAGATGCCACAGTGCCAGATCCTTGTTTCCTGTTGTTTTTGGTTTCAGAAAACCACTTAAGGAAATATTATCGGAATTGGACGATTTTTATACCGAAGTCCCTATTTTCCTCGGAACAATCCAGAACATCGAAGACGAGGCGGAGTCTGGCACCGAGGCGCCCAGATGATGTGGGGGCGCGGCCCCACCCCCAGCCGCGCCAGCACCTCATCACGGGGCCTCGGGCCTCCACCGCCTTCGCCCTTTCGCCTACAAATACCCCCCGACAATACAAGACCTAAGACCCGAACACTTTTTCACAAAACCTTACGGAGCCGCCGCCGTCGTCAACCCTAGTTCGGGAGGGTTCAGAAGCTCTTCCTGGCACCCTGCCGGAGAGGGGAATCATCACCGGAGGTCTCTACATCACCATGCCCGCCTCCGGACTGATGCGTGAGTAGTTCATCCTTGGACTACGGGTCCATAGCAGTAGCTAGATTGTTGTCTTCTCCTATTGTGCCATCATGTTTAGATCTTGTGAGCTGCCTATCATGATTAAGATCATCTTTATGTAATGCTACATGTTGTGTTTGCTGGGATCCGATGGATATTGAATACTAAGTCATTTGCTTCATAATATATCATGTTGTGTGTTGTTTATGATCTTGCATGCTCTCCGTTGCTAGTAGATGCTCTAGCCAAGTAGATGCTTGTGACTCCAAGAGGGGGTATTTATGCTCGATAGTGGGTTCAAGTCTCTATTTAATCTGGGGGAGTGACAGCAACCTCTAAGATTGTAGATGTACCGTTGCTACTAGGGATAAAACAGTAGTACTTTGTCTAAGGATAATTGTATTACTTACATTACACACTTTGCATAATGCAATAATCTGTTGCTTGCGGTTGGAACAGTCTATGTATATTGTTGTAATGCCCAAATGAATCTCACACTAGACATCATGACATTAGTATATGCATCATTATGCAGCTCTTTATTCTGTCAATTGCCCAGCTGTAATTTGTTTACCCACATGTATGCTATTATTATTATTTATGGAGAGACACCACTAGTGAATTGTGGACCCCGGTCCTTTTCTTTAAACTGATAATACAACCAACTGCAAACTGTTACTTTCATTCTCTGCAAACATCATCCTCCACACATATGTTTAATCCTTTGTTACAGCAAGCCGGTGAGATTGACAACCTCACTGTTGAGTTGGGGCAAAGTATCTTGATTGTGTTGTGCACGTTCCACCTCCCTCGTCAACTACACGCCACCAAGAATTTCTGGCGCCATTGCAAAGGGGAGACTTTCAGACGTGTTCTTCATCTCCTACTAGTTCGATAACCTCAGCCCTTTGCAAAATTAATGACGAGCAGATGGAGCATGCAAGTCGGTTACTTAGTTAGCATGGAAGATAACAAGCCCAACTACTACTTCCTCATGAGCTAAAACAGTGTCACAAATTGAAAAGTTGTTTGAAGGTTTTAAAGCTAGCACATGCAAATTTACTTGAATGGTTTGAAATGCCATACATAGGTGTTTTTGGTGGACTCTTTGGGATAACTTGGTTTTCAGGGATTTTGAAGCACAAGCATTTGCAGCTTAGTACAAGTGGAGACTTGCAATAGACGGGGAAGCGACAATTCAAGAGAGCAATAACCGTCATAATCATGCTTGCGACAAAATAAAATTAACGGAGGCGTAAAAATGATACTAGAACTCTGAGGCAAATAAATCATCAAGTCTTAATTGACTTTTTGTTTTCAGTCATAACATGTGTAAGTATGTGCCAAGTCGATTCAAATGAATTATTCAGAGGAGGATACCACAATGTCATATTCTACTATGAACAGAACAATGCAAGCAAATATCCATAAAACATGTTATCTACCATTAATAAATTGGGACCGATCATAAGAGAACATGAACTACTAAGCATCCACCAATAGACATATATCTTATGCGAACCATCTAAGCATGCTCACATGCATGAGTATATGTACAAAAATTAAAAACAAATAGAGTTCATTACCAGCCTCTTACCCAACTCGAATTGTCAAAGATCATCATTATTGCCTTTTCACTTGTGTGCTTGAAAGATATGAGATAATAACCAAGCTCCATGGAGTAACTGAAGGTGATGAAATCTGAAACAAACTATACAAAACCAAAGAGAAACAAGAAATATTTTTGGGTTTTCGGATTTAGGAACTAAAACAGAACAGCCAGCAAAGACGAATTTTTTCGAGGCCCTTAACATGCTCAGATCAGAAAACTCAAAACTAATGAAAGTTGCATACATTTCTGAGGATTATGATCACGAAATTGTAGGCCATTTGGATTTTTCTGTGAAAAGTTATGAATTAAACGGTGGACAGCAGAAATCTGTCCCTGCGCGAAACAGCAAACAACAAAGCAAAATATTTTTGTGTTTTTGCATATTGAACCGAATTAAATACTAAGCATACTAATACTAGATACTAAAGCAAACTAGTAAGAGAAATAACAGAAATATTTTTGGTCTTTTTGAGTTTTGGAAAGTAAAACAAAACATGAAATAATAAAAGAAAGAAAGAAAACGAAAGCGAAACATGGATCTATGATACGTCTCAAACGTATCTATAATTTCTTCTGTTCCATGCTTATATTATACCAATTGCTACATGTTTTATATACACTTTGTGTTGTTTTATGCATTTTCTGGGACTAACCTATAAACAAGATGCCACAGTGCCAGTTCCCTGTTTTCTGCTGTTTTTGGTATAAGAAAACCACTTAACGAAGGAGGGCACCGAGGCGCCGTCATGAGGTGGGGGCGCGGCTCCCCCCACCCCCCCCCCCCCCCTGCCGCGCCAGCACCGCGTGACATGGCCTCGGGCCTCCACCGCCTTCGCCCTTTCGCCTACAAATACCCCCCGACAATACAAGACGTAATACCCGAACACTTTTCCAAGAAACATTACGGAGCCGCCGCCGTCGTCAACCCTAGTTCGGGAGGGTTAAGAAGCTCTTCCCGGCACCCTGCCGGAGAGGGGAATCATCACCGGAGGGCTCTGCATCACCATGCTCGCCTCCAGACTGATGCGTGAGTAGTTCATCCTTGGACTACGGGTTCATAGCAGTAGCTAGATGGTTGTCTTCTCCTATTGTGTCATCATGTTTAGATCTTGTGAGCTGCCTATCATGATCAAGATCATCTTTATGTAATGCTACATGTTGTGTTTGCTGGGATCCGATGGATATTGAATACTATGTCATTTGCTTCATAATATATCATGTTGTGTGTTGTTTATAATCTTGCATGCTCTCCGTTGCTAGTAGATGCTCTGGCCAAGTAGATGCTTGTGACTCCAAGAGGGGGTATTTATGCTCGATAGTGGGTTCATGTCTCTATTTAATCTGGGGTAGTGACAGCAAGCTCTAAGATTGTAGATGTACTGTTGCTACTAGGGATAAAACAGTAGTACTTTGTCTAAGGATAATGTTATTACTTACATTACACACTTGGCCTAATGCAATAATCTGTTGCTTGCAACTAAATACTGAAAGGGGTGCGGACGCTAACCGGAAGGTGGATTATTAGTCATAGATGCGGTTGGAACGGTCTATGTATATTGTTGTAATGCCCAAATGAATCTCATACTAGACATCATGACATTAGTATATGCATCATTATGCAGCTCTGATAAGGGGTGGCCCGATCTTCTCAGTGAGCGGTGGGTAGATGGATGATGGTGGAAGATAACTTGCGAGAATCCGACGAACTCTCCGGCTGTTCCCCCATTGCCAATGCAACAGCTCTACAACCCAATGGATATTCGCGACGCCTCACACGGATGCAACGTAGCCGCTGACCACGAAGCGGTTTTGCAATCTACTAATTCCCAGTGGAACAACAGATCACACTCAAATTTCGGATAATAATCTCCAGAGCGCAACACAGTGGAGAGGTTGAATTCCTGAGCGCAACACAGAGGAACTCGAATATAGATGAATGCTTAGCAATCCAATCTAGGGTTTATGTTTAAACGTGGTCTGACCTAAAAGCCACGACTTACAAGCCTATATAAAGGCTGCTGGACGTCCAACTTAGGGTTGTGGTCGAAAACAACCATATCTCTAACTTTCCTAACTTAAAGGACTCTATTTGGAAACTGGCAGGAAACAGCCGTCGACTTGTTTTGGTCAGCGAGGCTTGTCCGAGTCGAACCGGTGTTTGGGGTCGGATCCGTTGGAAAGGATTTGTAATTTCCTTTCCAACCTGTGCTTCGTTGCTTTATTTGGACTTCATATGAATACACCTTGACTGTTTCGAATTCGTGACTTCTGCTAGTCCGAATTGAATCTCTTTTCATTGATGGCTCCACTTCCTCCCTCGCCTCCCTCGTGCTTGCCACCTTGATGGTTGTCAATGATTTCCATTCCTCGCGCGCATCTTCTTCTCCATGCGCCATGCCCTCTTTTAACTCAAACCTAATGATACAAGAACACAATAACTTAGGTAGTATAACATTCTTATAAATCAAAGTATCATGTCCAACTAGGAATGAGTTCACCTTATAATAATCATCGGTTAGGCTTAATATTTCCTTCTAGTGTAAGCATGTATAATCATCATAATCCACCGATATATCCTCATCATCCTCCCTTTCTTCAAGAAAAGCCGTCCGCGGCTTTGGATAAGCTGAAAGTGGATGAAACAAAAAGAACAACATGTACGCAGAATATATGTATATATAACATTGTTGATCAGTTTTGTTGGCATGACTTGTACATCCAAAAATCAGAATGCAACTCAAATTACACGTACAGAACACACAAGTCTCGGATGGGTACAAACCATATCTCAGAAAGTTGCAACTAAAATTGCAGGTATTAGTGAAGTCCATATAAGCATGATCATAACGAGGAACAAATATGTGTACAGTCTTAGTATTCAGTACTAAATCAAGTGTCCTCACAAAAGATCGATGATCAACTTTGATGCTAGCAAGGTCAAACAAATCCAAATGATGCAAATTATCACATGTTTCAGACCATGCTTCAAGTGCGCTACGGTGATATCTAGAACAAAGCAATGACCGAATAGCACAAACATGTAAATGGTTATATCCATTATCTCCAGGACTTATGATGCAACTTAGTTTGCAATTATAAGTGAAGCCTAAATCAGTTTGGGACAAACAAGACGTATGTGCATAGTCGCAATCAAATCTAGCAAGATCAGAACAGTCCAACAAAAAAGATGCTACCTTTGTTCGCTGTAGTATAGCAAGTAGACTAGAATACAACATAGTATAATGAAACTTAGGGATTGCCCCAAGGCAAAAAGATTTCGGCACATAGAAAATTTGACTGAAAACGGCATGTTTTACTTCAGCAATTCTATCAGAGGTAATGCATATATGATCCACCAAAAAATTCTCGTTCATGCTATAATCACCAATTAAATAGAATCGAAAACAGTTGGCATAGGTGCTAGAATTTACATATGAAATTTCAGAAATCCTATTCATAGCACCACTAATTGTAAGAGGTTCTTCTAGCATGATGTAAAACAAAACATCAGTCGGTTGTAGTTTAGCAAGGATCTCTTTATGTGTAATCAATACCACATGATCAAAATTCGAATTTAGCAAATTATCACATGGTGCTGAAATATGTTTGTGTATCAAATCACTAGAACTAGTCAGCGTAGAATCATACTCACAAAGTGACGCGCTTGCTGGCTGCAGCTCAAAATCATTACCCTTTTCAATGGCAAACTCCTCAGATGTAGTAGGCACTGAAATAGGTTCCTCTAGTGGTGATGCAGGTTGAAGACTTGACAGCTCCCTTTCTTCAAAAGCAACCTGCATATCACAAGAAACAACACTAGAAGTAGAGATAGTTACATTAGAAGAAATATCCTCACATGTCCTATCATCTACTACACTCATGTTGTCTTGTTCTCTCATACTCTCAAAGTGTATGCACTCATCCTCACGTTTAGTGGAATCACACAACTCACTTTTTATAACACTCTCACTCAATTTGGCTATGTGGCTCTCATTCTCACATGGGATTTGATCCATAATGTGGTCAACATGACATATAATTGAAATGTCACCGTCCATGATGACCATGTACTTAGCCGATAAGCTAAATTCTTTTCTCCTCTCCTTGCGAAGAAGATGGTACTCATGAAAATCATCGGCTGAATTTCGTAGCAGAAAACCCCGCTTCATGTTCCACATGAACGAAATTTTGTTAACCTCGGGGCGAGCTCGAACTTGAAACTTCCTGCACCAAGGATCTCCGAGAAGTACGTCACAAGAGTCAAGTGGCATGGGGGATACATCACATCGCACAATCTCAGTATGCTCGCCGAAGGTAAAAGGAATTTCAGCAGTGTGGGAAATAAGCAGTGTGCCATATGATGAGCGTAGAAGGTATGGCTTCAGATTGGAAAATTTATGTAGCTGCAACTTCTCTACAACCTCAATACTGACTAAATTGAGATTAGAAGATCCGTCAATGGTGGCAGCAGCACATCGCTCACCAATCTGCACACGATGGTGGAAAAGGCCATCACCATTGAAAGCACCTTGTTCTTCCTCCCAAAAAGTATCACTACAATATTTATGGTGGAGGAAGTGATATTGACGTGTCTCCAAAGTATCCATAGCACTGTCTACCATGGTTAGTGAAAAACAAACAGATATGTATATATGTGGAAAACTCTCAACTCACTCAACCGAAAGAAATTGTGGATCTTACCGTTCCACAGTGAATTAGAAAAGCTCACCACTTGTAGTGACAGTACGTGCACGGATGTGATGCAGCGAATATTATGGGTTTCAATGCGTCACACAGCAAACCAGGGTATTTAGTGGAGCTTGGTAGGGATACCTAACTACACCAGTTCAATTCCTAGTGCTGATCGGACACAACATGGAAACTCACACGGTGGAGATAAATGGGGCAAAAGCAACTTTGAAAATTGAGCTCAAAATATGATATATCGGAGTAATGCTCGGTTGTTGCAAATGCACAAGAGAGATGCTAGCAAAAAGGCTCTAATGACAGGCACAAGATTGCTCAACTATGCAACAAAACATAATCAGCAAGCTCCTCAACTGAAATTTGAACTTCGGCCTTTGATTCTTTTCTCTTCTCTGAATTTTTTTCTTTTGTCACTTTTTCTCTCGTCTCTTTTCTCTTTTCTCTTTTTTTTTGATTTTAAATTTATGGCCACAACAAAACAGGAGCACTTGAGCAAACACGCTGAGACAAAGTGTGCAAGAAAACCGATCAAAAGAGCAGCATGTCGAGCACAAGAAAATTTGCTATTCTCAATGGGTAAGTTCCTACTCACGTGCTGTAGAAAGGCAGTGGCTAAGCTAAACAAAGTTACGGAAATAACAACGGAAGATTTGGAAACAAACAGAACTTAGAAACCTAACTCTACTCGGAAACTGTCCACGCGGGAAAAACGGACGAAAATTGGTATTTTCTGTTTTTGGACTCCGAATTCAATAAGAGAAAGCAAAACG
Organism: Poa annua; assembly: GCA_026929855.1. Lineage (NCBI taxonomy): Eukaryota > Viridiplantae > Streptophyta > Magnoliopsida > Poales > Poaceae > Poa > Poa annua. Next base: position 40,519,902 of record CM049433.1, read on the forward strand.
ATTAGAACCCTAAACCTAGACTTGGACAAGATTAAAGTTACGCAAAAGAAAATTGACCAGCAACTATGAATCAAACCGATGCAATCTAAGTCTATGGCAAAATCTAAAACCTAATCTTTTTGTATGGTTTTTCTGGATAGGACTGAAAATAAAACTACGATTACGGGGATGGATTGCTCACCGAGTAAACACTGGAAATCTGATACCAAGATGATAAGGGGTGGCCCGATCTTCTCAGTGAGCGGTGGGTAGATGGATGATGGTGGAAGATAACTTGCGAGAATCCGACGAACTCTCCGGCTGTTCCCCCGTTGCCAATGCAACAGCTCTTCAACCCAATGGATATTCGCGACGCCTCACACCGATGCAACGTAGCCGCTGACCACGAAGCGGTTTTGCAATCTACTAATTCCCAGTGGAACAATAGATCACACTCAAACTTCGGATAATAATCTCCAGAGCGCAACACAGTGGAGAGGTTGAATTCCTGAGCGCAACACAGAGGAACTCGAATATAGATGAATGCTTAGCAATCCAATCTAGGGTTTATGTTTAAACGTGGTCTGACCTAAAAGCCACGACTTACAAGCCTATATAAAGGCTGCTGGACGTCCAACTTAGGGTTGTGGTCGAAAACAACCATATCTCTAACTTTCCTAACTTAAAGGACTCTATTTGGAAACTGGCAGGAAACAGCCGTCGACTTGTTTTGGTCACCGAGGCTTGTCCGAGTCGAACCGGTGTTTGGGGTCGGATCCGTTGGAAAGGATTTGTAATTTCCTTTCCAACCAGTGCTTCGTTGCTTTATTTGGACTTCATATGAATACACCTTGACTGTTTCGAATTCGTGACTTCTGCTAGTCCGAATTGAATCTCTTTTCATTGATGGCTCCACTTCCTCCCTCGCCTCCCTCGTGCCTGCCACCTTGATGGTTGTCAATGATTTCGATTCCTCGCGCGCATCTTCTTCTCCATGTGCCATGCCCTCTATTAACTCAAACCTAATGATACAAGAACACAATAACTTAGGTAGTATAACATTCTTATAAATCAAAGTATCATGTCCAACTAGGAATGAGTTCACCTTATAATAATCATCGGTTAGGCTTAATATTTCCTTCCAGTGTAAGCATGTATAATCATCATAATCCACCGATATATCCTCATCAAGCTCTTTATTCTGTCAATTGCCCAGCTGTAATTTGTTTACCCGCATGTATGCTATTATTATTATTTATGGAGAGACACCACTAGTGAACTGTGGACCCCGGTCCTTTTCTTTAAACTGATAATACAACCAACTGCAAACTGTTACTTTCATTCTCTGCAAACATCATCCTCCACACATACGTTTAATCCTTTGTTACAGCAAGCCAGTGAGATTGACAACCTCACTGTTTCGTTGGGGCAAAGTAGTTTGATTGTGTTGTGCAGATTCCACCTCCCTTTCCACGCTAACAAGCTGTTTTCTGGCGCCATTGCTAGGGAGACCTTCAGACGTGTTCTTCATCTCCTACTGGTTCGATAACCTTGGTTTCATCACTGAGGGAAATTTGCTGCTGCACTACTTCACACCTTCCTCTTGGGGTTTCCCAACTACGCACCCGTGTAGCGCTCATCAAAGAATTTCTGGTGCCGTTGCCGGGGAGATCAAGACACATCTGCAAGGGGAGTCTCTCACTTCCCAATCTCTTTACTTTGTTTTTGTCTTGCTTAGTTTATTTTATTTCCTGTTTAGTTTGCTTTTAAATATCAAAAACACACAAAAAAATTAGTTACTTGCATTTTATTTACTTTATTACTGTCTTGTTTGCTTATTATCAAAAACACAAAAAAATTAGCTACTTGCATTAATATTTATATTTCGGTTTGCTTTTAAATTTTGCTAAAATGACTACTGCTGAGAATACTAAATTGTGTGACTTCACTAGCACCAACAATAATGATTTTATATGCACACCTATTGCTCCACCTGCTTCCAAAGCAGAATTCTTTGAAATTAAACCTGCTTTGTTAAATCTTGTCTTGAAAGAGCAATTTTCTGGTGTTAGTTCTGATGATGCTGCTGCCCATCTAAATAATTTTGTTGAACTTTGTGAAACGCAAAAATATAAGGATATAGATGGTGACATTATAAAACTGAAATTATTTCCTTTCTCCTTGAGAGGAAGAGCTAAAGAATGGTTACTTTCATTACCTAGGAATAGTATTGATTCTTGGATTAAATGCAAAGATGCTTTTATTGGAAAATACTATCCTCCTGCTAAGATCATTTCCCTAAGGAGTAGCATTATGAACTTTAAGCAATTTGATAATGAACATGTTGCTCAAGCTTGGGAAAGAATGAAATCTCTGGTTAAAAATTGCCCAACCCATGGACTGACTGCTTGGATGATCATCCAAACCTTCTATGCAGGACTAAATTTTTCTTCAAGAAATTTATTGGATTCGGCTGCTGGAGGCATTTTTATGTCCATCACTTTGGGGGCTGCAACAAAACTTCTGGACAATATGATGGTTAATTATTCTGAGTGGCATACTGAAAGGACTCCTCAAGGAAAGAAGGTAAATTCTGTAGAAGAAACCTCCTCTTTGAGTGAAAAGATTGATATGATCATGTCTATGCTTGTGAATGGTAAATCTCATATGGATCCTAATAATGTTCCCTTAGCTTCTTTAGTTGCACAATAAGAGCATGTTGATGTGAACTTCATTAAAAATAATAATTTCAACAACAATGCCTATAGGAACAATTATGGTAATAACAACTATAAGCCCTATCCTCCTAATTATGGTAATTCTTATGGTAATTCTTATAGCAATAATAGGAATACCTCCTCTGAACTTGAAACCATGTTAAAAGATTTTATCACTACACAAACTTCCTTTAATAAAACTGTTGAGGAAAAGCTTGGGAAAATTGATATTCTTGCCTCTAAAGTTGATAGTCTTGTTATTGATGTTGATCTTTTGAAATCTAAAGTCATGCCTAATGATACTAATGAGAGTAAGACCCTTGCTAAAATTAATGCCATCCAAGTTCGAATTGATGAAAATGTTAGGATGATGGCAGAATTGCGTGCTAGATGGGAAAGAGAGGAAGAATTAGCTAAAGATGATGATATTGTTAGAGTTTATACCATTACTACTACTGAAAATAATGTTACTTCACATGCTAGTAAGCTTCCTACTATTAATGGTAACATAATTGGTGTTGGCAATGTTTCTTCTACTATTTCAAAAAAAAAATTTGCCTAAAACTGCTAAAACTGCTCTTGATAAAAGTACTGAAATTTTTAAGAACATATGAGATAATGGTTCGGTTTGCTTTGATGATAATGATTTTGATTTTGATAATTGTAATATCTCTGAAGTTATTAAGTTCTTGCAAAACTTAGCCACAAGTCCTAATGCTAGTACTTTAAATATGGATTTTACTACACATATTACAAATGCTCTCATTAAAGCTAGGGAAGAGAAATTAAAACTTGAAGCTTCTATCCCTAAGAAGTTAGAAGATGGTTGGGAGCCCATCATTAAGATAAAAGTGAATGAATTTGATTGTAATGCTTTGTGTGATCTTGGTGCAAGTATTTCTGTTATGCCTAAGAAACTTTATGATATGTTTGACTTGCCACCTTTTGAACATTGCTATTTGGATGTTTTTCTTGCTGATAATGCTTTGAAGAAACCTTTGGGGAGAGTTAATGATGTTCTTATTATGGTTAACAATAACCTTGTCCCCATTGATTTTATTGAAATGGATATTGAGTGCAACCCCTCTTGTCCTATTGTTTTGGGAAGACCTTTCCTCCGCACTGTTCGTGCTATTATTGATATGAAAGAAGGAAATATAAGGTACCAATTCCCACTTAAGAAAGGTATGGAACACTTCCCTAGGAAGAAGATGAAGCTACCTTTTGATTCTATTATTCGTACAAACTATAATGTTGATGCTTCTTCTCTTGCAAATACTTGAGTTTTGCTTTCTGTCCCTAGCTAGCTCAAAGGCGTTAAAGAAAAGCGCTTATGTGAGACAACCCACTTTTTATTCCTGTTATTTTATTTTCTTGAGTCAAGGAACATGCCTACCTCTGTGGCAATTCCTTTGTATCTTTATTTTATTGCATAGTTGTGCCAAGTTAAGCCTCTAGTAGAAAGTTGATGCTAGATTTGGATTTCTGCGCAGGAACAGTTTTTCTGCTGTTCACCGTTAAATTCATAACTCTTTACAAAAACGTCGGAATGACCTGGGATTTTTTGTGCGTGATCCTCAGATATGTACGCAACTTTCATTAGTTTTGAGTTTTCTGATTTTAGCAAGTTAAGTGCCTCGAAAAAAGTCGTCTTTACGGACTGTTCTGTTTTTGACAGATTCTGCCATTTATTTTGCATTGGTTCTTTTGCCTGTTTTTGAATGGAACTTTTTGTTCCATAAAATTCCAGTGGCTGTAGTTAATGTCCAGTACCATGATAATGATTGTCTCCATGCAGAATATGAGAATTTTTGATTATGCACTAACCCTCTAATGAAGTTTACTTTGAGTTTGGTGTGGAGTAAGTTTTCAAGGATCAAGAGAGAGGATGATATGATGTGATCAAGAAGATGAAAGAGCCTAAGCTTGGAGATGCCCCCGTGGGTCACCCAAGCATATTTCAAGAAGACTCAAGCGTCAAAGCTTGGGGATGCCCAAGGCATCCCCTTCTTCATCAACAACTTATCAGGTTATCTCTAGTGAAACTATATTTTAATTCCGCCACATCTTATGTGCTTTACTTGGAGCGTCTGTTTTTTTTTTTTTTGCTTTTGTTATCTTCATTCTCTGAATAAAATGGATCCTAGCATTCTTGTGTGGGAGAGAGACACGCTCCGCTTTTTCTTTTGAATACTCCTATTCTTCACTTATATTTGTTGAGTATTCTTCTATGTTACTTCAATACTATTAGCTCTTGTTTTTCACGCATCTCTTATTAGAGCTGTTAGTTCTCATATGTTATACTCTCTTGCTTCTAGTTAAATACTTGGAGAGTTTATGTTTTAAATAAGTTGATTGGTGTTCGGTTAAGAACAGAAAATGTTTAATGTGGTAGATGGTATAACTAAATGATACATAATCTTGTAGATCATTAAATTGTGTCACTTGAATCATTGATGTTGTTTTGAGATATTAATATGCTTAATGGTAAAACATGATGGTTTAGTAAAGTGGAATGATTAATGGTTGGTCTAGAAAACTTGAAGCTGTGCCACACTTAAATATCCAGTTGATAGCATAATGATATATGACTTCTAATGTTAAAAACAACCGTAATGACTTTGTGTTATGCGCTACGGTCGGGGTCCCAACATTGACTTGTTCATTTGCCACAGTCCCTCATGGAGTGATTTTCATTATGCCTTGTAAGATCATATTTCTAGTTGGAATCTTTTTGCTTGTGAGTTCTAAAGCTGTGTTTTTCATGGCACTTCCACCACCATATTTGCTAGCCTCTTCGGTACTTTGCATTGCCCTGTCTCACATTGAGAGTTGGTGCATACTTCGCGGGTACATCCAAAACTCGTGGGAGATCTTCATCATGTTCTCCTACACATAAGCCAAATATCTTCCTCAAAACATCCACCATACCTACCTACTACAGCATTTCCATAGCTGTTCCGAGATATATTGCCATGCAACTTTCATCTTACATTATATGACTTGTTGTCATTTATCATTTATATATTTCTTTGCATGATTCTATATAGCTGATATGTGGTTTTACCCATGTTACGCTAGATCATTGCATATCCTGCTACACTGGCAGAGGCACCGTTTCGTACACCATGTTTTATCCATTATGAGATCCTTGTATCAAAAGTGTGTTGTCATATTAGAATGTTTGCCCCTAAAAGTGAAAAGAGCCATGGAGGCCATCGAAAAGAGAAACAGAAAAATACAAAAAAAATGGAAAAATAGAAAAAAAAAGAAAAGAAAAAAAAGAAAGAAAGAATAAAAGGGGGCAACATTACTACTCTTTATGCACACTTGTGCTCATGTTATAGCACCTGTAATATTCATAGTCATCATTTGTGCTCATGTTTAGCACCTTTACTCCATATGAGAGAGTTTTTCATGATCTAATTGTATAACTATGTGGGAAACTTTACACTATAGAACTTGGCTTGTATATTCCAATGATGAGCCTCCTCAAAAGTGCTCTAGGTCTTCATGAGCAAGCAAGTTAGATGCACCCCCACTAGTTCCATTGGAGAGCTTTCATACACTTATGGCTCTATGTGCATCCGTTGTGTGGTAATCACTACTCCTTGCATAGCTTCGATTGTAAAACTTCCTCTTGTCTAATGATCACTTTCAGCCGTGTGAGACTTTCTTCCGTTGGCCTTCCAAACCCCCCTTATTATTCTTTTAGCCACAACATCCTGGTGCCAGGAACCAACGCTGAACACTTGCTTGTCTTTGAGTGAACAAATAGAGAGATGATCTTCTACGTGCATATTGTTATTGCTAGACTTGATCCTTTCACAAAGTTGTCATGAGTGTTTGATTCATGAGTGTTTGATTCATTAGATGATTATATTGTTGTTCTTGAAGCTTAAATCATCTTTAATATCTACTTTGCACGGTTGATTGTTCTCTAGTACTAATTCATTGAAAGTTTTGCTTTGTTCTTCCTACTTGGTTATTCATTACTCATTTGATATCAAAATAAACTACAGCTTTTATTCATTTGATCTCAGTTTACATGCATTACATTATTATATGATCAAGATTGTGTGAAAGCATGTCACTTCAGAAATTATTCTTGTTATCGTTTTACCTACTCGAGGACGAGTAGAACTAAGCTTGGGGATGCTTGATACGTCTCAAACGTATCTATAATTTCTTATGTGACATGCTTATATTATACCAATTGCTACATGTTTTATATACACTTTGTGTTGTTTTATGCATTTTCTGGGACTAACCTATTAACAAGATGCCGCAGTGCCAGTTCCCTGTTTTCTGCCTGTTTTTGGTTTCAGAAAACCACTTAAGGAAATATTCTCGGAATTGGACGATTTTTATGCCAAAGTTCCTATTTTTTCCGACACGTTCCAGAAGTCTGAAGAGGAAACGAAGGAGGGCACCGAGGCGCCGTCATGAGGTGGGGGCGCGGCTCCCCCCCCCCCTGCTGCGCCAACACCGCGTGACGTGGCCTCGGGTATCCACCGCCTTCGCCCTTTTGCCTACAAAACCCCCCGACAATACAAGACCTAATACCCGAACACTTTTCCACGAAACATTACGGAGCCGCCGCCGTCGTCAACCCTAGTTCGGGAGGGTTCATAAGCTCTTCCCGGCACCCTGCCGGAGAGGGGAATCATCACCGTAGGGCTCTACATCACCGTGCCCGCCTCCGGACTGATGCGTGAGTAGTTCATCCTTGGACTACGGGTCCATAACAGTAGCTAGATGGTTGTCTTCTCCTATTGTGCCATCATGTTTAGATCTTGTGAGCTGCCTATCATGATCAAGATCATCTTTATGTAATGCTACATGTTGTGATTGTTGGGATCCGATGGATATTGAATACTATGTCATTTGCTTCATACTATATCATGTTGTGTGTTGTTTATGATCTTGCATGCTCTCCGTTGCTAGTAGATGCTCTGGCCAAGTAGATGCTTGTGACTCCAAGAGGGGGTATTTATGCTCGATAGTGGGTTCATGTCTCTATTTAATCTGGGGTAGTGACAGCAAGCTCTAAGATTGTAGATGTACTGTTTCTATTAGGGATAAAACAGTAGTACTTTGTCTAAGGATAATGTTATTACTTACATTACACACTTTGACTAATGCAATAATCTGTTGCTTGCAACTTAATACTGAAAGGGGTGCGGACGCTAACCGGAAGGTGAATTATTAGTCATAGATGCGGTTGGAACGGTCTATGTATATTGTTGTAATGCCCAAATGAATCTCACACTAGACATCATAACATTAGTATATGCATCATTATGCAGCTCTTTATTCTGTCAATTGCCCAGCTGTAATTTGTTTACCCGCATGTATGGTATTATTATTATTATTTATGGAAAGACACCACTAGTGAACTATGGACCCCAGTCCTTTTCTTTAAACTGATAATACAACCAACTGCAAACTGTTACTTTCATTCTCTGCAAACATCATCCTCCACACATACGTTTAATCCTTTGTTACAGCAAGCCAGTGAGATTGACAACCTCACTGTTTCGTTGGGTCAAAGTAGTTTGATTGTGTTGTGCAGGTTCCACCTCCCTTTCCACGCCAACAAGCTGTTTTCTGGCTCCATTGCTAGGGAGACCTTCAGACGTGTTCTTCATCTCCTACTGGTTCGATAACCTTGGTTTCATCACTGAGGGAAATTTGCTGCAGCACTACTTCACACCTTCCTCTTGGGGTTTCCCAACTACGCACCCGTGTAGCGCTCATCAATCTACAAAGTACCGAATGATAATGATATATAGATGAGTGTGCTGTCGGTATACCTCCCCCCAAGCTTAGGCTTTTGGCCTAAGTGGAGATCAATCTCATGGTGCCCAAGTAGAGACGTCTCCAAAGTATGATGAAGAGGAAGCTTCGCCCTAATACGAACTCGAGGATGCTCCAGTGTAGTGCGCGGTGTAGTCCTCCTCAGGTGTCTCCTCCACGCCGTGCTGCCCGTAGAACCCTAGCACGTTCAGCTGCTCATCCAACTCCACCTTCGAGCGCGACCACGGTCTCCTGTCAAGACTGAACAAACCGGGCTGTGGCAAAGGGACTTCCCTCTCGTCCCCATCAGTAAATAAAACTCTGTACACGAGCCGACCTGCAATAGAACTAGCAGTAACAAATTGATGACCTTTCATCGCAGCAAGGTCGAGCCTACAAGGGGTTAGTAACTCATCACTAGGATCAATAGGAAGGTGCACATGTGCAATAATACGCGAGGCAATAATCCCTCCATACATAGGTCCCTTAGTAGCTAAGCGACGAGCAACAAGAGCCCCAAGATTATAAGTAGTTCGACCATTAAGTGCAGCAGCAAGAAAGGCAAGATGATAGCTAGAGATGTTGCTAGTGTTCTCCCTACCAAGAATGCTAGTAGCAATATAGTAAGCAAAATATCTAATGGCTGGGAGCTGAATGTTCCTTATCTTGCCATGTTGGGCTGTGCGGTCATCATCATTTGTCACCCCTCGGTAAAGTTGCATCAACTCAGCGGGGTTCCCTTGAATCTTCTTTGCTGTCCCGGATGGCGCAATACCTATCACACTGCAAAACTCTCGCAAACTCATGGTAACAGTCCTACTATAAATCTTAAATGAAACAGATGGATGAAAGGCTGAGTTTTTAAAAGTGAAGCTCTCAACAAAAGTTTTGGTGAGCATGGCATATTGGGGACTCTCATCCTCCATGTATGTCACCAAGCCAACCCTCTGCACAAGGAGCAAGAAATCATCAAGTATCCCTGCAGCACGCAAAAAGTCAGTACATGGGAAGGAAGATGGGTTTGGCATTCCATCATCCCTCTCATCTCCAATGCTTGGTGCTATGAGATCTTAATTGTAGGATTGCCTAATGCGAGTAGTTGCCCTCCTAGGCCTTTCTACCCTTGGTGCATCACTCACAAACATCTCCCCATAGGTGTGGTTATGCATCTTCCTTTTCTGAAATTTTTAACAAACGTTATAAAAATTGACTTTGAGCCAACTAAATGAGGGGAAACTACTATAGTGACTTGCTAGAGGCTTAAGCATGCATCAAAACTAGTTATTCCAACTTAGAACAAGCACTTAAACTCACTAAACATGACATCTACAGCAGAAAAATACTCAAGATATAATCCACTAAACAAAATTCTATTTGGATGATCGGAGGAGTCACATACCGGAGAGCAAATGCCCCAAATCTCAGCAGCAAAGATGGGCTGAGCAAGGAGATCGAAATTGCAGGAGATGAGCAGCAAGAACACGAATTTTTCAAAGGTCAAAGTGTTTGGTCGTGAGAGAGAAAGGATGGGGAGGAAGGAGAGTAAGTGGAGGGGCCAGGTGGGCCCTCACCATGTCCAGGAGCGGCTGGATGCCTGCCGCGCCACCACATGATGTGGGGGCATGGTGTGTCCCCCTGGTCATCCTCTAGCACTTCCCCCCCCCCCCCCCCCCCCCCCAGAAAAATAGGAATTTTGACGTAAAAAATTTAATTTTCTGAAAACTTTTATTTTTTTTACATTTCCTGGTATTTTTCAATAATGATTTTAATGTTGAAAATTTGTTTTCTAAAGCAAAATGCAACTAAACTTTGCAAACTAAATGACATTACAGTAGGTAAAACAAGGATGAGAGAAAGAAAGTTGTTTAGCACCTCTATGCATTTAAAACATATTTGTTAACAAGGTTGATCAAGTCTTGCCACCAAATAAATTTTAGATGACATAAAAGGATTCAAACATTGTGAGACACTCATGTTACCTTGTATTGTATTGGTATGGATCCAATCATAAGATTTTTGTATTCTTCTTTATAAGGGCAATCAATACTTCCCACTTTGATAGACCTCAAATTAGTAATTGTATTAACTCCATAAATTTATCCACTCTCTTGGGGAAATAAACAGTATGTTCCTTGTCATCCAAATGAAAAGTTACTTTTCCTTTATTGCAACCAATAACAGCCCCTGCAGTGTTTAGAAAAGGTCTCCCAAGAATAATAGACATATTATCATCTTCAAGCATTTCAAGCACAACAAAGTCAGTCATGATTAAACAATTATTAGCCACTTGAACAGGCACATCCTCACAAATATCAACAGGAACAGCAGTAGATTTATCAGTCGTTTGCAAAGATATATCAGTAGGTATCAATTTATCCAAATAAAGTCTCTTGTAAAGAGAGAAAGGCATAACACTAACTCCTGCTCCCAAATCACATAGAGCAGTTCTAACATAATTATTTTTGATAGAGCAATGAATGGTTGGTATACCTGGATCACCCAACTTCTTTGGAACCTTGCCATTGAAAGAGTAATTAGCAAGCATAGTAGATATTTCCTCATTAGGAATTTTCCTTTTGTTAGACACAATATCTTTCATATATTTTGAATAAGGAGGCAATTTAATAGCGTCAGTCAAAGGAATTTGCAAGAACAAAGGTTTCATCCATTCACAAAATTTATTATAATGTTCTTGTTCTTTTGTTTTAAGTTTCTTACCAGGAAAAGGCATTTGTTTTTGAACCCAAGGTTCTCTTTCACTACCATGTTTCTTAGCAATAAAATCTTCTTTAGTGTACTTTTCATTTTTATTATGCTTTTCAGGTTCTTCCTCTATTTCTTCCTTATCCGAATTGTCATTCTTATCATTATCATTAGAATTATTACTATCATTGTTATGTTCATTACCACTTTCAGTTTCAGCATCAGAAATAGATATACTATTAGGATAATTAATAGGTTCAGAGTATTCTACAACAGTTTTATGTTTCTTCTTCTTTTTCTTAGAAGGAGCACTAGGTTTATTAATTCCTTGAGAATCTTGTTCAATTCTTTTAGGATGTCCTTCAGGATATAAAGGATCCTGAGTAGAAATACGTCCTCTAGTTGTTACTTCGCAAACATGTTTTTCTTTATTTATAGAAGCATTTTCTAACAAATCCTTTTGCACTTTAGTAAGTTGATCAATTTGAGTTTGAACCATATGAAAATGTTTAATAAGTATTTTAACATCATTGGAGGTTCTATCAACAATATCATGCAAGTTACTGATAGCACGAGAATTTTCCATTAAATGATTCTCTATTCTCATATTAAAATTACATTGCTTAGTAATAAAAGTATCAAATTCATCTAAGCATTGAGCAGGAGGTTTTGAATAAGGAATATCTCTATCATCAAACCTTTGGAGAGCGTGTACCTCAATTATGGGTGAAGGAGGAATTGGCTTACATAATTCTTCAATAGGAGGTAAATTCTTCACATCTTCAGACTTAATACCTCTCTCTTTAAGAGATTTCTTGGCTTCCTTCATCACTTCTTCATTTAATTCAATCATACCTCCCTTCCTTGGTGTTGGTGTAGGTGTTGGAGTAGGTTCACGAATATTCCAATCATCATAATTCTGGCTTATCTTAGCCATTAATTCCTCAGCTTCTTCTGGAGTTTGTTTCCTGAAAACACAACTAGCACAACTATCCAAATATGTCCTAGATTCAATGGTTATTCCACTGTAAAATATATCAAGAAGATCATTTTTCTCTAAATCATGGTTCGGCTGGCCTCTTATTAGAGAGCAAAACCGTGTCCAAGCATCAGGCAATTTCTCATCCTCTTCTTGATTAAAGTTATAAATCCTTAGCAAAGCATCACGTTGAGCACTAGCAGGAAAATATTTCCGAAAGAAAGTCAAGCAAACCAATAGGACTAGTAATGGAACCAGGAGACAAATTATTATACCAAGTTTTAGCTTCTCCTTTTAATGAGAAAGGAAATATTTTAGTGACAAAGTAAGTGCGCATCTTTATGTCCTCAGAAAATATACCACTCAAAGTAGAGAGTTCATTCATGTGTTCTACAGCACTTTCATTTTCGGTTCCACAGAAAGGTTCTCTCTCAACAATAGCTATATGTGCTAAATCAAGAGAGAAATCATAATCTTTATCTTTAATGTTTATAGGAGATGTAGCAAATTTAGCATCAGGAGATAACTTATATCTAACAGCATGCTTTTCAAGAAAACTTTTAGTATTACATGCACCAGTAGTAGCTTGACATTCTTCAATAAAATCATCATTAAGTTCAACATATAATTTATCAAGATCATCATCAGCATTATTTGTAAATTCAGGTGAATTAACAGGTGTTTCAGCATCTTCATTAGGAATTTCAGCATTTTCAAATTGTTTAGATCTAGCAATTGTAGCATCTAAAAAGGGACCTAATGAACCAGTATCATCAAGAACATTAGAAGCATCATCACAAGTAATTTCAGATTCAGTGGGAGTAACAGTGCAAGAAGCTTGAGGTGGTGTAACAAGCTTACTTAAAACAGACGGTGAATCAAGAGCAGCAGCGGAACTCAGAATTGTACCTTTTCTTGTAGTGGATGGTACGATGGGAAATTTCTTATCACCAGGTCTTCCCATGATGAATGAATTCCAGAGAGCAATATCACACTCAGGTGAACTTATAAATAAAGCTATGCTACCCGGCAACGGTGCCAGAAAATAGTCTTGATGACCCACAAGTATAGGGGATCGCAACAGTATTCGAGGGAAGTAAAACCCAAATTTATTGATTCGACACAAGGGGAGCCAAAGAATATTTATAAGTCTTAACAGTGGAGTTGTCAATTCAGTTGCACCTGTGAATAGACATGCTCGAGACAGATTATCAGTAGCAACAGTTTTATAGTAGAGATAGTAGTGAAATAACAGCAGCAGTAGAGTAAAAACAGCAGTGATGATTATAGTAGACAGCAGGATTAAAATACTGTAGGCATAGGGACGGATGAACGGGCGTTGCATGGATAAGATAATTCATATAATAATCAAGTCATGGGCATTTGCAGATAAATAAGATAAAGCATCCAAGTATTTATTAACCATAGGCATGTGTTCCAATTTAGTTCTGCGTGCTCGCAATGAGAAATTTGCACATCATCTTTTGTCCTACCAGGCCGTTGCAGCGGGGCCTCAAGGGAAACTACTGGTAATTAAGGTACTCCTTTTGATAAAGTACCGGAGCAAAGCATTAACATTCCGTGAACACATGTGATCCTCACATCACAGCCATCCCCTCTGGTTGTCCCAATTGCTGTCACTTTGGGGCCTCAGGTTCCGGACAATAATATGTGTATACAACTCATAGATATGATCCAAAACAATAATTATCTTCATGATACAATAACATGTTCAGATCTGAAATCATGGCACTTGGGCCCTAGTGTCAAGCATTAAGCATAACAAGTTGCAACAATGACGTAAACCACCGATAACGGATACTAGGCACCATGCCCTAATGATATTACAGCTATTACATGAACAATGTCATCCAATCCCTACCATCCCCTCAAGCCTACAGCGGGGAATTACTCACACATGGATGGGGGAAACGATGATGGTTGATGGAGAGGCGTTGGTGATGACGATGGCGATGATCCCCCTCGATTCCCCGTCCCGGCGGAGTGCCGGAACAGGAACTTCTGGTCCCCGAATTGAGTTTCGAGGTGGCGGCGGCGCTCGGATGTGTTCTGAAAAAAGTGCTCGGGGTGTCCTCGTTTTTAGGTCAGAGGGGGCTTATATCCGAGAGGGGGACGCGAGGGCGTGGCTGGTGCAGCCACACCATGTGGTGGCGCGGCCAGGGGCCTACCGCGCCTCCATGTGGTGTGGGCCCACCATGGCTCTTCTCCGTCTCGTCTTCTGGCTCCGTGACTCTTCGGGCAAAATAGGAGCTTTGGCCTTTTTTCTGGTAATTTTCCTAAAAGGTGAATTTCTGCACAAAAATAAGACACCAGAGCAATTCTGCTGAAAACAGCGTTAATCCATGTTAGTTGCATTCAAAACACACTAATTAGAGGTTAAACAATAGCAAAAGTGTTCGGGAAAGTAGATACGTTTTGGACGTATCAGAGCTACTCACTCACTCTCCGATCTAGACGTGGTAGGCAAACAAGGAAAGCACACAGCGATCTACCCAGGATGAACTACTCACGCATCACTCCGGAGGCGGGCATGGTGATGTAGGGCCCTCCGGTGATGATTTCCGGGAAGAGCTTTTGAACCCTCCCGACCTAGGGTCGACGACGACGGCTTACAAAATCTTCTTAAATTATACCAATTGCTACATGTTTTATATACACTTTATATCATTTTATGCATTTTTTGGGACTAACCTATTAACAAGATGCCACAATGCTAATTCATGTTTTCTGCTGTTTTTGGTTTCAGAAAAGTTGTTCTGGAAATATTCTCGGAATTGGACGAAACAAAAGCCAAAACTCCTATTTTTCCCGGAATGATCCAGAAGACCGAAGAGGAGACGGAGGGGGCGCACAGGGCGGCCACACCTAGTGGTGGCGCGGCTCCCCCCTTGGTCGCGCCGCCATGTGGTGTGGGCCCCTCGGGCGCCCACCGACGTTGCCCTTTCGCCTATTTAATCCCCCCGACGGAAAAACCCTAAGTACCCGAGCAAAATTCCATGAAAAGTTCCAGAGACGCCGCCGCCGCCGCCGTCAACCCTAGTTCGGGGGCGTTCAGAAGGTCTTCCCGGCACCCTGTCGGAGAGGGGAATCATCATCGGAGGGCTCTACATCACCATGCCCGCCTCCAGACTGATGCGTGAGTAGTTCATCCTTGGACTACGGGTCCATAGCAGTAGCTAGATGGTTGTCTTCTCCACTTGTGCTATCATGTTTAGATCTTGTGAGCTGCCTAACATGATCAAGATCATCTTATTGTAATGCTACATGTTGTGTTTGCTGGGATACGATGAATATTGAGTACTATGTCATTTGCTTCATAATATATTATGTGTGTGTTATTTATGATCTTGCATGCTCTCCGTTACTAGTAGATGCTCTGGCCAAGTAGATGCTTGTGACTCCAAGAGGGGATATTTATGCTAGATAGTGGGTTCAGTCTCCATTTAATCTCGGGGAGTGACAGCAACCTCTAACGTTGTGGATGTACTGTTGCTACTAGGAATAAAACAGTGATGCTTTGTCTAAGGATAATTGTGTTACTTACATTACACACTTTACTTAATGCAATAATCTGTTTCTTGCAACATAATACTGAATGGGGTGCGGACGCTAACCGGAAGGTGGATTATTAGTCATAGATGCGGTTGGAACGGTCTATGAATATTGTTGTAATGCTGTAACATCCCAAAAATTTGGAATGTTTAAAGATCACTAAAATTTAAAACTTCTATTTCTTATTAAAATAAAATCATCATTTTCCTAGAAGATCAAATAAAAAGGATTGTTATGACTTATTCAAAAGTATTATGATATTAATTCAATCAAGTAAACTTTATTTTCAAACTTGAATGTTGAGCTATAAATAAATATTATAAATATTTATTAAACCCTAAAACCATATTTGCAAAGTACTTCATGTTATTTAAGCCTATTTCTAAAATGTTTTGATTAAATTATATAATTTAAAAACATTGTACTTAGGTTCTTAATAAACCCTAAGACAATATTTATAAATCCAAGAAACTATTTGGAACATCCTCTATTTTTAAAATATAGTTTTGATTCAAGTGTTTGATTTTGAAAATGGGTTCAGAATAATATATTTTAAACATATGTATTTTAACATTTTTCTGGATTTTATTAAGACACAAATCTTATTATTAAAGACTCTAATTTAAATTTGTAAAACAATGTCAAATTGTATTATTAAAAATTTCACAACTTGAAATGGTTTGAAAACATGTGTATGAATGTTTTTAAATGAAAGATCTAAATTTTACTAATTTATAGAAATTTGTTTGATGTCATTTGGACATATAAAACAAAAGATATAAAACAAATAACAAAAACTGAAAAGGAAACAGAAAAAGAATCGGAACAAAAAAAATGAAATGGGCCGACCCAGCTAACCTGTTGTGGCCACGGGAAGAAGCCGCGCGTGAGGCGCTGAGGGCCATGGTTCGAAGAAAAAATGGACTCCCCTAATTAATACAGTAATTAGTATTTGCGTTAATTAAGCGTTATATGCGGGTGCGGCCATGGAATCCCCTCTGTTGGCAGAGTTTTCGTCCGTCGTTGTAAACCGCTAGGTGCACACATTGCTCGGGATTTATTTAATTGCTACCATTAGAGTTTACTAGATGAGTGCCCGTTGCTACGGATGATAAAAGCGTACAAAAACTCAACTATAATAAAGAAGGTTCCAAATATCTTCCACATAATCTTGTTTTTTGCAGGTTCACAATCAGGCAAGTTCCATATAAAAAAACAGAAACATGAAGTATTTCACAATCAGGCAAGTTCCATATAAAAAAACAGAAACATGAAGTATTTCGAAAACCCGAGAGGAAAGAACCACATCTGCTTTCGCACTTAAACTCCAAAACATAAGACAATAATGCAAAAAAGAAAGACCACCAGTCATCAGAATGCTGGAGGTGGTCAGGATGCTCCCTCACTGCTTTGCTCCTTCCGACTCTCACTGACTCCGCTCCGACACTACTTCCTCATCAAAGCCCATATATAGAATGTCAATCATTGCAGAGATTACTGAAATTAGCAATGATACACACGAGTTAGGTTTAGATAAAGTTTAGTTTTCTATATGTACAACATACTTGTCAAACAATTATCCAATAAAGAGACCACAAAGTAAATTTGATGTATAGTTATGTAAAAGCTGGTTTAAATGAACACAATACGGATTGACGAAATTTACTCGGCAAATGGAAGGACAACAAATCCTACAACAATGCCAAGAAAACAGAGGAAACAAATAGGTCAACTCCCGGTAGTTTCCAAAATTAACAAATTCCTCTTCATTTTGAGATTTCTCCTGGGCTCCAAAAGGCCGAAAGCTAGAGTCATGGATGAGATCAAACAGTGCATGCCCATGAATTCGGCACATGAATATAATGGAGATCAACTTTCTTGATCCTAACATGGTTTAACAACTCACAGAAGATACATACATGTTAATAAAAAAAAGTTTTTCCCTATTCCATGGTATCCTGCAATACAATAAGTACGTTATATCAGTAGGTAGTACCATAAATTGTAAAGTTTTCTAGACAAACTGGAAGATAGTAGAAACATAACCGATTTTATTGATATACATTCAGAACTTCAATCCGAGCATATATAGTTAGCCCATGTTACTGCAGTAATGTTCAACGAAATTCGAAAACATGACGGATGAGTTGTTTAGGGTCATTTAACACATTAGACAGATATAAGAACACATAAATATCTCCACTTCCAGTACTCCTACAACCCCAGCAGCTCCTGTATTTGGTTAAGGCATAAGCAGATATATCTTCACAACACAACTCGTGTTGAATGCACTAATGCCGTTGAGATTTAAGTTCATTTGGATGAACACATATTATTTGTGTGATCAATGGCTAGATTTCAGATAAAACCAAATGAAATCCTTTGAAAAATGATATCAGGTATGGTAATCTTGTGGACCTATTACTGACAAGATTTCTTTCATGAGATCAATATATGCTGCTAACTGTTGACATCAAGCATTCCGGAAGAACGAACAGCGTATTCAAGAAGTTCCCAAATAAAAAGAGAGAGCAACATGAAGAGCTTTGTTGCTGATAAATGAAACATATTACCTCGATGCATCAAACTATGTTAGCTGGGCTAGACGGCGAACCCTAAACCACACCACCTTGAGCAAGCTCAACTGCAGCCTGACCCAGACCTCGACCGCCATTTCTGTCGTCTTGTAAACAAAAAACAACTCCCCAAGTTCATTTCACTACTGCATGTGCATATTCCATATGTGCACAATCATTCCAGGAGTACCGTCGTTTGCATCTCATTGCCCAAAAACTAATTAGAAATTCCATTACTAAACAAAATTATATTGTTGTGTTACATTTCTAACTTGAATCTTAAATTGACAATGCAAGGTACTGATCTCCGCCTCCATAATTTACTACTGAAATATCTAAGCAAGCAAGGAGAACCGATTGTAATATCTTGTAATCAATTATATATGCTATTTGGAAACAACGACTTCATCTATCAGTAAAGTACAATTGGCTATTTAAACAACATGAATTATCTACTTAAATTTATCTTATGAAAAACATTTGCTAATTGCCTCGAAATACAGTTATACTATATCTGTTTCAGGTAACAATATAGATATAGGTTTAGAAGACCAAAAAGATACTATCCATCAGCCTGCAGCATTGAGACCAGCCTCGTGCAGATTGCCTATATATATTTGGTTGATTTAATGGATTTTTTTCACTATCGATGACTTTGAGGGAGCGACTTACAGGAGAGAATAAAGTCACTAAGACATGAGAAGCATCCTAGGAGAAACCAGAGAAAATAAAACGAGGCTCTGGGACAAACCTGTTCATCCTTTTACTGTCAGGGCCTTCCATACAAGTTCTGTTAAAAATATCTGGTCAGCCATAGTAATAAATATCCAAGGTCCAAGTACTTCAGTAGAGGAACTTTCTGGTCACCATTGCTGAAAAAATAATGCCTGCATAATTTAATCATATTCAACAGTACAAGTATTACATGCATGTAATAATTTAAAGTTCTGAAACACTGGTTAGCATATAAAACACAATACATACCTTGATGGCAAGATAATACTTTGGCATAATGGATGGAAGCTTGGAGCGAGAATAAAAGATCATGTTAAATTGAACCCTAAAAAAACAAGTAAAACATACTTTAATGATTTGCACGGGATCCCCTAGAGAGATTTGTATTCAAGCCTCCGATGTGCAAGAGGGTGGATAGTTTTCGAGTAGTGATGTGATGATCTATTTACCTATCTTGTCGCCTGAAGGTAGGGGAGCTGCTGCGCTGGGAAAAATACTTTGAAGCCAGTTGTTTTATTGCAACCACGAATTAGCGATTGGTGCAGAGCAAGGAAAAATAAACTGGAGCAGAATTTGCTAACCCCATTGTAGCTGACACAAATTGTAAAGAATTAGCTAACCCATTGTAGCTACCCAGGAACTCCAGTAACAAATTGGAGCGCTGCAACAAGAAAGCGAGAATAATATCAGGCTTCAATGTACATAGGAAGCAATGGAGGAATAATTAAGTCAAATGGGTGCAATATGACGAATTTGAAGGATTGACAGCGACCTATTTATCTTCCGGACCAGATCTTGTGAAGCGCCTAAAATTAGTGAAAAGGGGGCAATGCACAAAGATTTTGTTAGAGATAGGATGAGAATAGGCAGAGATTGTATACCACCTTAAGAACGTCTTGATTGTCGTGCTGCCTATTTCGAAGTCGATGAGGTTGAGTATGTTGCTCTCCATGGTGCGAAGCTCCAGCCTGGAGTCCTCCACATGGGGCGGGCCAATCTCCTCATACTTCCTGCGACCGCACCACCTCAATCCTCAAAATCTTCTTAAAATAAATGCTTTGGATATCATGAAACATGGGAGGTTGCACTTACGCATCAATGAGCATTGCGGCGACGCTGCAGCTTGTTGTGCCCAAGCGGAGAGGAATCGGTCAACGTAGGAGACGGTGAGGTAGAGTGTGTTGGCGACGAGCCTGTACTCCTCGGCGACCTCGACGAGCCAGTCGATGAGGATGGCGCTCATGTTGGCCGTCACGTCCATCTGCACCGCCTGGATGTAGTCCGCCGCCGGCTGTCGCGCCGCCTCCACCTGGATCCCCACCTCATTCGAAGAAGGAAACCCATCAGATCGCCACCTAGACTCAGCACTACGAATCGAAACACGCCTAGCCCTTGAGGGAAATGGGTATCGGGTTTCAGAGTGGGGGTAGTACTGTACCTCCATGGTGCGGACTGCGGAGGTAGGTGTAGATGTCAGAGCCGTAGAGCTGAGAGTCGCCGCAGCAGGCGCCCTCCTCCGCGGAGGCGGCGGCGATGTGGATGCGCACCTGCCCCCCGTCCGTGTGCGACGGAGGAGGCAGCGGCTGATCGAGTTGGGCGATGGCGTTGCTCGATAGAGAAAGGCGCGGTAGGTCTC
The DNA here is from genome assembly GCA_026929855.1 of Poa annua. Classification (NCBI taxonomy): domain Eukaryota; kingdom Viridiplantae; phylum Streptophyta; class Magnoliopsida; order Poales; family Poaceae; genus Poa; species Poa annua. The sequence goes on from CM049433.1 coordinate 40,540,599, forward strand.
AGAAATTTCTGCCGCGGTCGTACACCAATCTGACGGTGCAAATCAAGCAGGGAACATCTGGCATGTGGCTTTAGGAAAGAAAATGTTGGCTTGTTTAATAGTGGTATAGATAGAGAGGAGACGTGATGGTGAAACACTAAGCAAAGCACGATTCTAGTGAACATCCTAGCACAGAATGATCCCAAGATACAAACGCAGCACATAGTAAGACTTCAGCGAGCCACGGGTTACTTCTGCCATCTCAAACAAGCAATGATATGGAGATTGGTGACCAATCAAGGGTGTGACTGCATCTAAAAGAGAAAGAATTTCTTTCCCTTATTGTAACCGTATCGGCCAGATTTGGGATCAAACGGACTGAGATCCCGTGCCCTGCCTCTTGCGGGGCACGCTGTGCCCTGAGGCACACCATCCATCATACAGCTCTCATCCAACGGACAGCCACGAAGTCAACCAAAATTGGACTAGTCCGTGCTCGATCCTTCCCCTTTCTCACGATGCGAGACAGCTAAACCGCGGGAAACGAAGCGCACAGGAGGACTCTCGCGCGGGAACTGCCGTGGGGTGGAGCTGTGCCGCCGTCGCCGCCATCGCCGCCGTGGGGAAGGGCGCCATGTTATCTCCGGCGGCGGCCACTGGATAAACGGCGTCGGCAATCCCCTCCGCCCCACGGCTTCCCATCCCCGCCCTGCTCCGACGAGCTCCGATGACCGCATGTCGTTTCCTCATGTCCTGGAGGAGCATCCGGAGCAGCTCGTCTCCCTTCCCCTCGGCGACGGGACCAGCAGCTCGCCTCGCGTCGTCGCGCGTGGAACAGAGGAAGGGGACGCCAGAGAACCATGGACGGCGGCGGCGGACGGCCATCTCTTCCGTCGGCAGCGGCGGCGGGTGCCTCCGCTGCGGACGAACCTCGGGACGTGCGGGTGATTTCGGAGCTCCTCCGCTCGATGGGGCTCGGCGAGGGCGCGTCGTGCATCGTCGCGAGGTTCTGCTACCGGCGGCAGCGAGGCTCGGCGACCGGAGCAGAAGCTCGGCGACGGGAGCAGCAGTTGCGAGGATCGGCGGCGGCAGCAGCAGCAGCGAAGCGCGGCGACGGGAGGAGCAGAGACGTGGAGGAACTTTGGAAGAAGGGGACGAATCGAGCGACCAATGCTAAATTTGGTTGACTTCGTGGCTGTCCGTTGGATGAGAGCTGTATGGTGGATGGTGTGCCTCAGGGCACAGCGTGCCCCGCAAGAGGCAGGGCACGGGATCTCAGTCCGGATCAAACACATCATCACCAGGTTTATCCTCATCCGCATCGTCACGATTGCACCAGCGAGGCATGGGCACAGGCCACCTGCAGTTCAATTCAATTAACTAATTTGTCCAAAACTTAACCCCAGCTTAATATGCATCAGAATACACCAACCTGTTTAACTTAGTTTCGTTATCTCCAACTATTTTCGAGGACGACAGTCCAGACTTGCCAACATCACCAGGTTTACTGTCAAACATACCAATAAAAAGATTACGCTTCAGCAAGCTTCTTAAAAATTTCAGTAAAGAACTTATGTGAGATGGCACTTCAATACCTCTGTGTCCCAAACGATGCTAGAATATCGTAAATTTCCTCCAAACACATGAAAGGGGTTCCTATTCTCTTATCATAGAAATTCATGCCAATAACATCCCCATCAAGACTAACAAGAGGCCCTCCAATCCCAGCCTAACAAGTTAACATGAACAAGCTGTGATTTCTATACCAAATAGTAAAATAGGTATTGCTAGCCAACTCATTCCGATGCAACTTCACTTCTTTGTTACAGAAATACAAGGCGTGTTTTGTCTGTCCAAATTCAAGCTTTGACCATTGATTAATCCAATAATATCTAGGTTTTGTCAAAAAAAATATAGATTCATATTCCAAAGTGCTGTTTCATGTCCATGTTAACTGCAAGCAAAATAATGTCAGGGGAATTTGCTGTCAAAGCTCGCTTTGGACAGTCAAATTACGCCTTGCAAGAAATACAGAGGGGTATTTACTATCACCTTGAAATATTAGGGGAAAAACAATGGGTTACCTTAGTGATTTTACATGTGGAAGTTGAGAGCAAACTGCAATCAAGTGCTGCGCCTGTCCAGAATACCACCTCCCCACTAGTAGCCATTAACGCACCTGATTCAAAGCAACGCCCTATAGCTGCTACTTCAAAATCCATGTCTGAATGAAGCAGAGTATTTGATGAACGAAGAGCACGGTAATCCTTGACACTGACTAGAGCAATGTTGTAATGTAGACTATAATCCTGTAACGTCCCTTCTCTGTACTGGCCGTTTAGCAACACTTCAATCTGCAAACAATACAGTGATGAGACTTGAGCAGCACCTCAAAAGAACAGCAGTTAGCCAGTTACAGAACAAGGAGCACCAACCCTCAAGTTTTTAACAATCTCGCCCTCATCACCAGATTTTCTAACCAAGCTTGCTGATGTCAAAATTGTCGTAGATCCTTTCCATTCAATAAAAAAACCAGTGCATCCAAAAAACCTTGTTTCTCCTGCATAACATAGTTATGGCTATTAGCTAGTTGTGATCAAAACAGAGATGAAACAGTAAATGGCACATTACTGTAAAATCACCATTGAATGAAGCCAGTGCGACAACATTGCGATTTAAGCTACAAGAAGCTCTTTTACTAAAAAAAATCCAGACACCTTTACCATATTCGTCGCCAAAAGTCTCTTCAAAAGTATTAACCAAAACCATGCGAGCTGGAGAAATACATTGTAGAATAGTTGTTAGTGGTACAGGATTGTTGTACAAGGTCAGCAAAATTTAGAAGCAGTCACACACCTAACATGGAGGATCGTATCTTCGGGTAACCCATGTAGAATAGATCTAACTGCTCCTGGTAGAGAAAACCTCCATGTACTGGCAACAACGTCAACTGATCAGCACTGACATATACTAATACTGTACACGGAAAGTAAATTCACATAAATTCTACGCATGATCAGCATGTAACATTAGTTATATCATGATACCATCCTGAGCAGCAATTAACGTTAGAAGTCGGCATGGATGAACATACACATGAATGCAGTGTACATACGCTAACTGCTAAGATCTAACAATACAAGAGTGAGTGAAAAGGCCAGACTACTTGATTTACAAATGTAAACATTAGAATTGCACAGCTTATAAATAACTACCATTAGAAAATGCAACAATTTGCATAATACCACAATGTTAAGCAGTCTCGAGGAGTGCCTGTGTGCTCACCTTCTGGGTGGCTGTTAGATTTATAACCTAATGGTCTTGCTCCAAACCTGCCAAACATAAAAATGACTAGTTGATACTAACCAAAATGAAAAGTGGATTAAACCAGTGCAATAATACGCAAAATGGTGCCAAAAACTACATGGGTAGAACCATAGGCAAGGAACAAGATAGAGAAAAGAGTACTCCTAGTCATGTGAAAAAAAATTATCATGAAAACATTATCATAATGCACATTCCAATAAGACAAACATACAGTTTTCAACATTGGCACTAGAAATATGACTAATCTAGTACAGGAAAACTGTGAATCTGTTATACATGCCAAAGGTTGGCAAATATTTTGGTTGCAGGGCGGCGAAGGAACAAGTTAATATTAAAAGTAAACATTGTGAACCGCAAAGCGCAGATGCCAAATAGGCTAAGGAACAGCAGCAAATTATTCAGATTATTGCATTCATATGTTGTCTGGCACGCAAAAAGGCTCACCCTATTACCTCCTTTAGGAGAAGAGCTAAGGTAGAATAGAGTCGGTGAACAAAAGGGCATACATCAATAGACGTACCTGTAAACCTGCGAAGTTTTTGACCGTGCAAGACCAGTCTTCTTCCAGTAATGCTTGAAAATTGGTAGGAAAAGGATTACTCTAGTAGTCAGAAGATGGTTCATAGCAACAACCCCATCAACAGAAACAAGTGGACCACCTTCCAAAGCCTAATAACACAAGAAAGGTGACAGGCAACAAGGGTTAAATTTAAACAAAATGAAATTGTAACGAACAACAGTTACATAAATAATAATAAATCACTTTCCCATCAACAGAAACAAGTGGACCACCTTTCAAAGCCTAATAACACAGCAAAGGTGAGAGGCAACAAGGGTTAAATATGAACCAAATGAAGTTATAAAAAACAACAGTTACATTAAAAAAAACTTATTGCCTCCATGCATAAAAGAAACAGGATAAAATGATCATGTCGTCATGCAAGTGTACCTCTGAGATTTCACATTCAAGATGTTTATCAGATACCCTTGAATCACCATCCAATTTCACTTCCTTGGCTATTATATCACCAGAGACGCTTCGACCTATAGCTACTAATTTCTCACCACCACGGGGAATTTGCGATGGATGTTGGATATATCCAACCAGAGTATCACGGTCCGCATGGACATTGACAACAGAAAAGTTGCGATCTAAATCAAATTCAGCAACCAATCCCATATACACTTCATTGCCTTGACACCTCACTTCAATCTAAAAACGGTAATGCAAGATATAAGCACACAATTATCAGAAATGAGCAAATTAGTAAGGATGATTGTCAGTGCCAACCTTCAAGTCCTCATCGTCTTTATTTGTACCATTGATAGTGCTAACCAACTTTGCAGAAGTCAGAAACCTTGTAAGGTGGCACCCCCCCTGGTGCTCCACAGCTATGCCCGAGCATGAAAATAAGATTGTGTCTCCTACAGAAAATCGCAATTTAAATTATTTATAACTGGTTGTGTTCCAATATATTTTGTTGGAAACTGAGAAGGCTAAGCATATATAATCACCATTGTACAAAGTAATAGAGGCCACAAAATTAGACAAATGTGACACTAGCCGATCAACGGGCCCAGACTGAACACCTTCACCATAGTCCCCAAGGACCCAACCTAGTTTAAGGAAACAACACATTAAGGCAACTGTGAATAATCAAATAAAGCTATGAAAATCTGAGGGGAAACTTAGCAGAAAAGAGGAAGATCTAGCAGACCCGAGACCAATGATCCATTCTTGGAAGCTCTTCTGCTCTTACAAAAGCCTATATTGAGATGATCAGCTCCCCTCTTAGATTTCCGCATCTTTTTCAAGTCTGGAGCAAAACCCTTTAGAAAGTTAAACATTATGGAAAAATGTGTCGTCATAAGCAGTGAAGCAGCGATATAAAACTATAACCAAGCAACTAATCAGGAACGCTTATGTCAGGGTTGCTGGTCCTTGACTTGCCCGAAAAACTAACAGTGACATGGTTGGGGTCCCCAAAGAAGGTGGCCAAATAGCATCATTTCTTAGCGCAATTATCATATATACATGTATTTGAAGTGCCACCTTGCTCCCCCAAAACATACATGTCAGGTATCATTATTGGGCGAACAGTTTACCACAATCACAACTGAAGAAAGGTGCTCACTTATACCGATATTTTTAGGCGCAGGTTGTGGTACAATGGGACTAAGGTAGTCAAACTAGGCTTTACATTACATAGGACAATATGTAACATGTTCTCTTCTACTACTTAGCCTAGTCCAGCAATACGAAAACACCCTAGAAGCCGTATATGCACTGCAGCCACAAAAAATGAATAACTTCCTCATTCCAAAGATTTCCTCCTGTCCGTCTGGAAGAGGAAATGCAAAGAGGCGAGAAGGGGGGGGGGGGGGTCTAGGGTGCAGGAGACGCTTATAGCATAGGGTGGGCAGTCCAGGACACAAGGGTCCTGGTACTACATCCCTTCCCTCCCTCTTGGGTGACATCAGGCACGTTAAACCGTAAGTTTGACTTCAAAATTCTTGTGGTGGGAGAGGGGAACGCCGACATCAATTCTTGTGCCCCATGTCTTGTAGTATGGAGGTATAGTGGTTTTTCTCTTTTACCTCCATCCGATTACATGTGTCCATCTAATTGGAACTTTTACTTCATCGGGTCGACTTCTTGATTAGGTGGTACAATTTTAGTGTTCATGCATACAATCTTTGTTTAGAGGCACGGTTAAAGGATCTAGTATGATTTCTAAGAAACAAGCAGCGCTACAAGAGTAACAGAAGCACGTGAATAATCTTGCGCGGATTCAAATCAGTTCAATTGTGTTCCTTTGTTGACTTATCAAGAGCATGTTTTTTTTAAAATATTGTGAGAGCTTGTTTCAATGCATCATTTTAACAGCTATATTCCTGCCCATGCGTTCATTGAACTGGGCCACAAGGTTAGCGTAACCTCTGTTGTTCAAGCAACCATTTGGTCTGTTATTTGCAATAACTCCTTGCACACAAATCTCATTGGAAACTTTGGCTGCATGGGCATCCCATCTGCACTGGGTTTCCTGGGTGACTTTCTATTGTCTCCATCTATACAGACAACACAAACAGAACATTGTTTATCTTACAGACTTTGTGCAACCATTTCCTACAAAAAAATTGCATGTCGAAATCCAATCCAGCCGCAAGAAGATGAAAACTTGAATCAAAGTACTTAATGTATTTGCACAACTGAAACCATTTCAAATTATTCTATTTCCTCCACCAAAATCGTGCAGATCTAAGAATAGTACAAGACGGAAAGTTACCTTCCTTTGGGCAGTACAAGAGGCTGGTTAGTGTCGACTCGTCCCGCAGGCTTCGGTTCCACGGCGGGATCTTGCACCGTGAGGCTCGTGGAAGGAAGGACGAGCCTACACAGGCGGTGAGGGACAAGATTTCAATGGCGGCAAGGTGGCTCGAGCGGCGGCGGCGGCGAAACCTAGGACGCTCCTGCTCTCAGCTCGGGTAAATAAATAGCTCCAGAGTTGAGGGGGTATTCTGGTCTATACCTGGCCATCCGGGCCGTGCTTAACGGGCCGGCCCGAGGCCCGCAATTTTCGGCCCGGCACGAGAACGGCATGGCCCGCCTCTGATCGTGCAGTGCCACGGCCCGGCACGCCACGGGCCCGTGCCCAACTCCGAGCTCAGGCATGCGGGCGGGCCCGGCACGGCACGGTAGCTTTCATGCCGGCCCATGGCACGGCGGGCACGGCCCGACCCGATAGCACGGATGCGGCACGCGGCGCGGGAGCGGGCACGGCGATGCGGACGCGGGCACGCGGCGCGGGAGCGAGCTGGAGCGGGCACGCCGTGTTGGAGCGGGCACGCCGGGCCGCTGTCGGGTCGTGCCGGCGCGCAAACGGCACGCCGCGCGCGGCACGATGGCACGGTTACGGCACGCCGGCCCGGTTACGGCCCATTAGGCACGTTTTTTTCTTTTTTATTCGTTTTTTCAAAATTTGAACTTCAAACAACTCTATCTTTATCTTTTGCTATAAAAAGGGCCTCACACCCCCTACATTCAGCACACTCAATCCACACTTCTCATCATACATTCCCACACTTCTCATACCATGGAAGAGCCTCCCCCTCCCCCGTTCAACACAAACCCCGCGGGGCATCACCCCATTCCGATGATCAACTTCCCACTTGAGCAATTTGGTCTTCGAGTGGAAGATTACCCCCTCCTAAGCCCCACCCCCACCCCCACCCCCACCTATACTCAGCCGATGGCCCACCCCCTCCCTCTCAGCCGATGCCTTCGAGTGGTAGTACCGGCGGCGGCACGTCTTCCTCCTCCACCGGCACGAAGAGGCGGCGGCGAACCTCCTGGGTGTGGAAGGATGGCCATTACGGTCCTCGAAGATGGCACCAAGCAATTCGACGCGGTGTGCATGTGGCCGGATTGCAACAAGGTCCTCACCGGCAACTCCTCCATGGGAACCGGCCACTTGGAGCGGCACGTGAAGTCACACGGGATCAAGATGGGCGAGGAGATGGCGAGAAGACAAGGCGACCTTCCCTTCCAACCCGACGGGCAGGTAATGAACTGGAACTATGATGCAGACATATCTCGTCGAGGTCTATGTAGTGTGATAGCTTCGCATGATTTACCGCTTGGATTTGGGGCGTATCGCGCTGTTGTCGATTGGATTAAAACTTGTCACAATCCACGCTATGAACCTGTTTCTAGGCAAACTACATCTAGGGATATGAAAAAACTAGCTAAAGAACTTCAAAATGATCTAAAAGATGAATTTGCAAAGTGTGTATTTTCAGTTTCATTAACATCTGATATCTGGAGTGGTAGAGCTAAGCAAGATTATCTAAGTGTTGTTGCTCATTATGTGGACAGTAATACTTGGGAACTTAAAAAAGGTTTGCTTGGATTTGAATTAATTGATGTTAGCCATACCGGTCCCGCCATAGCCGCCAAAATCTTGCAAGTCGTGGAAGAATTTGGTCATGAGAATAAGGTGTTTGCAATAACTTTAGATAATGCTTCAAACAATACTAGGGCAATGACTGATCTCATTCCCAAACTTTTTTCTTATTCTGCACCACACCTTTTCCATCAACGTTGTGCATGCCATATTATTAATCTTATTGCTAAAAGTGCTTTAAAGCTAATGAAAGCACCCATTGAGAAAATAAGAAGTGGCATAACTTATCTAAGTGTTTCTAATCCACGACTAGCTGAGTATAAGCGGTAGTGTGATGCAGCTTCACATGCCTGTCATGTCTACAATGTTGATATGGATATTAGATGGAACTCCACATACGTAATGATTAGAGATTTGATCCGTGATAAAGAACAGTTTACCTACTTTGTTAATTCAACAAGCGGTGGAACAATCTATATCACGAATCAAGACTGGGTTATGTCACAAATGATAATGGACTTTCTAGAAGTTCTTTACTATGCAACTAACATTTTATCAGGGGTTTATTATCCCACATCTCCTCTGCTAGTGCATCAGATTGTATTGATTGCTAATCACTTGAAGGAGTATGAACATGATGAAATGTTAAGAGAAGCTGTTAAAAAAATGAAAGAATTTTTTTAAAAAATATTGGAAAGAAATCCCTGATTTGTATGCATTTGCATTTATTTTGGACCCAAGGGCTAAACTTGAGAGATTAGGATATGCTCTTTTGATAAGGGGTGGCCCGATCTTCTCAGTGAGCGGTGGGTAGATGGATGATGGTGGAAGATAACTTGCGAGAATCCGACGAACTCTCCGGCTGTTCCCCCGTTGCCAATGCAACAGCTCTTCAACCCAATGGATATTCGCGACGCCTCACACCGATGCAACGTAGCCGCCGACCACGAAGCGGTTTTGCAATCTACTAATTCCCAGTGGAACAACAGATCACACTCAAACTTCGGATAATAATCTCCAGAGCGCAACACAGTGGAGAGGTTGAATTCCTGAGCGCAACACAGAGGAACTCGAATATAGATGAATGCTTGGAGCAAATTCGATCTAGGGTTTATCTTAAACGTGGTCTAAACCTAAAAGCCACGAAATTACAAGCCTTATAAAGGCTGCTGGACGTCCAACATTGTGTTGGAGTCAAAACCTAACTTTCCTAACTTTAACGGACTCTGTTTGGAAACAGGCAGAAAATAACTCGTGACCGCGCCCAGTCCGAGCCGAACCGGGGCATGGGGCCGGACCCATTGGAAAGCCCTTCAAATTGCCTTTTCAGATTGTGCTTCTTTACTCTATTTGGAGTCCGTATAAAGAATCCACGTCCGTTTCAAATTCAGGACTTCTGTCAGTCCGAACCGAATCTGAACAAATCTTGAATCCGAATTGGAAAGGATCTTTCTTTGTTTGCAGCATCCCTTCTTCGCGTGATGGCTCCACTTCCTCCCTCGACTCACTCGTGCTAGCCACCTTGATGTTTGTCAACAGCCTCCATTCCTTGCCCACATCTTCTTCTCCATTCGCCATTATCTTCATTAACTCAAACCTAATGATACATAAACATAATAACTTAGGCAGTATAACATTCTTATAATTCATGGTATCATATCCAACTAGGAATGAGTTCACCTTATAATAATCATCGATCAGGCTTAATATTTCCTTCCAGTTTAAGCATGGATAATCATCATAATCCACTGATATATCCTTATCATCTTTCTTTATTAATAACCGCCTTAGAGGTAGACTATTCTGCATATCAATACGATGTTAAGTGCAAGCTCACTGATCTGTACTTGAAGTACGAGAATAAGTATGCAGCGACAGTTCGTCCGCCCCGTCCTCCACCAGCTATACAAGCCGGAAAGAAGAAAACAATCTTCAAGCTCTTCAGCAGCTCTAGCTCCAGTTCAAGCACCTCCGTTGCTCCTCGACGCAGCGAGTTAGGTGTTTACCTCAATGACCAGGTGCTCCCCCATGACGAAGAAGAAGAAGAGTTCAACATCTTGCAATGGTGGCATGATCATAAAAGTACCTATCCGGTGCTTTCCATACTTGCACGGGATGTGTTAACTGTCCCCGTATCAACAACATCGTCGGAGGGAACTTTTAGTCTAAGTGGAAGAGTACTCGAGCCAAGAAGATCAAGTCTCCACCCTTCAATGGTGAAGAGTTTAATGACGGTGAAAGATCGCGAGCGGGCGAAGCGGATATCTCAACACATGCCGGAGGACCCCGAGTTGTTGGCTGCGATGGAGAGCTTTCGTATCCAAGGCAATGAAGAAGAATAGTTGTTTATCCTCTTTGTAATTTTCTTTTTTATTTCTATAATTTGAACTCGGTCTGTAATATGAACAATTAAGTAGGAGAGCAGCAAGTTTCAGACGCACTCTTTCCTTACCAGGGTACCAGAGGGGACTGGAAGGTTTTAATGAGGCGGCTTGCTAGCTAAATAAAAATTATTATGATCATATCAAACTTTGTATTGTATTGTATTTTTTTTACTCTAAGAAAGATAAAACATCATAAAACAGGACAAAAAACAACATAAAATAGGATAAAAACAGCATAAAACAGGATAAAAATCGAAAAAGGTAAAAACGTGCCTACCGGGCCGTGCCCGGCCGCCGGGCCCTATCCGTGCCAACCGTGCCGTGCCGGAGGCCGAGCTCAGGCACGCGGGCCAGCCCGGCCACGGCCCGTTTACTAATCGTGCCTACCGGGCCGGGCCGTAGTCGTGCCGTGCCGGACGCGTAGCGGTCGTGGCGTGCCGGGCCGGCCCGATGGCCAGGTATATTCTGGTCTCTCCAATCCGTGCGAGGCCCAAGTAAGCGGGTTAACGGGCCGGCCTGACCAACCTCGCCCATAAACGGGCCAGCCCAGCCTATGCGCCGTGGTAGGAGATTAAAATTAAATTAGAGTGAAAAGGGAGACTTTAAGAAGGTCCATCCCGCGCCGATCGGAGGCAGCGGCGCGTCCGTCCCGAAGCCCCCCGGAAGCGCGCGCTTGCACAGCCCCGCGTGCTTTGTACGAAGCCGTGGTGTAGAACTGCTTCGCATTTCGTACGGGATGTAAGGTAACGTACGAGATCTAAGATTATATAGTTTTAGATTGTGCATATAACTACACTACACTATAGATATAAATACATAGATTTAGATTATATGTACAACTATATAGTTAGATTTAGATTATATGTACAACTATATAGTTAGACTTAGCTTGTATGGACAATTACGAACACGTACAACTATATAGACTCAGGTTGTATATAAACTCAGACGTACAACTACACAGACTCAGCTTGTACGTACAACTATATAGACTCGGATGTACAACTAAACAGACTCAGCCATACAACTACATAGACTCTGGCATACAACTACACGGACTCTGGCGTACAACTACACAGACTCAGGCGTACAATCAGGGACTCAGGTTGTACGAACTATACATAACCGGAAGTCAAAAAAAAAATTCGTCAAAACCTATCAACATGGCATCTAGTTTTGAAAATCTCGACACAAAGAGCTCAAAAGTGAAAACGGTTCATAATTTGGACAAACGGTTCTCGAGATATTTTGTTTTGAAATTTCGTTTTTGAAAAATAAAAGGGAAAACTGTCCTCCAACCTCTCTCGTGCCCATTTCTCTATAATCCTCATCCCCACTTCTATTCTGGTAGCGACACTTGGCGAACATGCAAACAATTAAGTGGACCAAACCAAGCAAAAAGCGACACTTGTCAGCACAAGAGTGAGGGTAAAGTTCCCTTTACAAAGAGAAGCCTTCTTTTTTTAGTGATTTCCATTTAGGCGTATCTCTAAAAAAAGAGAGACCTTTAAGAAGGTCCATCCTGCGCCGATCGGAGGCAGCGGCGCGTCCGTCCCGAAGCCCCCGCGTACTCGTCCCGGAAGTGCGCGCTTGCACAGCCCCCGCGTGCTTTGTACGAAGCCGTGTGATACGTCTCAAACGTATCTATAATTTCTTATGTTCCATGCTTATATTATACCAATTGCTACATGTTTTATATACACTTTATATGGTTTTTATGCATTTTCTGGGACTAACCTATTAACAAGATGCCACAGTGCCAGTTCCCTGTTTTCTGCTGTTTTTGGTTTCAGAAAAGCTGTTAAGGAAATATTCTCGAAATTGGACGAAACAAAAAGCCAATACCCCTATTTTTCCCGGAACCATCCAGAACACCGAAGAGGATACGGAGGAGAGCCACGAGGCGGCCTCACCTGGTGGAGGCGTGATACGTCTCAAACGTATCTATAATTTATTATGTTCCATGCTTATATTATACCATTTGCTACATGTTTTATATACACTTTGCATTGTTTTATGCATTTTTTGGGACTAACCTATTAACAAGATGCCACAGTGCCAGTTCCCTGTTTTCTGCTGTTTTTGGTTTCAGAAAACCACTTAAGGAAATATTCTCGGAGTTGGACGAATTTAATACCAAAGTCCCTATTTTTCACGGGAGGTTCCAGAACACCGAAGACCTAACGGAGAGGGGCCACGAGGCCCCCAGATGAGGTGCCAGCGCGGCCCCACTTCTGGCCGCGCCAGCACCTGAGGAGGGAGCCTCGGCCCTCCACCGCCTTCGCCCTTTCGCCTATTTAAAGTCCCCGACAATACAAGACCTAATACCCGAACACTTTTCCACGAAACATTACGGAGCCGCCGCCGTCGTCAACCCTAGTTCGGGAGGGTTCAGAAGCTCTTCCCGGCACCTTGCCGGAGAGGGGAATCATCACCGGAGGGCTCTACATCACCATGCCCGCCTCCGGACTGATGCGTGAGTAGTTCATCCTTGGACTACAGGTCCATAACAGTAGCTAGATGGTTGTCTTCTCCTACTGTGCCATCATGTTTAGATCTTGTGAGCTGCCTATCATGATCAAGATCATCTTTATGTAATGCTACATGTTGTGTTTGCTGGGATCCGATGGATATTGAATACTATGTCATTTGCTTTATAATATATCATGTTGTGTGTTGTTTATGATCTTGCATGCTCTCCGTTGCTAGTAGATGCTCTGGCCAAGTAGATGCTTGTGACTCCAAGAGGGGGTATTTATGCTTGATAGTGGGTTCATGTCTCTATTTAATCTGGCGTAGTGACAACAAGTTTTAAGATTGTAGATGTACTGTTGCTACTAGGGATAAAACAATAGTACTTTGTCTACGGATAATTGTATTACTTACATTACACACTTTGCCTGATGCAATAATCCGTTGCTTGCAACTTAATACTGAAAGGGGTGCGGACGCTAACCGGAAGGTGGATTATTAGTCATAGATGCGGTTGGAACGGTCTATGTATATTGTTGTAATGCCCAAATGAATCTCATACTAGACATCATGACATTAGTATATGCATCATTATGCAGCTCTTTATTCTGTCAATTGCCCAGCTGTAATTTGTTTACCCACATGTATGCTATTATTATTATTTATGGAGAGACACCACTAGTGAAATGTGGACCCCGGTCCTTTTCTTTAAACTGATAATACAACCAACTGCAAACTGCTTTCTTTCATTCTCTGCAAACATCATCTTCCACACATACGTTTAATTCTTTGTTACAGCAAGCCGGTGAGATTGACAACCTCACTGTTTCGTTGGGGCAAAGTACTTTGATTGTGCTGTGTGCAGGTTCCACGTTAGTGATCGTAAACGGCGCCACCGACAACCTTCAGACGTGTTCTTCATCTCCTACTGGTTCGATAACCTTGGTTTCATAACTGAGGGAAGTCCATTAACTTTGCAAAAAGAGCTGGCAAATGGGGTGCCCAGTCCCAATTAATTACAACTTTAACTGCTTCATTCTCTTCACATTTTTGCCCAGATCCAATCAGCTAAGCAATGAAACCAGTGAATAACTACATGTGTAAACAAAAGAGAATAAGAAGGATGATATCGTCCTTCAATGGGAGCCGCTCTTGAAAGTCTGGTTAACGAGGGGGTAGAGTGCCCATTACCATTCGTTGACAGCAACAAACACCTCTCAAAAACTTACTTTTATGCTCTCTATATGATTTCAAAAACCTATAAAAACTAAAAAGCTCTAGCACATGCTTGTATCCCTGCTTCCCTCTGCGAAGGGCCTTTCTTTTACTTTATGTTGAGTCAGTTTACCCACTTGTTTCTGTCTTAGAAGCAAACACTTGTGTCAACTTTGTGTGCAACAATTCTTACATGCTTACTTATTGCACTTAATATGTTTCTTTGTGTTGACAACTATCTTTATGATATACATGTTACAAGTTCAAAGCCAATGCTGAAACCTAAATCTTCCTATGTCACTACAAGAAATCGGGTCTATTGCAACAACGGTATTCGTGGCAATAGGTGTCGAATTGTGGCAATAGGTACCTATTGCAACGATATTGATTTCGTTGCCACCCGATGCGAAAGGTCGTATGGTAATAGGTTATTGCCACGAAAAACAAAATGTGGCAAAAAAGTTTACAATTGCAACGACTATGTGGCAAGTCGCCACATTTTTTCTTGTCGCAACACGCGCTAACTTGCCACAATTTGGTTCGTAGGGATAGCTTACAGCAACAGTTGCCAAACCCGTGGCGATTGCCCGTTTGTGGCAATAGGCATTCGTGGCGATAGCCTATTCCAACAACACCATATTCGTGGCGCAAGCCCTTCCGTTGCAAGATGTAATTGTTGCAATAGACCCGAAGCCCTATGGCAACAATCCTTATTTTCGTGGAAACACCTATTTTGCCACAAACCCTCCGTCTGTGGCATTAGTTTATGGCAACAACTCTGGTCTCGTGGCAACAAAAAATTGCAACAAGATAGTTTAGGTGGCGAGAAATAGTTATCGCAACGACTAAAATATTTATGGCGAGAAGCTGTTGCGACAATACCAACGGTTCGTGGCGGAAGGACTATTTCAACAAAACTGAATTTCGTTGCACCAAACTGCTATCACAACAGTGGAACTATTTGTGGCGAGAAACTATTGCGACACTACAATTGATTCATGGCAAAAGGCCTATTTCAACGAAATTAAATTAGGTGGTACTAAGCAATTATCTCAACATTCATCATGATTGTGGCGAAAAGTTATTTCAACAGTGCTAAGCTTAACGTGGCAACATCTTAACGCAACAGAGCTGGTCGGCGTGGCAGCTACCATGTTGCAACCAATACTTGTTTGTGGTAATAGACTATTGCAACCAAAAAAAAAATACATGCATTCAGTTATCCATAAAATATCATATTCCGCATAGCAAATATTCATAAAATGAAACCGACATATAATTTAGGAATCATTCAACGTACGAATGTGCCATCCTAATCTAGTGCAAAGGCTAAAATGATCGTGGTGGTCGTGGTCAATAGTCCAGTCCAGCTCAGTCCAACCCAATCCAGTAGTCCATTCCAGTCCATTCGAGTCGAGTTAAAGTTTTGGATCCTGCAATTAAAAATTATTTAGCTCAAGTTAATTGGTAAGTAGTAGAATATAACACAAGTGGTACAAGCTAGCAAGTGAAGTTTAATATTAGAGCATGTACCAGAAGAAGCCGTACTTGTAAATACAAAACATAGGGATGACGAAGAGTAAAGCAATGAAGTAATCACTTTCTATATTAGAGCATGTACCAGAAGAAGCCGTATTTACAATACTTGTAAATACAAAACATAGGGATGACTGAGGTATTTACAATACTTGTAAATACAAAACATAGGGATGACGGAGAGTAAGCAATGAAGTAATCACTTTCTGTAAAGACATGCAAATACATATGTAGGGATGTAAAGAACGACTAAAGTCATATATCACTTTCTGTAGGGATGATAGATATGCACAAGTCTTACTCATTCAGATTAGGAAAATCAAGTGCAGATGAGTGTACAAATATATCGTCATCAGATAAAAACTTGAAAATTCAAACTCATCTCAACAGCAATCATGCAAGGTGCAAAGCATGTAACGACTTACCATTGCTCGAAATTGTCTATTGTTCCTTGTAGCTTGCAGAAGCGTATTTGGAGCAATTACATTGTTCCTTGTACCTACAGCCCCTGCAGTACTAGCTTTGTGTGGAAGAGCAGTTTGCAGGATTGGATTAATATTTTCTTTGCCAACCACTGTTTTCTTGGGCGTCTGCAATAGATTGCAAAGAGAACAGTGCGATAGCAAATCAGTGAAATCATTCTAAGTAAATATTGTATTGTCTAATAGAATAATGTCATAGCCTAACTTACTAGCACTATCATCAGGTACAGACCAACAGTCATACATCAGAACATTTATGTTATGGCTAAGATTTTAGCAGTACCACAAGAAAATTTGATCCAACACATGCAAATGGCTCACTATTGAATGAATGGATGTAAAAATATCTAACTTCAGTGCACTGATAAAGATGAGGTATGGTCAGTTTATCTAAACTTCAAGATCGAGCAAAGAAAATATGACATGTAAATTAGAGTCATTATCAACACATGCATAACCCTTGCCCAATAGATGAATAAAAAGGCATAAGTGCAAGTTTCAGGTTCAAGCAAATATGATCAAATATGATCCTTAGTTAGTAACAAACTAGCAAACAATCTAGAAAGGACTATAATCACCTGATGTAATTGCGCCTGTTTGGTTTCCATCTTTTGGGTCAACAGTGCTAACTTTGCCATCATGTTTTGCTCAAATTCCAGTCTTGATTTTCGCTCCTCGTCCAACAACCTATCTCTTTCAGCACGCTCTTCTTCTAACATCTTCTCAAGGTTTTCTCTCTCAGCACGCTCAATGTCAATCCTCTCTTGTGTGTTTTCACGTTCAGCTTGTAACTGATCTTGTAATTCGGTGACCTGCTGGCTGAGCTGAGTGTTTACCTTTTCGGTCGCTGCTTGGGCACGGGCTTGATCTTGAAGCTGGGACCTAATCCTTTCAGAACCAGTTGGTGGTTTGGCCATGTATCCATACCCACGAGGCTGTGATGACTTGCAATTCAGAGTGGCTTTGTACGTGGTCTGGAAAATATTGCTTCTTTCTTCACTTGAAATTGGACCATGCATTTCAGCCTCTTTGTTTTGAATCTCTTTAGATGCTTTGTCCTAAATACGACAGGCATAGTCCCATTAGATGAAACAACATCCAACATGCACAACAGTAAAGAACTAGAGAATAGACAGATTTCATTTTACTCACATAGACATCTTGCGACTCTTTGCTACTCCATGTTCCATTCTTCTTGTGGGTAAGTTCCCAAAGAGCAACACAATCTGGCTCTTCTCCGGTTTCCAAGTTTCTCTGCATGTAGTAAAACATTAGATGCTTGAAACATTATGAATTTATACATTCTGGTTATATATAAAAAGTTTTTTCATGATAGTGAAGTGTCATTGCACAAGATGAATGTTATTGCTGCACTATGTTCAAATTCTGAAGCAAGAAGAATAAAAAGAATGAGCGGGCAAAGCAATTAGTACCTTCTCAAAACTTAGTTGTGAGTAAGATTTTGATCCAACTCTATGATTTGTCTTCAGTTTCTTACGGTTGTCCGAGTTCTTTTGGCTGATTTCCTATTCATTCATTGGAAAAAAAATATAACTAGTCAAACTAGCCCTTTCACCTAAGTTCACAATTCACAAACAATGAGATTAGAGATAACCTTGAATTTTGAATCAGTGCCAAAGTACTCAATCAACCATTGCCACTCCTCAGGTTGTACATCTTCAGGCACATTCGCCAATCTAGCAGCATCTGTTTTGTACGCCTTGTAAGTGGCGCTTAGAGTTGAACGCCAACCTCTATATCGCTCATGTGCAACTTTGAGAACTTTTTCCTCAGTTGCCACTGTATCGTCCAAGTCATATCTGTCCTGCAATGCGTACAACAAATGTCTATGCTTAAACAACGCTTTATGAATGGTAAAATATAGTGTTGATGTTTCGGTCATCGAAAATATAAGACCTGTTGAGTTTGATGAAGTTCAAATCGAATATGATGATGGTACGGATGATGATGAGGCTTACGTAAATGATGGCCATGTTGCTCCTATTGGACAAGAAGGATTGGATGATGACCAGGGGTTCTTTGTTTAGGTGTTTCATCTCTTGGTAAGTTCCATATTGTTGCTCATACCATATTTCTATACTACCTCTTATGCTTGTTACATTTGTTGACTTATGTTGTTTTTGGTAGTTTCCATTCAGATTTTTTTATCTGAGAGCAATGCCAATGATTTTTTTCTCAGATTGTCGACAATTTGGAGTTCAGACGTCGATTAGGTTGTACATTTGAGGTATGACATCCTTACAGTAAACCATTTTCTAGACCAAATGAGTTCGGTACACTGATGTCGCCACACCATCTAGAGTAGTTTGTATTCCAAGTATCTAATGTTTACTGTGCGTGAAACTACAATCTGAGAGCAATTTGAATTATTTTGTGCACTAAATTCTTATCTGCACTTAAGTGAGTACTAACTGTGATGCTAGTGCTTTCTGCCGGCCATGTATCCACAAGCATACTGCTGATCTATACTTGGGTGTCAAATATGAATTAACTTGAATCCTTCCTGAATCGTGGCTACACAGTTATCAAGGGAGAGCAGGGATCATCGTCGCCAGCTGGGATGGATCAGCCATCCCTCAACTAGCAAAGTTCGTTTTTGACGAAGAGAAGAGAAGAGTAGTTGCTAGTGGTCTTTTAGAGCTGTTGCTATTTTGATTACTTTGCCGTAAACTTGTGGTCTAGTGTGTGAACAATATGTACAAGTTTGGCATATGAAACTCGTGTGCTATCATGTTCAACCATGTGCTATATGTCTGGTGTGATTATTTGTTATATCCTACTATCATATGCCTTAATATATATCTTCATGCCCTGTTGTTGATCTGATGCTAAATTTCGTTGGAAATTAGGCTGGGATACAGCTGCTATGCTGCTCAATTGATCTGCTGAACATCTGTTTAAATATTGCAGGGGAGTGTTTTGCTTCACGCTACAACACTGAAGTCCACCTCGCCAACACACTCTATTAAAAGTACGACACCGATACTGCTACAAGCACACGGCAGCTCATTGGTCTCAACTTTTCTCTGAATCATGGGTGCCCGAAGTTCGAATCCCGCCGAAGCCAAAAAAGCTCTAATTTCTCTTTTGTACTGCGGTTAATTGGCTGCTCGATGCCGGACGAGTTTTGTATAGTTATTAAAAAAACAAAAAGAACTTTGACACCAACATGAGCATATCGCAATGGTATGAACCTTAATCCCCCTCAGTGAGAACGTGAGTTCGAATCCCAGCTTAGCCAAAAATGGCTCAAATTTTTCCGGTTCGAGTTGCTGCTCGCCCACCGGTCTTACTTGTCTGATCATAATTTAATATACATTAATTGCAATAATATAAATTATATTTTTATAATTATCAGGGTTCGAGTTGCTGCTCGCCCACCGGTCTTACTTGTCAGATCATAATTTAATATCCATTAATTGCAATAATATAAATTATATTTTTATATCCATTAATTGCAATAATATAAATTATATTTTTATAATTATCATAAAAATGCATAGAAGTTCTGGTTACTCCTTATTGCAACACTAAGATTGTTGCAATTAGTTGAACATATTACCATGTATGTACAATTTGTCGCAATACGTAATTGTTATTGCAACAAAATGAAATGGCTCAAATTTTTCCGGTTCGAGTTGCTGCTCGCCCACCGGTCTTACTTGTCTGATCATAATTTAATATACATTAATTGCAATAATATAAATTATATTTTTATAATTATCAGGGTTCGAGTTGCTGCTCGCCCACCGGTCTTACTTGTCAGATCATAATTTAATATCCATTAATTGCAATAATATAAATTATATTTTTATATCCATTAATTGCAATAATATAAATTATATTTTTATAATTATCATAAAAATGCATAGAAGTTCTGGTTACTCCTTATTGCAACACTAAGATTGTTGCAATTAGTTGAACATATTACCATGTATGTACAATTTGTCGCAATACGTAATTGTTATTGCAACAAAATGAACGTCCATGGAAATAAAGGTCATATTACAACCAAACATGTTTTGTTGCAATACAAAGACATTTTTTACAACAATATCTACGACTATCGCCACATGTAAGAATTGTTGCAATATATATTTGAATATTACCATAAGGATTTACTTTGTTGCGATACCTAGTCCCTATTACAACAAAACGACTAACTCGCGCAACGGAATTTGATTGTCGCGATATCGAAGCCGTATTGCAACGACCAAGCATATTGTTGCGATACACGACCTATATTGCAACAAAACGTGTGCTTATTGCAACATAAATAAATCGTGGTAATATGCGTGACCTATTACCACAAACGTGAAATTGATGGCAATATTACGTTTTATTGCAACGAAATGTGGATGTAGCAATAAATATTGTTGCAATAGACCGGATTTCTTGTAGTGTGTGTTGCTTCAATGCTCTTTTACTTAGAAACTATTGCTTTATGAGTTAACTCTTATGCAAAACTTCCTGTTTAGTTTGCTATTAAATATCAAAAACACAAAAAAAAATAGTTACTTGCATTTTATTTACTTTGTTATTATCTTGTTTGCTTCTTATTATCAAAAACACAAAAAAATTAGTTACTTGCATTAATATTTATATTTCGGTTTTGCCTTAATATTGCTAAAATGGGAAGTCCTGAAGTTGAAGTACGTTCGTTTAGGCAACAAGGAGGAGAGAATTTAAAAGATGCTTGGTATAGGATAAATGATGCTCATCATAGGTGCACTAAGAAATATTCCACCTTAATCCTTCTTAGGAATTTTTATGTTGGTATCACTAGTTGGTATAGGTACGTTCTTGACACTCTTACAGGGGGTAACTTTCTGGGTACTCCTGCTTTGGAAGCTTGCAATTTAATTGAAAGTAATGTAAGTTCATCATGTTGATTAGGAGTGATCATGCTATCACAAAAGTCTCCTGCAATATCTTTATTAGAACCTGAGCATTGAAGTTCGAAATGACCCTCTTCATAGCAAAGTTCACAAATAAAAGGATAGGTGGCACAAATTGTTTTACCAAGATCTCTTAGAACCTTATACCAACCTCTAGTATTTTCATTCCTATGATGGATACAATATTCATCTTCAATTTGATTAATTCCACAAGGTCTATGTATTCCACAAAAATTAACATGCTTATAAGAAATAGTATTTTCAGGAGTTTGAGCATGTCTATTGCAATCATTAACAACAATTTCATTTTCCATGCAAGTGTCTTTGAAAGGTTCATGATACACATCCCAATTTTCTTTAGGAACATTAATATGAGAAGCAAAGGTTCTAGAACAATCAACAATAATATGAGAATCAAGACCATATTTAGCACTAAGCTCTTGAAAACCAGCAGTTTCAACGAAAGACTTAATGCAATCATATTCATAGTTTATACCTGATTCTTTACCTTTGTCATTCTCCCAATCTTCACCATTGTTTCGAATTGTTTCAAGAAGATCCCATCTAGCTTCAACCTTCTTACTTGTGAAAGAGCCCTCTGAACAGGAATCTAGATAATCCTTGCAATGTCCTGAAAGTCTTGCATAAAAATTATTAACAGTTATTTTATCAGGAAGCTCATGGTTAGGACATTTGAGTATTAATGTTTTCAGCCTTCCCCAGGCTTGAGCAATGCTTTCTCCTTCATGAGGCCAGAAATTATATATAGAATTCCGATCTTGGTGAATCTCACTTGGAGGATAAAATTTAGAATAAAAGAGAGATACAATTTCCTCCCATCCAAGAGAGTGCCTATTCTTCAACAATTTATACCAATGCGCAACTCTTCCACCAAGTGACACAGAAAATAATTTCTTCTTAACTTTGTCCATTGAAATACCTGCACACTTGAACAACTCGCATAATTCATGTAAGAATAGCAAATGATCACCAGGATGGACAGTTCCATCCCCTACATAGCGGTTATCCATAACACGATCAATAATTTTCATAGGTATTTTAAATGGCACTATTTCTTCAGGTGGCTGTAGAATATGACAAGCATCATTAGAATTATCACATATTGGAGGCAAAGCATTATCAAGGCAAAATAATTCCTCCAAAGCTGAGGAGCAAAAATGATTATTTTTACGTCAACTAGCTTCCCCAAGCTTAGGCTTTTCCACAGCCTTAGCAATAATGGTGTCCAAAGAATTTATACTAATAATACTACTACCACTATTATGCAAACTAACTTCCATAGGTTTTTTAATTTTCTTTTCAAAAGTATCATGTCCTAATGCAATATAAATTTCATAGAGATCTCTATTTTTTTTGTTGTTTTCCATTTAGCCTACTTAGTGAAAATAAAAACAAGAAACAAAAAGTAATAACTGCAGGATCTAAAGGAGATACCTTCCAACGCTTACCTCCCCGGCAACGGCGCCAGAAAATAGCTTGATGTCTACCCACGCTTCTATTCTCGCAGAAAGTGTTGGGCCTCCAAGAGCAGAGGTTTGTAGAACAGCAGCAAGTTTCCCTTAAGTGAATCACCCAAGGTTTATCGAACTCAGGGAGGTAGAGGTCAAAGATATCCCTCTCAAGCAACCCTACAGTTAAGATACAAGAAGTCTCTTGTGTCCCCAACACACCCAATACACTTCTCAGATGTATAGGTGCACTAGTTCGGCGAAGAGATAGTGAAATACAAGTAATATGGATGATTATAAGTAGTAATTGCAATCTGAAATAAAAATGGCAGCAAGCAAACATGTAGCAGAACTTGTTGGAAACGGTGTTTCAATGCTTAGAAACAAGGCCTAGGGATCATACTTTCACTAGTGGACATTCTCAACAATGACATCAAAGCTGAATAATAAATATTATTCTCAAACACTCTCATGTTGGATGATAAACACCATTCATTGCGTAGGGCTATAAAAGCACACCCCAAAGTCTGAGTAAACAAACACCACAACGTCATAAAGGAATCACACACGGTGCACATATTGTCACCTTTACAACCGTGAATAACCCCGGAGTTCATAATAAAGTAACCTCTAGAGTGCATAATAGATAAAGAGTAGCATCACATATTCAACTAGATTACAAAGCTCGTGATCACATAAAGATCACACCATGGGAGAGAGAGATAAACCACATAGCTATCGGTAGAGCCCGCAGCCCCGGGGGAGAACTACTCACTCCTCATCGTAGGAGTCAGCAACGGCGATGGAGATGGTGGTGGAGTCGATGGAGATGGCTCCGGGGGCAATTCCCCGTCCCGGCAGGGTGCCGGAACAGAGACTTCTGTCCCCCGAAACTTGTCTTCAATGGCGGCGGCGCAGCGGAACTCTTCTCTGGAAAAGGCTTATTCTTTTAGGGTTTGCATCCCGGGGACAATATATGGGCGAAAGGGCGAAGGCCAGGAAGGCTGCCGCGCCACCCCTTGAGGTGGGCGCCTCGGTGCCCGTCTCCTTTCCCCCTCGGACTTCTGGAACGTGTCTGGAATTCTAAGGTCTTCGGTATAAAAATTGTCCAATTCCGAGAATATTTCCTTAAGTGGATTTCTGAAACCAAAAACAACAGAAAACAGGGAACTGGCACTGTGGCATCTTGTTAATAGGTTAGTTCCAGAAAATGCATAAAACAATACAAAATGTGTATAAAACATGTAGGCAATTGGTATAATATAAGCATGGAACATAAGAAATTATAGATACGTTTGAGACGTATCATGGAGTCACAAGCATTTACTTGGCCAAAGCATCTACTAGTAACGTAGAGCATGCAAGATCATAAATAACACACACATAATATATTATGAAGCAAATGACATAGTACTCAATATTAATCGGATCCCAGCAAACACAACATGTAGCATTACAATAAGATGATCTTGATCATGTTGGGTAGCTCACAAGATCTAAACATGATAGCACAAGTGGAGAAGACAACCATCTAGATACTGCTATGGACCCATAGTCCAAGGATGAACTACTCATGCATCAGTCCGGAGGCGGGCATGGTGATTTAGAGCCCTCCGGTGATGATTCCCCTCTTCGACAGGGTGCCGGGAAGAGCTTCTGAACCCTCCCGAACTAGGGTTGACAGCGGCGGCGTCTCTGGAACTTTTCGTGGAATTTTGCTCGGGTACTTAGGGTTTTTCCGTCGGGGGGATTAAATAGGCGAAAGGGCAATGCCGGTGGGCACCCGAGGGGCCCACACCACGTGGCGGTGGCCACCACCAGGTGTGGCCGCCCTATGGGCCCCCTCCGTCTCCTCTTTGGTCTTCTGGATCCTTGCAGGAAAAATAGGAGTTTTGGCTTTTGTTTCGTCCAGTTCAGAGAATATTTCCAGAACAACTTTTCTGAAACCAAAAACAACAGTGTCGCAGAAGTGGAACATGGGGTTCCCCTAGCGCTGCCCAAGTGGGTCCACCGCCTGTGGGCCCAGCACGAAGACAAACAAGGCCAAGACTCGTCCCAAGACTTGGCGGGCGCACCCACGCCGAGCAAGACCTCCCGGGTACGCAGGACCCCCGGGTCTCCTGTGCCCCGGATGGAGCCGAAGACCCCGAGAGCGTGAGTCCCCGGCAGGGCCGGGCTCCCTCTCGGGTGCAAGACCGTACAAGGAGAAGATAAGGCTTCTACCACCTTCCAGAGGATGGTAGAAGCCCCCAGAAGACTTGGGAAGCAAGGCGCGGACAGGGGACACCACCTGCCCGCTGTCAGCCCCTCTCCGCCGCTTTTCCCAAAGGCGCCAGAGATCCGACCAACTCGGTGACCGATACTTGGAGGAGAAGAGGCCATGTCACCGTCTCCACCACGGAGAGGGGTTGCTTCCCGCTAAGACCCCCTCACGCTCCTCGCGTGACCTCCGTGGTATCCCCTTTCCCTATAAAAGGAGGACCCAGGCCATGGAGGAGGAAAAGGCTTAAGAGGCAAGCAAGCACAAGCCATAGGCTAGCTCACCGGCGATCCAAGGTAGAAGACAACCACCGAGTTAGGCTAGGGCCGGGAAGGGAAGGAAGGTGATCTCCTCCGGGCAAGGATCTGTCCTCCCCCTTCCTCTAGCCGAGTACCATGCCGGGTATCTCGCCGGAGAACACCATTGTAGCCACACCATGATTCGTCCATCTATCCAGACATACAGGAGTTGGGCTGTTAGCCTTCGGGCGGCCTGAACCTGGGTAGATCGTTGTGTGCTTTCCTTGTTTGCCTACCACGTCGAGATCGGAGAGTGAGTGAGGAGCTCGCCGGCGATCGTCCCCCGGGAGACGTTTTCAGCCTGCTTCGCGCCCCTACCGAATCTACAAAGCGGGCATCTCGCATCCCCGGTGTCCGTCCTTCGAAACACGACATCTGGCGCGCCAGGTAGGGGTCGCAAGCGCTGGACTCGTTTGGATATCAAGCCACGGCGAGTTCTTCTTCGTCAAGATGTACATCGAGTTCTTCTTCGGTGGAAGCGCTATCCACCTCGACTTCTTCTTCCGGCACAAGAACTACTTCAAGATCTTCACCAACGACAAGTTCGACGTCAGGATCTGCGTCCTCAAACAAGGCGAGGTTTCCTCGTGAACAAGAGAAGGATCTTCCCCGGCAACCGGCGGACGCCGTGTCCGAGGACGGAGAAGCTCCCGGAGATCAAGCTCGACAAACGGCTCAGCAAGGCCGGGGCCTAAAGGAGGCCCTGGGGCTGCGCGAGCGCTCCTCTCCTACCCACCGGACCTCTGCAAGACTGACCCCTGCGCGAAGGCCTGGATCGCTAGCCTGGCGGACGTGCTGAACTTCGCGCTCCAGTGTTACGACTCTTCCACCTCTGCCTCCACCAGCAATGCGAGCGTCGCCGGGGCAGAGGCTGCCGTCACCGAGCCCGAAGACCATGCCGTCAAGCCTTAGCCGCTGTCCCCGGGAGAAAGACAACCTGAAGACCTTCGTGGCAAGCACCCTATGGAGCAGCCTGAGGAAGACGCTGGCCAAAACTCCAACCCTAGGCGCCGGTCCCGGGAAGACATGGAAGGCCGGGCTAGCCAGCACCTCATGACCTGCTGCATCCCGTTCCCGGCATCGATCTTCGATCTGCATCGCTTGGTGCAGATGGAAGGCGAGAAGTTGCGCCACTTCGTTTGGAGGTTCCACTAGTAGGGATATGCCTACTGCTGGCGAACAATATTTGCCTACTGCTGGCGAACAGTCGTTTGCCAGTGCGGCTCCGCCAGTGGTAGCTCATACCGCTGGCGAACACCTCTTCGCCAGTGGTAGCTCATACCGCTGGCGAACACCTCTTCGCCAGCGGTAGGTATAGTTAGCGCTGGCGAACATCGGCATTGTCCGCCAGCGGTAGTAAGTGGTAGCGCTGGCGAACAGCGAACGTTCGCCAGCGGTAGGGAAATTTGTGCGCCAGCGGTATGTTTTCCAAAATTTAATTTTTTTTATTAAAAAATTGCATTACCAAGATTATATATCAATATAGCAGCAGATATTTCATATAGAATTCCAGAAAATCAAGAAGTGTACATAATTTGAGAACTAGACATAGACAATGACCAAATATTGATTTATCACATATGCATTACAAACATGTTCATCACCCATGCATTACAAATATATTGTTCATCGCACACAAGCATCGGAATTAAGTTTGGTCGCAAGTTTTCCAAAACAAGTGGTCGGGTAAGTTACAACCATCACATAGACATATATAAAACCTAGCTAGAGACGATGAGGGGATCACGAGGAAGTTGGTCTTCATCTTCTGGGTCGAAGCTTCTAGCTTCCGGCTCCTCCTTCGGTTGCTCCACTCCTTCATCCCTATACACAACATTTTAATCATCGGCATCTCTAGACAATACGAAACTATAAAAAAGAATGATGCCTCATATAGGGAAACACACAAGCAATCCTGATAGTTTTGTTGAACCAAGTAGGGGGCACACAACTTATATGTGTGGATGATACAAGGTTCAACAAACTATCAGGATATTGTATAGTGCGCCACATCATTTTAATCATCGACATTCTAGAAATGAAGTATGGTCAACTAAAAAGAATGCCTCATACTTGGACTGGACAAACAAATTCGGAGATGGCGTAAGTGAAATCCAGTGGGATGCAGAAAATGTGAATATATTCGTGCACATCACAAGTTTCACTCACGCCACCTCTGTATCACATAGTGTCACAACATTTTAATCATCGGCATTCTAAAGAATACAAAACTAATAAACAAGATTTACACCTAATAACAACAGAGCTATTAACTTGGAAAGAGTTACAATCATCACCATCAAACATATTTTGTTTCTATTTCAATCCAACATAGGGACATAATTCGACCTTACTACAGGTTACGGTTAGAGTTTTAGAGTTCTAGCTGCTCAAAATTTCAGCACTTGGGGTTTCCATAGAACAACAATATTGTCTTACTGGATTAAAATTCAATAGGAAGCTTACCACCTTGCTGCGGGCGTGACGAGCTCGGTGTTGACCGCGCCTTGCTGCGGCTCCCTCAGCAGCGTCTCCTTGCCCGCCCCAGCGGCCGCCGTAGCCACGTGCTGGCCGCGATGGGGCGCTTGCCCGAGGGGGATAGGCCACCAGCGCCTCGGCTTCGGTGGGGCGCCTGCCCGAGGGGGATAGGCCACCAACGTCGCACCCAAGTTCTTTAGGCTGGAGGAATATGGGGCGACGGCAGAGGGTGAGGTGGGAGCGGAGCGCGGTGGATGTGGCGGGTGTCGGGGTGGGGAGCGGCCCGCTGCGCTGGAGGCAGCGGCGGCGGTCGAGGATCTTGAGCTGGGCGTCGCGGAGGAGGAGCGGGTCCAGGAAGCGCACGGCCTGGAGCCAGTCGAGGCGATCGCGGAGGCGAGGGAGGTCGGGGAAGAAGATGCACTCGATGGCGACGACGTAGGCGTCCTCGTCGCGAACCTCCCAGCGGCGGCGCTTGGAGGAGGTGGACGCTGAGGCGGAGGAGGGGGTGGCGGAGGCAGGTCGAGGAGTGGATGGGGCTGGGGAGGGCGAGGGGGAGAGGTGGCGAGGGGAGTGGCCGGGAGAGCGGAGGATCGGGGAGGTTAGGTCCGGCGTCTCTCGGTCTAGGGTTAGGTCTTGAGGTCTTGGTGAATTGGGGATCGGGGAGGAGAAGGGTGGTGGGGCTGTGCAGCGTGAGAGAGAGAGTGATGAGGACATCCATACACTTGACACATCTTCACCTCATGTTGATGATCACCAACTTGCTGCAAAGAAGTCCAATGATGAAATCAGAATTGGTCCTATTACAAGAGCTCGTGCAAAGCTATTAGAACAACAGGTGAACTCACTCCTAATAGAATCTGAATATTTCGTTAATGAGAATTGTTTACTGCCTAAGTCTTTCTTTGTGTGCATACTTAGGTTTGTTGATCAAGAAGGCATAGCACGAGGGAGCGAGAAGCTACAGCTTTGGAATAAGAGGATCAACGCGTCGAGTACTCAAGCTGAAGAGGACGTGAGGGAGGAGAGGGAGGCAGCGTCTAAGGGCCAGGGAGGCCACCACGCCACACATGGGCAGGCGCCACATCAGGCCTGCGTGCCTTAAGGCTGAACCAAACTCTTTGGGTCAGTTTGTATCTAGTTGGGTCGAACCAATTTGAGTTCAAGTCGGATGGGTTGCACCAGGTCGGTACTGTAGCTACAGTACGCCCATCCCCTTATATGCTAGTCCTAGCCGCCATAGAGAGGCAGACCACGTTTAGATTAAACCCTAGTTTCTAGTTGAACAGCGAAAGCTTTCCTCTGAAATTACATATCTCCAATTCGTATCGATCTGGAGAGTTGAACATCAATTGAAGTGTGATCTGTTCTTTCCATTGGGAATTAGTAGATTGCAATTATACCGTTTCGTGGTCGACGGCTACGTGCGCAAGTGTGTGAAGTCGTGAATATCCAAAGGGTAGAGAGCTGCTGCATTGGCATCAGGGATCTAGCAAGGAGAGTTCATCGGTGACACCAAGTTATCCATCATCCAACGACGTGCTCAACGAGAAGATCGGGCAACCCCATATCAGAGAGGGGCTGTGCGCTAGTGTGGTGGTGGCGCGTGTATGTGTGGTGCAATGACAAAAACCGCTGGCGAATAAGGGACAGGTTCGGCACCGGTATGATTTGCTAACGCCGCCATCCTATCGCAGGCGCACCAAGTTAGACGTTAGCCAGCGATAAGAATTGTACCGCTAGCGAACAACTAATTCTGTTCGCCAGCGCTAAGTCCAGAATATAGCTGTCCCAGCCAGACGCTACCGCTGGCGAACATTATTAGTTGTCCGCCAGCGGTAGCACTTTTACCACTGGCGTACAGAACATTTTGCTCGCCAGCGCTATAATTAGTGGCGAACACAAAAAAACGTTCGCCAGCAGTATTGTGGTGGCTATAAGCCTTTCCCTACTAGTTTTCCGAGCAGTCGCAGACAGGATACCTGCCACGGATTCCTGGAACATCGCATAATCCTCCTCTTCCACGTGAACGTGTGCAACGCAAGGATGCGTGTGAAGCTGAGCACCCGGCTGGTTGCAACCCTGGAGGAACTGTGGATGATAGTCGATCGATGCTCTCGGGCTGAGGAAGCCATTGACGCCCCACCTCGTGTTATCCTCTGAGATTTGCGGAGCCTTGTACCCGGAAAGGACCATGTTGCAGCAAGATGTACCCGGAAGCAGTAAATTGTCGCTCAAGAACTCCTATCATGAATTAAAGATAAGTTATCCCGAAAGCCCATTGATCTCCTATGAATCATATCTCTTCGCGGATAAAACTAGTGCAAAGTATGCTAGCAACTAGCAAAGGCAAAGGCTCGACCGTCGTGCGAGCTCTCGCAGGGTAGCGGCTCTCCCGGGGGTAGCAAGCGGTGCGAAAGGCCAAAATACCACCCGGGGGCGAGCGCACCATCAGAGTGAGCGGCCTTCTCAGGTATCTGTGGGGCTTGTGAGCGCATTCCTGATTAGTCGGGGCCTCACTTGCATGCCTGCTGGCCAGAAGGTCCCTCAAGGACGTGGAGAACAGTAATCAAAGCAAAGACAAGTTAAAAGCACTTGTAAAAACAAAGCAGCAAGTCATTAAGTTCTAGGCTGTTACAATAAAGATCGATTGTAGCATAACGAACTAATGCAAAGTTTATCATTTCTGGGCAGCAGGGCGCTCGGACAACTTCTTGGTTGAAGAATGGCGAGGGAACTCCTTCCCCGCCACCACGGACGCTTGGGCCTTCATCGCCTGACGAGCTTCAGACGGAGATGCGTTAGCCCAGTCTGGCATGGCTGTTGACGAGTTAACATCCGCGATTGCCGCCATCACCAAGGCGGCCGTGTTCCTGCTCGCCTGGTACTTGTCGTTCACCAGCTGGAGGGCAAGCGCGTTCTTGGCAATGTGCACCTCGTTGGCCTTCTCCTTGATGAGGTCGGCGAAGACGGGCAGGCTCTGGCGGTTTGGTCCGAGAGAGTCAGGAGCGAGCTTCTTGCTCAGCTGGGCCACCCGGCGAAAGAGACCGTCGCATGCCCCGGCAAGCAGAGCAAGGCCATCCCTGTTCGAGTTCTGGAGAGTGGACAGTTCACCTGAACCTTGGTCGCAGGAGTCAGCCAGGAGCCGATTGTCCTCCTTCACCTCCGTCATCTCCTGCTCCAGCCTCTTCGGAGAATCCTCCAGCGCGGACACTTTCCGAACGACCTCTTCGGCCTTCTTCCAAAGAGGCTGGGAGCTGTCCTGCTCCTTGGCAAGCACGCCCTCGAGGATGGCTTTGGCCTGGTCTGCCTCCGTCAGCTGGACACTGCGATAATGGAGATCTTTCTCCTTCAGCTCGAGCTCTTTCTGAAGGCCATCAATGACCCCGTTCTGTCACTCGACCTCCTGCTCCAGACCACGCCTCTGGGCGCCCATGATGGCCGACATCCCAGCCAAAGCCAGAAGCTGATTGTTTAGCCGCTGCTCCTTTATCGCAAGCTCCTCCACCTTCAGCTTCTCCGCAGCGGCTCTCTCAGCGTCCTTCTTCTGGAGTTGCGCCAGCAGCACGCGCACCCTCTGAGACAGGCGGTCCAGCTTGGCCTTCCCACTCGCCATCTGGCCCACGGCCTCGCCAACCTTCTTCTCGACAGAGGCCTCTCCAGTGCGAACCTCGTCGTCCAACAGAGTCAGTCCACGCAGAACGGCGTCCATAGTTTCTTCCCGCGGATGGTGACCCTCGAAGTAGATCCCGAGGCGGTGTCCTCGTGCCGACCTCCCGGGGCCAAGCTCTCCCGGATCTTTTCTAGCTCCGCAATCTCCTCGCTGGCTCCAGAGTCCAGGGAGTAATCAGTGTACGTGACCATCTCGGAGCCGAGGAGGGAGCCCATAGACTGCGCGTTGATACGTCTCAAACGTATCTATAATTTCTTATGTTCCATGCTTATATCATACCAATTGCTACATGTTTTATATACACTTTGTGTTGTTTTATGCATTTTCTGGGACTAACCTATTAACAAGATGCCACAGTGTCAGTTCCCTGTTTTCTGCTGTTTTTGGTTTCAGAAAACCACTTAAGGAAATATTCTCGGAATTGGATGATTTTTATGCCAAAGTCCCTATTTTTCCCAACACGTTCCAGAAGTCCGAAGAGGAAACGAAGAAGGGCACCGAGGCGCCGCCATCAGGTGGGGGCGCGGCTCCCCCCCTGCCGCGCCAGCACCTGATGACGTGGCCTCGGGCCTCCACCGCCTTCGCCCTTTCGCCTACAAATACCACCCGACAATACAAGACCTAATGCCCGAACACTTTTCCACGAAACATTACGGAGCCACCGCTGTCGTCAACCCTAGTTCGGGAGGGTTCAGAAGCTCTTCCCGGCACCCTGCCGGAGAGGGGAATCATCACCGGAGGGATCTACATCACCATGCCCGCCTCCGGACTAATGCGTGAGTAGTTCATCCTTGGACTACGGGTCCATAGCAGTAGCTAGATGGTTGTCTTCTCCTATTGTGCCATCATGTTTAGATCTTGTGAGCTGCCTATCATGATCAAGATCATCTTTATGTAATGCTACATGTTGTGTTTGCTGGGATCCGATGGATATTGAATACTATGTCATTTGCTTCATAATATATCATGTTGTGTGTTGTTTATGATCTTGCATGCTCTCCGTTGCTAGTAGATGCTTGTGACTCCAAGAGGGGGTATTTATGCTCGATAGTGGGTTCATGTCTCTATTTAATCTGGGGGAGTGACAACAACCTCTAAGATTGTAGATGTACTGTTGCTACTAGGGATAAAGCAGTACTTTGTCTAAGGATAATTGTATTACTTACATTACACACTTTGCCTAATGCAATAATCTGTTGCTTGCAACTTAATACTGAAAGGGGTGCGGACGCTAACCGGAAGGTGGATTATTAGTCATAGATGCGGTTGGAACGGTCTATGTATATTGTTGTAATGCCCAAATGAATCTCACACTAGACATCATGACATTAGTGCATGCATCATTATGCAGCTCTTTATTCTGTCAATTGCCCAGCTGTAATTTGTTTACCCACATGTATGCTATTATTATTATATATGGAGAGACACCACTAGTGAACTGTGGACCCCGGTCCTTTTCTTTAAACTGATAATACAACCAACTGCAAACTGTTACTTTCATTCTCTGCAAACATCATCCTCCACACATACGTTTAATCCTTTGTTACAGCAAGCCAGTGAGATTGGCAACCTCACTGTTTCGTTGGGGTTGAGTAGTTTGATTGTGTTGTGCAGGTTCCACCTCCCTTTTCAACAAGCTGTTTTCTGGCGCCATTGCCAGGGAGACCTTCAGACGTGTTCTTCATCTCCTACTGGTTCGATAACCTTGGTTTCATAACTGAGGGAAGACTTGCTGCTGCACTCATCATACCTTCCTCTTGGGGTTTCCCAACAACACCACCGTGTGCATCACGCGTTCGGTATGTACTCCCCAGCGATCACCAGCCCTCCTTCGCCGACACCCGAGGGCTGGTGGACGGGCTGCGTCCCAGCCACGCACTTCGGCGCGCTCTTCGACACCTCTCGCTCCTCGGACGGGGTCCTAACCTCCCCGGCGGTGCCAAATCCTTTGGGAGGAACCGTGTTCACCGCGGAAGCATCTGAAGACAAGACAACCGGAGCGTAAGAATGGAAAAACTTCAAGGCCCGATGAAGAACAATCAGGGGAATTCCATGCTTACCTGCGCGTTCTGAAGCAGGAGCCTCTGCGTTGCGAGATGGAGTGGTGGCGGTAACGCTCCCCACTCCGCTCCCCCGGTGGCTGTCGGCCTCGGCCATGGGAGGAGGAAGCATCCCTGCGCTGCATTTCGGGGTGCTCGAGGCGGTGTCATCCTCCGCGCCACTACGAAGTTTCTTGCTCCTGCCGGGTCTTGGAGGCCCCGGAAGTTCCACGACGGGTGCGGCCTCTTCTGCAGCGGAGCTATTTGATTGCGAAGAAAGTGAGCGGCGACGGCGGCACCCGTCACTCCTTGGCTGCTGATAAGCTTCAAGCGTGCCACCACCTTCGAGAAGCCGCTGTCCTGACCACTGAGGTAGCCCCAGGAATCCAGCTTCTCCGGAAGTTCCGTCGGCTCCTCCCACTGAGTTTATTCCTCGGGAATCTCCACCAAGAACCACCGGTCCTGCCATTCCTCCCACTTGGACTTGATGCTCATTTGGGGGTACGACGCCTTGAGCGTCGTGCGGAAGCAGAACGTGACGCCGCCTCCCAGCCATTTGCTCTTTCCGATGCGGGGGTAGAAGAAGTGGCGGAACAAGGCCACGGACGTCATCACCCCCACAAACGCCTCGTAGAAGTGGGCAAAGACCGCCAGGTCCAAGATAGCCCCCGGCGACAAGTGCAAGAGCTTCAAATTGTAGGACTTCAAGATCTTTAGAAGGAAGTGAGAAAAAGGCGGTACGACCCCCATCAACATAAAGATGTCGAAGATGGGGATCTGCTTGGACGGCCGCACATTAGAAGGGGGGTGGACGGTCGTCGCCACTCAGGCAGGGACGTCATTCGCCGCATCGGATGCCACAACTCCCATGTGTGAGGCGGCCCGCATCTTATCATCATCGCCGGCGTACAAGCTCTCATGCAGAGCTCGCCTCCGATGAAGATTCTCCTGAATGGCGTTGCGGTCAGCCCTTTGCTGTCGCCTCACGGATCTGGGGGATGGCGGCACCCAGACGATCTCGGCGGCGCCTCTCGGCATCTTCTGCCCGACGTGCTTGGTACGCACCATCGGATCTGCGGCGGAAGCGCAAGAACAGAGGGCGGAGCGGAGATTTGAGAGCAGAGGATTTCTGGCGAAGTGAGTCGGTAACGGCAGTCCAGCCCCTGACGGATAGCTAAGAGGGTATCCCAGGCGTCACGTCGCGGCCCCATTACTCCGATGGGCGCGGGGATCGAGGAGTCGTGCCGACTTCGGCGCGACTTGATCGTTGGATGCACGATTGCGTCCAAGCCCAGCACGAATCGCAACGTGCAGCACGACTCGGTCAAAGGAGCTCGGGGGCTCACATCTACTTCATCCTGGCGGGCCCCACCAAGCAGTACAAGGATGACCAGGCGCCGGACCCACTATGACTTCTTTGGTCACAGCCCCGGCAGCCTCAGAATACTGAAGCCGCCGGGACCATGCCGGGGGGCTACTGTCGCAGGAGTGGAACATGGGGTTTCCCTAGCGCTGGCCAAGTGGGTCCACCACCTGTGGGCCCAGCGCGAAGACGAACAAGGCCAAGACTCGTCCCGAGACTTGGCGGGCGCACCCGCGCCGAGCAAGACCTCCCGGGTACGCAGGACCCCCGGGTCTCCTGTGCCCCGGATGGAGCCGAAGAACCCGAGAGCGCGAGTCCCCGACGGGGCCGGGCTCCCTCTCGGGTGCAAGACCGTACAAGGAGAAGATAAGGCTTGTACCACCTTCCAGAGGATGGTAGAAGCCCCAGAAGACTTGGGAAGGAAGGCGCGGACAGGGGACACCACCTGCCCGCTGTCAGCCCCTGTCCGCCACTTTCCCCAAAGGCGCCAGAGATCCCACCAACTCGGTGACCGATACTTGGAGGAGAAGAGGCCACGTCGCCGTCTCCACCATGGAGAGGGGTTGCTTCCCGCCAAGACCCCCTCACGCTCCTCGCGTGACCTCTGTGGTATCCCCTTTCCCTATAAAAGGAGGACCCAGGCCATGGAGGAGGAAAAGGCTTAAGAGGCAAGCAAGCACAAGCCATAGGCTAGCTCACCGACGATCCAAGGTAGAAGACAACCACCGAGTTAGGCTAGGGCAGGGAAGGGAAGGAAGGTGATCTCCTCCGGGCAAGGAGCTTTCCTCCCCCTTCCTCTAGCTGAGTACCCTGCCGGGTATCTCACCGGAGAACACCATTGTAGCCACACCATGATTCGTCCATCTATCCAGACATGCAGGAGTAGGGCTGTTAGCCTTCCGGTGGCCTGAACCTGGGTAGATCGCTGTGTGCTTTCCTTGTTTGCCTACCACGTCGAGATCAGAGAGTGAGTGAGCAGCTCACCGGCGATCGTCCCCCGGGAGACGTTTTCAGCCTCCTTCACGCCCCTACCGAATCTACAAAGGGGGTGTGATGAGGATATATCGGTGGATTATGATGATTATCCATGTTTAAACTGGAAGGAAATACTAAACATGATCGATGATTATTATAAGGTGAACTCATTCCTAGTTGGATATGATACCATGAATTATAAGAATGTTATACTGCCTAAGTTATTATGTTTATGTATCATTAGGTTTGAGTTGATGGAGATAATGGCGAATGGAGAAGAAGATGTGGGCAAGGAATGGAGGCTGTTGACAAACATCAAGGTGGCTAGCACGAGGGAGGCGAGGGAGGAAGTGGAGCCATCACGCGAAGAAGGGATGCTGCAAACAAAGAAAGATCCTTTCCAATTCGGATTCAAGATTTGTTCAGATTCGGTTCGGACTGACAGAAGTCCTGAATTTGAAACGGACGTGGATTCTTTATACGGACTCCAAATAGAGCAAAGAAGCACAATCTGAAAAGGCTATTTGAAGGGCTTTCCAATGGGTCCGGCCACATGCCCCGGTTCGGCTCGGACTGGGCGCGGTGACCGCAACAAGTCACGAGTTGTTTTCTGCCTGTTTCCAAACAGAGTCCGTTAAAGTTAGGAAAGTTAGGTTTTGACTCCAACACAATGTTGGACGTCCAGCAGCCTTTATAAGGCTTGTAATTTCGTGGCTTTTAGGTTTAAGACCACGTTTAAACATAAACCCTAGATTGGATTGCTAAGCATTCATCTATATTCGAGTTCCTCTGTGTTGCGCTCAGGAATTCAACCTCTCCACTGTGTTGCGCTCTGGAGATTATTATCCGAAGTTTGAGTGTGATCTGTTGTTCCACTGGGAATTAGTAGATTGCAAAACCGCTTCGTGGTCGGCGGCTACGTTGCATCGGTGTGAGGCGTCGCGAATATCCATTGGGTTGAAGAGCTGTTGCATTGGCAACGGGGGAACAGCCGGAGAGTTCGTCGGATTCTCGCAAGTTATCTTCCACCATCATCCATCTACCCACCGCTCACTGAGAAGATCGGGCCACCCCTTATCATCTTGGTATCAGAGCCAAGCTCCACCAAATACCCTGTTTTGTTGTGTGACACTTTGATACCCATAATATTCGCTTCACCCCATCCGTGCACGTACTGCCCTACGAGTGGTAAGCTTTACTATTCACTTTGGAATGGTAAGATACACAATTTCTTTCGGTCTTGAGTGAGTTGAGAGTTTCCCACATATATACATATTTGTGTTGTTTACTAACCATGGCAGAATACGAGGGTGATTTTGAAACTAGCAAACGCAAATTTTGCAGTGCAGCCTTTTGGAAAGAAGAAAGTCGTCCAATCCAAGGAAACGGTCTGTTCCACTTCAATGCCATTATTTGTGGACGAGTTGCTGCTGTAACCATTGAGAGATTCTCGTCTATTAATTTAGTCAGCATTGAAGTCGTTGAAAAGTTGCAGCTTAGTACATGTTACCTTTCAGAGCCTTATTTCCTAGCTTCTGCGTATGGTGCACTCCAAATTTCACACCAGGCTGAGGTTCCTATTACCATAGGACCGCACACCGAGGTTGTGGTATGTGATATATCTCCTGTGGCACTTGATTCTTGTCACATCATGTTGGGAGCACTGTGGTGGAGACAATTTAAAGCAAGTTGTCCACGAGGTGTTGATGGTTTGTCCATCATTTGGAACATGAGGAAGAGATACTTACAACCTACACCTGAAGATGATTTTCATGCATTTCATCTTGTTCGGAAGGAAAAGAAGAAAGCGTTTTTAATGTCAAAAACGAACAAGAGCATGGTTGTGGAGTGTCCGAATCTGAAAACTGTTGAGCTACTTGTGCATCAAAACCCATGTGAGAATGAGCGCCACATAGCCAAATTGAGTGAGAGTGTTATAAAAAGTGAGCTGTGTGATTCCACTAAACGTGAGGTTGAGTGCATCCACTTCGAGAGTATGAGAGAAAAAGATAACATGAGTGTAGTAGATGATAGGACATGTGAGGATATTTCTGCTAATGTAACTATCTCTCCTTCTAGTGTTGTTTCTTGTGATATGCAGGTTGCTTTTGAAGAAAGGGAGCCGTCAAGTCTTCAACCTGCATCACCACTAGAGGAACCTATTTCAGTGCCTACTACATCTGAGGAGTTTGCCATTGAAAAAGGTACTGATTTTGCGATGCAGCCAGCAAGCGCGTCACTTTGTGAGTATGATTCTTCGCTGACTGGTTCTAGTGATTTTATACACAAACATATTTCAGCATCATGTGATAATTTGCTAAATTCGAATTTCGATCATGTGGTACTGATTACACATAAAGAGATTCTTGCTAAAATACCACCAACTGATGTTTTGTATTACATTATGCTAGAAGCACCGCTTACCATGAGTTGTGCTATGAATAAGATTTCTGAACTTTCATTTGTAAATTCTAGCACCTATGCCAATTGTTTCGGATTATATTTAATTGGTGACTATAACATGAACGAGAATTTTTTGGTGGATCACATATGCATTACCTATGATAACATTGCTGAACTAAAACATTTTTCTTGCAATCATATATGCTCTGTGCCAAAATCTTTTTGCTTTGGGACAATACCTCATCATCATGATAATATGATGTCTTCTAGTCTAGTTGATGTACCTCAGCGAACAAAGGTAGCATCACCTTTGTTGGACTGTTCTGATCTTGCTAGATTTGCATATGATTATGCGCATCCGTCTTGTTTGTCCCAAACTGATTTATGCTTCACTTATATTTGCAAACTGAGTTGCATCTTAAGTACTGGAAATAATGGACATGACTATTTACCTGTTTGTGCTGCATGGTCATTGCTTTGTTCTACATATCAGAGTAGCGCAATTGAAGCATGGTATGACACATATGATGATTTGCATCGTTTGGATTGGTTTGACCTTGATAGCATGAAATTTGATCATCGATCTTCTGTGAGGACATTGGATTTAATACTGAATCATAAGATTTTATATATTTGTGTCTATCATTTTGATCATGATTCTATGAACTTCACTTATACTTGCAATTCTGATTGCTTATTGCTGAGATTTTCTCGGTTCCATTATGACAATTATATGTGCTATGCTCGCAATTTTCGTTGCATTTTGTCATTTGAAAATAATCATCCTATTTACAAACATGATACAACCTGCTATATATACATATACTCTGCGTACACGTTGTTCTTTTTGTTTCTTCCACTTTCAGCTTATCCAAAGCCGCGGACGGCTTTTCTTGAAGAAAGGGAGGATGATGAGGATATATCGGTGGATTATGATGATTATCCATGTTTAAACTGGAAGGAAATACTAAACATGATCGATGATTATTATAAGGTGAACTCATTCCTAGTTGGATATGATACCATGAATTATAAGAATGTTATACTGCCTAAGTTATTATGTTTATGTATCATTAGGTTTGAGTTGATGGAGATAATGGCGAATGGAGAAGAAGATGTGGGCAAGGAATGGAGGCTGTTGACAAACATCAAGGTGGCTAGCACGAGGGAGGCGAGGGAGGAAGTGGAGCCATCACGCGAAGAAGGGATGCTGCAAACAAAGAAAGATCCTTTCCAATTCGGATTCAAGATTTGTTCAGATTCGGTTCGGACTGACAGAAGTCCTGAATTTGAAACGGACGTGGATTCTTTATACGGACTCCAAATAGAGCAAAGAAGCACAATCTGAAAAGGCTATTTGAAGGGCTTTCCAATGGGTCCGGCCACATGCCCCGGTTCGGCTCGGACTGGGCGCGGTGACCGCAACAAGTCACGAGTTGTTTTCTGCCTGTTTCCAAACAGAGTCCGTTAAAGTTAGGAAAGTTAGGTTTTGACTCCAACACAATGTTGGACGTCCAGCAGCCTTTATAAGGCTTGTAATTTCGTGGCTTTTAGGTTTAAGACCACGTTTAAACATAAACCCTAGATTGGATTGCTAAGCATTCATCTATATTCGAGTTCCTCTGTGTTGCGCTCAGGAATTCAACCTCTCCACTGTGTTGCGCTCTGGAGATTATTATCCGAAGTTTGAGTGTGATCTGTTGTTCCACTGGGAATTAGTAGATTGCAAAACCGCTTCGTGGTCGGCGGCTACGTTGCATCGGTGTGAGGCGTCGCGAATATCCATTGGGTTGAAGAGCTGTTGCATTGGCAACGGGGGAACAGCCGGAGAGTTCGTCGGATTCTCGCAAGTTATCTTCCACCATCATCCATCTACCCACCGCTCACTGAGAAGATCGGGCCACCCCTTATCAGGGTGTCTCGCATCCCCGGTGTCCGTCCTTCGAGACACGACAAGCAGAAAACAGGAGCTGGCACTGTGGCATGTTGTTAATAGGTTAGTCCCAGAAAATGCATAAAAATGATATAAAGTGTATATAAAACATGTAGCAATTGGTGTAATATAAGCATGGAACGAAAGAAATTATAGATACGTTTGAGACGTATCATGCTCGGCGAGTTTCCTGGGAATACCTAGCATGTCGGCTGCACACCATGCAAATATATCCCAATTCTCAAGGAGAAATTTGACGAGCGCGCTTTCCTATGCGGGAGGTAGGCTTGTGGACACCCTGAATGTCTTGGCTGGATCAGTCGGGTGGACTTGGTGCTTCCTTATGTCATCCGTGGCGCTGAACGCCTTGTCGACTGGCTGCTTCTTATGCTCAGGCAAGAACATATGGTCATTGGTGAGAGAGAGCTCTTCAAAAGTTTGCTCCATACCGAACATCTCTAAGATTTTGCTGAAATCTCGGTCGCAAGCATCGGACCTTTGGAAGTTTCCATTTACTGTGATGACTCCCTTGGGTCCTGGCATCTTCAGCTTGAGGTATGCGTAATGTGGCACTGCCATGAATCGAGCGAATGTGGGACGTCCTAATATGGCATGGTACTGTGACTTCCAGTCGACGACCTCAAACTCAATCGATTCCGTTCTGAAGTGGCTTGCCTCGCCAAACGTAACGTCGAGCTGTATCGTGCCTTTTGGGAGAACGGCTTTACCTGGAATAATACCACGAAAGGTGTTTGTGGATTCGGGTAAGTTTTCGACTGACCTATTCATGCTGTGGAGCGTGTCGGCGAAGATGATACTGATGCCGCAGCCTCCATCCATGAAGACCTTGGTCATGGCGTATCCCCCAATCTGGGCTTCGAGTACCAGGGCAGCGTGGCCTGGTCGATAAACTGATGGCGGATGATCCTCCCGATTGAATGTGATTGCGGTTTCAGATCCTCTCAGGAATTCTGGTACGGCTGGTGGTGCCATAACTGCCATATTGACATGTCGAGTGTGAAGCTTCTGATGTCTCTTAGGGGGACGTCCTTTTTGAATCATGTACATCTGTCCTTGAGGTATGTGATCCTCCGTTGCTTGTGGTATGTGATGTATGGCTCGGGCGACTTGACTTCCTGCGTTATGCTGTGGTAGAGCTTGAATTGCCGGGACGGGCTGTGCGGGTGGTGCTGCAACAAAGACTGGCGGAGCAGTCGAGCGTGCGACCCGTCTGCTTTTCATCATGTAATCCATCGCCATTTGATCAAATTCTCTGCAATTTCCCATGGTGTGATTAGAGATTAATTTTCCGTTATCTCGTTTGAACAGGTGAAGCCTACAATAGTCATCCATCTTCTCCTCGAATGTCCTTTCTGGCCTTGTATATGTGCGTCTGCTCCACTCTTGCCTTCGGTAACTGCCATTGCGCTGGTCACGGTCTCGACTGTCCTGGTGATCGTCCGTTCGACTATCACGGCGGTCATCACTTCGACCATCACGACGATTTTCGTTTCGACTGTCACGGTGGTCTTCGGGTCGTCTGTCGTCTCTGACGTGATTGTCTTGTGGCTGAGAGAAACCAGCTTCCATGAACTTTACTCCGTCATCGTCGTTGTAACGATTTTTTCGTTTCTGCCTCCGATCATCTCTGTGGCTGTCACGGTGAGCTCGACTATCCCGACGGTCCTCGTGGTCATGCGGGGAGACTGGTCGTTTAGCTCTTATGGAATCTTCTCCATCTGCCCACTCGGTTGCTTTCTTCATGAGCTCCGCCATGGACTTTGGCTTTTGGCGGCCGAGTGCTTCTCTGAAATCCTCCCTGAAGACTCCCATGGTTAAGACATCCAGAGCTCTGTCTTCAGAGATGGTGCCTACTGAATTGTGGATGGTTGTCCATCTTCTGATGTATGCTCGAAGTGTCTCGTCGGATCTCTGTGTGCAAGCCCTTAGTTCTTCAAATGTTTTTGGCCGCTCACACAGAGGATCGAAATATTTGATGAAGTCCTCCCGGAAGTGGTCCCAGGAGTCGTATGATGCTTCAGGTAATGCTTTGAGCCAGTCGCGAGCTGTCCCCTCGAACATCAGCTGTACGTATTGTAATGTTGTTGTAGCTGTTCCTCTTCGACACACGACTGCTAGCTTGTAGTCCTCGAGTCAGCCCGATGGCTCTTGCTTGCAATTGAACTTTGGCGTTGTTGGTAACCCAAAGCTTCTGGGCATTCTGGCCTCGCGGATGCATCGAGTGAAGCATCGAGCTCCATAGCGTCCTGTGTCGCGATTGCCACCTGAGTCGCTGCTATTAGATCTTCTGGATCTACTCCGTGATCGACGTCGACTTGAGTCTCTTCTTGCGCCAATCCTGTGAGGGCTGCGATTGCGACGATCTCGCGATGTATGTCGTGAACGGCTCCTGCTACGCTCTCTGTTTTTCCCTGACTAGAGCCCTTTTGCTACAAGTGCGAGCGCCTTTATCTGCTGGAGATGTACTTTTGCGGCCGGATCGCCTGCTGGAGGTGTTGTTGCTTTTAGGTACGCTCTGATTGATAGCAAGGCACCTTCGGCTATTTTGGGCACTAGCACGCCTTTCTCATTCAGCGTCATGAACGAATGTTCTAAGTTGCGAGTACTTCCTGACCTCTCTCCTTCTGGGAGGTTTGCAAATTGCGATCTGTACCTGGGCTCTGTTGCACATGTGGAGCCGAGGGAAAGGTGTCTTCTTCACGCACTTGAGATGCTGGCTTGCTTTTTGCGATCTTCGAGTGTTGCTCTGTACTGCTTTAAGCGCATTGTTTCTTGCCAATTGAAATAGTTGTATGCCATCAGCTCCTCTGGGGTTGCATCTGCTGGCATCATTGTGCACTCCTTGATGATTTTATCGAC
Source organism: Poa annua (assembly GCA_026929855.1). Lineage (NCBI taxonomy): Eukaryota > Viridiplantae > Streptophyta > Magnoliopsida > Poales > Poaceae > Poa > Poa annua. The sequence goes on from CM049433.1 coordinate 40,583,586, forward strand.
TTTCGCTGCCACTTCGGCTATGATAGTTAACGTTGCTACGCCATTTGGTAACGTTATTGTGCAAGGGAATTCTGTAGGCCTGCGACTGGCAGCTGCCGCTGAGGTTTCTGCGCTGATCGCGACGTAGAGCTGCCGGAGTATGGCTGGAGGGCATGTGTATGTGCTTTCAATGCCAGCCATGGGCTCGAACTCATCGTCCAAGCTCATGTCACAGTTGTTACTTTTGCTGATCTGGGCGTCGGTGTCTGTCGGAATATAGCCTCCGAAGAAGCTGTGTAAGGGTGTCGAACACTGGGGGCCTTAGAGCGATGCCTCTGACCTCACGGGGCTCGACGAAGGGGAAGACACGACACTGCAGAGATTGACACTTGGTTTACCCAGGTTCAGGCCACCACGGAGGTGAATGCCCTACTGCTGCTAGATTGTATTGCTTGGTAGAACTCGAGGAGCTATAATGGTGGAACGCCTAGAGATTCTAGGGTTTGTGCTTACAATGTCCGAACCCTTAGCCGGGCCGGTGGCTGCCTCCTCTTATAGGCGGCTGACGGCCCTGGTCTTCAAACTCCACAGCGGGAAGGCTCCCGAATGCTTCCCAGAGAGGCCCTGCTCCTCTGCAGCTGCTTTGGCAAAGGCGGCCGACCAGATCAGACCTGTGGCCCTGCTCTGCTGTGCCGCTTCTTGTCTTCTTCTCCCTGCAACTCCAGTCGCTGGCCCTTTGGCACAGGACCGGTCGTCCTTGGAGAGGAAAACATGGGACCATCGTGACCCGCGGCGCCGTCTTGCACCAAAGAGGTAAGTCTTGGGAGCACCGATAAGGGCAGCCATGCCGGTCTCTCCCTTTAATCACCGAAGAGGTAAGCCCTATCAGTCGCCGGTCGGCCATGTGGCGGGTGACGACAACCTCTAATCCCACCCGGGGGGGGGGGGGGGGCGTTTAGCACAAGTGTAGGAATGACATACAAGGGTCCCCCTCAGGAGGCCTCGTCTCGATATTCCCGAGGGGGCCTGAAGAGGCGAATGGCCGCCCCTGGGTGATGTCCACAGGACGCCCTCCATAGGCTCGTGCGGACGGGGAAACCATAGCCTCGCGGGGCTTGGTCCTTTTTGCCCTGCTCCAATCGTAGGGCGCGGCCCATCTTTCCTAAGGCATAGCGGGGAGGCCCGGCCCAAGGTACCCTGGTTTCCAATGGGCCGACAGTAGACCTCGGGCCTGCTGGGGCCGAGGGTTTTTACCCGTGGGCCGTCGCAGGGCCAAAAGTGGCCGATGCCGTGATGGCGGATGCCCACGTCGTGCTGAGCGGTTCTAGGAGTCACGCTCGACTCCCGCGCGACTCTTGGGTAACCGTTCCTGCCATAAAACCGCGCCACGCCGCGCCGAGCCAGTTGCTGCTCCCCATCTCCGGATTCGCAATCTTTCCTTCTCCTCCACACGTTCTCCTCGCCCTTCACGCCCATAGTCGGAATGGCCGGCGGCAAGCATATCGCGGCGGCGCGGGGGAAAAAACTCGTGGTGACGGGCCAGCCTGGGGCTCTCGAGCCGTCCCGGTTGAACCGGCCGAGCAAGGTCGACGAGCATTGGTACGCCTTTGCCAGTAAATTCAATGAGCACGGAGTCTCCGGTGTGCGCCACGGTGCCGTCTCGGTGGCGCAGCTCTCCGCCATCGAATTCCCATTCTTCCTCCATGCCATCATCGGGGGCCTGGTGCCGCCGTTCTCCTATTTCTTTAATGCGGTTCTTGTGCACTACCAGATCTACGCGCTCCACCTCCAGCCCATATCTATCATCATCCTCTCGATCTTCGCCAACCTTTGCAAGGCCTACCTGGGCGTGGAGCCCTCCGTAGCATTCTTCCGCAGCTTCTACAGTCTCCGCCTCACGGTGAGGGACAAATGCACCGGGTGCGCCTCCTTCTATCTTGTCGACGCCAGGTCCCCCTTCTACATCCACATGAGCACCCTCAAGAAAGTGGAGGGCTACAACTCCCGCTGGGTCTTCATGGATGCGAGAACGGCAAGTACCCTTTACAAGACTCCGGTGGCGCCGGCGGCAAAAACCCCGGGCTGGGAGAGCGAGGTGCTGGAGGGCGAGGGGGTCGGTTCGCTGATATAGGGCATCAGGCGCCTGCAGAGAGAGGGCCTTACAGGGGCAATGGTGGTACGGGAATTCTTGTCGTGCCCCATCGCTCCCCTCCAAAGGCATGGGCGCCTTGTCTGGGAGTATACCGGCGCAGAGGACCCTATGCGCCTATACAAGGGCGACCCCCAAGTCGACCTGGTCGAGGACCTGATGAGGACCATCCTGGCGATGCCTCCCGAGGGTGCTCCGGCATTGGGGCTCCGGCCACAACCCTTGTACCGCCGCCGACAGGAGGAGCGGGCTGACCTGATTGACTCCCTCCCCTGCTTCGACCAGTGGGGGGTCCTCACGAGGGGTCAGGACCGTCGGGAGGAGAACCCCTTGGCGGTGGAGATTGTGGCCCGCTGTCTCCAGGAGGCGTCTTCCTCAGGCGTGCCGGGCGTCGGCTCGCCCTCGGCTCCGCTGGACGTGGGGTCCTCGTCCAGCAGTGACGAAGACCTCCCTTCGAGCGACGGGAGCGATGACGGTGATAGCGACAGCAGCTCTTCAGACGACGGGGGGAGCCCTCCCGCGGGGGGGCGCGGTGCATATGGGCGCCGTCGGTCAGAGCCCGAGTTCCTTCTCCAAGTCGTCAGCCGGGTCCTCATCCCTCCTTGGGAAGAGGGGCAAGTGGGTGGACCCCGCTCAATAAGTCCTTTTCTTTCGCCGACCTTCGTAGTTTTCTTCTTGCCGTCGCCTGACCATGTGCTGCTTACAGGGAAGCAGCGGACAAAGAGGAAGAGGCCCGAGCCCAGGCTGCAGCGCTCGGGGAATCCGACGAGTCCGATGCGGAGCCTTTGCTGCATCGGCAGAAAAGGGTCCGGACGGCGGGCGGCCCTTCTGCTCCTCCTGATGTACCCTCATCTTCTGTGGCTTTCTCTCCCCCCGCAGCGGCAGGGGCAGTTGTCGGCGAGGCCATCCTCCGCGAGAGGCGCTCAAAGGCCAACGCGGAGCGACTTTCGCTTCGCCTTGGATGCGAGGAGGCGAGCGATGACGACGGTCGTCAGCCCCCGTGCCCGTCTGGCGCGGGCGGGGATGATCTGCGCCCTCCGGCCCAAGATTCTGCAGCGCCGCGGGCGCAGGCGCCCATGGGGGCCACGGAAGACCTGGTCGTTGTGGAGGACGACAACGACGAGGAAAACCCGACAGTCGCTCTTCCCGCCCTGAAGACGGGAGATGCCGGCGCCGGTACCTCAAGCGGCCCTGCAATTGGGGGGGCCTCTACCTCAAGCACGGGCTGGGCCCTCATCCCCCAGGAAAGGAGGCATCTCCTTCTCGACGGGGAACTGATCCGCGTCGCCCATGACGTCCTCGAGGAGCTCCGCCTTTCTCATGAGCTCGAGACGCAAAGGACGGCCAGCGAGCGGCGTCGCCTCGCCGAGGGGTTCGCGGCACTAGAGCAGGCGGTGGCGGTGGGCCGTCGTAAGGACGCGGTGGCCCGCTCAGCCCTGGAGGAGGCAAACCGCCAGGCCGCCGAGATCCGAGCAAGCGTGGCCCAAGAGGCTCAAGAGATCTTGGCGCGCGATAGGAGCGAAATTTAGTTGTGCTTGCTCGCAATGAGAAACTTGCACATCATCTTTTGTCCTACCAGCCCGTTGCAGCGGGGCCTCAAGGGAAACTACTGGTAATTAAGGTACTCCTTTTAATAAAGTACCGGAGCAAAGCATTAACATTCCGTGAACACATGTGATCCTCACATCACAGCCATCCCCTCCTGATGTCCCAATTGCTGTCACTTTGGGGCCTCGGGTTCCGGACAATAATATGTTTATACAACTCATAGATATGATCCAAAACAATAATTATCTTCATGATACAATAACATGTTCAGATCTGAAATCATGGCACTCGGGCCCTAGTGTCAAGCATTAAGCATAACAAGTTGCAACAATGACGTAAAACACCGATAACGGATACTAGGCACCATGCCCTAATGATATTACAGCTATGACATGAACGATCTCATCCAATCCCTACCATCCCCTCAAGCCTACAGCGGGGAATTACTCACACATGGATGGGGGAAACGATGATGGTTAATGGAGAGGCGTTGGTGATGACGATGGCGATGATCCCCCTCGATTCCCCGTCCCGACGGAGTGCCGGAATAGGAACTTCTGGTCCCCGAATTGAGTTTCGAGGTGGCGGCGGAGCTCGGATGTGTTTCTGGAAAAAGTGCTCGGGGTGTCCTCGTTTTTAGGTCAGAGGGGGCTTATATCCGAGAGGGGGACGCGAGGGCGTGGCTGGTGCAGCCACACCATGTGGTGGCGCGGCCAGGGGCTTGCCGCGCCTCCATATGGTGTGGGCCCCACCATGGCTCTTCTCCGTCTCGTCTTCTGGCTCCGTGTCTCTTCGGACAAAATAGGAGCTTTGGCCTTTTTTCTGTTATTTTTCCTAAAAGTTGAATTTCTGCACAAAAATAAGACACCAGGGCAATTCTGCTGAAAATAGCGTTAGTCCATGTTAGTTGCATTCAAAACACACAAATTAGAGGTAAAACAATAGCAAAAGTGTTCGGGAAAGTAGATACGTTTTGGACGTATCAACTCCCCCCAAGCTTAGCTTATTGCTTGTCCTCAAGCAATTCAGTTAACAACTGAGTGCGATAAAAGAACTTTCACGAACACATTTGCTTCATATGTTGTAAATATTCTCACTATGTGGACAAATGCTTAGGCTATTCATAATAAGATATAAGTAAATGTGATGAGGACATCCCTAGTCCTTTACCATCTTCTCCTATTGATAATGTTGCTGTACAAGACAAAGCTAATGATGTGAGGATTGGACCAATGACAAGAGCTCGAACCAAGTTACTAGAGCAACAGGTGAACTCACTCTTAGTTGAATATAATGTTTGTGGCTATGAGAACTTTATACTGCCTAAATCCTTGCACTTGTGTATGATCAGGTTTGTTGATAACACAAACATTATTGGAGGAGAGGAGCAGCAAGGCATGGAGTACATAGATGATCACATGGAGAACAAGAAGGAACGCACGGAGGATAAAATTCAGAACATCTACTACAAGTGCTCGAGGGAGGAGAGGGAGGCAGGAGCACATCGAGAGAGGGAAGGGGATGGCTCACTACACCATGTGGGAAGCGCCAAGGAAGAGTCCTAGTCACACAAGGACCAGGACCTGCGAGTCCTTATGGCTGAACCCAACTCGGGTCAGTTTGTATCCCTAGTTTGAGTCCATAGAGTCCCAAACCGAGTTGGTTTAGGAGGTGGTGCGTTTTGGGCTGCTGTGGCCGCACCCCTCCCCATATATACCCCTTTGCTGCGAGTTAGTTAGGGAGACCACGTTTAAGATAAACCCTAGATCGAATTGCTAAAGCATTCATCTATCAGAATTCCTCTTTGCTGCGATCAGGAATTCACCCCTCTCCTTTGTTGCGATCGAGAGGTTATTGTTACCCAAGTTTGAGTGTGATCTGTCGTTCCACTGGGAATTGGCAGATTGCAAAACCGCTTCGTGGTCGGCGGCTGCGTTGCACTAGCGTGGGGTGTTGCGAATATCCATTGGGTTGAAGAGCCGTTGCATTGGCAACGGGGGAACAGCCGGTGAGTTCGAGAGCATCCGCGAGTTATCTACATCATCCATCAATTCCACCATCGGCTCACTGAGAAGATCGGGCCACCCCTTATCATCTTGGTATCAGATTTCCAGCGTTTTTACTCGGTGAGCATCCACCAGTCCATCCCGTAGATTTACTGTTTTTCGTCCTATACAGAAAAAGCCACACAAAAATATAAGGGTTTAGACATCGCCATAGACTAGATAGCACCGATTGCATGTTCTAGTTGCTGTTCGTGTAGATCTTTTGCGTTTCCTTTTTTTCCGTTTGTGTCGTAGAGTTTGTTTAGGTTTGGAGTTGTTACTTTCCGTACTTAGTTGTGTTGGATTCGGAGTCATTGTCAAAAAATCAAAAAAAAAAGAGAAGAGGTTTCGGTTGTTTCCGAGTTCGGGTCAGAATCGGCAGTTTCCATCGACGTACGTCGCTGTTTTCCTTCCGTGTTCCGTTTCCGAGTTCGTGTCGTGGACGGTTCCGGCAGAAAATTCAACCGGGCATAACTTTTGCATACGAACTCCGATTTGGACGATCTTTAGCTCGTTTTGTAGAGGAGACCGAAGCGAAGGCAGCCAAACTCACTGCGTCTGTTTACGGCTTTTCGACGTCTCAGAATTCCCAAAAAACGTCGGGAAGTATTTCTTTTTGCCACTTTTGTGCAGAAACCTTAGACACAACCTTTCTTCAGCAGTGTTAGGAGCTTACCCATACAGGACTAGCTAACGTTTTGTGCTCCCAGGCTGCTCATTATTGTGTGTCTTGTGTATCTTAAAGTGCTGGCCATAGCAAATTGAAAAATTCATCAAAAAAAAAAAAAAAAGAGAGCAAGGAAACAGGCCAAAGTGCATAGTATCTTTTGTGACACTACTCATTGTTGAGCAATCTTGTGCCTGAGTTTATTTGAGCAACTTGCTAGTGTCCTTCCCGTGCATTGCAACACGAGCTATACTCCGGACATATCTTTACATATTTGTGCTCATCCCTATAGTTGCTTTGCCACATTATTCTCCACGTGTGTGTTTCCTGTGTTTTCGAGTTTCACACGAACAACAAATAGGATTTGTAGTTGGTGTTGTTAGGTCTCCCAACCAAGCTCCACCAATATACCCTGTTTTGTTGTGTGACACTTTGATACCCATAATATTCGCTTCATCACATCCGTGCACGTGCTCCTATTACAAGTTGGTAAGCTTTGCTAATTCACTTTGGAACGGTAAGATCCACACATTCTTTCGGTTTTTGAGTGAGTTGAGAGTTTCCACATATATATATAGATATTCTTGTGCACACTAATCATGTCGTCAGGTGATGACACCGCAAGTGTGGTGCAGCAAAAGAAGGAGGATAATGCTTCGGTTAATTGGCGGGAGTATGAGGCCCTACGTGATCATCTTTCGCGTCAGTTCGGGGCTGAATCTGAGAGGTTGCACACTGGTTTGGCGGCCACAGATGCCAAGGTAGATACTGTACAGCGGTCATTGGGGACTCTTCAGCGGTCCGTGGATGCTATGACTCGAGCCATGGAGGCAATCACACAGCGTCATGGACAGCCAGCAGACGATGCCAGTGTTCAGGCCGAACATGACGACCCATTTGGTGCTTATGATGATGCTGATGAGGACATTAATGGCCACGCTATTCCTGCTCATGTTGGCCGAGGAGACGGCCGCGGTGCTGCACATCCGGGGCGTGGTGGTGCACCTATTGGTCGTGCTCGTCGTATGTTTGATAATGTTGGTCATGCAGCCATTCGTGATGATGACGGTTTGGGTAAACCAAAATTCAGCATTCCCAAATTCGAGGGCTCTATTGATGTGGAAGAATATATTAATTGGGAGTTGAAGATGGAACAATTATGGCGTTTGCATGATTATACGGAAGATAGAAAGATCAAGCTTGCATCTTCTGAGTTTGATGGTTATGCTTTGCTTTGGTGGCATGGTCTTGTTAATGCAAGGCGTGAAGCTAATGACTTGCCTATTCGTTCTTGGCGAGAGATGAAGGAAGAGATGCAACATCGTTTTGTTCCTCGTAACTATAGGCGTTCCTTGTATGACAAGTTGCAAAATCTGAAGCAAGGTACTTCCTCCGTGGATGAATATTACAAGGAGATGGAGTTGATAATGCAGCGTGCTAAAGTGAGAGAAGAATCTGAACAAACCATGCAGCGTTTCTTGTCAGGTTTGAACTTTAATGTCAAGAGAATTGTACGTCATTATCAATATGCTGATATAGAGGATTTATTGCATCAAGCACCTGAAGCTGAGTTACAAGTGGCCGAAGATGCCAAATATTTGTCTCGTTCTTCCTTTGGAAGGGGCAGTTTTTCCTCACGTGCTACACCTAGTATTGTGCAATCTAGTGTTGCACCAAGTTCTCGTGGAGCTGCACCTACAAAGCCAATTTCGGCTGCACCTTCTCACAAGCCTCCACCGCCACCTACAGCAAGTGGTACCGGTTCTTCGAATTCTACAGCCCGTACACGTGATATGAACTGCCATACGTGCGGCGGCAAGGGTCATTTCAAGCGAGATTGTCCCAATAGAAAAGTTATGTTAGTCAATGAAGAAACTGGTGAGTATGAGAGTGGTGATGAGGTGGACCATACGGCTGATCTTGTGGAGGAAGAGGACAGCGGTATTATATATGCTGATGCTGCTCATTTGCCCACTATTGTTTGTACGCAGCGAGCATTGAGCGTTACGCCAAGTCCCATGGAGCAGCGCTGCAATCTGTTTCAAACCATGGCTGCACTTGGTAATGGCAAGGCGTGCAAAGTGATAATTGATGGTGGCAGTTGCCGCAATTTGGCTAGTAAAGAGCTTTGTCAAAAACTGAATCTGAAATACTTGCCACATCCTAATCCTTATTTTATTCAGTGGTTGAGTGATAGTGGGGAGATGAAGATCAACCATATGGTGCGTGTGGACTTTCAGATTGGACCTTATAAGGACACTGTGGAGTGTGATGTTGTTCCTATGACGGTGTGCCATTTATTGTTGGGTCGTCCATGGCAATTTGATAGAGATGTCCGACACAATGGTAGGGCCAACACATACCGGCTCAATTGGCAAGGAACGGAGATCATGTTGAGGCCTATGACACCGCAAGCTGTGGTCAATCAATCTCGTCAAAAAGTTGAGGTTCACCGTGAGGATGAGCGTGAGAGATTAGATAGGAGAGAGACTCCACCTTCGGTGAGTGAGAGCCACAAGCCAAATTCGAGTGGTAAAAAGAAAAGTGAGGGAGAGAATAAGCTAGTCATGTTAGCCACAAAATCTGATTTGCAAGAGTTTCGTGAGGATCCTACTCTAGTACCTCTTGTACTTATGTGCAAGGGCGAAATTCTTGTTTCTAATGACATGACCCCTATTTCTCTTGGTGTTGCTAATGTGTTGCAGGATTTCGAGGACGTTTTTCCTGACGCGGTACCGGCTGGTTTGCCACCGTTGAGAGGCATAGAACATCAAATTGATTTGATTCCAGGAGCCTCTTTGCCCAACCGAGCCCCTTACCGTACCAATCCTGAGGAGACGAAGGAAATTCAGCGACAAGTACAAGAACTTCTGGACAAAGGGTATATTCGTGTGAGCTTAAGTCCTTGTGCTGTTCCTGTTATTTTAGTTCCTAAGAAAGATGGTACATGGCGCATGTGTGTAGATTGTAGAGCAATTAATAACATCACTATTCGTTATCGTCACCCTATTCCACGGTTGGATGACATGCTAGATGAATTAAGTGGTGCTGCCATTTTCTCTAAGATTGATTTGCGTAGTGGTTATCATCAAATTAGGATGAAAGAAGGAGATGAGTGGAAAACAGCCTTTAAAACTAAATTCGGTCTATATGAGTGGTTAGTGATGCCTTTTGGTTTAACTAATGCACCTAGTACTTTCATGAGATTAATGAATCATGTTTTGAGGCATTTCATTGGAAAGTTTGTGGTTGTGTATTTTGATGACATATTAATTTATAGCCACAACGAAACTGAACATATTGATCATATTCGCCAAGTTTTGCATGTGCTGCGTGCTAATAAGCTCTATGGTAATCTTGAGAAATGCACGTTTTGCAAAGATAGGGTAATATTTCTGGGATTTGTTGTTTCTAAGCATGGGGTTGAGGTAGATGACTCTAAAATTGAAGCAATTCAAAATTGGCCTACTCCCATGAACCTTAGTCAATTACGAAGCTTTCTTGGTCTTGCTGGATTTTATAGACGTTTCGTGAGAGACTTTAGTACTATTGCTGCAGCTTTGAATGATCTTACTAAGAAAGGTGTCCCTTTTGTTTGGGGCGCTGCCCAAGATGCTGCATTTGATGAATTGAAACGTTGTTTGATTTCTGCACCTTTGCTTATGCTCCCTGATTTCAATAAGCAATTTTATATTGAATGTGATGCTAGTGGCATTGGAATAGGAGGTGTGTTAATGCAAGAGGGAAAACCGGTTGCATATTTTTCTGAAAAATTACATGGTGCACAATTGAACTATCCTGTTTATGATAAAGAATTGTATGCTCTTGTTCGTGCTCTTGAGGTTTGGCAACATTATTTGTGGCCAAAAGAATTTATCATACATTCTGATCATGAGGCTTTGAAATTTTTAAAGTGCCAAACTAATCTTAATAAACGTCACGCTAAATGGATGGAATTCATTGAATCTTTTCCATACATTATTAAGTATAAGAAGGGCAAAGAAAACGTTGTTGCTGATGCACTCTCTCGGAAAAACATGCTTTTGACACATCTTGATATTCAAGTTCCGGGTTTAGAGAGTTTGCGTGATTTATATGCTTCCGATACTGATTTTGCCGCTGCCTTTGCTAACTGTTCTGATGTGAAGGCGTGGGAAAAATACCATATGCATGATGGATATTTGTTTCGAGCTAACAAGTTATGTGTACCCGAGTCGTCCGTGCGTTTGCTCTTGTTGCAGGAATCACATGGAGGCGGCTTGATGGGTCACTTTGGACGTGAGAAGACGTTGTTGATGTTGGCTGATCACTTCTATTGGCCACGCATGAGGCGGGATGTGGACAGGTTTGTGAAGCGTTGCATCACGTGCAACAAGGCTAAGTCCAAACTTAAGCCCCACGGTTTGTATACCCCTCTTCCTGCTCCTACTACACCATGGGAAGATATAAGCATGGATTTTGTGTTAGGATTGCCTAGGACCAGTAGAGGACATGATTCTATTTTTGTGGTAGTGGATCGTTTTTCTAAGATGGCTCATTTTATTGCCTGCCACAAAAGCGACGATGCGTCGCATATTGCTAATCTGTTTTTCAGGGACATCGTGCGCATACATGGAGTACCGAAGACGATTGTTTCTGACCGTGATGTGAAGTTCATGAGCTACTTTTGGAAGACACTTTGGGGAAAGCTGGGGACGAAGCTGCTGTTTAGTACAACTTGTCATCCTGATAAGGGGTGGCCCGATCTTCTCAGTGAGCGGAGGGTAGATGGATGATGGTGGAAGATAACTTGCGAGAATCCGACGAACTCTCCGGCTGTTCCCCCGTTGCCAATGCAACAGCTCTTCAACCCAATGGATATTCGCGACGCCTCACACCGATGCAACGTAGCCGCCGACCACGAAGCGGTTTTGCAATCTACTAATTCCCAGTGGAACAACAGATCACACTCAAACTTCGGATAATAATCTCCAGAGCGCAACACAGTGGAGAGGTTGAATTCCTGAGCGCAACACAGAGGAACTCGAATATAGATGAATGCTTAGCAATCCAATCTAGGGTTTATGTTTTTAAACGTGGTCTGTCCTAAAAGCCACGACTTACAAGCATATATAAAGGCTGCTGGACGTCCAACATTGTGTTGGAGTCAAAACCTAACTTTCCTAACTTTAACGGACTCTGTTTGGAAACAGGCAGAAAACAACTCGTGACTTGTTGCGGTCACCGCACCCAGTCCGAGCCGAACCGGGGCATGGGGCCAGACCCATTGGAAAGCCCTTCAAATTGCCTTTTCAGATTGGGCTTCTTTGCTCTATTTGGAGTCGGTATAAAGAATCCACGTCCGTTTCAAATTCAGGACTTCTGTCAGTCCGAACCGAATCTGAACAAATCTTGAATCCGAATTGGAAAGGATCTTTCTTTGTTTGCAGCATCCCTTCTTTGCGTGATGGCTCCACTTCCTCCCTCGCCTCCCTCGTGCTAGCCACCTTGATGTTTGTCAACAGCCTCCATTCCTTGCCCACATCTTCTTCTCCATTCGCCATTATCTCCATTAACTCAAACCTAATGATACATAAACATAATAACTTAGGCAGTATAACATTCTTATAATTCATGGGATCATATCCAACTAGGAATGAGTTCACCTTATAATAATCATCGATCATGTTTAGTATTTCCTTCCAGTTTAAGCATGGATAATCATCATAATCCACCGATATATCCTCATCATCCTCCCTTTCTTCAAGAAAAGCCGTCCGCGGCTTTGGATAAGCTGAAAGTGGAAGAAACAAAAAGAACAACGTGTACGCAGAGTATATGTATATATAGCAGGTTGTATCATGTTTGTAAATAGGATGATTATTCTCAAATGACAAAATGCAACGAAAATTGCGAGCATAGCACATATAATTGTCATAATGGAACCAAGAAAATCTTAGCAATAAGCAATCAGAATTGCAAGTATAAGTGAAGTTCATAGAATCATGATCAAAATGATAGACACAAATATATAAAATCTTATGATTCAGTATTAAATCGAATGTCCTCACAGAAGATCGATGATCAAATTTCATGCTATCAAGGTCAAACCAATCCAAACGATGCAAATCATCATATGTGTCATACCATGCTTTAATTGCGCTACTCTGATATGTAGAACAAAGCAATGACCATGCAGCACAAACAGGTAAATAGTTATGTCCATTATTTCCAGTACTTAAGATGCAACTCAGTTTGCAAATATAAGTGAAGCATAAATCAGTTTGGGACAAACAAGACGGATGTGCATAATAATATGCAAATCTAGCAAGATCAGAACAGTCCAACAAAGGTGATGCTACCTTTGTTCGCTGAGGTACATCAACTAGACTAGAAGACATCATATTATCATGATAATGAGGTATTGTACCAAAGCAAAAAGATTTCGGCACAGAGCATATATGATTGCAAGAAAAATGTTTTAGTTCAGCAATGTTATCATAGGTAATGCATATGTGATCCACCAAAAAATTCTCGTTCATGTTATAGTCACCAATTAAATATAATCCGAAACAATTGGCATAGGTGCTAGAATTTACAAATGAAAGTTCAGAAATCTTATTCATAGCACAACTCATGGTAAGCGGTGCTTCTAGCATAATGTAATACAAAACATCAGTTGGTGGTATTTTAGCAAGAATCTCTTTATGTGTAATCAGTACCACATGATCGAAATTCGAATTTAGCAAATTATCACATGATGCTGAAATATGTTTGTGTATAAAATCACTAGAACCAGTCAACGAAGAATCATACTCACAAAGTGACGCGCTTGCTGGCTGCAGTGCAAAATCAGTACCTTTTTCAATGGCAAACTCCTCAGATGTAGTAGGCACTGAAATAGGTTCCTCTAGTGGTGATGCAGGTTGTAGACTTGACGGCTCCCTTTCTTTAAAAGCAACCTGCATATCATAAGAAACAACACTAGAAGTAGAGATAGTTACATTAGCAGAAATATCCTCACATGTCCTATCATCTACTACACTCATGTTGTATTGTTCTCTCATACTCTCAAAGTGTATGCACTCAACCGCACGTGTAGTGGAATCACACAGCTCACTTTTTATAACACTCTCACTCAACTTGGCTATGTGGCGCTCATTCTCACATGGGTTTTGATGCACAAGTAGCTCAACAGTTTTCAGATTCGGACACTCCACAACCATGCTCTTGTTCGTTTTTGACATTAAAAACTCTTTCCTCTTTTCCTTCCGAACAAGATGAAATGCATGAAAATCGTCTTCAGGTGTAGGTTGTAAGTATCTCTTCCTCATGTTCCAAATGATGGACAAACCATCAACACCTCGTGGACAACTTGCTTTAAATTGTCTCCACCACAGTGCTCCCAACATGATGTGACAAGAATCAAGTGCCACAGGAGATATATCACATACCACAACCTCGGTGTGCTGTCCTATGGTAATAGGAACCTCAGCCTGGTGTGAAATTTGGAGTGCACCATACGCAGAAGCTAGGAAATAAGGCTCTGAAAGGTAACATGTACTAAGCTGCAACTTTTCAACGACTTCAATGCTGACTAAATTAATAGACGAGAATCTCTCAATGGTTACAGCAGCAACTCGTCCACAAATAATGGCATTGAAGTGGAACAGACCGTTTCCTTGGATTGGACGACTTTCTTCTTTCCAAAAGGCTGCACTGCAAAAGTTGCGTTTGCTAGTTTCAAAATCACCCTCGTATTCTGCCATGGTTAGTAAACAACACAAATATGTATATATGTGGGAAACTCTCAACTCACTCAAGACCGAAAGAAATTGTGTATCTTACCGTTCCAAAGTGAATAGTAAAGCTTACCAATCGTAGGGACAGTACGTGCACGGATGGGGTGAAGCGAATATTATGGGTATCAAAGTGTCACACAACAAAACAGGGTATTTGGTGGAGCTTGGTTGGGATACCTAATAACACCGATTTACAAAGCCTAGTGCTGATCGTATGACACAAGAGACACTCGGAAACGCACACGGTGGAGATAAAAGGGGCAAGTGCAACTCTGAAAATGAGCTAAAAAAATATGATGTATGTCGGAGTAATGCTCGTGTTGCAATGCACAGGAGAGACGCTAGCAAAAGCTCAACAATAAGGGCACAAGATTGCTCAATTCTACTAGTGCAAGGCAGGAATATAATTCGCAAACAATGCTCCAAACAGACTGATATGAATAAAATTCTGGCCTCTTTTTTTTTTTGGTCGGTACTGTAGCTGCAGTAATTTCGGGACTTTCCTTTTTCTCTTCTTTTTTTTTCTCCCTTTTTCTCTGTTTAACTAGGCCACGCAAATATTTCACAGGAGCAAAGAAAATAGACTGCCAAAATAAAGCACTTTCCAACCTATATGAGCAGCCCAAAGAGCATAGAAATTACTAGTCTCGTAGGAAAGTTCTACACAAAAATAGACAGGCTTATACCTAAGTTTATCAATGGAAATACACGGAAAAGGAAACACCTAAGGAAACTAAATTAAACACGAACTTGACTAAGGAAAAAAAAGGACACAGACACACCTCGACACGGACACAACGACAGGACCTAGGAGTGCCGCACAGAAAACTGAACGGAAACAAAATCGGTCAAGAATTCTCTTTCCTCTTTTTTTTTTACTTATATTTCTGAAACGAATCTGACAAGGATCAGAAGGAAAAACAACGCAAAAGGACACACGATCAGCAGCTAAACTAGATGAACCGATGCAAAACTAAGGCTATGGCAAATATTTTTGTGGGGCTTTTTCTGGATAGGACGAAAAACAGTAAATCTACGGGATGGATTTGTGGATGCTCACCGAGTAAACTCTGGAAATCTGATACCAAGATGATAAGGGGTGGCCCGATCTTCTCAGTGAGCGGAGGGTAGATGGATGATGGTGGAAGATAACTTGCGAGAATCCGACGAACTCTCCGGCTGTTCCCCCGTTGCCAATGCAACAGCTCTTCAACCCAATGGATATTCGCGACGCCTCACACCGATGCAACGTAGCCGCCGACCACGAAGCGGTTTTGCAATCTACTAATTCCCAGTGGAACAACAGATCACACTCAAACTTCGGATAATAATCTCCAGAGCGCAACACAGTGGAGAGGTTGAATTCCTGAGCGCAACACAGAGGAACTCGAATATAGATGAATGCTTAGCAATCCAATCTAGGGTTTATGTTTTTAAACGTGGTCTGTCCTAAAAGCCACGACTTACAAGCATATATAAAGGCTGCTGGACGTCCAACATTGTGTTGGAGTCAAAACCTAACTTTCCTAACTTTAACGGACTCTGTTTGGAAACAGGCAGAAAACAACTCGTGACTTGTTGCGGTCACCGCACCCAGTCCGAGCCGAACCGGGGCATGGGGCCGGACCCATTGGAAAGCCCTTCAAATTTCCTTTTCAGATTGGGCTTCTTTGCTCTATTTGGAGTCGGTATAAAGAATCCACGTCCGTTTCAAATTCAGGACTTCTGTCAGTCCGAACCGAATCTGAACAAATCTTGAATCCGAATTGGAAAGGATCTTTCTTTGTTTGCAGCATCCCTTCTTTGCGTGATGGCTCCACTTCCTCCCTCGCCTCCCTCGTGCTAGCCACCTTGATGTTTGTCAACAGCCTCCATTCCTTGCCCACATCTTCTTCTCCATTCGCCATTATCTCCATTAACTCAAACCTAATGATACATAAACATAATAACTTAGGCAGTATAACATTCTTATAATTCATGGGATCATATCCAACTAGGAATGAGTTCATCTTATAATAATCATCGATCATGTTTAGTATTTCCTTCCAGTTTAAGCATGGATAATCATCATAATCCACCGATATATCCTCATCACATCCCCAAACTGATGGCCAAACGGAGGTGGTGAACCGCACACTTTCGGCGTTGCTGCGGACAATGATCAAGAAAAATCTGCGTGTGTGGGAAGAGTGTTTGCCGCATGTGGAGTTTGCATATAACAGGGCTGTACACTCCACCACGCAATTGTGTCCGTTTGAGGTGGTGTATGGTTTTAAACCCATTACACCGCTTGATTTGCTGCCGCTTCCAATTCAAGAACGTGTCAACATGGATGCATCGAAGCGAGCAGATTTTGTGAGGAAGATACATGAGAAGACTAAAGAGGCTATCGAGAAGAAAGGCAAGTACAATGCTGATCGTGTTAACAAGAAAAGAAAGGAGGTGATTTTTCAGCCCGGCGACATGGTTTGGGTGCACTTTCGCAAGGACAGATTTCCTGTTCAGCGCAAGTCTAAATTGCTGCCACGTGGTGATGGTCCTTTCAAGGTTCTTGCCAAGATAAATGATAATGCATACAAGATAGATCTTCCTACATCTGAGTTTGGTGTCAGCAATACATTTAATGTTGCTGATTTGACGCCATTTGCTGGAGAAGACCTTGACGCGTCGAGGTCGACGCCTTTTGAAGGGGGGGAGGATGATGAGGACATCCCTAGTCCTTTACCATCTTCTCCTATTGATAATGTTGATGTACAAGACAAAGCTAATGATGTGAGGATTGGACCAATGACAAGAGCTCGAACCAAGTTACTAGAGCAACAGGTGAACTCACTCTTAGTTGAATATAATGTTTGTGGCTATGAGAACTTTATACTGCCTAAATCCTTGCACTTGTGTATGATCAGGTTTGTTGATAACACAAACATTATTGGAGGAGAGGAGCAGCAAGGCATGGAGTACATAGATGATCACATGGAGAACAAGAAGGAACGCATGGAGGATAAAATT
Source organism: Poa annua (assembly GCA_026929855.1). NCBI lineage: Eukaryota > Viridiplantae > Streptophyta > Magnoliopsida > Poales > Poaceae > Poa > Poa annua. Next base: position 40,600,764 of record CM049433.1, read on the forward strand.
CAGAACATCTACTACAAGTGCTCGAGGGAGGAGAGGGAGGCAGGAGCACATCGAGAGAGGGAAGGGGATGGCGCACTACACCATGTGGGAAGCGCCAAGGAAGAGTCTTAGTCACACAAGGACCAGGACCTGCGAGTCCTTATGGCTGAACCCAACTCGGGTCAGTTTGTATCCCTAGTTTGAGTCCATAGAGTCCCAAACCGAGTTGGTTTAGGAGGTGGTGCGTTTTGGGCTGCTGTGGCCGCACCCCTCCCCATATATACCCCTTTGCTGCGAGTTAGTTAGGGAGACCACGTTTAAGATAAACCCTAGATCGAATTGCTAAAGCATTCATCTATCAGAATTCCTCTTTGCTGCGATCAGGAATTCACCCCTCTCCTTTGTTGCGATCGAGAGGTTATTGTTACCCAAGTTTGAGTGTGATCTGTCGTTCCACTGGGAATTGGCAGATTGCAAAACCGCTTCGTGGTCGGCGGCTGCGTTGCACTAGCGTGGGGTGTTGCGAATATCCATTGGGTTGAAGAGCCGTTGCATTGGCAACGGGGGAACAGCCGGAGAGTTCGAGAGCATCCGCGAGTTATCTACATCATCCATCAATTCCACCATCGGCTCACTGAGAAGATCGGGCCACCCCTTATCAAAATGGTGTCACCCAATAGTGATGTAAGCCATGAAGAGATGCCAATCATACCAATAATAAATAACATGAAACATATCAATTCACAGGATTGCAAAGCTCATAATAAAGTATGATAAGGTGGTATCTCGCTTGCCCGAATGTGTACATCAAAACATAAATGCCCAGGCACCTCTGAGTTTCAAGAGAAGACTAGAAATAAAGATATCAAAGATAAAAGCATCAAAGTTACACCGCAGTTAACAGTATTCTGGGACAAGCACATTACACTAAGAATGACAACTATGCTCTCAAGAAGGTGCTCAAAGAGGGATGGTGACTCAACAATAAAGTAAAAGATAGGCCCTTCATTGAGGGAAGCAGGGATTTAACATGTGCTAGAGCTTTTCATTGTTTTGAAAACAGAGGCAAAATTGTTTTTGAGTGGTGATTGATTTGTCAACGGATGGCAATAGAGTTCCTGTTATCTTCCATACTAAGCAAGTTGAGAGTGGTTCCGATTTATTTAAAACAAGCATTTATAATATGCACCTTATTTATATAATTTGACACTCCTCCCAACCTTTGCTTTCTCAACCCATGGCTAACTGAATCCTCGGGTGCCCACCAGCAATCACATACCATGGAGGAGTGTCTATTTTTTTTCTTTTCAAAACTTTGGGATATTATAGTGGTCTAACCAGCCCTTTGCAAAATTAATGACGAGCAAATGGAGCATGCTAGTCCGTTACTTAATTAGCATGGAAGATAACAAGCCCAACTACTACTTCCTCATGAGCTAAAACAGTGTCACAAATTGAGAAGTTGTTTGAAGGTTTTAAAGATAGCACATGCAAATTTACTTGAATGGTTTGAAATGCCATACATAGGTGTTTTTTGTGGACTCTTTGGGATAACTTGGTTTTCAGGGATTTGGAAGCACAAGCATTTGAAGGGGATCGCAGGCAGAAAACAATAAATTTCTAACAACGATAACCTTAAACTAGCCAGGATCTATACTATGTAGATATAGTAATACGGAGGAGATCGATATACATACCCTTGTAGACCGAAACGCGGGGATTACGCTCCCGCACAAGCGTTGTCGATGAAGCCGACGAAGACGACCTCGAGGTCGTGTAGAGGAAGAAAACCTCCGAGCACCACTAGCGTGGCACCTCGCAAGGATCCACACACGTACGGTGAAGACGACGACCTCCGGGCTCCGATCCAGGGACGAGCAGAGGAAGACTTGGACCGGAAGACCAGCAGCACGGCGGTGTGCGTATGGTGGAGAGAACTTCACCTTGGCGCAACTCCAATGGAGGAATCACGTTTTCAAGGAGAAGAAGAGAGAGATTGGTTGTGTGAGAGGGGCTCTCTCCCCCACTATATATAGGAGAAAGGGGGCACCCCACCTTGCTAAATTGGCAAGGTGGGACTAAACCCCAAACCGCACCAACAAGGGGGAGGGAGGCCGGCTCCCTATGGGCCCCTAGGGCCCATTCGGCACCCCCTTGGTGGGTTTGGCCCTTGGGAGGAAGTTCGGCCCCCATATGGGCCTTCTCCCCTCCGGGGAAGGCCCATTTAGTGGGCTGCATGTTTAAATACGAATTTAATCATTATAAATTCATTAAAATAATATTAATTCACTAATTAACATTAATTTAACATATATAAACAATTTCCTCTCTTCCGGAACTTTTCCGAAACTCTCCGAACTATCTTCGGTTCTCCGATACGACTTCGGATTCTCGCCCGGAACTTTTCCGGTGCTTTCTCTTTTCTAATTTCTCTTCCGGTAAACTTGTCGACTCCCCTTAAGTGTGTTACCCTAGCGGTTCGAGATCTCGCCAGACATGATCGAGACGCGCTCTCCGATCAATGACTAATTCGTGGAACTTGGATACCCAGAATTAATCCCTGTGAGATAACGAATAACTTTGTCGTTCGAACCTGGACGTCGAGTCTTAAACCTTTTGCCATGGCGATACTTAGTGTGTCCGAGAGTCGTTCATAGATATCGCGATACCTAGCTTGATCTCATTACCGACAACACTATCTTCTACTCGTCCATGATATTATGTCCTGGTGACCTAGTCACATGCTTGCAAGCTTATTTGACATAATCTCACCGAGTGGGCCCTAGAGTATCTATCCTGCTATGCGGACTGGCAAATCCCGCTCTTGATCCCTCGTCTCAACATACTCCTTTCCGATACCCGAGAGGGACACCTTTATTGTCATACTATTAAGACATGACGTTTGATGCAATCAAAGTATCTTTCAGGAATAGCAATAAGAGTTGATCTCACGGTCAAAGGCGTAATGACTACGTCCTACAAATATTGGGTATGTCCATCACGTCATTCTCCCAATGACATGACTCCATTGTCAACTGACATCAATGTCACATGATCGGGAAACCTCGATCATCAATTGCCCAATGAACTAGTTAGATAGAGGCTACTAGGGACCTGGTTGTTTATCTACCACACGCGTATTAATGTTTCCGCTTAATACAGTTATAGCATGGTATAAAACATATAATGAACAATTGAGATATGACGAATAAACTATCCTTATGAAGTGCCTCTAGGGCATATCTCCTTCAGTCTCCCACTTGCACTAGAGTAACACTTATTCTAGTTTACAACTTGGTAAAAGCTCAACACCCATAGCAACTTGGTGCATGCTTGTCTCGTGGAAGAGGAATACAGTCAACAGATCTCACAGATTGAGACCTATATGTGCTTTGCAACACTTCTATGTCACCTAGTTTGACATCATCCCGTATCTTACGATGACGGTGAAATATATCTTAGTCGATGGAGTGAGACTCGAACCTTCGCGTAGCATGGGCCTTAAAAGTCTAAGAGATCTATTAAGGGGAACCACATATGCTCGGAAAACTGTTCAGTCCAATCACACTTGCTACTTCTGAAGTTGCCATATATTTCTATACCTATGTAGATTATGCGACAGTGCATTTCATATGCGACTTCGCAAGCTAACCATGTCTTTCTTCAAAAAACAGGACATCTCCTATATGAGATTTCTAGTCGTATGGGTCAGTGTCATAACTTGCATCATCGTAACCGTTTAACGGCAAGTTGTCTTTCCACTCTTACCCTTTACCAGAAAACATATCTTTAGTTCTCACAGACACTGAAGAATATACTTAACGTTTGTTCATTGATCCACACAAGGATCACTCTAGAACCCGTTCTTCAACCAAGAACTTGGGTCACACCAAGTCGAGCTTTCAGTCTGATAGAATCTATGTCTGAGGCATAGATAATGTTGAACATCATTTTCTTTCATTAGCTATCACTGAAAATGCCAAGATAAACTTAATATTTTACCTAGTCATACAAGCAAGAACCTTTTTCTTCGCTTGTTCTATTCTGAAACACTTCAGAATCTTAACCTAGGAAAACATTCCGACCTAATGTTATTAAGCCCCTTTTGATCTATACAATTATAGATCGGATGCCTAATACTCCTAACTTCATTCATAGAAAATTTAATCACTTAAATAATCCTTTATACTTTACTAGAGGATCTGTATCATTCTCAATATGTCGTTACATATAAAATCATGAATGACACCTAGCTCCCACTCAAATATGCCTTCCACATATAAGATCAAGAAAAGCTACTTAGCTCCCACTCACTTCTTTGCAAATGCAAGTTTCTTCAACTATTTTGGACAACTCCAAAATATTTTGATCACATCATCAAAGTGAAGATTCTAGCTCCGATATGCTTGCTTCAGCCCATGAATGGACAGCTGAAGTTTGCATACATGTTTAGCATCCTCAGGATCACCAAACCATTTCATTGTACTAATTACAACTCTTTCTTAATGATACCATTAAGAAACATGGTTTCCTTATCCATCTATCAATTTCTCAATTTGAAATTATAGTAATTTCTAAACGACCCCGAATAGATTTAGGCTTCGCCACTTGAGACAAAATCTCGTTGTGGTCAACTTTTGAATCTGTCGGAACTGTTTCACGACAAATCGATTCTTATCAGTGTCTATTCTCTCATAAAATTCCATATTCTATTAACAGCTTAGATGCCATCAAGAAGATCTCCCAAGTCATTACCTGGTAATCGTACATGGATTTTATCTCGGATCATATATGACTCATAGCCATTTCTCGGACTTAGCTCTACCATCTCTTCTTCGTAGTTCGTAGATCTGTCATATTCCATTAACATGACCTTCATAACAAGATTGTCGTACCACATAGTGTGGAACACAACCTCGTACGCCTACGTTCTTAGTATGAGCTCAGAGCATCATGATCTTTATCATCAGCTTCTTTCCAGTTGAGGAGCATAACACCGGAAACACTTTCCGTTGCGCCACTCTGATGTCTGGAGAGAAAGTTCATTAACTTCGTCTTGCTCTACTTTCTTTCCCACTTATACCCTTGGACAAGAAACTATTTCTTTTGCAAGGTATATTCCGGCAACGTTTTTGCCTATGTCGTGAGACATGTAACCAACTAATTCTTTAGGTACGGTACACTACAAAGATTTATCCATTTTAGGTTTGATCACATCGAAACACTAAATTGCTGAAACGACAATCTAGGCTAAAAGCCATGCCATCACTCATATGGTATTGTCTCCATGGATTTAAATGGTTTCCCTATTATCTAACGTGAATGTTATGTTTCTACCATATGACTCCAATGATCACAACAATTCGATAAGAGATTTATTTACCACACACTATCCGATAGGGTGCGATTACGACGTCCTAACATACAATAACACTATGGTGTTCCATGCGACGTAATTTGTGGAACTCTTCTCACAAGTCTTCCAATGATATGCCAACATTATAACTCAAATCTTTATTTCCTCGATCTGTATCGCAGGAATTTGATTTTTCTTGTTAAATTTATTTTTCTACTTCATTCTGAACTTGTTTGATCGAATCAAAATTTCCAGACTAACATTTCTTAAGTGGATATCCATATATCTACTCGGAATATTCATGAAGTCTATGAAATAAAGACTTCCACTATACGTTAAAGTACTTCATTGATTCACATACACCCATATGCATGATTCTCAACAAGTTATACTCAAAACGTTCAGTGAAGTTTACGAAATAAAGATCTCCACTACACGTTAATTACTTCATTGATCCACATACATCTATATGCATGATTATCAATAAGTTATATGCCCGCTTTCCGAAAACGGTGTCTTAGTTATCTTGCAAGTGTCAAAAGATCAAATCTAAGGACTTGTAGATCCATCCGTATGGAGCTTGTTCATTGACTATAACATTGACATGACTTAAACAGTAGTGCCACACGAATGTGGTGTATTTATTAAGTTTGTATCCTTTGGCATTAATATTATGAATGTGGGAGCTTCTACCATCTAAATTCAAATCGGCTTATGATCATTACTTCATAAATATAGGATAACGATTTTGTCACTAACATATATGAACAATCGTCTCGCTAAAGGAAACACACTTATAACGATCATACTAACAGGCGATCATAAAAGAATTTATTCAAATGGTAGATCTAGAGGGAGAGTGTCTATGGCCATCACAACATTTTGTCTGCCATCATCAACACACATTGTCGCCTCATCCTTCCAAGCTACTCAAGTAGTAAATCTAGTTTTTCATAAAACATGACTAGTATCAAAAACTTAGTCACTACTGCGAGTACTTGCTTAGGTAAAACATTCATAACGTGTATATCATATATACACCATCATCATTGATGACTTCCCGGCGATCTGTTTCATCTTCTTGATTCTTCCAACGCAATCAAGAACCATGAAGGTGAACGATTCCCCTTGCATGACATAGTCTATGACAAAGCATTTGCAGCTGGCAACGTTGTCTGTCATCCAGTGATCAAGCTGAGCGAGGCGTCTCAATGTCATCAAGTATGACCAATGTCATCGAGTATGACCAGTGTCATCAAGTATGACTGCCACGTGCTCCTTCAATGCTTGCATTCTCTTCCATCTTGGTTGAGAAGAAAAACAGTCAACTTACTGATAAACTTCATCAACCCAACTTTAGGTGTATCCTGAGTTTAGCGATCATCTCATATGTTCGCGATCTAACAACTCGCACCCACCGTTAATTCTCTATGGCAGAGATCATAGCATACACTGGACTATGATGATATTATCCGCACAAAAACTTGATAATCCAAATTATCCTTTTGTTAGCGGAATCTCCGGGTTTATCTCCTAGCGGGTATTGTATCACAAAGAGCTAATGGTTTAAACAAGGAGTATCCTCAAGCTAAAGTATAAAACTATGAAGTTTGGACCCAACCTTTTAAGTTTCTCAATCGCAGGATTGCGCCTAATTTTTGAAGAAGGCTATTACATTGGTTAATATCTACAAAGGTTTTGCAAAACATAAAGACTTTGTTCATTATAAAATAGGGTTCAAGTTTTAATAAAATAAAACTACCAGAACTCCCACTCAAAACGAATATCCCTCTAATCGTTGTAGTGATTACACGATCCTCATCCATTATGCAACCCCTCATCGTCAGAGCCGGCAACATAACTTCAAAGGTAGACATCGTCATGTCAATCACAACAACTCTGTGACTCATGCTTAACCTTTCGGTCACCGTGTTCCGAGGCCATGTCTGTACATGCTAGACTCGCCATAATAACCTTCAGCGTATATGCTTGTGCAAACATGTCTTACACCCACTGTATGCGAACAACGATATGTCTGACACCCGATCGTCACGGCCTGCCTCATAACGTAGAACTTTCTTGGTGGTGCACGCCAAAGGGAGAACTGATATGGGCACGACGGGGGAGGTGCAGCCCAATTTCAGGACTCCACCAAGTTAGGTGTATTCGTCGTGTGTTGCTATTTTAAATAATTAGAGTTTTTAATACTTATGAGTTTGGGCTTGGTTTGGGCCTGTCCAACCAAGTCAACGTAGGGTCCATTAGTGGGGCGGTACTGTAGCGCGGTACTGTAGCACCCCTCCCCTCATATAAGGAGTTGCTAGGCATCGTTTTAGGGTTAGCTTGAGTTTAGATTAAAAACAGTCCATAGACTTTGAGCTCGTTGGTGAAGCATCCCTCCGGGGACGGCGATGCCGTTTATCAGTTTGTAATAAAGATTGCTGCGAGGGTGCTTGTGTTCATCAAGTGTTATCGTGCTCAGGTTAGAGGCGTGGTGATCTTCATCACGTTGCTTGCTGGATTTATTCCCCACCTTCAGGTGACGCCGTTGGTGTTGTTGGAAGGATTTACTGTCCGGGTTACTCGTTGTGAAAGATCGGGACAACAATCATAGGATCATCCCCTTGATCCTTATCATGTGGTATCAGAGCTCTAGGTTGATCACGGCGAAATTTTGTTGATCAGTCGATTTGTTATTGGTGGAGATTGGTTGATCTGCTACAGGTTGGTGGAGATTTGTTCATCCATACGGGCAGTAGTCAGATCGGGAAGGTTGGAGCAGATCAGCTGCGTGGGGTTGATCGGAAGAAGGGAGTGCAGGCAGATCGTGGGTGTATTTTTCATTGCGAGGTGGTGTTGATCGTGAGAACGCTAGCAGCAGCATCACGTGGGGAGTTCCCTTGATCGATCTTGGCCAGGTTTCTGCGTGCCGGAGGCCAGCAACGATTGTCGAGGAAGAGTCCAGCCAGCGTACGCGTGACGCTCAGTTCAGATCCGATCTGCAGAATCGATCCAGTTAAAAAAAAAAAATCTTGTGTTGATCTTGCGTTCTACCGAGTCCAGAAACGACCGTCATCTTGTTCAGGCCACAGCGACCTGTACGTGACGAATCGGGATTTGGTAGCCTACCCATTAGAAAGTACATAAAATTATCTTTCCAACAAGTGCTTCTTTGCCTGTTTCGGACTTCGTACGAAGAATCCACCTCCGTTTCAAATTCAGGACGACTTGATAATGAGTTCGTTTCAGGGTGATTTTTATGGCAAGAGGTGTGTTTCTGGTGAAAGGTCCGGTGATGTTTATCATGACTACACTGGTATCATTGTTGGTTTCGCCTTTGATCCAACTAAAATCAAGTGGAGATTGGACAGTTCGGCGACGCCTGCAGAATATCAGTTTTGGGAATCAGACATGGACAGTGGTTTTGCAAAATGTCGTACGCTTGATTACAATTTTGGTGACCCTACTGCATTAGTTATTGCGTACCGGCGAGTAGATACAAAGTTGTCGAGTTGGTGGCGGGAAGAGATGCGTGTGAGAGGCATCACATGGCAAACATCTAATTGGGAGGAATTCAAACAATTTCTGCGCACCAAATTTGTGGAGCCGTCTACGGATTTGGACAAAAGTCCGGTGGAGGATGTTGTACCATTGAGTGGGCTGAATATGCAACTCAAGAGAGTACATGGTGATACTTGTATGACAGTGGATAGAGGCCAGCGATGGAATTTATTTCAGGCGCAGTGCATGATCAAGGGCAAAGCATGCAAGTTGATGATTGACAGTGGTAGCTACTGTAATGGCATTAGCAAGGCGGTTGTGGAAGCGTTGGGTTTAACCACATGGCGTATTCCAGAACCGAGGCATGTTGAGTGGGTTAATAGCTGCGGTATGATGAAGATTACTCACAAGGTTCGTGTGCCATTTATAGTTGGTGACTATGTTGATGAGGTGGAATGCGATGTGTTGCCATTGGAGGTATGTGGACTGTTACTTGGACGTCCATGGCAGTATGATCGCAATGTTACTCATGCTGGGAGAGCAAATACATATTCTTTTGTGCATGATGGCAAACAGCGGACTTTGAAACCTATGCAGGATGATCAAATAAAGTCTGATGTTGAGCTGGTGGTACACAAGGAGAAGTTGCGCAAGGCTAAGCCAAAATCTGAGCTAGCTACGCCGCAGCCTGAGGAGCATGATGCACGGAGCGTCAGTGTTGACATTGTTTCAGCCATGCCTGTAGATGACAAGCCAGTTGTACTTGTTAGTGACAAGCCGGTTGAAGTTATACCTCTGATTGATGAGAAGAAGGAAATTCCAGTTCGTGTTGACATGGGTGTTCAGACCGATGATAGTGGTGCTGATCGTGTTCCGGTGCATATGGTGCCGCGGGTAGTTAGCCACAGTTTTGTGAGAACACCTCGGAAACGTTTTGTTGGAGCAGCAGTACGTGTGCATAAAGGCAAGGATGGACGTGTTCGTCAGTTGTGTGGCCCAGGCATTACTCATCTTGTGCAGGGTCGTGCAAAGCAGGTTCATGTTCAGCAACACGAGGTTCCAGCAAGAGTTGAGAAGAAGAAGATGGTGGCGCCTAGGTCCAAGCTCATGTGGAGAAGGAAAGAGATGCAGCCGCCGAACACTGTATCAAGTCGAGCAGGCCGAGCGGGAGGATGTGGTGAGGAAGGCAAGCGAGACTTGAAGATGACGAAGACGCGTGATGTTGTTGCTGCTATCACGCCACCCTTTCGAGCCGACCCTCAAGCGTTGAGGACAACGCTTCTTGAAGGGGGGGAGGATGATATGGGCACGACGGGGGAGGTGCAGCCCAATTTCAGGACTCCACCAAGTTAGGTGTATTCGTCGTGTGTTGCTATTTTAAATAATTAGAGTTTTTAATACTTATGAGTTTGGGCTTGGTTTGGGCCTGTCCAACCAAGTCAACGTAGGGTCCATTAGTGGGGCGGTACTGTAGCGCGGTACTGTAGCACCCCTCCCCTCATATAAGGAGTTGCTAGGCATCGTTTTAGGGTTAGCTTGAGTTTAGATTAAAAACAGTCCATAGACTTTGAGCTCGTTGGTGAAGCATCCCTCCGGGGACGGCGATGCCGTTTATCAGTTTGTAATAAAGATTGCTGCGAGGGTGCTTGTGTTCATCAAGTGTTATCGTGCTCAGGTTAGAGGCGTGGTGATCTTCATCACGTTGCTTGCTGGATTTATTCCCCACCTTCAGGTGACGCCGTTGGTGTTGTTGGAAGGATTTACTGTCCGGGTTACTCGTTGTGAAAGATCGGGACAACAATCATAGGATCATCCCCTTGATCCTTATCAAGAACACTAATGGTATTTTGGAGGGATCATCTTATATTACTACCGCCGTGTAACTAATATATAACTATATATATATACACACAATATAAGATGTAAACAACAACATAACATCAAATGTAATGCGACGTGATATGGTCCTTGCGCCGATGGTCTCCTTCGCGCCCACAGTTTATAAACAATTTATCAAACCTATCTTGACCATATCACATTGCCCCCTGCAAGATAAAGTTAGACGCTTTCTACTTTATCTTTTGCATATTTTACGTGGCTTGGGGCTTTCGTAAATAGAACAGGTTTCATACCTACGAACCTATTACCACAACAACGATCAAATAATTGCATGTTTATTCATCCCTTTCGGGCCCTCCATTGAAAATGCAAAGCCAACTAAAGAGAGAGAGACAGACACCCGACAGCCACCTATACGGTACAAGCCGCATGTCAGTTGTGGAACCAGTCTCGCGTAAGCGTACGCGTAAAGTCGGTCCGGGCCGCTTCATCAACTCAATGCTGCCGACAATGCAAGTGCACGCGAGAGGGTAGGAAATAAAAGAACGATGCCCCCGTGATAAACACGGGTTCTAAAAGCGTACAACTATATCTACGCATAGATCGGCTCTGATACCACTGAAGGGGATCGCAGGCAGAAAACAATAAATTTCTAACAACGATAACCTTAAACTAGCCAGGATCTATACTATGTAGATATAGTAATACGGAGGAGATCGATATACATACCCTTGTAGACCGAAACGCGGGGATTACGCTCCCGCACAAGCGTTGTCGATGAAGCCGACGAAGACGACCTCGAGGTCGTGTAGAGGAAGAAAACCTCCGAGCACCACTAGCGTGGCACCTCGCAGGGATCCACACACGTACGGTGAAGACGACGACCTCCGGGCTCCGATCCAGGGACGAGCAGCGGAAGACTTGGACCGGAAGACCAGCAGCACGGAGGTGTGCGTATGGTGGAGAGAACTTCACCTTGGCGCAACTCCAATGGAGGAATCACGTTTTCAAGGAGAAGAAGAGAGAGATTCGTTGTGTGAGAGGGGCTCTCTCCCCCACTATATATAGGAGAAAGGGGGCACCCCACCTTGCTAAATTGGCAAGGTGGGACTAAACCCCAAACCGCACCAACAAGGGGGAGGGAGGCCGGCTCCCTATGGGCCCCTAGGGCCCATTCGGCACCCCCTTGGTGGGTTTGGCCCTTGGGAGGAAGTTCGGCCCCCATATGGGCCTTCTCCCCTCCGGGGAAGGCCCATTTAGTGGGCTGCATGTTTAAATACGAATTTAATCATTATAAATTCATTAAAATAATATTAATTCACTAATTAACATTAATTTAACATATATAAACAATTTCCTCTCTTCCGGAACTTTTCCGAAACTCTCCGAACTATCTTCGGTTCTCCGATACGACTTCGAATTCTCGCCCGGAACTTTTCCGGTGCTTTCTCTTTTCTAATTTCTCTTCCGGTAAACTTGTCGACTCCCCTTAAGTGTGTTACCCTAGCGGTTCGAGATCTCGCCAGACATGATCGAGACGCGCTCTCCGATCAATGACTAATTCGTGGAACTTGGATACCCAGAATTAATCCCTGTGAGATAACGAATAACTTTGTCGTTCGAACCTGGACGTCGAGTCTTAAACCTTTTGCCATGGCGATACTTAGTTTGTCCGAGAGTCGTTCATAGATATCGCGATACCTAGCTTGATCTCGTTACCGACAACACTACCTTCTACTCGTCCATGATATTATGTCCTGGTGACCTAGTCACATGCTTGCAAGCTTATTTGACATAATCTCACCGAGTGGGCCCTAGAGTATCTATCCTGCTATGCGGACTGGCAAATCCTGCTCTTGATCCCTCGTCTCAACATACTCCCTTCCGATACCCGTGAGGGACACCTTTATTGTCATACTATTAAGACATGATGTTTGATGCAATCAAAGTATCTTTCAGGAATAGCAATAAGAGTTGATCTCACGGTCAAAGGCGTAATGACTACGTCCTACAAATATTGGGTATGTCCATCACGTCATTCTCCCAATGACATGACTCCATTGTCAACTGACATCAATGTCACATGATCGGGAAACCTCGATCATCAATTGCCCAATGAACTAGTTAGATAGAGGCTACTAGGGACCTGGTTGTTTATCTACCACACGCGTATTAATGTTTCCGCTTAATACAGTTATAGCATGGTATAAAACATATAATGAACAATTGAGATATGACGAATAAACTATCTTTATTAAGTGCCTCTAGGGCATATCTCCTTCAGCATTTGCAGCTTAGTACAAGTGGAGGCTAGCAATAGACGGGGAAGCGACAATTCAAGAGAGCAATAACCGTCATAATCATGCTTGCGACAAAATAAAATTAACGGAGGCGTAAAAATGATACTAGAACTCTGAGGCAAAATAAATCATCAAGGCTTAATTGACCTTTTGTTTTCAGTCATAACATGTGTAAGCATGTGCCAAGTCGATTCGAATGAATTATTCAGAGGAGGATACCACAATGTCATATTCTACTATGAACAGAGAGATGAATGGAAAACTGCGTTTAAAACTAAGTTCGGTTTATATGAGTGGTTAGTCATGCCTTTTGGATTAACTAATGCACCTAGCAGCTTCATGATATTAATGAACGAAGTTTTGCGTAGTTTTATTGGACGTTTCGTGGTGGTTTACTTTGATGATATTCTCATATATAGCACATCTTTAGAGGAACATTTGGATCATTTGCGTGCTGTTTTTCATGCTTTGCGCAATGCACGTTTGTTTGGAAATATTGAGAAGTGCACCTTTTGCACAGATCGAGTTGCTTTTCTTGGCTTTTTTGTTACATCACATGGTATTGAAGTTGATCCAGCCAAGATTGAGGCAATTTCAAGTTGGCCGCCACCTAAAACGGTCACACAAGTGTGGAGTTTCCTTGGACTCGCATGTTTTTATAGGAGCTTCGTGAAAGATTTTGGATCCATTGCTGCACCGCTGAATGAGCTTACAAAGAAAGATGTTCCCTTTGTTTGGGGAGATGCACAACAAGAGGCTTTCATTTTACTGAAAGAAAGGTTTACTCATGCTCCTTTATTGCAACTTCCTAATTTCAATAAGACTTTTGAACTTGAATGTGATGCTAGTGGTATTGGTTTGGGAGGTGTGTTATTACAAGAGGGTAAACCTGTTGCATATTTTAGTGAAAACTGAGCGGGCCAAGTCTAAATTATTCTACTTATGATAAAGAATTATATGCGCTAGTTCAGACATTAGAAACTTGGCAACATTATTTATGGCCCAAACAATTTGTTATACATTCTGATCATGAGTCTTTGAAACACATTCGTAGTCAAGCTAAGTTGAATAAGCATCATGCAAAGTGGGTTGAATTTATTGAGTCTTTTCCTTATGTCATTAAACACAAAAAGGGTAAAGATAATGTTATTGCTGATGCTTTGTCACGCCGTTATACCATGCTATCTCAGCTTGATTTCAAGATTTTTGGATTGGAAACTATTAAGCAACAATATATGCATGATGCTGAATTTAAAGAAGTATTGCAGAATTGTCAAGAGGGCAAAACTTGGAACAAATTTGTCCTCAATGATGGATTTGTGTTTCGTGCTAACAAACTATGTATTCCGGATAGCTCTGTTCGTCTTTTGTTGTTGCAGGAGGCACATGGAGGTGGTTTGATGGGTCACTTTGGAGTAAACAAGACGGAGGACGTGCTTGCTACACACTTCTTTTGGCCACGGATGCATAGGGATGTTGAGAGATTCGTTGCTCGCTGCACTACATGTTAAAAAGCTAAGTCACGCCTTAATCAACATGGTTTATATATGCCTCTTCCTGTTCCTAGTGTGCCTTCGGAGGATATTTCGATGGACTTGGTTTTGGGATTGCCTCGTACACAGAAGGGGAGGGATAGTATTTTTGTTGTTGTGGATCGGTTTTCTAAGATGGCACATTTTATTCCTTGTCACAAGAGTGATGATGCTGCACATGTTGCTGGTTTATTCTTTCGTGAAATTGTTCGTTTGCATGGTGTGCCAAATACTATTGTTTCAGATCGTGATACTAAATTTCTTAGTCATTTTTGGAGATGTTTATGGGCTAAATTGGGGACTAAATTGCTGTTTAGTACTACATGTCATCCCCAAACTGATGGACAAACTGAAGTTGTGAATAGAACATTGTCTACTATGTTGAGGGCTGTTTTAAAGAAGAACTTAAAATTGTGGGAAGAATGTTTACCTCATATTGAGTTTGCTCATAATCGTTCGATACATTCTACCACAAAGATGTGCCCTTTTGAAATTGTTTATGGTTTTGTTCCTCGTGCACCAATTGATTTATTGCCTTTGCCATCTTCGGTGCAAAATAATTTAGATGCTTCACAACGTGCTGAATTGATATTGAAATTGCATGCTACTACTAAGGCCAATATATAACATATGAATGCTAAATTTAAAGTTGCTGGTGATAAAGGAAAAAAGCATGTTGTGTTTGATGTCGGAGATCTTGTTTGGTTACATTTTCGCAAAGAGCATTTTCCTGATTTGCGCAAGTCCAAATTAATGCCACGAGCTGCTGGTCCTTTTAAAGTGTTACAAAGAATTAATGATAATGCATACAAACTTGAGCTTCCTGCAGAATTTGGTATTGTAAGTCCTTCATTTAACATTGCAGATTTGAAGCCATACTTGGGAGAGGATGATGACATTGCGTCAAGGACGACTTCATTTCAAGAAGGGGAGGATGATGAGGAGATCCCACATGTTGATACAACCGTTGCACCCACAACCACAATACAAGGACCTATCACACGAGCTCGTGCACAACAACTTAATTATCAGGTAATATCGTTTCTTGGAATCAATCCTCACATACATGAACATATGATGCTGCCTAAATCGGATGTGTTTGTCATACTTAGGAATGATGGCCCTAGCAAGGATGAGAAGGACAAGCATTGGAGCATGATCTCGCGTGAAGAGGATTGAAGATGACGCCACTTATGGAGAGTTCCGTACTTTGAAGCCACCAAAATGAGAGGAGAAGACTTGGACGAAATATACTTCATATTTTCGTCCATATATTCATATGGTGCTGCGTCGCCTTTTAGTTATGGGCCAGGCCCATGTATTTTCGTCCAAATTAAGTGTGAGAACAATTAACTCCATATAAGTGGAAGGAAACCAACTTAGGGTGGAATTCGACCTCCTTTCCCAAGGCTGTCCGAATCTCCCTTCGTCCCTTCATATATACCCCGTTTAGGTCTTCGTTTAGACTCGGATTTTGTTTAGTTTAAGACTTAGCCATTGCTATTCTTCGCCAAAGACTCTAGTGTCGGTCCAGACCTATTGTACTTCGCACTTGCAGAATCCCACCTATAAAGCTTTCATCTTTATTCTGCAATATCTTGATTGCATCTATAATTCTTGCTAGTTCTTCGATTGCTTGCAGGAATTGATCCACGGATCAGGTTAATCTAGCTCCGGCGAGATCAATAGCCTCGGAAGTTGGTGTAGCGATTGCATTGGCGCAACGTCTAGCACGTTTGTAGTCGGATCGTCAACGTCGACCTCCACCCAAATTGTTAGCTACCGTCTCATCGAAAGATCGGGCAACTTTACCCTCTCACGACGAGAGGCGCTCAGCGTTGGACGCGCGCGCCGTCGAGCTGCAGGCGAGGTCCGATGCTCTGGGGGTGATCCGCGCGGCCCTTGATGCTCGGGAGGCCCGAGTTCAGGAGGCCGAGTCGTCCGCCGCCGCTCGTCATGAGAGGGCCAACCAACAGTTCGTTGCTCGCCAGGCTGAGTACGAGAAGGAGGCCAACGAGAGGAAGGACTCAGCCATCCGGGCGGCTTAGCGGAACTATCACAAGTCTGTGTTGTACCAGGAGGCACGCTTCTCCTTGAGGCGAGCGGAGCAGGATGCGCACATTCAGACTCTCCGACAGGACCTTGCTCAGGCTCGAGAGGACGCGGCCGACCTACGGGAGCAGATCCGACAGGCAGCTGACGCGGTTGGGGAGGCGTGCGAGGCCTCCGCTGCTTTGATCGTGCTTGACCACCAGCGGAGCAAGATGTTCCACGACCTCGTGCCCCAGGCGAATGACGCGCTCGTTCGCCTTGGGTCTGAGGGCGTCAACCTCCACTGGACCAGCATTCGTCGGCTGACCTGGCCTTCTTCTCAGCCGTGGTGTCCAGGCTGCAAGGGCTTGCTGCAGTGGCGCGGGAGCGCCTTGACGAGGACTACCGTGACTCCGCCACGGAGGCCGTGCACCGGATCTTCTGCAATCTGGCGCTGCTGCATCCTGCCATCGACCTCTCCGAGCTGCTAGCGATTGTGCCCGCTTCTGTTGCCCGCCGGCTGGAGAACAAGGCGAGGGAGCACGTGGACGCGCTGGTGGGCGCCTTCTCCCGGAAGGACGACCAGGAGGCGGGTCCGTCGACGCTGGGGGGTCTTGAAGAGGGCGACGCCGAGGGAGGCCTTGGAGAGGACGATATTGACGAAGACCCTTCCTTGGACGACGGCTATGAAGACGCTAGCCCCTAGTGGCTCATGGAACTCCGTTTTCTCTATGTTCCCGCCTGTTTATTACCTGCCATGCTTTTGAACTGTGATTTGTGCATGTCACTGCGCTATGTGTTTCTAGGGAGAACTCATGAAGCCTGGCCTGCTGCTAGGCTTGCCTTTTGTTCTTGCTTTCTTGCGATGTTTTTCTTGCGACGTTTTTCTTGCGTGGGCGAGTTTCGGGGCTGAAGTTTGCCTCACGAGGGGTGGCCGAGCGTGTTGCGTGTGCGCACACCTTGCTCTGCGAGTTTCTGCTGGCGCTGGCGAGGTAACGCGCGGGCCCGTGGGCTATGCCGTCGAGCGATGCGTGGGGGGTAGCCCCCGTGAGCTTTTTCCCCTTCAAGGAAGACAAGGTATGTTTAGTAATGGCACCAAGGACCTTCATGAGGCGGCATGTGTGGGGTAGCCCCAGCCACCGACGCTCAGTCTCGTTGGGTTTTTCGATGTTGTCGGGTCCGGCCCGCTTATTGGCATCGTGCCTCACGTAGGTGTGCAATATATTTAACAACGACACCAAGGACCTTCATGAGGCGGCATGTGTGGGGGAAAACCCCAGCCACCGGCGCATGGACTTATTGGGTCTTTCGTTGCTGCCGGGACCGGCCCGCTCATTGACACCGTGCCTTACAAGGTGGCACCAAGGACCTTGGATGAGGTGGCATGCGTGGGGCTAGCCCATCCTCAGCTTGCTTCTTCTCATAATCCGCCTCCCACTCTTCTACTTTCCATGGGAAGGGCCTCCCACTGTAGAAGGATGTAGGTGGATCATTATACCTAAGGGTGGCAGCTTCTGCAATCTTCTTGAAGCGCTCTTCGTACTCACAGTTTTAGTTTTCTACATCCCACATCAGATATTGAAACCTATCCAACTCTGATATGACATGTAGATACCTATCCTCCAAGTGCTTGAACTCATCTTCAAAAAAAAAAAGTCCTTGAACTCTCCTTGTATTCTTCAACCTTCTTCTCCAGCTCCAGGTTCATGAAGTGATGAGCATCAAGGCTGCGTTCAACGACGGTGCTATACCTGAAAGTCTTTTGTTCCAGGTCATCCAACCTCTCTTCTACCGTGTCGATGGTCTTGGGAGCCTGATACGTCTCAAACGTATCCATAATTTCTGTTGTTCCATGCTTATATTACACCAATTGCTACATGTTTTATGTACACTTTCTATCATTTATATGCATTTTCTGGGACTAACCTATTAAGAAGATGCCACAATGCCAGTTCCCATTTTCTGCTGTTTATTATTTCAGAAAAGTTGTTCTCGAAATATTCTCGGAATTGGACGAAACAAAAACCAAAGTCCCTATTTTTTCCGGAACGTTCGAGAAGTCCGAAGAGGAGACGAAGAGGGGCCACGAGGCGGCCACACCTGGTGCCCCCCCCCCTTTGCCGCGCCGCCATGTGGTGTGGGCCCCTTGGGCGCCCACCGACATTGCCCTTTCGCCTATAAAAAGACCCCCACGGGAAAACCCTAAAGAGCCGAACACTTTTCCACAAAACATCCCGTAGCCGCCGCCGTCGTCGACCCTAGTTCGGGAGGGTTCAGAAGCTCTTCCCGGCACCCTGCCGGAGAGGGGAATCATCACCGGAGGGCTCTACATCACCATGCCCGCCTCCGGAGTGATGCGTGAGTAGTTCATCCTTGGACTATGGGTCCATAGCAGTAGCTAGATGGTTATCTTCTCCTCTTGTGCTATCATGTTTAGATCTTGTGAGCTGTCTATCATGATCAAGATCATCTTATTGTAATACTACATATTGTGTTTGCTAGGATCCGATGAATATTGAATACTATGTCAAGATGCTTATTTATATGATGTGTATGTTATTTATGATCTTACAGGCTCTCCGTTACTAGTAGATGCTCTGGCCAAGTAGATGTTTGTGACTCCAAGAGGGGGGTATTTATGCTAGATAGTGGGTTCAGTCTCCATTTAATCTAGGGGAGTGACAGCAACCTCTAAGGTTGTGGATGTGCTGTTGCCACTAGGGGTAAAACAGTGATGTTTTGTCTAAGTATAATTGTGTTGCTTACATTACGCACTTTACTTAATGCAATAATCTGTTGCTTGCAACTTAATATTGAATGGGGTGCGGACGCTAACCAGAAGGTGGATTATTAGTCATAGATGCACTTGAAACGGTCTATGAATCATGTTGTAATGCACTAGTATATGCATTGTTATGCAGTTCTTTATTTTGTCAATTGCCCAGCTGTAATTTGTTTACCCGCGTATTAGTTATTATTTATAATGGAGAGACACCACTAGTGAACTATGGACCCCGGTCCATTCTTTTACATAGATAATACAACCTACTGCAAACAATGTTCTCTTTCATTCTTTGCAAACAAACATCATTTTCCACACGATATGTCTAATCCTTTGTTTACAGCAAGCAAGTGAGATTGACAACCTCACTGTTAAGTTGGGGCAAAGTAGTTTGGTTGTGTTATGTGCAGGTTCCATGTCAGTGCCGGATTCCCTGGTGTTGCGCCATGCCATATTCCGCCACCAACAACCTTCAGAAGCGTCTTCATCTCCTACTGGTTTGATAAACCTTGGTTTCATAACTAAGGGAAACTTTCTGCTGCACTCATCACACCTTCCTCTTGGGGTTTCCCAACGAACACCACCGTGTGCATCAAGATCTTTTCTGGCGCCGTTGCCGGGGAGATCAAGACTTCTGCAAGGGGAGTCTCTCACTTACAATCTCTTTACTTTGTTATTGTCTTGCTTAGTTAATTTTTATTATTGTGTTGTTTGCTTTTATTATTGTGTTGTTTGCTTCTTATTATCAAAAACACAAAAAAATAGTTACTTGCATTTATTTCTTTATTTTGGTTTTGCTTAAAATTTTCTAAAATGAGTACTCCTGAGAACACTAAGTTGTGTGACTTTACTAGCACAAATAATAATGATTTAATATGCACTCCTATAGCTCCACCTGCTCCTAAAGCATACTTTTATGAAATTAAACCTGCCTTGTTAAATCTTGTTATGAAGGACTGAACTTTTCTTCGAGAAACCTTCTTTATTCGGCTGCAAGAGGTACCTTTATGTCCATTGATGACCCACAAGTATAGGGGATCGCAACAGTCTTCGAGCGAAGTAAAACCCAAATTTATTGATTCGACACAAGGGGAGCCAAAGAATATTTATAAGCCTTAACAGATGAATTGTCAGTTCAGCTGCACCTATGAATAGACTTGCTCGAGACAGATTATCAGTAGCAACAGTTTTATTGCAGTGACAGTAGTGAAATAATAGCAGCAGTGAAATAAAGACAACAGTAGTAATTGCAATAGACAGCAGGATTAAAATACTGTAGGCATATGGACGGATGAACGGGCGTTGCATGGATAAGATAATTCATATAATAAACAAGACATGGGCATTTGCAGATAAATAAGATAAAGCATCCAAGTACTAAGTAACCATAGGCATGTGTTCCTATTTAGTTGTGCGTGCTCGCAATGAGAAACTTGCACAACATCTTTTGTCCTACCAGCCCGTTTGGAGCGGGGCCCCAAGGGAAACTACTAGTAATTAAGATACTCCTTTTAATAAAGTACCGGAGCAAAGCATTAACATTCCGTGAACACATGTGATCCTCACATCACAGTCATCCGCTCCGGTTGTCCCAATTATTGTCACTTTGGGGCCTCGGGTTCCGGACAATAATATGTGTATACAACTTGTAGATATGATCTAAAACAATGATTATCCTCATAATACAGTAACATGTTCAGATCTGAAATCATGGCACTCGGGCCCTAGTAAAAAGCATTAAACACAACAAGTTGCAACAATGATGTAAAGTACTAACAACGATACTAGGCACCATGCCCTAATGATATTACAGCTATTATATGAACGATTTCATCCAATCCCTACCATCCCCTCAAGACTACAGCGGGGGATTACTCACACATGGATGGGGAGAAACATGGATGGTTGATGGAGAGGCGTTGGTGTTGACGATGGCCATAATTTCCTTCGAATCCCCGTCCCGGCGGAGTGCCGGAACAGGAACTTCTGGTCCCCGAATTGAGTTTCGAGGAGGCGGCGGCGCTCGGGTATGTTTCTGGGAAAAGTGATCAGGCCCCCGATGTTTTTAGGTTAGAGGGGCTTTGTAGGCGAAAGGGGGGCGCGAGGGCGTAGCCGAGTCGGCCACACCATATGGTGGTGCGGCCAGGGGCCCACCGCGCCACCACGTGGCGTGGGCCACTCGTGGCAAGCCTCCGTCTCGTCTTCTGGCTCCGTGAGTCTTCTGGGAAAATAGGGACTTTCTTTTCTGGTATTTTTCCCTAAAGTTGAATTTCTGCACAAAAACAAGACACCAGGGCAATTCTGCTGAAAACAACGTTAGTCCGTGTTAGTTGCATTCAAAACACACAAATTAGAGGCAAAACAATAGCAAAAGTGTTCGGGAAAGTAGATACGTTTTGGACGTATCAACTCCCCCCAAGCTTAGCTTATTGCTTGTCCTCAAGCAATTCAGTTAACAACTGAGTGCGATAAAGGAAACTTTCACGAACACAATTGCTTCATACGATGTATATATTCTCACTATGTGGACAAGTGCTTAGGCTATTAATAATAAGATGTATGCAAATGGTGTCACCTAATGGTTATGTAAGCTATGAAGAGATACCAATCATACGAATAATAAAGAACATGAAACATATCAATTCACATGATTGCAAAGCTCATAATAAAGTATGATAAAGTGGTATCTCGCTTGCCCGAATGTGTACAGCAAAACATAAATGCCCAGGCACCTCTGAAGTTCAAGAGAGGACTAGAAATAAAGATATCAAAGATAAAAGCATCAAAGTTATACCGCAGTTAACAGTATTCTGGGACAAGCATATTACACTAAGAATGACAACTATGCTCTCAAGAAGGTGCTCAAAGAAAGGATGGTGACGCAACAATAAATTAAAAGATAGGCCCTTCATGGAGGGAAGCAGGGATTTAACATGTGCTAGAGCTTTTCTTTGTTTTGAAAACAGAGGTAAAATTATTTTTGAGTGGTGATTGCTTTGTCAACGAATGGCAATAGAGTTCCTGTTATCTTCCATACTAAGCAAGTTGGGAGCGGTTCCGATTTATTTAAAAACAAGCATTTATAATATGCACTTTCTTATATAACTTGACACTCCTCCCAACCTTTGCTTTTCACAAACCATGGCTAACCGAATGCGCGGGTGCCCGCCAACAATCACATACCATGGAGGAGTGTCCATTTTTTTACTTTCTTCAATCTTTTGGGATATTATAGTGGTCTGACCAGCTCTTTTGCAATATTAATGACGAGCAGACAAAGCATGCAAGTCGATGGTTACTTAATTAGTATGGAAGATGACAAGCCCAATTACTACTTCCTCATGAGCCAAAACAGTGTCACAAAATGAGAAGTGTTTTGAAGGTTTTAAAGGTAGCACATGCAAATTTACTTGAATGGTTTGAAATGCCATACACAGGTATTTGTAGTGGACTCTTTGGGATAACTTGGTTTTCAGGGATTTGGAAGCACAAGAATTAACTGCTTAGTACAAGTGGAGGCTAGCAATAGACTGGGAAGCGACAATTCAAGAGAGCAATAACCTTCATAATCATGCTTGCGACAAAATAAAATTTACGGAGGCATAAAAATGATACTAGAACTCTGAGGCAACATAATTCATCAAGTCGATTCAAATGAATTATTCAGAGGAGGATACCACAGTGTCATACTCTTTTATGAACAGGACAATGCAAGCAAACATCCATAAAACATGCCATCTATCATTAATAAATTGGGACTGATTGATGCATGTAAAATGCATACATGAACTTTGCATTGTATTACTCATATTTCATCCATATTTGCATCATATAAGGGTTATATCAATGTTTTATAATGTTTTTGGGAATATTTCACACTTCCCCTATTTATTTGGAATTAACCCTGCGCTGTCAAAAAACCCCTTTTTCTATATTTTTATGTTTCAGGGACCCAAACATCGTCCAAATGACCTGAAACTTCGCGAACATCATTTTTTGGAAGGAACAAAGCGTAGGAGCGAAGGAAGTGCAAAAGTGGAAGGCCGAGGGGCAAAAGAGGGGGGCCCACGCAGCCAGATTCCTTGGCCGCGTGGGGCACCTCTTCTGGGCCCTCAAGCCTCCATTGCCGTCAATCTTCGTCTCCGTGGCTTCGTCTTGACCTAAAAACGACTATAAAAATACTCCCCCGAACCCTGTTGGAGAGGAGCGCCGCAGAAACACAGAAACCTCGAAACAGAGACCTGGAGCTGTAGATTGGAGGGAGAAAACTCCGGCGGGGCGCTGCAGGTGTGGTCTCCACCTTCTCCAACGACTTCTCAACCGTCTCCATGATGAAGAGGGAGTATTCAGCCCCTGGACTATGGGTTTGTGGAAGTAACTTATGTATCTCTCCTCTCTCTTGAGCTTCACTAATTAGTGCCATACGAGCTACTGAACATGATTATGGTCATATATGTAATACCTTTGTGGCGGATCTCTTAAGTTGATATATGTTATGATGATTGCCAATATTATGTCTTTGTTATGAAAGTAGATGCATATTATGTACCCCGTTCTTGTCTATGTGTTTTGATCCAACATGTGTATGAGAGCGTGTGAGGGGGAACGTGTGCATTAGTTGGAGTAACATGGGGTAGTTTTGTGGTAAGTTGACAGCAATACCGTGATCCACTTGGGTTTTTACCTTAGTTTGTTGCCTCACTAGGGATAAAGGAAATAACATGCTACCGGGGATATGTGGGTGACATTGCCACTATCACCATGACTAGATCTAGCATGTTCTTATTTAAAATTCATGTCATTGAACTTAAAGTTATACTCTGTTTATCTTAATTACTGAGGTGTTATGATTTAGTTCGCATGTTGGTGGAGTATAAGAGAGATTAATAACCAAAAGATCTCTATGTTAGGATGTGATGCCCATATAATTAATAACTTGGCTTGTTGCAATCTCATATGTCAATTCCTATGTTCCATTATCTACCACTATATAAAAGAGAGAGTGCATTTGTGAAACCATGAACCCCAGTCCATTTTTAATCATAAGAAACACCTTTCCAACAATTTTATTGCACTTTACATTTTCTGCCATTATTAAATCCGAAAATACAAAAACATCTTTACACCTTGCAAACACCATACAAACCACAAAAACATCATCCAATATCATTCATACCATCCTTGCACTTTTATTTATACCATTGCATATTTATTTCTGTTTTGCATTTATTATTTCTATATCGTTTACTTACACCTTGTGCTTGACAGCCACTTGGTGAGGTTGAGGGCACAAAACAATCTACTTTGTTTTGTAGGTTACATAAAGAAGGATAAGGAGACAACAACTTTTGGTTCATGCACACATTACTTTTCATGCACTTAATAAACATGACCCATTGTGATTAAGATTATGATGTTTTGGGCTTGACAAAGGTCTTTGGTTAGGAGCTAGCTCATACGTGCTGACACGTGGAAAGCTTTCAACATTGCACTTTATTCTTTATAAAAGTTGATATCATGTTCCTTTGGTGATAGATGCCTAACATTGCGTGAAATAAAGATGGAAACTTAGTAAGTTCGGGTGAGTGATATTATTGGCTAGAGAGACACCTGTGGCGGCTAACCTAAGCCATGTGGATCATGGTGGAAATTTGAAACATAACCATAGTGGAGGAATCCATGACACATCTCATAACAGAAAAAGCATTTACAAGAAAAAAGCATGAGTAAAGAAAGAGATGTAGAGATGTCCACTGTTTGCTTGCTTTGTCATTTGGACATGGGCCCACTTCCATGTCCTGGGGCAAAGGGTACCCGGGGTGAAACTCTCTATGATGCCACTTTTATTCATGATGACTGTAACCTTCACTTGCTTTGTGGCCCAAGTTGAGTAGCCAGTCGGAGAGGTTTTTGTTTTCAATGGGCATGAGGCTTTTTGACCCATACTTTGTCAAGCACATAACTCATATTTGCTTTCACTTTCAACTATTGATCACTAAAGATGCTATGATAGGGGTAATAAGAACTTCACACCAATGAGCACTACATGGCAAACATTAGCTTAAGTTGAAGCATTTGGAAGCTAGATAATACTCTTGCATGTTATTCCTCTACTTATTTATCTATCTTTCCAAAGTGTCCACCTTTTATATTCAGATTTCTATAACAATACTCTATGACCAACTTAGGATATCTTTTACTTTTCATTTATGCATTCATTTGGTCCATAGAACTTTTCTTTCATGTTACACTTTGTGAATTATCATTGAACATCTTTACCTTGAATATTTAATATCTCTTGATAATATGTCTTGTATGTTGCTACTCTTTACTAAAGAATGAATCATTTGACTCTATGTAGCAATCATCTTTGATATCCTTTGTTAAAGTAATAAAACGCCAAGTCCATGTTTAGTTTTATCACCTTCATACGCGAGGACGAGTATAGGTTAAGCTTGGGGATGTTGATGCATGTAAAATGCATACATGATCTTTGCATTGTATTACTCATATTTCATCCATATTTGCATCGTATAAGGGTTATATCAATGTTTTATAATGTTTTTGGGAATATTTCACACTTTTCCTATTTATTTGGAATTAACCCTGCGCTGTCAAAAAACCCCTTTTTCTATATTTTGATGTTTCAGGGACCCAAACGTCGTCCAAATGACCTGAAACTTCGCGAACATCATTTTTTGGAAGGAACAAAGCGTAGGAGTGAAGGAAGTGCAAAAGTGGAAGGTCGAGGGGCAAAAGAGGGGGGCCCATGCGGCCAGATTCCTTGGCCGCGTGGGGCACCTCTTCTGGGCCCTCAAGCCTCCGATGCCGTCGGTCTTCCTCTCCGTGGCTTCATCTTGACCTAAAAACGACTATAAAAATACTCCCCCGAACCCTTTCGGAGAGGAGCGCCGCAGAAACACAGAAACCACGAAATAGAGACCTGGAGCTGCAGATTGGAGGGGGGAAACTCCGGCGGGGCGCTGCCGGTGTGGTCTCCACCTTCTCCAACGACTTCTCCATGATGAAGAGGGAGTAGTCCACCCCTGGACTATGGGTTTGTGGAAGTAACTTATGTATCTCTCCTCTCTCTTGAGCTTCACTAATTAGTGCCATATGAGCTGCTGAACATGATTATGGTGATATATGTAGTACCTTTGTGGTGGATCTCTTAAGTTGATATATGTTATGATGATTGCCAATATTATGTCTTTGTTATGAAAGTAGATGCATATTATGTACCCCGCTCTTGTCTATGTGTTTTGATCCAACATGTGTATGAGAGCGTGTGAGGGGGAACGTGTGCATTAGTTGGAGTAACGGGGGTGGTTTTGTGGTAAGTTGACAGCAATACCGTGATCCACTTGGGTTTTTACCTTACTTTGTTGCCTCACTAGGGATAAAGGAAATACCATGCTACCGGGGATATGTGGGTGACATTGCCACTATCACCATGACTAGATCTAGCATGTTCTTATTTAAACTTCATGTCATTGAACTTAAAGCTATACTCTGTTTATCTTAATTACTGAGCTGTTATGATTTAGTTCGCATCTTGGTGGAGTATAAGAGAGATTAATAACCAAAAGATCTCTATGTCAGGATGTGATGCCCATATTATTAATAGCTTGGCTTGTTGCAATCTCATATGTCAATTCCTATGTTCCATTATCTACCACTATATAAAAGAGAGAGTGCATTTGTGAAACCATGAACCACAGTCTATTTTTAATCATAAGAAACACCTCTCCGACACTTTTATTGCATTTTATATTTTCTGCCATTATTAAATCCGAAAATACAAAAACATCTTTACACCTTGCAAACACCATACAAAACACAAAAACATCATCCAATATCATTCATACCATCATTGCACTTTTATTTATACCATTGCATATTTATTTCTGTTTTGCATTTATTATTTCTATATCGTTTACTTACACCTTGTGCTTGACAACCACTTGGTGAGGTTGAGGGCACAAAACAATCTACTTTGTTTTGTAGGTTACATAAAGAAGGATAAGGAGACAACAACTTTTGGTTCATTTCCCCGTGAGTTCGATATTAAACCCTCGAGTCACCCTCGTGGGGAAAATAAGTCTTTTCCCTTACTATACACTTTGCACTTGGAGTCTCAACCTAACCGTATTCTCTTGACACAGGTCATGTACGGTCATCACTGATCATAAGAGAACACAAACTACTATGCATCCACCAATCGACATATACCTTATGCGAACCATCTAAGCATGCTCACATGAATGAGTATATGTACAAAAATGAAAACAAATAGAGTTCATACCAGCCTCTTACCCAACTCGAATCGCATAATCATCATTATTGCTTTTTCACTTGTGTGGCTTAAAAGATATGAAATAATAAACCAAGCTCCACGGAGTAAGGGAAGGTGATGAACTCTGCAACAAACTATACAAAACCGAAAAGAAAAAACAAATATTTTTGGATTTTTCGAATTTAGAACAAGAGCAAAAAGAAACAAACAACAAGGCAAAATATTTTTGGGTTTTTGCATATTGAACCGGGTTAAATAACTAAGCTAACTAATACTAGAGACTTAAATAAATAACAAAGAGAAATAACAAAAATATTTTTGGTCTTTTTGAGTTTTGGAAAGTAAAACAAAGCAAGAAACAATCAAAAGAAATAAAGAAAATAAAAACATGGATATACAAAGTACCGACAGATAATGATAGATGAGTGAGCTATCGATATACGTCCCCCCAAGCTTAGGCTTTTGGCCTAAGTGGAGATCACTCCCATGGTGCCAGGATGAGGCGTCTCCAAAGTATGACGAAGAACCTTCGCCCTGATACGAACTCGAGGACGCACCGGTGTAGTGCGCGGTGTAGTCCTCCTCAGGTGCCCTTTCCTCGACATGCTGCTGTAGAAACCCAACACGCCCAGCTGCTCGTCCAACTCCACCTTCGAGAGCGACCACGGCCTCCTGTCAAGACTGAACAAACCGGGTTGCGGCAAAGGGACTTCCCTCTCGTCCCCATCAGTAAATAAAATTCTATAGACAAGTTGTCCTGCATTAGAGCTAGCAGTAACAAATTGGTGACCTTTCATCGCAGCAAGGTCAAGCCTGCAAGGGGTTAGTAACTCATCACTACGGTCAATACGAAGGCTCAGACTTGCAAAAATACGTGAGGCAATAATCCCTCCATATATAGGTCCCTTAGTAGCTAAGCGACGAGCAACGAGAGCACCAAGATTATATGTAGTATGACCAGTAAGTGCAGCAGCAAGAAAAGCAAGATGATAGTCTGAAATGTTGCTAGTGTTCTCCCTACCAAGAACGCTAGTAGCAATATAGTAAGCAAAATATCTAATAGCTGCGAACTGAATGTTCCTTATCTTGCCACGTTGTGCTCCGCGACTATCATCGTTCGTAACCCCTCGGTAAAGTTGCATCAACTCACTGGGGTTCCGTTGAATCTTCTTTGATGTCCCCGAATACGCAGTACCTATCACAGCACAAAACTCCCGCAAAGACATAGTGACAGCCCTATCATAAATCTTAAATGAAACAGATGGACTAAACATTGAGTTGTGAAAAGTGAAGCTCTCAACAAAACTTTTGGTAAGCATGACATATTGGGGACTCTCATCCAACATGTATGTAGTCAAGCCAACCCTCTACACAAGAAGCAAGAAATCGTCAAGAATCCGTGCATCACGCATAAAGTCAGTGCATGGGAAGGAAGATAAGTTTGGAAACCCATCATCCCTCTCATCTCCAATGCCTGGTGCCAAGATATTCTCATTGTAAGATTTCCTAATGCGAGTAGTTGCTCTTCAGGGCCTTGTCGTGTCTCGAAGGACGGACACCGGGGATGCGAGCCACCCCCTTTGTAGATTCGGTAGGACGCGAAGGAGGCTGAAGACGTCTCCCGGGGGACGATCGCCGGACAAGTTCCTGACTCACTCTCCGATCTCGACGTGGTAGGCAAACAAGGAAAGAACAATGCGATCTACCCAGGTTCAGGCCGCTCGAAGGCTAACAGCCCTACTCCTGCATGTCTGGATAGATGGATGAATCATGGTGTGGCTACAATGGTGTTCCCGGCGAGGTACCCGGCAGGGTACTCCGGCTAGAGGAAGGGGGAGGACAGATCCTTGCTCGGAGGAGATCACCTTCCTTCCCTTCCTCCTTCTAGCCTAGCTTGGTGGTTGTCTTCTACCTTGGATCGCTGGTGAGCTAGCCTATATCTTGTGCTTGCTTGCCTCTTAAGCTACCTTCACCTTGAGTCGATCCTCCCTCCTCCATGCCCCGTGTCCTCCTTTTATAGGGAAAGGGGATACCACAGAGGTCATGTGAGGAGCGTGAGGGGTTCTTGGCGGGAAGCAACCCCTCTCCGTGGTGGAGACGGCAACGTGGCCTCTTCTCCTCCAAGTATCGGTAACCGGGTTGGTGAGATCTCTGGCACCTTTGGGGAAAGAGGCAGACAGGGACTGACAGTGGGTAGGTGGTGTCCCCTGTCCGCGCCTTGCTTCCCAAGTCCTCTGGAGGCTTCCACCATCCTCTGGAAGGTGGTAGAAGCCTTATCTTCTCCTTGTACGGTCTTGTACCCAAGAGGGAGCCCGGCCCCGCCGGGGACTCGCGCTCTCGGGGTCTTCAGCTCCTTCCGGGGTACAGGAGGCCCGGAGGTCCTGCATACCCGGGAGGTCCTGCTTGGCGCGGGTGCGCCCGCTAGGCCTTGCGTCGAGTATTGGCCTTGTTCGTCTTCGTGGTGGGCCCATAGGCGGTGGACCCACTTGGGCAGCGGTAGGGGAACCCCATATTCCACTGCTGCGACAGTAGCCCCCGGGCATGGTCTCGGCGGCTTCGGTCTTCTGAGGCTACTGGTGCTATGACCAAAGAAGTCAAAGTGGGTCCGGCGCCTGGTCGTCCTTCTGCCGCTTGGTGGGGCCCGCCAGGTTGAGGTAGATGCGAGCCCCCGAGTCTTGTTGACCGCGTCGTGCCGCACGTTGCGATTCGTGCGGGCCTCAGATGTAGTCGTGCATCCAACGGTCGGGTCGCGCCGAAGTCGGCACGACTCCTCGATCCCCGCGCCCGTCGGAGTAATGGGGCCGCGACGTGACGCGTGGGATACCCTCTTAGCTATCCGTCGGAGGCTTGGCTGCCGTCACCGACTCATTCCTCCCGAAATCCTGTGCTCTCCAACTTCTGCTCCGTCCCCTGCCAATGCGCTGCCGCTGCAGATCCGATGGTTCGCACCAAGCACGCCGGGCAGAAGAAGCCGAAAGGCGCTGCCGAGATCGTCCGGTCGGCTTCCCCCAGATCCGTGAGGCGGCAATGAAGGGCCGAGCACAACGCCGCTCGGGCGGATCTTTGCCGGAGACAGGCCCTGCTCTAGAAAAAGTACGCCGGGGACTCGGACAAGATACGGATCGCCGAGCACATGGGAGTTGTGGCATGTGAGGCGGTGGGAGATATCCCCGCCCGAGTGGCGACGATCATCCTCCCCCCTTCCGATGTGCAGAAGTCCAATCAGATCCCCATTTTCGACATCTTCATGTTGATGGGGTCATCCCACCTTTTTCTGACTTCCTCTTGGAGGTCTTGAAGTGCTACAATCTGAAGCTCTTGCACTTGTCGCCGGGGGCCATCCTAGACCTGGCGGTCTTCGCCCATTTCTGCGAAGCGTTTGTGGGGGTGATGCCGTCCGTTGCTTTGTTCCGTCATTTCTTCTATCCTCACATCGGGAAGAACAAGTGGCTGGGAGGTGGCGTCACGTTCTACTTCCGCATGTCGCTCAAGGCGTCGTACCCCCGGATGGACTTCAAGTCCAAGTGGGAGGAATGGCGGGACCGGTGGTTCTTGGTGGAGGTCACCAGGGACGAACCTTAGTGGGCGAGGCCGAAGGAGCTCCCGGAGAAGCTAGACTCCTGGGGTTACCTCAGTGTTCAGGACAGCGGCTTGTCGAAAGTGGTGGTGTTGGGGGGATCATAACCCGGTAGGCCCACCGACATAGAAGACCAGCCGGCCTGGCGTGAAGCCTGGGCCGGATCAAGCATAAAGTAGAGGGGCCGGGTTCCACGTAAGCCGGCGTGCGACGTGTGACTTGGCGAGCAAGTCAGGAGGGATCTAGAAGACTAGAGACCAAGTACCAGACGGAGTCCTGATAAGGAAAGTAAAGACTTAGAGGACTTAGAGTAGAGTCCCGGTACGATTGTAACCCGGATGACCGTTTGTGCGACCAGCGAAACTCGCCGCCTATATAAGGGAGTCTCCTGGTTCCTAGAAAGCTAAGCTTTACCAGATCGCAAGTACCACCATTGTAATCTCGAGACCCAGAAGCTAAGGCGCCGAGTCCTCGAAACCCATATCAATAAAGCAGTAGCAGGAAGTAGGTCTTTACCTCGAGACGAGGGGCCGAACCTGGGTAAACCCTTGTTTCCCCACGCCGTGCTAGACAAGCTCCCGATGTCAGAAGTCGCTATCTCCCCATACTCAAGTTTCCACCCGGAAACATCTGCCGTGACAATCCCACGACAGTTGGCGCCCACCGTGGGGCCTGCGGCCAAGAACATCATGATTTGTGGAGAAGCGCGGCGCGGTATGGAAAACCTAGCTATCGGCCATATCCACACGCTTCCAGGAGGGGAGCGGATCGTGGACGACTTTGGTTGGAAAGAAGAAGCAGATCAGCTGGAAACCGGGTCTATGATCGCCTTCGGTCAGATCAACGTCTTCGTCGGCGTGATCCAGACCACAAGAGCCGGCTCAGATCAGTATGAGCCGGAGTACGAGTCAGAATCCGGGTCAGCTACCATGGCTCAGTCGGATGGAGAAGAATCTGTTGGATCGCCAGAGTGCGAAGTCATGTCTATCGAGGAAGAGGCGGCAATTCAAGCACTACAGGATTCCGTCGGAATACCAACAAACGTGTCCGATCTGGATACAGATACCGAGTCAATTCTGCCGCTGTTTGAAGATCGGTGGGGATTTGGGCTCGAAGAAGAGGATCACCCGGTGTCCCCGGGACCCGCGCGACACATGACGGTTCACGTGGTAACGGCGGCTCAGCAAACCGATGGGGTGGAAGCATCCGTAAGTAGTGAAACGAGCGCAGAAAGAACCGCCAGACGGGATCGAGAAATTTGGGATCAGAGCAACCTTGGCATGCCACCAGCGGCGTACCCTCCACCACACCCCAATACCGGACCCGTTTTACCAACTTTTGGCCCGGGAGTACAGACACACACGCCAGCACCCGGGACAGCGTTCACAAACCCGATCCTGACCGCGGTGAACGATCAGGCGAGAGCCGGTGCATCGGGAATCCCGGCTCAGAACCCGGGAGAAGTAACAAATACCAACTCAGCTATACAGAGGGAGTTGGAAGATTTAAGGCGAGCCATGGCTAGGGCGAACCAAGAGCGTGCGGATGAAGCCCGGCGCGTAGCGGAGAAGGAACGATCTTTGGCCGAGCAGGAGCAGAGGCTACAAGACGAAAGAAACGCCCTCCAGAGGAGAAGGGACGAGTTAACTGCGGTGCAGAGCAGAAGGCGCGGAAGCCGGCTACCCTTGCCGACTGGAGTCAACACCATAGTGCCTCAAGTCTTGGAGTATCAGATGACGCCAGCCAATGCACCCGTAGCAGCGGTTAATCCGGTGATGGGAGCCGGCGCACCACAGGCCGAGTTACGAGGAGCAGGAAGTCCAGTGGGAGGAGCCGGAGCCGGGGAAGCAGCCGCAGAACAACTACCTCCGCCACCTCCCAGGTTCACTACTCCCCCGGGTCATTATAATAATCCGGTTGACAATGTTTTTGCAGCTGCACACGCGCTACAGCAGATCCCGTTCGACAATTCGCCAGCCGGTATTGAGGCACGGAGAGCCGTGGATTTGCTGCGCACCGCTGTGGTCCAACTGAACAATAATCCGCGCGGGTCGCAAGCATTCAACTCAGAACCACAAAGGAGTCGTACCAGAAGCCGGCACGGAGAGCCACCAGCAGCAAGATCCATCCAGAACCGGCTAGGGCCGGTAAACCAGCAAGTCCAGCAGCAAAATCAACAAGTAATCCAGCCGCCACAGCCGGCCGTGTCCGCGGCTCAGTCAATAGTCAATAGTTCAAGAGCAAGACGTGCAGCCGCGGCGGCAGCACCACCGGCAGCTGGAGCCGGAGCAGCCGGAGTACCAGGAGTCGGAATAGTGACTCTCGCAGCACCTTCCCCCGCGCCGGGTCACACAGGGGGCTCAACTTCAAACCTTACGGGACCAAAGTGTTTGTCAGATGCCATCAGAGCGGAGCCGTTCCCAGAAAAATTCAAAGAGCCGACCAAAGTATGCAATTATGAGCCAAACATGAATCCAGAGACATGGTTGAGCAGTTACGGCATGGCCATGGACATGAAGAACGCTTCATCGAATCTGTGTGCACGCTACATGTATCTTATGTTAGCAGAAGGAGCACCTAAAATTTGGCTAGACCGACTCCCGCCACGCAGTATCAACTCATGGGAGGAACTGAAGGCGGCATTCATCAAGAACTTCGCTGGAACTTGCAAGAAACAGTACACTGAGGCCGACCTGGATCGATGTGTCATGAGGAAAACTGAATCAGCCAGACAATGGATGGGCCGGGTTACAGAAATCTTGCAGTCATCCCTCAATATCTCGGCGCACACAGCTATATCATACATGGAAAAGAACTGCGGCTTTGAGCCGCTGACACACAAACTTGGACGTATGAGGGAAGACCCGGCCTGCAACAACATCTCAATAGGGGAAGTGGTGACAACAGCGAATAAATATGCAGCCACGGATAAGAAGCCGGGTGAAACAGAGGAACAACAGAGGAACAATCGGATCAGCGGAGGTCGTAACCCAAACCCGAGCCAGAGTAATAGCAATCAGAACGGAAATAACAAGTGATGAGGATATATCAGTGGATTATGATGATTATCCATGCTTAAACTGGAAGGAAATATTAAGCATAACCGATGATTATTATAAGGTGAATTCATTCCTAGTTGGACATGATACTTTGATTATAAGAATGTTATACTACCTAAGTTATTGTGTTCTTGTATCATTAGGTTTGAGTTAACAGAGCATGGCGCATGAAGAAGAAGATGCGCGCAAGGAATGGAGATCATTGACAACCATCAAGGTGGCAAGCACGAGGGAGGAAGTGGAGCCATCAAAGGAAAGACATTCGGTTCGGACTGACAGAAGTCCTGATTTCAAAACAACCGCCGATTCTTCATACGAACTCGAAATAAGGCAATTCAAGATTCGTTGGAAAGGAAATTCCAAATACTTTCCAATGGGTCCAACCCCAGCTACCGGTTCGACCCATACAAAGCGGCGTGACCAAAACAAATCGACGGAAGTTTCTGCCAGTTTCCGAATAGAGTCCTGTTAAGTTAGGAAAGTTAGAGATGAGTTTGTTTACGACTCCAACTCTATGTTGGACGTCCAGCACCCTTTATATACTTGTAATTCGTGACTTTTAGGGCAGACCACGTTTAAACATAAACCCTAGATTGGATTGCTAAGCATTCATCTATATTCGAGTTCCTCTGTGTTGCGCTCAGGAATTCAACCTCTCCACTGTGTTGCGCTCTGGAGATTATTATCCGAAGTTTGAGTGTGATCTGTTGTTCCACTGGGAATTAGTAGATTGCAAAACCGCTTCGTGGTCGGCGGCTACGTTGCATCGGTGTGAGGCGTCGCGAATATCCATTGGGTTGAAGAGCTGTTGCATTGACAACGGGGGAACAGCCGGAGAGTTCGTCGGATTCTCGCAAGTTATCTTCCACCATCATCCATCTACCCACCGCTCACTGAGAAGATCGGGCCACCCCTTATCATCTTGGTATCAGATTTCCAGCGTTTACTCGGTGAGCATCCACAAATCCATCCCATAGATTTATTGTTTTTTTTCGTCCTATACAGAAAAAGCCAGACAAAAATATTTGCCATAGCCTTAGATCACACCGTTTGATCGAGTTTAGCTGCTGATCGTGTGTCCTTTTGCGTTGTTTTTCCTTTTGATCCTTGTCAGATTCGTTTCAGAAAAAGAAGTAAAAAAAAAAGAGGAAAGAGAAGTCTTGACCGATTTGGTTTCCGTTCAGTTTTTTGTGCGGCACTCCTAGGTCCTGTCGTTGTGTCCGTGTCGAGGTGTGTCTGTGTCCTTTTTTTTTTCCTTAGTCAAGTTCGTGTCTAATTTAGTTTCCTTAAGTGTTTCCTTTTCCGTGTATTTCCATTGATAAACTTAGGTATAAGCCTGTCTATTTTTGTGTAGAACTTTCCTACGAGACTAGTAATTTCTATGCTCTTTGGGCTGCTCATATAGGTTGGAAAGTGCATTATTTTGGCAGTCTATTTTATTTGCTCCTGTGAAATATTTGTGTGGCCCAGTTAAACAGAGAAAAAGGGAGAAAATAAAAGAAGAGAAAAGGAAAGTCCCGAATTTACTGTAGCTACAGTACCGACCAAAAAAAGGGTGGCCAGAATTTTATTCATGTCAGTCTGTTTGGAGCATTGTTTGCGAATTATATTCCTGCCTTGCACTAGTAGAATTGAGCAATCTTGTGCCCTTATTATTGAGCTTTTGCTAGCGTCTCTCCTGTGCATTGCAACACGAGCATTACTCCGACATACATCATATTTTTTAGCTCATTTTCAGAGTTGCAATTGCCCCATTTATCTTCACCGTGTGCGTTTCCGAGTGTCTCTTGTGTCATACGATCAGCACTAGGCTTTGTGAATCGGTGTGTTGTTAGGTATCCCAACCAAGCTCCACCAAATACCCTGGTTTGTTGTGTGACACTTTGATACCCATAATATTCGCTTCACCCCATCCGTGCACGTACTGCCCTACGAGTGGTAAGCTTTACTATTCACTTTGGAACGGTAAGATACATAATTTCTTTCGGTTTTGAGTGAGTTGAGAGTTTTTCCACATATACATATTCGTGTTGTTTACTAATCATGGCAGACAAGGCTACGGATACTTTAGAGACACACCGATATCACTTCCTCCGCCATAAATATTGTAGTGATACTTTTTGGGAGGAAGAATGTGGTACTTTTGATGGTGATGGCCTATTCCACCATTGTGTGCAAATTGGTGAGCGATGTGCTGCCGCCACCGTTGACGGATCCTCTAATCTCAATCTGGTTAGCATTGAGGTTGTAGACAAATTGCAGCTACATAAATGTGCCCGTTCGAAGCCATACCTTTTACGCTCATCATATGGCACATTGCTGATTTCCCACACTGCTGAAGTTCCTTTTACCTTCGGCAATTATACCGAGCTGGTGTGGTGTGATGTATCCCCAGTGCCACTTGATTCTTGTCATGTCCTTTTGGGAGGTCCATGGTGCAAGAAGTTTCAAGTTCAAGCCCGCCCAAAGGTCAAGAATATTTCATTCATATGGAACAAGACGCGGGGTGGACTGTTGCGGAGTTCAGCCAATGATTTTCATGAGTATCATCTTCTTCGTAAGGGGAGGAGAAAAGAATTCAGCTTGTCCGCTAGGTACAAGGTCATCATGGACGGTGACAGATCCATTATATGTCATCTTGACCACATTGTGCATCAAATCCCATCTGAGAATGAGAGCCACATAGCCAAATTGAGTGAGAGTGTTATAAAAAGTGACTTGTGTGACTCCACTAAACGTGAGGTTGAGTGCATCCACTTCGAGAGTATGAGAGAACAAGATAACATGAGTGTAGTAGATGATAGGACATGTGAGGATATTTCTACTAACGTCATAATCTCTACTCCTAGTGTTGTTTCATGTGATATGCAGGTTGCTTTTGAAGAAAGGGAGCCATCAGCTCTACAACCCGCATCACCACGTAAGGATGATGTAATAGTGCCTACTACATCTGAGGAGATTACCATTGAAAAAGGTACTGATTTGGAGCTGCAGCCAGCAAGCGAATCACTTTGTGAGTCTACTCCTTTGTTGGTTGATTCCTGTGATATGAACTACACACATATTTCAAAACCATGTGATAAATTGCTAATTTCGAATTTAGATCATGTGGTACTGATTTCACATAAGGAAGTGCTTGCTCGAATTCCACTTGATACTATTGTTTGTTATGTAATGCTAGATGAACCTATGAATTTGAGTTGTGCTATGGACAAGATATCTGAAATTTCATATTTGCGTTCTGGCACACATGCATGTTGTTTCTTTATTAATTTAATTGGTGAGTATAGCATTAATGATGAATTTATGGTGGATCACATATGCATTACGTATGATAAAATTGCTGAATTAAACTGTCCTAGTTTAAATCCTATATGCTATGTGCCGAGATCTTTTTGCTTTGGAACAATACCTTATTCTCATATGACGTGTTCTAGTCTAGTTGATGTTTTACAGGGAACTGGTCTTGCTAGATTTCAACCTGATTTTGCACATACGTTTTGTGTGTATCATGCGTTGTGTCCTAGGTGTGCTACAAATTTGAACTTCACTTATACTTGCAATTTGCCTTTGGTCTATTGATATTAATTTGTGTGTCAAGAAAAATGGTACAACAAGCTATATATACATGTACTCTGCATATACGTTGTTCTTTTTGTTTCTTCCGCTTTCAACTTATCCACAGCCGAGGACGGCTGTTCTTGAAGAAAGGGAGGATGATGAGGATATATCAGTGGATTATGATGATTATCCATGCTTAAACTGGAAGGAAATATTAAGCATAACCGATGATTATTATAAGGTGAATTCATTCCTAGTTGGACATGATACTTTGATTATAAGAATGTTATACTACCTAAGTTATTGTGTTCTTGTATCATTAGGTTTGAGTTAATAGAGCATCGCGCATGAAGAAGAAGATGCGCGCAAGGAATGGAGATCATTGACAACCATCAAGGTGGCAAGCACGAGGGAGGCGAGGGAGGAAGTGGAGCCATCAAAGGAAAGACATTCGGTTCGGACTGACAGAAGTCCTGATTTCGAAACAACCGCCGATTCTTCATACGAACTCCAAATAAGGCAATTCAAGATTCGTTGGAAAGGAAATTCCAAATACTTTCCAATGGGTCCAACCCCAGCTACCGGTTCGACCCATACAAAGCGGCGTGACCAAAACAAATCGACGGAAGTTTCTGCCAGTTTCCAAATAGAGTGCTGTTAAGTTAGGAAAGTTAGAGATGAGTTTGTTTACGACTCCAACTCTATGTTGGACGTCCAGCACCCTTTATATACTTGTAATTCGTGACTTTTAGGGCAGACCACGTTTAAACATAAACCCTAGATTGGATTGCTAAGCATTCATCTATATTCGAGTTCCTCTGTGTTGCGCTCAGGAATTCAACCTCTCCACTGTGTTGCGCTCTGGAGATTATTATCCGAAGTTTGAGTGTGATCTGTTGTTCCACTGGGAATTAGTAGATTGCAAAACCGCTTCGTGGTCGGCGGCTACGTTGCATCGGTGTGAGGCGTCGCGAATATCCATTGGGTTGAAGAGCTGTTGCATTGGCAACGGGGGAACAGCCGGAGAGTTCGTCGGATTCTCGCAAGTTATCTTCCACCATCATCCATCTACCCACCGCTCACTGAGAAGATCGGGCCACCCCTTATCAGATGATGAGGATATATTAGTGGATTATGATGATTATCCATGCTTAAACTGGAAGGAAATATTAAGCATAACCGATGATTATTATAAGGTGAATTCATTCCTAGTTGGACATGATACTTTGATTATAAGAATGTTATACTAGCTAAGTTGTTGTGTTCTTGTATCATTAGGTTTGAGTTAATAGAGCATGGTGCATGAAGAAGAAGATGCGCGCAAGGAATGGAGATCATTAACAACCATCAAGGTGGCAAGCACGAGGGAGGCGAGGGAGGAAGTGGAGCCATCAAAGGAAAGACATTCGGTTCGGACTGACAGAAGTCCTGATTTCGAAACAACCGCCGATTCTTCATACGAACTCCAAATAAGGCAATTCAAGATTCGTTGGAAAGGAAATTCCAAATACTTTCCAATGGGTCCAACCCCAGCTACCGGTTCGACCCATACAAAGCGGCGTGACCAAAACAAATCGACGGAAGTTTCTGCCAGTTTCCGAATAGAGTCCTGTTAAGTTAGGAAAGTTAGAGATGAGTTTGTTTACGACTCCAACTCTATGTTGGACGTCCAGCAGCCTTTATAAGGCTTGTAATTTCGTGGCTTTTAGGTTTAGACCACGTTTAAGATAAACCCTAGATCGAATTTGCTCCAAGCATTCATCTATATTCGAGTTCCTCTGTGTTGCGCTCAGGAATTCAACCTCTCCACTGTGTTGCGCTCTGGAGATTATTATCCGAAGTTTGAGTGTGATCTGTTGTTCCACTGGGAATTAGTAGATTGCAAAACCGCTTCGTGGTCGGCGGCTACGTTGCATCGGTGTGAGGCGTCGCGAATATCCATTGGGTTGAAGAGCTGTTGCATTGGCAACGGGGGAACAGCCGGAGAGTTCGTCGGATTCTCGCAAGTTATCTTCCACCATCATCCATCTACCCACCGCTCACTGAGAAGATCGGGCCACCCCTTATCAACATGCGTCCATATGAGGGCGGAAATTCAGAGTTCGTAGGCACAACCCAGACGACGGGTTACAGGGGACCAAGACCCGGTGGTAACTTTAGAGGAGGACCTCCGAGAGGCTCGAACTTCAGTGAGATGTATAGCATGCCGTGTCCAAAACACAGCAAGAACGGGAGACCATCCAATCACTCGCTAGCTCAGTGCGCGGACATCAGAGCCTGGATGAGACATGAGCAGGAAGGCCAGAGGAGTCAGGGGAACTTCGGAGGTAGCAGCGGTTTCAGTGGAAACAACGGCAACTCGATGGGAACCCGGACAGGGTGCTGGATCGAACGGACCGCCAAACAATAATGCCGGGTCCAGTCAACAACAGAATCAAGTCACAACCGGGTATCAGCAAAACCCGAAAGAGCTTCATAGTCAAGGACAGTATCACGTCTTCACCACAAGCACGTCCAGGAGAGACAGAAAATTAAAAGCAAGAGCCGTCAATTCAGTGGCATCAGCTGTTCCAAGATTCTTGAAGTGGTCAGAGCAAACTATAACTTGGAGTAGAGAGGATCACCCGCCAGCAGTAGAACATCCGGGTCTCCTGGCTCTCGTCGTGGCACCACAGGTGGACGGGTTCTCCTTGAATAAAGTTCTGATGGACGGAGGCAGCAGCATCAATATCTTGTACCTCGATACATTCAGAAGGATGGGTTTAACCCAAGATCGTCTTAACCCAACCTCGACAATCTTCCACGGCATAGTTCCAGGGAAGTCGGCACATCCGATTGGCCAGATCAGCCTAGAGGTGGCATTCGGAGTGAGCAAAGAGCAATTCAGGTCGGAGTTCCTGACGTTTGAGGTTGTTGATCTAAAAAGTCTGTATCATGCTCTATTCGGGAGGCCGGCTTACGCCAAATTCACGGCTCGGCCCTGTTATGTGTACCTCAAACTTAAGATGCCAGGACCCCAGGGAATAATCACAGTAGAAGGAAGCAAAACCATGACTGCAGAGTGTGACAACGGGGATGCCATCATGGCAGAGCAGGCTTGCTCAGAGGAGGAGCTCAAGTTCTACAAGTCCCAAGTAGACCCGACAGATAAGCGTGTGCTGGAAAAGCCGGCTCACGAGGAAGAGAAGAAAAAATTCAAGTCGGCTCAAGATACAAAAATGGTTGATTTTGAAGAAGGGGACTCTTCCAAGCAGTTCTCGGTGGGGACCCACTTGGACCCGAAATAGGAAAGCGAGCTCATCAAGTTCATCCGTGAGAATCGGGACATTTTCGCATGGTCTCCTTCAGACATGCCGGGTGTCCCGAGTGAACTTGCTGAGCACAGCTTACATGTTGATCCAAAGGCAAAACCGGTAAAGCAAGGACTACGTCGACTCAACGCAGAGAGGAAAAATATCGTCGGAGAGGAGGTAGCTCGTTTGCTTGCAGCCGGGTTTATCATGGAAGTCTACCATCCCAAGTGGCTGGCAAACCCGGTCCTAGTTCTGAAGAAAAACGGAGAGTGGCGCATGTGCATCGACTACACCAGCTTGAACAAAGTCTGCCCGAAAGACCCCTTTGCATTGCCTCGTATAGATCAGATCATCGACGCCACAGCCGGTAGTGAGCTGTTATGTTTCCTGGATGCATATTCCGCGTATCATCAGATCAAGCTCAATGTTGACGACCAGGAGAAGACATCGTTCATCACCCCTTTCGGTGCTTTCTGTTACAAAAACATGACCTTTGGCCTCAAGAATGCAGGTGCCACCTACCAAAGGTGCATCCAGAATTGTTTCCAGAACCAAATTGGTCGCAACGTGTATGCCTATGTCGACGATGTCGTGATCAAGTCACAGAAAGCCGGGTCACTCCTGGATGACCTAAAGGAGACCTTCGCCAACCTGCGCAAGTATCAGATGAAGTTAAACCCGACTAAGTGCGTGTTCGGAGTTCCGGCTGGCATGTTGCTGGGTTTCATAGTCTCAGAGAGAGGGATAGAAGCTAACCCGGCTAAAATTAAGGCCATCATGAACCTTAAGAAGCCGGAGTGCGTTAATGATGTCCAGAAGCTGACAGGGTGTGTCACAGCCCTGAGCAGGTTCATTGCAAGGATGGGAGAGAAAGCTCTTCCGCTGTATAAGCTGTTGAAGAAGTCAGATAAGTTTGTTTGGGGCCAGGAGGCCGACGACGCCTTTGAAGACCTAAAGAAGACATTGTCCACAGCTCCAGTGTTAGCGGCTCCCACGAGCAAGGAGCCGATGTTGTTGTACGTTTCCGCAAATTCCAGAGCCGTCAGTTCGGTGGTCGTGGTAGAACGCAAGGAAGAAGGAAAGGAGTACCCAATTCAAAGGCCGGTCTACTATGTTAGTGAAGCTCTCACAGAGTCCAAGCAGAGGTACCCGCAGTGGCAGAAATTGGTCTACGGCGTGTTTATGGCAAGCCGGAAGATGCCACACTATTTTCAGGAGCACCCCATCACTGTGGTGAGTTCTGCTCCCTTAGCGGAAATCATCAGAAACAGAGAAGCTACAGGCAGGATTGCAAAGTGGGCCATTGAGATGGGACCTTATCATATCAACTACGAGCCAAGAACAGCAATCAAGTCACAGGCCTTAGTGGATTTCGTCAATGATTGGACAGAGTTTGACCCTCTACCTCCGCCTCCAAGCGCCAAACATTGGATTATGCACTTTGACGGGTCAAAACAGTTGGAAGGATCGGGAGCCGACGTCGTTCTAACTTCGCCAAAAGGAG
Source organism: Poa annua (assembly GCA_026929855.1). NCBI lineage: Eukaryota > Viridiplantae > Streptophyta > Magnoliopsida > Poales > Poaceae > Poa > Poa annua. The sequence continues at coordinate 40,643,374 of CM049433.1, forward strand.
ACAAGCTGAGTTACGTCCTGCAGATACATTTTGAACCATGCACCAATAACGTCGCAGAGTATGAGGCCCTGTTACATGGTTTGAAAGTCGCCAGAGAGATGAACATCAAAAGAATCATGTGCTACGGAGACTCCGACCTTGTGGCTCAGCAAGTTTCAGGAAACTGGGATAGAAAAGACGCCAACATGGCGGCTTACAGGAGAGAAGTAGACCGTGTTGCCGGTTTCTTCTCCGGCTACCAAGTTGACCACATCGACAGACGAAAAAATGAGGCGGCCGACGCCTTATCAAGACTCGGCTCTAGCAGAGAGCCGGTGCCTCCAAATGTATTCCTTGCCGAGTTACATCATCCCTCAGTCAAGTTGCCAACAGAAGAAGAGTTAGCAAACCCTGATGACCCGGAGTCACAGCTAGTCGCAGCCGTACATCAAACACCGTCCTGGACAGAGCCGTATCTGGCTTACCTGCAGAGAGAAGAGTTACCGCAAGACGAAGTACTGGCGCGACAGATTGTGCGCCGGGCTAAGGGATACGTCATCATCAATGGCGAGTTGCACAAGAGGAGCACGGCTGGAGTATTCTTGCGATGTGTCTCACCAGAGGAAGGCCGGAAAATTCTCCAGGAGATTCACGCAGGGGACTGCGGCCATCACGCGTCCACAAGATCGATGGTAGCCAAAGCATACAGGCACGGATTCTTTTGGCTGACGGCTCTGGCTGACGCAGAAAATATAGCCCGGGTTTGCGATGGTTGCCAGCGGTATGCAAGGCAGATTCATATTCCGGCTCAAGACCTGAAGACCATCCCAATAACATGGCCCTTCGCAGTTTGGGGCATGGATATGGTAGGACCCTTCCAAACTTCACCTAACAAGAAGACTCACCTACTGGTCGCAGTGGACAAATTTACGAAGTGGGTGGAGGTTCAAGCCGTCAATAGTTGCACAGCAGCAACAGCAGTCAAGTTCCTAAAGAAAATCATATATCGTTTCGGGTATCCTCACAGCATCATCACTGATAACGGGACAAATTTTTCACTCGGAGAGATGCAGATATTTTGCAAAGAGAACGGCATCCGGCTCGACCTTGCTTCAGTTTCACATCCTCAGTCGAACGACCAAGTTGAGAGGACAAACCAGGAGCTGCTAAGAGGCATCAAGCCAAGGCTCCGGGTTCCATTAATCAGAGCCGCCGGGTGCTGGGAAGAGGAGCTCCCATCAGTCGTCTGGAGCATAAACACAACCCCAAATAGATCAACAGACTTCACTCCCTTCTTCATGGTCTATGGGGCAGAAGCCGTGTTACCCAGCGACATTATGCATGATTCTCCGAGAGTGGCAAACTATGTCGAAACTGAGAACGAGCAAGCCCGGCAAAATTCAGTTGATATGTTAGAGGAAGCAAGAGAGCTAGCCCTGGAAAGATCAGCCACATACCAGCAAGACCTGAGGCGTTATCACAGCCGCCGGGTTAAATCAAGGACTTTCCAGGAAGGAGACTTAGTCCTGAGGCTAGTCCAGAACAAGACCGGCTTCCACAAGCTAACTCCCCCATGGGAAGGCCCCTTTGTTGTAAGACGGAACTTGCACAACGGGTCTTATTACCTGGTGGATGCTAGAGAGCAAGCTACAAGGACAGGAAACAATACAGACCATACAAGGAACCCGTTGACAGAGAACGACAGGCCTTGGAATATAGCAGAACTTCGACCATACTACACTTAGGTTTTGTGAGCCCCCGGATGAGACGGGCTCCACCTTTTTGTATCTCTTTTGTTTAAAGGCAGCAGGTTTCAGACGCGCTCTTTTCCTTACCAGGGTACCTAAGGGGACTGGAAGATTTTTAATGAGGCGGCTTGCTAGCTATGTACATATTATATGATCAATAAAATGAGGAAGGCGCCTCTGAGAAGAAAAGAGTATTGTGTTTTCAGTTCCTTATTCTTTATATGATCAGGGTCTTGGGGGCTTACCAACTAAGAAAGTTGTAAGTTGCAAACTCATGACCCGGCAAAAAAGCCACAAGTATTCTTGGTTTCTTGCCTACTAGCTTGATGTTATTCACACCTTATATATGACCAGATGCTAAAATCCGGCTTTCAATCTAGCTATGAAGCCCATGGGGACTTAGCAGACCCTGATTGTGCGGGAATTTTATGCACAGAAAGTCAAGAGAAAGCCGGCTATGCAGAGAGCTAAAGAAATCAAAAGGGTCATCTAAACCAATAAAGACTTGCATAAAATTCCAAAAGGTGGTTTAAACAGAGTACTCAGAGGCACACGAAGGTGCCCCAGAACAGGTATAGCTAATGATAGTGTAAAGCTAACCTATTACATACCGTATAGGCCAAAAGTATTATTGTTTGCAGGGTATCACAAAGTATTGCCAGATTACAAGCCGGGTTATACTGCCGGGCCAGTCTCAGTCGGAACGGCAGGGGTCTTGGGAGCCGGAGCGTTGGAGCTGGAAGAGCCGGACTTCTTCTTTGATGACTTCTTGGACAGTCCCTCGGCATCTTCCCAGCAGATCTGGAATAAGCTCGGTAATTGCTCGTCTTCCCTAGCCGGCCCGCTCGAAGAACTCTTAGCCGGCTCATCGCCAGAGGGAGGCGCCCGGTAGCTGGGGTCCATCCTTGTGACAGCCGGGTCCTTCGGATAAAGCTTTTTACCTTCAGCGCTAAAGGATGGCTGGAAGGAGCCCAGGCTCATCTTATCGGTCAGAATGGTGCAGTGGTGCCGGATTGAGTCGTCAATAGCTGCCAGGTCGTCCTTGGTAAAGGGAGACCCGTCACTCTTCAATGAAGGCCACCCTCTGATAAGCACTGCAGTGTCCAGCGCCGGGTAATAAGACTTGGCCAAAGCAAGTACGCGCATAGCAGAGCGACGAGTAGAAGACCTTTTCCAAATTTCAATCCAACTTGGCAGCACGTTCAGGGCTTCCAGGAACTTGAGCTGTGTAGTTGGGGGCTTTTCCCACCCGTGGCACGCCATCATTGCATTTCCTGCGCCATAGTACAGCTGCTGCACGAGTGTGCAAACGGCTCTGAGTTTCGTCTCCGGCTCAAGGTTGCAAATGGGGCTCCAGCTACCTGAAAGATTCACAAAGGGATTAAGATTAACGTTCTGAAGAAAGAAAAGAAATGATAGCCGGAAATAAAAAATACTTACCAAACAGGGAAGTCACCATTTCAGTGACAAAGACTGCAAGCTTTTCAAACTTTGCGTTAGAGGCTTTCAGATCCTCTTGCAGCTTGTCCCGCGCGTCCGCCCAGGCGCTCTCATGTTCTTCAATTTCTTGACGAAGCCCGGCATTTTCGTCAGCGGCCCTGTCAAAATTCTTCTCCAGTTCAGCAATTTTCTTTTCAAGCTCGGCACGGCGGCCGGCTTCAGTCTTCAGTTCTTCCTTTGCAACTTGGAGGGCATGGTCGTGCTGTTCAGCTTGTTCCTGGAAAAGTCAAACGAGCAAGGAGTTAACAAAGATAACAAGAAAGCAATAAACTATTCAAATTGTTATAAGTCCCAAGTTGCTGCCAGCAGAAACTCGGCACTTGGGGGCTACTCAATTTGAATTCAGTAAAGGTGAAGGGTCCAATAAGAAGACCCGGTACATTGCAAGCAATCATTCCGACTCTTGGGGAATACTTATCAGTTATTTTTGCATACAAGAACAAAGAGACAAATTTCAAAGAAGTCCCGAGTCACTGCAGGCTTGTAACTCGGCACTTGGGGACTAGGAAAGGAATATTCCCATACCTGGAACTTATCTTGGAGCTCGGCGATCACGCTATCTTCTGCCTTGCGGTGCTCACTGATGCGCCGCCCAAACTCCCCAAAAAGGGAAGTAACATCCAAGTCCTTGTAAGACCGGAAGTCATAGCCGGGCATGGGTGCTTTGCCAGCTGTTCTCGTTGATGTAGAATCCGTCTTGGCGGTTGTGGCAAGGCGAGAGCCAGCAGCTTTCTCCCCCTGCTTAGTTCCAGTAACCTCCACATCCGGCGAATCAACGTTCTGATCACCCTGAGTGGAGAGAGAAGCGTGAGGTGATGCCGACTTTGCAGCGTCTTCCGAGGCATGGGCAGCAGATTTGTTATCCGACTCAGGTGGGGTCAAGACGGATGTAGGTGCAGCACGAGCTCTGAAAAAAAAGCAAAGAAGTTAAGGAAAAAGAAACAAGTCAAGTATTTTAACAAAGTGAAAGAAAGGCGGGCTTACCCCTCGTTGATGGCAAAGTCTCCAAAGGGGTCCGAGCTCGAGTCTGAGGAATCTGAGAGAGACTGGGACTTAGCCTTCCGTTGAGTCCCGGCTAAAGGATAAAGAACTGAAGGACGTCTTTGAAGATTCTTAACCCGGCGAGGAGGCGGGTTATTAGGAATACCTTCGTTGAGAGGCTCGTCCGAGTCCGAAGATCGAAGCCGGCGGCGTTGGCGGCGGAGCTCAGATTGTTCCTGAGGATAACAAGGGTGTAAGCGTGTGTTAAAAGAAAGGGCATGGATGAAAGGAGTGTTGTGGTGATTACCTTTGCAGCGTCCGACCTAAGCTTCCTTTTCGGAGCCGGAGGAACCGGGTTTGAAGAGGGAAGGGTCGTATCTGAGAGATGTGATTCCTTATTAAGAGAAGACTGGTTTTCCTGGAGGTCGGCGTCTAATAACTTGTGGAAGACCCGGGTGATGAAGTCTAACTCACCTTCTTCTCCTTCATCTACGCCAGCTTCAGGGCCTATGTCTTCGTCATCAGTGGCGGGCTCATCGCCATCCGACTCAACCTCCGCGTCGGGTGAAGCAGTTAGTGTAGCGGCCCACCAGCGGTCGTTGGCCTAGAAAAGAGGCGAGTCAATGAACAGCTAAAACAGTATCAAAAGAAAGGGAGAGAAGTGTGCAAGTACCGGCTTTGGTGGGTTGGAGGCCGAGAAAGGAGATAAGCCGTCTTGGGCGAGACTTTCCGGGGTCTCGTTGACGATCTTCCGGATGGCCTTAATTAAAACAGCAGAGGTATGCCGTTTATCGTTGAAGCGCATCGGGTCATCTAAAGACCCGGAGTACTGGCACATCAATCCCGGACGGACGCCGAGTGGCATTATGTGCCACTCCATCCAGCACTTGACGAGGTCGGCACCGGTCAGGCCGTGCGCGAGAAGGGCGCAAACCCGGCCCACCAGGGGCTCGATGGCTTTCCGGTCGGCGGGAGGAGCGAAAGAGTTCATATTCTCGTTCATTGTGAGCCTCTCGACACGGAAGCCCGGGAGAGTTGGTTCACCCGGGGGAGTGGCAGCCTTGCAGTAAAACCAGGTCTTCTGCCAGTCCTTGGGATGCGAATGGGGGATGACGCCCGGAAAGACGAGATTTCGGCGGCGCTGGATTGTAACCCCGCCGCAGGCGACCAAGGGCCCGTCGCTGTTCTCCCTTTGTGGTTTGCAGTAGTAGAACTCGAGGAAGAGTGGGAGACTTGGAGCTATGCAAAGGTATGCTTCGCAAAGAACGACGAAGTGGGTGATGTTGAGTATGGAGTTGGGCGCGATATCTTGGGGCCGGATCTTGAAGTATTCCAAGACCTGCCGAAAGAAAAGAGAACCCGGGGGGCGAAAACCCCGGGTGATGTGATCGGCGAAGACGACAACTTCACCCTGACCCGGCTGAGGCGAAGTCTCGTCTTCGTCTGGAGCCCGCCAGTGGATCTCCGGTTGCGCGGGGAGCATTCCGAGATCGGCCAGTTCTTCTAGTCGGCTTTCGCGGATGCAGGACTTGGTCCAGTTGCAGGTGACCTTGCGCTTGGCCTTTTCTGTGGCAGTTGCCATGGAAGACCCGGCGCCGGCTGTCTTCTTAATCTTCTTTGGAGGGCGTTGAGCAGCCGACTTATGACCCATGGTGAAGGGTAGGTCTACGGATCTACAAACAGCAAATGGAAGATATAAGACGACAGTATGGATCTAAGAAGTACAAAGAAACAGAGAGAGAAGAACAGAGCAAGGGTCACAATTCGCGTTCATCCGAAGGGCCACGAAAAAAGGATGCCTAGATCCAAAGGGGCAAACAGCGAAGCAGTGAAGAATATACGGCAAATGGAAGATCTAGGAAATCAGAGAAGACGAAAGAAAAAAAAAAGGAGAAGGTAAAGGGCACGGTCCAGTTTATCTGCAAGATCCTAGGAAGATAAAATATCTTGATGCAAGGAAATAAACAGGCGGAGCCATGAACAGTGTAAAGCAAAACAGATCTAAAGAGTCTCTGAAAATCGGAATAAAGGGAGAGAAATCAAGAACACCTCGGGTTCATCCGAAGAAAACGGAGCGAGATTGGAAAATGCGGGAGGCAGAAAGGCTTACCGATCGAGGAGAAGGACGAGATGACGCCCGCGCTCGAGGTACGTGGAGATCTTCCTCGGTTTGATCTCGGTGGCGGCTCCTTTGGTTTCTTGAGCTCGGGGAAGACGAACGGCTCGAGAGGAATGGAGGCGTTGAGCTCGAGGAAGGAGATGAAGTGGAGCGTGCGGGGGGAAGTGAATTATTTTTTACCCCTGCCCCCTACTTATAGCTTCGGGATTTGACTTGGGGGCAAAGAAGGAAAGATAAAAAGATAATCATTATCTTTAGGAACAGAATCTGGCATGCAGGCGATATTCCTGGCAAGATCTTTGCTTCCCCGAGGTGGTTATGATTTCCTCGATTCCCGCGAGGAGATATGCGTTAAATATGCCGTTGACCGAGGAGGTTGACCGGCGGAAGAGAAAAAGATTAAAGAAAGAAAAGAAAGTCAATGTTTCAGAGAAATGAAAGTCAACCAGTGGTGGCCGGGTTATGAACGGGCCGCCAGCAAGAGCCGGCCAAACAGACACCCGCGTGCCCGCTTGTTTAATAAGTTGTTTATTGTTTTTCAGATGATAACCCGGACAAACGGAATGACGACTTCCCCAAAGTTTGAGCCCAAGAGCTTAAAGGTGAAGTGAGTCCATTCCGATGTCCAAGTTATCCTGGGGGCTACTGTTGGGGGGATCATAACCCGGTAGGCCCACCGACATAGAAGACCAGTCGGCCTGGCGTGAAGCCTGGGCCGGATCAAGCATAAAGTAGAGGGGCCGGGTTCCACGTAAGCCGGCGTGCGACGTGTGACTTGGCGAGCAAGTCAGGAGGGATCTAGAAGACTAGAGACCAAGTACCAGACGGAGTCCTGATAAGGAAAGTAAAGACTTAGAGGACTTAGAGTAGAGTCCGGGTACGATTGTAACCCGGATGACCGTTTGTGCGACCAGCGAAACTCGCCGCCTATATAAGGGAGTCTCCTGGTTCCTAGAAAGCTAAGCTTTACCAGATCGCAAGTACCACCATTGTAATCTCGACACCCGGAAGCTAAGGCGCCGAGTCCTCGAAACCCATATCAATAAAGCAGTAGCAGGAAGTAGGTCTTTACCTCGAGACGAGGGGCCGAACCTGGGTAAACCCTTGTTTCCCCACGCCGTGCTAGACAAGCTCCCGATGTCAGAAGTCGCTATCTCCCCATACTCAAGTTTCCACCCGGAAACATCTGCCGTGACAATCCCACAACAGGTGGCGTGCTTCAAGCTTCTCAGTGGCCAAGGAGTGACGGGCGCCGCCGTCGCTGCTCACTTTCTCGCAATCAGATAGCCCCGTTGCAGAAGAGGCCGCACCCGTCGTGGGACTTCGGGGGCCTCCAAGATCCGGCTCGCCTAAGGACTGCGAACCTATCTGAGGATAAGGTTTGGGAGAACATAATCAGGCTGTTCGTCCCGAATCTTAAGTTAGGCCTGCCTGCCGGGGTCCTTCCTCTGTGCGAGGACCAGCGGAAGGAAAGCATCTTGGACGAGATGCCCGCCTGTAGCGCTCTTGGGCTTGTGGGTCAGGAAGGCCACGGCGCCGTTCCTCCAGAGAAGGTGCGCAAGTCCAAAGCCCGCTCCGACGAAGAGCTCGCGGAAGAGTCGGAGGGGAGCGAGGATGAGTCCGCCGGCGACACCGCCGGCAACGCCGCTGCCTCGGGTGGCGACGATGGCGGCGACAAGCGAGATCTCGACCGAGGCGGCGACGTCGACGAAGAGGATGATGACGAAGAAGATGGCGACGATGATGGGGCAGAGGACGAATCCTCTCTGCCTCCTGTTGATTATGATGCCCCCGAGGTCCCTGACCCGGGGGCACTATGGCTTCCGTGCCCGCGCGGCCGGAGAGTGACGCAGAGGACTTGGGCATGGAGGTAGACTCGAGGGAGTTTGTCCTGGAAGCACGCGCGGCGAACTCCTCGAACTCCCCGTCGACGGCCTACCCCCCGGAGACGTCACCGGGTTCTTCCGCCGCGTCCTTTGACATGCCCATGCCATTGGGCAGCAAACGGTCTCGGGGGTAAGATATTCGGACTGAATCCTCGGGGTTTCGCGTTTCCGCGGCCTAACCCGGGAGGCTTCGTTATTGACAATGTGAAGGGGTGGTAGGTCGCCCGAAAGCAGCAAGAGGCTTCGTAGCGGCGCGGAGGATGACACCGCCTCGAGCACCCTGAGGCGTAGTGCTGGGATGCTTCCTCCTCCCATGGCCGAGGTCGACGGCCGCCGAGGGAGCGGAGTGGGGAGCATTACCGCTACCACTCCATCTCGCAACGTGGGGACGCAGGAGGCTCCAGCTTCGGAGCCCGCAGGTAAACATGGAATTCCCCTGATGATGACCCACAAGTATAGGGGGTGTATCGTAGTACTTTCGATAAATAAGAGTGTTGAACCCAATGAGGAGTAGAAGGTGCTGACAAGCGGTTTTGATGAGGATTTCACTGTAAACACTAGCAGACAAGTTTTTTGGAGTTTTTGGTAATACAGATAAATAAAGTGCGAGTAAATAAAGCGCGGCAATTATAATTGCAGTGAGTGGCCCAATCCTTTCTAGAGCAAAGGACAAGCCGGTTTGTTTACTTATGGTGACCGAACGTTCCTGAGTACACACGGGATTTATGTCTAGTGCTTTCGCTTCATATAGATGATTAATCTTTAGTGTTTCGATAAGTGTCGTGTGGCCTATGCTAATGCACCGCCCATCCTAGAACTAATACATACTTGTGATTATACCCCTAGTAAGCATCCACAAATACTAGAAAGTAATTAAGATAAATCTAACCACAGCCTTAAACTCTGAGATCCTAACATCCCTCATGCATCGAGGTACTAACGGGGGTTTAGGTTTCTGTCACTCCGGCAACCCCACAATTAATATTCGAATACACAATGCATTCCCCTAGGCCCATAAAGGTGAAGTGTCATGTAGTCGACGTTCACATGACACCACTAGAAGAATAGCACCACAACTTAAATATCAAAACATTAAATATTACTCAACATAGTTCACTACTAACATATAGACTTCTCCCATGTCCTCAAGAACTAAACGAACTACTCACAACACATCATTTGGAACATGATCAGAGGTGATATAATGATGGGTAACAATCTGAACATAAACCTTAATTCAACGGTTTCACTCAATAGCATCAATAACAATAGTAATCAACACCGGGAGAGTTTCCCCTATCAAACACACAAGATTCAGCCCTAGATGTTACAGCGGGAACGGACTGGACCGATGGAGATGATGGTGTCGGCGGTGGAGATGGTAGTGATGATGATCCCGATGAAGTGCAGCTCGATGACGGTGACGATGGCGACGATTTCCCTGGCAGATTTCTCTCTCTGGTGTTTTCCGCCTCGTGGAGGCGGCGGAATATTTCCACGATGGTTCTCTAGGTCTTCGGTTTTCGAGGAGAAGAAGTACGCGAAAGGGCTCGGCCAGAGGTGGGCAAGGGTGGCCACACCACGTGGACGCGCAACAAGGAGGGGGGCCGCGCCACCACCTGGTGTGGGCCCCCTGAGCCCCTCCTCGGTCTCCCCTTTTGGCTCCGTCCTTCTTCTGGCAAAATAGGAGTTTCCATCTATTTACTTCTGATTTCTGATCTTCGCAAATATGGTGTCCTGACGGTCCTTTTTCCAGCAGAATTCAGACTCCGGTGATCAATTCTCCAATAATCATCAAACATGCAAAATAAATGAAATAACATAAGTATCTTATCTAAATATGAAATATATCAATGAATAACAGTAAATTATGATATAAAATAGTGATGCAAAATGGACGTATCAACTCCCCCCAAGCTTAGACCTCGCTTGTCCCCAAGCGAAAGATGAACTCAGTAAATATGACCACCGGTTTATGGAGTGAAGTGTGGATAAAGAATATACGGACAAGAAGCATCACATCTATTAATACACAAGTCATCTTAGATCACAACTCCATTCATATAACTCAACTTGTAATAAGTAAAGGGAAATCACAATAAGGTGCATAGAGACAATCAAATTGGTGTTGGCAAACTTCGTTCTTGGTCAGAGAACAATGAACAGATTGAACTTACTCTTCAAAACAGCCCCTCTTATAGTAGTTGCTAACTTTCAAGATTATATCTATGAGATAACGGCATTGTGCTAAACAAGGAAGAAATAAAGACATGATCAATAATACAAATGTATAGATGGTTGAATCACAACAACTCAAATGCTTGCTTAAGACAGAAGGAAGTAGGTTTACTGACTCAACATGAAAGTAAAAGATAGGCCGTTCGCAGAGGGAAGCAAAGATACAAACATGTGCTAGAGCTTTGAAGTTTTGAAATCATATAGAGAGTATGAAATAAGTTTTAAGCTATGTATGTCGTTGTCAACGAATGATAGTGAATGAAAACTATATTTACCATGTTATCTAGACTTTCAAGAGCGGCTCCCATTGAAGGACGTTCTTTCTACCCAAGGGTAGATCATCCCTCTTCTCTTTTGTTTACACGTGCACACTTTTTATAAATTGGTTTGGCACTCCTCCCCACCATTGCTTACACAATCCATGGCTAATCGAATCCTCGGGTGCCTTCCAATCCATCTCAAACCTTGGAGGAGTGCCTATTTTTGAATATCATAACACTTTGGAACTTTCTTTTTGATAACTCATTGAAAACCATGTGAAGAGAATTGAACAATTAAACTTGGGACTGGGCACCCCATTTGCCAACTCATTTGAAAGTCTATCTAACAAGTTAAACATAGAGTAACCCACATACTTCCTCATGAGCTAATAAACAGTGACACAAATAAGGGATAATAATTTTGAATAAAGATAGCACACGAAGTATTTACTTTGAGTGGCACAAAATACCACATAATAGGTAGTTATGGTGGACACAGATGGCAAGGTTGAGTAGCAAGCATAAGAGTCGATGGATACAAACAAATATACATGTAGTAAGAACAATCATGAAATCTTCCTTGGAAGTACAAACAATTTTAATTTGAGAATACTAAGCTTATGAGCTACAAATGAGAAAGATCATTGAATAATATATCTACATGTACTTAATTTCTCCACTTAAGTGTCAAAGTATTGTAGCTACTAACCAATGCTAAGTTTGCCAAAACCAAAAGAGTTACTATATGCTCCCAAAGTGATACCAATACTAATGACAAGATCAATCATATATAATAGAAGTTGCAAACTAAAATAAGGTGTGCAGAAAGTAAATGATAAACTTCTCATTAATATTCCATATCGGCAACTCACACCAAAGGATACATAGATAACCAACTAAAAGAGAGATACTTCCACATTGCATACTATCCTATAAGATAACTTCTCTACTCATGATATGACTCAACTGAAAAGGTAAAAAGGTAAAAGATAATGGTGTGATACTGCGGCACTCCCCCAAGCTTGGAACAAGCCAAGGGGATGTCAATACCGATGATGAATTACTCCTTCGCTGGCGATGGTGGGACAACTTTGAGTGGGGTCAGGTAACGCTCCAACATCTTGCGAAGCCTGTTGTTCTCCTCTTGAAGTATGTCCACTTCCATCCTCAGGACTCGATACTGATCGCAAAACTGATCAGTGATCCGAAGAGCGTCTTCAACATCTGGGAAAGAGCTAAGATCTGGAACAGGTGGTATTGCTCCCTGCATGTTATGAGAAAAAGCACGTTGAGTGTTAATGGATCCCACAAGGATGGGCTTGCTACCCCTTGCTCCTGCTCGTTCTCTTTTGGCTGATGACATCTTCTTCACTTCCCCCATGACGCTCTCGTCCATGTCCTTGCGCCTGGCCTTCCCTTTTTCCTCCTCCGCCCATCTAGTGAAAGATCCTTGATCAAGATCTTGAAGGAGTTCGCGTTGGCGGCGCAGCGCGTAGTGTTCAGAACAGAAACCCTGGGACGACATCTGGACAGAAACACCTCGAAACAAAAACACGTCGAAAGCACGATATACAGACCTCGGGGGATCTGCGAGATTATATAGCAAAAATTTACACAACAAAAGGAAAGCTACGGGAGGAAACCTAGTCGGAGACGAGCTCCGAGGCTCGCTCACCATGTGGTGGCGTGGCCAGGATGGGGCCCGCGCCACCATGTGGTGACGTGGCCTCGTCCTCCGTCTCCCACTCGTTTTCGTCTCGTAATTTTCCATATTTTTGAAAAACTAATATAGTATCTTCCAAAATTAAAAACGCGGACTTTTTCTTACCAAAACTTTACCTTTTCGAATTCAGCTTCCGCAGGCTCAGGAAATTGCTCTTTAATAAAACTTCCGGAGTAATCACTTGAATAATATCAACATCTTCATTATAAGAATCTCCAGAAATATAATGTTTCAGTCTTTGTCCATTTACCACTTGTGTAGTATCATCCTTGAATGAAGCAATTTTAATTGCACCCGAACGATATACCCCTACAATAACATAAGGTCCTTCCCATTTGGAGAGTAGCTTTCCTGTAAAAAATCTAAGACGAGAAATATACAATAGAACTTTCTCACCAACATGAAACTCTCTCTTAATAATTCTCCTATCATGCCATTTTCTAACTTTCTCTATAAAGAGTCTAGCATTTTCATATGCCTCACTTCTCCATTCATTTAAAGAACTCAAGTCTAGTAACCTCTTCTCACCAGCAAGTTTAAAATCTCTATTAAGTTCTCTCACTGCCCAATAAGCTTTGTGTTCTAATTCTAAAGGCAGGTGACAAGCTTTTCCATAAACCATTTTATAAGGAGACATACCCAAAGGATTTTTATAAGCAGTTCTATAAGCCCATAAAGCATCATTTAATTTGTTGGCCCAATTTTTCCTAGTTCTATTAACAGTCTTTTGCAAGATAGATTTAATTTCTCTATTTGATAGTTCCACTTGCCCACTAGTTTGAGCATGATAGGCTGAAGCAATTCTATGATTAACACCATATTTAGCAAGAACATTTCTAAAACCACCATGAATAAAATGAGAACCTCCATCAGTCATAAGATATCTAGGTACACCAAACCTAGGGAAAATAATATCTTGAAGCATTTTTAATGAGGTTTCACCATCAGCACTTTTTGTAGGTATAGCTTCTACCCATTTAGTAACATAATCAACAACAACAATTATATGAGTATAACCCTTTGAAGGAGGAAAAGGACCCATAAAGTCAAAGCCCCAACAATCAAATGGCTCAATAACAAGAGTATAATTCATAGGCATTTCATTACGTCTAGAGATATTACCAGTTCTTTGACACTCATCACAAGATAAAATAAACCTTCTTGCATCTTTAAAGAGAGTAGGCCAGTAAAAACCTGACTGAAGAACCTTTTGTGCAGTGATGTCCTCCATAAGCACTACTATCGCACTTTCTCAATATCTCTTTTTGTTCATGTTCCGGAACACATCTTCGCATAATACCATCCACTCCTTCTTTATATAAGTGTGGGTCATCCCAAAAATAATGGCTCAAGTCATAAAAGAATTTTCTTCTTTGTTGAGCTGAAAAGGTTGGAGGCAAATACTTCGAAACAATAAAGTTAGCATAATCAGCATACCAAGGACTATCTTGTGAACTCACCCTTATTGCAGCCAATAGTTCATTTGGAAAACTATCATTAACAGGAATAGGATCATAAGCAATGTTTTCCAATCTAGACAAATTATCAGCAACAGGATTTTCAGCACCTTTCCTATCTACAATATGCAAATCGAATTCTTGCAAAAGCAACACCCATCTAATAAGTCTAGGCTTAGCATCTTTCTTTTCCATAAGATGTCTAATAGCAGCATGATCAGTGTGAATAATAATTTTAGAATCAACAATATAAGGTCTAAACTTATCACAAGCAAAGACAACAGCTAGAAATTATTTTTCAGTTGTAGCATAATTCTTTTGTGCAGAATCAAGAGTCTTACTAGCATAATGAATAACATTCAACTTTTTATCAATTCACTGTCCAAGAACAGCACCAACGGCAAAATCACTAGCATCACACATAATTTCAAATGGTAAATTCCAATCAGGTGGTTGAACAATAGGAGCACTTATTAAAGCCTTTTTCAAAGTTTCAAAAGCTTCCTTACAATCATCATCAAAAACAAAAGGTACATCTTTTTGTAGAAGATTAGTAAGACGCTTTGATATTTTAGAGAAATCCTTAATAAACCTTCTATAGAAACCAGCATGACCAAGAATACTACGAATACCTTTAACATCTTGGGGGCAAGGCATTTTCTCAATTGCCTCCACTTTAGCTCTATCTATTTCAATACCTCTTTCAGAAATTTTATGTCCAAGAACAATTCCTTCATTAACCATAAAGTGACATTTCTCCCAATTAAGAACAAGGTTAGTTTCTTCACATCTCTGCAAAACTTTATCAAGGTTGTGCAAGCAATTATCAAAAGAAGTTCCATAGACAGAGAAATCGTCCATGAATACTTCCACAATCTCCTCACAAAATCCGTGAAAAATAGCAGACATGCATCTTTGAAAAGTAGCAGACATAAACCAAAGGGCATACGTCTATAAGCATAAGTACCATAAGGAAAAGTAAATGTGGTTTTCTCTTGATCTTGCGCTTTAACAGCAATTTGTGAGAAGCCAGAATAACCATCAAGAAAGCAAAAATGAGTTTTCTTAGCTAATCTCTCTAACATTTGATCAAGAAAGGGTAATGGATAATGATCTTTCTTAGTAACTTTATTAACCTTTCGAAAATCAATGCACATCCTATAACCAACAACTACTCTTTGAGGAATAAGTTCATCATTTTCATTAGGCACAACAGTAATTCCTCCTTTCTTAGGGACACAGTGTACAGGACTAACCCATCTACTATCAGCAATAGGATAAATAATACCAACGTCAAGAAGCTTTAATACCTCATTTCTTACCACTTCCTTCATCTTGGGTATTAAACGGCGTTGATGTTCAACAACTGGCTTTGCATTAATAGAATGTTGACATATGGTAGGAGAAATCCCTTTTAAATCATCCAGAGTATAACCCATAGCTCCACGGTGTTTATTCAATACTTCCAATAATCTTTCCTCTTCTTTACCTGAAAGGTTAGCACTAATAATAACAGGATATATTTTCTTATCATCAATATGAGCATACTTAAGATTATCAGGCAAAGATTTTAAATCAAAGACAGGATCCTCTTTAGGTGGGAGTGTTTTACCCAACTCTTCCACCTTTAAATTGTGTTTCAAGATGGGTTGACGAAGGAATATTTCATCAAGCTCATCCCTTTCCTCTCTAAAGGCTTCACTTTCATGATCTTCCAAAAATGGATGCAAAACATTGTTAGGAGCAAGAGCAATAGAGGCAAGTTGTTCAACTTTAAAATCCTCATTAGGCAATTCGGTTTCATAAGGGACTTTAGCAAATTTAGAAAAATTAAATTCATATGAATCACCAGCAAACTTAGTCAAGATTTTCTCTTTCTTACAATCTATAACAGCACCACAAGTGTTCAGAAAAGGTCTACCAAAAATGATAGGACAAGTCTTACTAGCAACTGAACCAAGTACGAGAAAATCAGCAGGATATTTAATCTTACCACATAAAACTTCAACATCTCTAACAATACCAATTGGACAGATAGTTTCTCTATTAGCAAGTTGAATAACCACATCAATTTCCTGAAGTTCACCAGGACCTATCTCATGCATAATTTCTTTGTAAAGCTCATAGGGAATAGCACTAGAACTTGCACCATTATCACATAAACCATAATAGCAATGATCTCCAATTCGAACAGATAACACAGGCACACCAGAAACAAGATTAGAAGCATCCTCACAAAATATAATATACTCATCTCCAACATTTTTAGTAACAAGATCTTTAACTATAGCCACAGGAGGTTCAATTTTAATTTGTTCATCAGGTTCTATAGCTTTCTTAGCACTTTTGTTAACAACACTAGCCATTACAGAATGTTCCTTCATCTTAACAGGAAAAGGAACTTTTTCAATATAAGGCTTAGGAATAATACGATCAACAGTATTAACTTCAATGCTTTTAGTTATAGGAGTAATAGACTTATCTTTATAAGGCTCATGATATTTTTCAAAACCCTCCTTAGGAAAACCGAAATATGCAGCAAAGGATTTATAATAATTTGCAACAACTTGAGAGTCAAGACCATAAGCATTATTAATATTACGAAATGCATCAGTATTCATGAAACTTTTAATGCATTCCAAGTCATATTTTATACCTGACTCCCTACCTTTATCGTTCTCCCATGCTTCAGTATTTTCTTCAATTCAGTCAAGAAGATCCCATTTAAAACCTTCTTTATTACGCGTGAATGATCCAGCACAAGAAGTATCCAATAATGTTTTATCTTCAAAGGAGAGTCTTGCATAGAAGTTATCAACAATAATATTACCAGGAAGCTCATGAATGGGGCATTTGAGCATTAGTGACTTCAATCTCCCCCAAGCTTGGGCAATACTTTCTCCTTCATGAGGCCAGAAATTATATATAGAATTCCGATCTTGGTGAATTTCACTTGGAGGATAAAATTTAGAATAAAAGAGAGGTACAATTTCCTCCCATCCAAGAGAATTCCTATTCTTCAGCAATTTATACCAGTGAGAAGCCCTTCCACCAAGTGATATAGAGAATAATTTCTTCCTTACTTTGTCCATTGAAATACCTGCACACTTGAACAACTCACATAATTCATGTAAAAACAGCAAATGATCACCGGGATGGACAGTTCCATCCCCTACATAGCGGTTATTCATAACACGATCAATAATTTTCATAGGTATTTTAAAGGCACTATTTCTTCAAGTGGCGCCTCCTCTTCTACCTCAGCAGTGGTAGAAGCTCTTCCAAACAGGAAGGCAATAGATCCTCTCTCCATAATTAAGCAAATTAGGAGACAGAAATAAAAACAGCACTTACAGCTAAAGTTTTCCTTACCAATTCCACTTACCAATAGCACTTCACTCCCCGGCAACGGGGCCAGCAAATAGTCTTGATGACCCACACGTATAGGGGGTGTATCGTAGTACTTTCGATAAATAAGAGTGTCAAACCCAACGAGGAGCAGAAGGTGCTGACAAGCGGTTTTGATGAAGATTTCACTGTAAACACTAGCAGACAAGTTATTAGGAGTTTCTGGTAATACATATAAATAAAGTGCGAGTAAATAAAGTGCGGCAATTATAATTGCAGCGAGTGGCCCAATCCTTTCTAGAGCAAAGGACAAGCCAGTTTGTTTACTTATGATGACCAAACGTTCCTGAGGACACACGGGCTTTATGTCTAGTGCTTTCGCTTCATATTAATCTTTAGTGTTTCGATAAGTGTCGTGTGCGTGAACCTATGCTAATGCACCGCCCTTCCTAGGACTAATACATACTTGTGATTATACCCCTAGTAAGCATCCGCAAATACTAGAAAGTAATTAAGATAAATCTAACCACAGCCTTAAACTCTGAGATCCTAACATCACTCATGCATCGAGATACTAACGGGGGTTTAGGTTTCTGTCACTCCGGCAACCCCACAATTAATATTCGAATACACAATGCATTCCCCTAGGCCCATAAAGGTGAAGTGTCATGTAGTCGACGTTCACATGACACCACTAGAAGAATAGCACCACAAATTAAATATCAAAACATTAAATATTACTCAACATAGTTCACTACTAACATGTAGACTTCTCCCATATCCTCAAGAACTAAACGAACTACTCACAACACATCATTTGGAACATGATCAGAGGTGATATAATGATGGGTAACAATCTGAACATAACCTTAATTCAACGGTTTCACTCAATAGCATCAATAACAATAGTAATCAACACCGGGAGAGTTTCCCCTATCAAACATACAAAATTCAGCCCTAGATGTTACAGCGGGAACGGAGTGGACCGATGGAGATGATGGTGTCGGCGGTGGAGATGGTGGTGATGATGATCCCGATGAAGTGCAGCTCGATGACGGTGATGATGGCGACGATTTCCCCCCTCCGGGAAGGGATTTCCCCGGCAGATTTCTCTCTGCCGGAGAGCTTTTCTCTCTCTACTGTTTTCCTCCTCGTGGAGGCGGCGGAATATTTCCACGATGGTTCTCCAGGTCTTAGGTTTTCGAGGAGAAGCAGTACGCGAAAGGGCTCGGCCAGAGGTGGGCCAGGGTGGCCACACCACGTGGCCGCGCGGCAAGGAGGGGGGCCGCGCCACCACCTGGTTTGGGCCCCCTGAGCCCCTCCTCGGTCTCCCCTTTTGGCTCTGTCCTTGTTCTGGCAAAATAGGAGTTTCCATCTATTTTCTTCTGATTTCTGATCTTCGCAAATATGGTGTCCTGACGGTCCTTTTTCCAGCAGAATTCAGACTCCGGTGATCAATTCTCCAATAATCATTAAACATGCAAAATAAATGAAATAACATAAGTATCTTATCTAAATATGAAATATATCAATGAATAACAGTAAATTATGATATAAAATGGTGATGCAAAATGAACGTATCACCTGACTGCTCTACATCGGACCTTGAAGTTTCATCACTCTCATGCTATGGCCGTTTGTTCTTCAGATGCTTCCGCGGTGTATGCGGTTCCACCCCAAGGCCTCGGCGTCGTCGGAGGGGTAAGGACCTCGTCTGACGAGCGAGAGGTGATGCAGAGCACGCCGAAAGGCGCAGCTGGTACGCCGTCCGCCCACTAGCCCCCGGATGTCGGTGTAGGAGGGCTGGAGATCGACGGGATATATGTGCCGGACCCGCGGTCCATAGGCTCCCTCTTCGACTCCGAGATGATCACGTACGCGGAATACTCTCTGGACTCCGGAGCCAGCGAGGAGTCAGCGGAGCTGGAGGAGATCCAGGAGAGCTTGGTCCCGAGAGGTCGGCTCGAGGACACCGCCTCAGGGTCCACTTCGGAGGTCAACATCCGCGGGAAGAACACCATGGACGCTGTTCTCAACGTTTCCATCGAAGAAGAATTCGAAGTAGATCTTGACGAAGAAGAACTTGTCGTAGCTTGAGATCCAAACAAATCCAGCGCTTGCGCCCCCTACCTAGCGCGCCAGATGTCGTGTCTCGAAGGACGGACACCGGGGGCACGAAGGAGGCTGAAGACGTCTCCCGGGGGACGATCGCCGGACAAGTTCCTCACTCACTCTCGAATCTCGACGTGGTAGGCAAACAAGGAAAGCATACAACGATCTACCCAGGTTCAGGCCGCCCGAAGGCTAACAGCCCTACTCCTGCATGTCTGGATAGATGGATGAATCATGGTGTGGCTACAACGGTGTTCCCGGCGAGGTACCCGGCAGGTACTCCGGCTAGAGGACCGGGGAGGACAGATCCTTGCCCGGAGGAGATCACTTTCCTTCCCTTCCTCCTTCTAGCCTAGCTTGGTGGTTGTCTTCTACCTTGGATCGCCGGTGAGCTAGCCTATATCTTGTGCTTGCTTGCCTCTTAAGCTACCTTCACCTTGAGTCGATCCTCCCTCCTCCGTGCCCTTGGTCCTCCTTTTATAGGGAAAGGGGGTACCACAGAGGACATGCGAGGAGCGTGAGGGGTTCTTGGTGGGAAGCAACCCCTCTTCGTGGTGGAGACGGCGATGTGGCCTCTTCTCCTCCAAGTATCGGTCACCGGGCTAGTGAGATCTCTGGCGCCTTTGGGGAAAGAGGCGGACAGGGACTGACTATGGGTAGGTGGTGTCCCCTGTCCGCGCCTTGCTTCCCAAGTCCTCTGGGGCTTCCACCATCCTCTAGAACTCCTTGTACGATCTTGTACCCGAAAGGAAGCCCGGCCCCGCCGGGGACTCGCGCTCTTGGGGTCTTCGGCTCCTTCCGGGGTACATGAGGCCCGGGGGTCCTGCATACCCGGGAGGTCCTGCTTGGCGCGGGTACGCTCGCCAGGCCTTGCGTCGAGTATTAGCCTTGTTCGTCTTCGTGGTGGGCCCATAGGCAGTGGACCCACTTGGGCAACGCTAGGGGAACCCCATGTTCCACTGCTGCGACAGGCCTTGACACCCTTGGTGCGTCACTCTCAAAGATCTCCCCAAAGGTGTAATTATGCATCTTCCTGTTCTGAAATTTTTAACAATTGTCATAAAAATTGATTTTGAGACAACTAAATGAAGGGAACTACTATAGTGACTTGCTAGAGGCTTAACCATGCATCACAACTAGTTATTCTAACATAAAACACGGATTTAAATTCACTAATCATGACACCTACATCGGCAAAATATTCAAGATATAATCCACTAAACAAAATTCTACTTGGATGATCGGAGGAGTCACATACCGGAGAGCAAATGCCCCAAATCTCAGCAGCAAAGATGGGCTGAGGATGGAGATCAAAATTCGCGAGGAAGAACAGCAAGAACACGGGTTTGAGCAAGGGCAAAGTGTTTGGTCGGGAGAGAGAAAGGATGAGGAGGAAGGAGAGTAAGTGGAGGGCCACGTGGGCCCCACACCATGCCACGGCGCGGCCAGGAGCCTGCCGCGCCACCATGTAGTGTGGTGGCCTGGTGGGGCCCCCTGGTCATCCTCTGGTACTCCCAGGTACCTCCTCGAAAAATAGGACCAATGGCATAAAAAAATTAATTTCTGAGAACTTTTTTTTCATTTCCTGGTATTTTGCAATAATAAATTTAATGCAGAAAAATTGTTTTCTAAAACCCAATGCAACTAAACTTTTGCAAACTAAATAACATTACAGTAGGTAAAACAAGGATGAGAGGAAGAATGTTGTTGAGCACCTCCATGCATTTAAAACATATTTGTTAGCAAGGTTGATCAAGTCTTGCCACCAAATAAATTTTATATGACATAAAGGATTCAAACATCATGAGACACTCATGTTACCTTATATTGTATTGATATGGATCCAATAATAAGATTTTGATATCCTTCTTTATAATCATATATAGGCAATCAATACTTCCCACTTTGATAGACCTCAAATTAGTAATTGTATTAACTCCAAATACTTTGTCCACTCTCTTGGGGAAATAAACAGTATGCTCTTTATCATTGAAAGTTACTTTTCCTTTATTGCAATCAATAACAACCCCTGCAGTATTTAGAAAAGGTCTTCCAAGAATAATAGACATATTATCATCTTCAGGCATTTGAAGCACAACAAAATCAGTCCAAATTAAACAATTATTAGCTACTTGAACGGGAACATCCTCACAAATACCAACAGGAATAGCAGTAGATTTATCAGCCATTTGCAAAGATATATCAGTAGGTATCAATTTATCCAAATAAAGTCTCTTGTAAAGAGAGAAAGGCATAACACTAAATCCGGCTCCTAAGTCACATAGAGCAGTTCTAACATAATTATTTTTGATAGAGCAAGGAATGGTGGGTATACCTGGATCTCCCAACTTCTTTGGAATCTTGCCATTGAAAGAATAATTAGGAAGCATAGTAGAAATTTCCTCATTAGGAATTTTCCTTCTGTTAGAAACAATATATTTCATATACTTTGAATAAGGAGGC
Organism: Poa annua; assembly: GCA_026929855.1. Classification (NCBI taxonomy): domain Eukaryota; kingdom Viridiplantae; phylum Streptophyta; class Magnoliopsida; order Poales; family Poaceae; genus Poa; species Poa annua. The sequence goes on from CM049433.1 coordinate 40,665,188, forward strand.
AATTTAATAGCATCAGTCAAAGGAATTTGCAAGAACAAGGGTTTCATCCAATCACAAAATTTGTTATAATGTTCTTCTTCTTTTGTTTTAAGTTTCGTAGCAGGAAAAGACATTTTTTTGGACCCAAGGTTCTCTTTCACTACCATGTTTCTTAGCAATAAAATCTTCCTGAGTGTACTTTTTATTTTTAGTATGCTTTTCAGGTTCCTCTTCTATTTCTTCTTTATCCGAAGCATCGTCCTTATCATTATCATTGTTATTACTATCATTGTTATGTTCATAACCACTTTCAGTTTCAGCATCAGAAATAGATATACTATTAGGATCATTAACAGGTTCGCAGGATTCTACAACAGTTTTATGTTTCTTCTTCTTTTTCTTAGAAGGAGCACTAGGTCCATTAACTCGTTGAGAATCTTGCTCAATTCTTTTATGATGAGGACATCCCACATGTTGATACAACCATATTACATGGACCTATCACACGAGCTCGTGCACGACAACTTAATTATCAGGTACATTCGTTTCTTGGAATCAATCCTCACATACATGAACATATGATGCTTCTTAAATCGGATGTGTTTGTCACACTTAGGAATGATGGCCCTAGCATGGATGAGAGGGACAAGCATTGGAGCATCATCACGCATAGCCAAGAAGCAGCCCAGGAGCAACCAAGAGCAGCATTGCATGTACCGACCATACATGGCTCGTACAAGCAAGGAGAAGTGCAGGCCATGCATGCTACGTGACCAAGGGATCAAGTCTACACGTATTGGCTGCTGTCATCCACGTACATGGAAGTCAAAGACACCAGCTCCTGTCATCCACGTCCAAGGAAGAGTCCAAGTCGAATACGGTTCGGCCCAATAAGGCTCTACGAGCCTCAAGCGTCCCGGCCACCGGCCGCTTCCATCTAGATAAATAGCTGGCTAGTGTTTAGGTTAAAATTCGGATTTTGTTTAGTTTAAGATTTAGCCATTGCTATTCTTCGCCAAAGACTCTAGTGTCGGTCCAGACCTATTGTACTTCGCACTTGCAGAATCCCACTTATAAAGCTTTCATCTTTATTCCGCAATATCTTGATTGCATCCATAATTCTTGCTAGTTCTTCGATTGCTTGCAGGAATTGATCTACGGATCAGGTTGATCTAGCCCGGCGAGATCAATAGCCTCCGGAAGTTGGTGTAGCGATTGCATTGGCGCAACGTATCGTACGTTTGTAGTCGGATCGTCAACGTCGACCTCCACCCAAATCGTTAGCTACCGTCTCATCGAAAGATCGGGCAACCTTCCCCTATCAAGTGGTATCAGATTTCAGGTTTATCGGTGAGATCTTACAGTTTTACTAGTGTAGATTGCATCTGTTTTTATTCCTACAGTCCACGAAAAAGCCATACAAAAATATTTAGATTAGTTAATCCTTGTCCAAGACAGTTTATTAGCCTTTTCGCCTCATCACTTAGTTTTGTTTTGTTGAATTTTCGTTGCATCGTGTGTCGAGTTGCTGGTTATTAGTGTCTAGATTTTTAGAGTTTCGAGTTCTAGTCACGTTTTCACACGTCTTTCACCTCCATATACCACCATCGCTATTTCCGCATTGCTTGATTCATCACATTGTCCAACATCGTATTGATTTCCTGTTTTTCTGTTCACGTATCGGCATTGTCGAGTCCGTTTTGGCTGCTTAAATTGTGGGATCGTGATCTGATCTTAGCCAAAAAAAAAAAAAAAACGAGCTGGGAAAGTTCGATCGGCTCTGCTCCACCGATCCGATCTGGTACAGATTTGTTTCCCTTGTTTCCTTTCGTGCATAAAAAAAAAAGAGAAAAGCGGAAAGGAAGTTACGTTAAGATACAATTTTGTTTGATTCCGTTTCCAGATCGTAAAGAAAGTTCAATTGTGGTTTCCTGCACGTATCATCTAATACGGAGTATATCAGCTCGTAAGTGTGGTCGGTATTAAAAAAAAAAAAAAAAATATATATATATATATACCGACCAGTTTTTAGAGAGTTTTTGCTGGCTTCTCTACTTGGGAACCGTGCAAAGGAATAACAGCTAAAAAGCAAAAGAGAGTACGATCATTTTTTCTTGGCTGATCCGGTTGGCTGTACATCTGATCTGCAAGTCTGATTTACGTGTTATCTCAATCATCTACCATACTCGCACACCATCCATCATTTTTTTCCACTGTTTCATACAGAAAATCCGTGATTAATCTGTGTCTTAGGTTCGCGTCTCTAGTACGGTCTAGCCTAGGACCAGCACTTGACTACTTTGAACGGATTTTCAGCTTTACATTGTCTAACGTGATTGTGGTATTTTCCTCCACATATTTTACGCCTACCTACAGCTCCACATATTTCTACACCGGCTTTACTCAATCTTCTTGACGCTTGCTCTCCTCGGTTGCTAGTCACCACCTGTTGCAGGGTAAGAACGGGTAAGAGTATTGGTTTGCTTGATAGATTGCGCGTTGATTCCACCACCTTTTTTTTTATCCCGCAACCACCCTCTAGTTGTGTTTTTGTGTTTTGCATTCTAATCATGTCAGGTTCGGCGACAACCAAAGACCCGGACAAGATGACCATCGCGGAGCTCCACGCCCACTTCACGCACCTGGTCAGCGACCACATACAGGACGTCGACAAGCGCTTCGGTGATACGATGGAGAAGCTCGACGGCCTCGACACATCCTTCACCGCCAAGCTCGACGGCCTTGACGCATCCTTCACTGCCAAGCTCGACGAAAAGTTTCAGCAGCTGATGCGCCGCCTCCCACCACCGAACACCTCCGGCCGCGCCCAGCGTATACCTCTACATCATGCAAACACTTCGGCTGCATCTGCTGCGGCTCACATGGCGCAACATAACGAGTATGACCGAGAGTACGAAGGAGAGAATGAATATGACGACGAACAGGAGGATGAGGGTGCTTTACCCCAACCGGCAGCTGGACGTCCCCGAGTACACCGACGCAACGCGCGTCCACCTCCACAACTGCTGGTACGTGACGATGACCATGTTGCAAAACTTAAGTTGAATGTTCCGCCTTTTGATGGTCGTTATAATCCTGATGCGTACCTCTCTTGGGAATTAGAATTAGAACAGCGTTTTTCATGCTTAAATTATCCTGAGGAGAGACGTGTTAGTGCTGCTACTTGTGAGTTCACTAGTTTTGCTTCCGTTTGGTGGTCTGAATATTGTCGTTTGAACCATGCTAATCCACCTACTACTTGGACTGAATTGAAACGTGCTATGCGTACTCGCTTTGTTCCTCCATACTATCAACGTGACTTGCTAAAGAAATTAACTCGATTAGAACAAGGCAAAAATTCTGTAGAAGAGTACTATCAGCAATTACAAACTGGCATGATTCGTTGTGGTATAGTAGAGGATACGGAAGCTTTACTTGCTAGATTTTTCGGTGGGTTAAATAAAGAGATTCAAACAATTCTGGAATATAAGGAGTATGCAACTATCACTCGTTTGTTTCATCTTGCTTGCAAAGCTGAATGTGAAGTGCAGGATCGGAGAGCGGCGACACGAACTAATTTTTCTGCAGGGCGTTCTATCTCATGGACACCACGAACGCCGTCAACGCCGTCACGGACTGCTGCTCCGACTCCTACCACTGCCACTCCCACACGGTCTACATCGTCTACGTTCCCACCACTTGCAGCCAAGAGTACACCTGGTGGACCAGCCTCGAGTTCTTCGTCGTCCATGGCTTCTACTGGCAAGACCAGTGCCATTAAGTGCCGCAAATGCAGCGGGCATGGTCACTTTGCACGCGAATGCCCCTCTGCGCGTGTGATGATTGCTCTTGATGATGGTGGATACGACTCCGCCAGCGACTATGATGAAGATACGTTGGCTCTTCTGGCACATGAGGAGCAATGCACGGCAGCAAACGCGACACAAGATTCTGAATACATGGCTGCTGAACATGTGGAGCAATACCCGAGCTTAATTGCGCATCGCGTTTTGAGTGCACAAGTAACAAAGGCAGAGCCAAGTCAGCGCAATAATCTGTTCCATACAAAGGGTGTTGTCAAAGATCGGTGCATCCGCATTATTATTGATGGAGGAAGCTGCAACAATTTGGCCAGCATGGAGATGGTTGAGAAGCTTTCTCTCACGACACGTGCTCATCCTCGTCCATATTACATTCAATGGTTTAACAACAGCGGCAAAGTTAAGGTAACACGTACGGTTCGTGTGCATTTTACCATTGCTGCATACTCGGATTATGTTGAATGTGATGTTGTTCCTATGCAAGCATGCGCTCTTTTACTTGGTAGACCTTGGCAATTTGATACAAATTCTGTACACCATGGTAGCACAAATCAATATTCTCTTGTTCATAATGATAAACCAATTGTGTTACTCCCTATGTCTCCGGAAAATATATTGAAAGATGATCTTGCTAGAGCTAGTAGAGCACATAATGCGGAGAAAAAGCTGAGTGAAAATCAGATTGTTTCTAAAGAATTGATGCCTTCTAAGAGTACTTCCAAATCTGATCCGAAACATGCTAATGAAATTCGTTTGAAAAGTACTTGCTTGCTTGCTAGCAAATCTGATATTTCTGAAATTGATGTGAGTACTACCGCCTGTTATGCTATTGTTTGCAAAGAGGTGCTGTTTTCTTTCGAGGACATGCCTCCTTCTTTGCCACCTGCGGTTGCTAACATTTTGCAGGAGTTCGTGGACGTTTTTCCACAAGATGTACCTCCAGGATTGCCACCTATTCGCGGAATTGAGCATCAAATCGACTTCATTCCTGGAGCATCACTACCCAACCGTGCGCCATATCGAACCAACCCAGAGGAAACCAAAGAGATTCAGCGACAAATTCAAGTACTACTCGATAAAGGTCATTGATACGGGCATCGTCGGCATTATATTGGTTCGTTGACACGCTAGGACATATGTAATAGAAATATAAGTCTAAGGTGTTGTTAATTAAGGCCTGCGTGCCAAATATGGCCGAACCCAACCATGGGTCCGTTTGTATCAGTTTGAGTCCAATTAGGTTTAGGTGTCTGAGTCGAACCAGGTTAGGTTTCAGCGGCTCCTACCCCTTTGGCCTTTATAACCAGAGGGGGTGCCACAATATTAGGGGAGTTGAAAATCATGTAGAACCACGTGTTCAAGGTTGCCTCCGTCCTAAGGGACTGGCGTGTAGACGGCGTCTCTGACGTTTGTCTAGTTATCTAATAAATTGAGGCATGAGAGTTCTTGAGTCTGTCAAGAGTGTTCGTGCGTGGCGAGAAGGTCCTTGATTCTGTCAAGGGTTGTCGAGCTTGGCGTGAGGCGTGGTGTTCATCATCTCGTTGCTCGCCGTGAGATTCGTTCTCTCGTTCTTCAGGTTGCGCGGATCGTTCCCGTGATTGGAAGAATAGTTATCCGGTGGTTCTTGCGGTGAAAGATCGGGCAAACATCTACATCATGTGGTATCAGAGCGCTAGGTTTATCACCGTGAGTTGGAAGGCGACGAGTTGGCAAGGATTTGCATCTCGACGCATGGAGGAAGCAAGACGGCGAGTTGGCGGCGTTGCAGCAGCTCGGGGAGATGGGGTTGGTTCGTTCGATCGGGTTGTGTTCGAGGCAAAGAGAGCAGTTTCAATTGATTCATGGCTGTTTGCTTTGTTGCGTTCCGGCCGAGCGACGAAAAAAAAAAAGGAAGGAATCAGAGATCGGATCAGACGTATGCAGTTTCCTTGTTGCTTACGTGGAAAGCAGATTTCGTTTGGATTTCCTTCATAAGAGAAGTTACGGCCGGAGAGGTCGGTTTGTTTTCTCGGTACGATCTGATCGGGAGCAGGAGTTTGTTTGGTATCCGATCGGGAACAGTTAAAAAAAAATTCCGATCCGTGCCCTACCACGTACGCCGGTGCGTCTGCAAAGGACTCCTGGTGCTACGTCCGTGTCCAGGAAAGTAAAAAAAAAAAGTTGATTCGGATCGGAATAGCAAGAAAAAAAAAACATGGAGAAGAAGACACTGGTTTAGTTTCCAAACGGAGGTGGACTTGAATCATTTGGATCCTTGGTGTGCAGCAATTTGTGCTGTTTGTTTTGGATGATGTGCCAAGTTTGTTTTCAACAATTTCAGATTGCCTCCGCAGGCGTATTCAGCTGATTTGGACCCTGAGTGTGCAGGAATTGTCCTGTTATGTTTGGGGTGATTTCCGTGCTGCGTTTGCGTTGCAGTCCGAAAGTTTTGTGTCTCAGTCCGGTTGTTGGTTGGCGCCAAGAGCAATTCTAGCTAGCCGAGAGGGAGGATGTGGTGTGGCAGGCCGGCGAAGACTTGAGAATGGAGAAGAAGCGTGACGATATGCAGATTTGACGCCACAAGCGCTGGAGAAGACCTTCCGGCGTTGAGGACAACGCCTTTCTAAGAAGGGGAGGATGATACGGGCATCGTCGGCATTATATTGGTTCGTTGACATGCTAGGACATATGTAATAGAAATATAAGTCTAAGGTGTTGTTAATTAAGGCCTGCGTGCCAAATATGGCCGAACCCAACCATGGGTCGGTTTGTATCAGTTTGAGTCCAATTAGGTTTAGGTGTCTGAGTCGAACCAGGTTAGGTTTCAGCGGCTCCTACCCCTTTGGCCTTTATAACCAGAGGGGGTGCCACAATATTAGGGGAGTTGAAAATCATGTAGAACCACGTGTTCAAGGTTGCCTCCGTCCTAAGGGACCGGCGTGTAGACGGCGTCTCTGACGTTTGTCTAGTTATCTAATAAATTGAGGCATGAGAGTTCTTGAGTCTGTCAAGAGTGTTCGTGCGTGGCGAGAAGGTCCTTGATTCTGTCAAGGGTTGTCGAGCTTGGCGTGAGGCGTGGTGTTCATCATCTCGTTGCTCGCCGTGAGATTCGTTCTCTCGTTCTTCAGGTTGCGCGGATCGTTCCCGTGATTGGAAGAATAGTTATCCGGTGGTTCTTGCGGTGAAAGATCGGGCAAACATCTACATCAGTCATATTCGTGAATCTCTTAGTCCATGTGATGTACCTATTATTTTGGTTCCTAAGAAAGATGGTTCGTCGCGCATGTGTACTGTTCGTCGCGCATCCTATACCACGTTTAGATGATATGCTTGATGAATTGAGTGGCTCTACCATGTTCTCCAAAGTTGATTTGCGTAGTGGTTACCACCAAATTCGTATGAAATTAGGAGATGAATGGAAAACAGCATTTAAAACTAAGTTCGGTTTATATGAGTGGTTAGTAATGCCTTTTGGTCTAACTAATGCACCTAGCACCTTCATGAGATTAATGAACGAAGTTTTGCGTAGTTTTATTGGCCGTTTTGTGGTGGTTTACTTTGATGATATTCTCATATATAGCACATCTTTAGAGGAACACTTGGATCATTTACATGCTGTTTTTACTGCTTTGCGCAATGCACGTTTGTTCGGAAATATGGAGAAGTGCACCTTTTGCACGGATCGAGTTGCTTTTCTTGGCTTTGTTGTTACAGCTCAGGGTATTGAAGTTGATCCAGCCAAGATTGAGGCAATTTCGAGTTGGCCACAACCTAAAACGGTCACACAAGTGCGGAGTTTCCTTGGACTCGCAGGTTTCTATAGGCGCTTTGTGAAAGATTTTGGATCCATTGCTGCGCCGTTGAATGAGCTTACAAAGAAAGATGTTCCCTTTGTTTGGGGAGATGCACCACAAGAAGCTTTCATGTTACTGAAAGACAGGTTAACTCATGCTCCTTTATTACAACTTCCTAATTTCAATAAAACTTTTGAACTTGAATGTGATGCTAGTGGTATTGGTTTGGGAGGTGTGTTATTACAAGAGGGTAAACCTGTTGCATATTTTAGTGAAAAATTAAGTGGGCCAAGTCTGAATTATTCTACTTATGATAAAGAATTATATGCGCTAGTTCGGACATTAGAAACTTGGCAACATTATTTATGGCCCAAAGAATTTGTTATACATTCTGATCATGAGTCTTTGAAACACATTCGTAGTCAAGCTAAGTTGAATAAGCGTCATGCAAAGTGGGTTGAATTTATTGAGTCTTTTCCTTATGTCATTAAACACAAAAAGGGTAAAGATAATGTTATTGCTGATGCTTTGTCACGCCGTTATACCATGCTATCTCAGCTTGACTTCAAAATATTTGGATTGGAAACAATTAAGCAACAATATGTGCATGACGCTGAATTTAAAGATGTGTTGCAGAATTGTAAAGAGGGCAAAACTTGGAACAAATTCGTCCTCAATGATGGATTTGTGTTCCGTGCAAACAAACTATGTATTCCGGATAGCTCTATTCGTCTTTTGTTGTTGCAGGAGGCGCATGGAGGAGGTTTGATGGGTCACTTTGGAGTAAAGAAGACGGAGGATGTACTTGCGACACACTTCTTTTGGCCACGGATGCGTAGGGATGTTGAGAGATTCGTTGCTCGCTGCACTACATGTCAAAAAGCTAAGTCACGTCTTAATCCTCATGGTTTATATATGCCTCTTCCTGTTCCTAGTGTGCCTTGGGAGGATATTTCGATGGACTTTGTTTTGGGATTGCCTCGTACACAGAAGGGGAGGGATAGTATTTTTGTTGTTGTGGATCGGTTTTCTAAGATGGTACACTTTATTCCTTGTCACAAGACTGATGACGCCGCACATATTGCTGATTTATTCTTTCGTGAAATTGTTCGTTTGCATGGTGTGCCAAATACTATTGTTTCCGATCGTGATACTAAATTTCTTAGCCATTTTTGGAGATGTTTATGGGCTAAATTGGGGACTAAATTACTGTTTAGTACTACATGTCATCCCCAAACTGATGGGCAAACTGAAGTTGTGAATAGAACATTGTCTACTATGTTGAGGGCTGTTTTAAAAAATAATTTAAAATTGTGGGAAGAATGTTTACCTCATATTGAGTTTGCTTATAATCGTTCGCTACATTCAACCACAAAGATGTGCCCTTTTGAAATTGTTTATGGTTTTGTTCCTCGTGCACCAATTGATTTATTGCATTTACCATCTTCGGTGCAAAATAATTTAGATGCTTCACAACGTGCTGCATTGATATTGAAATTGCATGCTACTACTAAGGCCAATATAGAACATATGAATGCTAAATTTAAAGTTGCTGGTGATAAAGGGAAAAAGCATGTTGTGTTTGATGTTGGCGATCTTGTTTGGTTACATTTGCGCAAAGAGCGTTTTCCTGATTTGCGCAAGTCTAAGTTAATGCCACGCGCTGCTGGTCCTTTTAAAGTGTTACAAAGAATTAATGATAATGCATACAAACTTGAGCTTCCCGCAGAATTTGGTACTGTAAGTTCTTCATTTAACATTGCAGATTTGAAGCCATACTTGGGAGAGGATGATGACATTGCGTCGAGGACGACTTCATTTCAAGGAGGGAAGGATGATGAGGACATCCCACATGTTGATACAACCATATTACATGGACCTATCACACGAGCTCGTGCACGACAACTTAATTATCAGGTACATTCGTTTCTTGGAATCAATCCTCACATACATGAACATATGATGCTTCTTAAATCGGATGTGTTTGTCACACTTAGGAATGATGGCCCTAGCATGGATGAGAGGGACAAGCATTGAAGCATCGTCACGCATAGCCAAGAAGCAGCCCAGGAGCAACCAAGAGCAGCATTGCATGTACCGACCATACATGGCTCGTACAAGCAAGGAGAAGTGCAGGCCATGCATGCTACGTGACCAAGGGATCAAGTCTACACGTATTGGCTGCTGTCATCCACGTACATGGAAGTCAAAGACACCAGCTCCTGTCATCCACGTCCAAGGAAGAGTCCAAGTCGAATACGGTTCGGCCCAATAAGGCTCTACGAGCCTCAAGCGTCCCGGCCGCCGGCCGCTTCCATCTAGATAAATAGCTGGCTAGTGTTTAGGTTAAAATTCGGATTTTGTTTAGTTTAAGATTTAGCCATTGCTATTCTTTGCCAAAGACTCTAGTGTCGGTCCAGACCTATTGTACTTCGCACTTGCAGAATCCCACTTATAAAGCTTTCATATTTATTCCGCAATATCTTGATTGCATCCATAATTCTTGCTAGTTCTTCGATTGCTTGCAGGAATTGATCTACGGATCAGGTTGATCTAGCCCGGCGAGATCAATAGCCTCCGGAAGTTGGTGTAGCGATTGCATTGGCGCAACGTCTCGTACGTTTGTAGTCGGATCGTCAACGTCGACCTCCACCCAAATCGTTAGCTACCGTCTCATCGAAAGATCGGGCAACCTTCCCCTATCATTTTAGGATGTCCCTCAGGATGTAAAGGATCATGAGTAGAAATACCTCCTCTAGTTGTTACTTCACAAACATGTTTCTCTTTGTCCTTAGAGGCATTTACTAACAAATCTTTTTGCACTTTAGTGAGTTGATCAATTTGAGTTTGAACCGTTTGAAAATGTTTAATAAGTATTTTAACATCATTAGAGGTTCTATCCAAAATATCATGTTGTCGCGCCTCTGATCACGGACACCGGGGATGCGAGGCACCCCCTTTGTAGATTCGGTAGGGGCGCGAAGGAGGCTGGAAACGTCTCCCGGGGGACGATCGTCGGACAAGTTCTTCTCTCACTCTCCGATCTCGACGTGGTATGCAAATAAGGAAAGCACACAGTGATCTACCCAGGTTCAGGCCGCCCGAAGGCTAACAGCCCTACTCCTGCACGTCTGGATAGATGGTTGGATCATGGTGTGGCTACAATGGTGTTCTCCGGCGAGGTACCCGGCAGGGTGACCCGACCAGAGGAAGGCGGAGGACGGATCCTTACCCAGAGGAGATCACCTTCCTGCCCTTCCTCCTTCTAGCCTAGCTTGGTGGTTGTCTTCTACCTTGGATCGCCGGTGAGTTCTTGGCTAGAGCTTGCTTACTCCTTAAGCTAGCTTGAGCCCGTCCTCCTCCTCCATGCCCCTGGTCCTCCTTTTATAGGGAAATGGGATACAACAGAGGTCATGCAAGGAGCGTGACGGGTTCTTGGCGGGAAGCAACCCCTCTCCATGGTGGAGACGACGACGTGGCCTCTTCTCCTCCAAGTATCCGTCTTCGGGTGGTTTAGTCCTCTGGCACCTTTGGGGAAAGCAACTGGCGCGGGCTGACAGTGGGTAGGTGGTGTCCCCTGGCCGCGCCTTGCTTCCCAAGTCTTCTGGGGGCTTCTACCATCCTCTGGAAGGTGGTGGAAACCTTATCTTCTCGCCGTACGGTCTTGTACCCGAGAGGGAGCACGGCTCCGCCGGGGACTTGCGCTCCCGGGGTCGTTGATTCCTTCCGGGTCGCAGGAGGCCCCGGGGGTCCATGTGCACCTGGGAGGTCTTGTGTGGCGCGGGTGCGCCCGCCAGGCCTTGCTTCGAGTCTTGGCCTTGTTCATCCATGTGCTGGGCCCACAGGCGGTGGACCCACTTAGGCAGCGCTAGGGGAACCCCATGTTCCACTGCTGCGACACATGCAACTTACTAATAGCTCGAGAATTTTCCATTAAATGATTCTCTACCCTCACATTAAAATTACCTTGCTTAGCAATAAATGCATCAAATTCATCTAACCATTGAGCAGGAGGTTTAGAGTAAGGAATATCTCCATCATCAAACCTTTGGAGAGAGTGTACCTCAATTATGGATGAAGGGGGAATTGGCTTACATAATTCTTCTATAGGTGGTAGATTCTTCACATCTTCAGATTTAATACCCCTCTCTTTAAGAGATTTCTTGGCTTCCTTCATCACTTCTTCATCTAATTCAGTTATACCCCTCTTCTTCGGTGTTGGTGTTGGTGTAGGAGTAGGTTCAGGAATATTCCAATCATCATGATTCTGGCTTATTTTAGGCAGTAATTCCTCAGCTTCCTTGGGAGTTCTTTTCCTGAAAATACAACTAGCACAACTATCCAGGTATGTCCTAGATTCATCAGTTAGTCCACTATAAAATATATCAAGAAGATCATTTTTCTCTAAATCATGATTAGGCCGAGCTCTTAGTAGAGAGCAAAACCGTGCCCAAGCTTCAGACAACTTCTCTCCTTCTTCTTGATTAAAGTTATAAATTCTCAGCAAGGCAACATTTTGAGCACTAGCAGGAAAATATTTCTGAAAGAAAGCATTGTGCAACCCAATAGGACTAGTAATATAACCAGGAGACAAATTATTATACCAAGTTTTAGCTTCACCTTTTATTGAGAAAGGAAATATTTTAGTAACAAAGTAGGTATGTTTCTTCATGTGTTCTACAGTACTTTCATTTTCGGTTCCACAGAAAGGTTGTTTCTCAACAATAGCTATGTGTGCCAAATCAAGAGAGAAATCATAATCTTTATCTTTAATGTTTATGGGAGATGTAGCAAATTTAGCATCAGGAGATAGTTTATATCTAACAACATGTTTTGCAAGAAGATTTTTTCATATTACTTGCACCAGTAGTAGCTTGACATTCATCAATAAAATCACCATTAAGTTCCACATATATTTCATCAAGATCATCATCAACATTGTTTGTGAACTCAGGTGAATTAACAGGAGTATTAGGATCTTCATCAGGAATTTCAGCATTTTCAAGTTGTTTAGATCTAGCAATTGTAGCCTCTAAAAAGGGACCTAATGAACCAGTTTCATCAAGAACAGTAGAAGCATCATCAAAAGAAATTTCAGATCCAGCAGGAGTAACAGTGTGTGAAGCCTGTGGTGGTGTAATAAGCTTACTAAAAACAGACGGTGAATCAAGAGCAGCAGCGGTACTCAGAGTTGTACCTTTTCTTGTAGTGGATGGTATGACACGGACCCTTTCATCACCAGCTCTTCCCATGATGAATAAATTCTAGCGAACAATATCACACGCAGGTGAACTTATAAATAAAGCTATGCTCCCCGGCAACGGCGCCAGAAAATAGTCTTGATGACCCACAAGTATAGGGGATCGCAATAGTCTTCGAGGGAAGTAAAACCCAAATTTATTTATTCGACACAAGGGGAGCCAAAGAATATTTATAAGCCTTAACAGATGAATTGTCAGTTCAGCTGCAACTGTGAATAGACTTGCTCGAGACAGATTATCAGTAGCAACAGTTTTATTGCAGTGACAGTAGTGAAATAATAGCAGCAGTGAAATAAAGACAGCAGTAGTAATTGCAGTAGACAGCAAGATTAAAATACTGTAGGCACATGGACGGATGAACGGGCGTTGCATGGATAAGATAATTCATATAATAAACAAGACATGGGAATTTGCAGATAAATAAGATAAAGCATCCAAGTACTAAGTAACCATAGGCATGTGTTCCTATTTAGTTGTGCGTGCTCGCAATGAGAAACTTGCACAACATCTTTTGTCCTACCAGCCCGTTTGCAGCGGGGCCTCAAGGGAAACTACTGGTAATTAAGGTACTCCTTTTAATAAAGTACCGGAGCAAAGCATTAACTTTGCGTGAAAACATGTGATCCTCACATCACAGCCATCCCCTCCAGTTGTCCCAATTATTGTCACTTTGGGGCCTCGGGTTCCGGACAATAATATGTTATACAACTTGTAGATATGATCTAAACAATGATTATCCTCATGATACAATAACATGTTCAGATCTGAAATCATGGCACTCGTGCCCAAGTGACAAGCATTAAGCATAACAAGTTGCAACAATGACGTAAAGTACTAACAACGGATACTAGGCACCATGCCGTAATGATATTACAGCTATTACATGAACGATCTCATCCAATCCCTACCATCCCCTCAAGCCTACAGCAGGGGATTACTCACACATAGATGGGGGAACACATGCATGGTTGATGGAGAGGCGTTGGTGATGACGATGGCGATGATCTCCTTCGAATCCCCTTCCCGGCGGAGTGCCAAAACAGGAACTTCTGGTCCCCGAATTGAGTTTCGAGGAGGCGACGACGCTCGGGTATGTTTCTGGGAAAAGTGATCAGGCCCCCGATGTTTTTAGGTCAGAGGGGCTTTGTAGGCGAAAGGGGGGCGCGAGGGCACGGCCTAGTCGGCCACACCATATGTGATGAGGACATCCTGTGATACCCCAAATTAATTTGATGCTAACCCTTTGTGTTCTTTTTTGAAATTTTCAAACGAATGAATAAAATTTACTGGATGCCTTTTAAATATAGGATTGGGAATAGGAAGTTAGATAAAATAAATAAAGATAGAAAGACGTAGTGTGTTTTAGCACTTTGAACTAATGACCTGCTGTTTGCAAGCTTGTAGCAGTACCCAGACTCTCTCGTGGTATTTTAGTGCATAGGCTACTTTTCTTTTATTTGTTCACCACGTGAGGAAGAGGAAAGCTACGAGCTGGTCCCAAGGCCTGTCGGACTTGAAGTCAGGCCATTCTACGCTGCCTCAGTAGACTCCTAGGGTTGTGCCGTTTCATCTTAATCTCCTCCTATCTCGCCACTACCTAGTGCCTCCAGATCAAGATGGCCGCCGTTGGGTTGCTGCCGCATTCATCGCCGCCCCGACGTGGTTTGGCTGAATCTACTGCTGCAAGGTCGCTGGGCAATCTGCCGGTGGATCAAGTGGTTGTCGGCGCTGCTGCATCCTCTTGTTCTGGGACTTCGCCGGAGTTAGGTCGTCATGCCACTGCGAGGCTGCGATGCCACCGTCCTCGACCGCCTCCGTCAAGCTGTTCGGGCGCCGTCGTCGTTAGTCAGACATCCATCTCCCAACTGGTTAGTCCCTGATCGCTGTGCAACGCCTTCGTAGAAATTCCTGGTTTAGGATGTGTGGTCGGACTTGAGATGAGAACGAGCAGGTTCTCCCAACCTCTATCCATCTGCAATTTGGATTAATGTTTGGCATCAATTTTGTGTGGGATAGTTGAGGGTCAGGGCTCCTTCGTTTCAGAACATTGTTGGGCTCCTATTATATATTAGGGCTGTACTGTACCTACTCAAATAAAATTGTTGGTACAAATGCTACAGACCATTTAGCTACTTTCTTGTACGGGAGGCTGATGGAATCCCTCGATTGCTACTCTGTACCTTTTTGTCTTGTTGGATCTTTAACCTTTGACATATATACATGCTAGGGAATAAAGCTACAGGTTATTAGGAAATAGTTAGCAGTCTACTTTTTATGGGACTGGTCGTGACACATTTTCATGCGATGGACCAAGTTTTCTTGTATTATTGCTAGACCCAATCCTGACACATGAGTTTTGTGTTATGAGTAGTCATACAGGAAATTAAATCAGCTCTACGCTGTACAACTCTTATTTATGTTTAAGGTGCTGGCTGTGAAATACAACCTATGGGTCTTTGTCTAGATATATTATAGAGAGAAAGAAAGTAAACGTTTTGGGTTGGGTTATTGTGCGTAGGAGCGATGCGATTTATTATTCTTGTATGATTTTGAAGTGATGATGTGTATTGAGATTGTTATGTGTTCCAGTAACAGGTGTTGGTACTTCCAATTCGGTGTGCTACGATTCACACTTTGTGCTCCATGGTTAAGGCAAGTCCATAATGGGATAATACCTTGCATGATTCCCCTCACTCAACTTTTATTTTCTAGCATTTTTTATTTATTATAGTGACTGGATATGGGTTATTTGAGTGGCGACGAAATTGATATGGCAAAGGATACAGTGGCACTTGCATGTTTTGCATAGCATACCATACAATGCATAGTGGTGTGACCTACTGAGGTAGGCACGTTGAGACCGTCGATGACGGGTCAGGTCCCCCATTGTGGGCATTCTCCACAAGTTGGAGTGAGTGGATACCGACGGGTGTCCATTCAAGCGATACCGGTATACGCAAAAGAAAAGTGAAAGCAAAGAGCATGTAGGCATTCATGAACATCATCGTGACGTGACTATTGTTAGAAGATAATCGTTGGTGTTGTGTTTTATGCAATGCTTATTATTTCTTTATGTACTTGTTGAGTACTTTGTACTCACCCTTGTGGCTTCTATGTTTTTAGGTACCATTGAGGACGACATGCATGGGACCGGGAGTAGCACCTCTGCTTATTTTCACACACTACTTTCACACAAACAATCTTCTATACAAATATAGTTTAACTTTGTGAAAGATTACTCTGGCCTCCTTTAGGGTGATGTTTGTCTTATGTTTTGTGGCTATTGAGTTGGTCGTTATGGAACATCTTGGTTATGACATTTAACTCGGTCTTGTTGAACTTGATAGACGTGTGTTTGAATAATTCTTTGTGTATGGTGATTTTGTTGCCATTTATGTCCTCATAAACAAAGTAGGTTCTGCTAAAATTTATAGTTTGGTGCGGACTTGTGAAGGGTTTAAGATAGGTGTAACATTGCCAGATAGAGTTTATATCTGGGGTGTTACAGTTGGTATCAGAGCCTAGGCTTTAGGTCTCTGGATTAGATTAATAGTAAATAGGATAATTATCGTTAAACAATTAGAACTTGTCTTAATTTGAATAAATAACTTAAAACTTGACACACTGGTGCACAGTAGGATGGGTATGGGTTATGCATTGCATTTACGCTTCTGCTATATTTTTTGTTAATATCTTTTTTTATCCATATCTTGTTGTGCTTGTGGGAAGACTGTTGCCATGAGAGGCTTGGGCCTTGCTTCCGATTTTATTGTCTCCCCTGCTGTGTGTCGTTGACTAGAGAGAAAGAAAAAGACTCATGTTGGTTGACGAATTTAGCATTAGAAGGGAAATATTTGATCTTTCTGCTAGTTTAATAGAAGTGTGAATAACCGTGATGATGATATTGGATTGGTAGATTTAGATATTTATGTTACTTTGTTGGACCAGTGAGGAGATAGTTCGAGGGTTGGTTTTTGTGCATTATAGGGTGGTTTTAATATAATGTTATGGAAGGTTAAATTTTGGTTAACCTGGTTGGTTTAGTAGTGGAGTAGATGAAATAATGTTATAAAGAATTATCTGGATCCAAATCGTATGAAGATCTTCTCTCTATGCATGACCCATAAACCATAATTTTAACTTGACTTCCTTATTCTCATTTGCATATTCTTTCTAGTGCATTAGTAGCACTTGTCCTGGTTTGTTGATTGTCATTTAGCAGTGTAATTATCTATGTTAGTTTTTTGAGGATCAGGAAGTATTTCTAATCATGTACTTCTAATGCCCTTCTCACTTACTATTAGTCTTGCGGAATTAACACATTCTGTTGTCCCCATTAAATGTCGGTCCCATTCAATGTCTGTTGATTCCGCCTTTGAGTTTTGTTGTTGCCCCTTCCTATAAAAAGCCGTTCAACCATCCATTAAATGACTCCTTTGTTTTAAAACTATGATTTCTAGACGTAATCCTAGGTGTTCTGTTGAGAACAATAGATTATTTTGTATAGGTTTTGCAACAACTATAGTTGGGAGTCGACCTCGAACCTTGGTTCCTGCCCATGATATCTCTTTGCAAAATAAATAAGGATGCCCGAGTGTTACGCCATTCACCAATTCACTTACGGAGTTAATAGTTTGGGTGCGGGATGGATTGGCCCCCATACCACTTACCCTTATTATTAACTCTCATTACGCTGGAGTGGTGAATCAGTGTTTGACACTTCCTTTAATTACATGAGAGACGTCTTTATATAGCCAAAACCATATAATTTTATGATGTTCGACTTGTAGTAGAGGCGATTGTTATGATGTGTAGGAGACACTGTGAGGCTAAACCATTTTCATTTACGTGATACATTATAGAAATATATTCTGGACCACCATGAGAATTCCATATGTGCGTTTGGGGGTGTCCCCTATTTGCGTTCCAGAGTTGAGTCTAAGCATTCAATGGACATGTAACATCTACATTACTCATGAGGATTTCATGATTCGCCGAATACGATAAAAAGTATTTATAACCAAGATACCATGCTTATTTCCAAGTTCTTTGAGAGCGGTATATCAGTTTTGTATTGACCGTATTCCCATCTTATCTCTACGTCTCCTTATCAATGGTTACAACCATTTCAAGAAGAATTGAAGAACAGTTGGACTTCATGTTATCCAAACATCTGATTTTTGTCTGGCATTTCACATTGGGAAGCACATCTTATGTTTATAGCCAAGAGGGGTGGTAGTAGGCAAAAGGATGTTGATTATTGTGCTCTTAACACAAAGAAAATGTCCATTACCCTTCATCGAGGACTTATTCGTCAGCTCAGTGGAGCGGTGTTCTCCAAGAGTGATCTCTAGTCTGATGCTTTTCAAATTTCTGGGTGGAACATGATATTGAAAATAGTGAATTCTCCACTAGTCATGGCAGTATAAAAGTAAAGTAGTGTCTTTTATGGCTAACAAATGCCCTTGCCTTCTTTACGAAGACAATGAACATGTTGCATAGATTCCTTGACTACTTCGTGATAGTGTACATTAATTATATCCTCAGCTTCTTACATTCGAAGATAGAAGAAGAGCATCACTGCCATTTGAGGCTTGTGCTTGAGACTTTAAGGAATATAATCAGTTTTATGCGAAGCTAAAGAAATACGAGTTTTGGCTTTCAGAAGTGGGTTTTCTAGGTTATGTTGTTTACCAACATAGCATCTCGGTTAACCCAGTAAAGTTTTTTTTTACTTTGGACTGCTAGAGACCTTCCCAAAGTCAATGAAGAAGCTTCGTGGGCTTGGCGTGTTACTATAGGAAATTTGGGAAGGATTTTTCTATTATCACCAAGCTAATGGCCAAGCTAAACCCAAAATGATGTCAACTTCGAGTGGAGTGAAGAATGTGAGTATAGTTTTTGTATTCCCAAGAATAGTCTGATTGCCTGCTATTATTCTCACCTTCCCAACTCATTGAAAGGCTTCATAGTTTACTCTGATTTTTTTTAGTTGGACTTGGGTGTGTACTCACGTGAGATGGTAAGGTTCTTGCTTATGCCTCTAGCCAATTGAAATAAATAAATACATAAATAAATAAATAAATAATTAGAGCTTTCCTACTCATGATCTAGAACTTGTAATGGTGGTCTTTGCACTTAAGATCTAGAGAGGTTACCTTTATGAATTTGTTTTGTCATACTTTTAATATCATAAGAGTCTTAGATATCTTTTCACATAGGAGTTAAACTTGAGGCAAAGACAATGGCTAAAATGATTAAGCGTTATAACCTCACTATTCTGTACAACGCATGCAGGGCCGATGTGATTGTGCATGCTCTTAGCAGTATAGTTGTATCCTCTTCCACCGTAGATTGTCCCATTTCAGGATCTTGAATGGATGGGCTCGTTGGTGTAGCACATGATGTTACACAATTCATCTTTCAGTCGGCAGTTCTAGCTAGAGTGAAAGAGGCACAACAAAATGATAGACTTTTACAACAAGTCTTGCTGCGCTTTCGGGAAGGTAGATTTGAAGTTCCTTAGATGGGACCGGGACTTCTCGGTTTCATGGTAGTCTTTGTGTGCCACAAAATTTTTAGGTGGACATTTTGAGTGAGGCACACCTCATCACTTACCTTGTTCATTCTGTAGAGACAAAATAGTGTTATGAGCTGGAAAGGAAAAAAAAGTTTGATGGAAAAGAATGAAAGTTCGTGTGGCTAGGTATTTGTCGTTTTATGAGGTTTGTTCGCGAGATAAGGTTGAGCACAAAAGGCCACTCAATCGTAGCAATCCTTGGGGGTTGTAGAATGGCTGTGGTATGGCATTTTCTATAGTTTGTTGTTTTCCGACATCTTATGTGGAGGGGGAAGGCTGTATTTTTGGTGGCCAAGAGCTGGCTTAGTAAATTTGCACATTTGTTACTTTCAGCACCAAAGTATGCAAGTGACTTGGCACCGACATATGTCCATGAGGTAGTAAGGGGTTCCTATAGCCATTCGTTAGAGACGCTATGTTTGTATGGAAATTTTGGGAGATCATTTAAATTAAGTACCGTTTTCGTGGGACATTTCACTATAGTGGTATGAGTGGGAAAGCTAACATACGGGCTTGCCCGAGTCGATGAAATATGAGCATCATGGTTCATTTCTCTATGTTGCCGAAAGCATTTTCATGATAATTGAACAAGTTTTAGCCTTTGAGATTTGCTCTTTGAGGATATTGAAAGAGTCCAAGAGAGTGACGTGGCATAGGACGCTCAAGTATGTGAAGGTTCTTTGCCGCAACAAACGAGCATGAGGTGCACGAGAACTATCCGGAATTGTTCATGGCGGTTACGTGCCGCATGATTATGTTTAGTTTGTGACTAGTAAAAACGAGTAAGAATTCGGGGTCGAATTCTGTTTAAGGGGGTAAGAATGTGATAACCCAAATTAATTTGATGCTAACCCTTTGTGTTCTTTTTGAAATTTTCAAACGAATGAATAAAATTTACTGGATGCCTTTTAAATATTGGATTGGGAATAGGAAGTTAGATAAAATAAATAAAGATAGAAAGACGTAGTGTGTTTTAGCACTTTGAACTAATGAACTGCTGTTTGCAAGCTTGTAGCAGTACCCAGACTCTTTCGTGGTATTTTAGTGCATAGGCTACTTTTCTTTTATTTGTTCACCACGTGAGGAAGAGGAAAGCTACGAGCTGGTCCCAAGGCCTGTCGGACTTGAAGTCAGGCCATTCTACGCTGCCTCAGTAGACTCCTAGGGTTGTGCCGTTTCATCTTAATCTCCTCCTATCTCGCCACTACCTAGTGCCTCCAGATCAAGATGGCCGCCGTTGGGTTGCTGCCGCATTCATCGCCACCCCGACGTGGTTTGGCTGAATCTACTGCTGCAAGGTCGCTGGGCAATCTGCCGGTGGATCAAGTGGTTGTCGGCGCTGCTGCATCCTCTTGTTCTGGGACTTCGCCGGAGTTAGGTCGTCATGCCACTGCGAGGCTGCGATGCCACCGTCCTCGACCGCCTCCGTCAAGCTGTTCGGGCGCCGTCGTCGTTAGTCAGACATCCATCTCCCAACTGGTTAGTCCCTGATCGCTGTGCAACGCCTTCGTAGAAATTCCTGGTTTAGGATGTGTGGTCGGACTTGAGATGAGAACGAGCAGGTTCTCCCAACCTCTATCCATCTGCAATTTGGATTAATGTTTGGCATCAATTTTGTGTGGGATAGTTGAGGGTCAGGGCTCCTTCGTTTCAGAACATTGTTGGGCTCCTATTATATATTAGGGCTGTACTGTACCTACTCAAATAAAATTGTTGGTACAAATGCTACAGACCATTTAGCTACTTTCTTGTACGGGAGGCTGATGGAATCCCTCGATTGCTACTCTGTACCTTTTTGTCTTGTTGGATCTTTAACCTTTGACATATATACATGCTAGGGAATAAAGCTACAGGTTATTAGGAAATAGTTAGCAGTCTACTTTTTATGGGACTGGTCGTGACACATTTTCATGCGATGGACCAAGTTTTCTTGTATTATTGCTAGACCCAATCCTGACACATGAGTTTTGTGTTATGAGTAGTCATACAGGAAATTAAATCAGCTCTACGCTGTACAACTCTTATTTATGTTTAAGGTGCTGGCTGTGAAATACAACCTATGGGTCTTTGTCTAGATATATTATAGAGAGAAAGAAAGTAAACGTTTTGGGTTGGGTTATTGTGCGTAGGAGCGATGCGATTTATTATTCTTGTATGATTTTGAAGTGATGATGTGTATTGAGATTGTTATGTGTTCCAGTAACAGGTGTTGGTACTTCCAATTCGGTGTGCTACGATTCACACTTTGTGCTCCATGGTTAAGGCAAGTCCATAATGGGATAATACCTTGCATGATTCCCCTCACTCAACTTTTATTTTCTAGCATTTTTTATTTATTATAGTGACTGGATATGGGTTATTTGAGTGGCGACGAAATTGATATGGCAAAGGATACAGTGGCACTTGCATGTTTTGCATAGCATACCATACAATGCATAGTGGTGTGACCTACTGAGGTAGGCACGTTGAGACCGTCGATGACGGGTCAGGTCCCCCATTGTGGGCATTCTCCACAAGTTGGAGTGAGTGGATACCGACGGGTGTCCATTCAAGCGATACCGGTATACGCAAAAGAAAAGTGAAAGTGAAAGCAAAGAGCATGTAGGCATTCATGAACATCATCGTGACGTGACTATTGTTAGAAGATAATCGTTGGTGTTGTGTTTTATGCAATGCTTATTATTTCTTTATGTATTTGTGGAGTACTTTGTACTCACCCTTGTGGCTTCTATGTTTTTAGGTACCATTGAGGACAACATGCATGGGACTGGGAGTAGCACCTCTGCTTATTTTCACACACTACTTTCACACAAACAATCTTCTATACAAATATAGTTTAACTTTGTGAAAGATTACTCTGGCCTCCTTTAGGGTGATGTTTGTCTTATGTTTTGTGGCTATTGAGTTGGTCGTTATGGAACATCTTGGTTATGACATTTAACTCGGTCTTGTTGAACTTGATAGACGTGTGTTTGAATAATTCTTTGTGTATGGTGATTTTGTGGCCATTTATGTCCTCATAAACAAAGTAGGTTCTGCTAAAATTTATAGTTTGGTGCGGACTTGTGAAGGGTTTAAGATAGGTGTAACATTGCCGGATAGAGTTTATATCTGGGGTGTTACACATCCCTAGCTCTTCTACACTTTCTCCAGCTGAAGATGTTGTTCAAGATAAACCCAATGAAGTGAGAATTGGACCAATGACAAGATCAAGAACCAAGTTATTAGAACAACAGGTGAACTCGCTCTTAATAGAATATGATGTTTGTGATTATGAGAATTTTATACTGCCTAAGTCTATGCATTTATGTATGATCAGGTTTATTAATAACACAAGCGTTGGAGGAGGAGACGAGCTACAGCAAGAAGAAGAACAATCACTGCTTTTCAATATCAGCAAGTGCGCGAGGGAGGAGAGGGAGGCTAGCGCACCAGGGCAATGAAGGAGATCACTCGTTTGCATGTTAGAGGGATCAAGTGGCGCACCAGGACATAACATAGGAGATATTAGTCTAAGGTGCTATACGTGAGGCATGTGTGCCATGTTTTAGGCCGAACACAGCATGGGTCGGTTTCGGTTTGTATCAGGTCGAGTACAAGTTTGAGTCCAAAACCGAGTCAGACTTAGAGGAGGTGCGTTTGGGCTGTTGTGGTCGCACCCCCACCCCCATAAATACCTCCAACCTACGAGTTGGGAGGCTAGACTACGTTAAACATAAACCCTAGACCCTAGATCGAATTGCTTGAAGCATTCATCTTGAATTATCGATACTGATTGCAAATTCTGCGTGTTATCTGCTGTTCCACTGGGAATAAGGAGATACAGTACCACCTCGTAGTCGGTGGCTACGTTATGCAAGTGTGTGGAGTTGCGAATATCCAAGGGGTTGAAAGCCGTCGCATTGGCAACGGGGATTAGCCCGAGAGTTCTCAGTGAGACACAAGCTATCGTCCATCTACCTTCATCACGTTCACGAGAAGATCGGGCCATCCCTTATCATCTGGTATCAGATTTCTGGGTTTACTCGGTGAGCAATCCATCCCCGTAATTGTAGTTTATTTTTGGCCTGTCTAGAAAAAGCCACAGAAAAATATTAGGTTTAGTTCGTGCCATAGCCATAGATCAACACGAGTTGCACCTCCTAATTTTTGTTTGTGTTGATCTTTGCGTTCCTGTTTTCTGTTTTTATTTTTGAGTCGGTTAGGGTTTTTGTCTAGGTTTAGGGTTCGGGTTCTTAGTTAGTTCGGATAGTTGTTCTTTTCTGTTTCCAGTCAATATCGAAAATCCCACAAAAAAACTGTAGGTTTGCAATACGAGTTGGACTCGTTCCTACCGTGCATTGTGCCCTAGTTCGTTTCGAGATCGGGTTCGAGTGTTGCCCGGCAGAAAAAGCACCAAACGTTGCCGCGATCATCTCCTAGCTCAACTCGGACTCCGAGTTGCTGCCCTCCCACGGCACCTACCGAGCAGTTTTCGACCGTCCCCTCTTAGTGAGTCCTTTTCGGTTTCATTATTTCTTCTGCAATTTTCGTTAGGATTTTCCTTTCTATCTTTGTGAGACTTAGCTACAGCCTTTCTACATCATATATTTAGGAGCTTACCCATAAGACTAGCTATTTCTGTGCTCACAGGCTGCTCAATTGTTCTTTGCACGGCTTTGTTTTCCTGAAACTTTTTCGTCCGCAGTGCGGCAGATTTTTACTGTAGCTACAGTGCGTGAAAAGTGCTTAAATATTAAATTGAGAGACAAAAAAATTTAAGAGAGGCCTGAAAATTGTTGCTGGTTTCTGCAAGTGGAGCAGTTTTACATCGCTGTTTGCACTTGTCCTTTGAGCAATCTTGTGCATGTTTTCATTGAGCTATTTGCTAGTGTCTTTCCAGCGCACTGCAACAATTCTATCCATATAGTTGCTTGCCACATTTGTCTCCATCATTGTGTGTGTTCCTTAGGTGAGGTTTTTGTATCATCACAAACAGCAAATAGGTTTTGTAATTTGGTGTTGTTAGGTATCCCTGCCAAGCTCCACCATATACCCTGTTTTGCCTTGTGATTGCTAAAACCCCCGGGTATTCTCTCCTTCACATCAAGTCACACTAGTTGCTCCTACTTGGTTGGTAAGTGCTTCTATTCACTCGGTAAGATTCACCTTTCTTTGTTGTTTTGAGTGAGTTGTTAGAGAACACCACATACATTTTTTTCTGTTTCACTAACATATTAATCGTGAGTTTATCTAGTGATGTTCTTGTGCAGCAAGAGAAGGACCCCGATGTAGTGGTGACGTGGATTGAGTATGAAGCATTGCGTGATTCGTTGGCAACCAAGATTGACAAAATTGTGCACAATAATGAAGAATTGGCGACCAGCATTGATAAAGCTCATAGTGCCTTCGACACCGAATTTCAGAATATGGATATGAAGATAGGAGGAGTTGTTACCACATCTGCCGCCACACAAGCACAAGTCACCACGTTGCAAACTGATGTCACTGATTTCAAACAACAAATTACTGCTCTCACCACGTTGCTTCATCAAAGGCTTCCTAACCCCGACGACAATGGGAGTGTTGCGGGCCATGCTGGTATTCATGATGATGCACCTAATGATTTTGATCCTCAGCTTGGCCGTGGTGGTAGAGGTGATAGAGCACGTGGTGTCCCTCCTAGCCGTGGTTTTCACCATCTTGGTGCTAGGTGTGTGCTTCCTCATGAAATTGCTGCATATAACCGAGAGGAAGATGGTTTAGGCAAGCCCAAATTTTCTATTCCTTCATTCAGCAATGAGAATGATGATGTGGAAGAATATTTGTTGCGGGAATTGAAATTTGAGAAGCTCTTGGGATTGCATGAGTATACAGAGGAACGGAAAGTCATACTTACGTCTTCGGGATTTGATGGTTATGCTCTTCGTTGGTGGGATACTCTTACAAAAAAGAGACACGACGATGGTGACCTACCTATTGATACATGGAGGACTACGAAACAAGTCATGAAGGACAGATTTGTGCCAAAGAATTATATTTGTGCTCTATATGATCAATTGCAGCAATTGAAGCAAGGTGTTAAATCTGGGATGCCTATTACAAGGAGATGGAGTTGATCCTTCAACGTGCTCGTGTGAAAGAGGAACCTGAGCAAACTATGCAGCGTTTTCTTTCAGGTTTGCAATTCAAAATAAAGAGCATTGTGAGGCATCTCCAATATGCTGATATGAACGAATTGTTACATCATGCTCGTGACGCCGAAGCTCAGTTGGCCAAGGAGGCTAAGTTGGCTGCCCACAATTCAGCAAGGAGTTGTTTCTCTTCCAGAACAGCTCCTACTTCCCCTCCACTAGCCCCCACTTCCTCCATTCGTGGTGCCCCTTCTAGCAAACCAGAATCGAGTTTCTCCAATGGAAAGAGCTTGGCACAACCAGCAGCAAGTACCACTAACTCTACATCATCTAGAGCCTGCAATAGAGACATGAGTTGCCATACTTGTGGAGGAAAAGGTCACTTCAAGAGAGATTGTCCAAACAAGAAAGTTATGTTAATGAATGAGGATAATGAGTATGAGACAGGTGATGATGCTGATCCTAATGATGATGCGTGTGATGATGATGATGATGATGATGTGATGATGATGATGATGATGATGATGATGATGATGATGATGATGATGATGATGATGATGATGATGATGATGATGGTCCAATTAATAGACATGCTACGCATTATCCTACTATTGTCTGCACAGAAAGATCTTTGAGTGTTACACCAACTTCTGAAAATCAGCGCTGCAATTTATTTCAGACCAAGGCTATTGTTGGTCCTCACATGGCTTGCAAATTTAGTATTGATGGAGGAAGTTGCAGAAATTTAGCGAGCAAAGATTTATGTGCAAAACTGAAACTGAAATACATCCCACACCCTCATCCTTATCATATACAATGGCTGAGTGACAATGGAGAGTTGAAGGTGAGCCATATGGTGAGAGTGGAATTTCAGATTGGACCATACAAGGATACAATTGAGTGTGATGTGGTTCCTATGACTGTTTGCCACGTGTTGTTGGGAAGACCATGGCAATTTGACCGAAGTGTTACACATAATGGAAGGGCAAATACATACCAGTTGAATTGGCATGGGAAGGATATTGTTTTGAGGCCTATGGCACCGCAGCAAATTGTAAATGAGTCTCGTCAAAAATAGAAGTAAATCTGGAAACAGAGAGTGAGAGAGGAGATAGACGAGAGAATAATATTTCTGCGAGTCAAAAAAGCAAAGCCAACCCGAGTGGTAAAAATAAATGTGAAGGAGTGAACCTACAATGCATGTTAGCCACAAAAGAGGACTTGAGATAATTTAGTGAGGATCCCAGTTTGCTTCCTATAGTGCTTATGCACAAGGGAGAAATTTTGGTTTCTAATGATATGACCCCTCTCTCTATTGGTGTTTCTAATGTGTAACATGATTTTGATGATGTGTTTCCGGAGGATATACCACCAGGATTGCCTCCATTGTGTGGCATTGAGCACAAAATTGACTTGATTCCGGGAGCAACATTGCCAAACCGAGCCCCCTATAGGACAAATCCCCGTTAGACAAAGGAAATTCAGAAACAACTCCAAGAGTTTCTTGATAAAGGGTATATTCGAATCAGCTTAAGCCCTTGTATTGTTCCTGTTATTTTAGTTTCTAAGAAAGATGGTACTTGGCGCATGTGTGTAGATTGTAGAGCAATTAACAACATCACTATTCGTTATCGTCATCCTATACCTCGTTTGGAAGACATGTTAGATGAATTAAGTGGTGCTGTTGTGTTCTCTAAAATTGATTTGCGTAGTGGTTATCATCAGATTAGGATGAAAGAGGGGGATGAATGGAAAACAGCCTTTAAAACGAAATTTGGTTTATATGAGTGGTTAGTGATGCCTTTCGGTTTGACTAATGCACCTAGTACTTTCATGCGATTAATGAACCATATTTTGCGAGATTTTATTGGCAAGTTTGTGGTTGTGTACTTTGATGATATATTAATTTACAGCCGCACTGAATCTAAACATATTGATCATATTAGACAAGTTTTGCATGTGCTGCGTGACAATAAACTTTATGGTAATCTTGCTAAGTGCACATTTTGCAAATATAAGGTCACATTTCTGGGATATGTTGTTTCTAAACATGGAATTGCAGTAGATGAAACTAAAATTGATGCTATTCACAATTGGGCAATTCCCATGACTATTAGTCAACATCGAAGTTTTCTTGGATTGGCTGGTTTCTATAGACGTTTTGTGAAAGATTTCAGTACCATTGCAGCAGCTTTGAATCACCTTACTAAGGAAGGTGTTGAATTCACATGGGGGGTAGCACAAGATATTGCTTTTGATGAGTTAAAACAACGTTTAATTTCTGCCCCATTGTTAATCCTTCCTGATTTCAACAAACAATTCGAAATTGAGTGTGATGCTAGTGGCATTGGAATTGGAGGTGTGCTAATGCAAGAGAACAAACCCGTGGCTTATTTTTCTGAAAAATTGAGTGGTGCCCAATTGAATTATTTTGTTTATGATAAAGAATTGTATGCACTTGTGAGAGTTGTTGAGGTTTGGAAACATTATTTGTGGCCAAAAGAATTTATCATACATTCTGATCATAAGGCATTGAAATTTTTGAAGAGCCAATCTAGTCTTAAGAAACGTCATGCTAAGTGGGTTGAATTCATTGAATCTTTCCCATACATAATTAAATACAAGAAAGGAAAAGATAATGTAGTTGTTGATGCTCTTTCTAGGAAAAACATGTTGTTAACACAATTAGATGTGCAAGTTCCTGGTTTAGAGAGTTTGCGTGATTTGTATGCTCAAGATCATGATTTTTTTGTGCCATATTCGAAGTGTACTAATGTGAAGGCATAAGATAAATTTCATATACATGATGGATATTTGTTTCGAGCTAACAAATTATGTGTGCCCGAGTCGTCCGTACGTTTGCTTTTGTTGCAGGAATCACATAGTGGTGGATTAATGGGACACTTTGGGCGTGAGAAGACCTTACTCATGTTGGCTGACCACTTTTATTGGCCACGCATGAGGAGAGATGTGGACAGGTTTGTGAGGCGTTACATCACTTGCAACAAGGCTAAATCGAAATTGAAGCCTCATGGTTTGTATACTCCTCTTCCTGCACCTACTACTCCATGGGAGGATATTAGTATGGATTTTGTGCTAGGATTACCAAGAACAAGAAGAGGACATGATTCTGTATATGTGGTAGTGGATAGATTTTCTAAGATGTCACATTTTATTGCATGCCACAAGAGCGACGATGCGTCGCATATTGCTAATCTGTTTTTCAGCGACATTGTACGCTTACATGGAGTACCAAGGACAATTGTTTCTGATCGTGACGTGAAGTTTATGAGCTACTTTTGGAAGACATTGTGGGGGAAGCTAGGAACAAAGCTGCTGTTTAGTACCACTTGCCACCCACAAACTGATGGACAAACGGAGGTGGTGAATCGTACATTATCCACCTTGTTGAGAGCTATGATCAAGAAAAATCTGCGCGAGTGGGAAGATTGTTTGCCGCATGTAGAGTTTGCTTATAATATGGCGGTACATTCTACTACTCAAATGTGCCCGTTTGAGGTGGTGTATGGTTTTAAACCCATCACACCACTTGATTTGCTGCCACTTCCTATACAAGAAAGAGTAACATGGAGGCATCGCAGCATGCAGATTTTGTGAGGAAGATCCATGAGAAGACCAAGCACGAAATTGAAAAGAAAGGGAGACTTGTTGCTGATCGTGTTAACAAGAAGCGCAAAGAGGTGATATTTCAGCCCGGCGATATGGTTTGGGTGCATTTTCGAAAGGATAAATTTCCTGCATTGCGCAAGTCCAAGTTGCTGCCACGTGGTGCTGGTCCATATAAAGTGCTTGCAAGGATCAATAATAATGCATACAAGATTGATCTCCCTATGGATGAGTTTGGTGTTAGTAATTCCTTCAATGTTGCTGATTTGACACCATACTTTGGAGAAGACCGTTGAGGACGACGCCTTTTCAAGGGGGGATTTTGCTGATTTTGTGGCCATTTATGTCCTCATAAACAAAGTAGGTTCTGCTAAAATTTATAGTTTGGTGCGGACTTGTGAAGGGTTTAAGATAGGTGTAACATTGCCAGATAGAGTTTATATCTGGGGTGTTACACATCCCTAGCTCTTCTACACTTTCTCCAACTGAAGATGTTGTTGTTCAATATAAACCCAGTGAAGTGAGAATTGGACCAATGACATGATCAAGAACCAAGTTATTAGAACAACAGGTGAACTCACTCTTAATAGAATATGATGTCTGTGATTATGAGAATTTTATACTGCCTAAGTCTATGCATTTATGTATGATCAGGTTTATTAATAACACAAGCGTTGGAGGAGGAGACGAGCTACAACAACAAGAAGAACAATCACTGATTTCCAATATCAGCAAGTGCGCGAGGGATGAGAGGGAGGCCGACGCACCAGGGCAATGAAGGAGATCACTCGTTTGCACGTTAGAGGGATCAAGTGGCGCACCAGTACATAACGTAGGAGATATTATTCTAAGGTGCTATACGTGAGGCCTGCGTGCCATGTTTTAGGCCGAACCGACCATGGGTCGGTTTGTATCAGGTCGAGTCCAAGTTTGAATCAAAAAACCGAGTCAGACTTACAGGAGGTGCGTTTGGGCTGTTGTGGCCGACCCCCTCCCCCATAAATACCTCCGACCTGCGTGGGTGGCTAGACTACGTTAAACATAAACCCTAGACCCTAGATCGAATTGCTTGAAGCATTCATCTTGAATTATCGATACTGCTTGCAAATTCTGCGTGTTATCTGCTGTTCCACTGGGAATAAGGAGATATAGGACCACCTCGTAGTCGGTGTCTACGTTGTGCAAGTGTGTGGAGTTGCGAATATCCAAGGGGTTGAAAGCCGTCGCATTGGCAACGGGGATTAGCCGGAGAGTTCTCAGCGAGACACAAGCTATCATCCATCTACCGTCATCACGTTCACGAGAAGATCGGGCCATCCCTTATCAATTCTGCTGAAAACAGAGTTAGTCCGTGTTAGTTGCATTCAAAACACACAAATTAGAGGCAAAACAATAGCAAAAGTGTTGGGGAAAGTAGATACATTTTGGACGTGTCATCCATCACTTTGGGGGCTGCTGATGCATGTAAAATGCATACATTGCATTGTATTACTTATATTTCATTCATATTTGCATCATATAAGGGTTATATCAATGTTTGATGATGATTTTGGGAATATTTCCCAGTTACCTATTTATTTGGAATTAACCCTGCACTGTCAGAAAACCCCTTTTTCTATATTTTGATGTTTCAGGGAACCAAACGACGTCCAAATGACTTGAAACTTCGGGAACATCAGTTTTTGGAAGGAGGAAGGAGTAGGAGCCAAGGAAGCGCACGAGAGGAGGCCTGAGGCCCAAAAGAGGTGGGCTCATGCAGACATATTCCTTGGCCACGTGGGGCACCCCATCTGGAGCCTCGTGGCTCCGATGCCGTCGATCTTCGTCTCCCTGCCTTCGTCTTGACCTAAAAACGCCTATAAAAATACTCCCCCGACGCCTTTCGGGAGGAGCACCGCAGAAACACAGAAACCACGAAACGAAGACCTGGAGCTGCAGATTGGAGGGGGAAAACTCCGGCAGGGCGCTGCCGGTGTGGTCTCCACCTTCTCCAACAACTCCTCCACCGTCTCCATGATGAAGAGGGAGTAGTCCACCCCGGACTATGGGTTTGTGGAAGTAACTTATGTATCTCTCCTCTCTCTTGAGCTTCACTAATTAATGCCATATGAGCTGCTGAACATGATTATGGTCATATATGTAATACCTTTGTGGTGGATCTCTTAAGTTGATATATGATATGAAGATTGCAATTGTTATGTCTTTGTGATGAAAGTAGATGCATATTATATACCCCGTTCTTGTTTATGTGTTCTGATCCAACATATGTATGAGGGCGTGTGAGGGGGAACGTGTGCATTAGTTGGAGTAACGGGGGGTGGTGAGTGCGGTGAAAGTGACAGAAGTTCCGCGATCCACTTGGGTATTTTACCTTGCTTTGTTGCCTCACTAGGGATAAAAAGGAATACCATGCTAGGATGTGGGTGACCATGCCACTTTCTCCATGACTAGATCTAGCATGTTCTTATCTAACTTCATGTCAAAGAACTTAAAGCTATACTCTGTTTTATCTTAATTACTGAGGTGTTATGATTTAGTTCGCATCTTGGTGGAGTATAAGAGAGGTTAATAACCAAAAGATCTCTATGTTAGGATGTGATGCCCATATTATTAATAGCTTGTCTTGTTGCAATCTCATATGTCAATCCCTATGTTCCATTATCTACCACTATATAAAAGAGAGAGTGCATTTGTGAAACCATGAACCCCATTCCATTTTTAATCATAAGAAACACCTTTCCAACACTTTATTAGCACTTTACATTTTCTGCCATTTAAAAATCGGAAAATACAAAAACACTTTGATATCTTGCAAACACAATACAAAACACAAAAACATCATCCACTATCATTTATACCATCCTTGCATATTTATTTATCATCATTGCATATTTATTTCTAGTATGCATTTGTTATTTCTATATCTTTTACTCAGACCTTGTGCTTGACAACCACTTGGTGAGGTTGAGGGCACAAAACAATCTACT
This sequence comes from Poa annua, assembly GCA_026929855.1. Lineage (NCBI taxonomy): Eukaryota > Viridiplantae > Streptophyta > Magnoliopsida > Poales > Poaceae > Poa > Poa annua. Next base: position 40,697,329 of record CM049433.1, read on the forward strand.
TTGTTTTGTATGTTTCATAAAGAAGGATAAGGAGACAACAACTTTTGGTTCATTTCCCCGAGAGTTCGATATAAACCCTCGAGTCACCCTCATGGGGAAAATTAGTCTTTCCCTTACTATACACTTTGCACTTGGAGTCTCAACCTAACACACATTCTTTTGACGCAGGTGTTGGTACTAGCCTATCTTCTAGAGCCATCATCATCGTCAAGGGCCATCAGCTGCAACAAAGCTTCTTGATGATATGATGATTAATTATTCTGAGTGGCATACCGAAAGGGCTCCCCAAAGTAAGAAGGTAAATTTTGTTGAATAAACCTCTTCCTTGAGTGATAAGATTGATGTTATTATGTCTATGCTTGTGAATGGTAAATCTCATGTTGATCCAAATAATGTTCCCTTAGCTTCATTGGTTGCACAAGAAGAGCATGTTGATGTGAACTTCATTAAAAACAATAATTTAACAACAATGCCTATAGGAATAATTTTGGTAATAACAATTATAAGCCTTATCCTTCTAATAGTGGTAATGGTTATGTTAATTCTTATGGTAATTCTTGCAGCAATAATAGAAGTGTATCCTCTGATCTTGAAACCATGCTGAAGGAATTTATTACTACACAAACTGCTTTTAATAAATATGTTGAGGAAAAGCTTGGTAAAATTGATGTTCTTGCTTCTAAAGTTGATAGCCTTGCTCTTGATGTTGATTTTTTGAAATTAAAAGTTATGCTTAATGATGTTAAAGAGAACAAGACTTTTGCTACTGCCAATGCCATTCAAGTTAGAATTGATTATAATGTTAGGATAATGGCTGAATTACATGCTAGGTGGGAAAGAGAAGATGAACTAACTAGAAAGAATAGCATAGCTAGAGTTTGCACTATTACTACTACTGAAAATAATGGTACTTCACATGCTATTAAACCTCCTACTATTAATGTTAACATAATTGGTGTTGGCAATGTTTCTACTACTCCTTCAAAACGTTTAAAATTGCCAAAACCCTCTGAAACTGTTCTTGACAAAAGTGCAGAATTTTTTAAAAACATAGGAGACAGTGGACCTATTTCTTTTGATGATAATAACTTTGATTTTGATGATTGTAATATTTCTGAAGTTTTTAAGTTCTTGCAAAAGTTAGCTACAAGTCCTAATGCTAGTAATATGAATATGGCTTTCACAAAACATATTACAAATGCTCTCATTCAAGTTAGGGAAGAAAAATTAAAACATGAAGATTCTATCTCTAGGAAGTTAGAAGATGGTTGGGAGCCCATCATTAAAATAAAGGTGAATGATTTTGATTGTAATGCTTTATGTGATCTGTTAAGGTCCCCCTTTTAATACAAGGTAGCAACCTCCTATGTATCGTGCTAGTCCCTGGATCGACTTGCTAGCACACACAGTTTAAGATGAAATACCATAACATTGTATCAAATTCATTACACGATGAACCAGAAGTAAAAAGGTTCGATACAAGGTGCATAGCTCATGGCTAGCTCAAACCGAAATAAACACACTGCGGAAAGCAAATGGATAAAGTGAGCTCCATCTTCATCATGTGCCACAGGCAAGGCATGTTGGTTGGAGACTCGTAACCCTATCAATCCTCACTCTTCGTCAGAGGGTCCTGCAATGGTGAGTTGCAGCCCAAACTATATTGGGTCAGCACAATTGAATTGTGGTGGCAAGATGACACTATGTAGATTTATTTAGCAAGCTATATCTACATGCAGATTTGGCCAGGTGGAGTTGGAGGCTGATTTGCATAAAAGCCAATTTTGTCCTATCATTTATAAAACATCTTTTCATCTTAGACAAAGAGTACCACTGATAGACATCAGTGAACACCTTTGACAACAAAGAGTACCACCGATAGACATCGGTGAAGAACTTTGAAAACTACTCACAACGAGCACCACCGATAGACATCAGTGAGCTCCCAAACCCTTGATCACCCATCAAATTTTATTAAGAAATTGGGATGCGGAGATCTTCAACATCTGCCCTGTCTAGTCGCTCAAATTGTCCGTAACCGGGGAAACGGCTAAGTATACTTAGTTTTTAACTCTCGATAGATTGTGCACTTTCACCACAAGACCCAATCATTCCCTCCTCCATGTCACCCAATTATGAAATGGAAAAGAGAAGACCGAGACGAGACCATTCGGAAGCTATTCCCCAAAATCATACGGCGGACCCATCCCCACTTATCATCCCCTACATCTGCTGGTCACGTGAATTTCGGGGTCTCACAACTTATATGGTCAAGACAGAGCCCATATGACATGTGGCTGCACGGCAAGCTTCTAAACAAGGTGCGTCTACAATCTCTTTAAGCCTGGGTGACTTTCCACAATTGTGCGCTTCCACCAAGGACGATTACCATAGACATGGACCCCCTGAGTAGCCACCCACCATGGTTCTCCAACCAGCACCCAGGTGGTTCATTAATTTTTCCACTATCCAACTAATCAAAACATTTTTCATAGCTTGGCTAAGCATTCTACCAAGTTCCATGCTACTAAGCTCAGGGTGGGGGATAGCTACACACTACATAGGAGCATAGCATAATATAGTAACCGCACACAAACCTAGCATGCATACTACGTAAAATACTACTATGCAATATAATAAAAATAGTAGGAGTTTTATGAGTGTCACTTGCCTTTTGAAAGTTGTCGTTTCTCACACTCTCTTTGACAAATACTGTTTCACTCCGTTCAATCTATACGAGGAAAGAGAAGTACAATAAACAAACAATTCGTACAAAACACATAACACATATAAGCAAACATCACAATAATGTATTCATCAATGATTGTTTTAGTTCATTTATTTTATGGTCAAGTCTAATCACATAATTCAATTTACAAAGGAATTAATGTGATAGGACTTAGGCTTTGCCATTTATGGTCAAGGATGGTCTAATTCAAATTTGAACATTTCAAATCCGAATAGGTAGAGATGGTGTTCCAAAGGTTCAATAGAACTAGTCTTGATTAAAAGATCACACATGTATTTGATCAAAAGGGTTTATTACATTTTAATATTAAAAGTTTGCCATTCCAAAATATTTGTCAGGTTTTAAACACATCTTTATAAGTTTATATTTCAAAAATGGTTGAGTAGGCTTAGTTTTGTTACTTCTGGTCAAAAGAATATATTTGTGTTATTTTTGTGAAAGAAAACAATTTAATAAGGCTAATAGAATTTAAACTATGTTAAAACATACAAATAGGGTTTCTGATTATTAAGTGGAAATGATATTGCTAAAATTTAATTTCAACAGTGCAACATTATTATACAGATCCTATGGTTTCCAAAAATATTTGATGAGGACATCCCTAGCTCTTCTACACTTTCTCCAATTGCAGATGTTGTTGTTCAAGATAAACCCAATGAAGTGAGAATTGGACCAATGACAAGATCAAGAACCAAGTTATTAGAACAACAGGTGAACTCACTCTTAATAGAATATGATGTTTGTGATTATGAGAATTTTATACTACCTAAGTCTATGCATTTATGTATGATCAGGTTTGTTGATAACACAAACATTATTGGAGGAGAGGAGCAGCAAGGCATGGAGTACATGGATGATCACATGAAGAACAAGAAGGAATGCATGGAGGATAAAATTCAGAACATCTACTATAAGTGCTCGAGGGAGGAGAGGGAGGCCGGAGCACATCGAGAGAGACAAGGGGTTGGCGCACCACACCATGTGGGATGCGCCAAGGAGGAGTCCTAGTCACACAAGGACCAGGACCTGCGAGTCCTTTATGGCTGAACCCAACTCGGGTCAGTTTGTATCCCTAGTTTGAGTCTATAGAGTCCAAACCGAGTTGGTCTAGGAGGTGGTGCGTTTTGGGCTGCTGTGGCCGCACCCCCTCCCCATATATACCCCTTTGCTGCGAGTTAATTAGGTTAGACTACGTTAAACATAAACCCTAGACCTCTAGATCGAATTGCTTGAAGCATTCATCTTGAAGTATTGTTACTGCTTGCAAATTCTGCGTGTTATCTTTTGTTCACTGGGAATTAGAAGATACAGGACCACTTGTAGTCGGTGGCTACTTGTGCAAGAGTGTGGAGTTGAGAATATCCATAGGGTTGCAAGCTATTGCATTGGCAATAGGGACCGGCCAGGAGAGGTTTCAGCGAGACACTAGTTATCATAATCATCCATCCACGAGTTCAACGAGATCTCATCGAGAAGATTGGGCCATCCCATATCAATATTTTATTTGCAATTTTTGGACTTATGGATTTGAACCTAGGTCAAATTTACTGAAATTTTCCATTTGAAATTTGAATAAATTTAAACTAGTCAAATTTGAAATTCAACAGTGCTAATAGATTCTACATGGCAAGGGCTTTTCAATGGTATAAAGTTTGTCAAATTTGGATCTGTGGATAAAAAGATATGATGGTTTGAATAATTAGGGGCTTTTCTGCAAAACTACAATTTAATTTCTATTCGGGAATAAATCCAGAATGGCTGGGGTGACGTGGCTTTCTGTGATTTGATTATGCTGGTTCCTTAAGTGATCCAATATGTACCGTGGGATTAAGATCGAAGGGCTGAGATCAAACGGTACCTCTTCGCATCTCTCTTCTAATCATGGGCGTAGATGAGGGATCGGACGGCTGTCGGCGAGTTGACCAAAATCCGGCGGCGGGGCTCGCCGGAAAATGGCGTTGCAGCGGCCGGCGGCTCAGGCGTGGACGGGGATGACGCTACGGTGGTCCTCGGGGCTCCGGGAGGCGACGGCGAGAATCCTCTCGTCACGGCGAAGACGAAGGGGTGGTCGTCGATGAGGTTCGCGTCCTCTAGTGGCGATGGTGCTCGGACGGAGACGCAAGACTCCGGCGACGCTCGGGTTACGGACGAAGCCGAGGCAACGGCGGCGGGAAAATTCCTGCGAGGGGTTAGGTGGGTGAGTGAGACGAGGTATTGGAGGCGGGGACTTGCCGTGTCGGCCGGAAATGGAAAAACACGGTGGCGGCTATGGTGGATTCCGGCGAGCGATTTACCGGGCCTGGCGGCACGATTCGGCTGGGGTTGAGAGGGAAGAGGAGGCCGGGGTCACGAGGCTTTAAGAGAGGTGAGCAGGGTTCCGTTTGGGGGCTCGGGGGAGTGGGGCGAGTGGGGGAAGTGGTGAGGTCGTGGGCGCGGTCGTGGCTACGGCAGCAGTTGGAGAAGAAGCCCCCGACATGTGGGGTCCACATGTCGGTGGGAGAAAGGGAGGCCAGGCGTGTGGTGCTGGGCTGCTGCTGCACTGTTACGCGCTGCCGCGGGCGGTAGGTAAGTTCTGGGCCGTCTCGGTCTAGCCCAGCTAATCCCTTTTTTTTGTTTCTTTTCCTTTTCCATTTTTTGTTTTTCTTATTTCTTTAGTAAATGACTTCAAACATTGAGCACAAAATTGACTTAATCCCGGGAGCAACATTGCCAAACCGAGCCCCCTATAGGACAAATCCACATGAGACAAAGGAAATTCAGAAACAAGTCCAAGAGGTTCTTGATAAAGGGTATATTCGAATCAGCTTAAGCCCTTGTATTGTTCCAGTTATTTTAGTTTCTAAGAAAGATGGTACTTGGCGCATGTGTGTAGATTGTAGAGCAATTAACAACATCACCATTCGTTATCGTCATCCTATACCTCGTTTGGAAGACATGTTAGATGAATTAAGTGGTGCTGTTGTGTTCTCTAAAATTGATTTGCGTAGTGGTTATCATCAGATTAGGATCAAAGAGGGGGATGAATGGAAAACATCCTTTAAAACGAAATTTGTTTATATGAGTGATTAGTTGATGAGGACATCCCAAGTCTTTATCCATCTTCTCCGATAGAAGATGATGCTGCCCAAGATAAACATGATCAAGTGAGGATTGGTCCAGTGACAAGATCCAGAACAAAGTTACTTGATCAACAGGTGAACTCGCTCCTAATTGCATATGATGTTTGTGATCATGAGAATTTTATACTACCTAAATCTATGCATTTATGTTGTCTCAGGTTTATTGATAACACAAACATTGGAGGAGGCATGGAGCATGAAGACAATGATGGCAAGCACGAGGGAGGCGAGGGAGGAAGTGGAGCCATCAAAGGAAAGACCTTCGGTTCGGACTGGCAGAAGTCACGAATTCGAAACAGCCAAGGATTATTCATGTGAAGTCCAAATAAAGCAACGAAGCACAGGTTGGAAAGGAAATTACAAGTCCTTTCCAACGGATCCGACCCGAAGCACCGGTTCGACTCGGACAAGCCTCGGTGACCAAAACAAGTCGACGGCTGTTTCCTGCCAGTTTCCAAATAGAGTCCTTTAAGTTAGGGAAGTTAGAGTTATGGTTGTTTTCGACTCCAACCCTAAGTTGGACGTCCAGCAGCCTTTATATAGGCTTGTAAGTCGTGGATTTTAGCTCAGACCACGTTTAAACATAAACCCTAGATTGGATTGCTAAGCATTCATCTATATTCGAGTTCCTCTGTGTTGCGCTCAGGAATTCAACCTCTCCACTGTGTTGCGCTCTGGAGATTATTATCCGAAGTTTGAGTGTGATCTGTTGTTCCACTGGGAATTAGTAGATTGCAAAACCGCTTCATGGTCGGCGGCTACGTTGCATCGGTGTGAGGCGTCGCGAATATCCATTGGGTTGAAGAGCTGTTGCATTGGCAACGGGGGAACAGCCGGAGAGTTCGACGGATTCTCGCAAGTTATCTTCCACCATCATCCATCTACCCACCGCTCACTGAGAAGATCGGGCCACCCCTTATCATCTTGGTATCAGATTTCCAGCGTTTACTCGGTGAGCATCCACAAATCCATCCCGTAGATTTACTGTTTTTCGTCCTATACAGAAAAAGCAAAAAATATTAGGTTTAGATCTCGCCAGAACCCTAGATTGCATCGGATTACAAGTTGTAGTTGCTGGTCGGTTTATCCTTTGCGTTACTTTTCTTGTCTGAGTCATAGGTCTAGGTTCTGTTTGTTCTTTGTTTCCGAGTCGTTGTCTAAATCAGAAAAATAACAAAAAGAAGTTGAGTCCGAGTTCGCGTTGGTTTCTTAGTTCTTTCTGTTTTCGTTTTCCTTACTGAGTCCACATAGTGTTCTTTTCCTTTCCGTTTGACAACCTTAGCAAGCCTTTCTTTTGGGTGTAGGAACTTACCCACGAGACTAGCTTTTCCTTGCTCTAGGGCTGCTCAATTAGGAAACTTTTGTGCGCACACGTTCGGCAGTTTCGGATTTATTTACTGTAGCTACAGTACCACGAACTGTTGCATATTTTTGCTGGTTTAAATACATAGAAAAGAAGTGTAAAAAATTAATTAAAAAAAACAGAGAGAGAAAAAGATCCAGCGAAATAAAGAGACAAGAAGCTGAAAGTTTGTTACTATATCCAGCCATTTTGAACCTGTTTGAGGTGCTGTTTTCACTAGTAAAATTGAGCAATCTTGTGCCCTTATACTTTGAGCTTTTGCTAGTGTCTCTCTCGTGCATCGTGACATTCTTGTTTCATAGTTGCTTTGCCCTGTTTATCTCCACCGTGTGCGTTTCCTGTGGTGTCATACGATCAGCACTAGGATTTGTAATTTGGTGTAGTTAGGTATCCCTACCAAGCTCCACTTAAATACCCTGGTTTTGTTGTGTGACACTTTGAAACCCATAATATTCGCTTCACCCCCTCCGTGCACGTTCTGTCCTACGAGCGGTAAGCTTTCACTATTCACTTTGGAACGGTAAGATACACAATTTCTTTCGGTTTTAAGTGAGTTGAGAGTTTTTCCCACCTATATATATACATTGTCTTCTGTGCACTAATCATGTCTTCAGAGGACGATAGCGTGGTGCGGCAAAGGAAGGAGGCAACATCTACAGTTACTTGGCGAGAATATGAAGCTCTCCGTGATCATTTAACCCGTCAAGTTAACAATCAGTGTGACAAGATACAAAGTGATTTGGCAGCAACGGATCATAAGCTTGAGACTGTCCTGCAAACAGCTAATGATTCAGCGGCGACATTGATGCAAATACAAACCAATCTTGCCACCTTGACTCGTGCTATGCGCACGTTGACACAGCGCAACAACCAGCCAGCGGATGATGCAAGTGTCCAGGCTGATCACGACGAGGAGTTTGATGCTGCGGACGACGATGGTGCTGCTGGGATACCGCATGCCAATGCCGGGCGTGGCGTTGGTCGTGGTGGACTTCATGGTCGTGGTTTTGCACCTGTTGGTGCACGTCGTAATTTCGTTCCTGCCGGCCATGATAATGATGATGTTTTAGCCAAGCCAAAATTCAGTATTCCTAAATTTGAAGGATCTATTGACGTGGAAGAATACATCAATTGGGAGCTGAAGATGGAAAAACTATGGCGTTTGCATGAGTGCCCCGAAGATAGAAAGATCAAGCTTGCATCTTCTGAGTTTGATGGTTATGCTTTGCTGTGGTGGGACGGACTTGTGAATGCTCGGCGTGATGCTAATGATTTGCCAATTCATTCTTGGCAGGAGATGAAGGAAGAGATGCGTCACCGTTTTATTCCTCGTAATTACATCCGTTCTTTATATAAAAAGTTGCAGAATTTGAGGCAAGGCACCCTATCCGTCGATGAGTACTACAAGGAGATGGAGATGATCATGCAGCGTGCTAAAGTGCGTGAATACCCTGAACAAACAATGCAGCGTTTCTTATCAGGTTTGAGTGTTAATATCAAACGAATTGTGCGTCATCATCAATATGGAGATGTCCAAGATTTACTGCATCAAGCACGTGAAGCTGAGTTACAGTTGGCGGAGGACGCCAAATATGCACCCCGGCCTGCCTATAGCCGAGGACCCTTTACACCGCGCGTGACACGTGCTGCCGTGGCGCCTACGCCCGTGTCCCGTGGTTCTACCCCTGCTGCATCCAAATTCAGTTCGGCTGCACCTACGCCTAAACCAGCACCAAAACCTGCTGGGAGTGTTGGCTCATCCGATTCTACAGCCCGCACTCGTGATATGAATTGCCACACTTGTGGAGGGAAGGGGCACTTTAAGAGAGATTGCCCAAACCGCAAGGTTATGTTGATCAACGAGGAGACCGGCGAGTATGAGAGTGGTGATGAAGTGGAAGCCGAACCACAATATGTGGAGGAGAAGGAGGACGGTTCTTGCTATGCCGATGCTATTCGATTACCGTCCATTGTTTGCACGCCTCGAGTTTTGAGTGTTACACCAAGTTCTGCAGAACAGCGCTGCAATTTGTTTCAAACAAGAGCTGCTGTTGGTAATGGAAGGTCGTGCAAAGTAATCATAGATGGTGGTAGTTGCCACAATTTAGCTAGTAAGGAGCTATGTCAGAAACTGAATCTGAAATATTTGCCGCAGCCGCATCCGTATTATATTCAGTGGTTGAGTGACAGCGGAGAGATGAAGATCAACCACATGGTGCGCATTGATTTTCAGATTGGGCCATACAAAGACACCGTGGAGTGTGATGTGGTTCCAATGACGGTGTGTCATTTGTTGTTGGGTCGTCCTTGGCAATATGATCGTGATGTTCGACACAATGGCCGATCTAACACATACCAACTCAATTGGCTTGGAAAGGAGATCATCTTGCGTCCTTTATCCCCATCCGAAGTTGTCAATGATTCGAGGCAAAAGGTGGAAGTAAATTGTGAGGATGAGCGTGAGAGATTAGCTAGCCGAGTGCCCCCACCTTCGGTGAGTGAGAGCCACAAGCCAAATTCTAGTGGTAAAAAGAAAAGTGAGGGAGAGACTTCGTTAGTAATGTTAGCCACCAAATCTGATTTGAGAGAGTTTCGAGAGGATCCCACTCTAGTACCTCTTGTGCTCATGTGCAAGGGGGAAATTCTTGTTTCTAACGACATGACCCCTCTCTCTATTGGTGTTTCTAATGTTCTACAGGAATTTGGTGACGTTTTTCCGGAGGAGGTACCCGCGGGATTGCCACCATTGCGAGGCATTGAGCATCAAGTTGATTTGATCCCTGGAGCAACGCTGCCAAACCGAGCTCCGTACCGCACCAATCCCCAAGAGACGAAAGAAATCCAGCGACAAGTACAAGAGCTTCTTGACAAAGGGTATGTTCGTGTGAGCCTTAGCCCTTGTGCTGTTCCTGTTATTTTAGTTCCTAAAAAAGATGGTACATGGCGCATGTGTGTAGATTGTAGAGCTATTAACAACATCACCATTCGTTATAGACATCCTATTCCTCGTTTGGATGACATGCTAGATGAATTAAGTGGTGCTGCTATTTTCACTAAGATAGATTTGCGTAGTGGTTATCATCAAATTCGGATGAAAGAAGGGGATGAATGGAAAACTGCTTTCAAAAAAAAATTTGGGTGATATGAGTGGTTAGTCATGCCATTTGGTTTAACTAATGCTCCTAGTACCTTTATGCGTTTGATGAATCATGTTTTGAGGCATTTTATTGGGAAATTCGTGGTAGTATATTTTGATGATATTCTGATTTATAGCCACAATGAGAATGACCATGTTGATCATATTCGGCAAGTTTTACATGTGTTGCGTGATAATAAGCTTTATGGTAATCTTGCTAAGTGCACGTTTTGCAAAGAAAAGGTCATATTTCTGGGATTTGTTGTCTCTAAGAATGGAGTAGAGGTAGATGAATCTAAAATTGAAGCTATTAAAAATTGGCCTACTCCCATGAACATTAGTCAAATTAGAAGTTTCTTAGGACTGGCTGGTTTCTACCGTCGGTTTGTGAGAGATTTTAGCACCATTGCTGCACCTTTGAATGAGTTAACTAAGAAAGGTGTAGAATTTGTGTGGGCCGCAGCCCAAGATTCTGCGTTTGATGAGCTGAAACGTTGTTTGATTTCTGCACCAGTTTTACGACTTCCCGATTTCAATAAGCAATTTGATATTGAATGTGATGCTAGTGGTATTGGAATTGGAGGTGTGTTGATGCAAGAGGGTCAGCCGATTGCATATTTTTCTGAAAAACTTGGTGGTGCACAATTAAACTATCCTGTTTATGATAAAGAATTGTATGCTCTTGTTCGTGTTCTTGAGGTTTGGCAACATTATTTGTGGCCAAAAGAATTTATCATACATTCTGATCATGAGGCTTTAAATTTTTTGAAGTGCCAATCTAATCTTAATAAACGTCATGCTAAGTGGGTAGAGTTCATTGAATCTTTCCCATACATCATTAAGTATAAGAAAGGCAAGGATAATGGTTTTGCTGACGCTCTATCTAGGAAGAACATGTTATTGACACATTTAGATATTAAAGTTCCTGGCTTGGAGAGTTTGCGTGATTTATATGCGTCCGATACTGATTTTGCCGCTGCCTTTGCTAAATGTTCGGATGTGAAGGCGTGGGAAAAATACCATATGCATGATGGATATTTGTTTAGAGCTAACAAGTTATGTGTACCCGAGTCGTCCGTGCGTTTGCTATTGTTGCAGGAATCGCATGGAGGCGGATTGATGGGTCACTTTGGACGTGAGAAGACGTTGTTAATGTTGGCTGATCACTTTTATTGGCCACGCATGAGGCGAGATGTGGACAGGTTTGTGAAGCGTTGCATCACATGCAACAAGGCTAAATCCAAACTTAAGCCACATGGTCTGTATACTCCTCTTCCTGCACCTACAACTCCATGGGAGGATATTAGCATGGATTTTGTGTTAGGATTGCCTAGAACCAGGAGAGGACATGATTCGATATTCGTGGTAGTGGATCGTTTTTCTAAAATGTCACATTTTATTGCCTGCCACAAAAGCGACGATGCGTCGCATATTGCTAATCTGTTTTTCAGGGAGATCGTGCGTCTACATGGAGTACCGAGGACGATTGTTTCTGACCGTGACGTGAAGTTCATGAGCTACTTTTGGAAGACGTTGTGGGGGAAGCTAGGAACAAAGCTGCTGTTCAGTACCACATATCATCCACAAACTGATGGGCAAACGGAGGTGGTGAATCGCACACTATCGACGTTGCTACGAGCCATGATTAAGAAGAACCTGCGAGAATGGGAGGAGTGCTTACCGCATGTGGAGTTTGCGTACAATAGGGCGGTGCATTCGACCACGACATTGTGCCCGTTTGAGGTGGTGTATGGGTTCAAGCCTATAACGCCGCTTGATTTGCTGCCGCTTCCAACACAAGAAAGAATCAACATAGAGGCATCGAAGCGTGCAGATTTCGTGAGGAAGATACACATCAAGACCAAGGAGGCAATTGAAAAGAAGGGTAAGAACAATGCTGCGCGTGTCAACAAGAAGCGCAAGGAGGTGCTTTTTCAGCCCGGCGACATGGTTTGGGTTCATTTCCGCAAGGATCGGTTCCCTAATTTGCGCAAGTCTAAGTTGATGCTGCGAGGAGATGGCCCTTACAAGGTGCTGTCGAAAATCAATGATAATGCCTACAAGATAGATCTTCCATCTACTGAATTCGGTGTGAGCAATTCGTTCAATGTTGCTGATTTGACGCCCTACACCGGAGATGACCTTGACGCGTCGAGGACGACGCCTTTTCAAGGGGGGGAGGATGATGAGGACATCCCAAGTCTTTATCCATCTTCTCCGATAGAAGATGATGCTGCCCAAGATAAACATGATCAAGTGAGGATTGGTCCAGTGACAAGGTCCAGAACAAAGTTACTTGATCAACAGGTGAACTCGCTCCTAATTGCATATGATGTTTGTGATCATGAGAATTTTATACTACCTAAATCTATGCATTTATGTTGTCTCAGGTTTATTGATAACACAAACATTGGAGGAGGCATGGAGCATGAAGACAATGATGGCAAGCACGAGGGAGGCGAGGGAGGAAGTGGAGCCATCAAAGGAAAGACCTTCGGTTCGGACTGGCAGAAGTCACGAATTCGAAACAGCCAAGGATTATTCATGTGAAGTCCAAATAAAGCAACGAAGCACAGGTTGGAAAGGAAATTACAAGTCCTTTCCAACGGATCCGACCCGAAGCACCGGTTCGACTCGGACAAGCCTCGGTGACCAAAACAAGTCGACGGCTGTTTCCTGCCAGTTTCCAAATAGAGTCCTTTAAGTTAGGGAAGTTAGAGTTATGGTTGTTTTCGACTCCAACCCTAAGTTGGACGTCCAGCAGCCTTTATATAGGATTGTAAGTCGTGGCTTTTAGCTCAGACCACGTTTAAACATAAACCCTAGATTGGATTGCTAAGCATTCATCTATATTCGAGTTCCTCTGTGTTGCGCTCAGGAATTCAACCTCTCCACTGTGTTGCGCTCTGGAGATTATTATCCGAAGTTTGAGTGTGATCTGTTGTTCCACTGGGAATTAGTAGATTGCAAAACCGCTTCGTGGTCGGCGGCTACGTTGCATCGGTGTGAGGCGTCGCGAATATCCATTGGGTTGAAGAGCTGTTGCATTGGCAACGGGGGAACAGCCGGAGAGTTCGACGGATTCTCGCAAGTTATCTTCCACCATCATCCATCTACCCACCGCTCACTGAGAAGATCGGGCCACCCCTTATCATCCACGTGATAAGGGTCACTCCGATGATCCCTTATGTTTTGCCCGATCTTTCACCGCAAGAATCACCAAGATAACTATTCTCCCAACCACGTGGCAATCCACGCAACCTGAAAAATCTAGATAGATTTAGGCGAGCAACATGACGATGAACACCACGCCTCACGCCAAGCACGACAACCCTTGGCAAATCCAAAAACCTTCGCGCACGCACGATAACTCTTGACAATTCAAGAACACTCATGCCTTTATTTCAAAGTTAACCGACGAACGTCCGAGACGCCGTCTACACGCCGGTCCCTTGGGACGGAGGCAACCTTGAACACAATGTTCTACATAATTTTTCGACTCACCTAATATTGTGGCACCCCCTCTGGTTATAAAGGCCAAAGGGGTAGGAGCCGCTGAAACCTAACCTGGTTCGACTCAGACACCTAAACCTAATTGGACTCAAACTGATACAAACCGACCCATGGTTGGGTTCGGCCATGTTTGGCACGTAGGCCGTAATTAACAACACCTTAGACGTATATTACTATTACATATGTCCTAGCGTGTCAACAGACCAATATAATGCCGACGATGCCCGTATCATCCTCCCCTTCTTAGAAAGGCGTTGTCCTCAACGCCGGAAGGTCTTCTCCAGCGCTTGTGGCGTCAAATCTGCACATCGTCCCGATCCTTCTTCATCCTCAAGTCTTCACCGGCCTGTCACACCACATCCTCCCTCTCGGCTAGACTTGCTCTTGGCGCCAACCAACAATCAAACTGAGACACACAACTTTTGGACTGTACCGTAAACGTACCACACAAATCACCCCAAACACAACAGGACAATTCCTGCACACCAAGGGTCCAAATCAGCTAAATACGCATGCGGAGACAATCTGAAATTGTTTGGACAAACTTGACACATCATCCAAAACAAACAGCACAAATTGCTGCACACCAAGGATCCAAATGATTCAAGTCCATCACCGTTTAAAATTAAAATCAATGTCTTCTTCTCTTTTTTTTGTAAGCGCAGAAATCCCACAAACAGCCGGACTGAAAGTACTCACGGTAAAATGAGTAGTATTCTGTTCCAATCTGCACGTACTAAACTTTCCTTTTTTTTAATATTTATTTCCTTCCTTGCTCGCATCAAACCAGCACAATGTGATCCGATCATTATTCCTTTGTGGCCCGTAACTCATGTACCAACCAAAGACTTGCCAAAATAGATTCTGATCAAACTTTCCTTATCCATCGTACGTGACTAGATCTGAATCCAATCCAATCTCTACTTGTCTTTTTTTTTTGTACGTCGCTCCGCTGGAAACCCAGTAGAATACGAACAGAACAAGGAAACCTCCTTCCGTACGTCTTTGTGTCCTTACTTTTCCATTACGCTGCCCCCACAAAACAGCTGATCGAACGAGAAAACCGCCCACGAACCAACTCCTCGCGATGGAAATCAGATCTCGCCGAGATTGAAAACTGAACATGGCCTTCGATCTTCAACAATCCCAGCAACAAAATAAATCTGCCAATCTTTGCAAACCTGCAGATTAATCTTGAACTGCACGAACTCCCTCGCGGTGATCAACCTGGCTCTGATACCACGTGATAAGGGTCACTCCGATGATCCCTTAAGTTTTGCCCGATCTTTCACCGCAAGAATCACCAAGATAACTATTCTCCCAACCACGTGGCAATCCACGCAACCTGAAAAATCTAGATAGATTTAGACGAGCAACATGACGATGAACACCACGCCTCACGCCAAGCACGACAACCCTTGGCAAATCCAAAAACCTTCGCGCACGCACGATAACTCTTGACAATTCAAGAACACTCATGCCTTTATTTCAAAGTTAACCGACGAACGTCCGAGACGCCGTCTACACGCCGGTCCCTTGGGACGGAGGCAACCTTGAACACAATGTTCTACATAATTTTTCGACTCACCTAATATTGTGGCACCCCCTCTGGTTATAAAGGCCAAAGGGGTAGGAGCCGCTGAAACCTAACCTGGTTCGACTCAGACACCTAAACCTAATTGGACTCAAACTGATACAAACCGACCCATGGTTGGGTTCGGCCATGTTTGGCACGTAGGCCGTAATTAACAACACCTTAGACGTATATTACTATTACATATGTCCTAGTGTGTCAACAGACCAATATAATGCCGACGATGCCCGTATCATTAGTGATGCCTTTCGGTTTGACTAATGCACCTAGTACTTTCATGCGATTAATGAACCATGTTTTGCGAGATTTTATTGGCAAGTTTGTGGTTGTGTACTTTGATGATATATTAATTTACAGCCGCACTGAATCTGAACATATTGATCATATTCGAAAAGTTTTGCATGTGCTGCGTGTCAATAAACTATATGGTAATCTTGCTAAGTGCACATTTTGCAAAGATAAGGTCATATTTCTGGGATATGTTGTTTCTAAACATGGCATTACAGTCGATGAAACTAAAATTGGTGCTATTCGCAATTGGGCAATTCCCATGATTGTTAGTCAACTTCAAAGTTTTCTTGGATTGGCTGGTTTCTATACACGTTTTGTAAAAGATTTCGGTACCATTGCTGCAGCTTTGAATGATCTTACTAAGAAGGGTGTTGAATTCGCATGGGGGGTAGCACAAGATATTGCTTTTGATGAGCTAAAACAACGTTTGATTTCTGCCCCATTATTAATCCTTCCTGATTTCAACAAACAATTCGAAATTGAGTGTGATGCTAGTGGCATTGGAATTGGAGGTGTGCTAATGCAAGAGAACAGACCCGTGGCTTATTTTTCTGAAAAATTGAGTGGAGCCCAATTGAATTATTCTGTTTATGATAAAGAATTGTATGCACTTGTTCGAGTTCTTGAGGTTTGGAAACATTATTTGTGGCCAAAAGAATTTATCATACATTCTGATCATGAGGCATTGAAATTTTTGAAGAGCCAATCCAGTCTTAATAAACGTCATGCTAAGTGGGTTGAATTCATTGAATCTTTCCCCTACATAATTAAATACAAGAAAGGCAAAGATAATGTAGTTGCTGATGCTCTCTCTAGGAAAAACATGTTATTAACACAATTGGATGTACAAGTTCCTGGTTTGGAGAGTTAGCGTGATTTGTATGCTCAAGATCATGATTTTTCTGTGCCTTATTCGAAGTGTACTAATGTGAAGGCATGGGATAAATTTCATATTCATGATGGATATTTGTTTAGAGCTAACAAATTATGTGTGCCCGAGTCGTCCGTACGTTTGCTTTTGTTGCAGGAATCACATAGTGGTGGATTAATGGGACACTTTGGGCGTGAGAAGACCTTACTCATGTTGGCTGACCACTTTTATTGGCCACGCATGAGGAGAGATGTGGACAGGTTTGTGAGGCGTTACATCACTTGCAACAAGGCTAAATCGAAATTGAAGCCTCATGGTTTGTATACTCCTCTTCCTGCACCTACTACTCCATGGGAGGATATTAGTATGGATTTTGTGCTAGGATTACCAAGAACAAAAAGAGGACATGATTCTGTATTTGTGGTAGTGGATAGATTTTCTAAAATGTCACATTTTATTGCCTGCCACAAAAGCGACGATGCGTCGCAGATTGCTAATCTGTTTTTCAGGGACATTGTACGCTTACATGGAGTACCAAGGACAATTGTTTCTGATCGTGACGTGAAGTTTATGAGCTACTTTTGGAAGACATTGTGGGGGAAGTTGGGAACAAAGCTGCTGTTTAGTACCACTTGCCACCCACAAACGGATGGACAAACGGAGGTGGTGAATCGTACATTATCCACCTTATTGAGGGCTATGATCAAGAAAAATCTGCGGGAGTGGGAAGATTGTTTACCGCATGTGGAGTTTGCTTATAATAGAGCGGTACATTCTACTACTCAGTTATGCCCGTTTGAAGTGGTGTATGGTTTTAAACCCATCACACCACTTGATTTGCTGCCACTTCCTATACAAGAAAGAGTCAACATGGAGGCATCGAAGCGTGCAGATTTTGTGAGGAAGATACATGAGAAGACCAAGCACGAAATTGAAAAGAAAGGGAGACTTGTTGCTGCTCGTGTGAACAAGAAGCGCAAAGAGGTGATATTTCAGCCCAAAGATATGGTTTGGGTGCATTTTCGCAAGGACAGATTTCCTGCATTGCGCAAGTCCAAGTTGTTGCCACGTGGTGCTGGTCCATATAAAGTGCTTGCAAGGATCAATAATAATGCATACAAGATTGATCTTCCTACAGATGAGTTTGGTGTTAGTAATTCCTTCAATGTTGCTGATTTGACACCATACTTTGGAGAAGACCTTGCTGCGTCGAGGACGACGCCTTTTCAAGGGGGGGAGGATGATGAGGACATCCCTAGCTCTTCTACACTTTCTCCAATTGCAGATGTTGTTGTTCAAGATAAACCCAATGAAGTGAGAATTGGACCAATGACAAGATCAAGAACCAAGTTATTAGAACAACAGTTGAACTCACTCTTAATAGAATATGATGTTTGTGATTATGAGAATTTTATACTACCTAAGTCTGTGCATTTATGTATGATCAGGTTTGTTGATAACACAAACATTATTGGAGGAGAGGAGCAGCAAGGCATGGAGTACATGGATGATCACATCAAGAACAAGAAGGAATGCATGGAGGATAAAATTCAGAACATCTACTATAAGTGCTCGAGGGAGGAGAGGGAGGCCGGAGCACATCGAGAGAGACAAGGGGTTGGCGCACCACACCATGTGGGATGCGCCAAGGAGGAGTCCTAGTCACACAAGGACCAGGACCTGCGAGTCCTTTATGGCTGAACCCAACTCGGGTCAGTTTGTATCCCTAGTTTGAGTCTATAGAGTCCAAACCGAGTTGGTCTAGGAGGTGGTGCGTTTTGGGCTGCTGTGGCCGCACCCCCTCCCCATATATACCCCTTTGCTGCGAGTTAATTAGGTTAGACTACGTTAAACATAAACCCTAGACCTCTAGATCGAATTGCTTGAAGCATTCATCTTGAAGTATTGTTACTGCTTGCAAATTCTGCGTGTTATCTTTTGTTCCACTGGGAATTAGAAGATACAGGACCACTTGTAGTCGGTGGCTACTTGTGCAAGAGTGTGGAGTTGAGAATATCCATAGGGTTGCAAGCTATTGCATTGGCAATAGGGACCGGCCAGGAGAGGTTTCAGCGAGACACTAGTTATCATAATCATCCATCCACGAGTTCAACGAGATCTCATCGAGAAGATTGGGCCATCCCATATCAATATTTTATTTGCAATTTTTGGACTTATGGATTTGAACCTAGGTCAAATTTACTGAAATTTTCCATTTGAAATTTGAATAAATTTAAACTAGTCAAATTTGAAATTAAACAGTGCTAATAGATTCTACATGGCAAGGGCTTTTCAATGGTATAAAGTTTGTCAAATTTGGATCTGTGGATAAAAAGATATGATGGTTTGAATAATTAGGGGCTTTTCTGCAAAACTACAATTTAATTTCTATTCGGGAATAAATCCAGAATGGCTGGGGTGACGTGGCTTTCTGTGATTTGATTATGCTGGTTCCTTAAGTGATCCAATATGTACCGTGGGATTAAGATCGAAGGGCTGAGATCAAACGGTACCTCTTCGCATCTCTCTTCTAATCATGGGCGTAGATGAGGGATCGGACGGCTGTCGGCGAGTTGACCAAAATCCGGCGGCGGGGCTCGCCGGAAAATGGCGTTGCAGCGGCCGGCGGCTCAGGCGTGGACGGGGATGACGCTACGGTGGTCCTCGGGGCTCCGGGAGGCGACGGCGAGAATCCTCTCGTCACGGCGAAGACGAAGGGGTGGTCGTCGATGAGGTTCGCGTCCTCTAGTGGCGATGGTGCTCGGACGGAGACGCAAGACTCCGGCGACGCTCGGGTTACGGACGAAGCCGAGGCAACGGCGGCGGGAAAATTCCTGCGAGGGGTTAGGTGGGTGAGTGAGACGAGGTATTGGAGGCGGGGACTTGCCGTGTCGGCCGGAAATGGAAAAACACGTTGGCGGCTATGGTGGATTCCGGCGAGCGATTTACCGGGCCTGGCGGCATGATTCGGCTGGGGTTGAGAGGGAAGAGGAGGCCGGGGTCACGAGGCTGTAAGAGAGGTGAGCAGGGTTCCGTTTGGGGGCTCGGGGGAGTGGGGCGAGTGGGGGAAGTGGTGAGGTCGTGGGCGCGGTCGTGGCTACGGCAGCAGTTGGAGAAGAAGCCCCCGACATGTGGGGTCCACATGTCGGTGGGAGAAAGGGAGGCCAGGCGTGTGGTGCTGGGCTACTGCTGCACTGTTACGCGCTGCCGCGGGCGGTAGGTAAGTTCTGGGCCGTCTCGGTCTAGCCCAGCTAATCCCTTTTTTTTTGTTTCTTTTCCTTTTCCATTTTTTGTTTTTCTTATTTCTTTAGTAACTGAATTCAAACATTGAGCACAAAATTGACTTGATTCCGGGAGCAACATTGCCAAACCGAGCCCCCTATAGGACAAATCCACATGAGACAAAGGAAATTCAGAAACAAGTCCAAGAGGTTCTTGATAAAGGGTATATTCGAATC
Organism: Poa annua; assembly: GCA_026929855.1. NCBI lineage: Eukaryota > Viridiplantae > Streptophyta > Magnoliopsida > Poales > Poaceae > Poa > Poa annua. The sequence continues at coordinate 40,717,423 of CM049433.1, forward strand.
AGCTTAAGCCCTTGTATTGTTCCAGTTATTTTAGTTTCTAAGAAAGATGGTACTTGGCGCATGTGTGTAGATTGTAGAGCAATTAACAACATCACCATTCGTTATCGTCATCCTATACCTCGTTTGGAAGACATGTTAGATGAATTAAGTGGTGCTGTTGTGTTCTCTAAAATTGATTTGCATAGTGGTTATCATCCGATTAGGATGGAAGAGGGGGATGAATGGAAAACAGCCTTTAAAACGAAATTTGTTTATATGAGTGATTAGTGATGCCTTTCGGTTTGACTAATGCACCTAGTACTTTCATGCGATTAATGAACCATGTTTTGCGAGATTTTATTGGCAAGTTTGTGGTTGTGTACTTTGATGATATATTAATTTACAGCCGCACTGAATCTGAACATATTGATCATATTAGAAAAGTTTTGCATGTGCTGCGTGACAATAAACTTTATGGTAATCTTGCTAAGTGCACATTTTGCAAATATAAGGTCACATTTCTGGGATATGTTGTTTCTAAACATGGAATTGCAGTAGATGAAACTAAAATTGATGCTATTCACAATTGGGCAATTCCCATGACTATTAGTCAACTTCGAAGTTTTCTTGGATTGGCTGGTTTCTATAGACGTTTTGTGAAAGATTGCAGTACCATTGCTGCAGCTTTGAATCATCTTACTAAGAAAGGTGTTGAATTCACATGGGGGGTAGCACAAGATATTGCTTTTGATGAGTTAAAACAACGTTTAATTTCTGCCCCATTGTTAATCCTTCCTGATTTCAACAAACAATTCGAAATTGAGTGTGATGCTAGTGGCATTGGAATTGGAGGTGTGCTAATGCAAGAGAACAAACCCGTGGCTTATTTTTCTGAAAATTTGAGTGGAGCCCAATTGAATTATTTTGTTTATGATAAAGAATTGTATGCACTTGTTAGAGTTCTTGAGGTTTGGAAACATTATTTGTGGCCAAAAGAATTTATCATACATTCTGATCATGAGGATTGAAATTTTTGAAGAGCCAATCTAGTCTTAAGAAACGTCATGCTAAGTGGGTTGAATTCATTGAATCTTTCCCATACATAATTAAATACAAGAAAGGAAAAGATAATGTAGTTGTTGATGCTCTCTCTAGGAAAAACATGTTGTTAACACAATTAGATGTGCAAGTTCCTGGTTTAGAGAGTTTGCGTGATTTGTATGCTCAAGATCATGATTTTTTAGTGCCATATTCGAAGTGTACTAATGTGAAGGCATGGGATAAATTTCATATACATGATGGATATTTGTTTCGAGCTAACAAATTATGTGTGCCCGAGTCGTCCGTACGTTTGCTTTTGTTGCAGGAATCACATAGTGGTGGATTAATGGGACACTTTGGGCGTGAGAAGACCTTACTCATGTTGGCTGACCACTTTTATTGGCCACGCATGAGGAGAGATGTGGACAGGTTTGTGAGGCGTTGCATCACTTGCAACAAGGCTAAATCGAAATTGAAGCCTCATGGTTTGTATACTCCTCTTCCTGCACCTACTACTCCATGGGAGGATATTAGTATGGATTTTGTGCTAGGATTACCAAGAACAAGAAGAGGACATGATTCTGTATTTGTGGTAGTGGATAGATTTTCTAAGATGTCACATTTTATTGCATGCCAAAAGAGCGACGATGCGTCGCATATTGCTAATCTGTTTCTCACCGACATTGTACGCTTACATGGAGTACCAAGGACAATTGTTTCTGATCGTGACGTGAAGTTTATGAGCTACTTTTGGAAGACATTGTGGGGGAAGCTAGGAACAAAGCTGCTATTCAGTACCACTTCCCACCCACAAACTGATGGACAAACGGAGGTGGTGAATCGTACATTATCCACCTTGTTGAGAGCTATGATCAAGAAAAATCTGCGCGAGTGGGAAGATTGTTTGCCGCATGTGGAGTTTGCTTATAATATGGCGGTACATTCTACTACTCAATTGTGCCCGTTTGAGGTGGTGTATGGTTTTAAACCCATCACACCACTTGATTTGCTGCCACTTCCTATACAAGAAAGAGTAACATGGAGGCATCGCAGCGTGCAGATTTTGTGAGGAAGATCCATGAGAAGACCAAGCACGAAATTGAAAAGAAAGGGAGACTTGTTGCTGATCGTGTTAACAAGAAGCGCAAAGAGGTGATATTTCAGCCCGGCGATATGGTTTGGGTGCATTTTCGAAAGGATAAATTTCCTGCATTGCGCAAGTCCAAGTTGCTGCCACGTGGTGCTGGTCCATATAAAGTGCATGCAAGGATCAATAATAATGCATACAAGATTGATCTCCCTATGGATGAGTTTGGTGTTAGTAATTCCTTCAATGTTGCTGATTTGATACCATACTTTGGAGAAGACCTTGCTGATTTGATACCATACTTTGGAGAAGACTACAATCGTGCGAGACGTTGCGCCAATGCAATCGCTACACCAACTTCCTGAGGCTATTGATCTCGCCGGAGCTAGATCAACCTGATCCGTAGATCAATTCCTGCAAGCAATCGAAGAACTAGCAAGAATTATAGATGCAATCAAGATATTGCTGAATAAAGATGAAAGCTTTATATGTGGGATTCTGCAAGTGCGAAGTACAATAGGTCTGGACCGACACTAGAGTCTTTGGCGAAGAATAGCAATGGCTAAGTCTTAAACTAAACAAAATCCACCTCTAAACGAAGACCTAAACGGGGTATATATGGAGGGACGAAGGGAGAATCGGCCAGCCTTGGAAAAGGGGTCGAATTCCACCCTAAGTCGGTTTCCTTCCCCTGATACGGACTCTAATTGTCTCACACTTAATTTGGACGAAAATACATGGGCCTGGCCCATAACTAAAAGGTGACGCAGCACCATAGGAATATATGGACGAAAATATGAAGTATATTTCGTCCAAGTCTTCTCCTCTCTGTATGGTGGCTTCAATGTACGAATTCTCCATTAGTGGCATCATCTTCAATCCTCTTCATGCGAGATCATGATCCAATGTTTGTCCCTCTCATCCTTGCTAGGGCCATCATTCCTAAGTATGATAAACACATCTGATTTAGGCAGCATCATATGTTCATGTATGTGAGGATTGATTCCAAGAAACGAAAGTACCTGATAATTAAGTTGTTGTGCACGAGCTCGTGTGATAGGTCCTTGAATTGTTGTTGTAGGTGCAACGGTTGTATCAGCATGTGGGATGTCCGCATCATCCTCCCCTTCTTGAAATGAAGTCGTCCTCGACGCAATGTCATCATCCTCTCCCAAGTATGGCTTCAAATCTGCAATGTTAAATGAAGGGCTTACAGTACCATATTCTGCAGGAAGCTCAAGTTTGTATGCATTATCATTAATTCTTTGTAACACTTTAAAAGGACCAGCAGCTCGTGGCATTAATTTGGACTTGCGCAAATCAGGAAAACGTTCTTTGCGCAAATGTAACCAAACAAGATCTCCAACATCAAACACAACATGCTTTTTTCCCTTATCACCAGCAACTTTAAATTTAGCATTCATATGTTCTATATTGGCCTTAGTAGTAGCATGCAATTTTAATATTAGTTCAGCACGTTGTGAAGCATCTAAATTATTTTGCACCGAAGATGGTAATGGTAATAAATCAATTGGTGCACGAGGAACAAAACCATAAACAACTTCAAAAGGGCACATCTTTGTGGTAGAATGTATTGAACGATTATAAGCAAACTCAATATGAGGTAAACAATCTTCCCATAATTTTAAGTTCTTCTTTAGAACAGCCCTCAACATAGTAGACAAAGTTCTATTCACAACTTCAGTTTGTCCATCAGTTTGGGGATGACATGTAGTACTAAACAGCAGTTTCGTCCCCAGTTTAGCCCATAAACATCTCCAAAAATGACTAAGAAATTTAGTATCACGATCTGAAACAATAGTATTGGGCACACCATGTAAACGAACAATTTCACGAAAGAATAAATCAGCAACATGTGCAGCATCATCACTCTTGTGACAAGGAATAAAATGTGCCATCTTAGAAAACCGATCCACAACAACAAAAATACTATCCCTCCCCTTTTGTGTACGAGGCAATCCCAAAACAAAGTCCATCGAAATATCCTCCCAAGGCACACTAGGAACAGGAAGAGGCATATATAAACCATGTGGATTAAGACGTGACTTAGCTTTTTGACATGTAGTGCAGCGAGCAACGAATCTCTCAACATCCCTACGCATTCGTGGCCAAAAGAAGTGTGTAGCAAGTACATCCTCCGTCTTCTTTACTCCAAAGTGACCCATCAAACCTCCTCCATGCGCCTCCTGCAACAACAAAAGACGAACAGAGCTATCCGGAATACATAATTTGTTAGCACGGAACACAAATCCATCATTGAGGACGAATTTGTTCCAAGTTTTGCCCTCTTTACAATTCTGCAACACATCTTTAAATTCAGCATCATGCACATATTGTTGCTTAATTGTTTCCAATCCAAATATTTTGAAGTCAAGCTGAGATAGCATGGTATAACGGCGTGACAAAGCATCAGCAATAATATTATCTTTACCCTTTTTGTGTTTAATAACATAAGGAAAAGACTCAATAAATTCGACCCACTTTGCATGACGTTTATTCAACTTAGCTTGACTACGAAGGTGCTTCAATGATTCATGATCAGAATGTATAACAAATTCTTTGGGCCATAAATAATGTTGCCAAGTTTCTAATGTCCGAACTAAAGCATATAATTCTTTATCATAAGTAGAATAATTCAGACTTGGCCCACTCAGTTTTTCACTAAAATATGCAACAGGTTTACCCTCTTGTAATAACACACCTCCCAATCCAATACCACTAGCATCACATTCAAGCTCAAAAGTCTTATTGAAATTAGGAAGTTGCAATAAAGGAGCATGAGTTAACCTTTCTTTTAGTAACATGAAAGCTTCTTGTTGTGCATCTCCCCACACGAAGGGAACATCTTTTTTTGTAAGCTCAAAAAGCGCTGCAGCAATGGATCCAAAATCTTTTACAAAACGCCTATAAAATCCAGCAAGCCCAAGAAAACTCCTCACTTGTGTGACCGTTAGAGGCTGCGGCCAATTCAAAATAGCTTCAATCTTGGCTGGATCAACTTCAATACCCCGTGCTGTCACAACAAAACCAAGAAAGGCAACTCGATCCGTGTAGAAGGTGCACTTCTCAATATTTCCAAACAAGCGTGCATTGCGCAAAGCAGTAAAAACAGCACGCAAATGATCCAAGTGTTCCTCTAAAGATGTGCTATATATGAGAATATCATCAAAGTAAACCACCACAAAACGACCAATAAAACTACGCAAAACTTCGTTCATTAATCTCATGAAGGTGCTAGGTGCATTAGTTAGACCAAAAGGCATTACTAACCACTCATATAAGCCGAACTTAGTTTTAAATGCTGTTTTCCATTCATCTCCTAATTTCATACGAATTTGGTGGTATCCACTACGCAAATCAACTTTAGAGAACATGGTAGATCCACTCAATTCATCAAGCATATCATCTAAACGTGGTATAGGATGACGATAACGAATAGTAATATTATTGATAGCCCTACAATCAGTACACATGCGCGACGAACCATCTTTCTTCGGAACCAAAATAATAGGTACAGCACATGGACTAAGAGATTCACGAATATGACCTTTATCGAGTAGTACTTGAATTTGTCGCTGAATCTCTTTGGTCTCCTCCGGGTTGGTTCGATATGGCGCCCGGTTGGGTAGAGATGCTCCAGGAATTAAGTCGATTTGATGCTCGATTCCGCGAATAGGGGGCAATCCTGGAGGTACATCTTGTGGAAAAATGTCCACGAACTCCTGCAAAATGTTAGCAACCGCAGGTGGCAAAGAAGGAGGCATGTTGTCGAAAGAAAACAGCACCTCTTTGCAAACAATAGCATAACAGGCGGTAATACTCACATCAATTTCTGAAATATCAGATTTGCTAGCAAGCAAGCAAGTACTTTTCAAACGAATTTCATTAGCATGTTTCAGATCAGATTTGGAAGTACTCTTAGAAGGCATTAATTCTTTAGCAACAATCTGATTTTCACTCAGCTTTTTCTCCGCATTATGTGCTCTACTAGCTCTAGCAAGATCATCTTTCAATATATTTTCAGGAGACATAGGGAGTAACACAATTGGTTTATCATTATGAACAAGAGAATATTGATTTGTGCTACCATAATGTACAGAATTTGTATCAAATTGCCAAGGTCTACCAAGTAAAAGAGCGCATGCTTGCATAGGAACAACATCACATTCAACATAATCCGAGTATGCAGCAATGGTAAAATGCACACGAACCGTACGTGTTACCTTAACTTTGCCGCTGTTGTTAAACCATTGAATGTAATATGGACGAGGATGAGCACGTGTCGTGAGAGAAAGCTTCTCAACCATCTCCATGCTGGCCAAATTGTTGCAGCTTCCTCCATCTATAATAATGCGGATGCACCGATCTTTGACAACACCCTTTGTATGGAACAGATTATTGCGCTGACTTGGTTCTGCCTTTGTTACTTGTGCACTCAAAACGCGATGCGCAATTAAGCTCGGGTATTGCTCCGCATGTTCAGCAGCCATGTATTCGGAATCTTGTGTCGCGTTTGCTGTGCATTGCTCCTCATGTGCCAGAAGAGCCAACGTATCTTCATCATAGTCGCTGGCGGAGTCGTATCCACCATCATCAAGAGCAATCATCACACGCGCAGAGGGGCATTCGCGTGCGAAGTGACCAAGCCCGCTGCATTTGCGGCACTGAATGGCACTGGTCTTGCCAGTAGAAGCCATGGACGACGAAGAACTTGAGGCTGGTCCACCAGGTGTACTCTTGGCTGCAAGTGGTGGGAACGTAGACGATGTAGACCGTGTGGGAGTGGCAGTGGTAGGAATCGGAGCAGCAGTCCGTGACGGCGTAGACGGCGTTCGTGGTGTCCATGAGGTAGAACGCCCTGCAGAAAAATTAGTTCGTGTCGCCGCTCTCTGATCCTGCACTTCACATTCAGCTTTGCAAGCAAGATGAAACAACCGAGTGATAGTTGCATACTCCTTATATTCCAGAATTGTTTGAATCTCTTTATTTAACCCACCGAAAAATCTAGCAAGTAAAGCTTCCGTATCCTCTACTATACCACAACGAATCATGCCAGTTTGTAATTGCTGATAGTACTCTTCTACAGAATTTTTGCCTTGTTCTAATCGAGTTAATTTCTTTAGCAAGTCACGTTGATAGTATGGAGGAACAAAGCGAGTACGCATAGCACGTTTCAATTCAGTCCAAGTAGTAGGTGGATTAGCATGGTTCAAACGACAATATTCAGACCACCAAACGGAAGCAAAACCAGTGAACTCACAAGTAGCAGCACTAACACGTCTCTCCTCAGGATAATTTAAGCATGAAAAACGCTGTTCTAATTCTAATTCCCAAGAGAGGTACGCATCAGGATTATAACGACCATCAAAAGACGGAACATTCAACTTAAGTTTTGCAACATGGTCATCGTCACGTACCAGCCGTTGTGGAGGTGGACGCGCGTTGCGTCGGTGTACTCGGGGACGTCCAGCTGCCGGTTGGGGTAAAGCACCCTCGTCCTCCTGTTCGTCGTCATATTCATCCTCTCCTTCGTACTCTCGGTCATACTCGTCATGGTGCGCCATGTGAGCCGCAGCAGATGCAGCCGACGTGGTTACATGATGTAGAGGTACACGCTGGGCGCGGCCGGAGGTGTTCGGTGGTGGGAGGCGGCGCATCAGCTCCTGAAACTTTTCGTCGAGCTTAGCAGTGAAGGATGTGTCGAGGCTGTCGAGCTTCTCCATGGTATCCCCGAAACGCTTGTCGACGTCCTGTATATGGTCTGTGACAAGGTGCGTGAAGTGGGTGTGGAGCTCCGGGATGGTCATCAGCTCCGGGTCGGTTGTTATGGCCGGACCTGTCATGATTAGAAAGCAAAACACAAAAGCACAACTAGATGGTGGCTGTGGGACAAAAAAGTGGTGGAAACAACGCTCTATCTATCACGCAAACCAATACTCTTACTCGTTCTTACCCTGCAGCAGGTGGTGACTTGCAACCGAGGAGATCAAGCTTCGAGAAGATTGAGAGTAGCGATTACCAGGTGGTGTCAACGCACGGTGTAGGAGTATGTGGAGCTGTAGGTGGCTGTGAATATCTGTAGCAACAATTCAAAACAGCAATGCAACAAGTTGAATAGATGCTCAACGATGGTACCGTGCTGGTCCTAGGCTAGACCGAACTAGAGACGCGAGCCTAGAACACCAACAAAGTCAAGCCGTGACAACTCGCACACTGGAATAGCTCAAAAGCAAGATATAGGTGAAGATCACGGAAATTTGCCGAAACTGAAACACAAAAGTGGCAAAAAGTCCCCCTTCCCGGCCTTTTTTGGGGATTCTGAGCAGTCCGAAAGGCAGCAAACGCCCGAGGTGTTTGGGCTGGATGCGCTTAAAAATCTAGAAAATTTGAAGGTAAAGATCGCTCAAATCGGAGTTCGTATGCAAAAGTTATAGCCGGTCAAAGTTGTGGTCAAAAACTGTCTCAATTCGGACTAATTTCGGACTGGACTAGTAGAAATCGTGGTCAACCCGACTGGGATGCGGATTGACTTTTTTCGGGCAAGTTTATTATTATTATTTTTTTTTTTTACACCGAAACTAGTACGAAACAAACCCGAATATGATATATGGTTGGATCGGATATGAGCACAAAGCTTGTAGGGAAAGTAAACAACAAACCCGAAACTAGTACGAAACAAACCCGAATATGATATATGGTTGGATCGGATATGAGCACAAAGCTTGTAGGGAAAGTAAACAACAAACCCGAACACGACGTGAGGTATGAAGATGGCGGCGGCACGGATGGCGGCGGCGGCGTGTAGATGGAAAGGATGGCGGTGGCGCGGCGGAATAGATGGTATGGTGGATGGTGGTGGCGGCTAGGGTTTATCTTTTGGTGGTGGCGGTGCGGCGGCGGCGAAACGAATATGAACAGAACTCGAAACTCTAAAGGTCAAAACGCTACGACCAGCACTCGACACGATGATGCAGACACGAATTCAACAATGCAAAAACTGAAAAGAAAAGATGCAAAGGCTCGAAATTGTTCTAGGAGAAGATCTATCCCTAATATTTTTGGCTTTTTCGTGGACTGTAGGAAGAAAAAACAGATGCAATCTACACTAGTAAACTGTAAGATCTCACCGATAAACCTGAAATCTGATACCACTTGATAGGGTAAGGTTGCCCGATCTTTCGATGAGACGGTAGCTAACGATTTGGGTGGAGGTCGACGTTGACGATCCGACTACAATCGTGCGAGACGTTGCGCCAATGCAATCGCTACACCAACTTCCTGAGGCTATTGATCTCGCCGGAGCTAGATCAACCTGATCCGTAGATCAATTCCTGCAAGCAATCGAAGAACTAGCAAGAATTATAGATGCAATCAAGATATTGCTGAATAAAGATGAAAGCTTTATATGTGGGATTCTGCAAGTGCGAAGTACAATAGGTCTGGACCGACACTAGAGTCTTTGGCGAAGAATAGCAATGGCTAAGTCTTAAACTAAACAAAATCCACCTCTAAACGAAGACCTAAACGGGGTATATATGGAGGGACGAAGGGAGAATCGGCCAGCCTTGGAAAAGGGGTCGAATTCCACCCTAAGTCGGTTTCCTTCCCCTGATTTGGACTCTAATTGTCTCACACTTAATTTGGACGAAAATACATGGGCCTGGCCCATAACTAAAAGGTGACGCAGCACCATAGGAATATATGGACGAAAATATGAAGTATATTTCGTCCAAGTCTTCTCCTCTCTGTATGGTGGCTTCAATGTACGAATTCTCCATTAGTGGCATCATCTTCAATCCTCTTCATGCGAGATCATGCTCCAATGTTTGTCCCTCTCATCCTTGCTAGGGCCATCATTCCTAAGTATGATAAACACATCTGATTTAGGCAGCATCATATGTTCATGTATGTGAGGATTGATTCCAAGAAACGAAAGTACCTGATAATTAAGTTGTTGTGCACGAGCTCGTGTGATAGGTCCTTGAATTGTTGTTGTAGGTGCAACGGTTGTATCAGCATGTGGGATGTCCGCATCAGGGGGAGGATGATGAGGACATCCCTAGCTCTTCTACACTTTCTCCAACTGAAAATGTTGCTGTTCAATATAAACCCAATGAAGTGAGAATTGGACCAATGACATGATCAAGAACTAAGTTATTAGAACAACAGGTGAACTCACTCTTAATAGAATATGATGTCTGTGATTATGAGAATTTTATACTGTCTAAGTCTATGTATTTATGTATGATCAGGTTTATTAATAACACAAGCGTTGGAGGAGGAGACGAGCTACAACAACAAGAAGAACAATCACTGATTTCCAATATCACAAGTGCGCGAGGGATGAGAGGGAGGCCAGCGCACCAGGGCAATGAAGGAGATCACTCGTTTGCACGTTAGAGGGATCAAGTGGCGCACCAGGACATAACGTAGGAGATATTATTCTAAGGTGCTATACGTGAGGCCTGTGTGCCATGTTTTAGGCCGAACCCACCATGGGTCGGTTTGTATCAGGTTGAGTCCAAGTTTGTGTCAAAAACCGAGTCAGACTTACAGGAGGTGCGTTTGGGCTGTTGTGGCCGACCCCCTCCCCCATAAATACCTCCAACCTGCGAGTTGGGAGGCTAGACTACGTTAAACATAAACCCTGGACCCTAGATCGAATTGCTTGAAGCATTCATCTTGAAATATCGATACTGCTTGCAAATTCTGCGTGTTATCTGTTGTTCCACTGGGAATAAGGAGATACAGGACCACCTCGTAGTCGGTGTCTACGTTGTGCAAGTGTGTGGAGTTGCGAATATCCAAGGGGTTGAAAGCCGTCGCATTGGCAACGGGGATTAGCCGGAGAGTTCTCAGCGAGACACAAGCTATCATCCATCTACCGTCATCACGTTCACGAGAAGATCGGGCCATCCCTTATCAATTCTGCTGAAAACAGAGTTAGTCCGTGTTAGTTGCATTCAAAACACACAAATTAGAGGCAAAACAATAGCAAAAGTGTTCGGAAAAGTAGATACATTTTCGACGTATCATCCATCACTTTGGGGGCTGCTGATGCATGTAAAATGCATACATTGCATTGTATTACTTATATTTCATTCATATTTGCATCATATAAGGGTTATATCAATGTTTTATAATGATTTTGGGAATATTTCACAGTTCCCTATTTATTTGGAATTAACCCTGCACTGTCATAAAACCCCTTTTCTATATTTTGATGTTTCAGGGACCCAAACGACGTCCAAATGACTTGAAACTTCGGGAACATCAGTTTTTGGAAGGAAGAAGGAGTAGGAGCCAAGGAAGCGCACGAGAGGAGGCCTGAGGCCCAAAAGAGGTGGGCTCATGCAGACATATTCCTTAGCCGCGTGGGGCACCCCATCTAGAGCCTCGTGGCTCCGATGCCGTCGATCTTCGTCTCCCTGCCTTCGTCTTGACCTAAAAACGCCTATAAAAATACTCCCCCGACGCCTTTCGGGAGGAGCACCGCAGAAACACAGAAACCACGAAACGAAGACCTGGAGCTGCAGATTGGAGGGGGAAAACTCCGGCAGGGCGCTGCCGGTGTGGTCTCCACCTTCTCCAACAACTCCTCCACCGTCTCCATGATGAAGAGGGAGTAGTCCACCCCGGACTATGGGTTTGTGGAAGTAACTTATGTATCTCTCCTCTCTCTTGAGCTTCACTAATTAGTGCCATATGAGCTGCTGAACATGATTATGGTCATATATGTAATACCTTTGTGGTGGATCTCTGAAGTTGATATATGTTATGAAGATTGCAATTGATATGTCTTTGCTATGAAAGTAGATGCATATTATATATCCCGTTCTTGTTTATGTGTTCTGATCCAACATATGTATGAGGGCGTGTGATGGGGGACATGTGCATTAGTTGGAGTAACGGGGGGTGGTGAGTGCGGTGAAAGTGACAGAAGTTCCGCGATCCACTTGGGTATTTTACCTTGCTTTGTTGCCTCACTAGGGATAAAAAGGAATACCATGCTAGGATGTGGGTGACCATGCCACTTTCTCCATGACTAGATCTAGCATGTTCTTATTCTAACTTCATGTCAAAGAACTTAAAGCTATACTCTATTTTATCTTAATTACTGAGGTGTTATGATTTAGTTCGCATCTTGGTGCAGTATAAGAGAGGTTAATAACCAAAAGATCTCTATGTTAGGATGTGATGCCCATATTATTAATAAATTGTCTTTTTGCAATCTCATATGTCAATCCCTATGTTCCATTATCTACCACTATATAAAAGAGAGAGTGCATTTGTGAAACCATGAACCCAAGTCCATTTTTAATCATAAGAAACACCTTTCCAACACTTTATTAGCACTTTACATTTTCTGCCATTTAAAAATCCCAAAATACAAAAACACTTTTATATCTTGCAAACACAATACAAAACACAAAAACATCATCCACTATCATTTATACCATCCTTGCATATTTATTTATCATCATTGCATATTTATTTCTAGTATGCATTTGTTGTTTCTATATCTTTTACTCAGACCTTGTGCTTGACAACCACTTGGTGAGGTTGAGGGCACAAAACAATCTTGATATGGGAACGACGGGGGAGGTGCAGCCCAATTTCAGGACTCCACCAAGTTAGGTGTATTCGTCGTGTGTTGCTATTTTAAATAATTAGAGTTTTTAATAATTATGAGTTTGGGCTTGGTTTGGGCCTGTCCAACCAAGTCAACCTAGGGTCCATTAGGGGGCGGTACTGTAGCGCGGTACTGTAGCGCGGTACTGTAGCATCCCTCCCCTCATATAAGGAGTTGCTAGGCATCGTTTTAGGGTTAGCTTGAGTTTAGATTAAAAACAGTCCATAGACTTTGAGCTCGTTGGTGAAGCATCCCTCCGGGGACGGCGATGCTGTTTATCAGTTTGTAATAAAGATTGCTGCGAGGGTGCTTGTGTTCATCAAGTGTTATCATGCTCGGGTTAGAGGCGTGGTGATCTTCATCACGTTGCTTGCTGGATTTATTCCCCACCTTCAGGTGACGCCGTTGGTGTTGTTGGAAGGATTTACCGTCCGGGTTACTCGCTGTGAAAGATCGGGACAACAAACAGAGGATCATCCCCTTGATCCTTATCATGTGGTATCAGAGCACTGGGTTTATCACAACGAGTTTTGGTTGCTCAATCTGTTAGATTGATTTCGGTGGAGATTGGTTCAGGCGGTTGGCTGTGTTTGTCGGGAGCTTGGTTTTCTTTCGATTGGAGGCGATCTGATTGATTGCGTGGAGGTGATCGTGAGGGCAGAAGCAGTTCACGTGGTGTTGTTTGGCGGTGGCGTCCAAGCAGGTTCGGGAGCATCAACGTGAGGCCGTTCCGCTTGGCTCGATCTACGATCAGAGCCAGCGATCGTATCTGATTCTCGTTTGAAGAGTCCATACCGGGCACGCTTCGAGTACAGGCGAATAATCGATCGGATCGGACAGAAAAAAGGAAATCGAAGATTGCTTGGTTCCTTATGCATGTACGTGCAGGCAAGAGAAAAGAAATACCATCCGGCTGCTCTCCTTTTTTTTTTACACGTCTATAAGTCCTAGTTGTCCACGTTTTGCTAGGGATATTTAATTACCATCACCACCGGCCGCCGGCGATCGTTTTGTTGCCTGGATCGTCTAGCTACAAAGAGTTCTACACGCTGATATTTTCTTTCATCTGCCGAGGATTTGTGGCCGGTGCTGCTTTTGCTGAGAAGTCTTGTAGAACCTTGTCGTGACACAGATTTGATATTTTCTTTGCTGCTGCTGAGAGAAAAGAGAAAAAAAAAAGGTGAGGAAAAGAAAGTTCCGAAATCACTGTAGCTACAGTGCCGAGCGAAAAAAGAAAAAGAGGCCAGAATTTTACTCATATAAGGTCTGTTGGGAGCATTGTTTGCAAATTATATTCCTGCCTTGCACTAGTAGAATTGAGCAATCTTGTGCCCTTATTATTGAGTTTTTGCTAGCGTCTCTCCTGTGCATTGCAACACGAGCATTACTCCGACATATATCATTCTTAGCTCATTTTCAGAGTTGCAATTGCCCCATTTATCTCCACAGTGTGCGTTTCCGAGTGTCATGATGGATTCTTCTTCAGGTGATTATTTTGGTCACAGGTGTCGCTCTGGCAGGAAGTCAGGTGATATATTCAATGATTATCTTGACATCACGCATGGCGTGGCATATGATGCATCTAAACTCACGTGGAGACTAGACAGTTCTGCGACATCCGAAGAATACCAGCGTTGGGAGTTTCACATGCAACTTGGGTTCAAGCGATGTTATACATATGACAGCGAGTTTGATGACTATTCTAAGCTTGTTCTTGCACACCAGCGTGTGGATGCGGATGTGGCCAGTTGGTGGAATGAGGAATGGGAGAAGGGCATTACGTTTGCAACTTGGGAGGAGTTAAAGAAATTTCTGCGTGCATGTTTGATGCCTTCTTGCAACGTGGTACCTAGTACAAAGGGCAAGGTGATTGGGGTCAAGCAGCCACCCAAGGTTATGCATCGGCTAGCGGATGTTGGCAAGTCTATTCCGCCTTTACCCAAGGGAGCTACGGCTGTGACTACTCATTCTCGCGAGAAGTTAGCGACTGCCAAAATTTCAGCACCTTGCTCCACATCGATAGAGGTGCAAACTGTAGAGGATGTTCAGCCGGTTGTTCCAATGCAGCAAGTTAACAAGACAGCAGCCACGATTTCTGAAGTACAAAAGGCCGATGTTGTCTCGGCTGATGTTAGCAAGGATGTCGTGGAAGAGACTGAACCATTACATGGACTGAATATGCAACTCAAGCGGGTATATGATGATGCTTGTACGATAGTGAAAAGAGGTCAGCGTTGGAGCTTATTTCAAACGCAGTGCATGATCAAGGGCAAAGCGTGCAAGCTAATGGTGGATGGTGGTAGCTACTGTAATGGCATTAGTAAGGCTGTGGTGACGATGTTGGGTTTGTCGACATGGCGTATTCCTCAACCTAAGCATGTTGCGTGGTTAAATAGCTGCGGTATGCTGAAAGTTACTCATAAGGTACGTGTGCCGTTTACAGTTGGTGATTATGTTGATGAGGTGGAGTGCGATGTGTTGCCATTGGAGGTGTGTGGGCTGTTACTTGGACGTCCATGGCAGTATGATCGCAATGCTACTCATGTTGGGAGAGCAAATACATATTCTTTTGTGCATGATGGCAAACCGCAGACATTGAAACCTATGCAAGATGATCAAATAAAGTCTGATGTTGAGCCGGTGGTTCACAAGGAGAAGTTGCGCAAGGCTAAGCCAAAATTTGGGCCAGCTACGCCGCAGCCTGAGGAGCATGATGCACGGAGCGTCAGTGTTGACATTGTTTCAGCCATGCCTGTAGATGACAAGCCAGTTGTACTTGTTAGTGACAAGCCGATTGAAGTCAAGCCTCATATTGATGAAGGGAAGGATCTGTCAGCATGTGTTCCAGTTCATGTTGACATGGGTGTTCAGACTGATGACGGGGGTGCTGATCGTGTTCCGGTGCATATGGTGCCGCGGGTAGTTAGCCACAGTTTTGTGAGAACACCTCGGAAACGTTTTGTTGGAGCAGCAGTACGTGTGCATAAAGGCAAGGATGGACGTGTTCGTCAGTTGTGTGGCCCAGGCATTACTCATCTTGTGCAGGGTCGTGCAAAGCAGGTTCATGTTCAGCAACACGAGGTTCCAGCAAGAGTTGAGAAGAAGAAGATGGTGGCACCTACGTCCAAGCTCATGTGGAGAAGGAAAGAGATGCAGCCGCCGAAGACTGTATCAAGTCGAGCAGGCCGAGCGGGAGGATGTGGTGAGGAAGGCAAGCGAGACTTGAAGATGACGAAGACGCGTGATGTTGTTGCTGCTATCACGCCACCCTTTCGAGCCGACCCTCAAGCGTTGAGGACAACGCTTCTTGAAGGGGGGGAGGATGATATGGGAACGACGGGGGAGGTGCAGCCCAATTTCAGGACTCCACCAAGTTAGGTGTATTCGTCGTGTGTTGCTATTTTAAATAATTAGAGTTTTTAATAATTATGAGTTTGGGCTTGGTTTGGGCCTGTCCAACCAAGTCAACCTAGGGTCCATTAGGGGGCGGTACTGTAGCGCGGTACTGTAGCGCGGTACTGTAGCATCCCTCCCCTCATATAAGGAGTTGCTAGGCATCGTTTTAGGGTTAGCTTGAGTTTAGATTAAAAACAGTCCATAGACTTTGAGCTCGTTGGTGAAGCATCCCTCCGGGGACGGCGATGCTGTTTATCAGTTTGTAATAAAGATTGCTGCGAGGGTGCTTGTGTTCATCAAGTGTTATCATGCTCGGGTTAGAGGCGTGGTGATCTTCATCACGTTGCTTGCTGGATTTATTCCCCACCTTCAGGTGACGCCGTTGGTGTTGTTGGAAGGATTTACCGTCCGGGTTACTCGCTGTGAAAGATCGGGACAACAAACAGAGGATCATCCCCTTGATCCTTATCAAATCTACTTTGTTTTGTAGGTTTCATAAAGAAGGATAAGGAGACAACAACTTTTGGTTCATTTCCCCGAGAGTTCGATATAAACCCTCGAGTCACCCTCGTGGGGAAAATTAGTCTTTCCCTTATTATACACTTTGCACTTGGAGTCTCAACCTAACACACATTCTTTTGACGCAGGTGTTGGTACTAGCCTATCTTCTAGAGCCATCATCATCGTCAAGGGCCATCAGCTGCAACAAAGCTTCTTGATGATATGATGATTAATTATTCTGAGTGGCATACCGAAAGGGCTCCCCAAAGTAAGAAGGTAAATTTTGTTGAATAAACCTCTTCCTTGAGTCATAAGATTGATGTTATTATGTCTATGCTTGTGAATGGTAAATCTCATGTTGATCCAAATAATGTTCCCTTAGCTTCATTGGTTGCACAAGAAGAGCATGTTGATGTGAACTTCATTAAAAACAATAATTTAACAACAATGCCTATAGGAATAATTTTGGTAATAACAATTATAAGCCTTATCCTTCTAATAGTGGTAATGGTTATGTTAATTCTTATGGTAATTCTTGCAGCAATAATAGAAGTGTATCCTCTGATCTTGAAACCATGCTTAAGGAATTTATTACTACACAAACTGCTTTTAATAAATCTGTTGAGGAAAAGCTTGGTAAAATTGATGTTCTTGCTTCTAAAGTTGATAGCCTTGCTCTTGATGTTGATCTTTTGAAATTAAAAGTTATGCTTAATGATGTTAAAGAGAACAAGACTTTTGCTACTGCCTATGCCATTCAAGTTAGAATTGATTATAATGTTAGGATAATGGCTGAATTACATGCTAGGTGGGAAAGAGAAGATGAACTAACTAGAAAGAATAGCATAGCTAGAGTTTGCACTATTACTACTACTGAAAATAATGGTACTTCACATGCTAGTAAACCTCCTACTATTAATGTTAACATAATTGGTGTTGGCAATGTTTCTACTACTCCTTCAAAACGTTAAAAATTGCCAAAAACCCCTGAAACTGTTCTTGACAAAAGTGCAGAATTTTTTAAAAACATAGGAGACAGTGGACCCATTTCATTTGATGATAATAACTTTGATTTTGATGATTGTAATATTTCTGAAGTTATTAAGTTCTTGCAAAAGTTAGCTACAAGTTCTAATGCTAGTAATATGAATATGGCTTTCACAAAACATATTACAAATGCTCTCATTCAAGTTAGGGAAGAAAAATAAAAAATGAAGATTCTATCTCTAGGAAGTTAGAAGATGGTTGGGAGCCCATCATTAAAATAAAGGTGAATGATTTTGATTGTAATGCTTTATGTGATCTGTTAAGGCCCCCCTTTTAATATAAGGTAGCAACCTCCTGTGTATCGTGCTAGTCCCTGGATCGACTTGCTAGCACACACAGTTTAAGATGAAATACCATAACATTGTATCAAATTCATTACACGATGAACCAGAAGTAAAAAGGTTCGATACAAGGTGCATAGCTCATGGCTAGCTCAAACCGAAATAAACACACAGCGGAAAGCAAATGGATAAAGTGAGCTCCATCTTCATCATGTGCCACAGGCAAGGCATGTTGGTTGGAGACTCGTAACCCTATCAATCCTCACTCTTCGTTAGAGGGTCCTGCAATGGTGAGTTGCAGCCCAAACTATATTGGGTCAGCACAATTGAATTGTGGTGGCAAGATGACACTGTGTAGATTTATTTAGCAAGCTATATCGACATGCATATTTGGCCAGGTGGAGTTGGAGGCTGATTTGCATAAAAGCCAATTTTGTCCTATCATTTATAAAACATCTTTTCATCTTAGACAAAGAGTACCACTGATAGACATCAGTGAACACCTTTCACAACAAAGAGTACCACCGATAGACATCGGTGAACAACTTTGAAAACTACTCACAACGAGCACCACCGATAGACATCAGTGAGCTCCCAAACCCTTGATCACCCATCAAATTTTATTAAGAAATTGGGATGCGGAGATCTTCAACATCTGCCCTGTCTAGTCGCTCAAATTGTCCGTAACCGGGGACACGGCTAAGTATACTTAGTTTTTAACTCTCGACAGATTGTGCACTTTCACCACAAGACCCAATCATTCCCTCCTCCATGTCACCCAATTATGAAATGGAAAAGAGAAGACCGAGACGAGACCATTCGGAAGCAATTCCCCAAAATCATACGGCGGACCCATCCCCACTTATCATCCCCTACATCTGCTGGTCACGTGAATTTCGGGGTCTCACAACTTATATGGTCAAGACAGAGCCCATAAGACATGTGGCTGCACGTCAAGCTTCTAAACAAGGTGCGTCTACAATCTCTTTAAGCCTGGGTGACTTTCCACAATTGTGCGCCTCCACCAAGGACGATTACCATAGACATGGACCCCCTGAGTAGCCACCCACCATGGTTCTCCAACCAGCACCCAGGTGGTTCATTAATTAACTTCATTAATTTTTCCACTATCCAACTAATCAAAACATTTTTCATAGCTTGGCTAAGCATTCTACCAAGTTCCATGCTACTAAGCTCAGGGTGGGGGATAGCTACACACTACATAGGAGCATAGCATAATATAGTAACCGCACACAAACCTAGCATGCATACTACGTAAAATACTACTATGCAATATAATAAAAATAGTAGGAGTTTTATGAGTGTCACTTGCCTTTTGAAAGTTGTCGTTTCTCACACTCTCTTTGACGAATACTGTTTCACTCCGTTCAATCTATACGAGGAAAGAGAAGTACAATAAACAAACAATTCGTACAAAACACATAACACATATAAGCAAACATCACAATAATGTATTCATCAATGATTGTTTTAGTTCATTTATTTTATGGTCAAGTCTAATCACATAATTCAATTTACAAAGGAATTAATGTGATAGGACTTAGGGTTTGCCATTTAGGGTCAAGGATGGTCTAATTCAAATTTGAACATTTCAAATCCGAATAGGTAGAGATGGTGTTCCAAAGGTTCAATAGAACTGGTCTTGATTAAAAGATCACACATGTATTTGATCAAAAGGGTTTATTACATTTTAATATTAAAAGTTTGCCATTCCAAAATATTTGTCAGGTTTTAAACACATCTTTATAAGTTTATATTTCAAAAATGGTTGAGTAGGCTTAGTTTTGTTACTTCTGGTCAAAAGAATATATT
The DNA here is from genome assembly GCA_026929855.1 of Poa annua. Lineage (NCBI taxonomy): Eukaryota > Viridiplantae > Streptophyta > Magnoliopsida > Poales > Poaceae > Poa > Poa annua. The sequence goes on from CM049433.1 coordinate 40,737,242, forward strand.
TGTGTTATTTTTGTGAAAGAAAACAATTTAATAAGGCTAATAGAATTTAAACTATGTTAAAACATACAAATAGGGTTTCTGATTATTAAGTGGAAATGATATTGCTAAAATTTAATTTCAACAGTGCAACATTATTATAAAGATCCTAAGGTTTCCAAAAAAAAATTATTTGCAATTTTTGGACTTATGGATTTGAACCTAGGTCAAATTTACTCAAATTTTCCATTTGAAATTTGAATAAATTTAAACTAGTCAAATTTGAAATTCAACAGTGCTAATAGATTCTACATGGCAAGGGCTTTTCAATGGTATAAAGTTTGTCAAATTTGGATCTGTGGATAAAAAGATATGATGGTTTGAATAATCAGGGGCTTTTCTGCAAAACTACAATTTAATTTCTATTCGGGAATAAATCCAGAATGGCTGGGGTGATGTGGCTTTCTGTGATTGGATTATGCTGGTTCCTTAAGTGATCCAATCTGTACCGTGGGATTAAGATCGAAGGGCTGAGATCAAACGGTACCTCTTCGCATCTCTCTTCTAATCATGGGCGTAGATGAGGGATCGGATGGCTGTCGGCGAGTTGACCAAAATCCGGCGGCGGGGCTCGCCGGAAAATGGCGTTGCGGCGGCCGGTGGCTCGGGCGTGGACGGGGATGACGCTACGGTGGTCCTCCGGGCTCCGGGAGGCGACGGCGAGAATCCTCTCTTTACGGCGAAGACGAAGGGGTGGTCGTCGATGAGGTTCGCGTCCTCTAGTGGCGATGGTGCTCGGACGGAGACGCAAGACTCCGGCGACGCTCGGGTTAGGGACGAAGCCGAGGCAACGGCGGCGGGAAAATTCCTGCGAGGGGTTAGGTGGGTGAGTGAGACGAGGTATTGGAGGCGGGGACTTGCCGTGTCGGCCGGAAATGGAAAAACACGGTGGCGGCTATGGTGGATTCCGGCGAGCGATTTACCGGGCCTGGCGGCACGATTCGGCTGGGGTTGAGAGGGAAGAGGAGGCCGGGGTCACGAGGCTTTAAGAGATGTGAGCAGGGTTCCGTTTGGGGGGTCGGGGGAGTGGGGCGAGTGGGGGAAGTGGTGAGGTCGTGGGCGCGGTCGTGGCTACGGCAGCAGTTGGAGAAGAAGCCCCCGACATGTGGGGTCCACATGTCGGTGGGAGAAAGGGAGGCCAGGCGTGTGGTGCTGGGCTGCTGCTGCACTGTTACGCGCTGCCGCGGGCGGTAGGTAAGTTCTGGGCCGTCTCGGTCTAGCCCAGCTAATCCCTTTTTTGTTTCTTTTCCTTTTTCATTTTTTGTTTTTCTTATTTCTTTAGTAAATGAGTTCAAACATTGAGCACAAAATTGACTTGATTCCGGGAGCAACATTGCCAAACCGAGCCCCCTATAGGACAAATCCACATGGGACAAAGGAAATTCAGAAACAAGTCCAAGAGGTTCTTGATAAAGGGTATATTCGAATCAGCTTAAGCCCTTGTATTGTTCCTGTTATTTTAGTTTCTAAGAAAGATGGTACTTGGCGCATGTGTGTAGATTGTAGAGCAATTAACAACATCACCATTCGTTATCGTCATCCTATACCTCGTTTGGAAGACATGTTAGATGAATTAAGTAGTGCTGTTGTGTTCTCTAAAATTGATTTGCGTAGTGGTTATCATTAGATTTGGATGAAAGAGGGGGATGAATGGAAAACAGCCTTTAAAACTAAATTTGGTTTATATGAGTGATTAGTGATGCCTTTCGGTTTGACTAATGCACCTAGTACTTTCATGCGATTAATGAACCATGTTTTGCGAGATTTTATTGGCAAGTTTGTGGTTGTGTACTTTGATGATATATTAATTTACAGCCGCACTGAATCTGAACATATTGATCATATTAGAAAAGTTTTGCATTTGCTGCGTGACAATAAACTTTATGGTAATCTTGCTAAGTGCACATTTTGCAAAGATAAGGTCACATTTCTGGGATATGTTGTTTCTAAACATGGAATTGCAGTAGATGAAACTAAAATTGATGCTATTCACAATTGGGCAATTCCCATGACTATTAGTCAACTTCGAAGTTTTCTTGGATTGGCTGGTTTCTATAGACGTTTTGTGAAAGATTGCAGTACCATTGCTGCAGCTTTGAATCATCTTACTAAGAAAGGTGTTGAATTCACATGGGAGGTAGCACAAGATATTGCTTTTGATGAGTTAAAACAACGTTTAATTTCTGCCCCATTGTTAATCCTTCCTGATTTCAACAAACAATTCGAAATTGAGTGTGATGCTAGTGGCATTGGAATTGGAGGTTTGCTAATGCAAGAGAACAAACTCGTGGCTTATTTTTCTGAAAAATTGAGTGGAGCCCAATTGAATTATTTTGTTTATGATAAAGAATTGTATGCACTTGTTAGAGTTCTTGAGGTTTGGAAACATTATTTGTGACCAAAAGAATTTATCGTACATTCTGATCATGAGGCATTGAAATTTTTGAAGAGCCAATCTAGTCTTAATAAACGTCATGCTAAGTGGGTTGAATTCATTGAATCTTTCCCATACATAATTAAATACAAGAAAGGAAAAGATAATGTAGTTGTTGATGCTCTCTCTAGGAAAAACATGTTGTTAACACAATTAGATGTGCAAGTTCCTAGTTTAGAGAGTTTGCGTGATTTGTATGCTCAAGATCATGATTTTTTTGTGCCATATTCGAAGTGTACTAATGTGAAGGCATGGGATAAATTTCATATACATGATGGATATTTGTTTCGAGCTAACAAATTATGTGTGCCCGAGTCGTCCGTACGTTTGCTTTTGTTGCAGGAATCACATAGTGGTGGATTAATGGGACACTTTGGGCGTGAGAAGACCTTACTCATGTTGGCTGACCACTTTTATTGGCCACGCATGAGGAGAGATGTGGACAGGTTTGTGAGGCGTTGCATCACTTGCAACAAGGCTAAATCGAAATTGAAGCCTCATGGTTTGTATACTCCTCTTCCTGCACCTACTACTCCATGGGAGGATATTAGTATGGATTTTGTGCTAGGATTACCAAGAACAAGAAGAGGACATGATTCTGTATTTGTGGTAGTGGATAGATTTTCTAAGATGTCACATTTTATTGCATGCCAAAAGAGCGACGATGCGTCGGATATTGCTAATCTGTTTTTCAGCGACATTGTACGCTTACATGGAGTACCAAGGACAATTGTTTCTGATCGTGACGTGAAGTTTATGAGCTACTTTTGGAAGACATTGTGGGGGAAGCTAGGAACAAAGCTGCTGTTTAGTACCACTTCCCACCCACAAACTGATGGACAAACGGACGTGGTGAATCGTACATTATCCACCTTGTTGAGAGCTATGATCAAGAAAAATCTGCGCGAGTGGGAAGATTGTTTGCCGCATGTGGAGTTTGCTTATAATATGGCGGTACATTCTACTACTCAAATGTGCCCGTTTGAGGTGGTGTATGGTTTTAAACCCATCACACCACTTGATTTGCTGCCACTTCCTATACAAGAAAGAGTCAACATGGAGGCATCACAGCGTGCAGATTTTGTGAGGAAGATCCAAGAGAAGACCAAGCGCGAAATTGAAAAGAATGGGAGACTTGTTGCTGATCGTGTTAACAAGAAGCGCAAAGAGGTGACATTTCAGCCCGGCGATATGGTTTGGGTGCATTTTCGAAAGGATAAATTTCCTGCATTGCGCAAGTCCAAGTTGCTGCCACGTGGTGCTGGTCCATATAAAGTGCTTGCAAGGATCAATAATAATGCATACAAGATTGATCTCCCTATGGATGAGTTTGGTGTTAGTAATTCCTTCAATGTTGCTGATTTGACACCATACTTTGGACAAGACCTTGCTGCGTCGAGGACGACGCCTTTTCAAGGGGGGGAGGATGATGAGGACATCCCTAGCTCTTCTACACTTTCTCCAACTGAAGATGTTGCTGTTCAATATAAACCCAATGAAGTGAGAATTGGACCAATGACAAGATCAAGAACCAAGTTATTAGAACAACAGGTGAACTCACTCTTAATAGAATATGATGTTTGTGATTATGAGAATTTTATACTGCCTAAGTCTATGCATTTATGTATGATCAGGTTTATTAATAAGACAAGCGTTGGAGGAGGAGACGAGCTACAACAAGAAGAAGAACAATCACTGATTTCCAATATCAGCAAGTGCGCGAGGGATCAGAGGGAGGCCAGCGCACCAGGGCAATGAAGGAGATCACTCGTTTGCACGTTAGAGGGATCAAGTGGCACACCAGGACATAACGTAGGAGATATTAGTCTAAGGTGCTATACGTGAGGCCTGCGTGCCATGTTTTAGGCCGAACCCACCATGGGTCGGTTTGTATCAGGTCGAGTCCAAGTTTGAGTCCAAAACCGAGTCAGACTTAGAGGAGGTGCGTTCGGGCTGTTGTGGCCGACCCCCTCCCCCATAAATACCTCCAACCTGCGAGTTGGGAGGCTAGAGTACGTTAAACATAAACCCTAGACCCTAGATCGAATTGCTTGAAGCATTCATCTTGAATTATCGATACTGCTTGCAAATTCTGCATGTTATCTGCTGTTCCACTGGGAATAAGGAGATGCAGGACCACCTCGTAGTCGGTGTCTACGTTGTGCAAGTGTGTGGAGTTGCGAATATCCAAGGGGTTGAAAGCCGTCGCATTGGCAATGGGGATTAGCCGGAGAGTTCTCAGCGAGACACAAGCTATCATCCATCTACCGTCATCATGTTCACGAGAAGATCGGGCCATCCCTTATCAATTCTGCTGAAAACAGAGTTAGTCCGTGTTAGTTGCATTCAAAACACACAAATTAGAGGCAAAACAATAGCAAAAGTGTTCGGGAAAGTCGATACATTTTGGACGTATCATCCATCACTTTGGGGGCTGCTGATGCATGTAAAATGCATACATTGCATTGTATTACTTATATTTCATTCATATTTGCATCATATAAGGGTTATATCAATGTTTTATAATGATTTTGGGAATATTTCACAGTTCCCTATTTATTTGGAATTAACCCTGTACTGTCAGAAAACCCCTTTTTCTATATTTTGATGTTTCAGGGACCCAAACGACGTCCAAATTACTTGAAACTTCGGGAACATCAGTTTTTGGAAGGAAGAAGGAGTAGGAGCAAAGGAAGCGCACGAGAGGAGGCCTGAGGCCCAAAAGAGGTGGGGTCATGCAGACATATTCCTTGGCTGCGTGGGGCACTGAAGGGGATCGCAGGCAGAAAAACAAAAAATTTCTTAACAGCGATAACCTTAAACTAGCCAGGATCTATACTATGCAGATATAGTAATACGGAGGAGATCGATATACATACCCTTGTAGACCGAAAGCGGGGATTACGCTCCTGCACAAGCGTTGTCGATGAAGCCGACGAAGACGACCTCGAGGTCGTGTAGAGGAAGAAGACTTCCGAGCACCACTAGCGTGGCACCTCGCAGGGATTCACACACGTACGGTGAAGACGACGACCTCCGGGCTCCGATCCAAGGACAAGCAGCGGAAGACTGGGACCGGAAGACCAGCAGCACGGCGGTGTGCGTATGGTGGAGAGAACTCCTCCTTGGCGCAACTCCAACAAGGTAATCACGTTATTCAAGGAGGAAAAGAAAGAGAGAAATTGGTGTGTTTCAAAGGCCAGGGGTGCACCTCTATATAAAGGGAGAAGGGAGCAGCCAACCTTGCCAGCCGGGCGGTGTGGGACTAATCCCACACCAGCCCTGGCCGGCCATGGTGGTGCGCCGGCCTAGGTGGGCCCCATGTGGCCCACCTAGGGCCGGCCGAACCCCCCCCCCCCCCCCTTCCCCTTTGGGGGGAACCTTCCCCCCCTCATGGGCCTTCTTTCCACCGGAAGGCCCATTTAAGGTATTTTGCCTTTAAAAATTCAGGAAAAATTAAATAAAAATATATTTAACTATTAATTACATTAATTAATATTAAATACATATTACATAATTTATTCCGGCTCCGAAAACTATTTCGTCGGTGCCCGATCTCCATCGGATCTTTCCCGGGACGCTCCCGGTGCTCTATGTTCTAATTTCTCTTCCGGTAAACTTGTCGACTCCCCCTTAAGTGTGTTACCCTAGCGGTTTGAGATCTCGCCAGACATGATCGAGACACTTCTCTAATCAATGACTAATTCGTGGACCTTGGATACCCAGAATTAATCCCTGTGAGATAACGAATAACTTTGTCGTTCGAACCTAGACGTCGAGTCTTAAACCTTTTGCCATGGCGATACTTAGCGTGTACGAGACTCGTTCATAGATATCATGATACCTAGCTTGATCCCGTTACCGACACTGCTAACTTCTACTCGTCCATGATATTATGTCCTGGTGACCTAGTCACATGCTTGCAAGCTCATTTGACATAATCTCACCGAGTGGGTCCTAGAGTATCTATCCTGCTATGCGGACTGGCAAATCCCGCTCTTGACCCCTCGTCTCAACATACTCCTTTCCGACACCCGAGAGGGACACCTTTATTGTCACACTATTAAGATATGACGTTTGATGCAATCAAAGTGTCTTTCAGGAATAGCAATAAGAGTTGATCTTACGGTCAAAGGCGTAATGACTACGTCCTACAAATATTGGGTATGTCCATCACGTCATTCTCCCAATGACATGACTCCATTGTCAACTTACATCAATGTCACATGATCGGGAAACCTCGATCATCAATTGCCCAATGAACTAGTTAGATAGAGGCTACTAGGGACCTGGTTGTTTATCTACCACACGTGTATTAATGTTTCCGCTTAATACAGTTATAGCATGGTATAAAACATATAATGAACAATTGAGATATGACGAATAAATTATCTTTATTAATTGCCTCTAGGGCATATCTCCTTCAGTCTCCCACTTGCACTAGAGTAACACTTAATCTAGTTTACAACTTGGTAAAAGCTCAACACGCATAGCAACTTGGTCCATGCTTGTCTCGTGGAAGAGGAATACAGTCAACAGATCTCACAGATTGAGACATATACGTGCTTTGCAACACTTCTATGTCACCTAGTTTGACATCATCCCGTATCTTACGATGACGGTGAAATATATCTTAGTCGATGGAGTGAGACTCGAACCTTCGCATAGCATGGGCCTTAAAAGTCTAAGAGATCTATTAAGGGGAACCACATATGCTCGGAAACTGTTTAGTCCAATCACACTGGCTACTTCTGAAGTTGCCATATATTTCTATACCTATGTAGATTATGCGACAGTGCATCCGTATGCGACTTCGCAAGCTAACCATGTCTTTCTTCAAAATAAAGGACATCTCCTATATGAGATTTCTAGTCGTATGGATCAGTGTCATAACTTGCATCATCGTAACCGTTTTACGGCAAGTTGTCTTTCCACTCTTACCCTTTACCAGAAAACATATCTTTAGGGATCACAGACACTAAAGAATATACTTAACGTTTGTTCATTGATCCACACAAGGATCACTCTAGAACCCGTTCTTCAACCAAGAACTTGGGTCACACCAAGTCGAGCTTTCAGTCTGATAGAATCTATGTCTGAGGCATAGAGAATGTCGAATATCATTTTCTATCACTGAAAATGCCAAGATAAACTTAATATTTTGCCTAGTCATAAAAGCAAGAACCTTTTTCTTCGCTTGTTTTATTCTGAAACACTTCCGAATCTTAACTTAGGAAAATATTCCGACCTAATGTTATTAAGCCCCTTTTGATCTATACAATTATAGATCGGATGCCTAATAGTCCTAACTTCATTCATAGAAAATTTAATCACTTAAATAATCCTTTATATCTTACTAGAGGATCTGTATCATTCTCAATATGTCGTTACATATAAAATCATGAATGACACCTAGCTCCCACTCAAATATGCCTTCCACATATAAGATCAAGAAAAGCTACTTAGCTCCCACTCACTTCTTTGCAAATGCAAGTTTCTTCAACTATTTTGGACAACTCCAAAATCCTTTGATCACATCATCAAAGTGAAGATTCCAGCTCCGATATGCTTGCTTCAGCCCATGAATGGACAGCTGAAGTTTGCATACATGTTTAGCATCCTCAGGATCACCAAACCATTTCATTGTACTAATTACAACTCTTTCTTAATGATACCATTAAGAAACATGGTTTCCTTATCCATCTATCAATTTCTCAATTTGAAATTATAGTAATTGCTAAACGACCCCGAATAGATTTAGGCTTCGCCACTTGAGACAAAATCTCGTTGTGGTCAACTTTTGAATCTGTCGGAACTGTTTCACGACAAATCGATCCTTATCAGTGTCTACTCTCTCATAAAATTCCATATTCTATTAACAGCTTAGATGCCATCAAGAAGATCTCCCAAGTCATTACCTAGTAATTGTACATGGATTTTATCTCGGATCATATATGACTCATAGCCTTTTCTCGGACGTAGGTCTACCATCTCTTCTTCGTAGTTCGTAGGTCTGTCATATTCCATTAACATGACCTTCATAACAAGATTGTCGTACCACACAGTGTGAAACACAACCTCGTACACCTAGTTAGTATGAGCTCAGAGCATCATGATCTTTATTGATAAGGGGTGGCCCGATCTTCTCAGTGAGCGGTGGGTAGATGGATGATGGTGGAAGATAACTTGCGAGAATCCGACGAACTCTCCGGCTGTTCCCCCGTTGCCAATGCAACAGCTCTTCAACCCAATGGATATTCGCGACGCCTCACACCGATGCAACGTAGCCGCCGACCACGAAGCGGTTTTGCAATCTACTAATTCCCAGTGGAACAACAGATCACACTCAAACTTCGGATAATAATCTCCAGAGCGCAACACAGTGGAGAGGTTGAATTCCTGAGCGCAACACAGAGGAACTCGAATATAGATGAATGCTTAGCAATCCAATCTAGGGTTTATGTTTAAACGTGGTCTAAACCTAAAAGCCACGAAATTACAAGCCTTATAAAGGCTGCTGGACGTCCAACATTGTGTTGGAGTCAAAACCTAACTTTCCTAACTTTAACGGACTCTGTTTGGAAACAGGCAGAAAACAACTCGTGACTTGTTGCGGTCACCGCGCCCAGTCCGAGCCGAACCGGGGCATGGGGCCGGACCCATTGGAAAGCCCTTCAAATTGCCTTTTCAGATTGTGCTTCTTTGCTCTATTTGGAGTCCGTATAAAGAATCCACGTCCGTTTCAAATTCAGGACTTCTGTCAGTCCGAACCGAATCTGAACAAATCTTGAATCCGAATTGGAAAGGATCTTTCTTTGTTTGCAGCATCCCTTCTTCGCGTGATGGCTCCACTTCCTCCCTCGCCTCCCTCGTGCTAGCCACCTTGATGTTTTTCAACAGCCTCCATTCCTTGCCCACATCTTCTTCTCCATTCGCCATTATCTCCATTAACTCAAACCTAATGATACATAAACATAATAACTTAGGCAGTATAACATTCTTATAATTCATGGTATCATATCCAACTAGGAATGAGTTCACCTTATAATAATCATCGATCATGTTTAATATTTCCTTCCAACTTAAACATGGATAATCATCATAATCCATAGATATATCCTCATCATCCTCCCTTTCTTCAAGAAAAGCCGTCCGCGGCTTTGGATAAGCTGAAAGTGGAAGAAACAAAAAGAACAACGTGTACGCAAAGTATATGTATATGTAGCAGGTTGTATCATGTTTGTAAATAGTATGAATATTCTCAAATGACAAAATGCAACTAAAATTGCAAGCATAGCACATATAATTGTCATAATGGAACCAAGAAAATCTTAGCAATAAGCAATCAGAATTGCAAGTATAAGTGAAGTTCATAGAATCATGATCAAAATGATAGACACAAATATATAAAATCTTATGATTCAGTATTAAATCCAGTGTCCTCACAGAAGATCGGTGATCAAATTTCATGCTATCATGGCAAAACCAGTTCAACATATGCAAATTTGTTGGATACCACATTTTACATGCGCTACTCTGATATTTAGCACAAAGTAATGACCATGCAGTAGCACAATTAATTATAAGTCCATGATCATTAATCCCGGTATTGAAGATGCAACTCAAATTGCAGATATAAGTGAAGTATAAGTCAGTTTGGGACAAACACAACGTATGTGCATACGCATATTCAAATCTGGCAAGATCAGAATAGTTCAACAAAGGTGAAGCTACCTTTGTTCGCTGTAATACATCAACTAGACTAGAATATAGCACATTATCATGAGAATTAGGTATCGTCCCAAAACAAAAAGATTCCGGCACATAGAATATATGACTGAGAACAGCATGTTTGAGTTCAGCAATTTTATCATAGGTAATGCATATGTGATCCACCAAAAAATTCTCGTTCATGCTATAGTCACCAATTAAATAGAATCGAAAACAATTGGCATATGTGCTAGAATTTACATATGAAATTTCAGAAATCTTATTCATAGCACAACTCATGGTAAGAGGTTTTTCTAGCATGATATAATACAAAACATTAGTCGGTGGTATTTCAGCAAGGATCTCTTTATGTGTAATCAGTACCACATGATCAAAATTTGAATTCAGCAAGTTATCACATGGTTCGGAAATATGTTTGCATATCAAATCACAAGAATCATCCAGTAAAGAATTATACTCACAAAGTGGCGCGCTTGCTGGCAGCAGCTCCAAATCAGTACCTATGTCAATGGCAATCTCCTCAGATGTAGTAGGTACTGGAACATCTTCGTCTTGCGGTGATGCAGGTTGTAGACTTGACGGCTCCCTTTCTTTAAAAGCAACCTGCATATCATAAGAAACAACACTAGAAGTAGAGATAGTTACATTAGCAGAAATATCCTCACATGTCCTATCATCTACTACACTCATGTTGTATTGTTCTCTCATACTCTCAAAGTGTATGCACTCAACCGCACGTGTAGTGGAATCACACAGCTCACTTTTTATAACACTCTCACTCAACTTGGCTATGTGGCGCTCATTCTCACATGGGTTTTGATGCAGAAGTAGCTCAACAGTTTTCAGATTCGGACACTCCACAACCATGCTCTTGTTCGTTTTTGACATTAAAAACTCTTTCCTCTTTTCCTTCCGAACAAGATGAAATGCATGAAAATCGTCTTCAGGTGTAGGTTGTAAGTATCTCTTCCTCATGTTCCAAATGATGGACAAACCATCAACACCTCGTGGACAACTTGCTTTAAATTGTCTCCACCACAGTGCTCCCAACATGATGTGACAAGAATCAAGTGCCACAGGAGATATATCACATACCACAACCTCGGTGTGCTGTCCTATGGTAATAGGAACCTCAGCCTGGTGTGAAATTTGGAGTGCACCATACGCAGAAGCTAGGAAATAAGGCTCTGAAAGGTAACATGTACTAAGCTGCAACTTTTCAACGACTTCAATGCTGACTAAATTAATAGACGAGAATCTCTCAATGGTTACAGCAGCAACTCGTCCACAAATAATGGCATTGAAGTGGAACAGACCGTTTCCTTGGATTGGACGACTTTCTTCTTTCCAAAAGGCTGCACTGTGTTGATTTATTTAGCAAGCAATATCTACATGCATATTTGGCCAAGTGGAGTTGGAGGCTGATTTGCATAAAAGCCAATTTTGTCCTATCATTTATAAAACATCTTTTCATCTTAGACAAAGAGTACCACTGATAGACATCAGTGAACACCTTTGACAACAAAGAGTACCACCGATAGACATCGGTGAACAACTTTGAAAACTACTCGCAACGAGCACCACCGATAGACATCAGTGAGCTCCCAAACCCTTGATCACCCATCAAATTTTATTAAGAAATTGGGATGCGGAGATCTTCAACATCTGCCCTGTCTAGTCGCTCAAATTGTCCGTAACCGGGGACACGGCTAAGCATACTTAGTTTTTAACTCTCGAGAGATTGTGCACTTTCACCACAAGACCCAATCATTCCCTCCTCCATGTGACCCAATTATGAAATGGAAAAGAGAAGACCGAGACGAGACCTTTCGGAAGCAATTCCCCAAAATCATACGGCGAACCCATCCCCACCTATCATCCCCTACATCTGCTGGTCACGTGAATTTCGGGGTCTCACAACTTATATGGTCAAGACAGAGCCCATATGACATGTGGCTGCACGGTAAGCTTCTAAACAAGGTGCGTCTACAATCTCTTTAAGCCTGAGTGACTTTCCATAATTGTGCGCTTCCACCAAGGGCGATTACCATAGACATGGACCCCCTGAGTAGCTACCCACCATGGTTCTCCAACCAGCACCCAGGTGGTTCATTAATTAACTTCATTAATTTTTCCACTATCCAACTAATCAAAACATTTTTCATAGCTTGGCTAAGCATTCTACCAAGTTCCATGCTACTAAGCTCAGGGTGGGGGATAGCTACACCCTACATAGGAGCATAGCATAATATAGTAACCGCACACAAACCTAGCATGCATACTACATAAAATACTACTATGCAATATAATAAAAATAGTAGGAGTTTTATGAGTGTCACTTGCCTTTTGAAAGTTGTCGTTTCTCACGCTCTCTTTGACGAATACTGTTTCACTCCGTTCAATCTATATGAGGAAAGAGAAGTACAATAAACAAACAATTCGTACAAAACACATAACACATATAAGCAAACGTCACAATAATGTATTCATCAATGATTGTTTTAGTTCATTTATTTTATGGTCAAGTCTTGTAACGCCCCAAATTTTGGAAGCAAGAAAAACTTAATTGTAAAAGACCCAAAATTTAGGGCCATCAAAAACTTTTTGAAATGTCTTGTTAATGGATGTGTGTTGCTCTTGTTTGCTCTGTTTGCCATGTTATGGTTTGTGTTTGTGTTGGTAACATCTCTAATTATCAACCTTGGAAACTCTTCCTAGTGTAATATGACCTCTGAGATAAATGCTTAGATAAATGAAACAGTCCATATATCTTCTCCTATCTTCTTTTTAACAAAACTCTATTTACTATAATTTTAGCAACTACTCAAAGATCTTTTATTTGAGAAAATAAAAGTATTTCCAAAACTATATGTTTGCAAAACTACAAAGGATCATATAGTGGGTCCTGATATATTTTGAGTTTAATGTGTTGCTAGTCTTAGCAACTTTCATTCCAAAAACTCCTAATTTATTATCTCTTTGGAAACTATTACTAGGAAGTGGTTTAACCTCCTTTCTTCAAAATCTTGTCATTATTGTATTGATCACCACCCCCCCAAATATATTGGTTTTATCTTAAAGTATGGTTGTTTATCTAATTGTATGTGTGTTTGACCTATTTGATATGTGCTTAAATTGTTTGCCTTGAGTTTGTATTCCTATGAGTGACTTGTGGTTATGTTTGTATTAAGTGAATGTTTATTGTTTGGATTGGAGTAATATAGATTTGTTTGATGGTTTTGTATGCTTGTGACTTGTTTATCTCCTTTTAAATTGGTTGTGTCAAAATTATCTCCAAGCAAGTAATCTTCAAATGTCACATAGCTATCTTCACCCCTGTTAACTTTTAGCCTTTCTAGAGCATAACATTTAGGGTTTATTTAATTGAATTTGGAAATGCAACTCACCTAAGATGACCCTCATCATCTCTACTATCCATCCATAACCTTATTTAAAATATTCAAAAATATTTGATCACTAATTCTTGCTTGTTTTGTGTGTTCATTATAAGGTGACCATATCTTGTTTATAACTTAGCAATTTGCCATTTTTGTATCTAGAGGTTGTTGAACCCTTTTTACCTCATCTCTTAAGCCAAATCCTGCACCTATGCCCCTTCTAATCAAATCATCTTGTATCTTAATTTTCTTGTCATGGGATTGACTAATCCATCTTTGCAAAGAGACCTAGTCTAATCAGCCCTAAAACCATCTAAGACTAAACCTACACCCCCCTCCCCAAAACCTTGTTTTTGGACAGGCCCATACCACTCCCACACATCCTGGACCCTTTGACCTTGCCCCTGGCCAACCCTAGTCTGCCTTCCTTTTTGTCTTTTTCCTTGTGGCATTTTCTCGAGCACCCTGGGGGCAGGAGAAGCCACCCCATTACTCCACCCCCTCCAACGGTGCGGCAACGTCCACTAGCCTCCAAGACGAGCCCCTGCGCCCTCATGATGGTCTCCACCGCCTCCCCGAGCCAATCCCGCAGCCCCTGCCCTCTCTCTCCCTTGCCATGCCCGTGAGCATTGCAAACCGGCCACCCTCCCTAGTTAAGTGACCGAGACCCCCTCTGCCCCTCTTACCTTGCCCATTCGCACCCCCCTACACTCACTCCACCATCCCGTGCAACCTCTCGTGCCCTCTCCCCCTCTTCTGCCCTAGAACACGCGAAGATCGTCGCAAGGCCCGAACTCTTGCGAGCAAGCTCCCCACTGCTCCCGACCATCTCTTCTCCCTCTCTTTGCACTGCCTCGTTCCCCTCCCCGTGGGCTACCTCTTTGACATCGTCGTCGGTGTGCAGGTTCACCAGAGCCACCGCAGCCTCGCTGTGCCCGAGTCGGGCGCCTTTGACGCCGCCGATGAAGTAGAGCACCGCGGGAAGATGTCGCGCCATCCCCGGACTGCCCCGACCCTTCGCGACCTCCTCCACCCCTCCTTGTCTCCTCCCGGAGCCCCTTGGTGAGCTAATCGAGGCCCTGGCCGAAGCTTGGCCCTCCCTCTCTTTCCCCTGCGTCTGGAGGTGGAAGACGAGCAGGAACCGTCGATCTCTTGATCAACGGCCAGGTTTTGAACCTCCTGGATCTGTTTCCAGCTGTTGGATCTCAGATCCACGGTGGCGTACCACCTCTGGCGCGCGCGCGGCGGAGTGGGCCGGCCCAGCTCGCGCGACGCGGCCCGCGCTAGATCCAGCCCGTCTGTTGTTTGTTTTTCCGGTTAAGCTTTTCCTGTTTAAATTTCCAGAAAACAACTGCCTAGCTTTAATTCATTTGTGGGAGATCTTTTTTTCCAAATTGAGTGATTCAATTTTTTTTAGCTTCCTGTGTGTTTTCCTAACCATGTGGAACTGGCCTCTTACCAAAATATGTTTTCATGTGTGTGCTAGGCCTGATCTAGTAAAAAGTATCTTTTTCACGATTTAGTAAATAACTTGAGTTTTATAGATCCAAATATTGTAAACTTTGGTTCTATGGAAAGCCTCGAAGAATACCTACCTAGATCTATAAGTCTTGCATGCAGGAGATGTGTATAAGTAAATTTATATCATGTTTAAGATTGACACCAGTACCACTTTGGGGATTTTTAATTCTGTATTAAAAATACGTTTTGGATTAAATCCAATTGCATGTGGTAGATATAAGTAGTACCTATCATGTCCTAGCTTGGTAGAATTTTACAGCTTATATTTTGCACATGGTGAATCATATTCTAAAACAGTGGGTTATTACACTTTAAAATGGAGATTCTTATTTTCTGTTAATTGCTTGTGTCTAGTTTAAATTGTTTATGCTAGATATGTGTGTGCAAATGGTTAAGGAGTATTGTTGTTAGATACTTATATGTTTTCCTAAACAAGCAGAGCTGGATTTGTTAAAAAATAATTTGTCTTTCATGCGGTACTAAATAGTTAGTAAAATGCATGTTTGCCACTTAAAATAAGATAACTTGAGCTAGGAATGTCCAAATGAAGTGAATCAATTTTCTACAGAGAGATAAAATCCATACCTACCCATAAAAATTAATCTTGCATGCAGGAGCTTCCTAAAACTAAAACTATAATCATTATGGTTTTGAGTCCAGTAGCATTTGTATGATTTTTAACTCCTGTTTAGTAATAGCTTTTGATGCAAATCCAATTTTCATAGCTTCCTATAGTTACTAGGGGTACTGTGGTAGAAGGATTTAATTTTATGAACATTATTTTAATAGTTATGCATTTTCTTCCAAAACATGACATGTGCAACTAGGGTTTTGTATTAAAGTATCTCCCCGTTTTACTTAAATTGTTATGTGTTCTTGTGTTTAATAAATTGTGAGTCCGGAACCTTAAGTTGACCTTTAATAGCCTGTTTGAACTTCCTAAAAGTACTGTGGTGCATGTCACTTTGAAATTCAACATAATTCATCTTGTTCCCTAGGGGTTACATTAATTCTAATTGTGTGTTATGCATGTGAATGTTGTTCGGTGTTTAGTACTATCCAGTAGTTGGTTGTGCTTGGTAATACTTGCTGTACGGTTCAATTACTTTAGATTTTTCAACACTTGGTTAATGTGTGATTGTTTGGTTTCATTGTTGAAATGGCCTTGCTTGTAGTGTCTTATTAAATAACCCTAATGCACCTTTTTAACTCCTAGTCAATAACTTGTGTGAGCAGTGGTGTTAACTTTTGTTGGTTGATTAACTACTTTTTAGTGTGTGCTAGTAACATGCTTTCATGTGAGTGTGCTTAATGCTAGTGATAATGCTTGCATAATAATATACTTTTGTCTGAAGTACTTTCTTAACTATTAAAATACTTTTGTCTGGAGTATTTCCTAAACTAATATAACAACCACCGTTACCTAATCTAATAACCCTAAGAGGTGTTTAGGTTAAGTGTGTAGTTAGAACTACCTTCTTAACAATTAGGGTTGTTGTGTTTATTTTATTAGGTGTGTTCATTGTGTGTGTTCGCTATATGGACCTGTTGCTTGTTGTTGTTTAACTAAGTGAATTGCTTGCTTATGTTTGTAGCTTAGTGTCTTGTGCAATGCTTGCTGTTTGTTATGTCCTTGTGGCATGTCTTGAATTTTGAGTGTTGTTCTTTTCCTGTTTGCGACGTTAGATACGTTCGGGAAGGAACTGGACGTGAGGAGAGAACCTGAAGAACGTCAAGATCAAGACCAAGGACATATTGCTGAGCCAGGCAAGCCACCTCACCACTATAAATCCCACTATTTACCAAGCATGTTTTGTTTTCAAAATAAAATAATGCATGCTTTACTTCTTTTGTGGTACCTTGCCACCCAAAACTATTTTACAAAATATTGTTTGGCCAAAGCTATCTACTAGATTATAATAGGTGTTATGAAGATAAGTATTCACTTTAGTCACCTTGTTGTTGAAGGAGCTATAAAGAAAATCATATTTTATCTAGTAGTATATCTTTATATTCTTTCCTCAAAATCTTAAGATGGGAGCCTGGTTTTGGTAAAGTGTTTTCGGAAGAAAAACCCGAGTTGCTGGGAGCAATCGGTGAGCAAGTGTTTTATAAAACCCGAGTTGCTGGGAGCAATCGGAGATGTTTACGAAAACCCGAGCTGTTGGGAACAGTCGGAGGTGGAGATGTTTTTGAAAAACAAAGTACTGCCCTAGCAGCCGCCCGAACAATTCACCCGTGCAACCACATTACCTGACATGGGTAGGGCTTAGCCGGAAGCTTGTCTGTTTTTGTAACACCCCAAGCCAAGCATGCACTTGGGATGCTACCACATTCATAACTTTTGAAAATAATCAAGTCTTTTTAGGAAAATTCGTCAGAGCCTCCTTTGTTTTAGAGGCATCCATGATAGACAATAATCAAACAGAAGCACGATGAGGTAACATAAGAATATAATTGACGCAAAGTTCATCCATAATTAACTCTCAAACAACTCATCTTCTTAAGGCAAACAGCCAAAAGCATTAACGACAACCAAACTTCCAAAAGACTTAAAAAATGTTTATGAAAAGTATAACCCCTAACATTCATATGCAAAGATCCAACATAAGGTGATAAATGTGTGAATTGTGAAGTGGTGAAGGTGCTACTCCCAAATCTTACCATGCATGACATCCTCAAGTTTTACCTAAAAACATGGAAGCAACAAGGGTGAGTACAAAGACTCAACAAGTTCATAAACAAATAGTAAAACTTACATAAATCAAAACACCAATCCATCATTTAACATCATTTATTTATCAACATTCATAGAGATGTCCTACATGCCTATATGCTCATCTCATCTCATTGCGGATACCGGTATCGCTTGAGTGGACACCCGTCGGCATCCACTCACTCCAACTCGTGGAGGGTGCTTCCAATGTGGGTCGCAACCCATCGAAGGAAGTCTCATTGTGCCCACCGAAGTAGGTCACTTTAACATTATCATCATCATGGGTATGCAAATATGCATAATGTGCACATGTCATCTTCATAATCATTATCATTTTCATCATGGAAATATCATATACATAAAGGCAAGCTTTTAAATAAACCAAGTGAAGAGAGGTATGCAAAATTCACTATCCATTGTGAACTTGCCTCAACCGCGTGGCATAAATTGTAAGCTGTAGGGTCCGAACCGGAAGTACCAGCACCTGATATTCAAACATATTTCACACTCAATACACAACATTACTTTAAAAGCATTCACGAAAATATTGAATCGCTCCTAAGCTGCAGAACCATATCATTAACATTCATAAACTTCAGAATTGCTATAAATTCTGTCAAAACAGTACAGACCACTAAGTATGTTCATAAGAATTAATTTTCTACACGAAAACGTGCAACCAAATGGTGGTCTAAGAACAATCAAACATTCTCCCCAGTTTTTATATTTTGGCCATGATTTAATTCGAAATATAAAAAGACCTAAAGTTGCAAAGAAAGTCACCGTGTGCAGAAAATATTCAGTTCTGGACTGAACAATAAAGTGGTCGCTGCGGGCAAACCGTTCGACCAAAATGCGCGAATGAAAATACTATGGAAAGCCTGAAACGAGACCTACAACTTTCGTTCAGATTCTAACTCGAAATTACAGACATAACGACCCAGAAATTAATGTCCAAGATCAGTGCTTAAAGCAATAGCTAGAACATCACAACTAGCTACAACCTACTGTTCAGATCGGAGCAGCACGTCTATAGCAGGTACTTGATAAATTATACGATCTGTCCCAGGTAATCTAGCTCCCTTTATACATCCATTAAACTAGTACGTAAGCAGCAACGTCAAAGCACTAGGAGGATCACTCGCACTACTCGAACATGGTGACAACCAAGAAGCATCGATGGTTAGCACTCACCACGGCTAGCTTGCAGTTTCCTTGACAGATAGCGGCGGCGGACTGGAGGACATCAGCGTTAGGTAAAATTAGGGCAAGGATGTGGCGGCGATAACCTCCCTCAACCACACTAAAAGGCCAAAGAATGTGGGCAGTACCAGTCCGGCTCAGGTACAAGAAGCCCAGCCCAACCCGTTTCTCTCTATCCCCAAGTTACAAAGTAAAACAAAGGCGGCTATTTTTAGATCAACACGATTTTGATCAGAGCCAAGAGATCAAGTGCTCTTACACAGTACTTTTATTGCTTTTGTTTTCCTGTATAACTTCCCATATCCAAATCATATTTCAAATATCGTCAAAGGACTTTATTTTCTACACGATTAAATAGGCACACAAATAATTGGCATAAAAATTTGGGGTATTACAGTTTTAGTATTGGGGCTCTCACACTTTCTATAGGGGCTGGGCCCCTGAAGCCGGGTTGTCGTCTGGACGAGGCAATACACATGCGGGACTCGCGCCGGAACGATTACGGCGGGTCTCCTGACGTGGCGGTGTGGCGGCCTAAGAGAGACCAGGGGTCTAGTGGAGCACACGGTGCCGGGGAGAACAAACCCACCGGGAGGCCCCGATACTAGGGTGGACATAGTGGAAAGTTTTGATCGCGTTATCCGGACCCCCGCATACGGTCGTATGACGGGCCGTGGCAGACACGGCGGAATGACCGTTTGGTGTGGGTAAAGTGTGCAACCTCTGCAGAGTGTAAATCTATTCGAATAGCCGAGTCCTCGGTCATGGACGGTTGGAAAGGCCACTGATCTAGGCGTATGGGCAATTTTTAAGTTTTCAAAAGAAAATGGTTTCGGTGGAAACAAGGAGGCGTCAAGGAGGTACCTGGGAGGTACGGAGTTGGGAGAAGATGGTTGGTCTCGGGGAGACAATCAGTCCGATCTCAAGGAAAGAAAAAGGGGTATCCCCATCCTAGTGTTTGTGAAAAGTTTTACAAAAGAGTTTTCAAAACGTGGAAATAGTACATGCTATTTCTACAAGAGAGATTTCTATCTCTAAATGTTTTCTTGAACAAAGATATAGAGATGTCGTATTCTCTGTGTCAAAAGCAACTTTGCGAAAACTAAACCCTATAGTTGTAAATAACAGCTATCCCAGTTTTCGAAAACACTTTTATTGCATTACCATGAAAACTTAAGCCTAGAGGTGGTTTTGCGAGTACGTAAATGTACTCATATGGCTGTGTCCCTGGATATTCAAACGTCCAGATTACAACGAGGAGATGTACGATGAGGATGAGAAGGACGCCGACGACTACGCCAGCTGAGTGTCACCGGTCAACTGCTCTGTGGGAATGCGTCTGGTTGTGACGAGGGCCGACGCTAGCCGAAAGCTTCCGCTATATCGCAGTTAATTCCGTCTTGTGTGACGATGATTGCAGACTTGGTCATGTGACCACCTATTTATGTAAGTCTTGTATTATTCGTTTTGAATGATGTAACTTTGTATACCATGTTGGTTATGTGATCGCGATGCACTGATCATTGGGATCGTGATCTGTTTACATAACGTGGGCATCTCGGACTGGTAGTCTGAGGGGTCCTTACAGACTTGGTATCAGAGCCATCGTTGACCTTAGGAGACCTTAGTTAGCATGGCCGTTAGCTTAGGATGGAAATATTTTGCTAAAACCTATTTCTACCGAAATCTATTTTCTTCTAGGTAAGCCTAGTATGGTTTCCACTCCTCACCTATTCTGAAAAATATCTTGATCTTACCTCTCTAATTTCAAAGTGTTTCAAAAGAGTTTTCTCTACTCTCTTGTCCCTATTCAAAACTTGTTTATGCTCGACGATGGACCCAAGTGAGACCTAAGTAGCTAGAGCCAAGACGGAGACAAGAGCCATCAGATGCACAGTTTGCGAGACCCAGATCATTGAAGGCAACAAAGAAAGGATCACCTTCGCTCCCTTGACTCAACCCTAACAATGTTACTCCATCAACAACCTCAAGAATCTCAAGCTTTTCGGCAAGAGCCCAAGGTGATCAAATGAGGACTTCAGCAACCATGTCACACCAAACCCCATAGGATGAAGCAGGGTATGACCCTTAGTTGGATTACCCGACTATCACGATTGTTGAGTGCCCTTTTGGTACTATAGGTGTTTCGTGTGTTGTTTTGCTGGTATGCTTTCTACTTGTATGTGTCTTGTTTGTGTGTTTATTGTTGGTGTGTTGTTTTCTGGTATGTTTCACAAGCACGCCTTGTAGGCACCACATATTAGACACTTACTTCCCTTTTGTTTGAACACCTTTTTGCCTCTACACAAAAACTTGTTTGGCCTTTCGGCCCATAGATGCACCGTGATGCATGTCAAAACCTACTTAGAAAACCCCTCTGAAATGTTTTCCCTCTGCTCTAAACTTTAACTTCTGAGAGCTTTTAACCGCACCTGATGTAGAAGGCCATCCGGAAAAAGGCCCATCCCCGTGATGTGACGAGCCTTGCCTAGTTTAATTAACTTTTCAAATTACCAGTATACCATCACTAACTTAACGTATCTAGCTTCAGAGTAACCTCTAACACCAGTTTGTCTTGTTGCTAACAAACTAACTTCCTCAAGACCTACAAACCGAGACAAGAAAAGAGGTGCCAATAGGACTCTCACCTACCGATGGCAACAAGAAGGACTAGAAGATCGGCAAGAGCCACTGCTTTTTGGAAGATTTTGTGAAGCCCTGAAACCTGGACGTACAAAGGAGATCGACGTCAGCAACAACGAAGACATCAAGCACGGAAGATCGTCTACATGAAGACGTACCACGATGCTAGAGTCATCAGTGCCTTCTACGCACCAACCTCATTAACTCAACTGACCCCGACTAGAGTAATAGAAAGAAGTACTTATCTTTTGGGCTAACTTTGATCCTACTAACCTCTAAAGACTTAGCGAAGCATCATGAAGCCCAAGAACCAAGGAAGTCTTCATCAACTCTCTTCGTCTGCTAAACCGATGGTGGGTGCAATAGAAGACGTCATATCCAGCAAGACGCCAAGAACGACGGAAAGACCGAAGACCGCTCCAGTTGAAGAAATTGACCCAAGCTAGATCTGACGCTATTAGTGGTTTGTAACCCCCTTTGTCTTTATAGGAAGGAACCCGGAGAGAGTCAAGTCTACGGACCTGGCACCCCTGTGAGGCTTGAAAACGGTTGACGTGTGTTTATCTACTAACCCCTCAAGACGACAATATCATGACAAGTGGCTACATCAACCCCAAGCACCGAGGAGCTACGACCAAGAGGAAGATCGTCATGATACTCAAGACCAACTACACCTTGAAGCCGACATCAACTTTTACCATCAACATTAACCCTTCAAGGCCCCTTGTTAAGGGGGGAAGACATCTGCTAGTTTTATTAGAGAGTATTGACAAGTTTTTATTTGCACCCCAACCCGGGAGTATTTGAAGTCAACTCAACAAGAACTCTGCATCAGCATCAACCATCATTTCAACACCTTCAGCAAAGGCCCAAGTCATACAGAAGAAATCAGACGCCGCATCGACAAGGAAACCTTAGTCAAGAATCAACAACCTCGGAATATGAAGAATCATCAAACCCCCTAACCTTGCACCCTCTGAGTACCCGCTTAGGAATCTCGGGACGAGATTCTTTTAAGGGGGGAAGGTCTGTAACGCCCCAAATTTTGGAAGCAAGAAAAACTTAATTATAAAAGACCCATAATTTAGGGCCGTCAAAAACTTTTTGAAATGTCTTGTTAATGGATGTGTGTTGCTCTTGTTTGCTTTGTTTGCCATGTTATGGTTTGTGTTTGTGTTGGTAACATCTCTAATTATCAACCTTGGAAACTCTTCGTAGTGTAATATGACCTCTGAGATAAATGCTTTGATAAATGAAACAGTCCATATATCTTCTCCTATCTTCTTTTTAACAAAACTCTATTTACTATAATTTTAGCAACTACTCAAAGATCTTTTATTTGAGAAAATAAAAGTATTTCCAAAACTATATGTTTGCAAAACTACAAAGGATAATATAGTGGGTCCTGATATATTTTGAGTTTAATGTGTTGCTAGTCTTAGCAACTTTCATTCCAAAAACTCCTAATTTATTATCTCTTTGGAAACTATTACTAGGAAGTGGTTTAACCTCCTTTCTTCAAAATCTTGTCATTATTGTATTGATCACACCCCCCCCCCCAAATATATTGGTTTTATCTTAAAGTATGGTTGTTTATCTAATTGTATGTGTGTTTGACCTATTTGATATGTGCTTAAATTGTTTGCCTTGAGTTTGTATTCCTATGAGTGACTTGTGGCTATGTTTGTATTAAGTGAATGTTTATTGTTTGGATTGGAGTAATATAGATTTGTTTGATGGTTTTGTATGCTTGTGACTTGTTTATCTCCTTTTAAATTGGTTGTGTCAAAATTATCTCCAAGCAAGTAATCTTCAAATGTCACATAGCTATCTTCACCCCTGTTAACTTTTAGCCTTTCTAGAGCATAACATTTAGGGTTTATTTAATTGAATTTGGAAATGCAACTCACCTAACATGACCCTCATCATCTCTACTATCCATCCATACCTTTATTTAAAATATTCAAAAATATTTGATCACTAATTCTTGCTTGTTTTGTGTGTTCATTATAACGTGACCATATCATGTTTATAACTTAGCAATTTGCCATTTTTGTATCTAGAGGTTGTTGAACCCTTTTTACCTCATCTCTTAAGCCAAACCCTGCACCTATGCCCCTTCTAATCAAATCATCTTGTATCTTAATTTTCTTGTCATGGGATTGACTAATCCATCTTTGCAAAGAGACCTAGTCTAATCAGCCCTAAAACCATCTAAGACTAAACCTACACCCCCTCCCCAAAACCTTGTTTTTGGACAGGCCCATACCACTCCCACGCCTCCTGGACCCTTTGACCTTGCCCCTGGCCAACCCTAGTCTGCCTTCCTTTTTGTCCTTTTCCTGGTGGCATTTTCTCGAGCACCCTGGGGGCAGGAGAAGCCACCCCATTACTCCACCTCCTCCAACAGTGCTGCGACGTCCACTAGCCTCCAAGACGAGCCCCTGTGCCCTCATGATGGTCTCCACCGCCTCCCCGAGCCAATCCCGCAGCCCCTGCCCTCTCTCTCCCTTGCCATGCCCGTGAGCATTGCAAACCGGCCACCCTCCCTAGTTAAGTGACCGAGACCCCCTCTGCCCCTCTTACCTTGCCCATTCGCACCCCCCTACACTCACTCCACCATCCCGTGCAACCTCTCGTGCCCTCTCCCCCTCTTCTGCCCTGGAACACGCGAAGATCGTCGCAAGGCCCGAACTCTTGCGAGCAAGCTCCCCACTGCTCCCGACCATCTCTTCTCCCTCTCTTTGCACTGCCTCGTTCCCCTCCCCGTGGGCTACCTCTTTGACATCGTCGTCGGTGTGCAGGTTCACCGGAGCCACCGCAGCCTCGCCGTGCCCGAGTCGGGCGCCTTTGACGCCGCCGATGAAGTAGAGCACCGCGGGAAGATGTCGCGCCATCCCCGGACTAACCCGACCCTCCGCGACCTCCTCCACCCCTCCTTGTCTCTTCCCGGAGCCCCTTGGTGAGCTAATCGAGGCCCTGGCCGAAGCTTGGCCCTCCCTCTCTTTCCCCTGCGTCTCGAGGTGGAAGACGAACAGGAACCGTCGATCTCTTGATCAACGGCCAGGTTTTGAACCTCCTGGATCTGTTTCCAGCCGTTGGATCTCAGATCCACGGTGGCGTACCGCCTCTGGCACGCGCGCGGCGGAGTGGGCCGGCCCAGCTCGCGTGACGCGGCCCGCGCAAGATCCAGCCCGTCTGTTGTTTGTTTTTCCGGTTAAGCTTTTCCTGTTTAAATTTCTAGAAAACAACTGCCTAGCTTTAATTCATTTCTGGGAGATCTGTTTGTCCAAATTGAGTGATTCAAATTTTGTTAGCTTCCTGTGTGTTTTCCAAACCATGTGGAACTGGCCTCTTGCAAAAAATATGTTTTCATGTGTCTGCTAGGCTTGATCTAGTAAAAAGTATCTTTTTCACGATTTAGTTAATAACTTGAGTTTTATAAATTCAAATATTGCAAACTTTGGTTCTATGGAAAGCCTAGAAGAATACCTACCTAGATATATAAGTCTTGCATGCAGGAGATTTGTATAAATAAAGTTATATCATGTTTAAGTTTGACACCAGTACCACTTTGGGGATTTTTAATTCTGTATTAAACATACGTTTTGGATTAAATCCAATTGCATGTGGTAGATATAAGTAGTAGCTATCATGTCCTAGATTGGTAGAATTTTACAGCTTATATTTCGCACATGGTGAATCATATTCTAAAACAGTGGGTTATTACACTTTAAAATGGAGATTCTTATTTTCTGTTAATTGCTTGTGTCTAGTTTAAATTGTTTATGCTAGATATGTGTGTGGAAATGGTTAAGGAGTATTGCTGTTAGATACTTATATGTTTTCCTAAACAAGCAGAGCTGGATTTGTTCAAAAATAATTTGTCTTTCATGCGGTACTAAATAGTTAGTAAAATGCATGTTTGCCACTTAAAATAAGATAACTTGAGCTAGGAATGTCCAAATGAAGTGAATCAAATTTCTACAGAGAGATAAAATCCATACCTACCCACACAAATTAATCTTGCATGCAGGAGCTTCCTAAAACTAAAACTATAATCATTATGGTTTTGAGTCCAGTAGCATTTGTATGATTTTTAACTCCTGTTTAGTAATAGCTTTTGATGCAAATCCAATTTTCATAGCTTCCTATAGTTACTAGGGGTACTGTGGTAGAAGTATTTAATTTTATGAACATTATTTTAATAGTTATGCATTTTCTCCCAAAACATGACATGTGCAACTAGGGTTTTGTATTAAAGTATCTCCCCGTTTTACTTAAATTGTTATGTGTCCTTGTGTTTAATAAATCGTGAGTCCAGAACCTTAAGTTGACCTTTAATAGCCTGTTTGAACTTCCTAAAAGTACTGTGGTGCATGTCACTTTGAAATTCAACATAATTCATCTTGTTCCCTAGGGGTTACATTAATTCTAATTGTGTGTTATGCATGTGAATGTTGTTCGGTGTTTAGTACTATCCAGTAGTTGGTTGTGCTTGGTAATACTTGCTGTACGGTTCAATTACTTTAGATTGTTTTCAACACTTGGTTAATGTGTGATTGTTTGGTTTCATTGTTGAAATGGCCTTGCTTGTAGTGTCTTATTAAATAACCCTAATGCACCTTTTTAACTCCTAGTCAATAACTTGTGTGAGCAGTGGTGTTAACTTTTGTTGGTTGATTAACTACTTATTAGTGTGTGCTAGTAACATGCTTTCATGTGAGTGTGCTTAATGCTAGTGATAATGCTTGCATAATAAGATACTTTTGTCTGAAGTACTTTCTTAACTATTAAAATACTTTTGTCTGGAGTATTTCCTGAACTAATATAACAACCACTGTTACCTAATCTAATAACCCTAAGAGGTGTTTAGCTTAAGTGTGTAGTTAGAACTACCTTCTTAACAATTAGGGTTGTTGTGTTTATTTTATTAGGTGTGTTCATTGTGTGTGTTCGCTATATGGACCTGTTGCTTGTTGTTGTTTAACTAAGTGAATTGCTTGCTTATGTTTGTAGCTTAGTGTCTTGTGCAATGCTTGATGTTTGTTATGTCCTTGTGGCATGTCTTGAATTTTGAGTGTTGTTCTTTTCCTGTTTGCGACGTTAGATACGTTCGGGAAGGAACTGGACGTGAGGAGAGAACCTGAGGAACGTCAAGACCAAGACCAAGGACATATTGCTGAGCCAGGCAAGCCACCTCACCACTATAAATCCCACTATTTACCAAGCATGTTTTGTTTTCAAAATAAAATAATGCATGCTTTACTTCTTTTGTGGTACCTTGCCACCCAAAACTATTTTACAAAATATTGTTTTGCCAAAGCTATCTACTAGATTATAATAGGTGTTATGAAGATAAGTATTCACTTTAGGCACCTTGTTGTTGAAGGAGCTATAAAGAAAATCATATTTTATCTAGTAGTATATATTTATATTCTTTCCTCAAAATCTTAAGATGGGAGCCTGGTTTTGGTAAAGTGTTTTCGGAAGAAAAACCCGAGTTGCTGGGAGCAATCGGTGAGCAAGTGTTTTATAAAACCCGAGTTGCTGGGAGCAATCGGAGATGTTTACGAAAACCCGAGCTGTTGGGAACAGTCGGAGGTGGAGATGTTTTTGAAAAACAAAGTACTGCCCTAGCAGCCGCCCGAACAATTCACCCGTGCAACCACATTACTTGACATGGGTAGGGCTTAGCCGGAAGCTTGTCTGTTTTAGTATTGGGGCTCTCACACTTTCTATAGGGGCTGGGCCCCTGAAGCCGGGTTGTTGTCTGGACGAGGCAATACACATGCGGGACTCGCGCCGGAACGATTACGGCGGGTCTCCTGACGTGGCGGTGTGGCGGCCTAAGAGAGACCAGGGGTGAAAGAGCATTTTCCCTCATGTGTGGTTTTGGTAATTAAATGACAATCTCTGTGGACTAATGTTTGCATTGAGATATCATTATAGATCTTGTCCATGGAAATAGTGGAGTTCATTTGTTGGACTCTTGAAGCTTATTTGATGACCAAGGTTCCATTTAAAGGTGTATATGATGGATGGTCATGTGTTGAGTGGAGCATATTGCAAGTATGTCTTGAAGATTCAAGACATCATATTAGTGAAGAAAGGTTGAGATGCGGAAGACCAAGAGAAGCTTTCTGGAAGAGATCCTATGCTTGGAGCTTGCTATGGATACATGAAGACGAAGCTTAGCGAGACTCTCCCATTATGGGTATGGGGGAGTATTTGAAGAAGTCTTCATCAAGCATGTGCTTGCACGCGCAATCAAGAAAGATGATCCACTTGAATAGATCAAGATAGTCATCATCTAGCTCAAGTGGAATGCTCAAGGCAAAGGTATGATCTTGATAGGTTTTCTTTTCTACCGGTCTCGCGTTGTTTTCGGGAGACCGGGTTATAGGATAGATAGGCGTACTATCAAGAGGGGCTCTCGAGTGAGTAACCTTATCGCATCGTTGTGGGGAGCTCAAACCTTTGCCTACTTGGCATATCATATTTCTTGTTTCTTATTTGGCTTTTATGCTTGTGAGGAATTAGAGCTTGGTTCATCTCCATGTCAAACTCTAGTTCTTTGGACACGGTCTTTCTTTGGAAAACTTGTTGTGTTTTATCCATGTGAGTATTTAGAGCTTGGTTCATTTCCATACTAAGCTCTAGTTCATCAAAAACGGATTTCATATGAATAACTTGTTGCGTTTTTTATATTGGAGGTTTTACCGGTTTACATGTTTTAGAAAAGTTTAACCTTTCCCCATTTGGTTTTATCCTCACATGATGTACTATGATGTTTCTATGCACATTCAAGTAGAGCTCGTTGTAACGATTCCAACGAGCCGAAAATCATCGAAAACGGAGTCAGGATGAAAAAGTTATTGCAGTTTTCGTTGTGCTGTTTCTGTCAGTTTTCAGGCACTCGGAATTTCCGATTCCGGACTGACCGGAATTTCCGGTTCGCGCAGTTTTTCTCGAAAAAGTGGCACTGGTTGGAACCGGAAATTCAGCTCGGAAATTTCACTTTTGGGCGGAATTTCCGGTCTAAATTCTGGGCGCAACGGCTATTTTTCCTGGAGGGGTATAAATACCCCTCCCCTTCTTCTTCCTTGCCCCAACCAAGGTAGCACAAATTTCCCCTCTCTCCGACTCCATTGTTGACCTTGGAAAGCTTGATTTCTCTCAATCCCTCCATTGTTTCTTCCATATTCTTTAGGGGAAGTTGAGAGGAGATCTAGATCTACAATCCTAACAATCCATCTCTCCTCTAAGTGAGGGGAACATAGTGGATCTAGATCTTGTAGTTCCTTTGTGGTTTTTCTTTTTGTTCTTCCTCTCTTCTCCCCCCATAAGCATTAGTTGCTTTTGGTGGGATTTGGGAGTGAAGGATTTGACTCCTTTGTGGTTTCCTTTGTTCTTCCTCTCTTATTCCCCCATAAGCATTTGTTGCTTTGTTGGAATTTGACAGTGAAGGACTTGAGCACTTCGTGTGCTCTTGCCATTGCATTTGCATCGGTTTGAGCCCTCCACGAGGATTCGTGGTTGTGATACTTGTGAGCTTGTTACTCTTGGGTCATTGGACCCTAGACGCCTTTTGTGGCCGGCCTTTTGTGGCCAAGACCTTTTGTGGTCACTTGGGAGCCCCCAATTAAGTTGTGGGTGTGTGCCTCAAGATTGTTGTACGGGATTCGATCTCCGCCCCAAAGGGGATCAATAGTGGAAGGTGAACTCGCAACCTTTTGTGGTTGAGTTCATTAGGAGAAGAAGGTGAGCCTTTGTGTCGTTGCGGCTAACCTGTTGTGGTTGCGCACACCTCTCCAACGAGACGTACACCCTTTGGGTGGAACTCGGGAATACATCTTCGTCTCCGCGTGCCTCGGTTATTTCTATACCCGAGCTCTTTACTTATGCACTTTACATTGTGATAGTCTTCGTACTTGAAGTCATCTCTCTTGCTATCACCTGTTACAAGTATTGCTTAGCATAAGTTGTTGGTGCACATAGGCGAACCTAGTATATTTAGGTTGTGTTCTTGATAAGTTAAACACTAAGTTTTATTCCGCATTTATCAAGCCTAAATTGTAAAAAGTGTACCTCGCCTATTCACCCCCCCCCCCCCCCCTCTAGGCGACGTCTGTCCGTTCAATTGGTATCAGAGCCAGGTTCTCTCAGTATTAGGCTTTACCGCCTAGAGAGTAAAGATGTCGTTTAGAGAATTAGTGCACAATCCCACTTATTTATTCAATGGCACAAATTATGATGTTTGGAAAATTCGCATGCTTAATCTCTTTAGGGACATGGATCGAAATATTAAGATTATTGTAGATATGGGTTTTTCTCCTTCAAAGGATTCACACGAATTATCTTTAGAGGATGAGAAAAACTCTTATCTCGATACTCTAGCATCTAATGGTCTCATATGTGTTTTGAGCGATGTAGTCCTTGCGTCAATCATGCCTTTTCGGAGCGCTCATGAATTATGGACAAACCTTCAAGATATATATGAGGTGTCCAACATTTCCAAGGATGATTGTCCTCCTTCCACATCCGGTCGTGATGAGCTCACGTCTTCTTCTACTTCACCTACATGTGGTTTGCCACAAGGTAATGATATGGTGAGTGGTGATAGAAATTGCACTCTTGATGATGAATCCACTATTGACTATACTTCACACCCATCTTATTGCAATGCTCTATCTTTGGACTTAAACACCTCTAGCACTCCAAATGTCATACATGCTAGTTTTTATAGTCCTTGCATATCATGTAGTAGTTGCTTAACTAAATCTCACGATGATATGCTTTCCTTGTCTTGTTGCCATGATCAAAATATTTCTATTTCCTCGAGTACTTGTTTGGCTAACAATATAGAGGAATCCCAACAACTGTTGGAACAAGACATGGACCTCAATGTTGCTTCAAGTAACTCCTCATCGTCTTCATCCACTACTCACGTTTGCCTTATGGCTAAGGAGTCTAAGGTATCTCCTACCTTGAATTTCAATATATCCCATGATGTTGATGATGATATTAGTCTTGAAATCAAACAAGAAATTATTGCATTTGATGATTTCATGACTAACTTGCGAGGAGTTGGCAAGAAACACTTTGGCTCTCTTATGAGCCGTATAGGTGAATTTGAGGATGATCTTGAACTAAAAGGTGAGATTGAGAGAGAAGATGCCCATGAAAAGGCATCTCTTCAATCATCTCTAGAAGATGAACAAGAAGCTAATGCTCTCCTTCAAGAGCAACTTGAAACTATCATGGAGTCTCATAACTCCGAAATTGCTAAACTCACTAAAAAACATGACCATGTTATTGCTAAATGTAATGTGCTTAGTAAAGAAAATGCTAAGTTAAATAATAAGCTTGTCATGTTGTCTCCTTCCATTTCTAATGTTAATGATGCTTGTGCTACTAACTCCACTTTGTGTGAAGCATCTATTTTGAAGGAGAATGTTGAGCTAAGGGCTCAACTTGATTTGCTAACTAGTAAGTATGGGAATTTGGAAGAAACTCATGAAAAGCTTTTTAGCTCTAATGAGGATCTTCTAGCATCCCATGCTAGGCTAAAGTTAGCTCATGAGGCGGTCACTACGAAGGTAACATCTTGTGAGCCTCTTGTGGACACTAGCACAACTTCTACTACTAATGCTTTATTGCAATGTGCTAGTACTAGTAATTCTACATCACATACTATTGCTAAATATTGTGATGAATTACGTTCCTTGCCTTGTTGCTCTAACAATGTAGCATCTACTTCCTCTAGTATTTGTGTTGAAACTAACCATGTAGAGGAAATCAAATAGCTCAAGGCACAAGTCACTTCTTTGAAGAAAGACTTGAAGAAGTGTCATGAAGGGAAGTCCACCCTCGACAACATGTTGAGAGTGCAACAACTTCCTCATGACAAGAGTGGACTTGGATTCAACTTCAATAACAAGAACAAGTCCAATGTCAAGAAGAAGCACAAGTTCATCAAGAAGAAGGGCCAAGAACAAGTTATTGATTCGGCCAAGATTGTGTGCTTCAAGTGCAAGGTTCAAGGGCACCATGTTAGATCTTGCCCGATGAAGAAGAAGCCTCTTAGTGAGAAGCAACAAGGGAAGCAACCTCAAGTCCAAACTCAAGCTTCCCAAGTTGAAGAACCTTCCCTTCCCAAAAAGAAAGGTAAAAACCGACTTTGCTACAAATGTCATGGGAAGGATCACTTTGCTTCTTCATGCACTCACGGTACCTTATCCAACCCCACTACAATTGATAATGTTCATTCTCTTCGGAAGGATAAGGTTGGCAATGTGTTTGCCAAATTTGTTGGTACTCAAAGTGGTGTCAAGAAAAGAACCATTTGGGTTGCCAAGCCTATTGTGACTAACCTCTTAGGACCCAACTTGGTTGGGGACCAACAAGCTAAAACTTGATCAATAGGTGTTGGCGGAGGACATTGGAGACTTGACCACATCATGAAGAATTAAGGGATCTTCATCATCTATATTCTCTCAAGTCAAGTCAATTGGATTATATTGTCTTAGCTTATATCCAATGCTCCTCCTTGCGGTAACTTGTATTTAATTCATATGTTTACATTGAAAGTTACTTGCACCCTTGCATGTGTTTGGTTTTGTACCTTACAAGTGTTTATATATGTTGTGCACTCTACTTACTTATGATTGAGTAATCAAGCTTGTGTATGTTGGTTTGCACACCATGTATGTTTTGAGCCTCTTGTCTATTTGCTTTCATTTTAATTGGCTCTTGTTCGGATATTAATGGACTATCCCATTTTGAGGGAGTGTTGTGCTCTTTGGCAATTCACTATCCTAAAATGTGTATTCATGAGGAATACCACTTGGTAATGATACATCAATATTATCTACTCTCTTTGTGGTACATCTTACTCATGTGAAATTCAAATTCTAATGTCCATTAATTATCTCTTGTTGGATTTCCTTTGCCTCTTGTTAAAAATAATGGATTATCACATTATGGGGGAGTAATAAGCTATGTGCATATTACAAGCCTAGAAAATGTGAACATGGGAGGTAATGCCACTTTAGAATTGATATTGATAATTATCTTGTTTCTATGTGGCATGGTACTCAAACAAGTTCCATATTTGCTTAAATGCATTTTGTTCACCCATCTTTTGGTATCTTGTTTGTGAGAGAGTTTCTTGATGCTTAGTATGATCATTGAATATGTGAAGCCATCAAGAATCTCTATATAAGCATGTTTTTCAATTCTTGTTTTGTGAATATGATCTTGAATACATATATGTCATGTACCACCGAGAAATATCTCCATACACTCATTGTCTTTGACAAGTGAGAATAATATTTGTGGTAAATTTATTGATCATAGTTACATTGGATTTTGTTCAAAAATTGTTTTATTTTATCGCCAAGTTTCGCCAAGTTACATTGGATTTTGTCTTCCTTGCTTAATTTGGATCTTCTTGTTGCTCTACTCATAATTTGTGTTGTGCTTTCTTGAGTTAGGAAAAGTAAGGATCCCATTCTTGTGCATTTACACTCAAAGTCTTAATTATAAGTAATGCACTATTTTTGGGGAAGCTATCCTACATTGAGTAGAACATCATCTTTTAATTTGATATTGCATCTTATTGCTCTTCTTGAACATGACTAATGGTTTAACATTTTATGGAGAGTGATGATCTCATTTGTGTGCATTTTGTATTCAAATACAAGATCATAAATAGTGCACGAATCTTGGAGAAACAATCCTATATGCTTTATAACATTAGTTATCTTCAATTGGTATTTAATCCCGATGACATGTCTCTTTGGAAGACAAACATTCTTCGTCTTGGTACTTTGTGCCATCATGAAAAGTGTAGAGGGCTTGGTTTATTTGTTGGAACCTTACTCTTCTTTGTGGAGTTGGCTATCTCATCCCATAGTTCTTAGTCTACCTTCTTGGGTGAGATAAAACTTTGAGCATGTTTGTTTGATTTATTTCTTATGCTCATTGGTTTAGCCTTGACCTTGTTTTCATTTGTTATCTTTTCAAATTGGTTTCTCCAATCATGTGTTGATTTGAGTCTTTGATATAATGTGGACAAATCTTTCTCTTACTACACTTTTGTGTAGCTTCTTGATTTAATTGGTGTTTTGTCCAAATTGTATCTCATTTGGTTCTTGAAAGTTTTGTGCATGCATATTTACTATATGTATATCTTATGGCATGCTTACTTTCGTTGATCCAATATATAGGATAAACTCCATCAAATCCTAAATGGCTAAGATGTGCATGAAATTCTATTTCGTATCAATATGCACATATTTATGTGGAGTTTGTCCTATGTATTGTAGTTGGTCTAACTACTTTGGACCCAATTAGTTTGGGTACCATGGTGTACTTGATTTGTTTTAGGTACATGGGAGATGTATTGGAAGCTTGTCACATATTAAAGAAGATGTCTTCACCATGTGCTTATTGGAGCCAAGCTTGGATGATTGTGAACTCTCATCCTCTACACCGTCAATGCTATCTCGGTAACAAGTATCTAACTCATGCATATATTTCTAGCTCTCAACCTTGTGTAGGTTGTTCTTTGGCATGAGTATCTCTAAGTTGCATTTGACATGGTTTTTGCAAAGTTCTTTTCAAAACATTTTCATTGCAAATGTGAGTAAGCCGGGATGATTACACATCAAGGGGAATATATATAATCATTTTCTTGATTCACCAATCCCCAATATGTTAATCTAGCAAATCTTTTTCAAAGTCTCTCTTGTGCAATATTGATGAATTCTCAAAATCATTTGCCTTATGTGATATTTGTTATCTTTATCGAAGCATCCCAACTATGACTTATCCTATGTGGGTATTTGTGATGCTTTGAGAATTTGGTGTTGGAAGTTCATCTATGCCCTTTAAGATTATTTTGAGCTATGTGCTTTGCTTTGAAGCAAAAAATCTTATCGGTGTATTTATGACTTCCTCTTGGATATCATGTTTTTACCTTGTACCTATTTTTGTGTGTGCATGTTTCTTTGTTGACTTAGTGTCTACCTAGAAACTTATACACATGAGAGTAGTTCCATCTTTAATTGGTATTCAAAATCTTTAGTGATCACCTTCTATTACTTTCTATATTCTTTGGTGATCTCTAAAAGGCACAAGCTTTGCTTTTCTTTCGGTATCACTGTGCCTCTTAATAAGCTTGTGATCCTCTTTGTTATATCTTCTTTGGAGTGTGTGTTTGCGAAATACATGATATGCACTATGTGCCTCATATTTTGAAAGACTATGGTGATGCTTAGGCTCATCCTTGTTTAGTCTCCTAAAATGTATTTTCATGACACACCCATCTTTTTTCGGTTGAGCAAGTCTTCATTGAAGGGGATCGCAGGCACAAAACAAAAAAATTCCTAACAGCGATAACCAAAAACCAGCCAGGATCTATACTATGCAGATATAGTAATACGGAGGAGATCGGTATACATACCCTTGTAGACCGAAAAGCGGGGATTACGCTCTCGCACAAGCGTTGTCGATGAAGCCGACGAAGACCTCGAGGTCATGTAGAGGAAGCAGACCTCCAGCACCACTAGCGTGGCACCTCGCAGGGCGTTACACACGTACGGTGAAGCCGACGAACTCCGGGCTCCGATCCAGGGACGAAGCAGCGGAAGACTGGGACCGGGAGACCAGCAGCACGGCGGTGTGCGTATGGTGGAGAGAACTTTTCCTTGGCGCAACTCCAACAAGGGAATCACGGGATCAAGGAGAAAGAGAGAGAGGAATTGGTGTGTTTCAAAGGCCAGGGGTGCACCTCTATATAAAGGGAGAAGGGAGCAGCCAACCTTGCCAGCCGGGCGGTGTATAATGGTGAGTTGCAGCCCAAAATATATTGGGTCAGCACAATTGAATTGTGGTGGCAAGATGACACTTTATAGTTAAAATTACTAAGACTATATCTACATGCATATTTGGCTCGGTGGAGTTTGAGGCGGATTTGCATAAAGCCAGTTTTGTCCTATCATTTATAAAAACAACTTTTCATCTTAGACAAAGAGTACCACTGATAGATATCAGTGAACACCTTTGACAACAAAGAGTACCACCGATAGATACCGGTGAACAACTTTGAAAACTACTCACAACGAGCACCACCGATAGATACCAGTGAGCTCTCCCAAACCCTTGTTCACCCATCAAATTTAATTAAGAAATTGGGATGAGGAGATCTTCAACATCTGCCCTGTCTAGTTGCTCAAATGTCCATAACCGGGGACACGGCTAAGTATACTTAGTTTTTCACTCTCGAGAGGGTGTGCACTTTCACCACAAGATCCAATCATTCCCTCGTCCATGTCACCCAATTATGAAATGGAAAAGAGAAGACCGAGACGAGACCTTTCAGAAGCAATTCCCCAAAATCCATAAAGCAGACCCATCCCCACCTATCACCCCCTACATCTGCCGGTCACGCGGATCTCGGGGTCTCGCAACTTATATGGTCAAGACAGAGCCCATATGACATGTGGCTGCACTGGAAGCTTCTAAACAAGGTGCGTCTACAATCTCTTTAAGCCTGGGTGACTTTCCACAATTGTGTGCTTCCACCAAGGGCGATTACCATAGATATGGACGATAGATATGGACCCCCTGAGTAGCCACCCACCATGGTTCTCCAACCAGCACCCAGGTAGTTCATTGATTAGTTTCAGTTAATTTTCACTATCCAACTAATCAAAACATTTTTCGTTGCTTGGCTAAGCATCCTATTAAGTGTTCTTGCTACTAAGCTCAGGGTGGGGGATAGTTAAACACTACATAGGAGCATAGCATAATATAGTAACCACAAACAATTCCTAACAGGCATACTACAGAAAATACTACTATGCAGTATATCAAAATAGTAGGAGGTTTATGAGCGTCACTTGCCTTTTGAAAGTTGTCATTTCTCACACTCTCTTCAACGAAGGACGTAACACTTCGTTCAATCTATACGATGAAAGAGAAATACAATAAACACACAATTCAAACAGAACACATAACACATATATGCAAACGTCACAATTAAGTGTTCATCGATAATTGTTTTAGTTCATTTATTTTATGGTCAAGTCAAATCGCATAATTCAATTTACAAAAAGAATTAATGTGATAGGGCTTAGGCTTTGCCTTTTATGGTCAAGGGATGGTCTAATTCAAATTTGAGCATTTCAAATCTAAATGGGTTGAAGTATTGTTTCAAGGTTGTAATGGTTGGTCACGTTCAACATATTTTGCACAAGGCTTTTTTCAAAAGGAATTAACACTTTTTTCCAACTATGGTTGTAATTCAAAAATATAAAAATATTTTAAATCAAATTCACCTATTTATGATTCATATGGGACTAAGCAAGTTAAGTATTGGTTTCTCTAAAACGAAAGTTATTTTAGTGACATTTTGCAAAAGGTTTCATATTAAAATGGTTTATAGAATTTAAGTTATATCAAAATTACACAAATTGAGTCTGTGATTTATAAAACAACATATCATTAGATAAAATTATTTTTAACAAGTTTTAAACACATCTTTATAAGTTTGTATTTCAAAAGTGGTTGAGTAGGCTTAGTTTTCATACTTCTGGTCAAAATACATTACTTGTGTTATTTTTGTAAAAGAAAACAATTTAATAAGGTTAATAGAATTTAAACTATGTTATAAACATACAATTTGGGTTTCTGATTTTCAAATGGAAATGACACTGCCAAAAATAAATTTTAACAGTGCAACATTATTAGACAGATCCTAAGGTTTCCAAAAATATTTTATTTACAAATTTTAAACTTGTGAATTCAAATCTAGGTCAAATTTACTCAAATCATCTATTTGAAAATTTAATTACTTTAAACTAATCAAATTTGAATTTGGACAGTGCCACAAGATTCTACACATCGAGGGCTTTCTATTGGTATAAAGTTTGTCACATTTGGCCTTGTGGTTTAAAAGATATGATAGTTCTAAGTGGCAGGGGCTT
Organism: Poa annua; assembly: GCA_026929855.1. Lineage (NCBI taxonomy): Eukaryota > Viridiplantae > Streptophyta > Magnoliopsida > Poales > Poaceae > Poa > Poa annua. The sequence continues at coordinate 40,774,919 of CM049433.1, forward strand.
TTCTGCTAAACTACCATTTAATTCTATTCGGAATAAAAATCCAGAAATAGGCCGGACACGTGGCAAAAACTGATTGGCTGGCCTCGGGTAGTTAAGTGATTTGGTTGTGGCCGTTGGATCTGGATCTAAGCGCTCAGATTAGAAGGTACCTCTTCGCGTAGGTCTTCTAATCCTGACCGCAGAGGTTCGATCGGACGGCTCCCGGAGCTTTGACCAGAAACTGGCGGCGGGTCTCGCCGGAGATGGCGAGGACGGTGGCGGCGCGGCTCGGTGGCGGACGAAGCCGACGATGCGGAGGTCTTCCGGGGTCCGGGAGGCGACGGAGGGGCTCCTCTCGGCACGACGAAGCGGATGGAGTGGTCGTTGACCGGAGGGGCGTCCTCGAGCGACGGCGCCGCTCGGGCGGAGACGCCGAACTCCGGTGGCTCTCCGGTGAGGACGAACTCGTCGCTCCAGCTGCGGAAGAAATTAACAAAGAGGCTCAGGAGGTGCGCAAGAGAGAGGGGAAGAGGTTGCGGGGGGTCTTGGGTTCCGGGGCGTACCAACCTCGTCGGATTTCAAGAAGTGGCGGCGGCGGCAATGGAGACTCCGGCGAGCTTTTGCGGGCGAAATGGGGCACGATTCGAAGACGGGGAAGAGGTGAAATGGAGGCCGGGGTCGCGAGGACTTAAGGGAGGAAGGCGGGGGCGAGTTCCGGGGCTCGGGCGAGTGGGGGAAGTGGAGAAGTGGGGCGGGGTCGTGGCGTCGTGTTCTGAGGTCGTGGGCGTCCGGAGGTTATGGGTGATGCCTACTGGCGGGTGGGTCCCGCAGTCAGTGAGAGGAGGGGGAGAGGGGCCGCGGGCTGCTGCTGGGCCAGCGATGGGCTGCTCCGCGCTGCTCGTGCGGGGGGAAGAAGTTGGGCCGGCTCGGGCTGGCCCGACTAATCTTTTTTTTTGTTTCTTTTCCTTTTCATTTTCTTTTTCTGTTTTCTTATTTCTTTTATAACTTTTGTTTTACAATTCCAAATTAAGTCAAACTAGTCTCTAAAATTTTCTAAAAATCATACCTATCATTTAGAACAGTCACACACATGTTTTGATTACTTTTCAAAAATGATAATTTGAAATATTGATTAGATATCAATTTGACACTTTTTGCAGAATTTAAAATAGTGTTTTAATAAAAGGATTTGTCTCTTATCAAAATCAAAAAGAATATCACAGTACCTATGTTTAAAATAATAATTTCAAATCCATTTTCAAAATCAAATACTTGAATCAAATCTATATTTAAAAATAGGAAAATATTCCAAATAGTTTTATGACTTTAAATATTGGCCTAGGGTTTATTAAGAATTCCAAATATAATGTTTTTGAATTAAATAACTTATACAAAACATTTTGAAATAGGCATACCAAAAATAATTGATGGTACTTTACAAATATGGTGTTAGGATTACATAAGTATTTAGGATATCTATTTATAGTTCAACACATAAGTTTGAAAAAAAGTTTACTTGATTCAATTAATATCATAATACTTTTGAATAAGTCATAAAAATCCTTTTTGTTTGATCTTCTTGGTTAAAGGTGATTTTATTTTAATATGAAGTAAAAGTTTTAAATTTTAGTGATTTTTTAACATTCCAAAATTTTGGGATGTTAAAGACAATGTGCGCTGGTTTCACATTTTTTCGATTTTTTTGAATCATTTATGCCCATTTGAATGTTTGGTCAAACCCGGTCAAACCCACTTTGAACGTCTCCAGAAGAAGTTTAAAATATGAAAATGAAAAACTAAGTGCAGATCCTTCTTAGTAGCAATGAAATGAAGCTTTTCTGTTTTTTGTTATTTATTTTGATTTTATCGAATCCGAAACCCTCTCTCACTCTCATACGAACTCTATAACTCTTTGTACGTGATAGCTCATTTGTGCGAACCATTTTTCATGAAAATGACCAAACCCAGATTTATATTTTTTTTCTCATAACTATGTCACATAATACGACAATGTGCGCTGGTTTCACATTTTTTCGATTTTTTTGAATCATTTATGCACATTTGAATGTTTGATCAAACCCGGTCAAACCCACTTTGAACGTCTCCAGAAGAAGTTTAAAATATGAAAATGAAAAACTAAGTGCAGATCCTTCTTAGTAGCAATGAAATGAAGCTTTTCTGTTTTTGTGATTTATTTTGATTTTATCGAATCCGAAACCCTCTCTCATTCTCATACGAACTCTATAACTCTTTGTACGTGATAGCTCATTTTTTTTAACAACAGTATTTTATTATTTAAGCACATTTTACACAAAGTAGCGTGAAGGAAGGCACGCTAGATATAGAGAAGATGTCCTGAGTTGGACATTGATCTAAAGCAGAAGTTATACACCTGAAAGATAGAGCATTGGTTTGAATTCTAGTTGCTAGTCTAGCCTGATGGTGGGCTTTAATATTGTAGCTCCTCTGAAGGTGAGTAATCCTGCTAGTATGGAATGATTTGCTTGCTTGAATAGTTGCTATTAGTGGCCTGATTGTCCAATGTACCGGCGCCTTGACAATATCACTTGAAGCCGCTGCAAGCACTAGGATAGAGTTGTCTGCATAGAAGTGTGGTTCCTGTAACTGAAGTATTTCAGCAAGTTTAGTGGCTAGTAGTAGACCATATGCTTCAGCCTGCAAAGGTGAAGACGCTGGAGGGGATCTTGCCGATATGTATAGCCGATTACAATGTTCATTGTTCTCCATTTTGATGAATACACCTATTCCTGCTGGTGCGGTTTGAGCACCTTGCTGTAACTTCCATGTAGCATCGCAGAAGATGGCAACCCCTGCAAAGTCAGATGAAATTTGCATTGCACATCTCAAGGAACTAAGTTGCTGGAATTTCTGCTTCTCCGCATGCAAGTCTGATCTTTCTAGCTTGGTTCCCTGCATAATAGCATTTGAAACAGCAAAAACCTGGGTAGGGCTAGAATGTTTCCTGTTAAAAAGACAATCATTTCTCGCCTTCCATAAGCACCAGAGGTAGGTGTATAAACTTGTTGTATTGATCTGGGGATGCGGAGATGATAATAAAGCTTGTACCATGTCAGGAACATTACGGTGAGAAGTAGCTAAAATTTCAGTTTTAACGTACCAAGGATGACAGTACCATGCTGCTTTGGAAAAAGGGCAAAGGAAAAAAAGGTGCATGTCATCTTCTACAGAACCACACCTAGAACATTCAGGCTTAATATGCTTGGAGCATGTGCTTGCACGTTTACGTGTGGGTAATGCCTTTCGAAGAAGCCTCCAAGCAAAGGTTTGAACTCGAGGCGCCAACGTTGTATCCTGCCATACCTGATGAAGCAAAGAAATAATCTGCGGGGCAACTTCTTTGGGCTGCTGGTTGACAGGGCGTGAAAGATTGTTGAAGCAAAGTTTGTAGGCACTCTTAGGAGTACACTCTCCTGCAGGGGTCAGTTTCCAAACTAAAGTATCTTGTCTATCTGCATTTATGATTGGAGTTTGAAGTATGGCATTGGCAGTGTGAGGAGCAAAAAGACGATGAACTAATTCTGTATTCCACGCCTTCTGGTTAGGTAACCACAAATCTTTGACAACAGCAGGGTAAATAAAAGGTGGAGTTTGAATATTGAGATTATCATAAATGGTTTCCCACTCCGAGAACCAGGGGGAGTTCCAGATCGAACTACTTCCATCAAAGATTTGATAAAAAGCAGCTGAAAGTAAAAGAGGTTTAACCTTGAGTATAGCTGTCCAATAAGCTGATTTAGGCTTGTTTGGTTTGGCTCTCCAGATGGAAGTGTCGTGATGGTACTTTGCTTTGAGGATCAAGGCAAGTTGGCTGTTTGGTTCTTTTGCTAATCTCCAGGCCGCCGAGAGAATAAGCCCTTGATTCATTGCCTGCAAGTTCCTAACTCCTAGTCCACCCACTTTCTTTTCTATGCAAATGTCAGCCCAAGCCCTTAGGCACAAGCTTTTTGTTGTATCCTCTTCTCTGATCCCTATCCACCAAAAATTTCTAATGATAGCCGTGAGCTTTGCAATGAATTTCTTTGAAAAAAGAATGTTAGACATGTAATAGACAGGTATAGAGGCAAAGACAGATTTTATAAGGGTAAGCCTGGCTGCGTGTGAAAGTCTGTTTGCTTTGTAGGCAGTAAATTTTTGTTTGAATTTGTCATAAACAAAGTTGTAAGCAACCGATCTATTTTTCGCAGGAAGAATAAGAGGGTGACCAAGGTGAATAGTGTTGTTATCCAAATCTGGAACCTGAAATATTTGCTTAAGATCATGCTTCACCTGCAAAGGTACATTTTTGCTGAATAATATGGCAGATTTGTTCCAATTTGGAACTTGACCAGAGGTAGCACAAAATTGATTTAAAATATTGGAGATTACCGAAGCTTCCTGCACATTAGCCTTTCCACAAAGCAACAGATCATCGGCAAACATTAGTGAATGAATCGGAGGACAATTTGGTCCAAGGGATATACCTGACAAATGATTGGCTTGTAGAGCTTCTTGTAGGATTAGCGAGAGCTCATTCACTGCAAGAACGAAAAGATAAGGGGACAGGGGACATCCCTGCCTAATACCTCTACTGCTTTTGAAGCGAGCATAAGATTGACCGTTGATGATAACAGAAAAGGTTGGCGAAGAGATGCACGCATGGATAAGATTTATGAAATGAGCATCTAACCCAATACGTGCTAGGGCAGTATTAATAAAACGCCACTCTAATCTGTCAAAAGCTTTAGCTAAGTCGATCTTGATCATAAAATCATGGCCGCTCCAAGAAGATAGAGAGAATGAATGTGCAATTTCCTGAGCAACTATGATATTGTTGCTAATGCGTCTTCCTTCAATGAAAGCTTGCTGCGAAGGGTGGATATAATCTGGGAGGTGATCTTTTAAACGGTTCGCCAAAGATTTAGCAATGAGTTTGTAAATGACATTACACAAACTGATAGGTCTATAATCAGAAGGTAAAGCACATGATATTTTCTTTGGAATTAGAGCAATATGAGTATCGCTAAGATGTGGCGGAAGCGTACCTGTGATGTAGAAGTTCGTAATCAAGGAGGTAACATCATCCCCTATCCAGCTCCAGGCCGCCATGTAGAACGCTACATTGAAACCATCCGGCCCTGGCGATGCATTCTTTTTCATAGATTTCAGGGTCTCCCAAATTTCCTGTTTATTGGGTATCGAATTTGTGAAGTCCTGAGATTCTTGCAGATGGGTAGTAATTAAGGTTGACCTGTCATTGTTACCAAAGGAGGAGCGAAATATGTTCTGGAAATAGCTCACAAATTCGGCAGCAATATCATGTGGGTCATGTAGATTGTTTCCATGAACATCTTTAATGGAAACAATTTGATTACGACGCTTACGCTTTAGGACGGCATAATGGAAGTACGAAGTGTTCCTGTCACCTTGTGTAGCCCAATGCTTCTTTGCCCTCTGCTTATAGAATTCTGTCAGTTTCGTCATGGTTTCTTCATATTGGCCAATCAATTTTTCCTCCATAGAGTGGTCCTGCATATGCACCGGCTGCAATTGAATGTTATTAATCTGTTTTTGTATGACATCTAGTTGTTGTTGAAAGGGCTTTTTCTTCTTGCACCATCTCTTCAAGGTTCCTGCAAGGTTAGTGGTTCTGGCATGGAATGGTTTATGAGCAGTAACAACCCAAGCACTTTTTGCAATGTGTTGGAAGTCATCTTCCATAGTCCACCAGTTTTCAAATTTGAAATGAAGTTTCGGTCTACGAAATTGTGACTCGGTAGAAATAAGAATAGGGGCATGATCACCAAACATGATTGGTAAATTGAAAACGTTAGTGTTAGGGAACACCCCACACCATTCAGCATTTACAAGGCAGCGGTCAAGTCTTTCAAACACAGGATTAGAGGAGAAACGCTTATTTGTCCACGTATAAGCCGGACCACTAAAACCCAAATCAAAAAGACCACATTGCTTAACATAGGCATTGAAAGCACGCATGCGGCACTTATTCACATTGAGTGATGTAGTATCTGTCTCATGCATGATTTCATTGAGATCACCTAAACAAACCACAGGCTTCCCTAGATTATCTAGCACAAAACTGGAGACATGGTTCCAGATCATCTTAGTGAGGCGATGATGGGGATCCCCATAAACACAAGCTAGAGCAAACTCAATATTAGTGGAAATATGTAGGACTGCAGCTAGGATAACGAAGTGGTTATAGAATTTGATAGAGACTTGAACTTCATCGGACCAAAGTATCCAAAGCCCACCCGAGAGGCCGTCTGAGGGAACTACAAAGCTGCCGGCAGTGTTAAAACAAGAATTAATTTGACCAGAATTGTACCTGGAAGCTCTAGTCTCGGAGATGAAAGATATTTGCGCACCTGTGGAATTCATCAATTTGTGAAGATGCTCCATCTTATGGGAGGTGTTGAGGCTCCTTCCCATGCCCTGGCAATTCCATCCGATGAACTTCATTATTCCCGTGGTGTGGGTTGCGGGCAGGGCTCCTTTTGTTCGGATTGGAAGACAACGGCGAATCGCCTTGCTATTGAAGGACTCTTTTGATTGCAGCTCCAGCCGGGTAAACCCCACACCTAGCGCTTGTTGTTTCCTGCAGAGAACTCAAGGATCTACTGATATTGCCTAGGTATGAGTAGATCTGGCTAATCAGTAGACTAGTGGAGCTCAAAAAAGTAAGAAATCTGCAGTCTGGTACAAGCTAGAAGACACGAGCCAACAAAGGGAGACAAGAAAAAAAGGGAACAGAGAGAACGAAAGGTCCTAATCAGGATTGGGATCGTGGAAGGTTTAGAGCCACCGTGTAGGATCAATCTACGAGATGAGGATTGGAGTAGAGATCAAGTGGATTGGGAAGGGATGAGGAAGAAGGAAGTTGCGTCACGGCATGTCGCCAGTCGCCACGGAGGCAAGTCAATGGTTACCGGGCAGTGATCGAAGAATGGAGACTATTCGTACGTGATAGCTCATTTGTGCGAACCATTTTTCATGAAAATGACCAAACCCAGGTTTATATTTTTTCTCATAACTATGTAACATAATACGACAATGTGCGCTGGTTTCACATTTTTTCGATTTTTTTTGAATCATTTATACCCATTTGAATGTTTGGTCAAACCCGGTCAAACCCACTTTGAACGTCTCCAGAAGGAGTTTAAAATATGAAAATGAAAAACTAAGTGCAGATCCTTCTTAATAGCAATGAAATGAAGCTTTTTCTGTTTTTTGTGATTTATTTTGATTTTATCGAATCCGAAACCCTCTCTCCCTCTTATACGAACTCTATAACTCTTTGTACGTGATAGCTCATTTGTGCGAACCATTTTTCATGAAAATGACCAAACCCATGTTTATATTTTTTTTTCTCATAACTATGTCACATAATACGACAATGTGCGCTGGTTTCACATTTTTTCGATTTTTTTTGAATCATTTATGCCCATTTGAAAGTTTGGTCAAACCCGGTCAAACCCAATTTGAACGCCTCCAGAAGAAGTTTAAATATGAAAATGAAAAACTAAGTGCAGATCCTTCTTAGTAGCAATGAAATGAAGCTTTTCTGTTTTTTGTGATTTATTTTGATTTTATCGAATCCGAAACCCTCTCTCACTCTCATACGAACTCTATAACTCTTTGTACGTGATAGCTCATTTGTGCGAACCATTTTTCATGAAAATGACCAAACCCAGGTTTATATTTTTTTCTCATAACTATGTCACATAATACTATAATGTGTGATGGTTTCACATTTTTTCGATTTTTTTTGAAACATTTATGCTCATTTGAACTTGATTTTGACGTCTCACTTCAAAAAGTGTTTTTTCCCAAAAAATGTCCCTATACCTAGTTTATATTTTTTTTGGTAACTATGTCTTATAAACTGATGAACTACGTTGGATTTCTATTTTTTCGATTTTTTAAAATTTAGTTATGGTCATTTGAATGTTCGGTCAAACCCTAATAACCCTAGCGTCAAACGTCCGCCGTCGGATCGTACCCTAGCGCTAACCTCCACCCGTCCGATCAGGTTTCGAGGGGGGTGATCCGCGCGACGCTGGTTCCGCATCTTCGTGTGCTTCGTAGCACAACAGCTATTTTCCACGCAGCTGCCCTTTCCATGCTGATCTGAAGCCTATCCTACGTCGCATCACAGCTATATCCCGCTGACGAGTGGACCAGGGCTTTACCCGCTGACTAGTGGACCACGGCGTACCCAATGGGGATTTTGGCTCGCCCACCCCCATTTGCCTCAGTGACACAAAATGGGGATTTTGGCACACCAATTTTGAAATGAGCTTGGACTCGCTGAAAAATGTGTTTCAAATGAGCTAGAAAGTGTAACGTCCCAAATTTTGGAAACAAGAAAAACTTAATATTAACACACCCAAAATTTGGAACCAACAAAAACTTTTTGGAAATATCTTGTTAATGGGTGTGCTTTGTTTACCATGTTGTGGGTTGTGTTTGTGTTGTTAGCCTCCCTAATTATCGACACTTGAGATTCAACCTAGTTATAATATGACCTTTGTGATCAATGTTATGACAAGTAAAATAGTCTATGTATCTTTTCCTATCTTATTTTTTTTAAACCAACTTTTCCTATCAGGATGGTTTGATTTTAGCAACTACCCAAAGACCCATTATTTGAGAAAATGAAAGTATATTCAAAGTATTATGTTTTTAAAACTATAAAGGGCCATTTAATGTGTCCTAAAATATTTTGAGTTTAATAGGTTGCTAGTGTTAGCAACCCTTATTTAAAACCTCTTAAGTTAAACTTCTTTTAAAAAGTTTACCAAGGAGGGATTTATCCACTTATCCTTAAAACTTGTCATGCCCATATTGATCACCACCCCCATAAATATATTTATGTTTGTCTTAAGTGTTTGTTTGTTTAATTGTTTGCTTGTCTAAAACTATTTAATTTATGCTTGATATTGTTTGTGTCGAAGTAAGTATGTGGATCTTAAGTATCCACGAGGGTGCTTGATTTTGTTTGAAATATTAGATGCTTGATTGATGTCCTTGTGATTGTGATGTGTTTACCCCCCCTCCTTACTAGGATTGGTTTCAAAAGAAACTCAAAATTTTATGTTTCAAAAAGGAGATAACTATCTTCATTTCTGTTAACTTTTAGCATATCTAGAGCATGACAATTAGATTTTATTGTATTCCTTTTGGACATGCAACCTATCTAGCATCATCTACAACCTCTCTACTTCTCATGTATACCCCTCTTTACAATTTACAAAAATGTTTGATCGCAACTTCTTGTTGGTTTTGAGTGCTAGTTCATAAGGTGACCATATGTGTTTTATTAGTTAGCCTTTTTCCCATTTTCTTATCTAGTGGTTGTTAAACCCTTTTGACCTAATCTCTTTAGCCAAGTTCTACAACTATGCCCCTTCTAATCAACCCACCTTGTCTCATAATTTTTAAGTCAAAGAATAGACTAACCCATGTTAGCTAATTGACCTAATTCATTTTAGCCGAATAATCTTTTATGACTAAAACCACTCCCCTCTCACCCCACACCTTCTCTTGGACTTGCATTAGACCCCCACACCCCTGGAAAACCCTCAGCCACGACCTTGTCCAAACCCTAGCTCAACTTCTCCTTGTCCTTTTCACTCTGGCGTTTTGTCGAGCACTTGAGGAGCAGACCTGACCCCTTCTTTACTCACTCCCCTCCATCAGCCCGTGGCCAAGAGCTTGTTTCCAAAACGGGCAGGAGAGCAATGATGCATCCCTCCACCACCCTGGCGAGCCAATCCTCTCCCCGAACCATCCCTCTCTCTGCCCATGCCGAGTCTTTTAATTCGGCCACCCTTGTGGACAAAGGCCCAGGGCCACTCTCCCCTCTCCTCACCTTGCCGATTACCTCCCCCTACACTCACTCCACCACCCCGTGCAAACCCTCGTGCCCTCTCCCCCGCTTCTGCCCTGGAACACGCGAAGAACGTCACAAGGCCCGAGCTCTTGCGAGCAAGCTCCCCACCGCTCCCGACCATCTCTTCTCCCTCTATTTACACTGCCTTGTTCCCCTCCCCGTGGGCTACCTCCTTGACCTCGTCGTGTTGTTTCAGGTTCACCGGAGCCGTGCCGGACTCGCCGCGCCCGTGCCGCACGCCCTCGACGCCGCCATCGACCTGAAGCTCTCCGGCGAGTTCTGAGACCATCCGAGGCCCTCCCCGAGCATCCGCGTCCACCTCTTACCCTCCTTGTCGTCCCACAGGCCCCCGAGGTGAGCCTCCCGAGCTCTGCTCGATTTCCTGCGTTTCGGCCGCTCCTTTTCGTCGGGAGGAAGAAGATGAGCGGTAGTCGTCGATCCGGAGATCGGCGGTCCACGTTGAACCTTGCCCGATCTAATCTCGGCCCTCCAGATCCAATCCTACGGCCACTGACCACCTCCCCTTCCCGCGTGCGCTGATGGGCCGGCCCAGCTCGCGCGACACGGCCCGCGCCAGATCCAGCCCGTCTGTTGTTTGTTTTTCCGGTTAAGCTTTTCCTGATTAAATTTCCAGAAAACAACTGCCTAGCTTTAATTCATTTGTGGGAGATCTGTTTGTCCAAATTGGTTGATTCAAATTTTTTTGAATTAACATTAGGTTTCTTAACCATGTGGCACTGGCCGTTTGCAAAAATTTATTTTTATGTGTGTGCTAGGTTAGATCTAGTAAATAGTATAGTTTTCACCATTTATTTAATAACTTGAGTTTTATAGATCCAAATTTTACAAACTTTAGTTCTATTGAAAGCTAGTGAGCATACCTACCTGAATCTATAATCCATGCATGCAGGATATGTGTATAAATAAAGTTCTATCATGTTTAAGTTTGACACCAGTACAAATTTGGGGATTTCTAATTCTTTATTAAAAATACTTTTTGGAGTAAATCCAATTGATTTGGTTAGATATGGGTAGTATCCATCATATCCTAGCTTGGTGGATTTTTTCAACTTATATTTTGCACATGGTGGATTATTTTCTAAAACAGTGGGTTATTACACTTTAAAATGGATATTTTTATTTTCTGTTATTTGCTTGTGTCTAGTTTTATTTGTTTATGCTAGTTCTGTTTGTGCAACGTGATTAGGAGTAATTTTGTGGAGTACCTATGTGTTTTGTTTATCATGCAACACTGGTTTTGTCTCAAAATTATTTATACCTTGTGCTGCACATTAAATTTAGTAAAAAGTAGGTCTTTCACTTAAAATGGTATATCTAGAGCTAGGATTGTCCAAATGGAGTGAATCCAATTTCTACAGAAAGCCTATGCCAGTACCTACGCATAGAAATTAACTTTGCATGCTGGAGATTCCTAAAACAGTACCTAATGTCATTTTTGTTTTAGGACCAGTAGCATTTGGGTGATTTTTAATTCCTGTTTAGTAATAGCTTTTTATGCAAATCCAATTTTCATAGCTTCATATGATTGTTAGTGGTACTGTGGTTGAAGGGTTTATTTTTAGGATCTATATTCTGTGAGTAGTTATTTATTTCCCAAAGACCATTTAAGAGTAGAAAATGAATTATTTTAATCCCTGTTTTTATTAAACTTGTGTAATCAATTTTGGTACTCTTATCTTTACTAAATCTCACTGTTAATACTATGTTTAAAAGATTAGTCCTATGATTTTGGTAAAAAGGTTCTCACTTAAATAAAGTATATTACTAAGACCCATAAACATAATAGCTTTAAATCCAACCATTAGGTATGTTTTCCAAAACTATGGTATGACCAAGTGTGCCACCAAAACAGTAGCTCATGTGTGGGATTCTGGTGAAGTGAAATTGTTAGTATTGTGTCTGTTGATTGTGGTCTCTCTCTTTATTGGAGAGTTGATTGTTTGTAGTATTGGTTGTGCTAGTAGAAGGTTCATTTGTCACCTTTAGTGGGGAGACTTGTATAGTCCATCATGTTAACGAGAGTATGATACTAGTAACTATGATCAGTATACCACTGATGTGTGTGTGGCATGTTTGTTTGATTATTTAGTTACTTGCTTGTCAGCAATAATATATCTCGTAGTGTTTTAATAGACAAGCCACCTACATCTTTGAGGCTCTTAATCAACAACCTGTGTGAACAATGGTGTTGAACTTTGTTGGTTGGTTAACTACTTAAGAGTAAGTGCTTCCAGAGCTAGTAACATGCTTGCATGTGAATGTGCTTAATGCTAGTGATAATGCTTGCATAATAAGATACTTTTGTCTGAAGTACTTTCTTAACTATTAAAATACTTTTGTCTGGAGTATTTCCTGAACTAATATAACAACCACTGTTACCTAATCTAATAACCCTAAGAGGTGTTTAGCTTAAGTGTGTAGTTAGAACTACCTTCTTAACAATTAGGATTGTTGTGTTTATTTTATTAGATGTGTTCATTGTGTGTGTTCGCTATATGGACCTGTTGTTTGTTGCTGTTTAAGTAAGTGAATTGCTTGTTGTTGATTGTTAGCTTAGTGTCTTGTGCAATCCTTGCTGTTTGTTATGTCCGTGTGGCATCGTTTTGTATCTTGAGTGTTGTTCTTTTCCTGTTTACGGCGTTAGATACGATCGGGAAGGAACTAGAAGTGAAGAGCGAACTTGAGGAACATCAAGATCAAGACCAAGGACATATTGCTGAGCCAGGCAAGCCACCTCACCTCTATAATGAATCCCATTATTTTATCAAGCATGTTTTGTTTTCGAAATAAAATAATGCATGTTTTACTTCTTTTGTGGCATTTTGCCACCCAAAAACTATTTTTACAAAATGTTGTTTGGCCAAAGTTATCTACTAGATTATAATAGGTGTTATGAAAATAAGTATTCACTTTATGCGCCTTGTTGTTGAAGGTGCTATAAAGAAAATCATATTTTATCTAGTAGTATATCTTCATCTTCTTCCCTCAAAATCTTAGAATGGGAGCCTGGATTTGACAAAATGTTTTCGGAAGAAAAACCCGAGTTGCTGGGAGCAATCGGCGAGCAAGCGTTTTATAAAACCCGAGTTGCTGGGAGCAATCGGAGATGTTTACGAAAACCCGAGCTGTTGGGAACAGTCGGAGGTGGAGATGTTTTTGAAAAACAAAGTACAGCCCTAGCAGCCGCCCGAACAATTAACCCGTGCAACCACATTACCTGACATGGGTAGGGCTTAGCCGCAAGCTTGTCGGTTTTAGTATTGGGGCTCTCATACTTTCTATAGGGGCTGGTCCCTCGAAACCGGGTTGCCGTCTGGATGAGGCAATACACATGTGGGAATCGCGCCGGACGATTACGGTGGGTCTCCCGACGTGGCGGTGTGGCGTCCTAAGAGAGACCAGGGGTCTAGTGGAGCACACGGTGCCGGGGAGAACAAACCTACCGGGAGGCCCCGATACTAGGGTGGACATAGTGGAAAGCTTTGATCGTGTTATCCGGACCCCCGCATACTTTGGTATGACGGGCCGTGGCAGACACGGCGGAATGACTGTTTTGTGTGGGTAAAGTGCGCAACCTCTGCAAAGTGTAAATCTATTCGAATAGCCGAGTCCTCGGTCATGGACGGTTGGAAAGGCCACTGATCTAGGCGTATGGGCAAGTTTTGGTTTTAAAAAGAAAATGGTTTCGGTGGAAACAAGGAGGCATCAAGGAGGTACCTGGGAGGTACGGAATTGGGAGAAGATGGTTGGTCTCGGGGAGACAATCAGTCCGATCTCAAGAAATGAAAAAGGGGTATCCCCATCCTAGTGTTTTAGAAAGATTTTACAAAAGAGTTTTCAAATCGTGGAAATAGTACATGCTATTTCTACAAGAGAGATTTCTATCTCCAAAATGTTTTCTTAAACAAAGATACCGAGATGTCGTAATCTCTATGTCGAAACCATCTTTGCGAAAACTAAACCCTATAGTTGTAAATAGCAGCTATCCTAGTTTTCGAAGATCCTTTTTATTGCATTACCATAAAAATTTAAGCCTTGAGGTGGTTTTGCGAGTACGTAAATGTACTCATATGGCTGTGTCCCTGGATATTCAAACGTCCAGATTTCAACAAGGAGATATACGACGAGGAGGAGGAGTACGCCGACGACTATGCCAGCTGAGTGTCACCGGTCAACTGCTCTGTGGGAATGCGTCTGGTTGTGACGAGGGCCGACGCTAGCCGAAAGCTTCCGCTATATCGTAGTTAATTCCGTCCTGTGTGACGATGATTGCAGACTTGGTCATGTGACCACTATTTATTTGTGTAAGACTTGTATGTACGTTTGAATGATGTAACTTTGTATACCAGTTGGTTATGTGATCGCGATGCACCGATCATTGGGATCGTGATCTGTTTACATTGCGTGGACATCTCAGACTGGTAGCCTGAGGGGTCCACACAGACTTGGTATCAGAGCCATCGTTGACCTTAGGAGACCTTAGTTAGCATGGTCGTTAGCTTAGGAAGGAAATATTTTGACTAAAACCCTATTTCTTAAAAATATATTTCTATCTAGGAAGCTCTAGTATGGCTTCCACTCCTCACCTATTCTAAAAAAATATCTTGATCTTACCTCTCTAATTTCAAGTGTTTCAAAAGGAGTTTTCTCTACTCTTTTATCCTTATTCAAAACTTGTTTACGCTTGACGACAGACCCCAAGTGAGACCTAAATAGCTAGTACCGAGAAGGTGAAGTTCAGTCTCAAGACTTCAACATACGAGATCAAGGTGGTCGTCAAGTGAAGAAACAAGCTACAAAGCAACCCTTGCTTGCTAAATCAGTCTCACTGTCAAGACTTCAACCCCAACAATGGTACTCCAGTTGCAACTTCGACAGTCTCAAGCTTTTCAGCAGGAGCCCCAAGCGAGGAAATGAAAACTCCAACAAGTAGGATTGACCAAGACCCATAGGACATCTAGGATATGTGTAACACCCCAAGCCAACTAAGCCCTTGAGATGCTACCACATTTAAACAATACAAATGTAACTAATACTTTTTAGGAAAATTTGACAGAACCTCCTTTGTTTTTGGAGACATCCAAGAGACAATTGTATATGAATAAGAGCATAAGGAAAACATTTGATTATAATAGACGCAACAGCCAACCATAATTAACTTTCCAATACCACAACTTCATAAAGTTACCATCCACAAACATCAACAATAATCAAACTTCCACAAGACTTCAAAATCGGGTAATAATAAGTATAACTCATAAGGTTCAAATGCATAGATCCAGCACAAGGTAATAAATGAGTGAGTCGTGAAGGTGCTACTCCCAATTATTCCCATGCATGACGCTCACAAGTAGTACCTAAAAACATGAAAGCAACAAGGGTGAGTACAAAGACTCAACAAGTTCATAAACAAATAGTAAACCTCACATAAATCAAAACACCAATCCATCATTTAACATCATATATTCATCAACATTAATTAAGATGTCCTATATGCCTATATGCTCATCTCATTCCATTGCGGATACCGGTATCGCTTGAGTGGACACCCGTCGGCATCCACTCACTCCAACTCGTGGAGGGTGCTTCCAATGTGGGTCGCAACCCATCAAAGGAAGTCTCATTGTGCCTACCAAAGTAGGTCACTTTAACATCATCATCATGGGTATGCAATTATGCATAATGTGCACATGTCATCTTCATAATCATTATCATTGTCATCATGGAAATATCATATATATAAAGGCAAGCTTTTTAAATAAACCAAGTGAAGAGAGATAAGCAAAATTCACTATCCGTCAGAACTTGCCTCAACCGCGTGGCATAAATTGTGAGTTGTAGGTGTCCGAACCGGAAGTACCAGCACCTGACGTTAAAACATAAATCACACTCAATACACATCAACACTCCAAAATCATACACACAAAGATATTAAGTCGCCCCTATACAACGACCGTGTCACACTTTGCAAAGAAGTTTCTGCCGGTTAAATTACTATACCTAGAACCATAATAATTTCTTTAACTGTAATTACTAGTACAACTGACTCGCAGACAACAAAAGAAACACTAGTCAACTAGGTACAGCCCAGCCACAAGTCTAACTGTATGCACCAAACTAAGCTAGGAAGAAATTGTAAAAAAAAAATTCGTAAGAGCTGAAAGCATTGAACATGACTCATGGTTGGAACCAGATAAACTGAAAAGTGCTAGCTATTTCCTAGTAATCTGTAGCTTTCATTCCGGTCGTATAAGTCTGAAAATTAGATCGAACAGCTACAAAGTAGCAATCGATTGATTCCAGCCCAATACAGAAAAGGACCGTTAATATTTTCCTAGTACTAGTTACGTTTATCTGAGCTAGCAGTAAAATAGCAGTTCCCCAAAACAAAATTGGTGCGAACAAATTTCTGAAGAACAATTTTGACCATCTATTTTCCCTCATGGACGTGATGCCAGAACCTAGTTCATACAACAAATTTAGGAACGTGGGAACCCTGATTCTTTTCTACTCCAGCTACGCACGAGATTCAAATACAATCTAAATAGCAGAATCAACAGAAACTAACCAATCGGAAGGTGGGTATCTGGCTAACGACGATGGCGACTAACAGATCGACGGAGGCAGTCGAGGACGGTGGTGTCGCAGTCTTGCTGCGGCAGCGACGACCTGACAGCGGCAACGTCCCAGAACAAGAGGACGCCGCGGCGGCGGCGAACTGAGCGATAGAAATTCTTAGGCTAGACTGGTAGTAGTGGCGACGGCCTAAGGACACTAATCCTGGACTAATTCTAGGACGGAAGGGTAAGCGATGGCAACTGAACAACCTGACCTAGTAGAAATACAGAGCCTGTCATGAGCAAAAGCCCAGCCCAGTACAGCCCAAACTTCTTTCACGATGGAGATAAAGAGCGTGTCTAGCTTCATAGTACAATAAAACAACTAAGCAGTTTGTTGCTACTACAGGCTATGTCGTGAGTTCAATGAGTTTAAATTCCAATACACACTATTTTTCTCCCACTTCCTATTCCTAATATTAATTTAACTTCCCCACTGACCTATTTATTTTCTTAAATAAACAAAATTAATTAGCATCAAATTTAGGGTATTACATTCTTACCCCCTTAAGACAGAATTCGACCCCGAATTCTTTCTCGTTGACTAGTCGCAAACTAAAAATATAATCATGCGGGACATACCAGCTATGAACAGTTCTGGATACTTCTCGCGCATGTGAGACTCAAGCTCCCAAGTCGCCTCACGCTCGGTTTGTTGCGACCAAAGAACTTTTACATACTTTAACGTCCTATTCCTCATTACTTTCTCAGACTCCTCCAATATCCTCACAGGATGGACCTCAAAGGTTAAATCTTGTTCTATGCTAATTGGCTCCATAGTTATTTGTCGCTCTGGATCACGAAAATGCTTCCGCAACATAGATACATGGAACACATTGTGCACACCTTTCATTGATTCAGGCAACTCAAGTCTGTAGGCTAGCTTCCCCACTCGTTCTAGTATGATGAAAGGTCCAATGTAACGTGGACTAAGCTTCCCTTTGATATTAAATCTTACAACGCCTTTGGTGGGTGACACCCTCAAGAATACCTCCTCACCAACTTGAAATTCCACATTCGATCTCTTAGAATCAGCATAACTCTTTTGCCTGCTCTGTGCTGCCAACATATTTTGCCTAATCTCAGCCACCCTCTCTGTGGCTTGTTGAACCCAATCTGGTCCAAGCACTGCCTTCTCGCCCACGGCGCTCCAACACAGTGGAGATCTACACTTCCTTCCATACAAAGCCTCATACGGTGCCATCCGTTATACTAGCCTGGTAGCTATTATTGTACGCAAACTCTACAAGTGGTAAGTGATCCTCCCAACTCCCTTGCCAGGATAGTACACAAGACCTTAACATGTCTTCTAGAGTTTGGATTGTACGCTCTGATTGCCAACTGTAACACCCCAAGCCAACTAAGCCCTTGAGATGCTACCACATTTAAACAATACAAATGTAACTAATACTTTTTAGGAAAATTTGACAGAACCTCCTTTGTTTTTGGAGACATCCAAGAGACAATTGTATATGAATAAGAGCATAAGGAAAACATTTGATTATAATAGACGCAACAGCCAACCATAATTAACTTTCCAATACCACAACTTCATAAAGTTACCATCCACAAACATCAACAATAATCAAACTTCCACAAGACTTCAAAATCGGGTAATAATAAGTATAACTCATAAGGTTCAAATGCATAGATCCAGCACAAGGTAATAAATGAGTGAGTCGTGAAGGTGCTACTCCCAATTATTCCCATGCATGACGCTCACAAGTAGTACCTAAAAACATGAAAGCAACAAGGGTGAGTACAAAGACTCAACAAGTTCATAAACAAATAGTAAACCTCACATAAATCAAAACACCAATCCAATTAACTTTGTATGCTGGAGTGAATCCAATTAACTTTGTAGAGCTAGGATTATCCAAATGGAGTGAATCCAATTTCTACAGAAAGCCTATGACAATACCTACGCATAGAAATTAACTTTGTATGCTGGAGATTCCTAAAACAGTAGCTAATGTCATTTTGGTTTTAGGACCAGTAGCATTTGGGTGATTTTTAATTCCTGTTTAGTAATAGCTTTTTATGCAAATCCAATTTTCATAGCTTCATATGATTGTTAGTAGTACTGTGGTAGAAGGGTTTATTTTAGGATCTATATTCTGTGAGTAGTTATTTATTTCCCAAAACAGGACCATTTAAGAGTAGAAAATGAATTATTTTAATCCCTGTTTTTATTAAACTTGTGTAATCAATTTTGGTACTCTTATCTTTACTAAATCTCACTGTTAATACTATGTTTAAAAGATTAGTCCTATGATTTTGGTAAAAAGGTTCTCACTTAAATAAAGTATATTACTAAGGCCCATAAACATAATAGCTTTAAATCCAACCATTAGGTATGTTTTCCAAAACTATGGTATGACCAAGTGTGCCACCAAAACAGTAGCTCATGTGTGGGATTCTGGTGAAGTGAAATTGTTAGTATTGTGTCTGTTGATTGTGGTCTCTCTCTTTATTGGAGAGTTGATTGTTTGTAGTATTGGTTGTGCTAGTAGAAGGTTCATTTGTCACCTTTAGTGGGGAGACTTGTATAGTCCATCATGTTAACGAGAGTATGATACTAGTAACTATGATCAGGATACCACTGATGTGTGTGTGGCATGTTTGTTTGATTATTTAGTTACTTGCTTGTCAGCAATAATATATCTCGTAGTGTTTTAATAGACAAGCCACCTACATCTTTGAGGCTCTTAATCAACAACCAGTGTGAACAATGGTGTTGAACTTTGTTGGTTGGTTAACTACTTAAGAGTAAGTGCTTCCAGAGCTAGTAACATGCTTGCATGTGAATGTGCTTAATGCTAGTGATAATGCTTGCATAATAAGATACTTTTGTCTGAAGTACTTTCTTAACTATTAAAATACTTTTGTCTGGAGTATTTCCTGAACTAATATAACAACCACTGTTACCTAATCTAATAACCCTAAGAGATGTTTAGCTTAAGTGTGTAGTTAGAACTACCTTCTTAACAATTAGGATTGTTGTGTTTATTTTATTAGATGTGTTCATTGTGTGTGTTCGCTATATGGACCTGTTGTTTGTTGCTGTTTAAGTAAGTGAATTGCTTGTTGTTGATTGTTAGCTTAGTGTCTTGTGCAATCCTTGCTGTTTGTTATGTCCGTGTGGCATCGTTTTGTATCTTGAGTGTTGTTCTTTTCCTGTTTACGGCGTTAGATACGATCGGGAAGAAACTGGAAGCGAAGAGCGAACCTGAGGAACATCAAGATCAAGACCAAGGACATATTGCTGAGCCAGGCAAGCCACCTCACCTCTATAATGAATCCCATTATTTTATCAAGCATGTTTTGTTTTCGAAATAAAATAATGCATGTTTTACTTCTTTTGTGGCATTTTGCCACCCAAAAACTATTTTTACAAAATGTTGTTTGGCCAAAGTTATCTACTAGATTATAATAGGTGTTATGAAAATAAGTATTCACTTTATGCGCCTTGTTGTTGAAGGTGCTATAAAGAAAATCATATTTTATCTAGTAGTATATCTTCATCTTCTTCCCTCAAAATCTTAGGATGGGAGCCTGGATTTGACAAAATGTTTTCGGAAGAAAAACCCGAGTTGCTGGGAGCAATCGGCGAGCAAGTGTTTTATAAAACCCGAGTTGCTGGGAGCAATCGGAGGTGTTTACGAAAACCCGAGCTGTTGGGAACAGTCGGAGGTGGAGATGTTTTTGAAAAACAAAGTACAGCCCTAGCAGCCGCCCGAACAATTAACCCGTGCAACTACATTACCTGACATGGGTAGGGCTTAGCCGGAAGCTTGTCTGTTTTAGTATTGGGGCACTCATACTTTCTATAGGGGCTGGTCCCTCGAAGCCGGGTTGCCGTCTGGATGAGGCAATACACATGTGGGAATCGCGCCGGACGATTACGGTGGGTCTCCCGACGTGGCGGTGTGGTGTCCTAAGAGAGACCAGGGGTCTAGTGGAGCACACGGTGCCGGGGAGAACAAACCTACCGGGAGGCCCCGATACTAGGGTGGACATAGTGGAAAGCTTTGATCGTGTTATCCGGACCCCCGCATACTTTGGTATGATGGGCCGTGGCAGACACGGCGGAATGACTGTTTGGTGTGGGTAAAGTGCGCAACCTCTGCAGAGTGTAAATTTATTCGAATAGCCGAGTCCTCGGTCATGGACGGTTGGAAAGGCCACTGATCTAAGCGTATGGGCAACTTTTGGTTTTAAAAAGAAAATGGTTTCGGTGGAAACAAGGAGGCATCAAGGAGGTACCTGGGAGGTACGGAATTGGGAGAAGATGGTTGGTCTCGGGGAGACAATCAGTGCGATCTCAAGAAAGGAAAAAGGGGTATCCCCATCCTAGTGTTTTAGAAAGATTTTACAAAAGAGTTTTCAAATCGTGGAAATAGTACATGCTATTTCTACAAGAGAGATTTCTATCTCCAAAATGTTTTCTTAAACAAAGATACAGAGATGTCGTAATCTCTATGTCGAAACCATCTTTGCGAAAACTAAACCCTATAGTTGTAAGTAGCAGCTATCCCAGTTTTCGAAGATCCTTTTTATTGCATTACCATAAAAACTTAAGCCTTGAGGTGGTTTTGCGAGTACGTAAATGTACTCATATGGCTGTGTCCCTGGATATTCAAACGTCCAGATTTCAACAAGGAGATATACGACGAGGAGGAGGAGTACGCCGACGACTATGCCAGCTGAGTGTCACCGGTCAACTGCTCTGTGGGAATGCGTCTGGTTGTGACGAGGGCCGACGCTAGCCGAAAGCTTCCGCTATATCGTAGTTAATTCCGTCCTGTGTGACGATGATTGGAGACTTGGTCATGTGACCACTATTTATTTGTGTAAGACTTGTATGTACGTTTGAATGATGTAACTTTGTATACCAGTTGGTTATGTGATCGTGATCTGTTTACATTGCGTGGACATCTCGGACTGGTAGTCTGAGGGGTCCTCACAGAAAGGTGGGGTAAATGGCTCCATTTCTAAGCAAAAATGGTGGACTCGCTGAAAAATGTCTTTCAAATGAGCTCCAAAGATAGGGTAAACGGCCCTTTTTCTAAGCAAAAATGGTGTACTCGCTGAAAAATGTCTTTCAAATGAGCTCCAAAGATAGGGTAAACGGCCCCTTTTCTAAGCAAAAATGGTGGACTCGCTTAAAAATGTCTTTCAAATGAGCTCCAAAGGTAGGGTAAACGACCCCATTTCTAAGCACAAGGCCATGCCAAATTTCATGGTAGTAGTACAAAATGGACTAGCCCTTGCCAAATTATAAAATAAATCAACAACTAATAACTAAATTGACACTTGCCCTTGCCAAATTATAAAATAGATCAACAACTAATAACTAAATTGGCACTTGCCCTTAATAAAGCAACTAATAACTAAAATGGACTACCACTCGTCTTGTCATCGGAAACCTCCACCGACTCGGCCTTGCCCTTGCCGCTGGCGTTGCTGTTCGACGGCGACCACATGTCCTTCTTCTTCCCCTTGCTCTCCGAGTAGATCTTGAGCTGTTGCTGCTCGGCGGCGGAATGCTTGGCCAGCTCCAAGGCTTTATGGTCGGCCATGGCCCAGGCCAAACCCGGGTCCAGGACCTTTGTCGCCTCCTCCTTCTAGGCCATGGTCCAGTCCATACCCTGGTCGTCCTCGTCGTCCTCGTCGGACAGATCGATGAAGGGAATGGGATCGGGAGCAATGCCCCTGCCCCTGCCCTTTGGAGACTCCCCGTCCCATGCCGCTTCCCTCGCTCGCCTCCTGCTCAAACTTGGAGGAGTACGCGCACGCCCACGCCCACCCCCCATGCCGCTTCCCTCGCTCGCCTCAAAAAACCAAGGATAGGGGACGTGGCGGCGGCGGCGGTTCGAGCTAGGAGTGGAGCTGCCATCACCACGAGCCATGGGGAGATAAGGGACTGGGCGAAGGTGTCTAGGAGAGGAAGAGGGGATTCGTGAGCGCAATGGGCAAGGAGATGGCTCCTTTTAAAGCCATTTGCGGTCTGGACGGTGTCGCGGTCTAGACGGCAGTAATGGCGACCGGGCATTGATTCGGCTCCAGACTCCTCAGCTTGCAGCAGGACAGAGTAGGCAAGAGAGACGCGAGGACGGCGGAGCAGATGCGCGCCCGGGCCGACAGTGTGGGCGGCGAGGCAGCTTTTTGCCGGCCAGGGGGGCACGCCATTGAAGGCGCGGGACGGCGAGCACAGGCATGGACGCGCACGTACGGCTGCATGCAAGCACTCCGCCGCCGCTGGCCCCACTTGTAAGTTTAAGTGGGACGGGGTGCATGCACTTCGCTGGGCCCACAGGTCGGAATAACGAGGACGAGTCCTAATTGTCAATGCACGGTCAAGACCGCCACAACGCAGCCTAGCGCGGTCAGAGTTAGCGATCAAGACGGCAAACGACCGCTATAAGCATTTGTGAGAGTTTCGGCTAAGGAAGTGGGGAAAAGTGAGCAAAAGTTTCGACCGTGGGGAAAAGTGAGTAGTACTAAGGAACGAGGGGCACAGAATTAAATATCCCTTGATCAAAAGGGTTTATTACATTTTAATATTAAAAGTTTGCCATTCCAAAATATCTGTCAGGTTTTAAACACATCTTTATAAGTTTATATTTCAAAAATGGTTGAGTAGGCTTAGTTTTGTTACTTCTGGTCAAAAGAATATATTTGTGTTATTTTTGTGAAAGAAAACAATTTAATAAGGCTAATAGAATTTAAACATGTTCAAACATGCAAATAAGGTTTCTGATAATTAAATGGAAATGATATTGCTAAAATTTAATTTCAACGGGGCAACATTATTATACAGATCCTAAGGTTTCCAAAAATATTTTATTTGCAATTTTTGGACTTATGGATTTGACCCTAGGTCAAATTTACTCAAATTTTCCATTTGAAATTTGAACAAATTTAAACTAGTCAAATTTGAAATTCAACAGTGCTAATAGATTCTACATGGTAAGTGCTTTTCAATGGTATAAATTTTGTCAAATTTGGATTTGTGGATAAAAAGATATGATGGTTTGAATTATCAGGGGCTTTTCTGCAAAACTACAATTTAATTTCTTTTCGGGAATAAATCCATAATGGCTGGGGTGACGTGGCTTTCTGTGATTGGATGATGTTGGTTCCTTAAGTGATCCAATATCTACCGTGGGATTAAAATCGGAGGGCTGAGATCAAGCGGTACCTCTTCGCATCTCTCTTCTAATCCTGGGCGCAGATGAGGGATCGGACGGCTGTCGGCGAGTTGACCAAAATCCGGTGGTGGGGCTCGCCGGAAAATGGCGTTGCGGCGGCCGGCGGCTCGGGCGTGGACGGGGATGACGCTATGGTGGTCCTCTGGGCTCCGGGAGGCGACGGCGAGAATCCTCTCGTCACGACGAAGACGAAGGGGTGGTCGTCGATGAGGTTCGCATCCTCTAGTGGCGATGGTGCTCGGACGGAGACGCAAGACTCTGGCAACACTCGGGTTACGGACGAAGCCAAGGCAACGACGGCGGGAAAATTCCTGAGAGGGGTTAGGAGGGTGACTGAGACAGAGGGGAAGAGAGGAGACGAGGTATTCGAGGCGGGGACTTGCCGTGTCGGCCGGAAATGGAGAAACACGGTGGTGGCTATGGTGGATTCTGGCGAGCGGTTTACCGGGCTTGGCGGCACGATTCGGCTGGGGTTGAGAGGGAAGAGAAGGCCGGGGTCACGAGGCTTTAAGAGAGGTGAGCGGGGTTCCGTTTGGGGGCTCGGGGGAGTGGAGCGAGTGGGGGAAGTGGTGAGGTCGTGGGCGCGGTCGTGGCTACGACAGCAGTTGGAGAAGAAGACCCCGACATGTGGGGTCCACATGTTGGTGAGAGAAAGGGAGGCCAGGCGTGTGGTGCTGGGCTGCTGCTGCGCTGTTACGCGCTGCCGCGGGCGGTAGGTAAGTTCTGGGCCGTCTCGGTCTAGCCCAGCTAATCCCTTTTTTTTTGTTTCTTTTCCTTTTCCTTTTTTGTTTTTCTTATTTCTTTAGTAAACTTTGTTTTATTTATCCAAATGAGTTCAAACAAATTTCTACAGATTTGTAAAATCCAGATCTATCTTTCCAAACATTCAAACTCATGTTTGTAATGCATTTCAAATTATGATATTTTCAATTAATGACATTTAACACCTTTCGACAAATTTAAATTAGAGTTTCAATAAGATTATTTGTATCTTAATAAAATCAAGATAAATATCACAATTACATAGGTTTAAAATAAGTCTTTCCAAACCCATTTTCAAAATCAAACAATTGGATCAAAACTATATTTAAAAAAATAATAATAGAGGATATTTCAAATAGTTTTGTGACTATAAATATTTACTTAGGATTTATTAAGAACCCAAATAAAATGTTTTGAATTATATAATTTAACCAAAACATTTTTGAAATAGGCATACTTTAAATAATTTAAAGTACTTTACAATATGGTCTTAGGGTTTAATAAGTATTTAGGATATTTATTTATAGCTCAAGACTCAAGTTTGAAAATGAAGTTAACTTGATTCAATTAATATCATAATACTTTTGAATAATTCATAATAATCCTTTTCGTTTAGCTTTCTTGGCTATTGATGATTTTATTTTAATTAGAAATAACCCTTTTAAATTTTAGTGATTTTTAAACATTCCAAATTTTTGGGATGTTACATGATCTTGGTGCAAGTATCTCTGTTATGCCTAGGAAACTATGATATGTTTGATTTGCCACCTTTGGAACAATGTTATTTGGATGTTTATCTTGTTGATAATGCTATGAAAAAACCTTTGGGGAGAGTTGATGATGTTCTCATTATGGTAAACAATAACCTTGTCCCCGTTGATTTTATTGTTTTGGATATTGAATGCAATGCATCTTTTCCTATTGTTTTGGGGAGACATTTCTTAGAACTGTTGGTGCTATTATTGATATGAAAGAAGGAAATATTAGGTACCAATTCCCACTTAAGAAATGTATGGAACATTTTCCTAGAAAGAGGATGAAGCTACCTTTTGATTCTATCATTAGAACAAACTATTCTGTTGATGCTTCTTCACTTGGAAATACTTGATTTTCACTTTCTGTGCCAAGCTGAAAGGCGTTAAAGAAAAGCGCTTATGGGAGACAACCCATTATTTTATTTCTGTCATTTTTCTTTTATTTGAGTCAAGGAGCTTTCTTACCTCTGTAACAACTCCTTTGTATCTTTATTTTATCGCATTGTTGTGCCAAGTAAAGTCTCTAGTAGAAAGTTGATACTAGATTTGGATATACGCACAGGAACAGATTTTCTGCTGTCTACCGTTTAATTCATAATAAATTCCTGAAAAATCGAAATGTCCTGAACCTTTTTGTGTGTGATCCTCAGATATATGATCCACCACTTCGAACCACAATGGCTCGCGGCGGAAATTTTTCCTTTCACCAAAGAGGACATCCAACCGAATTAGCCCCTCAAACGAGCAGGATTAGCCTGGCACGATGCCATGGAAAACGGTTTTGGTCGGCTCCAGCGTGTACTTGTTGATTCCTAGCTTCTCCGCCGTGTCGCGGTAGAGGATATTGATGTTGTTGCCGCCGTCGACGAGGACGTGGCTGAAACTGACCACGACCTGGCTGCTGATGATCGTCGGATTTAGCACTAGGGCGTAGTTGCCCGGGTTCGGCATGACGGTCGGGTAGTCTTCTGGTCCCCAGGTGACCGCCTGTTTGTACCAGTTCATGAACTGGGGGACCACGGCGTTGACCTCCTAGTAGTGCTCGCTGCGGGCATGCTTGTCGTCCCGCTCACTGGTGTAGACGACGTACGCGTCGTCGGCTGCCGGGTACTCTCTCTTGACTTCAGCCGCCGGCTGCTGCTCAGGCATGCGGGGGGCCGGGAGTCGGCGGTAAGCACGGTTGTCATCGCGGCGGCGGTCGCCTCCGCGGTTTTCATTGCGACCTCGGTCACCTCCTTGGGCTCGGTCATTGCGAGGGACTCCTTCTCGGGCGATGCGTTGAGTCCAGCTGCATTGCCCAGTTGTGTGACTTGCGGGCTTCCCGTTGACGCTGTGGTACTTGCACGGCTGGTCGAGCATGCTCTCCAGCGTGTACTTTGTCTTCTGCCATTGTCGTGCGTCTCACCCACGGTCTATGCCTCCCTCGCGGCTCGATTCCCCAGCCTCAGAAACGGTGATGAACTCGTTGTCACGTCGGCTCTCCGGGTACAAGCCTTTCTGTTGTGTCTCGAGTGACGGACACCGAGGATGCGAGGCACCCCCTTTGTAGATTCGGTAGGGGCGCGAAGGAGGCTGGAAACGTCTCCCGGGGGACGACCTTCGGCAAGATCTCACTCTCTCTCCAATCTCGACGTGGTAGGCAAACAAGCGAAGCACACAGCGATCTACCCAGGTTCAGGCCACCCGAAGGCTAACAGCCCTACTCCTGCATGTCTGGATAGATGGAAGAATCATGCTGTGGCTACAATGGTGTTCTCCGGCGAGGTACCCGACAGGGGTCTCGGCTAGAGGAAGAGGGAGGACAGATCCTTGCCCAGAGGAGATCACCTTCCTCCTCTTCCCTGCCCTAGCCTATCTATGTGGTGTTCTTGGTGGGTGTCTTCAACCTTGGGATCACCGGTGAGCTCGGGCTTGCCTTCTTCAAACCTTGATCTGATTCTCCTTCGACCTCCCTCTCCTCCATGCCTTGGTCCTCTATTTATAGGTAAAGGGGATGCCACAAAGGTCATGCGAGGAGCGTGAGAGGGTCTTGGCGAGAAGCAACCCCTCTTCATGGTGGAGACGGCGACGTGGCCGCTTCTCCTCCAAGTATCGGTCACCGGGTTGGTGAGATCTCTGGCGCCTTTGGGGAAAGCGGCAGACAGGGGCTGACAATGTGCAGGTGGTGTCCCCTGGCCGCGCCTTGCTTCCCAAGTCTTCTGGGGCTTCTACCATCTTCCAGAGGATGGTAGAAGCCTTATCTTCATCTTGTACGAACTAGTCCCCGAGAGGGAGCCCAGCCCCGTCGGGGACTCGGGCTCTCGGGGTCTTCGGCTCCATCCGGGGTGCAGGGGACCCGGGGGTCCTACATACCCGGAAGATAATGCTTGGCGCGGATGCGCCCGCCAAGTATTGCGATGAGTCTTGGTCTTGTCCATCTTCGTGATGGGCCCACGGGCGGTGGACCCACTTGGGCAGCGCTAGGGGAACCCCATGTTCCACTGCTGCGACAGTAGCCCCCGGGCATGGTCCTGGCGGCATCGGCTTCTAAGGCTGCCGGGGCTATGGCCAAAAAAGTCAAAGTGGGTCCCGGCGCCTGGTCATCTTGTACGGCTTGGTGGGGCCCGCCTAGCTGAGGTAGATGTGAACCTCCGAGCTCCTTTGACCGAGATGCGTCGCACGTCGCGATTCGTGCGAGCCTCGGTCTAGGTCGTGCATCCGATGGTTGGGTCGCGCCGAAGTCGGCACGTCTCCTCGATCCCCGCGCCCGTCGGAGTAATGGGGCCGCGACGTGATGCGTGGGATGGTCCGCTGGTCTTAACTTAGCGGTTCTGGAGTTGCCGCCTCCGGACCTTCGCCATTCTTGCCCCAAGCTGTCGCCTCCAAATCTTTGCCTTCCTCCGCCGAATCCACTACTCGCCCCTCTCGCCTCCTTCGCCGCGACCTCAGATCCAAGCCGCCATAGTCCAATGGCTCCCAAGAAGACTAGGCGGGTGGTGGTGAAGAAGAGCAAGTCCGCAGCGGCGGAGCAGGCGGCGGCGGCTTCGCCGAGAGTGCGAGCAACAGCGGCTCCGGCGAGAGTGTCTCAGGCGCTGTTGTCCCCAAGCAAGTTCTCCGAGGAGAAAGCCATGGACAACGTCAGCCGCATCCTGTCTTCGCGCTTCCAAGGAGCAGAGGTGGTGGTGTACCCCGGGGACGGGGGAGAGTACGTCGACGGGGTAACTAGCTTCCATGTCTTCTCGGCAATGGGTCTCCCGCCTTTCTCCAGGTTCTTCCTTGCCATCCTGGAAGCTTATGGCCTGGCGATGCTGCACCTGCACCCCAATGCGGTGCAGATCTTAGCTGTCTTTGCTTATGCCTGCGAGGCGTTTGTGGGCGTCAGGCCGTCGGTGGCCCTGTTTCGCCACTTCTTCATCCTGCGCCTAGGAAGATCCAAATGGATTGCCGGAGGCGTGACCTTTCGCCTCCGGGCAGGTGCCGAGAGTCAGTACCCGGAGATGATTGTGGCGGCTCCTTCAGGGGAATGAGACGTGAATGGTACTCTGTTCGGGCGGATGGATCGAACATCCACATGGCGGTACTGGGCTATCCGGCCCAGCATCTGGCGCATTCCAAGAAGGAGTCCTCAGGATGAAGCTCTGTCACCGATGATCGCCAGACTGACCTTCCTTCGATAAAGGGGGTGACTTGCGCCATGATTGCAGCAGATTTCCTTCGAAGGGGAATTGCTCCTCTGCAGTTCAGGAATCGCCCGGTATGGGAGATCAACCAGGTGGGATGCAGCGTGTCACTGCAAAATTTCCGCATCTTGGAGAGCAAATGGAATATGACTGTGGGAATCCTGCCGCCTCGGACGTCGATTGCTCTTCCGGTGGGGGGGGGGGGGGCATTCAGCCCCTGTTTGAGGATCCTTTAGCCGATGAAGTCATACTCTACATGCCTCCGTGCAATGAGTATAGTCTGGTTGGTACGACGGTGATTAATCCTCCTCCCATGCCTAAGGACCAGGGGCCGATCGGGGATGGCCTGCAGGCGTCAGGCTTGGCGCAAGGGGACGTTTCCCCGGAAAAGCCTGGCGTCTCTGACAGAGAGTGCGAGGATGATATCCCACAAGTATAGGGGATCGTGTGTAGCTTTTTCGATAAGTAAGAGTGTCGAACCCAACGAGGAGCTAAAGGTAGGATGAATGTTCTCTCAAGTTCTATCAACCACTGATACAACTCTACGCACACCAAACGTTTGCATTATCTAGGGAATAAAACTAGAGCAATAATACGGGTATGAGAGATAGCTTTGCAAGATAATAAATACAAGAAAGTAAATGTTAGTTCTACAGCAATAAAATATACTAAGTAACCATAAACTAACAGTACCATGAGTGTGGAAAAGTGGTGGTAATTGTGGTGGCTTTGTCCAAGATTAATTAGTGAAGATATTGGTTTCATTGTCTTCGATGCAGTTTTCTATGTGGGAGAGGCTAAATATAGATGCACTCCACTATATCATTGGATTGTTAGCAAACATCCGTAAATACTAACAATGCATTAAGGTTTCCCCAACCATAGCCTTAATTTCATGGTCCTCTTACTCCCATACGTGCAACTAACCGGTTCGGGTCCTCAGGTTTCTGTCACTCCGGCAGAACTACCCCCTTCCTTTGCACATACTACTAACACTAGGGTGTTGATCCATGCGCGCACAAATATAATGGACACCAACGGACAGTACCATATAGACATACAACTCTAATGAACTTCATGCATTCAACAAAGCAATCAAAAGACAAATAAACTACGCAAACATGTCATAGATCATAGGATAAATATTATAACATCAAGCACCATGTTTACATAGGACAGTACAGAGGTTTGTGGGAGGATGAACCACTGAATACAAGGAGGAGTTGGTGATGGAGATGGCGGTGAACACGGCGGAGAGGGCAGCGAGGAGCGCAGGGCGCCGGCGGTGCCGCGGGGAACTCCTTCCCTGCCGCCGGCATCATGGGGGAGCGCCACCCCTTAGCCTCCCTCCTTCATGGCTTCTTGGGAGCCCTCCGCCATGGAGATGGGATCCATGTGGGAGGCAAAACCGTGGCTTTGGTGGATGGAAATTCGTGGGTGGAGGTGTCCTTCATGACCTAGGGTTTCCTTCTTTATATAGACTCTCGGATTTCCGTCAACCCCTCTTGGGCTCCACGAAAACGGGCATATATGGAGCATCCGGACTCGGATTGGGCCGAATTTTAAGTCCAGGTTTATTAGCAGAAAATCTTCTACAACTTTGTAACAATTTTGATTTCAATTTGACGTCGTCTTCAGGCCCAAACGTGACAATCTTCGAAAATAGTTTCCAGACAGATTTCTGAAAAGTCCCAATTCGATTCTAACAAGGTTTCCTCTTGTATTCTTGATAATTTCTACACATCAAAGAGTAAAACAAGAACATTGTGCACGTTTGCAACCATTAGTAGGTTAGCCCAAATAAATAATAAACTTAATATAAAAACAAGTACTAAAAGCATAAAAATGGCATGAAACAATCAAAAATTATAGATACGTTTTGGACGTATCAACATCCCCAAGCTTAATTCCTGCTCGTCCTCGAGTAGGTAAATGATAACAAAATAATTTTTGAATTTAAATGCTATGATCAGGTTTTTAACAATTGCATGATGTATGCATAGTAAAACTTAGCAATTATGTTACCCAATGGAGAGTATCAACCAACCAAGAGCTCATAACATGAAATTTATAAACATTAACAAGATTGTAATGATCATAATAAAGCATGTTAGAGTGGTATCTCGCTTGCCTGAATTTGTACAGCAAAACATAAATGCACGGGCACCTCTGAAGTTTTAAATGAAGACTAGATATAAAGATATCAGAGATAAAAGCATCAAGCTATGTCACGGTTAACCGTATTCTGGGACAAGCACATTACACTAAGAATGACAATTATGCTCTCAAAAAGGTGCTCAAAGAAGGATGGTGACTCAACAATTACGTAAAAGATAGACCCTCCATGGAGGGAAGCAGGGATTTAACATGTGCTAGAGCTTTTCATTGCTTTGAAAACAGAGGCAAAATTGTTTTTGATTGGTGATTGATTTGTCAACGAATGGCAATAGAGTTCCTGTTATCTTCCATACTAAGCAAGTTGAGAGTGGTTCCGATTTATTTAAAAACAAGCATTTATAATATGCACCTTATTTATATAATTTAACACTTTTGCCAACCTTTGCTTTTCACAAATCATGGCTAACTGAATCCTCGGGTGCCCACCAACAATCACATACCATGGAGGAGTGTCTATTTTTTCAAATATTTTGGAATATTATAGTGGTCTAACCAGCTCTTTTGCAATATTAATGACGAGGAGATGAAGCATGCAAGTCGATGGTTACTTAATTAACATGGAAGATAACAAGCCCAACTACTACTTCCTCATGAGCTAAAACAGTGTCACAAAATGAGGAGTTGTTTGAAGGTTTTAAAGATAGCACATGTAAATTTACTTGAATGGTTTGAAATGCCATACATAGATATTTATGGTGGACTCTTTGGGAAAACTTGGTTTTTCAGGGATTTGGAAGCACAAGCATTTATAGCTTAGTACAAGTGGAGGCTAGCAATAGACGGGGAATCGACAATTCAAGAGAGTAATAACCGTCATAATCATGCTTGCGACAAAATAAAATTAACGGAGGCATAAAAATGATACAAGAAAACCGAGGCAAAATAAATCATCCAGGCTTTGATTGACTTTTGCTTGAGTCATAAACATGTGTGAGCATGTGCCATGTCGATTCAAGTAAATCATTCAGAGGAGGATACCACAATGCCATACCATCTTATGAACAGACAATGCATGTTAAGATCAAAATGACATAATATACACTATTAGCTAGTTGAAACTAACCATAATAAAACATAAACTACTAAACAATATCATTTACACATCATTTTTATGTTTACCAAACTTTAAACCACCTCTCCAAACAGGAGATAAATAAAAAACGTGACGATCAACTTATTTTAACATAAACTCTCCAAATATTTTATTAATGAAACAAGAGAGATAGTAAATGCAGCGGCTTTGAGCTTTCGCCATAAATATAGATGAAGAATGCATGTATTCATATGAAAAAGCGGAGCGTGTCTCTCTCCCACACAAGAATGCTAGGATCCAATTTATTCAGAAAATGAAAATAACAAAGCAAAAATAAAAGAACAAAGACGCTCCAAGTAGCACATAAAATGTGAAGGAATTAAAATATAAATTCACTAGAGATGGGCATCCCCAAGCTTAGACGCTTGAGTCTTATTGAAATATGCTTTGGTGACCCACGGGGGCATCCCCAAGCTTAGGCTTTTCACTCTTCTTGATCTCATCATATCATCCTCTCTCTTGATCCTTGAAAACTTCCTCCACACCAAACTCAAACTAAATTTCATTAGAGGGTTAGTGCATAATCAAAAATTCTCATATTCTGTACGGACACAATAATTACCAATTCTACTGGACATTAGCTACAGCCACTGGTATTTTGTGGAACAAAAAGATCCACTCAAAAACAGCAAAAGAGGCAATGCAAAATAAATGGCAGAATCTGTCAAAAACAGAACAGTCCGTAAAAACGAATTTTTTCGAGGCACTTAACTTGCTCAGATCAGAAAACTCAAACCTAATGAAAGTTGCATACATATCTGAGGATCACGAACAAAAAATATCAAGTCATTTCGATTTTTCTGTGATTTTTCATGAATTAAACGGTGGACGACAGAAAACTGTTACTCTGCAGAAATCCAAATCTAGTATCAACTTTCTATTAGAGACTTTACTTGGCACAACAATGCAATAAAATGAAGATACAAGGGATTTTTTACAGAGGTAAGCATGCTCCTTGACTCAAATAAAAGAAAAATTACAGAAATAAAACATGGGTTGTCTCCCATAAGCGCTTTTGTTTAACGCCTTTTAGCTAGGAACCATATGTATCAACTAAGCTAGATGGGTAAAAATTGGTATTTTAGTTTTGTTAACCTAAGAGACCAGAGGCTAAGAAATACTTAAACATGCTAGCTACAGCAAGGAAAACTCTAAATAAAAATCAAAAGTAAAAACCAAACTAAATCAAAATAGAGAACCAAACAAAGAAACAAAACAAAAGAAACTATTTTTGTTGTTTTCAATTTATAAGTGAAAGTAAAGCAATAAAAATGAAATAAAGAGCCTAATAAAAATAACAAAGATAAAACCAAGACATATAAAAGTAACTATAACACAAGTTAAGACATATCATGTGGACGGGTAATATAGAGTATGAACGAGATAACCTCATGTTAGTTGATGAATAGGGGGATGACTCGGGCATCCCCAAGCTTAGATGATTGTATCTTCTTGAATATATTCTTGGAATGCACCTACATCCCCAAGCTTGAGCTCTTGTGTCTTCTTGTTCATCTCATATCACCATATTGATTAGAACGTATAAGCTACATCCACATAAAACTTCACAAAACTTATTAGTAGGGTTAGTACTTATTAAATAAAATCCACTCATGCTCAAGTATTGTCAAATCTCATAATATTTATTAAATATTAGCCACTGTAATACCAAGGTTTCTTATTATTTCCGTTGTCCGTCGAAAAACTAAGTAAACTTTTGAACCCTAAGTATAATATTAAATAAACGGAATAGAAATCTGCCAAAACTGAACAGTCTGTAAAGATGACACTCAACGAGACAGTTACGTAGCTCAAATGAAAAAACTTAAAACTAATGAAAGACAGATTAAGATCTCATGTTGATGCACAAAACATTTCAGGTCAAAATAATATTCTGAGATTTATCATGATTTTTTACGGTGAAGCACAGGAAATCTGTCTAAGCATAATCAGTCAGTAAAGATCGAATTATTAGACCTATCTACGTACCTCAAATCAGAAAAGTCAAAACTAATGAAAGTAAGGTAATAAGCATTACTTTCCACTCAAGAAATTTCAGATAAATATCGTGATTTTAAACATTTTATACGGTGAAGTACAGAAATCTGTTTCTAGGCAGCAAAGTGGCAAACTTGCATCATAAACAAACTAGACGTTATCTATACATTTTATTTTTATGGTATATAGGAATATGTACAATATATACACAATATATACAAGTTTTTAACTGAAAAACTTCCATGGAAAGAATTGTTTTGGTTTCATAGGCATGAACACAAGTGTTCAAGGTCGACCCCCACTTAACCATTACTCATCTTTCCAATCACTTTCCTTTTTGAAAACGTTTTTAGATAACAAGTACAACTATTTTTTTGTAATTCGCATTCCCTATCCATATTAAGATAGAGAACAACTTAAAAATGAAAGTAAAAACTACTTAGAGATAAAACAAACAAGTGCACACAAGAATATTCAGCCCCACGCTATTGCTCCCCGGCAACGAAGCCAGAAAAGGTCTTGATATCCCACAAGTATAGGGGATCGTGTGTAGGATGAATGTTCTCACAAGTTCTATCAACCATTGATACAACTCTATGCACACCAAACGTTTGTATTATCTAGGAAATAAAACTGGAGCAATAATACGGGTATGAGAGATAGGTTTGCAAGATAATAAATACAAGAAAGTAAATGTTAGTGCTGCAGCAATAAAATATACTAAGTAACCATAAACTAACAGTACCATGAGTGTGGAAAAGTGGCGGTAATTGTGGTGGCTTTGTCCAAGATTAATTAGTGAAGATATTGGTTTCATTGTCTTCGATGCAGTTTTCTATGTGGAAGAGGCTAAATATAGATGCACTCCACTACTTGGGATTACAAGTACTATATGATTGGATTGTTATCAAACATCCGTAAATACTAACAATGCATTAAGGTTTCCCCAACCATAGCCTTAAGTTCAGGGTCCTCTTACTCCCATACGTGCAACTAACCGGTTCGAGTCCTCAGATTTCTGTCACTCCGGCAGAAGTACCCCCTTCCTTTGCACATACTACTAACCCTAGGGTGTTGATCCATACGCGCACAAATATAATGGACACCAAAGGACAGTACCATATAGACATACAACTCTAATGAACTTCATGCATTCAACAAAGTAATCAAAAGACAAATAAACTACACAAACATGTCATAGATCATAGGATAAATATTATAGCATCAAGAACCATGTTTACATAGGACGGTACAGAGGTTTGTGGGAGGATGAACCACTGAATACAAGGACGAGTTGGTGATGGAGATGGAGGTGAAGACGGCGGAGAGGGCAGCGAAGAGCGCAGGGCGGCGGCGGCGCGGGGAACTCCGTGTTGAATATATGAGCAATTTTCTATATGATTTAATCCATAAGAACATCAGATAAAACATGGCTAGAGAAGTATAAAACAGACTAGTCATGCAATCTAACAGAGAGTACGGATATAGCAATTCTACACATCCTGCTAGAAGAAAAGTCTGAAAGATGATCTCGACCAGACAGAATAGGAAGACGTACGGTCCAGTGGAGGAAGATCCGTTTGCGGTGGCAGACATGTTGTCGAAGAGGGCGTCGACGTCGGGGAAGAAGTCGTCGTCCGGGAAGTAGTCGTCGGAGTCCGTGTTGGGGAAGAAGCCAGTAGTCGCGTGAAGACGCTCCCCAAAAACCTTATCGCCTCTCTCCCGTACAGGATCGCGAGAGACGGGGTTCCGGAGGCCTACTGTTCCGTCACGCGGTGCACGCCGCGGAACGGAATGAGGAAGACTTGATCGGCGGCGCAGTGCTCGAGAACCAGGAGGTAGGCGCATGAGTTGTGGCTGTGTTTTTGGTGTGTCTAACTTAGAGGAGCGACCTCTATTATGTAGGCACACAGATTGGAGGCGAACAGACACCGCAGGAGATGAGACGAAAAACCAGGAGGCGAATTGAAGAGGTAGCCATCCGTTTTCGTTTCGTATTAATCTCCCATTAGTGCTAGCGTTTCCGTTCGTATTCATTTGCATTTAGAGCGAAACGTTTCAGCTTCGTGCAACTGTTCACCTTCATATTTATCCATTCACGTGTGGCAAAAAGAACACATCGGCTCGGCGAGATTCCCGCAACCCGCGGCGCGCGCGCGCGCGTCGTGACGAGACGTGGCGAGGCGAGGCGGGCGGCGGAGGAGGAGGAGCGCGCGTGGAGCTCTCTCCTATTCTCATGCTCGTACTAGTGCTAGAGGAGCTCACCTTATAAACTGGTGTGGCACTCTCTAAACTAGCAATGTGGGACTAAACATTTGTCCCACCTCTTGCCATGTATGAATGGGCCACATGGGCCTCTAGGATTTTCAGGAATTATGGAAAAGGTTAAATGGGCTAGACAATTTAGGCCAAAATTCCAGCAATCCCACACAAGATTCTAGAGGCACTTAAATTTTATTCTGGTTTCAAATACTGTTTATATACCGGTGTTATAGTGGAGACTGTTAAGTTGAACTTCCACCTAGAACTTCATGTTACACTAGACTGCGACTTGGACAGTGGACTATGCCTTGAACTGCATGTTTTCTGCGAATCTAGCTTCACACAAAGCCTTGACCGATACTAGGCCGCCGTGGGTCTTCCCCGCGGATGGAGCTTATGCGTCGTACTCCGAGGCCTTTCATGAGTTTATTAGAGAGCACCCAACTCTCATGGACTGCGACGTTTGACAGTCATGCTCATATAGGTGTGTTCCTCAAAAGATGTTCTGCAGGACAACATCTCTGCTTAAAATAAAGCCTCTTGGTACACATTAAGATATACATCAGCCTACCGTGCAGTTTAGGAGAGTATTGCATCTTTGCGGAGTGGTATTATACAGAAGTAAGGATACTCTCCTCTCAGTTGATCAACAACTTGTCTCCCAATTCTACTTCACGGGATCTCCGATCACATAGAGTGGGTTGCTATTGTGAACAACTCATATTGTGGGTCTCAAACCCATCTCCCTCGATGCATTATCTATCACATTACGTGATAAACCTTTCGTGAAGGGATCTGCCAGATTTTTAGATGTTTGGATATAATCCAATGCAACAACTCCGGAGTTCTTCAATTTTCTGACAGATTTTAATCTCCTCTTCACATGCCTTGATGACTTCATATTATCCTTAGAACTGTTCACTTTTATTATAACAGTTTGATTGTCACAGTTCATCAGGATAGCGGGTATTGGTTTTTCAACCACAGGTAAGTCCATCAAAAGCTCACGAAGCCACTCTGCTTCAACAG
The DNA here is from genome assembly GCA_026929855.1 of Poa annua. Lineage (NCBI taxonomy): Eukaryota > Viridiplantae > Streptophyta > Magnoliopsida > Poales > Poaceae > Poa > Poa annua. The sequence goes on from CM049433.1 coordinate 40,812,420, forward strand.
TGGCTGTGTCTAATGCTGTGAGTTCTGCTTCCATTGTTGACCTCGTTAAGATGGTCTGCTTGCAAGACTTCCAGGAAACAGCACCACCACCAAGTGTAAAAACATAACCACTCGTGGCCTTAATCTTATCAGCATCAGATATCCAATTAGAGTCACTATAACCCTCAAGTACCCTCGGATACCCAGTATAGTGAATACCGTAACTCGCAGTGCCTTTTAGATAGCGCATAACCCTCTCAAGAGCATGCCAATGATCATCTCCCGGATTTGACACAAATCGGCTCAGCTTGCTTACAGCAAAGGAGATGTCAGGCCTCGTGGCGCTGGCTAGATACATGAGCGAGCCTATAATCTGAGAATATCTCATTTGATCCTTCGAAATGTGTCGATTCTTTCGAAGCAACACGCTAGGATCGTACGGTGTTGGAGAAGGCTTGCAGTCGCTATACCCGAAGCGACTCAAGACCTTATCCACGTAGTGGGATTGAAGCAGAGTGATCCCACCATTGTCATCTCTCAGGAGCTTGACGTTCAAGATAACATCAGCTACTCCTAGATCCTTCATCTCAAAACAGCGAGATAGGAAATCCTTGACTTCCTTAATCACCATAAGGTTGGTTCCAAATATCAGTATGTCATCGACGTATAAACAGAGAATAACTCCCTCGCCCCCACCATGGCGATAATACACACATTTGTCAGCTTCGTTTACAACAAAGCCTTCAGCGGTTAAAGTCTTTTCGAACTTCTCATGCCACTGCTTAGGAGCTTGTTTAAGGCCATACAAAGACTTCACCAACTTACACACCTTTCCTTCCTGACCAGGTACCACGAAACCATCTGGCTGCTCCATGTAAATTTCCTCATCCGACTCTCCGTTTAGGAAAGCCGTCTTTACGTCCATTTGATGAACGAGAAGACCGTGTGAGGCAGCCAATGATAGTAGCACACGAATGGTTGTCAGTCTGGCTACAGGTGAGTAAGTGTCAAAGAAGTCTTCACCTTCTTTTTGGGTATAACCCTTGGCCACAAGCCGTGCCTTGTACTTTTCAATGGTACCATCAGGCCTAAGCTTCTTCTTAAACACCCACTTGCATCCTACTGGTTTGCACCCGTAAGGACGATCAGTGATTTCCCAAGTTCCGTTAGCTAAGATGGAATCCATCTCACTACGGACAGCTTCCTTCCAGTAGTCAGCATCCAAAGATGCATATGCTTCTGAAATAGAACTGGGAGTGTCATCCACGAGGTACACAATGAAATCATCACCAAAAGACTTTGCAGTCCTCTGTCTCTTACTCCTTTTCGGAGTTTCACTGTCATCCTCCACGATATTTTCATGGTGTTCTATCGCAATGGTGGGTTCAGGAATTGCAACTAGTTCCTGACTAGATGAACTTGGTATCTCCTGATTTGATGAGCTCGGCATATCCTTCATGGGAAAGATATCCTCAAAGAAAGTCGCATCATTCGACTCCATGATTGTACCAACATGCATGTCGGATACCTCGGATTTTACTATCAAGAATCTATAACCAATGCTATGAAAAGCATAGCCCAGGAATACACAATCAACGGTTTTGGGTCCAAGCTTGCGTTTCTTGGGAATTGGTATATTGACTTTCGCCAAACAACCCCAAGTCCGCAGGTAAGAGAGTTTTAACCTTTTCTTCTCAAACTCCTCAAACGGAGTTATCTCTTTGTCTTTTACGGGAACTCGGTTTAGGACATGACACGCAGTCAATATCGCCTCCCCCCACCATGCCTTGGAGAGACCCGATGTGTCTAACATGGCGTTAACCAAATCAGTTAGCGTACGGTTCTTTCTTTCAGCAACTCCATTTGACTGGGGTGAGTAGGGAGGCGTCCTCTCATGAATTATACCATGTTCCGCACAAAAAGAGTCAAAGTCATTCGAAAAATACTCTCCACCACGATCAGACCGAAGCCTCTTAATCTTTCGATCGAGTTGGTTTTCTGTTTCAGCTTTATAGATTTTGACGAAATTTAGAGCCTCATCTTTTGTTTTTAGAAGGTACACGTAACAGTATCTAGTGGAGTCATCAATCAACGTCATGAAATATTTCTTTCCACCTTTTGTCAACACGCCATTCATCTCACAGAGATCAGAATGTATGAGATCTAGAGGTGCCAAGTTTCTTACTTCTGCAGTCGTATGAGACTTGCGAGGTTGCTTTGCTTGAACACAAACTTGACACTTAGACCCCTTGACAGTAGTGAAAGAAGGGATTAAGTTCAATTTGGCTAGTCGCGTCATACACCCAAAATTAATATGACAAAGACGAGAATGCCATACATTTGATTCAATAGTAGTGCAAACATGATTCGCAACTTTATTACAAACGTCTGACAATGACAGGCGGAACAAGCCTCCGCACTCATAGCCTTTACCAACGAAAGTTCCAAATTTAGAAACAACAAATTTATTGGACTCAAAAACTATCTTGTAGCCATCTCGACACATAAGAGAACCGCTAACAAGATTTTTATTGATGGAGGGCACATGATGAACGTTCTTCAGGCGCACGATCTTCCCCGAAGTAAACTTCAGATCGACCGTACCAACACCACGAACAGAAGCATGTGACCCGTTTCCCATCAGCACGGGAGAAGTCCCTGCGACCTGATAAGAAGAAAACATTGAGATGTCAGAACAAACGTGTACATTTGCACCTGTGTCAATCCACCATTCAGGAGAGTGACATACTGAAAATATAGTTGGGAATATACCGTACCCAGCATCTTTCATCTCAGTATCACCGACGACAACATTAGCGGTCTTGCCGCTCTTCTCAAGTTCACGTTGGTCATATCGGTTAGGACATCTTGGAGCCCAGTGATTAGGATCACCGCAGACATGGCAGGATCCCTTCTTCCTATCGGTCTTCTTTTTGAAGTTGGTAGACTGTGAGGCCTTGTTCTTTCCATCAAACTTGCCTTTGCCCTCAGACTTATTCTTGTTGTTCTTGTGTTTATAGGACTGGAAGTTTTTCTTCTGCACAAAGTTAGCAGTAGATCCTCCCTCAAGACCTCGAGCCCGTGTGTCTTTTGCTCTCGCCTTTTCTTCCACATCAAGAGACCCAATGAGATCCACGACGGAAAACTCCTGTCTCTTATGCTTCAGAGAGGTAGCAAAATTCCTCCACGAAGGAGGGAGTTTGGCAATGATGCCTCCGGCAATAAACTTGTCGGGTAACACACACGAAACTTGCTCAAGTTCCTTAGCAATGGACTGTATCTCATGAGCCTGCTCAACAATGGAGCGCTCACCAGTCATCTTGTAGTCAAAGAACTGCTCCATGACGTACAGTTCACTGCCTGCGTCCGAGACCCCAAATTTAGCCTCGAGCGCGTCCCACATGCCCTTGCCCGTAGTAATGGACAAATACGGGTCGACAATTTTGTCACCAAGAATGCTAAGAATAGCAGCCCTCAAAAGGGTGTCGGCTTCCTGAAAAACTCTCTCCTCATCAGGAGTAAGTTCTCCTTCAGGCTTGCCTTTAGCAGCGTGAAAACACTTCATGGTTTCAAACCAGAGAGTGGCTCTCGCACGCCACTTTTTATAGTTCACTCCATCGAAAGGAGCCGGCCTCAGTGAAGCGGAAAAGCCAACAGGAGAAAATTGCCTAAAATAAGGTTTTTGGATTGTTGAATATATGAGCAATTTTCTATATGATTTAATCCATAAGAACATCAGATAAAACATGACTAGAGAAGTATAAAACAGACTAGTCATGCAATCTAACAGAGAGTACGGATATAGCAATTCTACACATCCTGCTAGAAGAAAAGTCTGAAAGATGATCTCGACCAGACAGAATAGGAAGACGTACGGTCCAGTGGAGGAAGATCCGTTTGCGGTGGCAGACATGTTGTCGAAGAGGGCGTCGACGTCGGGGAAGAAGTCGTCGTCCGGGAAGTAGTCGTCGGAGTCCGTGTTGGGGAAGAAGCCAGTAGTCGCGTGAAGACGCTCCCCAAAAACCTTATCGCCTCTCTCCCGTACAGGATCGCGAGAGACGGGGTTCCGGAGGCCTACTGTTCCGTCACGCGGTGCACGCCGCGGAACGGAATGAGGAAGACTTGATCGGCGGCGCAGTGCTCGAGAACCAGGAGGTAGGCGCATGAGTTGTGGCTGTGTTTTTGGTGTGTCTAACTTAGAGGAGCGACCTCTATTATGTAGGCACACAGATTGGAGGCGAACAGACACCGCAGGAGATGAGACGAAAAACCAGGAGGCGAATTGAAGAGGTAGCCATCCGTTTTCGTTTCGTATTAATCTCCCATTAGTGCTAGCGTTTCCGTTCGTATTCATTTGCATTTAGAGCGAAACGTTTCAGCTTCGTGCAACTGTTCACCTTCATATTTATCCATTCACGTGTGGCAAAAAGAACACATCGGCTCGGCGAGATTCCCGCAACCCGCGGCGCGCGCGCGCGCGTCGTGACGAGACGTGGCGTGGCGTGGCGTGGCGAGGCGGGCGGCGGAGGAGGAGGAGCGCGCGTGGAGCTCTCTCCTATTCTCATGCTCGTACTAGTGCTAGAGGAGCTCACCTTATAAACTGGTGTGGCACTCTCTAAACTAGCAATGTGGGACTAAACATTTGTCCCACCTCTTGCCATGTATGAATGGGCCACATGGGCCTCTAGGATTTTCAGGAATTATGGAAAAGGTTAAATGGGCTAGACAATTTAGGCCAAAATTCCAGCACTCCGTCCCTGCCGCCAGCATCATGGGGGAGCGCCGCCCCTTAGCCTCCCTCCTTCATGGCTTCTTGGGAGCCCTCCCCCATGGAGATGGCCAGATGGGATCCATGGGGGAGGCAAAACCGTGGCTTTGGTGGCTGGAAATTCGTGGGTGGAAGTGTCCTTCACGACCTAGGGTTTCCTTCTTTATATAGACTCTCGGATTTCCGTCAACCCCTCTTGGGCTCCACGAAAACGGGCATATCTAGAGCATCCGGACTCGGATTAGGCCGAATTTTAAGTACAGGATTATTAGCAGAAAATTTCCTACAACTTTGTAAGAATTTTGATTTCCATTTGACGTCGTCTTCAGGCCCAAATGTGACAATCTTCGAAAATAGTTTTTCAGACAGATTTCTGGAAAGTCCCAATTCGACTCCAACAAGGTTTCCTATTGTATTCTTGATAATTTCTACACATCAAAGAGTAAAACAAGAACATTGTGCACTTTTGCAACCATTAGTAGGTTAGCCCAAATAAATAATAAACTTAATATAAAAACAAGTACTAAAAGCATAAAAATGGCATGAAACAATCAAAAATTATAGATACGTTTTGGATGTATCAGAGGACGAGCTCCCGGGAGCCCCTGCAGGTGACACAGGTTCACGTTTGTCGAGGCAGTCGGCCTCGCAAGGTTATCCACGAGGAGAAAACTCTGCTCAGCCGTCCGTGAGCATTCCTCTCCTGGAGGTCAGCGACAGGACCTACTTGATAGGAACTGGGGCTTCTCTAGCTCCAAGAGGAAGGAACAGTAAGACTCCCCCCTGCGAGCTCCGCCCTGGGAAGCCAGTTTACCCGGGATGCTTTTCCTCTAACATTCCTTCTCTATTTCGTGCAGGAACTGCTCGCCCGAGTACTCCAGCAAACGTGCCCGCGAGGACGGCGGCGCTGATGCCTGCGAAGAAAAAGTGGCTCAGGCAGGTGACGCCTCTGAGCCTCCGACTAAAGGTGCCGGGGAGTCTGCTTCAATCCCCGGGCTTGGTGCATCTCAGGCAGGCGCGCCGGTCAATCCCTCGCCGGCCTCTGCAGAAGAAGTGCAGAGACCTTGAGCCCCCGGGGGAAGGCGCGACGTGGACTCCTGGGAGCCTTTTGATCAGCCCCGCGTTGGGGCCGACGGTCCTCCCCAGATCGGGGACCAATACAGGGACCGGCCCCGAATGATCTGGGGGGTGCCGAGGTAGGCTCTGGCTTCTCCATGGAGTTCTCCGGTGCTGAGGAGCTTCTGGCGTTTTGATAAGGGGTGGCCCGATCTTCTCAGTGAGCGGTGGGTAGATGGATGATGGTGGAAGATAACTTGCGAGAATCCGACGAACTCTCCGGCTGTTCCCCCGTTGCCAATGCAACAGCTCTTCAACCCAATGGATATTCGCGACGCCTCACACCGATGCAACGTAGCCGCCGACCACGAAGCGGTTTTGCAATCTACTAATTCCCAGTGGAACAACAGATCACACTCAAACTTCGGATAATAATCTCCAGAGCGCAACACAGTGGAGAGGTTGAATTCCTGAGCGCAACACAGAGGAACTCGAATATAGATGAATGCTTAGCAATCCAATCTAGGGTTTATGTTTAAACGTGGTCTGTGCTAAAAGCCACGACTTACAAGCCTATATAAAGGCTGCTGGACGTCCAACTTTGGGTTGGAGTCGAAAACAACCATAACTCTAACTTAAAGGAGTCTATTTGGAAACTGGCAGGAAACAGCCGTCGACTTGTTTTGGTCACCGAGGCTTGTCCGAGTCGAATCGGTGCTTCGGGTCGGATCCGTTGGAAAGGACTTGTAATTTCCTTTCCAACCTGTGCTTCGTTGCTTTATTTGGACTTCACATGAATAATCCTTGGCTGTTTCGAATTCGTGACTTCTGCCAGTCCGAACCGAAGGTCTTTCCTTTGATGGCTCCACTTCCTCCCTCGCCTCCCTCGTGCTTGCCATCATTGTCTTCATGCTCCATGCCTCCTCCAATGTTTGTGTTATCAATAAACCTGAGACAACATAAATGCATAGATTTAGGTAGTATAAAATTCTCATGATCACAAACATCATATGCAATTAGGAGCGAGTTCACCTGTTGATCAAGTAACTTTGTTCTGGATCTTGTCACTGGACCAATCCTCACTTGATCATGTTTATCTTGGGCAGCATCATCTTCTATCGGAGAAGATGGATAAAGACTTGGGATGTCCTCATCATCCTCCCCCCCTTGAAAAGGCGTCGTCCTCGACGCGTCAAGGTCATCTCCGGTGTAGGGCGTCAAATCAGCAACATTGAACGAATTGCTCACACCGAATTCAGTAGATGGAAGATCTATCTTGTAGGCATTATCATTGATTTTGGACAGCACCTTGTAAGGGCCATCTCCTCGCGGCATCAACTTAGACTTGCGCAAATTAGGGAACCGATCCTTGCGGAAATGAACCCAAACCATGTCGCCGGGCTGAAAAAGCACCTCCTTGCGCTTCTTGTTGACACGCGCAGCATTGTTCTTACCCTTCTTTTCAATTGCCTCCTTGGTCTTGATGTGTATCTTCCTCACGAAATCTGCACGCTTCGATGCCTCCATGTTGATTCTTTCTTGTGTTGGAAGCGGCAGCAAATCAAGCGGCGTTATAGGCTTGAACCCATACACCACCTCAAACGGGCACAATGTCGTGGTCGAATGCACCGCCCTATTGTACGCAAACTCCACATGCGGTAAGCACTCCTCCCATTCTCGCAAGTTCTTCTTAATCATGGCTCGTAGCAACGTCGATAGTGTGCGATTCACCACCTCCGTTTGCCCATCAGTTTGTGGATGACATGTGGTACTGAACAGCAGCTTTGTTCCTAGCTTCCCCCACAACGTCTTCCAAAAGTAGCTCATGAACTTCACGTCACGGTCAGAAACAATCGTCCTCGGTACTCCATGTAGACGCACGATCTCCCTGAAAAACAGATTAGCAATATGCGACGCATCGTCGCTTTTGTGGCAGGCAATAAAATGTGACATTTTAGAAAAACGATCCACTACCACGAATATCGAATCATGTCCTCTCCTGGTTCTAGGCAATCCTAACACAAAATCCATGCTAATATCCTCCCATGGAGTTGTAGGTGCAGGAAGAGGAGTATACAGACCATGTGGCTTAAGTTTGGATTTAGCCTTGTTGCATGTGATGCAACGCTTCACAAACCTGTCCACATCTCGCCTCATGCGTGGCCAATAAAAGTGATCAGCCAACATTAACAACGTCTTCTCACGTCCAAAGTGACCCATCAATCCGCCTCCATGTGATTCCTGCAACAATAGCAAACGCACGGACGACTCGGGTACACATAACTTGTTAGCTCTAAACAAATATCCATCATGCATATGGTATTTTTCCCACGCCTTCACATCCGAACATTTAGCAAAGGCAGCGGCAAAATCAGTATCGGACGCATATAAATCACGCAAACTCTCCAAGCCAGGAACTTTAATATCTAAATGTGTCAATAACATGTTCTTCCTAGATAGAGCGTCAGCAACAACATTATCCTTGCCTTTCTTATACTTAATGATGTATGGGAAAGATTCAATGAACTCTACCCACTTAGCATGACGTTTATTAAGATTAGATTGGCACTTCAAAAATTTTAAAGCCTCATGATCAGAATGTATGATAAATTCTTTTGGCCACAAATAATGTTGCCAAACCTCAAGAACACGAACAAGAGCATACAATTCTTTATCATAAACAGGATAGTTTAATTGTGCACCACCAAGTTTTTCAGAAAAATATGCAATCGGCTGACCCTCTTGCATCAATACACCTCCAATTCCAATACCACTAGCATCACATTCAATATCAAATTGCTTATTGAAATCGGGAAGTCGTAAAACTGGTGCAGAAATCAAAGAACGTTTCAGCTCATCGAACGCAGAATCTTGGGCTGCGGCCCACACAAATTCTACACCTTTCTTAGTTAACTCATTCAAAGGTGCAGCAATGGTGCTAAAATCTCTCACAAACCGACGGTAGAAACCAGCCAGTCCTAAGAAACTTCTAATTTGACTAATGTTCATGGGAGTAGGCCAATTTTTAATAGCTTCAATTTTAGATTCATCTACCTCTACTCCATTCTTAGAGACAACAAATCCCAGAAATATGACCTTTTCTTTGCAAAACGTGCACTTAGCAAGATTACCATAAAGCTTATTATCACGCAACACATGTAAAACTTGCCGAATATGATCAACATGGTCATTCTCATTGTGGCTATAAATCAGAATATCATCAAAATATACTACCACGAATTTCCCAATAAAATGCCTCAAAACATGATTCATCAAACGCATAAAGGTACTAGGAGCATTAGTTAAACCAAATGGCATGACTAACCACTCATATAACCCAAATTTTGTTTTGAAAGCAGTTTTCCATTCATCCCCTTCTTTCATCCGAATTTGATGATAACCACTACGCAAATCTATCTTAGAGAAAATAGCAGCACCACTTAATTCATCTAGCATGTCATCCAAACGAGGAATAGGATGTCTATAACGAATGGTGATGTTGTTAATAGCTCTACAATCTACACACATGCGCCATGTACCATCTTTTTTAGGAACTAAAATAACAGGAACAGCACAAGGGCTAAGGCTCACACGAACATACCCTTTGTCAAGAAGCTCTTGTACTTGTCGCTGGATTTCTTTCGTCTCTTGGGGATTGGTGCGGTACGGAGCTCGGTTTGGCAGCGTTGCTCCAGGGATCAAATCAACTTGATGCTCAATGCCTCGCAATGGTGGCAATCCCGCGGGTACCTCCTCCGGAAAAACGTCACCAAATTCCTGTAGAACATTAGAAACACCAATAGAGAGAGGGGTCATGTCGTTAGAAACAAGAATTTCCCCCTTGCACATGAGCACAAGAGGTACTAGAGTGGGATCCTCTCGAAACTCTCTCAAGTCAGATTTGGTGGCTAACATTACTAAGGAAGTCTCTCCCTCACTTTTCTTTTTACCACTCGAATTTGGCTTGTGGCTCTCACTCACCGAAGGTGGGGGCACTCGGCTAGCTAATCTCTCATGCTCATCCTCACAATTTACTTCCACCTTTTGCCTCGAATCATTGACAACTTCGGATGGGGATAAAGGACGCAAGATGATCTCCTTTCCAAGCCAATTGAGTTGGTATGTGTTAGATCGGCCATTGTGTCGAACATCACGATCATATTGCCAAGGACGACCCAACAACAAATGACACACCGTCATTGGAACCACATCACACTCCACGGTGTCTTTGTATGGCCCAATCTGAAAATCAATGCGCACCATGTGGTTGATCTTCATCTCTCCGCTGTCACTCAACCACTGAATATAATACGGATGCGGGTGCGGCAAATATTTCAGATTCAGTTTCTGACATAGCTCCTTACTAGCTAAATTGTGGCAACTACCACCATCTATGATTACTTTGCACGACCTTCCATTACCAACAGCAGCTCTTGTTTGAAACAAATTGCAGCGCTGTTCCGCAGAACTTGGTGTAACACTCAAAACTCGAGGCGTGCAAACAATGGACGGTAATCGAACAGCATCGGCATAGCAAGAACCGTCCTCCTTCTCCTCCACATATTCTGGTTCGGCCTCCACTTCATCACCACTCTCATACTCGCCGGTCTCCTCGTTGATCAACATAACCTTGCGGTTTGGGCAATCTCTCTTAAAGTGCCCCTTCCCTCCACAAGTGTGGCAATTCATATCACGAGTGCGGGCTGTAGAATCGGATGAGCCAACACTCCCAGCAGGTTTTGGTGCTGGTTTAGGCGTAGGTGCAGCCGAACTGAATTTGGATGCAGCAGGGGTAGAACCACGGGACACGGGCGTAGGCGCCACGGCAGCAGGTGTCACGCGCGGTGTAAAGGGTCCTCGGCTATAGGCAGGCCGGGGTGCATATTTGGCGTCCTCCGCCAACTGTAACTCAGCTTCACGTGCTTGATGCAGTAAATCTTGGACATCTCCATATTGATGATGACGCACAATTCGTTTGATATTAACACTCAAACCTGATAAGAAACGCTGCATTGTTTGTTCAGGGTATTCACGCACTTTAGCACGCTGCATGATCATCTCCATCTCCTTGTAGTACTCATCGACGGATAGGGTGCCTTGCCTCAAATTCTGCAACTTGTCATATAAAGAACGGATGTAATTACGAGGAATAAAACGGTGACGCATCTCTTCCTTCATCTCCTGCCAAGAACGAATTGGCAAATCATTAGCATCACGCCGAGCATTCACAAGTCCGTCCCACCACAGCAAAGCATAACCATCAAACTCAGAAGATGCAAGCTTGATCTTTCTATCTTCGGGGCACTCATGCAAACGCCAGAGTTTTTCCATCTTCAGCTCCCAATTGATGTATTCTTCCACGTCAATAGATCCTTCAAATTTAGGAATACTGAATTTTGGCTTGGCTAAAACATCATCATTATCATGGCCGGCAGGAACAAAATTACGACGTGCACCAACAGGTGGAAAACCACGACCATGAAGTCCACCACGACCAACGCCACGCCCGGCATTGGCATGCGGTATCCCAGCAGCACCATCGTCGTCCGCAGCATCAAACTCCTCGTCGTGATCAGCCTGGACACTTGCATCATCCGCTGGCTGGTTGTTGCGCTGTGTCAACGTGCGCATAGCACGAGTCAAGGTGGCAAGATTGGTTTGTATTTGCATCAATGTCGCCGCTGAATCATTAGCTGTTTGCAGGACAGTCTCAAGCTTATGATCCGTTGCTGCCAAATCACTTTGTATCTTGTCACACTGATTGTTAACTTGACGGGTTAAATGATCACGGAGAGCTTCATATTCTCGCCAAGTAACTGTAGATGTTGCCTCCTTCCTTTGCCGCACCACGCTATCGTCCTCTGAAGACATGATTAGTGCACAGAAGACAATGTATATATATAGGTGGGAAAAACTCTCAACTCACTTAAAACCGAAAGAAATTGTGTATCTTACCGTTCCAAAGTGAATAGTGAAAGCTTACCGCTCGTAGGACAGAACGTGCACGGAGGGGGTGAAGCGAATATTATGGGTTTCAAAGTGTCACACAACAAAATCAGAGTATTTAAGTGGAGCTTGGTAGGGATACCTAACTACACCAAATTACAAATCCTAGTGCTGATCGTATGACACCACAGGAAACGCACACGGTGGAGATAAACAGGGCAAAGCAACTATGAAACAAGGATGTCACAATGCACGAGAGAGACACTAGCAAAAGCTCAAAGTATAAGGGCACAAGATTGCTCAATTTTACTAGTGAAAACAGCACCTCAAACAGGTTCAAAATGGCTGGATATAGCAACAAACTTTCAGCTTCTTGTCTCTTTATTTCGCTGGATCTTTTTCTCTCTCTGTTTTTTTTAATTAATTTTTTACACTTCTTTTCTATGTATTTAAACCAGCAAAAATATGCAACAGTTCGTGGTACTGTAGCTACAGTAATAAATCCGAAACTGCCGAACGTGTGCGCACAAAAGTTTCCTAATTGAGCAGCCCTAGAGCAAGGAAAAGCTAGTCTCGTGGGTAAGTTCCTACACCAAAAGAAAGGCTTGCTAAGGTTGTCAAACGGAAAAGAAAAGAACACTATGTGGACTCGGTAAGGAAAACGAAAACAGAAAGAACTAAGAAACCAACGCGAACTCGGACTCAACTTCTTTTTGGTATTTTTCTGATTTAGACAACGACTCGAACGTGGAAACAAAGAACAAACTGAACCTAGACCTATGACTCAGACAAGAAAAGTAACGCAAAGGATAAACCGACCAGCAACTACAACTTGTAATCCGATGCAATCTAGGGTTCTGGCGAGATCTAAACCTAATATTTTTGGCTTTTTCTGTATAGGACGAAAAACAGTAAATCTACGGGATGGATTTGTGGATGCTCACCGAGTAAACGCTGGAAATCTGATACCAAGATGATAAGGGGTGGCCCGATCTTCTCAGTGAGCGGTGGGTAGATGGATGATGGTGGAAGATAACTTGCGAGAATCCGACGAACTCTCCGGCTGTTCCCCCGTTGCCAATGCAACAGCTCTTCAACCCAATGGATATTCGCGACGCCTCACACCGATGCAACGTAGCCGCCGACCACGAAGCGGTTTTGCAATCTACTAATTCCCAGTGGAACAACAGATCACACTCAAACTTCGGATAATAATCTCCAGAGCGCAACACAGTGGAGAGGTTGAATTCCTGAGCGCAACACAGAGGAACTCGAATATAGATGAATGCTTAGCAATCCAATCTAGGGTTTATGTTTAAACGTGGTCTGTGCTAAAAGCCACGACTTACAAGCCTATATAAAGGCTGCTGGACGTCCAACTTTGGGTTGGAGTCGAAAACAACCATAACTCTAACTTAAAGGAGTCTATTTGGAAACTGGCAGGAAACAGCCGTCGACTTGTTTTGGTCACCGAGGCTTGTCCGAGTCGAATCGGTGCTTCGGGTCGGATCCGTTGGAAAGGACTTGTAATTTCCTTTCCAACCTGTGCTTCGTTGCTTTATTTGGACTTCACATGAATAATCCTTGGCTGTTTCGAATTCGTGACTTCTGCCAGTCCGAACCGAAGGTCTTTCCTTTGATGGCTCCACTTCCTCCCTCGCCTCCCTCGTGCTTGCCATCATTGTCTTCATGCTCCATGCCTCCTCCAATGTTTGTGTTATCAATAAACCTGAGACAACATAAATGCATAGATTTAGGTAGTATAAAATTCTCATGATCACAAACATCATATGCAATTAGGAGCGAGTTCACCTGTTGATCAAGTAACTTTGTTCTGGATCTTGTCACTGGACCAATCCTCACTTGATCATGTTTATCTTGGGCAGCATCATCTTCTATCGGAGAAGATGGATAAAGACTTGGGATGTCCTCATCACGTTTGCCGGGGTCCGGCTGCGCCAGATGGCGGCTTCTATGTCTCGCCGCGAGGACGAGTTGAAGTCTTGGGAACAAAGGCTGGCGGCCGACGCAGAGGCTCTTGACGCCCGGGAGAAGAAGCTGGCCGTGGACAACGAGTAGCTGAACACCCGAGAGCAGCGAGTCTGGAACCACGAGAGGGAGCTAGAAGCTCGAATGTCTGCGCTGGGCGACGCGGAGGCCAGGTGCTGGGAGGGCAACTTGCAGCTTCACCTGGAAGTAAGCCAAAGCGAGGCCCGCTTGGAGCAGGGCCTATCAAACGCAGACAGCTGGGCCCGACAGGAGGTGAGGAGCTTGAACGGCTCGGTCTCCTCTCTAAACAAGCAGGTCGCGCGGCTGAAAAAGGATCTCTCGACTGTGAAGGAGAGCCGGGGGCGAACCCGCGAAGATTTCAAGAGAGCCCGAGACGAGCGGGACAAGCAGACTGCTCGCGCTGACGATCTGGCGCGTGACGTCGCCAAGCTATAGGAGGTCGTGATCGACCGCGAAGAGAAGCTCGGGCGCATCGAAGTCGTCCGAACCAAGGACAAGAAGGAGCTGCAGAAGAAAAGATGCCGAGCTCGCAAAGGCGAGGGAAGCCGCCGACACCTTCCGGTCCGCGGTGCAGGCCGCTTGGGCCCGCCAAGAGGAGCTGACCGAGCAGCTGAAGGCGGCCAAGGAGGAACGGGACAAGGCGGTGATCTTCAAGCGCGACCTGATGGGCCTTCTTCCGGGTATGAGCGCGTCTGTGACAAAGATTGCCCGGGAGCTGGGGAAGTTGCGGATGTCCCAGCCCCCAATCATCTCGAGCAGCCACTCCAGCTCTTTCAGGGGCTATCCTTCGTTCTGGGAGCATGTCGCAGAGCTCCTTGGTGAGATCCGGCCTCAAGCGAGCAAAGCCATCTGCATGGCCAGAGAGAAGGCCGCGAGGCAGGCGGTGACCTTCTTCGTAGCTGTCTTCCAGTAGCGTCATCCACAGCTTTCCTTGCTCGTGGAGATGGACCACGCTACCCCAGAAGTCGTGCCTCCTCCGGAGGTTCCTGACGAGGTGGAGAAGATCATGAAGCGCTTCACCCGTGAGGATGATCCGTAAGTTGCCGAGTCTCCTGAAACATTCAGAGCGACAATACCGGGTGGCGTGAACTGTGCCTTTATATCGCCGAAAGGCAAGACTTATTGCTTTTCAATGTAAATAACCTTTCCTCGGACTGAGTTGTTTTCTTTATACCCATGGAGGCTTGACGCTATCGGGAAGGATCCTTTGGCCAGAGTGCTAACGAATCGTGTGCCTCCAGATTATCTAGAGCGCAGACACAGGGCGCGACCCCCCAAAAGACCCAACGCTCCTGACCGCACGATCCTCAGCCCAAAAACCCCACTGCTAGAGGGAAACGGGCAGTGGTGCTTTGGGAAGGCCCTGCTCCATGTTTACGCCCGCATTCATTTTAGCCAAGGCATACAGAAACGACATAATCTAGGTAAAGGTACTTAGCTCAATTCGTGGAGTCCTCCGTTTATCTCGGTATTTGGTAGCGCCGCCGCCGTGGCTGGTCTTCTGCGCCGTGTTTCAGGTGCAATTCTATTATGTCTACTCAATTATGTAGGAACAGAGCCTTGAACCGAGATATCCCAGCGCGGGTCTGACTCGTAGTGCCTTCCTTCGTACGGCTTTTGCTGGCCGGAGCCGGTCCGGGGACCTTTTATTTTGTTCCCCTGGAACCTGGAGACCACCATTTAGGTGAACCGATTGACTGGCTGGCGTAGTGAAGACGCCGGTCCGGAGACCTTTAGGTTTTCCAATACTCGGAGTTCACCATGAGGGTGATCCGGCAGCTGGCTGGCGTAATGAGGACGCCGGTCCGGAGACCGCTGGACTTCTTCTCCAGACAGAATATCCTTCCGGCGAGAAAACCCGGAAACTTTTGCTCACATAATGAAGACGTCGGTCCGGAGACCTTAAGAATACCATTCCGGCGAGAAGACCCGGAAACTCTTGCTGACGTAATGAAGACGTCGGTCCGGAGACCTATCCATTGACTTGGGTTTAGAAAAAAGACCCACTCCACTTATTCCGATTTTCTACTGATGGGGCGGAGACGCCGGCCCAGTAACTCCAACAACGCTTGATTTAGATTCCTCGGAGGCCATCCATTTAAAGATCTGGTATTTTTGGGGAGGTACACTTGGTCCTAGTTGAATGGTCACCACGTGACCCGGAAGCTCCCATTGTCCTCCAGGGGCATCTCCCGGGGCAAAGGTCTGGTCCCAGATGGCAGCTGTACTCTGCGTGGGCTGCTGAGGAACCGACGGATCGTCTTTGGGAAGTTTATTAGTCTGCGTGGAGACGCTTGAGAAGGTCCGGAAAGATCTTCCTCTCTTGGGTACTGATGCATGTAAAATGCATACATGAACTTTGCATTGTATTACTCATATTTCATCCATATTTGCATCATATAAGGGTTATATCAATGTTTTATAATGTTTTGGGGAATATTTCACACTTTCCCTATTTATTTGGAATTAACCCTGTGCTGTCAGAAAACCCTTTTTTGTATATTTTGATGTTTCAGGGACCCAAACGATGTCCAAATGACCTAATATTCCACGGTGATCATTTTTTTGGAAGGAACTAGGCTTAGGAGCGAAGGAAGAGCAAAAATGGAAGGCCGAGGGCCAAAAGAGGTGGGCCCACGTGGCCAGATTCCTTGGCCGCGTGGGGCCCCTCATCTTAGCCTTCGAGCCTCCGATGCTGTCGATCTTCGTCTCCCTGGCTTCGTCTTGACCTAAAAACGACTATAAAAATAGCCCCTCGAACCCTTTCGGGAGGAGCGCCGCAGAAACACAGAAACGACAAAACAGAGACCTGGAGCTGCAGATTGGAGGGGGGAAACTCCAGCGGGGCGCTGCTGGTGTGGTCTGCACCTTCTCCAACGACTTCTCCACCGTCTCCATGTGAAGAGGGAGTAGTCCACCCCTGGACTACGGGTTTGTGGAAGTAACTTATGTATCTCTCCTCTCTCTTGAGCTTCACTAATTAGTGCCATATGAGCTGCTGAACATGATTATGGTCATATATGTAATACCTTTGTGGTGGATCTCTTAAGTTGATATATGTTATGATGATTGCCAATATTATGTCTTTGTTATGAAAGTAGATGCATATTATGTACCCCGTTCTTGTCTATGTGTTTTGATCCAACATGTTTATGAGAGCGTGTGAGGGGGAACGTGTGCATTAGTTGGAGTAACGGGGGGTGGTTTTGTGTTAAGTTGACAGCAATACCGTGATCCACTTGGGTTTTTACCTTACTTTGTTGCCTCACTCGGGATAAAGGAAATACCATGCTACCGGGGATATGTGGGTGACATTGCCACTATCACCATGACTAGATCTAGCATGTTCTTATTTAAACTTCATGTCATTGAACTTAAAGCTATACTTTGTTTATCTTAATTACTGAGGTGTGATGATTTAGTTCGCATATTGGTGGAGTATAAGACAGATTAATAACCAAAAGATCTCTATGTTAGGACGTGATGCTCATATTATTAATAACTTGTCTTGTTGCAATCTCATATGTCAATTCCTATGTTCCATTATCTAACACTATATAAAAGAGAGAGTGCATTTGTGAAACCATGAACCCCGGTCCATTTTTAATCATAAGAAACACCTTTCCAACACTTTTAGTGCACTTTACATTTTCTGCTATTATTAAATCCGAAAATACAAAAATACGTTTATATCTTGCAAACACCATACAAACCACAAAAACATCATCTCATATCATTTATACCATCCTTGTTTATTTATTTACTACCATTGCATTGTTATTTTAGTTTTGCATTTGTTATTTATATATCTTTTACTTACACCTTGTGCTTGACAACCACTTGGTGAGGTTGAGGGCACAAAACAATCTACTTTGTTTTGTAGGTTACATAAAGAAGGATAAGGAGACAAGAGCTTTTGGTTCATTTCCCCGAGAGTTCGATATTAAACCCTCGAGTCACCCTCGTGGGGAAAATTAGTCTTTTCCCTTACTATACACTTTGCACTTGGAGTCTCAACCTAACCCATATTCTTTTGACGCAGGTGTTGGAGCCATCAACATATCCTTGGGAGCCATCATCATCGTCAACTACGTGCCCGAAGGGGATCAGGTACCCGTGAGTCAAAGCTTGCTTTCTTCGGTGGCTTGAACGGACATTCCCGACTGATGTGCCCTAGTTCCCCGCAGGTGTAGTAGTCTCCTCTGTTTTGCCTTAGTTGGGTGTTGTTTCTGAACTGTCGGCAATCCTCCAAGTTGTGCCTATCTGACTGGTGGTACACGCACCATACTCCCGGCTTGCCATCCTTTCCCGGGGGGATGCAAATCTCCTCGGGTGTGTACACATCAACGTCCTCCTCCTGAAGTCCCTTCTCCTTGTCTTGGTCAAGGTTGTCCATCTTTGGAAGTGGTCGCACATCCGGACGAGGTCCTTCTTCACTCCCATGCGTCCATGAGGGAGGACTGATCTCGGCGTCTGTAGGACTTCCCTCGGGTCTTCCCTTGCTGACCAAAGGACTGACGTAAGCAGCTGGTGGAACGAACTGGATTCCAAATGCCCGGCCTTCTGTTGGAGGAGGTTGGGACCCTTCAATGATATAACCAAGGCCGGGGTACCGCAAGAATTCCACCGCGGCATCCCCTTTCCTCTTCCGGGTCATACTGAACTCCCGGCGGCCTCTGCCGTGCACCGGCAAGGGAACGAGAGACTTTGCCCCCTTATGCCAATGAACCACCCCTGCCAAAGATGACAATTCTTGGGGGCCAATCTTCATTGTGGACGAAGAACTCGAAGATGTCCTTGACTCGACTGAAGAGCTTGGGACAGACAACGCTTCCGACGAAGAAGAACTCGATGCAGATCTTGAAGAGGAAGAAGAACTTGTCATGGCGTGAGATGTAGATGAATCCAGCGCTTGCGCCCCCTACTTGGCGCGCCAGATGTCATGTCTCGAGTAACAGGCACCGGAGATGCGACGCACCCCCTTTGTAGATTCGGTAGGGGCGCAAAGGAGGCTGCAAACGTCTCCCGGGGGACGACGTTCGGCAAGATCTCACTCCCTCTCCGATCTCAACGTGGTAGGCAAACAAGCGAAGCACACAGCGATCCACCCAGGTTCAGGCCGCTCGAAGGCTAACAGCCCTACTCCTGCATGTCTGGATAGATGGAAGAATCATGGTGTGGCTACAATGGTGTTCTCCGGCGAGGTACCCGGCAGGGTTCTCGGCTAGAGGAAGAGGGAGGACAGATCCTTGCCCGAAGGAGATCACCTTCCTCCTCTTCCCTGCCCTAGCCTATCTATGTGGTGTTCTTGGTGGGTGTCTTCAACCTTGGGATCGCCGGTGAGCTCGGGCTTGCCTTCTTCAAACCTTGATCTGATTCTCCTTCGACCTCCCTCTCCTCCATACCTTGGTCCTCCTTTTATAGGTAAAGGTGATGCCACAGAGGTCATGCAAGGAGCGTCAGGGGGTCTTGGCGGGAAGCAACCCCTCTCCATGGTATAAACGGCTACGTGGCCGCTTCTCCTCCAAGTATCGGTCACCGGGTTGGTGAGATCTCTGGCGCCTTTGGGGAAAGCGGCAGACAGGAGCTGACAACGCGCAGGTGGTGTCCCCTGGCCGCGCCTTGCTTCCCAAGTCTTCTGGGGCTTTGATACGTCCATTTTGCATCACTATTTTATATCATAATTTACTGTTATTCATTGATATATTTCATATTTAGAGATGATACTTATGTTATTTCATCTATTTTGCATGGTTGATGATTATTATAGAATTGATCACCGGAGTCTGAATTCTGCTGGAAAAACGACCGTCAAGACACCATATTTGCGAAGGTCAGAAACCCAAAGTGATAAGCTGGAACCTCCTATTTTACCAGATGACGGAGGGAGCCACGTGGGGAAGCTGAGGGGGGCCACAGGGGGCCCATACCATGTGGTGGCGCGGCTCCCCCTCCTGCCGCGTGGCCACGTGGTGTGGCCACCATGGCCCACCTCTGGCCGAGCCCCTTCGCGTACTTCTTCCCACCGAAACCCTAAGACTCAGGAGACCATGAAGGAAATATTCCGCCGCCTCCACGAGGCAGAAAACACCAAAGAGCGAAAAGCTCTCCGACAGGGAGAAATCTGTCGGGGAAATTCCCTCCCGGAGGGGGGAAATCGTCGCCATCGTCACCGTCATCGAGATGCACTTCACTGGGATCATCATCACCATCATCTCCATCGCCGACACCGTCATCTCCACCGTTCCACTCCATTCCCACTGTAACATCTGGGGCTGAATCTTGTCTATTTGATAGGGAAACTCTCCCGGTGTTGATTACTATTGTTATTGATGCTATTGAGTGAAACCGTTTAATTAAGGTTTATGTTCAGATTGTCATCCATCATTATATCACCTATGATCATGTTCCCAATGATGTGTTGTGAGTAGTTCGTTTAGTTCTTGAGGACATGGGAGAAGTCTAGATGTCAGTAGTGAACTATGTTGAGTAATATTTAATGGTTTGATATTTAAGTTGTGGTGCTATTCTTCTAGTGGTGTCATGTGAACGTCGACTACATGACACTTCACCTTTATGGTCCTAGGGGAATGCATTGTGTATTCGAATATTAATTGTGGGGTTGCCGGAGTGACAGAAACCTAAACCCCCGTTGGTATCTCGATGCATGAGGGATAGCAGGATCTCAGAGTTTAAGGCTGTGGTTAGATTTATCTTAATTACTTTCTAGTATTTGCGGATGCTTGCTAGGGGTATAATCACAAGTATGTATTAGTCGTAGGAAGGGCGATGCATTAGCATAGGTTCACCCACACAACACTTATCGAAACACTAAAGATTAATCATCTATATGAAGCGAAAGCACTAGACAGAATTCCCGTGTGTCCTCAGGAACGTTTGGTCAATATAAGTAAATCAACCGGCTTGTCCTTTGCTCTGGAAAGAATTGGGCCACTCGCTGCAATTATTATTATTGCACTTTATTTACTCACACTTTATTTATCTGCTATATCAAAAAGTCCTAAAAACTTGTCTGCTAGTATTTATAGTGAACTCCTAATCAAAACTACTTGTCAGCACCTTCTGCTCCTCGTTGGGTTCGACACTCTTATTTATCGAAAGTACTACGATACACCCCCTATACTTGTGGGTCATCAAGACTATTTTCTGGCGCCGTTGCCGGGGAGTGAAGCGCTATTGGTAAGTGGAATTTGTAAGGAAAACTTTTGTTGTAAGTGTTTTTTTTATTTTTTTCTCCTAATTTACTTAATTATGGAGAGATCATCGACTGACTTCCTATTTGGAAAAGCTACTGCCACTGCTAAGGTAGTAGAGGAGGCGCCACCTGAAGAAGTAGTGCCATTTAAAATACCTATGAAAATTATTGATCATTTGCTATTTTTACATGAATTATGCGAGTTATTCAAGTGTGCAGGTATTTCAATGGACAATGTTAAGAAAAAAATATTCTCTATATCACTTGGTGGAAGAGCTGCGCATTGGTATAAATTGTTGAAGAATGGGCGTTCTCTTGGATGGGAGGAAATTGTACCTCTCTTTTATTCTAAATTTTATCCTCCAAGTGAGATTCACCAAGATCGGAATTCTATATATAATTTCTAGCCTCATGATGGAGAAAGTATTGCCCAAGCGTGGGGGAGGTTGAAGACATTAATGCTCAAATGTTCCATTCATGAGCTTCCTGGTAATATCATTGTTGATAACTTCTATGCAAGAGTCTCTTTTGAAGATAAAACATTATTGGATACTGCCTATTCTAGATCATTCACACGTAATAAAGAAGAGTTTAAATGGGATCTTCTTGACCGTATTGAAGAGAACACTGAAGGATGCGAGAACGACAAAGGTAGGGAGTCAGGTATAAAATATGACTTCGAATGCAGTAAAACTTTCATGAATACTGATGCTTTTCGAAATATTAGTAATGCTTATGGTCTTGACTCTCAAGTTGTTGCGAATTATTATAAAGCCTTTGCTTCATATTTCGGTTTGCCTAAGGATGGTTTTAATAAATATCATGAACCTTATAAAGATACATCTGTTTCTCCTATAACTAAAAGTATTGAAGTTAATACTGTTGATCACATTATCCCTGAACCTTATTGAAAAAATTCCTTTTCCTGTTCAAGTAAAGGAACATTCTATTATGTCCAGTGTTGTTAACAAAAGTATAAAGAAAGCTATAGAACCTGATGAACAAATTAATATTGAACCTTCCGTAGCAATAGTAAAAGATCTTGTTACTGGAAATGTGGAAGATGAGTATATTATATTTTGTGAGTTTGCTTCTAATATTGTGATGAGGACATCCCTACACTTGATCCATCTCCAATCCATGAAAATGAACAATCCATTGCTGCAAAGAAGATGTCCAATGATGAAATCAGGATTGGACCAATTACAAGAGCTCGTGCTAAGTTAATAGAGCAACAGGTGAATTCCCTCTTAGTTGATAATGCTATTTATTTCAATGAGAGCTTTATACTGCCTAAATCTTTGTGTGTATGCATTGTTAAATACGTTGGACATGAAGGCATGGCACGAGGGAGCAAGGAGACGTTGCAGCATGGAAGGGAGCGAGGCATGGGTGCAGAACTGAAGATCATACAACATGGCGTGAGGGAGGAGAGGGAGGCCGACGCCACAGCGTGAAGAGGAAGTCCTGCGTGCAGCCTTATGGGGCGCACCATATTATTGGGCCTGCGAGACATAAGGCTGAGTCCAAACCTCTTGGACCAGTTTGTATCAGTTTTGGGTCGAACCAGTTTGAGTCCAAGTCGGGTTGCACCGGGTCGGTACTGTAGCTACAGTGATCATTGCTATTATGTTTTATGTGATATTGGTGCAAGTTCAAGTGCTATTCCTTATGAGCTTTATAAAGAAATTATGCATGAGATTGGTCCTTGTGAACTTGAAGAAATTGATGTGGTTATTCAACTTGCTAATAGAGAAACTATCGCTCCAATTGGTATTGTTAGAGATGTTGAAGTTTTATGTGGTAAGAGTAAATATCCTGCTGATTTTCTCGTACTTGGTTCAGTTGCTAGTAAGACTTGTCCTATCATTTTTGGTAGACCTTTTCTGAATACTTGTGGTGCTGTTATAGATTGTAAGAAAGAGAAAATCTTTACTAAGTTTGCTGGTGATTCATATGAATTTAATTTTTCGAAATTTGCTAAAGCTCCTTATGAAACCGAATTGACTAATGAGGACTTTAAAATTGAACTATTGCTCTTGCTCCTAACAATGTTTTGCAGCAATATATGGAAGATCATGAAAGTGAAGTCTTTAGGGAAGAAAGGAATGAGCTTGATGAAATATTCCTTCGTCAACCTATATTGAAACAAAATTTACCGGTGGAAGATTTGGGTAAAACACTCCCACCTAAGGAGGAGATGTGATAAGGATCAAGGGGATGATCCTCTGTTTGTTGTCCCGATCTTTCACAGCGAGTAACCCGGACGGTAAATCCTTCCAACAACACCAACGGCGTCACCTGAAGGTGGAGAATAAATCCAGCAAGCAACGTGATGAAGATCACCACGCCTCTAACCCGAGCACGATAACACTTGATGAACACAAGCACCCTCGCAGCAATCTTTATTACAAACTGATAAACGGCATCGCCGTCCCCGGAGGGATGCTTCACCAACGAGCTCAAAGTCTATGGACTGTTTTCAATCTAAACTCAAGCTAACCCTAAAACGATGCCTAGCAACTCCTTATATGAGGGGAGGGATGCTACAGTACCGCGCTACAGTACCGCGCTACAGTACCGCCCCCTAATGGACCCTAGGTTGACTTGGTTGGACAGGCCCAAACCAAGCCCAAACTCATAATTATTAAAAACTCTAATTATTTAAAATAGCAACACACGACGAATACACCTAACTTGGTGGAGTCCTGAAATTGGACTGCACCTCCCCCGTCGTTCCCATATCATCCTCCCCCCCTTCAAGAAGCGTTGTCCTCAACGCTTGAGGGTCGGCTCGAAAGGGTGGCGTGATAGCAGCAACAACATCACGCGTCTTCGTCATCTTCAAGTCTCGCTTGCCTTCCTCACCACATCCTCCCGCTCGGCCTGCTCGACTTGATACAGTCTTCGGCGGCTGCATCTCTTTCCTTCTCCACATGAGCTTGGACCTAGGCGCCACCATCTTCTTCTTCTCAACTCTTGCTGGAACCCCGTGTTGCTGAACATGAACCTGCTTTGCACGACCCTGCACAAGATGAGTAATGCCTGGGCCACACAACTGACGAACACGTCCATCCTTGCCTTTATGCACACGTACTGCTGCTCCAACAAAACGTTTCCGAGGTGTTCTCACAAAACTGTGGCTAACTACCCGCGGCACCATATGCACCGGAACACGATCAGCACCACTATCATCGGTCTGAACACCCATGTCAACACGAACTGGAATTTCCTTCTTCTCATCAATCAGAGGCATAACTTCAACCGGCTTGTCACTAACAAGTACAACTGGCTTGTCATCTACAGGCATGGCTGAAACAATGTCAACACTGACGCTCCGTGCATCATGCTCCTCAGGCTGCGGCGTAGCTAGCTCAGATTTTGGCTTAGCCTTGCGCAACTTCTCCTTGTGTACCACCAGCTCAACATCAGACTTTATTTGATCATCCTGCATAGGTTTCAAAGTCCGCTGTTTGCCATCATGCACAAAAGAATATGTATTTGCTCTCCCAGCATGAGTAACATTGCGATCATACTGCCATGGACGTCCAAGTAACAGTCCACATACCTCCAATGGCAACACATCGCATTCCACCTCATCAACATAGTCACCAACTATAAATGGCACACGAACCTTGTGAGTAATCTTCATCATACCGCAGCTATTAACCCACTCAATATGCCTCGGTTCTAGAATACGCCATGTGGATAAACCCAACGCTTCCACAACCGCCTTGCTAATGCCATTACAGTAGCTACCACTGTCAATCATCAACTTGCATGCTTTGCCCTTGATCATGCACTGCGCCTGAAATAAATTCCATCGCTGGCCTCTATCCACTGTCATACAAGTATCACCATGTACTCTCTTGAGTTGCATATTCAGCCCACTCAATGGTACAACATCCTCCACCGGACTTTTGTCCAAATCCGTAGACGGCTCCACAAATTTGGTGCGCAGAAATTGTTTGAATTCCTCCCAATTAGATGTTTGCCATGTGATGCCTCTCACACGCATCTCTTCCCGCCACCAACTCGACAACTTTGTATCTACTCGCCGGTACGCAATAACTAATGCAGTAGGGTCACCAAAATTGTAATCAAGCGTACGACATTTTGCAAAACCACTGTCCATGTCTGATTCCCAAGACTGATATTCTGCAGGCGTCGCCGAACTGTCCAATCTCCACTTGATTTTAGTTGGATCAAAGGCGAAACCAACAATGATACCAGTGTAGTCATGATAAACATCACCGGACCTTTCACCAGAAACACACCTCTTGCCATAAAAATCACCCTGAAACGAACTCATTATCAAGTCAAATTCGGTTCGGACTGACAGAAACTCTGAATTTGAAACGGACGTGATTTCCTCGTACGAAGTCCGAAACAGGCAAAGAAGCACTTGTTGGAAAGATAATTTTATGTACTTTCCAATGGGTAGGCTACCAAATCCCGATTCGTCACGTACAGGTCGCTGTGGCCTGAACAAGATGACGGTCGTTTCTGGACTCGGTAGAACGCAAGATCAACACAAGATTTTTTTTTTTAACTGGATCGATTCTGCAGATCGGATCTGAACTGAGCGTCACGCGTACGCTGGCTGGACTCTTCCTCGACAATCGTTGTTGGCCTCCGGCACGCAGAAACCTGGCCAAGATCGATCAAGGGAACTCCCCACGTGATGCTGCTGCTAGCGTTCTCACGATCAACACCAGCTCGCAATGAAAAATACACCCACGATCTGCCTGCACTCCCTTCTTCCGATCAACCCCACGCAGCTGATCTGCTCCAACCTTCCCGATCTGACTACTGCCCGTATGGATGAACAAATCTCCACCAACCTGTAGCAGATCAACCAATCTCCACCAATAACAAATCGACTGATCAACAAAATTTCACCGTGATCAACCCAGAGCTCTGATACCACATGATAAGGATCAAGGGGATGATCCTCTGTTTGTTGTCCCGATCTTTCACAGCGAGTAACCCGGACGGTAAATCCTTCCAACAACACCAACGGCGTCACCTGAAGGTGGAGAATAAATCCAGCAAGCAACGTGATGAAGATCACCACGCCTCTAACCCGAGCACGATAACACTTGATGAACACAAGCACCCTCGCAGCAATCTTTATTACAAACTGATAAACGGCATCGCCGTCCCCGGAGGGATGCTTCACCAACGAGCTCAAAGTCTATGGACTGTTTTCAATCTAAACTCAAGCTAACCCTAAAACGATGCCTAGCAACTCCTTATATGAGGGGAGGGATGCTACAGTACCGCGCTACAGTACCGCGCTACAGTACCGCCCCCTAATGGACCCTAGGTTGACTTGGTTGGACAGGCCCAAACCAAGCCCAAACTCATAATTATTAAAAACTCTAATTATTTAAAATAGCAACACACGACGAATACACCTAACTTGGTGGAGTCCTGAAATTGGACTGCACCTCCCCCGTCGTTCCCATATCAAGATGTCTTTGATTTAAAACCTTTGCCTGATAATCTAAAGTATGCTCATATTGATGATTAGAAAACATATCCTGTTATTATTAGTGCTAACCTTTCAGGTAAAGAAGAAGAAAGATTATTGGAAGTATTGAAGAAACACCGTGGAGCTATTGGTTATACTCTTGATGATTTAAAAGGGATTTCTCCTACTATATGTCAATGTGCTATTAATATGGAACCTGATGCAAAGCCAGTTGTTGAACATCAACGTCGTCTAATACCTAAGATGAAGGAAGTGGTAAGAAATGAGGTATTGATACTTCTTGATGCTGGTATTATTTATCCTATTGCTGATAGTAGATGGGTAAGTCATGTTGTAAAGGTCCCCCTTTAAATATAAGGTAGCGACCTCCTGTGTATCGTGCTAGTCCCTGGATCGACTTGCTAGCATACACAGTTTAAGATGAAATACCATAACATTGTATCAAATTCATTACACGATGATCCAGAAGTCAAAAGGTTCGATACAAGGTGCATAGCTCATGGCTAGCTCAAACCAAAGTAAACACACAGCGGAAAGCAAAGATACAGAGAGCTCCATCTTCATCATGTGCCACAGGCAAGGCATGTTGGTTCGAGACTCGCGACCCTATCAATCCTCACTCTTCGTCAGAGGGTCCTACAATGGTGAGTTGCAGCCCAAACTATATTGGGTCAGCACAATTGAATTGTGGTGGCAAGATGACACTATGTTGATTTATTTAGCTAGACTATATCTACATGCATATTTGGCCAGGTGGAGTTTGAGGCTGATTTGCATAAAAGCCAAATTTTGTCCTATCATTTATAAAACACTTTTCGTCTTAGACAAAGAGAACCACTGATAGACATCAGTGAACAACTTTGAAAACTACTCACAACGAGCACCACCGATAGACACCAGTGAGCTCCCAAACCCTTGTTCACCCATCAAATTTTATTTAAGAAATTGGGATGAGGAGATCTTCAACATCTGCCCTGTCTAGTCGCTCAAATTGTCCATAACCGTGGACACGGCTAAGTATACTTAGTTTTTTACTCTCGAGAGATTGTGCACTTTCACCTCAAGACCCAATCATTCACTCCACCATGACGCCCAATTGTGAAATGGAAAAGAGAAGACTGAGACGAGATCTTTCTGAAGTAATTCCCCGAGTCAGAATGCGTGACCCGAACCAACCTATCACCCCCTACATCTACTGGTCACGACGGATCGGGGTCTCACAACATGTATGATCAAGACAGAGCCCATATGACAAGTGGTTGCACTAGAAGCTACTAAACAAGGTGCGTCTACAATCTCTTTAAGCCTGAGTGACTTTCCACAATTGTGCGCTTCCACCAAGGGCGATTACCATAGACATGGACCATAGACATGGACCCCCTGAGTAGCCACCCACCATGGTTCTCCAACCAGCACCCAGGTAGTTCATTAATTAACTTCATTAATTTTTCCACTATCCAACTAATCAAAACATTTTTCATAGCTTGGCTAAGCTTTCTACCAAGTTCCATGCTACTAGGCTCAAGGTGGGGGATAGCTACACACTACATAGGAGCATAGCATAATATAGTAAATCACACAAAACTAGCATGCATACTACAGAAAATACTACTATGCAATATAGTAAAATAGTACGATATTTATGAGTGTCACTTGCCTTTTGAAAGTTGTCGTTTCTCACACTCTTTTCAACGAATACTGTTTCACTCCGTTCAATCTATACGAGGAAAGAGATGTACAATAAACAAAATTCGAACAAAACACATAACACGTATAAGCAAACATCACAATAATGTGTTCATCAATAGTTGTTTTAGTTCATTTATTTTATGTTCAAGTCTTATCACATAATTCAATTTACAAAAGGAATTAATGTGATAGGACATAGGTTTTGGCAGTTATGGTCAAGGGATGGTCTAAATAAAATTTGTACATTTCAAATTTGAATATGTTGAAGTGGTGTTCCAAGGGTTCTAAGGTTTTTGTCTTGATCAAATGATCGCACTTTAATTTGGTCAAAAGGGTTTAACACATTTAAAAAATTAAAGTTTACAATTCTAATACATCGAATAGGTTTTGAACACATGTTTACAAGTTTATGTTTCAAAAATGGTTGACTAGGCTTAATTTTGTTACTTCTAGTCAAAAGAAAGATACTTGTGCTATTTTTGTAAAATAAAACAATTTAATAAGATTAATAGAATTTAAGCTATGTTAAAAACATACAAATAGGGTTTCTGATTTTTAAATTGAAATGACATTGCTAAAAATTATTTTTAACAGTGCAACATTATTAGACAGATCCTAAGGTTTCCAATATTGTATTTGCAAATTTTGGACTTACGGATTTGAACCTAGGTCAAATTTACTCAAATCATCCATCTGAAATTTGAATGAATTTAAACTAGTCAAATTTGAAATTCAACAGTGGTAAAAGCTTCTACATGTCAAGGGCTTTCCAATGGTATAAAGTTTGTCCAATTTGGCTCTATGCTTAAAAAGATATAATAGTTCTAAGTGGCAGGGGCTTTTCTGCTAAAGTATCAATTAACTTTATATTCGGAATAAATCTAGAGAGGCTGGGTGACGTGGCGTGCTGTGGTTGGCTAGATTAGGGACTAACCGGAGCCGTTGGATTTAAAGGATACCTCTTCGTCCTAGATCCAATCTGCGCCGTTCAAAGGCGATCAGACGGCCAGCGGTGCGTTGACAAAATGCGGGCGGCGCTCCTCGCCGGGAAATGTCGTCGCGGCGGCGCTTGCCTCGGGCGGGGACAGAGATGGCGATGTAGAGGGTCAACGTCCTCGTAGATGACACCGGGAGGCGTGGCACGACATGGGGAAGAAGATGGCGGCGACAGCGTCCTCGAATGTTTCCCGGGGCGACGGTTTGTCCGGCGATCTTCGGGTCGCGGACGAAGCCGGGGCTACGGCTGTGGAAAAAATCATTCGAGGGGTCACAGAGGGAAAGCAGGACATGGCCGAAGGGATGGAGGGGTCATTGGGCTCCGGGCCTTACTCACCTTGCCAAGATTAAAGGAAAACGCGGCGGCGGCGACGCCTACTCCGGCGAGCAATACGGCCAGCCTGGGGGCATGAATTCGGAGGGGGTGACAGGGGAAAGGAGGACGGGGTCGCGGGGGATTTAAAGGGGGCTGGGGCGGAACTGTTCGTGCTCTAGAGAGGCTGGGGCGAGTGGAGGGAGTGGTGCC
This sequence comes from Poa annua, assembly GCA_026929855.1. NCBI lineage: Eukaryota > Viridiplantae > Streptophyta > Magnoliopsida > Poales > Poaceae > Poa > Poa annua. The sequence goes on from CM049433.1 coordinate 40,842,103, forward strand.
GGTAGTGGTTATCGTGGGCAGTTGCTGGAGGTAGGAGACGACCTCGGCTGACAGGTGGACCCCACCTGTCGGTGTGTGAGGGAGTGAGGGCGGAGTGTGCTGGTTGCTGGGCTAGGTTAGCTGGGTCGGCCCATTTCATTTTTTTTTGTTCCGATTCTTTTTCTGTTTCCTTTTCAGTTTTTGTTATTTGTTTTATATCTTTTATTTTATATGTCCAAATGACATCAAACAAATTTCTATAAATTAGTAAAATTCGGATCTTTCATTTAAAAACATTCATACACATGTTTTCAAAACATTTCAAGTTGTGAAATTTTTAATTATACAATTTGACATTTTTTACAAATTTAAATTAGAGTTTAATAATCTGATTTGTGTCTTAATAAAATCCAGAAAAATGTTGAAATACATATGTTTAAAATATATTATTCTGAACCCATTTTCAAAATCAAACACTTGAATCAAAACTATATTTTAAAAATAGAGGATGTTCCAAATAGTTTCTTGGATTTATAAATATTGTCTTAGGGTTTATTAAGAACCTAAATACAATGTTTTTGAATTATATAATTTAACCAAAACCATTTTAGAAATAGACAAATAACTTGAAGTACTTTGCAAATATGGTTTTAGGGTTTAATAAATATTTATTTATAGCTCAACACTCAAGTTTGAAAATAAAGTTTACTTGATTGAATTAATATCATAATACTTTTGAATAAGTCATAACAATCCTTTTTATTTGATCTTCTTGGAAAATGATGATTTTATTTTAATAAGAAATATAAGTTTTAAATTTTAGTGATTTTTAAACATTCCAAATTTTTGTGATGTTACACCTGTGCACTGTGTCCCTAAGAAAGGAGGAATTACTGTTGTGCCAAATGAAATTGATGAACTTATTCCTCAGAGAGTAGTACTTGGTTATAGAATGTGCACTGATTTTAGAAAAGTAAATAAAGTTACTAAGAAAGATCATTATCCCTTGCCTTTTATTGATCAAATGTTAGAGAGGTTGTCGAAGAAAACTCATTTGTGCTTTCTTGATGGTTATTCTGGGTTCTCTCAAATTGCTGTTAAAGCGCAAGATCAAGAGAAAACCACTTTTACTTGTCCTTATGGAACTTATGCTTATAGACGTATGCCTTTTGGTTTATGTAATGCTCCTGCTACTTTTCAAAGATGCATGTCTGCTATTTTTCATGGTTTTTGTGAGGAAATTGTGGAAGTATTCATGGACGATTTCTCTGTCTATGGAACTTCTTTTGATAATTTTTTGCACAACCTTGATAAAGTTTTGCAGAGATGTGAAGAAACTAACCTTGTTCTTAATTGGGAGAAATGCCACTTTATGGTTAATGAAGGAATTGTTCTGGGACATAAAATTTCTGAAAGAAGCATTGAAGTTGATAGAGCTAAAGTTGAGGCAATTGAGAAGATGCCTTGCCCCAGAGATGTTAAAGCTATTTGTAGTATTCTTGGTCATCCTGGTTTCTATAGAAGGTTTATTAAAGATTTCTCTAAAATTTCAAAGCCTCTTACTAATCTTCTACAAAAAGATGTACCTTTTGTTTTTGATGATGATTGTAAGGAAGCTTTTGAAACTTTAAAATAGGCTTTAACAAGTGCTCCTATTGTTCAACCACCTGATTGGAATTTACCATTTGGGATTATGTGTGATGCTAGTGATTTTGCTGTTGGTGCTGTTCTTGGGCAGCGGATAGATAAGAAGTTGAATGTTATTCATTATGCTATTAAGACTCTTGATTCTGCTCAAAAGAATTATGCTACAACTGAAAAAGAATTTCTAGCTGTTGTTTTTGCTTGTGATAAATTTAGACCTTATATTGTTGATTCTAAAGTTACTATTCATACTGATCATGATGCTATTAGATACCTTATGGAAAAGAAAGATGCTAAGCCTAGGCTTATTAGATGGGTGTTACTTTTACAAGAATTCGATTTGCATATTGTAGATAGGAAAGGTGCTGAAAATCCTGTTATTGTTGATTCTAAAGTTACTATTCATACTGATCATGATGCTATTAGATACCTTATGGAAAAGAAAGATGCTAAGCCTAGGCTTATTAGATGGGTGTTACTTTTACAAGAATTCGATTTGCATATTGTAGATAGGAAAGGTGCTGAAAATCCTGTTGTTGATAATTTGTCTAGATTGGGAAACATTGCTTATGATCCTATTCCTGTTAATGATAGTTTTCCAAATGAACAATTGGCTGCAATAAGGGTGAGTTCCCGAGATAGTCCTTGGTATGCTGATTATGCTAACTTTATTGTTTCGAAGTATTTGCCTCCAACCTTTTCAGCTCAATAAAGAAGAAAATTCTTTTATGACTTGAGGCATTATTTTTGGGATGACCCACACTTATATAAAGAAGGAGTGGATGGTATTATGCGAATATGTGTTCCAGAATATGAACAACGAGAGATACTGAGGAAATGTCATATTAGTGCTTATGGAGGACATCACGCTGGAGATAGAACTGCACAAAAGGTTCAACAATCAGGTTTTTATTGGCCTACTCTCTTTAAAGATGCAAGAAAGTTTATTTTGTCTTGTGATGAATGTCAAAGAGTTGGTAATATTTCTAGACGTAATGCAATGCCTATGAGTTATTCTCTTGTTATTGAACCATTTGATTGTTGGGGATTTGACTTTATGGGTCCTTTTCCTCCTTCACAAGGTTATACTCATATACGTGTTGTTGTTGATTTTGTTACTAAATGGGTAGAAGCTATACCTACAAAAAGTGCTGATTGTGAGACCTCATTAAAAATGCTTCAAGATATTATTTTCCCTAGGTTTGGTGTACCTAGATATCTTATGACTGAAGGAGGTTCTCATTTTATTCATGGTGGTTTTAGGAAAGTTCTTGCTAAATATGGTGTTAATCATAGAATTGCTTCAGCTTATCATCCTCAAACAAGTGGGCAAGTAGAATTATCAAATAGAGAAATGAAATCTATCTTGCAAAAGACTGTTAATAGAACTAGGAAAAATTGGGCTAGTAAGTTAAATGATGCTTTATGGGCATATAGAACTGCTTATAAAAATCCTATGGGTATGTCTCCTTATAAAATGGTTTATGGAAAAGCTTGTCACTTGCCTTTAGAACTAGAACACAAAGCTTATTGGGCAGTGAGAGAACTTAATAGAGATTTTAAACTTGCTGGTGAGAAAAGGTTGCTAGACTTGAGTTCTTTAGATGAATGGAGAAGTGAGGCTTATGAAAATTCTAAACTCTTTAAAGAGAAAGTTAAGAAATGGCATGATAAGAGAATTCTTAAGAGAGAGTTTCATGTTGGTGAGAAAGTTCTATTGTATAGTTCTCGTCTTAGATTTTTTGTAGGAAAATTACTCTCTAAATGGGAAGGACCTTATGTTATTGTGGAGGTATATCGTCCGGGTGCAATAAAAATTGCTTCACTTAAAGATGATTGTACACAAGTGGTGAATGGACAAAAACTCAAACATTATATTTCTAGAGATTCTTATAATGAAGATGCTGATATTATTCAAGTGATTACTCCGGAAGTTTTCATTAGAAAGTAAATTTCTGGGACTGCGGAAGCTGATTTCAAAAAGGTATAGTTTCGGTAAGGAAAAGTTCACATTTTACTTTTTGGAAGATAATTTAGTAGTTTATAGAAAATATGGAAAATTACGAGACGAAAACGAGTACGAGACGAGGCACGAGGCGCCGTCACCACGTGGTGGCGCGGGCGCCATGCTGGCCTTGCCACTGAGGGAGCCTCGGAGCTCGTCTCCGACTAGGTTTCCTCCCATAGCCTTCCTTTTGTTGCGAATTTTTTTGCTATATAATCCCCCGGATACCCCGAGGTCCGTATATCATGTTTTCGAGGTGTTTTTGTTTCGAGGTGTTTATGTCCAGATGTCGTCCCAGGGTTCCTTGTTCCGAAGACTATGCACTGCGTCGCCGTCGTGAACTCCTCCAAGACCTTGATCAAGGATCTTTCGTTGGATGGGCGGAGCAGGAAAAAGCAAAGGCCAGGCGCAAGGACATGGATGAGAGCGTCATGGAGGAAGTGAAGGAGATGTCGTCAGCCAAAAGAGACCGAGCAGGGCAAAGCGCTAGTAGGCCCACCTTTGTGGGATCAGTTAACACTCAACGTGCTTTTTCTCATAACATGCAGGGAGCAATACCACCTATTCCGGCTCTTAGCTCTTTCCCAGATGTAGCTGATGCTCTCCGAGTTACCGATGAGTTTTTCTATTAGTATCGAGTCCTGAGGATGGAGGTGGAAATACTTCAAGCGGAGAATAACAGGCTTCGCAAGATGTTGGAACGTTTCCTGACCCTGCTCAAAGTCGTCCCACCATCACCGCCGAAGGAGTAATTCATCATGGGTATTGGCATCCCCTTGGCTTGTTCCAAGCTTGGGGGAGTGACGCGGTATCACACCATTATCTTTTACCTTTTTATCTTTTCAGTAGAGTCATATCATGAGTAGGGAAGTTATCTTAGAAGATGGTTTGCAATATGGAAGTATCTCTCTTTTAGTTTGTTATCTATGTATCCCTTGGTGTGAGTTGCCGATATGAAATATTAATGAGAAGTTTTATCATTTACTTTCTGCACACTTTATTTTAGTTTGCAACTTCTATTATATGATTGATCTTGTTATTAGTATTGGTATCACTTTGGGAGCATATAGTAAATCTTTTGGTTTTGGCAAACTTAGCATTGGTCAGTAGCTACAATACTTAGAGACTTAAGTGGAGAAAAAGAAGTACATGTAAATATATTATTCAATGATCTTTCTCACTTGTAGCTCATAAACTTAGTATTCTCAAATTAAAATTGTCTGTGCTTCCAAGGAAGATTGCATGATTTTTTTACTACATGTATATTTGTTTGTATCCCTCAACTCTTATGCTTGCTACACAACCTTGCTAGCCAAAAGCCTGTATCGAGAGGGAATTCTTCTCATACATCCAAATCTTGAGCCAAAACCTTTGCCATCTGTGTCCACCATAACTACCTATTATGTGGTATTTTGCGCCACTCCAAGTAAATATTTCATGTGCTATCTTTATTCAAAATTATTATCCCTTATTTGTGTCACTGTTTATTAGCTCATGAGGAAGTATGTGGGTTACTCTATGTTTAACTTGTTAGATAGACTTTTACTTTTGGACTAGTGGCACATCCACTTATCCATTAATATTGCAAAAAGAGCCAGCAAATGGGGTGCCCAGTCCCAATTAATACAACTACAACTGTTTAATTCTCTTCACATGATTTATCATGATTTATCAAAAAGCAAGTTTCAAAGTGTTATGTTATTTAAAAATAGGCGCTCCTCCATGGTTTGAGATTGATTGGAAGGCACCCGAGGATTCGGTTAGCCATGGATTGTGTAAGCAATGGTGGGGAGGAGTGCCAAACCCATTTATAAAATGTGCATGTGTAAACAAAAGAGAAGAAGGATGATAACGTCCTTCAATGGGAGCCGCTCTTGAAAATGTAGATAACATGCTAAATATAGTCTTCATTCACTACCTTTCGTTGACAACGACATACATAGCTAAAAACTTACTTTACACTCTCTATATGATTTCACAACTTAAAAGCTCTAGCACATGTTTGTATCTCTGCTTCCCTCTACGAAGGGCCTATTTTTTACATTTATGTTGAGTCAGTAAACCTATTTCCCTCTGTCTCAAGCAAGCATTTGAGTTGTTGTGATTCAACCATGTATACGTTTGTATTGTTAATCATGTCTCTTATTTCTTCCTTATTTAGCACAAAGTTGTTATCAAATAAATATAACTTCAGAAGTTAGTAATGATTGTAAGGAGGCTGTTTTGAAGAGTAAGTTCAATCTGTTAATTGTTCTCTGACCAAGAACGAAGTTTGCCATCACCAACTATGATTGTCTTAAAAAAAAAAAAAACTATGATTGTCTTTATGCACCTTATTGTGATTTCCTTTTACTTGTTACAAGTTGGGTTATATGAATGGAGTTGTTGTCTAAGATGACTTGTGTATTAATAGATGTGATGCTTCTTGTCCGTATTCTATTTATCGACACTTCACTCCATAAACCTGTGGTCATGTTTAGTGAGTTCAGCTTTCGCTTGGGGACAAGCGAGGTCTAAGCTTGGGGGGAGTTGATACGTCCCTTTTGCATCACTATTTTATATCATAATTTACTGTTATTCATTGATATATTTCATATTTAGAGATGATACTTATGTTATTTCATCTAGTTTGCATGTTTGATGATTATTGGAGAATTGATCACCGGAGTCTGGATTCTGCTCGAAAAAGGACCGTCAAGACACCATATTTGCGAAGGTCAGAAACCCAAAGTGAAAAGCTGGAACCTCCTATTTTACCAGATGACGGAGGGAGCCACGAGGGGAAGCTGAGGGGGCCACAGGAGGCCCACACCATGTGGTGGCGCGGCTCCCCCTCCTGCCGCGCGGCCACGTGGTGTGGCCACCCTGGCCCACCTCTTGCCGAGCCCCTTCGCGTAATTCTTCCCCGCGAAACCCAAAGACTCAGGAGACCATCAAGGAAATATTCCGCCGCCTCCACAAGGCGGAAAACACCAAAGAGAGAAAAGCTCTCCGGCAGGGAGAAATCTGTCGGGGAAATTCCCTCCCGGAGGGGGGAAATCGTCGCCATCGTCATCGTCATCGAGCTGCACTTCATCGGGATCATCATCACCATCATCTCCACCGCCGACACCGTCATCTCCACTGTTCCACTCCGTTCCCGCTGTAACATCTACGGCTGAATCTTCTCTATTTGATAGGGGAAACTCTCCCGGTGTTGATTACTATTGTTATTGATGCTATTGAGTGAAACCGTTGAATTAAGGTTTATGTTCAGATTGTCATCCATCATTATATCACCTCTGGTCATGTTCCAAATGATGTGTTGTGAGTAGTTCGTTTAGTTCTTGAGGACATGGGAGAAGTCTAGATGTTAGTAGTGAACTATGTTGAGTAATATTTAATGGTTTGATATTTAAATTGTGGTGCTATTCTTCTAGTGGTGTCATGTGAACGTCGACTACATGACACTTCACCTTTATGGGCCTAGGGGAATGCATTGTGTATTCGAATATTAATTGTCGGGTTGCCGGAGTGACAGAAACCTAAACCCCCGTTGGTATCTCGATGCATGAGGGATAGTAGGATCTCAAAGTTTAAGGTTGTGGTTAAATTTATCTTAATTACTTTCTACTATTTGCGGATGCTTGCTAGGGGTATAATCACAAGTATGTATTAGTCCTAGGAAGGGTGGTGCATTAGCATAGGTTCACCCACACAACACTTATCGAAACACTAAAGATTAATCATCTATATGAAGCGAAAGCACTAGACAGAATTCCCGTGTGTTCTCAGGAATGTTTGGTCAATATAAGTAAATCAACCGGCTTGTCATTTGCTCTAGAAAGGATTGGGCCACTCACTGCAATTATTATTGTTGCACTTTATTTACTCGCACTTTATTTATCTGCTATATCAAAAGCTCCTAAAAACTTGTCTGGTAGTATTTAAAGTGAACTCCTAATCGAAACTGCTTGTCAGCACCTTCTGCTCCTCGTTGGGTTCGACACTCTTATTTATCGAAACTACTACGATACACCCCCCCTATACTTGTGGGTCATCAGGCTTCTTTCCAAAGGATGGTAGAAGCCTTATCTTCATCTTGTACGAACTGGTCCCCGAGAGGGAGCCCGGCCCCGCCGGGGACTCGCGCTCTCGGGGTCTTCGGCTCCATCCGGGGTGCAGGGGACCCGGGGGTCCTACATACCCGAAAGGGCTTGCTTGGCGCGGATGCGCCCGCCAAGTCTTGCGACGAGTCTTGGTCTTGTCCATCTTCGTGTTGGGCCCACAGGCGGTGGACCCACTTAGGCAGCGCTAGGGGAACCCCATGTTCCACTGTTGCGACACTTTCCTCTTGCTGCGGTCGTCTCGTCGACCATCCGTGTATCGCCTGGAGGACCCGACAACTCGGTCGCGGTCATCGCAGCGAGTATGCTCGCGCCTGCTGGGCTCCGCGGGGCTCTTGGGGTCGCGCTTCGTCTGGCGCTGGTGGGCCATGGCGTCCTCCGTTGTGGCGTATTTGTCAGCGATGGCCATCATCTCGCTCACACTGCGAGGCTCTGACCGCATCAGCTTGTACTTGAGGTTCGTGCCCGCGCGCCATCCATCCGAGAAGAATTGTATGGCCTGGACGTCGTGCACACCCTCGCACCGGAGTCGGAGGTCCAACCACCAAGTAATGTAGTCGCGGTCGCTCTCGTTCTCGCCCTGGACGCAGAGCGCGAGGTTGCGCGGGCGGCCCGGACACTCGTAAGTGCTGGCGAAGTTGTGGGCGAAGACCTCGACGAAGTCCGGCCACGAGTTGATGCTTCCAGCCCGGTGGTTGTTGAGCCAGGTTCAAGCTTTCCCCTGCAGCATGAGGGGCACGTAGCGGACTGCCATGCGAAGATTTCCGCCCGCGGTGCAGATGGCGATGGAGTAGTCGGAGAACCAGTCCTCTGGCTTGGTGGTGCCGTTGTACTTTGCTGAGTCGCGACGGAGCGTGAACTTCTTTGGGAACGGCTCCTGCAGAATGCGGTGGCCGAAACACAGCGGGCCGGCCTCGCCCTCGGCAACGATGAGCTTTGCGGCCGCAAGCGCGTTGATTCGGTCACGGGCGTCGGCTCCGACTTCGGGCCCGAGCGGTCCAACCCGACCGTGCACCGGTCCCATATCCTTCGGGAAGCTCATCTGGCTGCCCGCCGTGCGCTCCTTGCTTTGAGCGGAGTGCTCGCCCTGTCGGCGCGCTTCTTGCCGTTCGGGGCTGAAGATTCGCCTCGGGACTTGAAGCGGCGACTGGGGCCATCTATCATCTGCATTTGGTCGGCGATGGTAAGCAAGTCTTGGACTCGCTGCGTCTGGGTCGCCAACTCCTCTCCCTGCAGGCTTGGGAGCTCGGTGGCGGCTGCTCTGGCCGCGCGGAGGTTCTTCTCCGGGGTGCTGTACACCGGAGTGACGAGGTCGATGGCGTTCGCCTCAACGAAACGGGCGTCGAGCTCGCCACCGCCACAGCAGACCTCATCCGGTCGGTCCGGCGCGGTTCGTTCCGGGGTGAGGTAGCCATGCGCCGCGTCGTACTCACGGATGTTCTTGACAAAGCGACGGTGCGCCAGGCTGACGGTAGTTGCCTCCGAGGCGAGGCGCTGGCGTGACTCCTCCAGCTGCGCCAGCTGGGCGGTGGGGTCTAAAGTCAGTGTGAGTGGCGTCTGGAGTCCCTCGATGACCTCGTCGAGCGGCCGCGACGACGAGGATGCCTCCGCCGCGAGAGATGTGGGCGGCCTGAGCGCCAAGAGTGCCTTGTTCTGCGCGGTGACCTTTGTCGCAGTGCTCGCCTTCACCGCGGCGGTGGCCTTGGCGGTTTCGTCTCCGGCCATGCACACCTCCGCGAAGTAACAAGAAGGCGGACTGCATGACGGCTTGAAGAACGGTAAGTCATCCGAGCAGGTGATTACCTCAGCGGGGAACTCAGGGAAGACCGCGACGAGGACGCGGTGCTCGCCGAAGTTCATGACGGAGCTTCCGGGCGGCGGTAGCTCGTCCGCGAAGCAACCGGCGTTATCGATGACGCAGTCAAATGCGCCGAGCGTCAGGACAAGGCCTGACGCAACGCGCTCGCCGAGAGCAGAGCGGAATCCCGGGAAAAACGTGACTCCGCTTGCCGCGATCTACCCCACGGTGGGCGCCAACTATCGTCGTATCGGGAACGGCAGTGCCATGGGGGTGGCTTAAAGTGGGTGCGGCCGATCAGGGTGCCGGCGATGGCGATTACCCGAGATTGGGCACCTGCAATGTGATCAAGATGAACACAGAGACGTACCCAGGTTCGGGGCCCTCGTGAGTAGGTAACACTCCTACTCCTGCCTGACCTCGGATAAGGTGTATATGCGGGTTACAATGGTGCTCCTTGAGCTGTATGAGGTTCTGGGGGTGGAATGATCTCAGAGTCCAACCCTCGCTACGATGGGCACGGTCCACCTTATATAGACCTAGTGGAACGGCTAGAGGTACAGATGTCGGATAGAGACCATAGTCTATCCGGTTAACGGTTTCCAGCTGTACTGTCTACGCCTAGACCCGGCGTAGACCCAGGGCGGTAGCCGTCATAGGCCGCAGGGGGTAGACACCTTTATGTCTAATCCCAACCGTGGCGCACCTGCCCGTAATCTTCGGCGCTGTCTTAGGTTGACCCCAGGAACCGGAGGGGGGCAGGCCCATGCCTCCCGGTTTCCCGGTGTGCTGCCTCGGGTTCCGGCTCTCCGCCCACGTCGCTAGTGTCAGGGCAGGACACACTCGTCCCAAGGCGGCCGCCACTAGTCCCAAGGCCACTGTTAGCCGACTGTGGTTCCAGCCAATTTGCGTCTTTTCAAGGTGGTTTTTGTATCCTGACAATGGATTGATTAGTTCTATCTACACTTATACATGCACTCTTCTATGGACACTTATACATGCACTCCCTCTTGCTAGACCAAAAATTCCAACAAATAAAAACTTGTTTTCCAACACCTTCAAACCAAAGTTATTCCAGTGAGTCCACCATATCTACCTATTAGCTTTATGCTATTCAAACGGTGGATATCGACCACCTTAAACTCAAAAAAGAAAGCAAAAGAAAGCACACGGTATTATACAAGTGCAGCAGTTGAGTGAAAACTGTCTTCCAGCACAGCACAGTAGTCCACAAACTATGCGGAGCCTAATAGAATAAGCGGGGGCCCCAAAACAGAATGTATCCTTAGAGGAGTTGCACAGTTCGAATAAAACCTACTTGTAACTCCCGCAATGTTTGTCTGCCGATTTGCCTAGTTAAAAAGTATTGTACCAGATAGGACCAATGATTGAACTCTTTAAGGAACAACTTGTGTTTGCGGTCTTTTGCAGTGATATCTACCAACTCAGAACTTGGCAACATAGCAACTTCATTTCTTTTGTTTGTTTCCCCCCACGTTCAGCTGCTGCAGGTTGAGCAACAGGTCATTCGAGTCGAGGAACACCTTATTGGCCGAGGAGGCAATTATATGAGAGATCTCCCTGGCAGCTTCAATATGCCTGAGAGCAAGGAAAGCAGGGTTGTTTGCAATGGCATGACCAATCAGCTCTGCACTTTTAGCCTCACCCTGTTGACAAAAAGCACATAAGGTTTTAGAGATCGGCTTTATTCCAAAAAAAATACAATCGACACCACTGAATCCTTACCTGTGCCCTGATAACTGCACTTTTCTTATCTTGCTCCGCTTTCTCAACAATGAACTTGGCACGCTCAGCCTCTTGAGCAGCAACCTGTTTAGCTTCAATGGCATGAGTAAACTCCTTTCCAAAGCTCAGGCTAGTGATGGACACATCGTCAAGGGCAATGTTAAAGTTTCTTGCCCTCTCCGTCAGTATCTTCCTGATCTCCCTACTCACACCCTGAAATTGGTGTGGAGAAAAAGGAAAAACATTATCAACCACAAGCAATACATCCTGCAAAATATAACGAGCAAATCCTACATAATATAAAGGGTGAATCGTACCTCTCTCTGAGTGATTAGCTGACTAGCATTGTATTGGGCAACTACAGCTTTCAGTGTTTCATGAATGATAGAAGGTAAAACCCTCTCATTGTAGTTTTCTCCCAAAGTTCTGTAAATAGTCGGTAGCTTCTCTGGCATGGGCCTCGTAAGCACACGGAGACCAATTTTCACCTGCCCAAATAGATGCAAGTTCATACAAAAACATGGCAACACTTGTGTTCATCATCCAGACTAGCTGCAAAAGAAACTTGTAAGGCAAAGGTGACAATTTGAGCATTCCGAGTCTTCAAAATATAGCTGTGACCACTAATTTCTTGTAGTTTATGTATAATGCTAAATAAGAATATCATATTTTGAAATAAGTTTCAAGACAAATCAATTAAACATGATTTACAAGTCTCCAATCTAAATATTCCAAAGAAAAGATTTGACTCAAGGTATGCCCAGAACACTTCTTTGTGAACTAGAGGGAGTATTTATGTTTTCGTATTTGGCCAACTAGAAAATATTTTGATAATAAAAAAAGGATTATCAGGTTATTAGCACACCAAAGCATTACTTTTGCAAAGAATTTAAAAAGACCTATTCATAAACAATTATCGTCTTAATATGTTCCCCTGTATGCAGACATGATTAAGTTATTAAGGTATATGACTTATTTTTGCAATACATTGTAGGAAGAATATTAAAAGCAATACCTTACGAACACTACAAAAGACATTAAACTATTGGAAATAGAAGTGGATACAATTGCAATCCCATGGTGTCTCCACCCTCTCACCCGTCTCCGCCTAAACCCTAGCCTTTCATCGCTGGCGATCTCCCTGGTCACTAGCGATCTCTTCATTCCAATCCAATCACTCTCTCCGGCGTTTTGTCCTCTCTGCATGGATCCCCATGTCAAAGGAGATGGCGTTGTCTCCTGCTCTCGGATTTGGTAACCCTGGCCTCGGGTTCTGGAAGGTAATTTACTGTATCAAACCTCATCCAGCAACAAAAGAATATATACATTGGTGTACTGCAGTTGGATCTGGCCTCCTGTCGCTTGCGTTTATTCTCTATGGGATCTATTGTGGTTGTTGCAGGTGATATACGTGCCAGGGAGGAGGTGCATGTTACCTCGGTTCTGGATTTTCCTTGTCATTGTGTTAAGATTGAATCTCGGTTAAGCCGATCGGATGAGTTACCCCAAAAGGATTCCATGCATGATGATCTATGTTCAGGTAAGCCCACCAGTGGATCCATCTAAGATGGCAGTGCAAGCAGCTATTGCGTTAGGTCTGGATTTCTCGTTTGGTGTTAAATTTGCTAAGAGCATCTCTAGCAGAAACCCCAAACCGCAAACCTCATACTTGGGGATGCAGACAACCCATACTGCTCAAAACTCGTCGCTCCGCAGAACCGAGACGGCAAAAGGAACTGCATATTTAAAATTTAAAAGTTCACGGGAATTTTACAACGAAGTGGACAGTGCAAAATAGGAATTCCTAACTACGATCGCGGCCACGGCGTTGTTGTCAAAATTCGGCTCGCCAAAGCCTCTGCCGTGGTGGCGATTACTTGTCAGCGTCGACCTCACTCCTCGTCGCAGTCAAGGTCAATGAACAGCTTGTCATGCTCCGCGGGCGAGGAGCCGCCACTCCTCGCGCTTGTCCTCCTAGCGGCGGCTCGGCCAGCTCGGCGGCCACTCGACGTCGTCGTCGTCGACGTAGTCGCCCTCCGCGGAGGGCTCCTTCTTCACGGCGACGAGGGCGAGGCCGCTGCTGACGGACGAAGGCGAGCCGGCGACGCTGCGGGAGCTCGACGCGGCGGCGCTGCGCGAGCTCGAGGCCGTCGGGATGCCGCGCGAGTTCAAGTAGCGCGACTCAAGCTTCTACGGCTTCGCCTACATCGGTCTACGTACGACTACGACATATATGCCAATCCGCGCGGGCTACATGCAGGCCGCGGCATAATTTTTGCAGGCCACGGGATAATTTCTGCAGGCCGAGTGCCCGATGGCATATCTGTTCTATGTGAAAAAACAGGGCCTAAACCGCATATCAGCCCACAGACGCTGATGCAGGCTGATATGCGGGATCTTGCTAGAGATGCTCTAAGGATAACAGGAAGCAATATTTTTCGACAGTGCACCCAACCGAGAATTCTGGTCATTTCACTTTGGTGGTGTCATTTGGCCGACCCTCTTTTAGTTTATCTTAAGATAATGTCAGTCTGGCTCTTGAATCTGCAACTGGTGGTCATTGTGGTGCTCGTGAAGTATCGTTGATCAGAGATCGGGTTTTTTCCTTTACTGTATCAAACAAACAGGTTGGATTTCATCTTATTCAGAAAAGGAATTTTCAGTGCTTTCACTTTAAATGTTTCTTTCACCTATGGGGCTTCAGAGGTCCAAACTGGGAGCTGGAATTTCATCAATGGCAGAAAGAATGTGAGCAGGAATGGGTTCTGGTCAGCCCTTTAAGGGTAGGGCTCAGTTGGGTTTGAATGCAATGAAGAATAAAACACCTAAGTCTGCTTTGAGAACTGTCAGCACTGAAAGAAGAAACTGTGTTTTGCCCCAATTATTCTGTACGAAGCTCATAAGGGTTATTCGCCTGTCATTCCTGAGCCAGTTTCTTCGTCAGATTAAGTCTACTAGACATCTACAATGCCTTCCATTCAGTTTGGGACAGTTCGCCCGCTGCCTGTTATGCAGGAGCAATTTAAGGAGTTTTCTGTTCCCCAAAAGGAAGGAGCTGCCCATGCGATTAGTGCGGGAGTTATTCAGCCTGAGTCAAATATCCCGGTGGTTTCCGAGAAGAGGCCCGGGCTCAGCCCACTGGGTTTGAAGAGGTAATATTGCATATCCTTTATTGGGTTGCAGGAAGTGTCTTGTGATGGGCCATCTGGCGGCAGATTTTACGAAAAGGTAAGATGCAGAAACTGCTACCAGTACAGCCACATTGCTAAATCTTGCTTTAACAGATATTGCAAAAAATCTCAAAAGTGGGTTCCTAAAAGGATAGGTACAGCTGCAGTTGGAAACGATCAGGACTCTATCGCCAATATATCTCAGCATGCTGTTGCAAATCCTCTCATATCTGACACCCCACGAGACTTGCCTCTGTTCCAATCTCTTCGCCGCCGTCCTCTCCGTAAAACGCTGCTGCGGCTTCTAAATCATCGACAGCATCGACCATGGCAGACTTTCAAGTTGATCTGATACCATAGCTGCCGTGGGGACACCAGATTATCGATGGTGGTGCTACACGCCTCCCTCGCACGTTCTACGTTGCGTCACAAGATCCACCACCTCAGCATCAAACATACTGCATTGCCATTGTTGAACCGGCAGCAGAGGAGCTACTATGAAGAAATCAGGTTAGAGATTTCTGGTCAAACCGCTGAATCGGGATTTAGTTGATTTCCAGCCAAGCATATTCGGAGTTGGTATGTATCAGTTAAGTGGCCTGATGCAAGAAAAGCACTAGTACAACATGCTCTGTTTCCGCTACAGAAAAGATTTGTAAGGTTTACTGCAGTGGAAGATGCTGAGAATCATAGGGCTACCATTTGATTTTCGCAAGGGCTGGCTAATGATCCTAGGAATCCCCCCTGATTATAGAAGCGATCTGGACACTACTAATGCTATCTCAACCTTTGGGCAGTATCACTATTGGAACAATAACGACCCAATTAAAACTAGGGCTCTTGTGTATGCGTCCTTCCCGTCACCGGTTTTAGTACCGAGAGATGTGGTGTTTGGTAAATTTGCTACAGTTGGTGGTGTAAAGGAGTCCTGGTCATCGCCAGTTTATATGCTTACTGCTGATTTTGCTGAGGCACTCCCTGCTGATGAAGATCAAATGCCGCTGGATGGAAACCCACATCCTCTCCCTGGCAATCTACAAGCTGATCCAAATATGTTTGTTGTACCCCAATTTCCTGAGATTGGTTTGGATGATGTTCCTCAGCATTATGATGCGCAGCAAGATGAGGGAGCAGAACAGGAGGGGCAGAACGATGTTGCTGTTGAGGAGGTTCAGGAATCCATGGTCTTGAACCCCTCAGATCACTCGACATCTTCTATTAATTTGCAGCAAGATGAGCAGCAAGAGCAAATGCACTTGAACAACTTGGCACTAGTTCCAGCTTTACAGCAGCAAGCAACAGCACCTCAGTTTGGGCCCCCAAGAACAGTTTAACATGCTTCAGGTTGGTCTTGTGCTGCCAGTTTGGGCCCAATGATACCTCCAGAGATGCAGTGGCGCTGTGCGTTCGAAACCTTGTTACCTGAACTACTGGTCAAAAGGGTTCCTCTGTCTCTCAGATTTGATCCACTTTCACCTATCATTTTGTCTAAAAGGAACTGGGACATTGCTTTTGGGGTGGACTATGGCTTTAAATTAACCTTCAAGGACTCAGAAGTGTACTCAGTGGGCCAATCTGATTTATTGTTCAAACTAGACTGTGGTTTATTCTGTGTTCTGCTTGAACTTCATTAGGCTTTATGAGTGCAATAAGCTTTGGGTAACACTCAAAGTTCAGATTTATGTCTCTCTGGTTTTATTTAATGAGTAAAACTTTTAAACACAAGTGGAGAATTCTATGTTGGAATGTCAGGTTTAAATTAAGATGTGAGACGGAGAGAAGTCTGGGCTAAAATTGATGAAAGTGAATGCGATATAGTTTCTCTGCAAGAGACAAAATGTGAGGTTTTTTATTGGCGCTTGGTTAGGAAATTTTGTCATAAGTGCTTCAATAATTTTGCATTTGCACCTAACATAGGAGCCTCCGGTGGTATTATTCTTCTCTGGAACTCTTCTGTCTTTGCTGGAATGCTAGTTGAAGTATAGAAGTTTGGCATGATTATAAATTTCACATCTAATCACAACAACTAAAACTGGACCATGGTTTATGTATATGGACCGTGTGCTGGAGTGGAGACCATGGTTTATGTATATGGACCGTGTGCTGGAGTGGATAGAGACAACTTTGTGTCTTGGTTATATAATTTGCAAATCCCAGTGTCAGATAACTGGTTATTACTAGGCGATTTTAACTTCATTCACTCTGAGGAAAATAGGAATAGACCAGGGGGAGATATCAATGATATGTTCCTGTTTAATGAGATAATAGGACACTTGGGTTTATTGGAATTACCTCTGAAGGGAAGGTCATATGCATGGTCAAATATGCAGCAAACGCCTCTGTTGGAACAATTAGACTGGTTCTTTACTACTCCCTCCGATCCACAGAGAGTGTGGGGAGCTGTACACAATTTTTGTGCTACCATGGTACATTCTCCACGACACTTAAAATGAACCAGAGCGAGTAGCTCTAACTGGATCTCTGACTTCCCTAATTCTATGGTTATTCCTCTTGCTAAGACAGGGTCAGACCATGTTCCATGTGTGGAAACTATTGATACTAACATTCCGAAGGCGAAAATATTCAGATTCGAGAACTATTAGGTGGATCTACCGGGTTTCTCTGATTGCGTGGCAAAATCATGGGCAAAGGTGTCTAATAAGAATTACAGCTCGGCCATTATTACTGATAAACTATAGACGCTAAGATATGATCTAAAGAGATGGCATGTTTTTTTGGCTAGACTGAAAGCTCTCATTCAAAACTGCAACAAAGTAATTCTTAAACTAGATACCTTGGAGGAGCAAAGACCTTTATTTAGGTCTGAATTTAATTTCAGAAAGTTGGTTAAATTGCATTTGGAGGACCTACTGTTGGCAGAATGCAACTGCTGGAAGAAATGTTGCACGATTAGATGGATTAAGCAAAGGGAGGGTAACAAAGTTTTTCCATGGCCTCTGAGAGATATCGAAGAAATCATATTACTATGCTGGAAGATGAGGATGGCCTTGAGGTAACTGGTCTCACTATGGCAGGCCTTTTATGGTCTGAGTTATAAGGAGAGAATGGGGAAATCAGAGGGAATTGGTATGCAATTCAATTTAGCTCAGTTATTGAATAAAGTGGATGGGATAGAGGAGTTAACGATCCCTTTCCAGAAAAAAGTAATGTACGACATAGTGAAAGAAATGCCTCCGGATAGAGCCCCTGGGCCGGATGGCTTCAATGGTCTGTTTATTAAGAAATGCTGGCCCATTGTGAAAGCTGAGTTTTATAAGTTAGCTGAGGAATTCCATGATGGTAATTTAAATCTGCAAAACATCAGTGGCTCTTATGTCACTTTGGTGCCGAAAAAGCAATCCCCAGTGGAAGTTAATGATTTTCACCCAATATCGTTGACTAATGTCTGTCTCAAATTTCTCACAAAGCTTGCTGCACATCGTTTACAAGACTAGATATTAAGCTGTATCCATAAGAACCAGTATGGATTCCTCAAAAATAGGTCATACAGGATTGTTTGGTCTGGTCTTTCGAGTATTTATACTTGTGTCATGTGTCTAAGAAATTCATTATAATTCTAAAGCTTGATTTTGCCAAGGCATTTGACACGGTGGAGCATGAAGCAATCATACAAGTGATGAAACATTATGTCTCTCTTGCAGCATAGAATTAAGGCTAAATATAGAGCAAGCTTGCTTTCCTGGATAGATTCCCTCAACTGATCAGTACAGGATGAAGAACATTGTTTGGCTAGATAGTCTTTTTAATTTCTCTCTGTAAGTATTGTACATACCCTAAAATTATGTTGTTCATTGTCAATAAAATGGAGTGAGGTGAAGCTGTGGGGGGATTCCCACAGTAGAAAGTTTAAAAAAAAAAGTGGATAGACAAACGAACATACCAAGAACATGTGTAACACAAATGCTCCATCATATAATGACGGCATAGAACGCTACAATACCATCAGTGCATATTGGCTGATTGTGTAAACTGAAAAATGATGGTTATAAAAGCTAACGGACTTACAATGACAGTTTATATAAGTAAAAATAACAAGTTACCTGATTAATTTATGAAACATTAATCTAAATTACAAAGCCAGTGTTTAAAGCTTATAAAGTTGCAGCAGCCAATAAAACCTTCACAAGATTGTCAATCGACTAAGCAAGAGGAGGCTCAAGTTTCAGTTCGGCTTGACCATGCAATCATGAAGCAATAAACAGGCATGCATGTCAAATAGCAAATATCAACATTTACACTGTGATTTAGACAACAAAAGAATGCAAGGCCAGAAATGAGAAAAATGTCAACATAGGGACGAATTATATATACCATCTGGAGATCCTTGCTACCAGATGTACTCTCAACAAGATTGGGGCGAGCACGGACATCATAAATGGTTGGCCTTTCAAACCATGGAATTATGAAGTGAGTCCCTTCAGGGTATACCTGGAAGCATGCAGTTTCAGTATGTAAAGTTAGGAAAATTGTCATTCAGACATTTTGAGGGGATGCAATAATACTCTCTGAGATATTAAATGGCACACTGGAAGCTTCAGAAGTTTAATAGCTTCACATGTTTGTGCACTCAGAAATGCTATCAGTACATGAAAAATCCTGGCACGCAACTTGTTAAAATGTGACTCATAAGCTCATCTTCGAAGTCGAGACCAGTTTTAATTTGATTGGCAAGTATACTGCTATATCAATTCAGATAAATGCATGACGAGCCGGTTTAATTATCCAACATGAAGCTTTCATGCAAACAATAAACTTAAGTCCGTGCATGCTACAACTCGAGCTAGTTCCATTTTAAAATAAGCGTCTTATTCACATAGCTTGAGCTCCTTACACTAAACCGAAATTTAAATAAAGGTAGAGCTAACCTCAAACACAAAATGCGCTTAAAGCCTGAAAATCAGTCAAAGGTAAAAGCTCACTTGAGTTGTTCATTGGCAAGTACGTATATGTAATATATTGCAAAAAAATGTATTTCATAAGATCTTGCCACCTTTACTATTTTACTGTTTGCAAATTGCCTACCTATTTCTTAAGTCTACGAATGTTTTTTTACTGTTCGTTTGAACAATGATGTACCACATGATCATTTCTATTTTATTACCCGATAGAAACAAACCAGGTTTGAGTTACTTTTCACGAAGGGGAGAAAAGGATTGATAACTCCCTCGGTGCTAACTGTGATCAAACAACTAGTGGCAGGCATGTATAACTCTTTGCAAGTGCATTACATTGTCATTTCACAAGATACTAGTAGGTAGACTTTGTACGGATTGCTCATTATTGGGACTTGGCATGTTCAAGTATACAACAGGAGATAACAATTATATACACAATCCAAGTATGTAACATAAATTTATTAAACTCATGCCTCCTTTTCTCGTTCGTATGGCTTGCATCTCACAACTTTACAGAAACGAGTGGTACAGCCAGACGTTGCTCCTTTTAAGCGGATCGCAAACCAAAATATATACAAATCTGCCTTTGGAATGACTGAAGGTGTATAAAACGAAAATTTATCACGGATATTAATTTTTATCTCGATTAAATCTCTGGCTGGCTGTTCGATGAAATAATCGTGCTAAACCCATTAGCTACTCATTATCTGAATCATCAAGGTCGTACATCCAAAAGAACGAGCAAACCCACGTATTTAGCATTGGTGCTCAGAAAGGCGGTAACCCTTGTCACAGCACCTCAATCCACATTTCTCCAAGTAATCATGCACTATAACCTAGCCTCTGCCACCGCAATCAAGCACAACCACAAATCGGAGCAGAGAGAGTGTAAGGGGAGGAGGGGCGGGGTAAGAAAACGTGTGTCCGTACATTGTCCTTAATGCCCTGGATGCGGTTGAAGACGATGGCGCGGTGGCCACCCTCGACGTTGTAGAGGCAGTTCGTGGCGGCGTACACAACGGCGCCGCCCAGCAGTAGCACCTTGGCCGCCGTGCCCGCACCCGCAGGTGGAACCGGCACCCGGCCGCCACCCTTGATATTCATATATGCGCCTCCTCTGGTTGCCAAAAACGAGCAGGTGTCCGGTGGTGGCTGGTGAGGGGCGCCGCTGTCGCCGGGGGAGAAATGTACAGGGAGGGGAGGGGGATGCTAGCTAGGGTTCTGGAGGTTTTGTTCAAGGGAAGCGGTCTTGAGGAGGCGAGCGGTGCGATTTGGATCCAACGGTAAGGGCAGCGGAGGGGCCGTGGGTCAGGATGCAGGCGGACACGGAATCCGCCGGGCGCCGGCCCATTCCATCCGCGCCGCTTCGATGGCAATAAATGGACAAGCGATTGGGCCGCCCAAATTAGACGGGCCTGGCGGAAAGCGTCTGCCAAGCCGGTAAAGGCCGCATCCGTCTGGCATCGCAGTCGAGCTACACATCCCCTACCCCTAGCGTCTGGCTGCCCGGCGGCGCTGATCCGCCGTCCTTCTCCCTTGGCTGCCCGACGGCGCCGATCCGCCATTCTGATCGCCGGCCGTCGCCACGTCACCTCATTCTGCAGCTTGCTCGGCGCCCTCCCCGTCGCCCGGCTACGGGGATATGTTAGGCGCCATGGAGGGAGCAACGGTGGATGGGGGAAAGAAACCGCCGGAGGAAGAGGAGAAGTGTCCGCTGGAGGAAGAGGAGAAGCGTGGCGAGGGCGTCGGCACCCACATCGATCTAGACGGCAAGGAACAGGTCTGGTTCCCCTCTTGGTTCGATCTGCTATAGTACTGTAACTCCAAACTGCGGTCATGGTGGTCAGAAAAGTAAAATTTTCAAACTGCGGTCATGGTGTTCCATCAATTTTGGAGCCAGTAGATAGGATTCCCTTGTGAATGTTGAATAAGCTAGCTACTAGATGTTTTTCCGTTCAGGTTTCAGTTAGGAATTCTTTTTGCTACGGGATTTGATGTTGACACCTAGTAACGGATCAAGTGAATACAAATTCTGTCGCGACTGTTCTTCAGGCTAGGAGAGAATTAGTCAGCCGTTGCTGTGGTACACTACGTTAGGTATTGTGGACTTCATATCTTGCAACTTATGTACAGGCTCTGTTATGAATGATATGTTTATGTTGTTTATGTTTGTCTTATTTTTTAAAGACATACCATATCTATTAAATTGGTTCAGAATAAGCTGATGCATACATATTTATATCTTTGTATTTTAATGCTGTTAATAAACCTTTGTTAATTTTGTTGCAGGTGTCGGTTGATGCAGTGGAGCCAACAAGCGAAGATCTGCCATGTGGTGCTGAGGAAGAGGACAACTCAGAAAAGGTTCAGCCACATGAAAAGAAACCAAAGAAAAGGAAGAAAAGTGAACTTCAACAAATCAAGCAAGAGAAGCGACTCATTGATCCCGAGAAGACCCCTTTGACGGTTGATGGACATCAGCCCCATCTACCATGTGGTGTTGAACAAGAGCATTTGCTGGCTGTTGCAGAGGATGACTCGGAAAAGGTGCAGCTGCAAGAAAAGAAAGTGAATAAAAGGAGGAGAAGTGAACTTAAGCAAATCAATGAAGAGAAGCTTCTTAGTGATGCAGCGGAGCCAGCAAGCAAGGCCTCATGTCCTTTGAGGTGGTGTGTCTCTTACTCAACGGTATTGATTAAAAGACATAAGGTACAACACAAGGGCTCAATACTCCTCGATCCCACAGTGAACCGCGTCACCCTCCTCGACGTCGATGAAACGACCATTGATGCATGTTACCTCAAGGAAGGGGATATTATCTCTCCGGGATGGGTGCTTTGGTTCCCTTGCCACAAGGTTGAGATTGTCAAGCAAATTCTTCAAGTTGAAGAGCAAGGCAAAGGAAATGTGATTAACTTGAAGAGGAATAAGGTAGACAAATTGGATGAGAAGAAGAGGAAAAAGTTGAAGAGGAAGAGATCTGATGAGAGTGGGAGGAGGAACAAACAACCCTTGGAATCGCCTCAAGCAAGATTGGTTGGATCTTCGCTAGGCAAGTTTGCGAGAGTGGCAACATTGAGGAAGAGAATGTCCCCTCAAGTGCAAGAGAATGTAACTGTGCATTTCCCATCTCCAAATCTTCCACGTCTTGGGTCTGACTTCACCCGGCATCGACCTCGAAAATTGAAATCCAAGATCTGGACAGACTTCGTTCCTATATATGAACATGGAAAAGTAGTTGAAGGACGGTGCAAGCACTGCAATGAAGTCTTTCCCGCCTCAAAGAGTTCCGGTACTAACCACATCCGCAGGCATCAAAAAAAATGTGAGACGAGAAGTAGCATGCACGAGATGGTTGCAAAAATACGTGCAGCTACACCATCACCTCGTGTCTCTTTGGATAATTGGACATTTAGTCAAAAAGAGTGTAGGAGGGACCTTGCAAACATGATAGTACATCATGGGCTCCCGTTCTCAATTGTGGAGTACAGTGGTTTCAGAAAATTCGTCAAAAGCTTAAATCCTATGTTCAAAATGGTTTCAAGGACAAGCATAAGAGAGGACTGCATGGAGTCATACAAAGAGCAAAGATCAGTGCTACGAGAATTATTGAAGAACTTTGATGCTAGAGTCTCGTTGACCGCAGACATGTGGACATCCAATCAGAGGCTAGGATATCTCTGTGTCACTTGTCATTTCATTGACAAGACATGGAAGATGCAGAAGCGGATTCTTAGATTTTGCATGATGGAAACACCACATAGTGGCTTCAGGATGTACAATGTCATGTTGAAGTGCTTGCAATATTGGAATATTGAAGATAAAGTCTGCAATATTACATTGGACAATGCATCAGTCAATGGCTCAATGATGGATAGTTTGAAAGAAATTTGTTGAAGAAGCGCATGTTGGGTTGTGAAGGAAAACTTTTCCATATCCGCTGCGCTGCACATGTATTGAATATTGTTGTGCAAGATGGCCTGCTTGTAATGAAAGGTTCTATCGACATGATCAGAGAGTGTGTGAAATATGTCAAGAGCTCACAATCTCGAGAGCAGCAATTTGAGGACATAGTTCAGCAGCTCAGCATCATACGTGACAAGGAACCCTCACTTGATGTTGCCACACGATGGAACTCGACATATCTTATGATTGATTCAGCTTTGCCATACATGGCAGCATTTGATGAGTTAGCTAAGCAAGATCTTCAATTTAAGTTTGCTCCTTCAATGGATGATTGGAATATGGCTGAAGCGATCCGCTCACTATTGAAGATCTTCTTTGAAGCTACAAAAGTAGTTTCAGGTTCTACCTATCCAACATCGAACCGTTACTTCCATGAAATATGGAGTGTTCGACAATTGTTGAGGAAACAAGCAAGTAATAAGGAACCAATAATTGCATCCATGGTGAGCCAAATGCAAAAGAAGTTCGACAAGTATTGGAAGGAGTCATATTTGGCGAACTGCATACCCGTGATCCTCGATCCAAGATACAAGAGGAGTTTCATTGAATTTCGCCTCGGGCAAGCTTTTGGACACAATGCAGGAGAACATCTTGAAAAGGTGGACATGATCATCAAGAGTCTCTTTGAAGATTACTCCCGTGAAATGGGTGATTGTCTTGCTACCAATTCATTAGAAGAAGAAGAACAAGATGGGGTTGCAGAACTTGATGATTCGTTGGCTGACTGGCAAGACCATTTGAGGGTGCAGAAAAAACAAGTACCAAATGAGCTTGAGAGATACATGGCTGAAGAACTCTTTCCCCACAGCAAAGATTTCGACATCTTGGGATGGTGGGAACTCCACGGTCCAAAGTACCCAGTTCTGTCGCGTATTGCTCGTGATGTCCTAGCTATTCAAGCATCAACCGTGGCATCAGAGTCTTCTTTTAGCGCCGGTGGAAGAATCATCACTGATCATAGGAGCAGGTTAAAGAGTGAGATGGTGGAGGCGTTGATATGCCTCCAAGATTGGCTAAAGGCTGCTGGCAAGTATTTTTTGAATATTGAGATTGGCATTTTAAAAAATCAACTTTGTTACTAACTTGATGATCTTTCAATCCTTCAGACCCTAAACCAATGAACAGAGATGGTGAGGAGGAACAATGCTTGGTATTTTACCAAGTAAGTGAGTGCCATGAAGAAAACGACCCCAATATTCAAGCCAAAGGTGTGTACATGGTTTTTGTAGAAGAGATTATTAGAATCTGGCTTCATGGACATCATCTACTTGTTTGACCAAACACACACATAGTTCAACTTCTTAATTTTTCAAGTCCTGTCATGGTCCATATGAGAATCAGTAGCACACTAGCACCATGTCTTTAGTCTGTAGCACTCATTGGATATTTTTTACTTTGATGATTATTTTTGTCAAGCAATTGATTTTATTATTTTTGTAGTGAATCCAGATGGTACTCCAGAAAACCTGCTGATATGACGGAGGCTATAGTCATGAAATGATTTATGGTCCTGATACTTGCTTTGTCGTTTCATTCACCTTTAATGCCATGTTTACTCTATTTTAATATCAAAGTATAATGGTTACATTGTTGCACTTATAGGAGTGAGTACAATAAAGCTGTAGTAACAAAATCGTCTAGGCCAACAATATGAGCTGGATGGAGCAACAAGAGGGAGAACAACTGAGTGCCCGGCCGCTACTGAAGCTACTGATCGTTCCATGTATTTGCTGAATATAGCTACTGAAACTACTGATCGTTTCAGCACAACAATCTTGGTTGGGAAAACTTGCTGGATAGGCTGTTGGTCCACTGTCACATTCTAATTTCTTTTACATGTTAACTCATCTGATAATGTGATCATCCAAGATCTGTATTTTGTCTTTTTTTGCTGAAGCTAGAACACATTGTATTGTACATTAAGACTTTTTCATAATCGTAGTGCATAGTGTACACGTGATGGTATTTTTGTTTGAATTTTCGAAAGGTTTAAATTTCCCCGTCGCCGCGCGCTCTGCAGATCAGCTAGCGTTTGCAGCTAGCAGCTGCATGTTGCTTGTCCGCTCTGTCCGTTGGAAATAGCGGAAAGTTGAACCAGCTGACACGGGCACCGCTAATTAACTATTTAGCGCCTAACGGACGTGGCGGGCAGAGCGGACCGGCCGGCGGCGCGTCCGCCTGCATCCTGAGCCATGGGCTTCTTTCCTGCACTGCAAGAAATGGGGAATGGTGGCTTGCTTTGCCGGTGTTCAGGTGCTTTGTGCCATTTCTTGGCCTGATCTTTTTCCCATGATTATTTTCTTTCTTGGGTACATGCAATCTATCCAGGTCATTTTTAGCCATATGTCCATGTGAAAGGACATACCTATACGTAATCTACTTTGATGTTTGGTGTCAACACAATGAGCGGACTAATTGTGTGCTAAAAGCTTTGCAGGTATATTCAAATATTGCGCATTAAATTAGACTATCTACTCTTGAAGAATTAAAGCGCGAAGATTTAGTCCTTTAGGTGGTTTTTACTTTACTAGAAAAACCGTACTATAAAGAGGGGATCCGCAGAGGAGGTTTGTGTGGATTTGATCTTACTTACACATTCACAAACCATATATGCACCCACTAGCCAACCTAGTTTTTAATTCTGGTAAGATGCCATGTCGGTAGTACCGCGCTCGGGCATTTTACCCTGCTCCCACTCCCTGGAGGTTTTGGTTAGTTGCCTGGTACTACCGGCTCTTCTAGCGAATCGGTAGTACCGGCTCGCCGGGGGGGGGGGGGGGGGGGGGCTCTTCCAGCTCGCGTACTGGACATCCCCTGGAACTTTTACTTAGTTCCCTCATACCTCCCCAGTAGTACCGGCCGGCCCGAAATCTGTGGCAACGGCCACTTATTAGTGGAGGACTATATAAAGGGATCATCTTCCCCATTCAGCTCCAAGCTTTATTCCTCTCTCTCTCTCTCCACCATTGTTGAAAAGTTTCAAACTCCTAGATCTCCCACTCCCTTGCTCCAAACACCTTGATACTTTGAGAAGTGGAAGAGGAGACCTAGATCTACACTTCCACCAAAGGAATTTCAACCCCCCCCCCCCACCGAATCTTGCGGTTCTTGTTACTCTTGGGTTTGTTGGAACCCTAGATGGAAGTTGTGGTCTTCGTGGCTTTGGGAGCTACGGGGACAAGCCATTGGAAGCGTGCCTTGGCCTTGTGTTCTTCGCGGCTTTGGGAGTCGTGTAGATTTGGTGAGAGCCTCCAATTCGGTTGTGAAGTGTGCCACATCCTTGTAAAGGTTTGTTGCCGACCTCGAGGGCATCATATAGTGTCTCGTGGCAATCCTCATTGGAGGAAAAGCACGAGGGAGAATACAGTGGCCATCGGGCTTCATGAGTATAGGGGGTGTATCGTAGTAATTTCGATAAATAAGAGTGTCGAACCCAACGAGGAGCAGAAGGTGCTGACAAGCAGTTTTGATTAGGAATTCACTGTAAATACTAGCAGACAAGTTTTTAGGAGTTTTTGATATAGCAGATAAATAAAGTACGAGTAAATAAAGTGCAGTAATAATAATTGCAGCGAGTGGCCCAATCCTTTCTAGAGCAAAGGACAAGCCGGTAGGTTTACTTATGATGACCAAACGTTCTTGAGTAAACACGGGAATTATGTCTAGTGCTTTCGCTTCATATAGATGATTAATCTTTAGTGTTTTGATAAGTGTTGTGTGGGTGAACCTATGCTAATGCACCACCCTTCCTAGGACTAATACATACTTGTGATTAAACCCCTAGCAAGCATCCGCAAATACTAGAAAGTAATTAAGATAAATCTAACCACAGCCTTAAACTCTGAGATCCTACCATCACTCATGCATCGAGATACCAACAGGGGTTTAGGTTTCTGTCACTCCGGCAACCCCACAATTAATATTCGAATACACAATGCATTCCCCTAGGCCCATAAAGGTGAAGTGTCATGTAGTCGACATTCACATGACACCACTAGAAGAATAACACCACAACTTAAATATCAAACCATTAAATATTACTCAACATAGTTCACTACTAACATCTAGACTTCTCCCATGTCCTCAAGAACTAAACGAACTACTCACAACACATCATTTGGAACATGATCAGAGGTGATATAATGATAGATAACAATCTGAACATAAACCTTAATTCAACGGTTTCACTCAATAGCATCAATAACAATTATAATCAACACCGGGAGAGTTTCCCCTATCAAATAGACAAGATTCAGCCCTAGATGTTACAGCGGGAACAGAGTGGAACGATGGAGATGACGGTGTCGGCGGTGGAGACGGTGGTGATGACGATCCCGCTGAAGTGCAGCTCGATGACGGTGACGATGGCGACGATTTCCCCCCTCCGGGAAGGAATTTCCCTAGCAGATTTCTCCATGTCGGAGAGCCTTTCTCTCTCTGGTGTTTTCCGCCTCGTGGAGGCGGCGGAATATTTCCTCGACGATCTGATAGGTCTTAGGGTTTCGGGGAGATGAAGTACCCGAAAGGGCGATGCCAGAGGTGGGCCAGGGTGGCCTCACCACGTGGCGGCGCGACAGCAAGGGGGGCCGCGCCACCACATGGTGTGGGCCCCCTGTGGCTCCTCTCGGCTTCCCCTCTCGGCTCTCCTCGTCATCTGGCAAAATAGGAGTTTCCAACTTTTTACTTCGAATTTCTGATCTTCGCAAATATGGTGTCCTGATGGTCTTTTTTCCAGCAGAATTCTGACTTCGGTGATCAATTCTCCAATAATCATCAAACATGAAAAATAGATGAAATAACATAAGTATCATCACTAAATATGAAATATATCAATGAATAACAGTAAATTATGATATAAAATAGTGATGCAAAATGGACGTATCAACTCCCCCCAAGCTTAGACCTCGCTTGTCCCCAAGCGAAAGCTGAACTCAGTAAACATGACCACAGGTTTATGGAGTGAAGTGTCGATAAATAAAATACGGACAAGAAGCATCACATCTATTAATACACAAGTCATCTTAGACAACAACTCCATTCATATAACTCAATCTTGAAACAAGTAAAAGGAAATCACAATAAGGTGCATAGAGACAATCATAGTTGGTTATGGCAAACTTCGTTCTTGGTCAGAGAACAATGAACAGATTGAACTTACTCTTCAAACAGCCTCCTTACAGTCATTACTAACTTCCAGAGTTATATTTATTAGATAACAGCTTTGTGCTAACACAAGGAAGAATAAAAGACATGATTAACAATACAAATGTATAGATGGTTGAATCACAACAACTCAAATGCTTGCTTGAGACAGAGGGAAATAGGTTTACTGACTCAACATGAAAGTAAAAGATAGGCCCTTCGCAGAGGGAAGAAGACATACAAACATGTGCTAGAGCTTTTAAGTTTTGAAATCATATAGAGAGTATAAAATAAGTTTTTAGCTATGTATGTCGTTGTCAACGAATGATAGTGAATGAAAACTATATTTACCATGTTATCTAGACTTTCAAGAGCGGCTCCCATTGAATGACGTTATTTCTACCCAAGGGTAGATCATCCCTCTTCTCTTTTGTTTACACATGCACATTTTATAAAATTGGTTTGGCACTCCTCCCCACCATTGCTTACACAATCCATGGCTAACCGAATCCTCGGGTGCCTTCCACTCAATCTCAAACCATAGAGGAGTGCCTATTTTTAAATAGTCTAACACTATGAAACTTGCTTTTTGATAAATCATGGTGAATCATGTGAAGAGAATTAAACAGTTGTAGTTGTAAGTAATTGGGACTGGGCACCCCATTTGCCGGCTCTTTTTGCAATATTAATGGATAAGCGGATGTGCCACTAGTCAAAAAGTGAAAGTCCATCTATCAAGTTAAACATAGAGTAACCCACATACTTCCTCATGAGCTAATAAACAGTGACACAAATAAGGGATAATAGTTTTGAATAAAGGTAGCACATGAAGTATTTACTTGGAGTGGCGCAAAATACCACATAATAGGTAGTTATGGTGGACACAAATAGCAAAGGTTTTGGCTCAAGGTTTGGATGTATGAGAAGCATTCCCTCTCGATACAGGTTTTTGGCTAGCAAGGTGGCGTAGCAAGCATAAGAGTTGAGGGATACAAACAAATATACATGTAGTAAAAACAATCATGCAATCTTCCTTGGAAACACAAACAATTTTAATTTGTGAATACTATGCATATGAGCTACAAGTGAGAAAAACCATTGAATAATATATCTACATGTACTTCTTTTTCTCCACTTAAGTCTCAAAGTATTGTAGCTACTGACCAATGCTAAGTTTGACAAAACCCATGTACTTCTTTTTCTCCACTTAAGTCTCAAAGTATTGTAGCTACTGACCAATGCTAAGTTTGACAAAACCAAAAGATTTACTATATGCTCCCAAAGTGATAACAAGGTCAATCATATAAAAGAAATTGCAAGCTAAAATAAGGTGTGCAGAAAGTCAATGATAAAACTTCTCATTAATATTCCATATCGGCAACTCACACCAAGGGATAGATAGAAAACCAACTAAAAGAGAGATACTTCCATACTGCAAACCATCTTATAAGATAACTTCCCTACTCATGATATGACTCTACTGAAAAGGTAAAAAGGTAAAAGATAATGGTGTGATACCGCGACACTCCCCCAAGCTTGGAACAAGCCAAGGGGATGCCAATACCCATGATGAATTACTCCTTCGGCGGTGATGGTGGGACGACTTTGAGCGGGGTCAGGAAACGTTCCAGCATCTTGCGAAGCCTGTTGTTCTCTTCTTGAAGTATTTCCACCTCCATCCTCAGGACTCGATACTGATCGCAAAACTCATCGGTAACTCGAAGGGCTTCACCCACATCCGGGAAAGAGCTAAGATCTGGAATAGGTGGTATTGCTCCTTGCATGTTATGATAAAAAGCACGTTGAGTGTTAACCGACCCCACAAAGGTGGTCTTGCTAGCCCCTGGCCTTGCCCGCTCTCTTTTGGCGGACGACATCTTCTTCACTTCCTCCTTGACGCTCTCGTCCATGTCCTTGCGCCTCGCCTTGACTTTTTCCTCCTCCGCCCATCCAATGAAAGATCTCTAATCAAGGTCTTGGAGGAGTTCACGTCGGCGACGCAGCGCATAATCTTGAGAACAAGAACCCTAGGATGACATCTGGACAGAAACAGCTCGAAAGAAAAACACGATATACGGACCTCCGGGGATCCGGGGAATTATATAGCAAAAAACTTCGCAGCAAAAGGAAGGCTACATGAGGAAACCTAGTCGGAGACGAGCTCCGAGGCTCCCTCACCATATGGTGGTGCGGCCAACATGGGGCCTGCGCCACCACGTGGTGACGTGGCCTTGGGCTTCGTCTCGTACTCATTTTCGTCTCGTAATTTTCCATATTTTCTAAAAACTACTAAAATATCTTCCAAAAAGTAAAACACGAACTTTTTCTTACCGAAACTGTACCTTTTCTAAATCAGCTTCTGCAGTCTCAGAAATTTGCTCTTTAGTGAAAACTTCCGGAGTAATCACTTGAATAATATCAACATCTTCATTATAAGAATCTCCAGAAATATAATGTTTGAATCTTTGCCCATTCACCACTTGTGTAGAGTCATCTTTAAGTGAAGCAATTTTTATTGCACCCGAACGATATACCTCCACAATAACATAAGGTCCTTCCCATTTGGAGAGTAATTTTCCCGCAAAAAAACTAAGGCGAGAACTATACAATAGAACTTCCTCACCAACATGAAATTCTCTCTTAAGAATTCTCCTATCATGTCATATCTTAACTTTCTCTTTAAAAAGTTTAGCATTTTCATATGCCTCACTTCTCCATTCATCTAAAGAACTCAAGTCTAGTAACCTTTTCTCACCAGCAAGTTTAAAATCTCTATTAAGTTCTCTCACTGCCCAATAAGCTTTGTGTTCTAATTCTAAAGGCAAGTGACAAGCTTTTCCATAAACATTTTATAAGGAGACATACCCATAGGATTTTTATAAGCAGTTCTATAAGCCCATAGAGCATCATTTAATTTACTAGCCCAATTTTTCCTAGTTCTATTAACAGTCTTTTGCAAGATAGATTTAATCTCTCTATTTGATAATTCTACCTGCCCACTTGTTTGAGGATGATAAGCTGAAGCAATTCTATGATTAACACCATATTTAGCACGAACTTTTCTAAAACCACCATGAATAAAATGAGAACCTCCATCTGTCATAAGATATCTAGGTACATGATACGTCTCAAACGTATCTATAATTTCTTATGTTCCATGCTTATATTATACCAATTGCTACATGTTTTATATACACTTTATATGGTTTTTGTGCATTTTCTGGGACTAACCTATTAACAAGATGCCACAGTGCCAGTTCCCTGTTTTCTGCTGTTTTTGGTTTCAGAAAAACAGTTAAGGAAATATTCTCGGAATTGGACGAATCAAAAGCCAAAGTCCCTATTTTTCTCGGGAGCTTCCAGAACACCGAAGAGTATACGGAGGAGAGCCACGAGGCGGCCTCACCTGGTGGAGGCGCGGCCCCCCCTTCTGGCCGCGCCACCACATGGTGTGGGCCCCTCGGGGCTCCACCGCCTTCGCCCTTTCGCCTACAAATACCCCCCGACGAAATAAGACCTAAGACCCGAACACTTTTCCACGATACATTCCAGAGCCGCCTCCGCCGTCAACCCTAGTTCGGGAGGGTTCAGAAGCTCTTCCCGGCACCCTGCCGGAGAGGGGAATCATCACCGGAGGGCTCTACATCACCATGCCCGCCTCCGGACTGATGCGTGAGTAGTTCATCCTTGGACTACGGGTCCATAGCAGTAGCTAGATGGTTGTCTTCTCCTATTGTGCCATCATGTTTAGATCTTGTGAGCTGCCTATCATGATCAAGATCATCTTTATGTAATGCTACATGTTGTGTTTGCTGGGATCCGATGAATAATTGAGTACTATGTCATTTGCTTCATAATATATCTTGTGAGTGCGTTATTTATGATCTTGCATGCTCTCCGTTACTAGTAGATGCTCTGGCCAAGTAGATGCTTGTGACTCCAAGAGTGGGTATTTATGCTCGATAGTCGGTTCATGTCTCTATTTAATCTGGGGGAGTGACAACAACGTCTAAGATTGTAGATGTACTGTTGCTACTAGGGATAAAACAGTAGTTCTTTATCTAAGGATATTTGTGCTACTTACATTACACACTTTACTTAATGCAATAATCTGTTGCTTGCAACTTAATACTGAATGGTGTTGCGGATGCTATCCTGAAGGTGGATTATTAGTCATAGATGCAGTTGGATGACAGTCTATGTATCATCTTGTATGCCCAAATGAATCTCACACTAGACATCATGACTTGTATATGCATTGTTATGCAGTTCTTTATTCTGTCAATTTCCCAGCTGTAATTTGTTTACCCGCATGTATGCTAATATCATTTATGGAGAGACACCACTAGTGAACTATGGACCCCGGTCCTTTTTCCTTAAACTGATAAAACAACCTACTGCAATCCTGTTTCTTTCATTCTCTACAAACAAACATCATTTTCCACACCATACGTTTAATCCTTTGTTACAGCAAGCCGGTGAGATTGACAACCTCACTGTTAAGTTGGGGCAAAATAGTTTGATTGTGTGTGTGCACGTTCCGCGTTGGTAATCGTAAACGGCGCCACCAACAACCTTCAGAAGAACATTCAACTCCTACTGGATTGATAACCTTGGTTTCACAACTGAGGGAAATTTGCTGCTGCACTACTTCATACCTTCCTCTTGGGGTTTCCCAACAACACCACCCGGTGCATCAAGCTCTTTTCTGGCGCCGTTGCCGGGGAGTTGAAACTCTTCTGCGAGGTGAGTCTCTCACTCTCAATCTTTTTATTTTGTTATTGTCTTGCTTAGTTTATTTTTATTACTGTCTTATTTGCTTAATATCAAAAATACAAAAAAAATAGTTACTTGCATTAAATTGTTTATTTCGGTTTAGTTATTATTTATTTCGGTTTTGCTTTTATTTTGTTAAAATGAGTACTGCTGAGAATGCTAAGTTGTGTGACTTCACTAGCACAAATAATAATGATTTCATATGCACTCCTATTGCTCCACCTGCTTCTAAAGCAGAATTCTTTGAAATCAAACCTGCCTTGTTAAACCTTGTTATGAGAGAGCAATTTTCTGGTGTTAGTACTGATGATGCTGCTGCCCATCTTAATAATTTTTTTGAACTTTGTGAAATGCAAAAGTATAAAGATATAGATGGTGATATTATAAAACTGAAATTAATTCCTTTCTCCTTGAGAGGAAAGGCTAAAGAATGGTTGCTTTCATTGCCTAGGAATAGTATTGATTCATGGATTAAATGCAAAGATGCTTTTATTGGAAAATACTATCATCCTGCTAAGATCATTTCCTTAAGAAGTAGCATTATGAACTTTAAACAATATGATAATGAACATGTTGCTCAAGCTTGGGAAAGAATGAAATCTTTGGTTAAAAATTGCCCTACCCATGGACTGACTGCTTGGATGATCATCCAAACCTTTTATGCAGGACTGCACTTTTCTTCAAGGAACTTGCTTGATTCGGCTGCTGGATGTACATTTATGTCCATCACTTTGGGGGCTGCAACAAAACTTCTAGATGATATGATGGTTAATTATTCTGAGTGGCATACTGAAAGAGCTCCTCAAGGTAAGAAGGTAAATTCTGTTGAAGAAACCTCTTCTTTGAGTGAAAAGATTGATATTATTATGTCTATGCTTGTGAATGGTAAATCTCATATGGATCCAAATAATGTTCCCTTAGCTTCTTTGGTTGCACAAGAAGAGCATGTTGATGTGAACTTCATTAAAAATAATAATTTTAACAACAATGCCTATAGGAACAATTATGGTAACAACAACTACAAGCCCTATCCTCCTAATAATGGCAACAGCTATGGTAATTCTTATAGAAATAATAGGAATACCTCCTCTGAACTTGAAACCATGCTTAAGGATTTTATCACTACACAAACTGCTTTTAATAAAACTGTTGAGAAAAAGCTTGGTAAAATTGATACTCTTGCTTCTAAAGTTGATAGTCTTGCTCTTGAGGTTGATCTCTTGAAATCTAAAGTTATGCCTAATGATGCTAAAATTAGTGACATCCAAGTTTGAATTGATGATAATGTTAGGATGATGGCTGAATTACGTGCTAGATGGGAAAGAGAAGAAGAACTAGCTAAAAAGAATAATATTGCTAGAGTTTATACTATTACTACTACTGAAAATAAAGTTACCTCACAGGCTAGTAAACCTCCTACTACTAATGGTAACATAATTGGTGTTGTCAATGTTTCCTCTACTTCTTCCAAAAAATTAAAATTGCCTAAAACTGTTGAAACGGTTCTTGATAAAAGTGCTGAAATTTTTAAGAACATAGGAGATAATGGTTCAGTTTGCTTTGATGATAATGATTTTGATTTTGATTATTATAATATCTCTGAAGTTATTAAGTTCTTGCAAAAGTTAGCCACAAGTCCTAATGCTAGTGCCATGAACATGGCATTTACAACTCATATTACAAATGCTCTCATTAAGGCTAGGGAAGAGAAATTAAAACTTGAAGCTTCTATCCCTAGGAAGTTAGAAGATGGTTGGGAGCCCATCATTAAAATAAAAGTAGATGAATTTGATTGCAATGCTTTATGTGACCTTGGTGCAAGTATCTCTGTTATGCCTAAAAAGCTCTATGATATGTTTGACTTGCCACCTTTGGAACATTGCTATTTGGATGTTTTTCTTGTTGATAATGCTATGAAGAAACCTTTGGGGAGAGTTAATGATGTTCTTATTATGGTTAACAATAACCTTGTCCCCGTTGATTTTATTGTCTTGGATATTGAATGCAACCCATCTTGTCCACTTGTGTTGGGAAGACCTTTTCTTAGAACTGTGGGTGCTATTATTGATATGAAAAAAGGAAATATTAGATACCAATTCCCACTCAAGAAAGGTATGGAACACTTCCCTAGAAAAAGAATGAAGCTACCTTTTGATTCTATCATTCGTTCAAACTATGATGTTGATGCTTCATCTCTTGGAAACACTTGAATATCACTTTCTGTGCCTAGCTGAAAGGCATTAAAGAAAAACGCTTATGGGAGACAACCCACTTTTTATTTCTGTTATTTTATTTTGTTGAGTCAAGGAAAATGCCTACCTCTGTAGCAATTCCTTTGTATCTTTATTTTATTGCATTGTTGTGTCAAGTTAAGCCTCTAGTGGAAAGTTGATGCTAGATTTGGATTTCTGCGCAGGAACAGTTTTCTGCTGTCCACCGTTTAATTCGTAAGAATTCACAGAAAAATCAAAATGATCTGGGATTTTTTGCGCGCGATCCTCAGATATGTATGCAACTTTAATTAGTTTAGAGTTTTCTGATTTGAGCAAGTTAAGTGCCTCGAAAAAATTCGTCTTTACGGACTGTTCTGTTTTTGACAGATTCTGCCATTTATTTTGCATTGCTCCTTTTGCTGTTTTTGAATGGATCTTTTTATTCCATAAAATACCAGTGGCTGTAGCTAATGTACAGTAGCATGTGTAATGGTTTTTTCCATGCAGAATATGAGAATTTTTTATTATGCACTAACCCTCTAATGAAGTTTACTTTGAGTTTGGTGTGGAGGAAGTTTTCAAGGATCAAGAGAGAAGCATGATGTGATGTGATCAAGAAGATGAAAGAGCCTAAGGATGCCCCCGTGGGTCACCCAAGCATATTTCAAGAAGACTCAAGCGTCTAAGCTTGGGGATGCCCAAGGCATCCCCTTCTTCATCAACAAACTATCAGGTCCTCTCTAGTGAAACTATATTTTAATTCCGACACATCTTATGTGCTTTACTTGAAGCGTCTGTCTGTTTTTGTTTTTGTTTTTGCTATTTTCATTCTCTGAATTAAATGGATCCTAGCATTTGTAAGGACCCCTCAGACCGAAATCTGAGATGTCCACGTTATGTAATAGATCACGATCCCAGAGATCAATGCATCGCAATCGCATAACCGACAAAGTATCAAAGTCTTACATCATTCAAGTCGTAGGAATAAAAGTCTTACAACACAGAGAAGTCACATCACCAAGTCAGACGATCATCGCCTCGCAGGGCGGAATTAACTAAGATACAACGGAAGCTCGGGGCTAACGTCGGCCTTCTTCAACGACAGACGTCCTCCCACAAGTGCAGTTGACCGGCGACAGCTAGGCATCGTAGTCGGCGCCATACTCCTCCTCTTCTGCAAAGGCCTCCTCGTTGTAATCTGGACGTTTGAATATCCAGGGACACAGCCATATGAGTACAATTACGTACTCGCAATACCACCTCAGGGCTTACATTTTCATGGTAATGCATCGAAAGGAATTTCGAAATCTGGGACAGCTGCTATTTACAGCTATAGGGTTTAGTTTTTGCAAAGATGCTTCTGACATAGAGAATACGACATCTCTATATCTTTGTTGAAGAAAACATTTAGGGATTGAAATCTCTCTTGTAGGAATAGCATGTACTATTTCCACGTTTTGAAAACTCTTTTGTAAAACTTTTCCAGAACACTAGGATGGGGATACCCCTTTTTCCTTCCTTGAGGTCGGACTGATTGTCTTCCCGAGACCAATCATCCTTGCTCAGCTCCTGTACCTCCCAGGTACCTCTGTGTTTCCTCCGAAAACATCTTTCTTTTTGAAAACTCGAAAAATTGCCCATACGCCTAGATCAGTGGCCTTTCCAACCGTCCATGACCGAGGACTCGGCTATTCGAATAGATTTACACTCTGCAGAGGTTGCGCACTTTACCCACACCAAACGGTCATTCCGCCGTGTCTGCCACGGCCCGTCATACGACCGTATGCGGGGGTCCGGATAACACGATCAAAGCTTTCCACTATGTCTGCCCTAGTACAGAGGACTCCCGATAGGTTTGTTCCCCTCGGCACCGTGTGCTCCGCTAGACCCCTGGTCTTTCTCTTGGGACGCCACACCGCCACGGCAGGGGACCCACCGTAATCGTCCGGCTATTGATCCGCAGCAGTGTATTGCCTCATGCAGACGACAACCCGGCTTCGAGGGCCTGGCCCTTATAGAGTGTGAGATCCTCCGTACTAAAATAGACAAGCTTCCGGCTAAGCCCTACCCATGTCAGGTAATGTGGTTGCACGGGTTAATTGTTCGGGCGGCTGCTAGGGCTGTACTTTGTTTTTCAAAAACATCTCCACCTCCGGCTGTTCTCAACAGCTCGGGTTTTCGTAAACATCCCCGATTGCTCCCAGCAACTCGGGTTTTATAAAACACTTGCTCGCCGATTGCTCCCAGCAACTCGGGTTTTTCTTCCGAAAGCACTTTATCAAAACCAGCCTCCCATTCTAAGATTTTGAGGGAAGAATATGAAGATATACTACTGGATAAAATATGATTTTCTTTATAGCGCCTTCAACAACAAGGCGCATAAAGTGAATACTTATTTTTATAACACCTATTATAATCTAGTAGATAACTTTGGCCAAACAATATTTTGTAAAATAGTTTTTGGGTGGCAAAGTACCACAAAAGAAGTAAAACATGCATTATTTTATTTTGAAAACAAAACATGCTTGACAAAATAATGGGATTCATTATAGGGATGAGGTGGCTTGCCTTGCTCAGCGTACTGTCCCTGGTCTTGTTCTTCTTCGTAGTTGTGCTCAGCTACCTCGTACCGCTCCTCCTCTGTTTGCGGTTCTATCGCAACATGAAAGTAAACGAAGCTAACGTAAGTCCTAAGAAGCGTGTTGACAACAATCTGAACTAAAACAAGCTATCAGCAAGCATTTCAAAAACCAAACCACCTACTGGATACAAACATAACACATGAACACAACTACAAGCAATATATATAAAAACACTTAGCGATATAATTAGGCACCAAGTGAATCATGCTACACACAAACAAATCATGCACCTCCACATCATCAATGTGCTTAAAACCAAGTGTTAGGGTTGGGTGTAGGTGCTGGATTCCAAAGTTGATCAAGAGTATTCCCATGATGTTCATTAACTAAAAACAGAAAATAAAATTAATACTTTTATTAGCTATTAAGGTATTGTTTTGGTGGAAAATGCATAACTCCTAGGATAATGTTCAGAAAAATAAACCCTTCTACCATATCATGTATAGTACCTACTGGAACCTAAGAAAATTGGATTTGCATCAATAGGGGCTACAAAACAGAAGTTAAAAATCCTACAAGTGCTACTGGACTTAAACCCAAAATGTTTATAGTTTCATTTTTATGAATCTCCTGCATGCACGACCAATTTCCATAGATAGGTATGGGTTTTAGCTCTCTGTAGAAATTTGATTCACATCATTTGGAAACTTCACTTTTTACACAAATGGGTGCACAGAGAAAAATATAAATTATTTTTATGCACAACCAATTTTGCCTGCTCAGGAAAACACACATGCACCCCACAAAATTGACCAAACATTATTTGCATCTATAGATCTAGCACAAACTAATTAATCTAAACATGCATAATTAACAGAACAGGAAAATAACAAAAACACGGAATAAAAACGTCCGTGGGCCGCAACTAGGCCAGATCTGGCCGAGGCTGGCTCGGATCCGGACCGCACCACGGCTGGGCCGGCCCAACTACTCGCGGCGAGCGCGCGCTTGCGCGGAAAACGGTCAACGACCAGGCCGTTCAAACGTGGCCGTAGATCGAAAGATCGACGGCTCCACGTCGTCGTATTCAACGCGACGGAGCGCGCGGACGAACCTGAGGCTGGAAGGAAAAAGGGCGGCGACGGGGCGCTCACCTTGGGCTCGGGCTCGGCTGCGGGAAGGTCGGGGTCGGAAGAGGAGACGATGGCGAGCTCGTCGGTGTCCTCAGCTACCGCATGCGACTTCGGAATCCATGGCGACGACGGCGGCGAGCTTCTCGGGTCGAGGATGAACGCGACCAACTCGGGCACCTAAACAGAAGAAGGGGGGTACGGCGAGTTAGATCTCGTCGAGACGCGCTCAGGGAATCAAGAATGGCGAAGAACGACTGAGAGGAACTGCGACTACGACTGCTTCTCTCGGACGGCCACCGACGGGGTTTTCCTCGTCCTCCGGGCAAGTGAAGGCGAGAGCTCGCTCTGGCTCGCAGGTGTGGGTGGTGAGAGGTGAGGGAAAGGCAGTAGGAGAGGAATGAGGGTCGGAGAGGCACGGGTTCGGGTTTTAGACCGAAATCCCGATCTAGGGTTTTCTCACGGGCATGGTCGGCAGGGGAGGTTGGGGCGGCTCTGGTTGGCTCGTGTGGGCGATGGAGAGGGGACAGAGAGGGGAGTGGTCGGGGCGGCGTGTTTGAGCCAGTGAGAAGAGAGGGGGTGTGCTCGGGTTGGGCATTGGAGGGAAAAGGAGAGGGGGAGTGGTGGGATGCTCCTTTGAGCCCATGACAAGTGGGCCAGGGGAGGGGTGCTGTCTCCCTCCTTGTCACCAGCAGAGAGAGACGTTGGGGAGGTGGGGGTGGTAGCTAGGGTTCGGGTAGTCTAGGTTTTCTTTTATTTTTTTCCTTTTTCTCCTCTTCCTTTTATTATTTTCCAAAACATGAACTAGCCCAAATCAAACAATAACATAATTATTACTATTTCAGGGGAGGGATTTGTCTAAATTTGAAATCACAAAGATTACAAAAACAAACAGATCACAAAAAGGCATTGAAAGTTTGAAAAGAGATGAAAATGAGACCAAATGGTCACCTGTTTTTGATGCCCTCTAAACATAGCTGGTTTTATGTTTAAACATGGTTAAAAATTATTTTTATAAACATCATTTGATAATATATATTGCATAGACCAATGTGGTTACTTTGCATGTCAAAATTGGGGTATAGTTTGCTTAATCCATGGGTCTAGATTGGCTAAGTTTTAACAATGGAGAAGATCATAAAAGTCAAATTTTTAATTAGCAAAAATGGTTAGGATGATATTACCAAGTACTAAACATCATAGGGAAAACAAGCAAGGATATTAAGAGCATGAAAACAACTTATGCAAGAATACTATAGCACTCAAAAAGTTTTTGCTAACCCTGAAAAATTCTAGCTTAACACCACAATTCTAAGGCTTAGGAAAATTGGGGTGTTACAGACCTTCCCCCCTTAGGAGAATCTCGTCCTCGAGATTACAGAGTTGAAGAGGAAAGGAATCCTGGAAATTCTCGCTCCAAGTGATCTTCACGCTCCCATGTTGCCTCTTCCTCGGAGTGGTTGGTCCACTGAACCTTCAGGAACTTGATCTTCCTTCGACGGGTCAAGCGGATATCTTCCGCTAGGATACGGAGTGGTCGCTCTCGGTAGGTAAGATCATGATTGAGGTCAATGGTGTGATGA
Organism: Poa annua; assembly: GCA_026929855.1. NCBI lineage: Eukaryota > Viridiplantae > Streptophyta > Magnoliopsida > Poales > Poaceae > Poa > Poa annua. Next base: position 40,882,859 of record CM049433.1, read on the forward strand.
TCCACCTTCTGATATGAGTGGGTACCGTTGGGAACTTGTAGGCATCTTCGGAGCAGTGACACGTGGAACACATCGTGGAATTCGGACAAATGGGGTGGCAACTCAAGTTGGTACGACACTTCTCCTCGTCGGCAGAGAACCTTGAAGGGTCCGATGTAACGAGGTGCAAGCTTCCCTCTGACATGGAACCGCTGCATTCCTTTGAGCGGCGTAACACGCAAGTACACCATGTCGCCCGTCTTGAAACTCAACTCACGTCTCTTGGAGTCAGCATAACTCTTCTGCCTGGATTGGGCGGCCTTAAGACGGTCGCGGATTAGCTGAACTTGTTCCTCAGCCTCCCTCAGGGCATCAACTCCGAAAACTTGGCTGTCTTCGGACTGTGACCAATTTAAAGGAGTACGGCACTTTCGTCCATACAAAGCTTCAAATGGTGCCATTTTCAAACTGGCCTGGTAGCTGTTGTTGTAGGAAAATTCTGCAAACGGCAAGCAATCTTCCCACTTTGCTCCGTACGCTAACACGCAGGCTCTAAGCATATCTTCCAAAATTTGATTGACCCTCTCGGTTTGTCCTCCGGTCTGAGGGTGATAAGCGGTGCTGAAAAAGAGCTTTGTCCCTAGTTCCTCATGAAGCTTGGCCCCGAATCGGGAAGTAAATTGAGTCCCTCGATCGGATACGGTGGTCTTGGGAATGAAGGGGATCGCAGGCAGAAAACAAAAAATTTCCTAACAGCGATAACCTAAAAACAGCCAGAATCTATACTATGCAGATATAGTAATACGCAGGGGGGGCTTCGCACATACCTCTTGAAGACCGAAAGCGGGGATTACGCTCCCGCACAAGCGTTGTCGATGAAGCCGACGAAGACTTCGATGCCGTGTAGAGGAAGCAGACCTCTAGCACCACAAGTGTGATGCCTCGCAGGGAGTCACACACGTACGGTGAAGCCGACGCACTCCGGGCTCCGATCCAGGGACGAAGCAGCGGAAGACTGGGACCGGGAGACCAGCAGCACGACGGTGTGCGTATGGTGGAGAAACAATTCCGAGGCGCAACTCCAAACTTGGGAATCACGTGATCCTCGGAGAGAGAGAGAGAGAGAAAACTGTGTATCTTCAAAGGCCAGGGGTACCCCTCTATATAAAGGGGTCCAGGGGGTGCCCAACTTGCCAGGCTGGCGGTGTGGGACTAATCCCACACCCCAGCCGGCCAGCTTGGTGCGCCGGCCTAGGTGGGCCCCATGTGGCCCACCTAGGGCCGGCCGAACTGCCCCCTCCCTCATGGGGGGGAAGTCCCCCCTTTCATGGGCCTCTTTGCCCAAAGAGGCCCATTAAGGGATTTTTGGCTTTAAAAATTCAGAAAAAATTAAAATAAAATATATTTAAGTATTAATTACACTAATTAATATTAAATACATATTACATAATTTGTTCTGGCTCCGAAAACTATTTCGTCGCTGCCCGATCTCCATCGGAACTTTCCCGGGACGTTCCCGGTTTCTCTTTTCCTATTTTTCTCTTCCGGTAAAATGTCGACTCCCCTCAAGCGTGCTACCCTAGCGGTTCGATTACCTCTCCAGACATGATCGAGACTCCTCTCCGATCAATGACTAATTCGTGGACCTTGGATACCCAGAATTAATCCCTGCGAGATAACGAATACTTTTCCTTATCGAACCTGGACGTCTGAGTCTTAAACCTTTTGCCACACGATACTTAGCGTGTCCGAGACTCGTTCATAGATATCTCCATATCTAGCTTGATCTCGTTATCGACACCGCTAACTTCTACTCGTCCGTGATCTTATGTCCTGGTGACCTAGTCACACGCTTGCAAGCTCGTTTGACATAATCTCACCGAGTGGGCCCTAGAGTATCTATCCTGCTATGGGATTGGCAAATCCCGCTCTTGACCCCCCGTCTCAACATACTCCTATCTGACACCCGAGAGGGACACCTTTATTGTCACACTATGTAAGATATGACGTTGGATGCAATCAAAGTGTCTTCCAGGAATAGCAATAAGAGTAGGTCTCACGGTCGAAGGCGTAATGACTACGTCCTATAAATATTGGGTATGTCCATCACATCGTTCTACCAACGATATGACTTCATTGTCAAATAGACGCTATGTCACATGATCGGGAAACCTCGATCATCGATTGCACAATGAACCAGTCAAACAGAGGTTGCTGGGGACCTGGTTGTTTTAGGTATCACACGTGTATTAATGTTTCCGCTTAATACAGTTATAGCATGACACAAAAACGTATTATGAACAAATGAGATATGATAAATAAAACACTTTATTAATTGCCTCTAGGGCATATCTCCTACAGTCTCCCACTTGCACTAGAGTACAATTTAATCTAGTTACAACCTGGTAAAAGCCGGACACCCATAGCAACTTGGTGTCTCACGTGCTTGTCTAGCAGGAGAGGCTTCGTCAACGGGTCTGCCACATTCAGATCCGTATGTATTTTGCAAATCTTCACTTCACCTCCTTGTACGTACTGTCGTATCACATGGAAGCGTCGGAGTATGTGTTTGGCAGTCGAGTGAGACCTCGGTTCCTTCGCGTTAGCAATAGCACCCATGTTGTCGCAGTAGAGGGTCACGGGGTCTTGCGCGCTAGGGAACACTCCAAGCTCAATGATGAACTTCCTCAGCCACACAGCTTCATTCGCGGCTTCAGAAGCAGCAATGTACTCCGATTCCATTGTAGATTGGGCCACGATGGGTTGCTTCCCACTCCTCCAGCTCACAGCGCCTCCGTTCACCTTGAAAACATATCCTGTCTGTGACTTAGAGTCATCTGGGTCTGAGCAGAAACTTGCATCAACGTAACCTGTTACGCCAAGTTCTTCCTCACAGTCCCCATACACAAGAAACATTTCCTTTGTATGCTTGAGATTCTTAAGAATACTTTTAACAGCTACCCAATGTTCCTTTCCAGGATTACTTTGGAATCGGCTCGTCAAACTAAGAGCCAATGCTACATCAGGTCGAGTACTTAGCATGGCATACATGATCGATCCTATGGCTGAAGCATAAGGATGTTTAGTCATCGCGACTCTATCATGTTCCGTTACCGGACACTGTGCCTTGCTCAACACCTTATTCTTGACAATAGGCAGAAAACCCTTCTTTGCCCCATCCATATTGAACCGTTTCAATATCTTGTCAATATAAGTACTCTGACTTAACGCTAATAGGCGTCTTGATCTATCACGATAGATTTTAATGCCTAAAACGTATGCAGCTTCTCCTAAGTCCTTCATTGAAAATTTACTGTTTAAATATTCCTTAACGCTATTCAGTAGTTCCACATTATCTCCTATCAGCAGTATATCATCGACATATAGTGCCAGGAACACAACTGAGCTCCCACTCATTTTCTTGTAAATGCAGGTCTCTTCTCTGTTCCGGACAAATCCAAAACCTTTGATCACCTCATCAAAGCGAAGATTCCAGCTCCGAGATGCTTGCTTCAGTCCATAGATGGAACGCTGAAGCTTGCATACTTTGCCAGCATTCCCTGGATCGACAAAACCTTCAGGTTGTACCATATACAACTCTTCCTCAATGTTGCCATTTAGGAACGCTGTTTTGACATCCATTTGTCATATCTCATAGTCATAATATGCGGCAAGTGCTAGCAAAATCCGAATAGACTTTAGCATCGCTACCGGTGAAAACGTTTCATCGTAGTCAATTCCATGAACTTGTCGGAAACCTTTTGCGACAAGCCGAGCTTTATAGACGGTCACATTACCATCAGCATCAGTCTTCTTCTTAAAAATCCATTTATTCTCGACAGCCTTGCGCTCTTCGGGAATCTCTACCAAAGTCCATACTTTGTTATCGTACATGGATCCTATTTCGGATTTCATGGCTTCAAGCCATTTCTCGGACTCAGGACTAGCCATAGCCTCTTTGTAGTTCGTAGGTTCGTCTTGTTCAATCAACATGACGGTGCAAACCATGTTGCCATACCATTCAGGGGCGACCCGAGATCTCCCTGACCTACGAGGTAGAATAGCACCCTCGACATCTTCTCCCACTCCATCTGTGGAGGACGGTTCCGGAACAGCTTCCGTTGCGCCACTCTGTATTTCGAGTTCAGGATCAACGATCTCGTCGAGGTCTATTTTCCTCCCACTTATTCCTTTGGCGAGAAACTCTTTCTCCAAAAAGGTACCGTTCTTCGCGACAAACGTTTTGCCCTCAGCTTGGTTGTAGAAGGTGTATCCTATGGTTTCCCGCGGATACCCTACAAAGACGACTTTCTCCGATTTCGGTTCGAGTTTGTCGGGCTGTAGTTTCTTAACATACGCCTCACAACCCCAGACCTTCAGGAACGACAGCTTAGGCTTCTGGCCATACCAGACCTCATACGGTGTCGTTGCTACGGATTTGGACGGAGCCCTATTTAAAATGAATGCAGCTGTTTCTAACGCGTACCCCCAAAAAGACACAGGCAAGTCGGTAAGAGACATCATAGATCGGACGCTATCCAGTAGAGTGCGATTACGCCGCTCAGACACACCGTTGCGTTGCGGCGTTCCAGCTGGCGTAAGCTGCGGCACGATGCCACAGGCCTTCAGATGTGTGCCAAACTCAAAACTCAAATATTCGCCACCACGATCAGATCGAAGGTGCTTGATTTTCTTGTTGAGTTGATTTTCAACTTCACTTTGAAATTCTTTGAACTTTTCAAATGTTTCAGACTTGTGTTTCATCAAATAGATATACCCATATCTACTCAAGTCATCGGTGAAGGTGACAAAATAACGATAACCATTGCGTGTCGACACGCTCATTGGTCCACACACATCTGTATGTATGACTCCCAATAAGTCCGACGCCCGTTCCATGAAACCATTGAACGGTGTCTTGGTCATCTTGCCCATGAGGCATGGTTCGCATGTGTCGAGGGATCCAAAATCCAACGAATCTAGAAGTCCATCTGCATGGAGTTTCTTCATGCGCCTTATACCAATATGACCGAGACGGCAATGCCACATATACATGGCGGTATCGCTACTAAGTTTAATTCTCTTGGCATCTATGCTATGAATGTGAGTACTACGATCGAGATTCAACAAGAATAAACCATTACTCTCGGGAGCATTAACATAAAAGATATCATTCATATAAATAGCACAACCACTTGATACTGATTTGAACGAATATCCGTCTTGCAACAAGCAAGACCCACTGATAATGTTTACACTCAAGGATGGTACAAAATAACATTTATTGAGGACCAAAACTAATCCCGATGGTAGATGTAGAGGGAGTGTGCCGATAGCCACCACGTCAACTCTTGATCCGTTGCCGACGCGCATCGTCACCTCGTCCTTTCCCAGGCGCCTCTTATTCCGCAACTCCTCCTGAGAGTTACATATATGAGCAACAGAACCAGTATCAAATACCCAGGTATTGCTACGTGCGCAGGTTAGGTACACATCAATAACATGTATATCAAATATACCTTTCTCTTTTCCGACAATCTTGCCGGCCTTCTTATCCTCCAGATACTTGGGGCAGTTGCGCTTCCAGTGACCATCCGCTTTGCAGTAGAAGCACTCCACGCCAGGTTTGGGGCCAGGTTTGTTAGCCTTAGGCTTGGCAACATGCTTGCCATCCTTCTTAGACTTCCGGTTCTTCCTGCCCCTGCCGCCAGATTTCTTAAAATCGACGGTCTTGTTGACCATCAACAGCGTGTGCTCCTTCTTGATTTCCACCTCAGCAGTCTTGAGCATCACGAACACCTCACCCAGGGACTTAGCCATGCCCTGCATGTTATAGTTCATGACGAAGCCTTTGTAGCTAGGGGGCAACGATTGCAGCACCCTATCAATCGCCAGCTCATCAGGAATCATGCATTCCAGAGCGTTCAGGCGTTGAACGTAGCCAGACATTTTGACCACGTGCTCGCTCACACTGCTGTGCTCTTCCATCTTGGCTGAGAAAAAGAGCTCAGAAGCTTCATATCTCTCAGCCTTAGCCTGCGGCGCAAAGACAGCCTTGAGATCAGAAATTATCTCGAAGGCACTCATCCTCTCAAAGCGCTTCTGCAGGTCGGCTTCCATGGCATAGAGCATGCCACTCTGGACAAAGGAGGAATCATCCGACTTGGTCTGGAAGACCTTCTTCTCATCATCGGAGGCATCATCTGCCGGGGGGTCACCCAGGGGGCCTTCAAGGACATAGGCCACCCTGTGGGGAGAGAGGAGGATCCTCAGGTTGCGGAACCAGGCCATGAAGTTTGACCCATTGGTTTTAAGCTTCTCTTTCTCAAGGAACAGGCCTAAGTTAAAGGTGGGGCGAGACATCTACAATGGAATTTGCAAAATATAAGACTTTGTTCATAAAGGATTTGAGTTCAAGTATTTTCGAAAATAACTATAAGAACTCCCACTCAAACGGATATCCCTCTCACCGCTAGAGTGATTACACGACCCTAATCCGTTATGCAGCCCCTCATCATCAGAGCCGGCAACACAACTTCGAAGGTAGACATCGGAATGTCAATCACAACAACTTTGTGACTCATGCTCGACCTTTCGGTCACCTTGTTCCGAGGCCATGTCTGTACATGCTAGGCTCGCCATAATAACCTTCAACGTAAATGCTCGTGCAACGTGGCTTACACCCTCTGTATGCGAACGACGATATGTCTGACACCCGATCATCACGGCCTGCCTCATAACGTAGAACTTTCTTGGTGGTGCACGTCGAAGGGAGAACACAATTGGTATTTTGGAGGGATCATCTTATATTACTACCGCCGTGTAACTAATATATACTATATACATATACACACAATATAAGATGCACTCAAAACATCAAATGTAATGCGACGTGATATGGCCCCTTGCGCCGATGGTCTCCTTCGCGCCAGCAGTTCATAAACAATTTAATAAACCTACCTTGACCATATCACATAGCCCCTGCAAAATAAAGTTAGACGCTTCTACTTTATCTTTTGCATATTTTACGTGGCTTGGGGCTTGTCGTAAATAGAACCGCTTCATACCTACGAACCTATGACCACAACAACGATCAAATAATTGCATATTTATGTATCCCTTTCGGGCCCTCCATTGAAAATGCAAAGCCAACTAAAGAGAGAGAGACAGACACCCGCCAGCCACATATACGGAACTAGCCGTATGTCAGTAGTGGAACCAGTCTCGCGTAAGCGTACGCGTAAGGTCGGTCCGGGCCGCTTCATCAACTCAATGCCGCCGACATTGCAAGTGCACGCGAGAGGGTAGCAAATAATAAGAACGATGCCCCCGTGCAGAACACGGGTTCAACTAGCGCATAGCTATATCTACGCATAGATCGGCTCTGATACCACTGAAGGGGATCGCAGGCAGAAAACAAAAAATTTCCTAACAGCGATAACCTAAAAACAGCCAGAATCTATACTATGCAGATATAGTAATACGCAGGGGGGGCTTCGCACATACCTCTTGAAGACCGAAAGCGGGGATTACGCTCCCGCACAAGCGTTGTCGATGAAGCCGACGAAGACTTCGATGCCGTGTAGAGGAAGCAGACCTCTAGCACCACAAGTGTGATGCCTCGCAGGGAGTCACACACGTACGGTGAAGCCGACGCACTCCGGGCTCCGATCTAGGGACGAAGCAGCGGAAGACTGGGACCGGGAGACCAGCAGCACGACGGTGTGCGTATGGTGGAGAAACAATTCCGAGGCGCAACTCCAAACTTGGGAATCACGTGATCCTCGGAGAGAGAGAGAGAGAAAACTGTGTATCTTCAAAGGCCAGGGGTACCCCTCTATATAAAGGGGTCCAGGGGGTGCCCAACTTGCCAGGCTGGCGGTGTGGGACTAATCCCACACCCCAGCCGGCCAGCTTGGTGCGCCGGCCTAGGTGGGCCCCATGTGGCCCACCTAGGGCCGGCCGAACTGCCCCCTCCCTCATGGGGGGGAAGTCCCCCCTTTCATGGGCCTCTTTGCCCAAAGAGGCCCATTAAGGGATTTTTGGCTTTAAAAATTCAGAAAAAATTAAAATAAAATATATTTAAGTATTAATTACACTAATTAATATTAAATACATATTACATAATTTGTTCTGGCTCTGAAAACTATTTCGTCGCTGCCCGATCTCCATCGGAACTTTCCCGGGACGTTCCCGGTTTCTCTTTTCCTATTTTTCTCTTCCGGTAAAATGTTGACTCCCCTTAAGCGTGCTACCCTAGCGGTTCGATTACCTCTCCAGACATGATCGAGACTCCTCTCCGATCCATGACTAATTCGTGGACCTTGGATACCCAGAATTAATCCCTGCGAGATAACGAATACTTTTCCTTATCGAACCTGGACGTCTGAGTCTTAAACCTTTTGCCACACGATACTTAGCGTGTCCGAGACTCGTTCATAGATATCTCCATATCTAGCTTGATCTCGTTATCGACACCGCTAACTTCTACTCGTCCATGATCTTATGTCCTGGTGACCTAGTCACACGCTTGCAAGCTCGTTTGACATAATCTCACCGAGTGGGCCCTAGAGTATCTATCCTGCTATGGGATTGGAAAATCCCGCTCTTGACCCCCCGTCTCAACATACTCCTATCTGACACCCGAGAGGGACACCTTTATTGTCACACTATGTAAGATATGACGTTGGATGCAATCAAAGTGTCTTCCAGGAATAGCAATAAGAGTAGGTCTCACGGTCGAAGGCGTAATGACTACGTCCTATAAATATTGGGTATGTCCATCACATCGTTCTACCAACAATATGACTTCATTGCCAAATAGACTCTATGTCACATGATCGGGAAACCTCGATCATCGATTGCACAATGAACCAGTCAAACAGAGGTTGCTGGGGACCTGGTTGTTTTAGGTATCACACGTGTATTAATGTTTCCGCTTAATACAGTTATAGCATGACACAAAAACGTATTATGAACAAATGAGATATGATAAATAAAACACTTTATTAATTGCCTCTAGGGCATATCTCCTACAGGGAATCCCATGAAGACTGATGATACGGGACATATATAGGTCTGCAAGCTGATCGGAACGATGAGTGGTGCGAACAGGAATGAAGTGTGCGACCTTAGTGAGCCTGTCCACAATGACACAAATGGCATCATGCCCTCGATTGGATCGGGGTAATCCGGTGATAAAGTCCATGCCAACTTCATCCCACTTCCATTCAGGTATCTTGAGGGGTTGAAGTAATCCCGCGGGTCGTTGGTGCTCGGCCTTGACTCTTTGACAGATGTCGCAATTCTGGACGAACAAGGCAATCTCTCGCTTCATGCCATGCCACCAAAATTTCTCCTTGAGGTCTTGGTACATCTTGGTTCCACCGGGGTGGATGGAGTATAAAGTCTCGTGCGCTTCCTTCATGATGAGCTGTTTCAGACCGTGATCAGACGGCACGCAGATGCGGCCGTTATACCAAAGAGTACCCTCGGGGTCTATGGTGAACCCAGGGACTTCTTCCCTTTCTATCCTTCGCTTGATACCTTCAATGCTCTCGTGACCTTTCTGTGCCTTCTTAATCTGATCCCATAAGGTGGGTTGTAGCATGAGTTGGTCTACGGCTCCATAGTTAACTACTTCTATACTCATCCTGTCCAGATCATTCCAAAGCTCTGGTTGTCGAGTCTTGATCATGGCGTTGAAAGAACACGGTTGTCGACTAAGGGCATCAGCTACGACATTGGCCTTCCTAGGGTGATAATGGATATCTAAGTCGTAGTCCTTTATCAATTCTATCCATCTCCGCTGCCTCATATTTAACTCTCTCTGGGTGAAGATATACTTCAGGCTCTTGTGGTCGGTGTAGATATCACAACGGTTGCCCATCAGAAAATGGCGCCAAGTCTTGAGTGCGTGAACAACGGCAGCAAGTTCAAGGTCATGGGTTGGGTAATTCTGCTCGTGTTTGCGGAGTTGTCACGAGGAATAGGAGATCACCTTGCCCTCTTGCATGAGGACACAACCTAGTCCAAGCTTGGAAGCGTCGCAATACACGACAAAATATTTGGTCACGTCGGGCATGGTTAAAACAGGGGCCGTTGTAAGGCGCTTCTTCAACTCTTGAAAACTTTCTTCACATTTATCAGTCCACTCAAACTTCTTATCCTTCTTCAGCAATTGAGTGAGGGGTTTGGCAATGCTTGAAAATCCCTCAACAAACTTGCGGTAATATCCCGCTAATCCGAGGAAGGATCTCACTTCCGTGGGGTTGGTGGGGGCTTCTCGGTCCATGATGGACTTGATATGAGTGGGGTCAACAGATATTCCTCCTGCGGAAATCACATGCCCAAGGAATGCCACTTCCTTAAGCCAGAACTGGCACTTGCTAAATTTGGCATAAAGCTGGTGTTCGCGAAGGGTGCCTAGTACTAGCCTCAGGTGCTCTTCATGCTCCTCTTCTGATTTGGAATAAACCAGGATGTCATCAATGAAGACAACCACAAACTTGTCCAGATAATCCATGAACACCTTATTCATGAGATTCATGAAATAGGCAGGGGCATTGGTCAGGCCAAAAGACATTACGGTGTACTCAAACAATCCGTAACGGGTGATGAAGGCTGTCTTCGGGATGTCAGACTCTCTTACTTTCAGTTGATGGTAACCAGTACGGAGGTCGATCTTGGAAAAGACTCGGGATCCATTGAGTTGGTCAAAGAGGTCTTCAATCTTGGGGAGCGGGTATTTGTTCTTGATGGTCACATCATTAAGCTTGCGGTAGTCCACACACAAGCAAGTGGTACCGTCCCTTTTATCCACAAAGATAATTGGAGATCCCAAGGGTGATGCACTGGGGCGAATCAACCCTTTTCTCAGCATGTCGTCCAGCTGTTTCTTCAGTTCTGCTAACTCTTCGGGGTTCATACGGTAGGGCTTCTGGGCAATGGGGCCGGTTCCGGGAATTAAGTCAATGATGAACTCGATATCCCGATCAGGTGGCATACCGGGTAGTTCCTCAGGGAATACGTCGGGGTATTCACAAACTACAGGTACATCTTCTAGGGTAATCTCAGCTATACTCTTATGGCAATGACCCAAGTTAGAGTGATGAGTAGAGTTGTGAGTAATCTCAACTCCTTCCGGGCTGGTTAGGGTGATAGACTTTGTGTTGCAATTAATGATTCCACGGTTCACCGCCATCCAATCCATTCCTAAGACCACTTCGATCCCTTGTTTTCCTAGCACCACGAGATCTGCATGGAATCGGGCTCCCTGGATCTCCACGGGAGTCTCCTTGCAAGATGTGCTGGCTCTCGTAGTGGCCCCCGGGATTTGCACAAGCATAGGGCGGCGCATCAGAGTTGGGACCATGCCACTCTTCTCAACAAACGGCTCGGTGACAAATGAGTGCGATGCTCCCGAATCAAACAAAACTGAAGCAGGTACTGAGTTGACAGGGAACGTACCCAAAACAAGATCTGGAGCCTCCTGAGCCTCCTCTGCACTGATGTGGTTCAAGTGGCCCCTCGCCACGAGGGTAGACTTCTTCGGGTAGGGGGCCTTGCCTCCAGTTGGACGGGTTGCTCCTTGATTCATCTTGGTCGCATTGGGGCGGTTGTCAGCGGGTTGTTTGGTGGGGCAATCCCGCGAAAAGTGTCCAGGCTGTCCACAGGTGAAACATCCTCCCGTGGGCTTCGGAGCTGGCGGCCTGTTGAAGTTGAGACCGGGGTTGTATCCGCCTCCTGGGCGAGGTGCAGGCGGGCGAGTAGAGTAGTTTGGCCTTGGTGCATAAGACGGCGGCCTTGGTGGTTGATAAGTAGGTCTTGGGGGTTGATAAGCAGGCCTCGACGGAGGTGTGGTGCGCGGGCGTGGGTTGCTGTTGCTGGGGTGACTGCTGCTGCTACCCTGCTGCATCATTTGCCGGCGCTTGCGGTTGTCAAAGGACGCCTTGCGCTTGTGCTCCATCATAATGGCTGCATCGGCCAGAGACTCCAAGTAGGTGAAGGGCATCACCACCAAGATGCATTGCATCTCATCATGCAGCCCATTCAGGAACCATTCTTTCTTCTTGTCCTCCGTGTCAACGTTGGCGGGTGCATACCTTGCCAGAGTGGTAAACTTCTCCAGGTACTCACTGACGGACATACCACCTTGCTTTAGCTTCAGGAATCTCTCTCGCATAATGTTGACGAGACCAGTTGGGACATAGCGCTTCAGAAACTTCGTCTTGAAAGCCTCCCAAGTAACCACTTCTCCTTGGGGCAGCAGTGCATGAATGGACTCCCACCAGGCTCTGGCAGGTCCAGAGAGATAGTGGGTGGCATAGATCACCTTCTCATTATCGCCCACCTGGGCGACCCTCAAGTTGTTCTCAACCGTGCGGATCCAGTCATCCGCATCCAGAGGCACTTCACTCTTGGAGAACACCGGTGGGTTGGTATTCTGGAAGTCACGTAGCCTAGAGCGTCCCTCTTCATTGCCTTGGCCGCCATTGGGGTTGACGACGATTTGGGCCAGGTGTTGCAGGGTGGCGAGGTTCGCGGTCCTCTCAGCGCGGGCGGCCTTGCGGTCCTCGATGAGGAGGCGCAGCACTTGGGCCATAGAGGGCTCGGGTGGTGGTGGTGATGGATCTCGCGCCATGCTGAAGTGTAGAACAATAATCGAATTAAAATCCTAAACCGAAACCACTTACTTCCAATCATGCACTTAGGTAAAACAAGCAATAATTTAAACCAAGCCAACATAGAGAACTAAGAATCGCAGCAAGGTAACACATGGCAATAAACATAAGCTGGCTCCATAATAAGGTCTCAAAAGCATCACATAAAGGTTCACAAATGCATGACAGAGTACCACCATAGTCTTACAATCATCCAAACAACACACACATACTAACTAGACCACACAATCGCAGCAGTAGTTCGCGATGGTTCGGTCCTAACTCAAAAGGTACTACTCGGAGTAGCTACGCGTCCGCCACAGTGGCGCCAGGTGAGGTAGGTGCGTCGCTGTCAATCGGGGGCTCGTCAGGGTCCTCCTCCTCGGACATAACCAGCTCTAAGTCTCCGTCGGCGTCTCCACGAAGGTCGTCATCCTCCTGTCCACTCTCGGGCTCCATATCCATGCCCTCCATAGGATCCTCGTCGTCGGGCAGGAGATCCTCGTTCTGCCGGAGCAGATCCTCTACCTCGTCCTCAAGCTCATGGATCCGGGCGTCACGAAGGGTAACGATCGCGTCGAGATCACCAACCCTCCTCTTGAGGTTGGTCTGCCAGAAACGAGAGGTCTTGAAGCGTGCCCTGAGGCTGCGGCACTCCTTCCTCTCCTTCCCGAACTCTGCCTGAGACCTCGCTAGACGCTCCTCAGTGGTCTTGAGCTTCTCCTCGATAGCCTTGAGCTTCTCCTCCGCGGCCTTCAGCTAGTCCTGTGACGTCTTGAGCTGGTCCTTCACGTCCCTGGTATCGTCCTTGGCCTCCGAAACTCTAACCTCGGCGTCGTCGTACAGCAGGCGGCAAAAGTCGGCCTCCATGCGACTGTCGAGCAGCTGAGCCTGGGTGTACTCGAGGAATTTCCCCAACTCTCCCACGTGGAGCCCAAACGTGGGGTGGGGGCGTGGCAGCGAAGGGCGGCCCTGCTCGTCAAGACCCGCGAAGAACTCGAAGCGGGTGCCGACCAACTCGGCGCTGTGGGCGTACACCAAGCGGGCAAGGGCTCGCTAAAGAACTCTCACAATCGCTCCAGTCTGCGTCGGCGCTATAGCGTCCTCAATCAGCTCCTCCGCAAGTGGTGGCACAAGCGGGCCTCGAAGGGTGCACCTCACCATCCAAGACATAGCATCGCCGACCATCGGCAGGCAACGTCCTATCAGCAGCTCAGGGAGTGGGCGCCCCAAGTACCGGGTCAACTGAAGCAAATCCGCCTGAAAGAGACGGTTGACCCCTGAGTTGGGCAACGCCCCCAACTGGATAGACGTCGTGAACTCGCCGTCCATCTACACAAAATTTTAAATGAAGGTTGAATTAGTGAACGTTATGCAGAATTTTAAACAAGTAAAATGTAGTACTTAATGTTAGTATATTATTTAATAGTAGTTAAAATAGAGGGGAGAGGATAGCAGTATACTCCGCATATTTTAGACACCTCTCCTAAATTTTTATGAAAAACATTTTTGCGTGACGTCGACGCCCAACCTAGCTAAAGTCTCCTAAGGTCAACGATGGCTCTGATACCAAGTCTGTAAGGACCCCTCAGACCGAAATCTGAGATGTCCACGTTATGTAATAGATCACGATCCCAGAGATCAATGCATCGCAATCGCATAACCGACAAAGTATCAAAGTCTTACATCATTCAAGTTGTACGAATAAAAGTCTTACAACACAGAGAAGTCACATCACCAAGTCTGACGATCATCGCCTCGCAGGGCGGAATTAACTAAGATACAGCGGAAGCTCGGGGCTAACGTCGGCCTTCTTCAACGACAGACGTCCTCCCACAAGTGCAGTTGACCGGCGACAGCTAGGCATCGTAGTCGGCGCCATACTCCTCCTCTTCTGTGAAGGCCTCCTCGTTGTAATCTGGACATTTGAATATCTAGGGACACAGCCATATGAGTACAATTACGTACTCGCAATACCACCTCAGGGCTTACATTTTCATGGTAATGCATCGAAAGGAATTTCGAAATCTGGGATAGCTGCTATTTACAACTATAGGGTTTAGTTTTCGCAAAGATGCTTCTGACATAGAGAATACGACATCTCTATATCTTTGTTGAAGAAAACATTTAGGGATTGAAATCTCTCTTGTAGGAATAGCATGTACTATTTCCACGTTTTGAAAACTCTTTTGTAAAACTTTTCCAGAACACTAGGATGGGGATACCCCTTTTTCTTTCCTTGAGGTCGGACTGATTGTCTTCCCGAGACCAATCATCCTTGCTCAGCTCCTGTACCTCCCAGGTACCTCCGTGTTTCCTCCGAAAACATCTTTCTTTTTGAAAACTCGAAAAATTGCCCATACGCCTAGATCAGTGGCCTTTCCAACCGTCCATGACCGAGGACTCGGCTATTCGAATAGATTTACACTCTGCAGAGGTTGCGCACTTTACCCACACCAAACGGTCATTCCGCCGTGTCTGCCACGGCCCGTCATACGACCGTATGCGGGGGTCCGGATAACACGATCAAAGCTTTCCACTATGTCTGCCCTAGTACAGAGGACTCCCGATAGGTTTGTTCCCCTCGGCACCGTGTGCTCCGCTAGACCCCTGGTCTTTCTCTTGGGACGCCACACCGCCACGGCAGGGGACCCACCGTAATCGTCCGGCTACTGATCCGCAGCAGTGTATTGCCTCATGCAGACGACAACCCAGCTTCGAGGGCCTGGCCCTTATAGAGTGTGAGATCCTCCGTACTAAAATAGACAAGCTTCCGGCTAAGCCCTACCCATGTCAGGTAATATGGTTGCACGGGTTAATTGTTCGGGCGGCTGCTAGGGCTGTACTTTGTTTTTCAAAAACATCTCCACCTCCGGCTGTTCTCAACAGCTCGGGTTTTCGTAAACATCTCCGATTGCTCCCAGCAACTCGGGTTTTATAAAACACTTGCTCGCCGATTGCTCCCATCAACTCGGGTTTTTCTTCCGAAAGCACTTTATCAAAACCAGGCTCCCATCCTAAGATTTTGAGGGAAGAATATGAAGATATACTACTGGATAAAATATGATTTTCTTTATAGCGCCTTCAACAACAAGGCGCATAAAGTGAATACTTATTTTTATAACACCTATTATAATCTAGTAGATAACTTTGGCCAAACAATATTTTGTAAAATAGTTTTTGGGTGGCAAAGTACCACAAAAGAAGTAAAACATGCATTATTTTATTTTGAAAACAAAACATGCTTGACAAAATAATGGGATTTATTATAGGGATGAGGTGGCTTGCCTTGCTCAGCGTACTGTCCCTGGTCTTGTTCTTCTTCGTAGTTGTGCTCAGCTACCTCGTACTGCTCCTCCTCTGTTTGCGGTTCTATCGCAACATGAAAGTAAACGAAGCTAACGTAAGTCCTAAGAAGCGTGTTGACAACAATCTGAACTAAAACAAGCTATCAGCAAGCATTTCAAAAACCAAACCACCTACTGGATACAAACATAACACATGGACACAACTACAAGCAATATATATAAAAACACTTAGCGATATAATTAGGCACCAAGTGAATCATGCTACACACAAACAAATCATGCACCTCCACATCATCAATGTGCTTAAAACCAAGTGTTAGGGTTGGGTGTAGGTGCTGGATTCCAAAGTTGATCAAGAGTATTCCCATGATGTTCATTAACTAAAAACAGAAAATAAAATTAATACTTTTATTAGCTATTAAGGTATTGTTTTGGTGGAAAATGCATAACTCCTAGGATAATGTTCAGAAAAATAAACCCTTCTACCACATCATGCCTAGTACCTACTGGAACCTAGGAAAACTGGATTTGCATCAATAGGGGCTACAAAAAAAAGTTAAAAATCCTACAAGTGCTACTGGACTTAAACCCAAAATGTTTATAGTTTCATTTTTATGAATCTCCTGCATGCAAGACCAATTTCCTTAGATAGGTATGGGTTTTAGATATCTGTAGAAATTTGATTCATATCATTTGGATACTCCTAACTCCATCTATCTCTGTTTTAGTGGAAACTATACTTTTTACACAAATTGGTGCACAGAGAAAAATATAAATTATTTTTATGCACAACCAATTTTGCCTGCTCAGGAAAACACACATGCACCCCACAAAAATGACCAAACATTATTTGCATCTATAGATCTAGCACAAACTAATTAATCTAAACATGCATAATTAACATAACAGTAAAATAACAAAAACACGGAATAAAAACGTCCGTGGGCCGCAACTGGGCCAGATCTGGCCGAGGCTGGCTCGAATCCGGACCACACCACGGCTGGGCCGGCCCAACTACTCCCGGCGAGCGCGCGCTTGCGCGTAAAACGGTCAACGACCGGGCCGTTCAAACGTGGCCGTAGATCGAAAGTGCGCGGACGAACCAGAGGCGGGAAGGAAAAAGGGCGGCGACGGGGCGCTCACCTTGGGCTCGGGCTCGGCTGTGGGAAGGTCGGGGTCGGAAGAGGAGACGATGGCAAGCTCGTCGGTGTCCTCAGCTACCGCATGCGACGTCGGAATCCATGGCGACGGCGGCGGCGAGCTTCTCGGGTCGAGGACGAACGCGACCAACTCGGGCACCTGAACTGAAGAAGGAGGGTACGGCGAGTTAGATCTCGTCGAGACGCGCTCAGGGAATCAAGAATGGCGAAGAACGGCTGAGAGGAACGGCGGCTACGGCTGCTTCTCTCGGATGGCCACCGATGGGGTTTTCCTCGTCCTCCGGGCAAGTGAAGGTGAGAGCTCGCTCTGGCTCGCAGGTGTGGGTGGTGAGAGGTGAGGGAAAGGCAGTGGGAGAGGAATGAGGGTCGGAGAGGCACGGGTTCGGGTTTTAGACCGAAATCCCGATCTAGGGTTTTCTCACGGGCATGGGCAGCAGGGGAGAGGGCTGGGGCGGCTCTGGTTGGCTCGTGTGGGCGGTGGAGAGGGGACAGAGAGGGGAGTGGTCGGGGCGGCGTGTTTGAGCCAGTGAGAAGAGAGGGGGTGTGCTCGCGTTGGGCATTGGAGGGAAAAGGAGAGAGGAGAGTGGTGGGATGCTCCTTTGAGCCCATGACAAGTGGGCCAGGGGAGGGGTGCTGTCTCCCTCCTTGTCACCAGCAGAGAGGGACGTTGGGGAGGTGGGGGTGGTAGCTAGGGTTCGGGTAGTCTAGGTTTTCTTTTATTTTTTTCCTTTTTCTCCTCTTCCTTTTATTTTTTTCCAAAACATGAACTAGCCCAAATCAAACAATAACATAATTATTACTATTTTAGGGGAGGGATTTGTCTAAATTTGAAATCACAAAGATTACAAAAACAAACAGATCACAAAAAGGCATTGAAAGTTTGAAAAGAGATGAAAATGAGACCAAATGGTCACCTGTTTTTGATGCCCTCTAAATATAGCTGGTTTTATGTTTAAACATGGTTAAAAATTATTTTTATAAACATCATTTGATAATATATATTGCATAGACCAATGTGGTTACTTTGCATGTCAAAATTGGGGTATAGTTTGCTTAATCCATGGGTCTAGATTGGCTAAGTTTTAACAATGGAGAAGATCATAAAAGTCAAATTTTTAATTAGCAAAAATGGTTAGGATGATATTACCAAGTACTAAACATCATAGGGAAAACAAGCAAGGATATTTAGAGCATGAAAACAACTTATGCAAGAATACTATAGCACTCAAAAAGTTTTTGCTAACCCTGATAAATTCTAGCTTAACACCACAATTCTAAGGCTTAGGAAAATTGGGGTGTTACAGCATTCCTTTGTGGGAGAGAGAGACGCTCCGCTTTTTCTTATGAATACTCGTATTCTTCACTATTATTTGTTGAGTATTCTTCTATGTTACTCCAATATTATTAGCTCTTGTTTTTCATGCATCTCTTGTTAGAGCTGTTAGTTTTATTATATTATACTCTCATATCTCATTGTTAAATACTTAGAGAGTTTATTTTTAGATAAGTTGATTGGTGTTTGGTTAAGAACAGAAAATGTTAAATGTGGTAGATGGTACGATGAAATGATACATAATCTTGTAGATCATTAAATTGTGTCACTTGAATCATTGATGTTATTTTGAGATATTAATATGCTTAATGTTAAACATGATGGTTTAGTAAAGTGGAATGATTAATGGTTGGTCTAGAAAACTTGAAGCCGTGCCACACTTAAATATCCAGTTGATAGCATGATGATATATGACTTCTAATGTTAAAAACAACCGTAATGACTTTGTGTTATGCGCTACGGTCGGGGTCCCAACAGTGACTTGTTCATTTGCCACAGTCCCTCATGGAGTGATTTTCATTATGCCTTGTAAGATCATATTTCTAGTTGGAATCTTTTTGCCTGTAAGTTCTAAGCTGCTGTTTTCATGGCACTTCCACCACCATATTTGCTAGCCTCTTCGGTACTTTGCATTGCCCTTTCTCACATTGAGAGTTGGTGCATACTTCGCGGGTACATCCAAAACTCGTGGGAGATCTTCATCATGTTCTCCTACACATAAGCCAAATATCTTCCTCAAAACATCCACCATACCTACCTACTACAACATTTTCATAGCTGTTCCGAGATATATTGCCATGCAACTTCCATCTTACATTACATGACATGTTGTCATTTATCATTTATATATTGCCTTGCATGATTCTTTACAGCTGATGTGCGGTTTTACCCATGTTACGCTAGATCATTGCATATCCTGCTATACTGGCAGAGGCACCGTTTCATACACTATGTTTGATTCCTTATGAGTTACTTGTATCAAAAGTGTGTTGTCATATTAGAATGTTTGCCCCTAAAAGTGAAAAGAGCCATGGAGGCCATCGAAAAGAGAAACAGAAAAAGTAAAAAAAAAAGAAAAAGAGAAAAAAAATAAAAATAAGAAGGGGGCAAGATTACTACTCTTTATCCACACTTGTGCTCATGTTATAGCACCTGTAGTATTCATAGTCATCATTTGTGCTCATGTTTAGCACCTTTACTCCATATGAGAGAGTTTTCATGTTTTACTTGCATAACTATGTGGGGAACTTTACATTATAGAACTTGGCTTGTATGTTCCAATGATGAGGCTCCTCAAAAGTGCTCTAGGTCTTCATGAGCAAGCAAGTTGGATGCACCCCCACTAGTCCCATTGGAGAGCTTTCATACACTTATAGCTCTATGTGCATCCGTTGTGTGGCAATCACTACTCCTTGCATAGCTTCGATTGTAAGACTTCCTCTTGTCTAACGATCACTTTCAGCTGTGTGAGATTTTCTTCCGTTGGCCCTCCAAACCCCCCTTATCATTCTTTTAGCCACAACATTCTGGTGCCAGGAACCAACGCTGAACGCTTGCTTGTTTTTAAGTGAACAAATAGAGAGATGATTTTCTACGTGCATATTGTTATTGGTTGACTTGATCCTTTCACAAAGTTGTCATGAGTGTTGGATGCATTAGATGATTATATTGTTATTCTTGAAGCTTAAATCATCTTTAATATCTACTTTGCACGGTTGATTGTTCTCTAGTATTGATTCATTGAAAGTTTTACTTTGTTCTTCCTACTTGTTTACTCATTACTCATTTGATACCAATATAAAATACAGCTTTTATTCATTTGATCTCAATTTACATGCATTACATTATTATATGATCAAAATTGTGTGAAAGCATGTCACTTCAGAAATTATTCTTGTTATCGTTTTACCTACTCGGGACGAGTATAACTAAGCTTGGGGATGATTGATACATCTCAAACGTATCTATAATTTCTTATGTTCCATGCTTATATACCAATTGCTACATGTTTTATATACACTTTATATGGTTTTTGTGCATTTTCTGGGACTAACCTATTAACAAGATGCCACAGTGCCAGTTCCCTGTTTTTTGCTGTTTTTGGTTTCAGAAAAACTGTTAAGGAAATATTTTCGGAATTGGACGAATCAAAAGCCAAAGTCCCTATTTTTCTCGGGAGCTTCCAGAACACCGAAGAGTATACGGAGGAGAGCTACGAGGCGGCCTCACCTGGTGGAGACGCGGCCCCCCTTCTGGCCGCGCCACCACGTGGTGTGGGCCCCTCGGGGCTCCACCGCCTTCGCCCTTTCGCCTACAAATACCCCCCGACGAAATAAGACCTAAGACCCGAACACTTCTGCACGATACATTCCAGAGCCGCCGCCGTCAACCCTAGTTCGGGAGGGTTCAGAAGCTCTTCCCGGCACCCTGCCGGAGAAGGGAATCATCATCGGAGGGCTCTACATCACCATGCCCGCCTCCGGACTGATGCGTGAGTAGTTCATCCTTGGACTACGGTTCCATAGCAGTAGCTAGATGGTTGTCTTCTCCTATTGTGCCATCATGTTTAGATCTTGTGAGCTGCCTATCATGATGAAGATCATCTTTATGTAATGCTACATGTTGTGTTTGCTGGGATCCGATGAATAATTGAGTACTATGTCATTTGCTTCATAATATATCTTGTGAGTGCGTTATTTATGATCTTGCATGCTCTCCGTTACTAGTAGATGCTCTGGCCAAGTAGATGCTTGTGACTCCAAGAGGGGGTATTTATGCTCGATAGTGGGTTCATGTCTCTATTTAATCTGGGGGAGTGACAGCAACCTCTAAGATTGTAGATGTACTGTTGCTACTAGGGATAAAACAGTAGTTCTTTATCTAAGGATATTTGTGCTACTTACATTACACACTTTACTCAATGCAACTTAATACTGATTGGTGTTGCGGATGCTATCCTGAAGGTGGATTATTAGTCATAGATGCAGTTGGATGACAGTCTATGTATGATGTTGTATGCCCAAATGAATCTCACACTAGACATCATGACTTGTATATGCATTGCTATGCAGTTCTTTATTCTATTAATTTCCCAGCTGTAATTTGTTTACCCGCATGTATGCTAATATCATTTATGGAGAGACACCACTAGTGAACTGTGGACCCCGGTCCTTTTTCCTTAAACTGATAAAACAACCTACTGCAATCCTGTTTCTTTCATTCTCTGAAAACAAACATCATTTTCCACACCATACGTTTAATCCTTTGTTACATCAAGCCGGTGAGATTGACAACCTCACTGTTAAGTTGGGGCAAAATAGTTTGATTGTGTGTGTGCAGGTCCCGCGTTGGTAATCGTAAACGGCGCCACCAACAACCTTCAGAAGAACATTCAACTCCTACTGGATTGATAACCTTGATTTCACAACTGAGGGAAATTTGCTGCTGCATGATACTTCTCAAACGTATCTATAATTTCTTATGTTCCATGCTTATATTATACCAATTGCTACATGTTTTATATACACTTTGTGTGGTTTTATGCATTTTCTGGGACTAACCTATTAACAAGATGCCACAGTGCCAGTTCCCTGTTTTCTGCTGTTTTTGGTTTCAGAAAACCACTTAAGGAAATATTCTCGGAATTGGACGAAATTATTACCAAAGTCCCTATTTTTCACGGGAGGTTCCAGAACACCGGAGAGCTAACGGAGAGGGGCCACGAGGCCCCCAGATGAGGTGCCGGCGCTGCCCCACTTCTGTCCGCGCCAGCACCTTTTGACGGGGCCTCGGCCCTTCACCGCCTTCGCCCTTTCGCCTACTTAAAGCCCCCGACAATACAAGACCTAGGCCCCGAACACTTTTCCACGAAACATTACGGAGCCGCCGTCGTCGTCAACCCTAGTTCGGGAGGGTTTAGAAGCTCTTCCCGGCACCCTGCCGGAGAGGGGAATCATCATCGGAGGGCTCTACATCACCATGCCCGCCTCCGGACTGATGCGTGAGTAGTTCATCCTTGGACTACGGGTCCATAGCAGTAGCTAGATGGTTGTCTTCTCCTATTGTGCCATCATGTTTAGATCTTGTGAGCTGCCTATCATGATCAAGATCATCTTTATGTAATGCTACATGTTGTGTTTGCTGGGATCCGATGGATATTGAATACTATGTCATTTGCTTCATAATATATCATGTTGTGTGTTGTTTATGATCTTGCATGCTCTCCGTTGCTATTAGATGCTCTGGCCAAGTAGATGCTTGTGACTCCAAGAGGGGGTATTTATGCTCGATAGTGGGTTCATGTCTCTATTTAATCTGGGGTAGTGACAGCAAGCTCTAAGATTGTAGATGTACCGTTGCTACTAGGGATAAAACAGTAGTACTTTGTCTAAGGATAATTGTATTACTTACATTACACACTTTGCCTAATGCAATAATCTGTTGCTTGCAACTTAATACTGAAAGGGGTGCGGACGCTAACCGGAAGGTGGATTATTAGTCATAGATGCGGTTGGAACGGTCTATGTATATTATTGTAATGCCCAAATGAATCTCATACTAGACATCATGACATTAGTATATGCATCATTATGCAGCTCTTTATTTTGTCAATTGCCCAGCTGTAATTTGTTTACCCACATGTATGCTATTATTATTATTATTATTATTATTATTATTATTATTATTATTATTATTATTTATGGAGAGACACCACTAGTGAACTGTGGACCCCGGTCCTTTTCTTTAAACTGATAATACAACCAACTGCAAACTGCTTTCTTTCATTCTCTGCAAACATCATCTTCCACACATACGTTTAATCCTTTGTTACAGCAAGCCGGTGAGATTGACAACCTCACTGTTTCGTTGGGGCAAAGTACTTTGATTGTGTTGTGTGCAGGTTCCACGTTGGCGCCGAATCCTTTGGTGTTGCGCCGTGCCAAATTCACCACCGACAACCTTCAGACGTGTTCTTCATCTCCTACTGGTTCGATAACCTTGGTTTCATAACTGAGGGAAGACTTGCTACTACGCTCATCACACCTTGCTCTTGGGGTTTCCCAACAACACCACCGTGTGCATCAAGCAAGTTTTCAGGCGCCGTTGCCGGGGAGCTGAAGCACATTTGCAAGGGGAGTCTCTCACTTCGCAATCTCTTTTCTTTGTTTTTGCTTTGCTTAGTTAAATTTTATTTCCTGTTTTGTTTGCTATTAAATATCAAAAACACAAAAAAATTAGTTACTTGCATTTTATTTACTTTGTTATTATCTTGTTTGCTTCTTATTATCAAAAACACAAAAAAAATTAGTTACTTGCATTAATTTTTGTATTTCAGTTTTAGCTTTATTTCTGTTAAAATGTTGCTCCCTAAGTACACCCTGGAAGACCTGCCAGTAGGAAGTGGTTCTATAATTGGAAAAGATAATATTGAAGAATTCTTTGACCATGTTAGTATGCATGATGATTTTGAGGATAGATCCATAGCAGAACTTGCTCCAAATTATGAAATTGCTGCAGCTTCCTTGATTCACATGCTAGAGGCTAGGTTTGTTAACCTCCATCCCATAATTCAACAAATGTTTCTTAATATTCATAATGTTGAAAATGCTGAAAGGAAAGATTTTATCCTAGAAACCCTGCTTAAAGAATTTGGTGATGTTGCTAAAGAAGCTAAGAAAGTTTTTGATCGCTTTAATATGCTAGGCTCATGTGTGGAGGTTATCCATACACTAGAAAAATTGGGGCAAACCGAACCTAAAAAGGGAGAAGTAATCAAAGTACCAATACCTATTAAACTTGTAGCTATGCATGAAGCTTCGGAAGAAAATTTTGATTGGATTGTCCCTGTGAACCCCTTTGATGAATGTAGTAAACCTAAGAGTAATGAAAAAGGTATCTCTGAAACCCATATAGATAAAATACAATGCATAGTTGAGAGGATTTCTTGCATTGATTTTGGATGCTTCTTCTCTTGGAAATACTTGAGTTTTGCTTTCTGTGCCTAGCTGAAAGGCGTTAAAGAAAAGCGCTTATGGGAGACAACCCACCTTTTTATTTCTGTTATTTTATTTTCTTGAGTCAAGGAACATGCCTACCTCTGTAGCAATTACTTTGTATCTTTACTTTATTGCATAGTTGTGCCAAGTTAAGCCTCTAGTAGGAAGTTGATGCTAGAATTGGATTCCTACGCAGGAACAGTTTTCTGCTGTCCACCGTTAAATTCGTTAGAATTCACAGAAAAATCAAAATTACCTGGGATGTTTTGTGCGTGATCCTCAGATATGTATGCAACTTTCATTAGTTTTGAGTTTTCTGATTTGAGCAAGTTAAGTGCCTCAAAAAAATTCGTCTTTACAGACTGTTCTGTTTTTGACAGATTCTGCCATCTATTTTGCATTGGTTCTTTTGCTGTTTTTGAATGGATCTTTTTGTTCCATAAAATTCCAGTGGCTGTAGCTAATGTCCAGTACCATGATAATGACTGTCTCCATACAGAATACGAGAATTTTTTATCATGCACTAACCCTCTAATGAAGTTTACTTTGAGTTTGGTGTGGAGGAAGTTTTCAAGGATCAAGAGAGAGGATGATATGATGTGATCAAGAAGATGAAAGAGCCTAAGCTTGGGGATGGCCCCGTGGGTCACCCAAGCATATTTCAAGAAGACTCAAGCATCAAAGCTTGGGGATGCCCAAGGCATCCCCTTCTTCATCAACAACTTATCAGGTTATCTCTAGTGAAACTATATTTTAATTCCGCCACATCTTATGTGCTTTACTTGGAGCGTTTGTTTGTTTTTATTTTTGCTTTTGTTATTTTTGTTTTCTGAATAAAATGGATCCTAGAATTCTTGTGTGGGAGAGAGACACGCTCCGCTTTTTCATTTGAATACTCTTATTCTTCACTTATACTTGTTGAGTATTCTTCTATAGCTACTGTAATACTTTCAGCTCTTATTTTTCATACACCTCTTGTTCAGAGCTGTTAGTTCTCATATGTTATACTCTCTTGCTTCATTGTTAAATACTTGGAGAGTTTATGTTTTAAATAAGTTGATTGGTGTTTGGTTAAGAACAGGAAATGTTAACTAAATGATACATAATCTTGTAGATCATTAAATTGTGTCACTTGAATCATTGATGTTGTTTTGAGATATTAATATGCTTAATGGAAAAACATGATGGTTTAGTAAAGTGGAATGATTAATGGTTGGTCTAGAAAACTTGAAGTTGTGCCACACTAAAATATCCAGTTGATAGCATAATGATATATGACTTCTAATGTTAAAAACAACCGTAATGACTTTGTGTTATGCGCTACGGTCGGGGTCCCAACAGTGACTTGTTCATTTGCCACAGTCCCTCATGGAGTGATTTTCATTATGCCTTGTAAGATCATATTTCTAGTTGGAATCTTTTTGCTTGTGAGTTCTAAAGCTGCGGTTTTCATGGCACTTCCACCAGCATATTTGCTAGCCTCTTCAGTACTTTGCATTGCCCTTTCTCACATTGAGAGTTGGTGCATACTTCGCGGGTACATCCAAAACTCGTGGGAGATCTTCATCATGTTCTCCTACACATAAGCCAAATATCTTCCTCAAAACATCCACCATACCTACCTACTACAGCATTTCCATAGCTGTTCCGAGATATATTGCCATGCAACTTTCATCTTACATTACATGACTTGTTGTCATTTATCATTTATATATTGCTTTGCCCATGCAACTTTCTATATTGCCATGCAACTTTCTATATAGCTGATGTGTGGTTTTACCCATGTTACGCTAGATCATTGCATATCCTGCTACACTGGCAGAGGCACCGTTTCATACATTATGTTTTATTCCTTATGAGGTCCTTGTATCAAAAGTGTGTTGTCATATTAGAATGTTTGCCCCTAAAAGTGAAAAGAGCCATGGAGGCCATCGAAAAGAGAAACAGAAAAATACAAAAAAGAAAAAGAAAGAAAGAATAAAAAGGGGGCAACATTACTACTCTTTATCCACACTTGTGCTCATGTTATAGCACCTGTAATATTCATAGTCATCATTTGTGCTCATGTTTAGCACCTTTACTCCATATGAGAGAGTTTTCATGTTCTACTTGCACACTAGTAGAAAAAGGCTTATAGGTGGGATGCCCGTTTGTGGCGCACCCTAAGCCGATGCGCCACAAATAACATTTAGTGGCACACCAAACCAGTGCGCCACAAACATCTGTGGCGCACAATATAAACATGCGCCACTGAAATGTTCTTTTTTGTGGCGCACCGTGGAGCATGCGCCACAGAAAGTAGGTGGTCCCCGCCAGCTAGTTCGAATTTCGGAATCCGGGGCAGTTTCTGTGGCGCACCCTGCCCATGCGCCACAGAAAATAGATATTCTGTGGCGCACCTTGGCCCATGCGCCACAAAAAGTTGGCATTCTATGGCGCATGGTGGACGATGCACCACAGAATGTGAACTTTCTATGGCGCATGGCATTGGTGCGCTACAGAATGTGGCTTTTCTGTGGCGCATGTGCCAGGTGCGCCACAAAAATATTATTTGGTGCGCCACAAAATGTCAACCAGGGCCCACAAAAGCATTCAATGCACTAAAATCTCAGATTCATTTGCAACCTTTCCCCTTCTCTCACACAGCTCGTATTTCTCCTCTTTCTCACCCAATTCTCCCCATTCTTTCTCCATTATTCCTCCATTTCTAGTAGGTTAAAACCTATTTTGTTCCATAGAGATTGGTTAGTAGGTAGGGAGGCTTCATATATACTCTCTCCTCCTCTTTTTGTCCACTAAATTCTCTCCAAACACACATCACACGATCACGGTCCGGGAGGAGCTCCAATCTACTAGGTGAGACATCTTCTCTTTTTTTGTGGTGTGCATGCTTGTACGGTGGTATGGCATCGGTTTATGGCCGGTGTATATGCCATCGGTGTATATATCCACCGATCATTTATGGGGTGCCGGGTGTATGGCCATCGGTGTATGTGGACACATGCATATGCATGTTTGTTGTTTTTGTTGTTTCTTGCGGCGGCGTGGTGCATATATGTTTGCCGAAATGTTGATTCATTTCCATTTCGGCAAATTTTTGCACCACCCATACGTCCGACTATTAGGAGAAGTCATGCCAAATTTTCCGTCAAACATGCATGTGTGTGTATGTGTGTGTGCATATGTTGCGGTTCTAAATAACGTTTCTCGGTTGTGTGCTCTATGTAACCCGTGCGTAGGCAACCATGGTCGTCATGATGAGATCCGGTCAAATCAGTAGATACAAGGAAGAAGCGAAGGCGGAAATGATTCAGTGTAACAGGCGCCAGATAAGATGTCCGTGTCGAAAATGTAAACTCGAGAGATGGATCGACCCTGATTCCGGACAATTGGAGGATCACCTGCTCAGGCAAGGTTTCATGCTAGGCTTGAACCAGGCACCGACAGCAAATGCGCCCGGACATGACGAAGGAGATGTCGGCGGACAAGATGATCATGACGAAGGAGATGTCGGCGGACAAGATGATCATGATGACCATGGGGGAGATGGCGGTGGAGAAGACGCGAACACGGAGAACACGCTAATGTCGGCCTTACGGGACTCTCATGTTCAAGAATTGCTCCTCCAGGAGACGAGCAACACCAGAGAGAAAGCCAAACTGGCGCAAATGGAGATCGACGGGAAGACTCCGTTGTATCCTGGGTGCCGGCCAGAGGATACGCGCTTGCAAGTAACACTTGATGCTCTGGAGATGAAGGCGCAAAGCAAGTGGACCGACGTGAGCTTCACGAAGAGCATGAAATTCATGCACGATCGTCTTCCCGAGGGGAACACATTGCCAAAAAGCATCGAGGAGGCCAAGAAAGTCGTGTGCCCACTTGACTTACCGCACGTCAAATACCATGCCTGCATCAATGATTGCGCAATTTACCGGGGAGAGTACAAGGACATAACCAAATGTCCGGTGTGCGACCAAGGACGGTACAAGGGTGCTAACAAGAAAGTTCCTCGAAAAGTGGTATGGTACTTTCCTATCACTCCCCGTCTGCAGCGGTGCTTTGTGGACCATAAGGAAGCAAAGCTAATGCAATGGCATGCGGAAAGGGAGAAGCCCGAAGAAGATCCGGAGAAGGGAAGGATCCTGTCACACCCTTCAGATGCCCTCCAGTGGGAAGCATTGGACGCCTTTCAAAATTTTGGAGGCGACGCAAGGAGCGTCAGGCTGGGTATGAGCACCGATGGACTCAATCTGTTCGGCAACCAGAGTAGCACGCATAGCACCTGGCCCGTGTTTGTATGGCCTTACAACCTTCCCCCTTGGCTGTGCACGAAGCAAAGGTACATACACATGAGCATTCTCATCCAGGGGCCGAAACAACCGGGTGTCGACATACATCTGTATCTCACATTGTTGAAAGAGGAGTTAGCCACGTTGTGGGACACGCCAGCCCGTACGTGGGATGCCTACACTAGAGAATATTTCGACATGAGAGCCGCCTTGTTCACGACGGTGCAGGACTATCCTGGTTGCTCATACGTATCAGCCCAGGTAGGCCACGGATTCTGTGCATGTGTCAGGTGCATGGATGGGACCCCGCATCTCCAGCTACCATTGGATGGGTCTTCGAAAACCGTGTACCCAGGTGCTCGACGGTGGCTTCGCATGGATCACCCATGGAGGAAACGCGGTGACCTGTTCGATGGTAAAAACGAGCTCGAAAGAGCCCCGCACGAGAGGACCGGCACTGAAATCGACGAGCTTTTGAGAAATTGGGAGGAGTGCCCTGCTCCTGGAAAGAAGAGACCGAGGGTTGATCCCCTGCTGGGTGTATGGAAAGCGAGGTCTGTTTTCCACGACTTGCCGTACTGGAAGGTCCTTAAAGCGCCCCATAGCCTCGATATGATGCACATTACGAAGAATGTCACCGAGAGTCTACTTGGCACTCTTTCCAACATGCCGGAAAAGTCCAAGGATGGGACGAGAGCAAGATACGATCTGAAATGGCTTGGCATCAAGAAAGCTCTACAGGCACCCGACAGTGATGACGACGATGACGCTGATGATGATCAGACGGAAGGGACTCAAGGTCGCCGCAAAAGGGCAAAGAAGAACACGGTGGTGCTTCCCCCTGCCTGCTACACTATGAGTCCGGTGGAGCTCGAGCAGTTCTACAAGTGCCTCGTAGGAGTCAAATTTCCTCACGGTTACGCGGGGAAGATTAGCAGATATCTGGACGCAACGAAGAAGAGGTTCACCGGGATGAAGTCTCACGATTGTCACGTACTGATTACGCAGATAATTCCCGTTGCGATCCGAGGGATAATGGACGATCACGTCCGAGATACGCTGCTTGCCTTATGCAACTTTTTCGACGTCATCAACAGGAAGTCGATAGGCGTGAAGCAGCTCGACAGGCTACAGGAAGAGATCGTGCTGATACTGTCGGCCCAGTAAGGACCGGGGTATGCACGGCCCACTCCCTACAGGCCTCGCCCGCGTGGACCTTCGGCAGAACGACTAAGGACCAGGCTACCGCTTGGAGGGATCCTCAAGAGGCATCCCCTCTCGAGACCTGAAGAGGACGCCAGGGCCTGAAGAGGACCCTGCGCTTCAAGAGACTCCCCAGGCACAGCCCGCCTGGAGAGGAGTCAGCAGAAAACCCCTCCGCAGGCGACCACGGCCATGTGGACACACTTCGCGGCTAAGCAAGCGCTGCAGGACGCACATGGCCCCTGCAGCAGCCGCAGGGTGACGCGAGCATCCCAGTGGCCATTCTGGTGATAAAGGAGTCAACAAAGCCGCGCCGCCTGCGGCCGGACAGCCAGGACTTTCCTCATTGGTGATAAAGCGGCTGGACGGCGCAACGCTCCAAGAAGATCGTCACCGTGGGCTCCACCACGACCTCTGCTGCGCCTGCGAGCCGCCCTGCACCGCCTGCAACCTGTCGGCCACGGCGCGCTACTTTAGCACGGATGAGCCGCGTCCATGGACGGAAGAGCCGCTGTGGACTCCCTCTCCTTTGCGCCACCGACGTGTGGGAGCCCACCAGCACGAGGACGGAGCCCGGAGCGCCTATAAAAGGAGCAGGAGCTCCGCCGTAGAGGGGGGTCGATCGCCCAATCGCGCAATCGCTCCCTAAACAGACAGGATGGCCAACTCCTGGAGGAGGAAGACGATCATTGTGTCCCTCTCCAGGCACCAAACTGCCTCAAGAGAGCCTTCGGCAAGCTCATTGTCCTGTAACCTTCACAGTGCAATACAGACGAGCAGGAGTAGCGGTTTTACCTCCTCCTGAGGGCCGTGAACCTGGGTACGGGCCGGTGTCCATCTCTGGCGTGATAGTTCCTCTCCAGGCATGGCGAGCACCGTCGTCGAGCCTCTCGAGGGCTGTAGGACCTCCGTGTTCAGTCCCCCCTTTCGAACCTCTCTTCAGGGCGAGACTACCCCTGTTACGTGGGAGTCACTCCTCGACATTTGGCGCGCCAGGTAGGGGACTGAGGCGCGTCTTCCACCTCCGAACTCCGCGCCATGATGGACACCCGCGCGACGCGCGCCAACCGGCGTACCTCTGAGAGATCTCACACCGAGCCCGGCACTGCTCCCACCCGTGGCCGCCGTGGTCGCCCTCGCGCGGCTGAGCGCGCTGGCACCGGCCCGCGCGTGGAGGAGCCAGAGAGCGAGGAGCACCACGGCGGAGACCAGCGCGACGACGAGGACCTCTCCGAGCGCCGTGAGGACGCTGAGTCTTCGCACCCGTCCCGGCGCCAGAGCGTGTCCACGCGGGAACACCACGAGCCCGCCCCGCATACCGCGCTGCTCATGGCCCAGGAGCTCCTCCGCTACCGGCCAAGTGCCGAGGCACACGACCAGTGGCTGGACCGCCTCCACCACCTCGTCGACATCGCAACCACGCGCCCTGCTCCGTCGCGCTCCATCGTGCCTTCCGGCCCTGCAGGGACGGCCGCGCCAGGTGCGCCCCCACCGCCGCCGGGACCACCTCCGGCCGCGGCGCAGCGGGCTCCCTCACATGCTTCCTCGCCGCACGACTGTCAAATCGTGAAGCGCACTGCGCCTGACGCGCGAGTGGGCATGGAGCGACGCCGAGACCTCCAGAACCGCCTCGTCGAGGAGCTCGGCCAAGCGGGGCAGCAAAACCGCAGGGCCCTCCAGGGAGGAACGGCCACCTATGCCTCCGGCTGCATGGCCTTCACGCGCGCCCTGCGTCGTGTGGTCTGGCCGCAGAAATTCAGGCCAGCGCTCCCCAAGGGTTTCGACGGGTCCACCAACCCTCTCGAGTTCCTGCAGCTCTACACCACCTCTATCCAGGCTGCAGGGGGCGACGACAAGGTCATGGCCAACTGGTTCTCCCACGCCCTCAGGGACTCAGCGCTGTCCTGGCTTCTCAACCTGCCGGAGGACTCCATTGACTCCTGGGAGGAGCTCTGCAGGCAGTTCGTCGCCAACTTCAAGGGCACGTACGAGCGCGCACTCACCCACAACGACTTGCGCGCTGTGGTGCAGAAGAAGGATGAGACTCTTCGCAAGTACATCCAGCGCTTCAGCCAGGTGCGGAACAAGATTCCAAACATCCCCGACACCCAGGTGATCGCTGCCTTCCGCGAGGGCGTCACGAACCGCAGGATGCTCGAGAAGCTCGGCATCCACGACAAGCTCACCTCTGTGGTGAAGCTGTTCGATCTGGCGGATAAGTGCGCCAAGGCTGAAGAGGGACTCCTCTTCGTCAAGATGAGCGCGCGGGGGGACGACCCTGGCGAGGGGTCCAAGAGCCACAAGAAGAAGGAAGAGCCCAAGCGCAAGGCCACCGCGGTCCTCGCGGCAGAGCCTGACGCGAAGGGCTCCCGCAGGGGTTCTCCCGAGCGCGGCGACAAAGAGGTGGACCACCGTCCGTTCTGCGTCTACCACAACAGGCGTGGGCACGCCACAGACGACTGCTTCGACCTCAAGAGGCTGAGCAGGGAACGCGAGCGAGGAGAAGGCAGCGGAAGCCGCGGCAGAGGTCGCGGCTACCGCAGAGACGGCAGGGGTAGGCGCGAAGGCGGCTACCAGAAGCCGCCGGGCACTCAAGCCAATGCCGCCGAGAAGAACAACAACCTCCCCGACGAGGAAGATGGAGGCTACCAGGCCCCGAGAGGCGCCATGGCCTGCATCCTCGGCGGAGCTCAAGCGCCCAAGTCGAACAATCAGTTCAAGCAGTTCGCCCGCGAACTCAACGCTGCGCTCCCGAGCACCGAGACCTCCAGACCCCTCAAGTGGTCCCAGTACACCATCGCCTTCGACGCCAAGGAACACCCCAAGTCGACCAAGACTGTTGGAACCCTCCCCCTGGTCTGCTCCCCTACCATCAACAACATCACCGTCTCCAAGACGCTCATTGATGGGGGAGCGGGCCTGAATGTCATCTCTGTCGAGACCTTCGAGACGCTTCAAGTGCCCTACGAGTGGCTTATGCCCTCCAGGCCGTTCACGGGCGTCACCAGTGGTTCTATCGAGCCTCTGGGGCAAGTCCGCCTCGCGGTCACCTTTGGCACGCAGAAGAACTATCGCACGGAGCTGATCGACTTCGACGTCGCCCACATCGGCTTGCCGTACAACGCCATCCTCGGCTACCCCGCCCTCGCGAAGTTCATGGCCGTCACGCATCACGCCTACAACATGGTCAAGATTCCCGGCAGCGCTGGCACCATTGCCGTCCATGGCCATATCCTGGACGCCACGCGCGCTGTCGAGAGCGCCTACAAGGCAGCCGCCATGGCTTTCCCGGCTGACGAGGACATGGAGCCTCTCGAGAGGCCCAAGAAGAAGAAGCAAGTGTTCTCTCAGGAGCAAGCCGCCACGAAGAAGGTGTCGCTGAACACCACCAGCTCGGGGGCTGAAGGCTCGGGGGCTAGCGTCACCATAGGCGCAGCCCTGCCTCCCAAATAGGAAAGCGCGCTCGTCGCCTTCCTTCGGGCAAACTCTGACATGTTCGCATGGACTCCGTCAGATATGTCCGGCGTACCAAGGGAGGTGATCGAGCACCACTTAGCCGTGTGTCCAGACGCACGCCCCGTCAAGCAAAAAGCACGTAAGCAAGCCCCCGAGAAGCAAGCTTTCATCATCAGGGAAGTAGAGAAGCTAAAGGCGGCAAACGTCGTCCGCGAAGTCGCGCACCCCACTTGGCTCTCCAACGGCGTGGTTGTCCCTAAACCCGCTGGAGGAGGCCGACTCTGCATCGACTACACCGATGTCAACAAGGCCTGCCCCAAGGACCCATACCCCATGCCGAGGATAGACCAGATCGTGGACTCCACCGCTGGCTGTGACCTCCTCTGCTTTCTGGACGCCTTCTCTGGTTACCACCAGATCAAGATGGCTAAAGAGGACGAGGAGAAGACGGTATTCCTCACCCCTTGTGGTGTGTACTGCTACACATGCATGCCCTTCGGCTTGAAAAACGCTGGAGCCACCTTCCAGAGGCTCATGAGGATAGCCTTGGGGGCGCAGATGGGCAGAAACGCCGAGGCCTACGTCGATGATATCGTGGTCAAGTCTCGAGAGGGGGACACCCTCTTGAGGGATCTCGAGGAAACCTTCGCCAGCCTGAGAAAGGTGAACATCAAGCTGAACCCCGCCAAGTGCGTCTTCGGGGTCCCTTCAGGCAAGCTCCTCGGATTCCTCGTGTCCCACCGTGGCATAGAGGCAAATCCTGACAAGATCAAGGCCATAGAGCAAATGCAGCCTCCCCGCCGACTCAAGGATATGCAGCGCTTAGCGGGCTGCATGGCCAGCTTGGGTCGTTTCATCTCTAAATTTGGCGAGAGAGCCCTGCCATTTTTCAAGATCATGAAGAGATCGGGCACATTCAAGTGGACCCCTGAGGCGGATAAAGCCTTCGAGGATTTAAAGAAGTATCTAGCTAGCCCTCCAGTCTTGGTGGCCCCCAGGGCAGGCGAGCACCTGAAGCTGTACCTCTCAGCCACCCCTCAGACCGCAAGCGCCGTCTTGGTGGTCGAGAGGGAAGAGCCTGTCCTCCCCAAGAAGAGCACTGCCACTCCAAGCCCAGAACCCCCCGACAAAGGCCCCGTCGAAGGAGCAGCCTCCACAGACCCACTGCCAGGCCCACCGCCTCAAGTCGAGTCTGCTCCCCCCACCCCTGTCGAGATGCCTCTACAGGCAGATCTCGACAAGGGCCCTGAAGAGCCTCCACAGGGGGCTGACGCTGCGCCACCTCAGGCAACCCTCGTCGAGCACCCCGTCTACTTCGTCAGCACAGTACTGCGGGACGCTCGAGAGAGATATCCAATGCAGCAGAAGCTCCTCGTCGCGCTCCTCATCGCCTCCAGGAAACTGAGACACTACTTCCAGGGCCACCACATCACGGTGGTCACTGCCTTCCCCCTGGAGCAAATCCTGCGCAATCCCAACGCCACAGATCGTGTCGCAGGATGGAACATCGAGCTGCAGCCATTCAACTTGCGTTTCGACACCACGAGGGTCATAAAAGGAAGAGCGCTGGCTGACTTCGTCGCCGAATGGACTGACCCAAGCCCTGAGGAGCCTCGCGAGGCAGAGGCCGAGCCCTCGGGAGACACGGTGCCCAGCCACTGGACCATGCACTTCGATGGAGCCTTCGCTTGTCGCAATGGCGGAGCAGGCATCGTCCTAACTACGCCCAAGGGTGACAAGCTATACTACGCGGTCCAGCTGTGCTTCACGATCGACAAGATCTCCAACAACATCGCCGAATACGAAGGCCTCCTCGCCGGCTTAAGGGCCGCCATCGCGCTAGGTGTCAAGCACCTACTCGTCAAGGGAGACTCTCAGCTGCTCGTCAACTTCTCCAACAAGAGATACACGCCGAAAGACGACCACATGGCCGCATACCTCGAAGAGGTCCGCAAGCTTGAGAAGCACTTCAGGGGCATGGAGCTCATGCACATCCCGAGGAAAGAAAACCAAGAGGCTGACGACATCGCCAAGCGGGCCTCGCGAAGGCAGCCCCAGCAGGCCGGTGTCTTTGAAGAAAGGCTCGCCAAGGCATCCATCAAGCAGCCTCGAGAGGCCACAGCCGCAAGCGCAGACGAAGCGCTCCCACCACCTCCTGAGTTTGGGGCGCCTGATTGCGGCCCCAGCACAGGGGAGTGCCTGTTGCTGACGGCAACCCGCCAGGCCTCAGGCTGGATTGATGAGCTCAAGGACTACTTGGCGAAGGGAATCCTCCCGGAAGAAGATGCCGATGCAGAGCGAATCGCTCGACAGGCAAAATCCTACTGCATCCTCGAGGGAAACCTCTACCGCAAGCGCCCAAATGGTATCGCGCTCAAGTGCGTCCCTCCTGAGGAAGGCCGGGAGCTGATCAAGGACATCCACAGCGGGGAGTGCGGCCACCACTCATGTGCGCGCACCCTCGCAGGCAAGGTCTTCAGGAGCGGCTTCTACTGGCCTCAAGTGCTTCAAGATGCGGTCGCCATTGTGCAAACCTGCGACGCCTGCCAATTCCACGCCAAGCAAATTTATCAGCCGGCGCTGGGGCTTCAAACCATCCCGCTCTCCTGGCCGTTGGCGGTCTGGGGGCTGGACATCTTGGGCCCTTTCCCAAGGTCGCAGGGGGGCTACCGTTTCCTCTTCGTGGCCATCGACAAGTTCACCAAATGGACCGAAGTTGAGCCAGTGCGCACCATACCAGCAGGGGCCGCGGTGAAATTCATCAGAAGCTTGGTCTGCCGCTTCGGCGTGCCCAACCGCATCATCACCGACAATGGCTCGCAATTCACCAGCGGCATCTTCCGAGCCTACTGCGATAAGCTTGGCGTCAAGGTCTGCTTCGCCTCGGTAGCTCACCCACGCAGCAACGGTCAAGCCGAGCGAGCAAACGCTGAGGTCCTCAAGGGCCTCAAGACCAGGAGTTTCAACATCCTCAAGGGCCACGGCAAGGGCTGGATCGACGAGCTCCCCTCCGTGCTCTGGTCCATACGCACAACTTCCTCGAGGCCTACAGGCGAAACGCCGTTCGCCCTGGTCTACGGAGCTGAGGCAGTCCTCCCCGCAGAAATCAAGCATGGATCGCCACGGGTCCTTGCCTTCAATGAGGACACCCAAGAGGGCCTCCACAACGACGACCTGCTGCTTCTCGAGGGACTGCGCCGTCAGGCCGCCCTCAGGGCGGCAGGGTACCAGCAAGACCTGCGACGCTACCACAGCCGCCATGTGCGCTCACGCACCCTTGAGGCGGGCGACCTCGTCCTCAGGCGAATCCTCTCCAGGGAAGGTCTCCACAAGCTCTCGCCGATGTGGGAAGGCCCCTACAGGGTCTCCCACGTCGCCAGGCCTGGCGCAGTACGCCTCGAGACCGAAGACGGCATCCCCGTCAAGAACCCGTGGAACATCGCGTACCTGCGCAAGTTCTACCCGTGATCACGGTCACGCCAGGCATTTTTTGTCTCTAGAGGGAAGCTCACGGCTTCACCTCCAAGCTTCTCAAAGCTTCTCCCGAGGCCCAGCCCTCCGAGCTCTCCTGCAAATGAGCCCTCGCAGGCCGCAGTGAACCTCTGCCACTAATGGGTGGTCCCCATGCCTCGACATGGAAGGAACGTTAGCTTGGCAAACCCAAGTGTAATGAACCGCTTTTCGTTCCAAGTGAACTTTGCGCTCCGGCGCCATTTTCGTTCCTAAGTGAAGTATGCGCTACGGCGCCGCTATGTAATATTTTGGTGGTGAGTTTATTTCAGCATTATTTTCTTTATTGAAAATGGGCACTTATATCTCTCCACATGCGCACCTCGCGAGCGGGGGCTGAGTACGGTGCCAGTGCCTCAAATGACACACCAGCAGCACTGCAAAACCCAAGGATCCGAGCTCTGGCTAGAGGGCAGGCCCTCCCAAGCACGCCATCTCTACAAAGGACCTTGGTACTCTCTCTCCTCACAAGGAACGCCTGAGGAGACCTATAAGCGCGCATTAGTCCATGGTAAAGTGCACAAGCGTTTGGTCCTGCCTCTCTAACATCTATAGGGAACAAGCGTCTCTACAAGCCTGAGGAGGCAGCAGGGAAAAAACTCTTGAAGAGGACCTCCCCGGCAAGCTAAAAAGCCTCTACAGGGCAAAAGCCTCTACAAGCTAAGTCCCGCTCCTGCGACCCGAGTTAGCCACGTTGTGGGACACGCCAGCCCGTACGTGGGATGCCTACACTAGAGAATATTTCGACATGAGAGCCGCCTTGTTCACGACGGTGCAGGACTATCCTGGTTGCTCATACGTATCAGCCCAGGTAGGCCACGGATTCTGTGCATGTGTCAGGTGCATGGATGGGACCCCGCATCTCCAGCTACCATTGGATGGGTCTTCGAAAACCGTGTACCCAGGTGCTCGACGGTGGCTTCGCATGGATCACCCATGGAGGAAACGCGGTGACCTGTTCGATGGTAAAAACGAGCTCGAAAGAGCCCCGCACGAGAGGACCGGCACTGAAATCGACGAGCTTTTGAGAAATTGGGAGGAGTGCCCTGCTCCTGGAAAGAAGAGACCGAGGGTTGATCCCCTGCTGGGTGTATGGAAAGCGAGGTCTGTTTTCCACGACTTGCCGTACTGGAAGGTCCTTAAAGCGCCCCATAGCCTCGATATGATGCACATTACGAAGAATGTCACCGAGAGTCTACTTGGCACTCTTTCCAACATGCCGGAAAAGTCCAAGGATGGGACGAGAGCAAGATACGATCTGAAATGGCTTGGCATCAAGAAAGCTCTACAGGCACCCGACAGTGATGACGACGATGACGCTGATGATGATCAGACGGAAGGGACTCAAGGTCGCCGCAAAAGGGCAAAGAAGAACACGGTGGTGCTTCCCCCTGCCTGCTACACTATGAGTCCGGTGGAGCTCGAGCAGTTCTACAAGTGCCTCGTAGGAGTCAAATTTCCTCACGGTTACGCGGGGAAGATCAGCAGATATCTGGACGCAACGAAGAAGAGGTTCACCGGGATGAAGTCTCACGATTGTCACGTACTGATTACGCAGATAATTCCCGTTGCGATCCGAGGGATAATGGACGATCACGTCCGAGATATTATGCAACTTTTTCGACGTCATCAACAGGAAGTCGATCGGCGTGAAGCAGCTCGACAGGCTACAGGAAGAGATCGTGCTGATACTGTCGGCCCAGTAAGGACCGGGGTATGCACGGCCCACTCCCTACAGGCCTCGCCCGCGTGGACCTTCGGCAGAACGACTAAGGACAAGGCTACCGCTTGGAGGGATCCTCAAGAGGCATCCCCTCTCGAGACCTGAAGAGGACGCCAGGGCCTGAAGAGGACCCTGCGCTTCAAGAGACTCCCCAGGCACAGCCCGCCTGGAGAGGAGTCAGCAGAAAACCCCTCCGCAGGCGACCACGGCCATGTGGAGACACTTCGCGGCTAAGCAAGCGCTGCAGGACGCACATGGCCCCTGCAGCAGCCGCAGGGTGACGCGAGCATCCCAGTGGCCATTCTGGTGATAAAGGAGTCAACAAAGCCGCGCCGCCTGCGG
Organism: Poa annua; assembly: GCA_026929855.1. Classification (NCBI taxonomy): domain Eukaryota; kingdom Viridiplantae; phylum Streptophyta; class Magnoliopsida; order Poales; family Poaceae; genus Poa; species Poa annua. Next base: position 40,921,820 of record CM049433.1, read on the forward strand.
CCGGACAGCCAGGACTTTCCTCATTGGTGATAAAGCGGCTGGACGGCGCAACGCTCCAAGAAGATCGTCACCGTGGGCTCCACCACGACCTCTGCTGCGCCTGCGAGCCGCCCTGCACCGCCTGCAACCTGTCGGCCACGGCGCGCTACTTTAGCACGGATGAGCCGCGTCCATGGACGGAAGAGCCGCTGTGGACTCCCTCTCCTTTGCGCCACCGACGTGTGTGAGCCCACCAGCACGAGGACGGAGCCCGGAGCGCCTATAAAAGGAGCAGGAGCTCCGCCGTAGAGGGGGGTCGATCGCCCAATCGCGCAATCGCTCCCTAAACAGACAGGATGGCCAACTCCTGGAGGAGGAAGACGATCATTGTGTCCCTCTCCAGGCACCAAACTGCCTCAAGAGAGCCTTCGGCAAGCTCATTGTCCTATAACCTTCACAGTGCAATACAGACGAGCAGGAGTAGCGGTTTTACCTCCTCCTGAGGGCCGTGAACCTGGGTACGGGCCGGTGTCCATCTCTGGCGTGATAGTTCCTCTCCAGGCCCGGCGAGCACCGTCGTCGAGCCTCTCGAGGGCTGTAGGACCTCCGTGTTCAGTCCCCCCTTTCGAACCTCTCTTCAGGGCGAGACTACCCCTGTTACGTGGGAGTCACTCCTCGACATTTGGCGCGCCAGGTAGGGGACTGAGGCGCGTCTTCCACCTCCGAACTCCGCGCCATGATGGACACCCGCGCGACGCGCGCCAACCGGCGTACCTCTGAGAGAGCTCACACCGAGCCCGGCACTGCTCCCACCCGTGGCCGCCGTGGTCGCCCTCGCGCGGCTGAGCGCGCTGGCACCGGCCCGCGCGTGGAGGAGCCAGAGAGCGAGGAGCACCGCGGCGGAGACCAGCGCGACGACGAGGACCTCTCCGAGCGCCGTGAGGACGCTGAGTCTTCGCACCCGTCCCGGCGCCAGAGCGTGTCCACGCGGGAACACCACGAGCCCGCCCCGCATACCGCGCTGCTCATGGCCCAGGAGCTCCTCCGCTACCGGCCAAGTGCCGAGGCACACGACCAGTGGCTGGACCGCCTCCACCACCTCGTCGACATCGCAACCACGCGCCCTGCTCCGTCGCGCTCCATCGTGCCTTCCGGCCCTGCAGGGACGGCCGCGCCAGGTGCGCCCCCACCGCCGCCGGGACCACCTCCGGCCGCGGCGCAGCGGGCTCCCTCACATGCTTCCTCGCCGCACGACTGTCAAATCGTGAAGCGCACTGCGCCTGACGCGCGAGTGGGCATGGAGCGACGCCGAGACCTCCAGAACCGCCTCGTCGAGGAGCTCGGCCAAGCGGGGCAGCAAAACCGCAGGGCCCTCCAGGGAGGAACGGCCACCTATGCCTCCGGCTGCATGGCCTTCACGCGCGCCCTGCGTCGTGTGGTCTGGCCGCAGAAAGTCAGGCCAGCGCTCCCCAAGGGTTTCGACGGGTCCACCAACCCTCTCGAGTTCCTGCAGCTCTACACCACCTCTATCCAGGCTGCAGGGGGCGACGACAAGGTCATGGCCAACTGGTTCTCCCACGCCCTCAGGGACTCAGCGCTGTCCTGGCTTCTCAACCTGCCGGAGGACTCCATTGACTCCTGGGAGGAGCTCTGCAGGCAGTTCGTCGCCAACTTCAAGGGCACGTACGAGCGCGCACTCACCCACAACGACTTGCGCGCTGTGGTGCAGAAGAAGGATGAGACTCTTCGCAAGTACATCCAGCGCTTCAGCCAGGTGCGGAACAAGATTCCAAACATCCCCGACACCCAGGTGATCGCTGCCTTCCGCGAGGGCGTCACGAACCGCAGGATGCTCGAGAAGCTCGGCATCCACGACAAGCTCACCTCTGTGGTGAAGCTGTTCGATCTGGCGGATAAGTGCGCCAAGGCTGAAGAGGGACTCCTCTTCGTCAAGATGAGCGCGCGGGGGGACGACCCTGGCGAGGGGTCCAAGAGCCACAAGAAGAAGGAAGAGCCCAAGCGCAAGGCCACCGCGGTCCTCGCGGCAGAGCCTGACGCGAAGGGCTCCCGCAGGGGTTCTCCCGAGCGCGGCGACAAAGAGGTGGACCACCGTCCGTTCTGCGTCTACCACAACAGGCGTGGGCACGCCACAGACGACTGCTTCGACCTCAAGAGGCTGAGCAGGGAACGCGAGCGAGGAGAAGGCAGCGGAAGCCGCGACAGAGGTCGCGGCTACCGCAGAGACGGCAGGGGTAGGCGCGAAGGCGGCTACCAGAAGCCGCCGGGCACTCAAGCCAATGCCGCCGAGAAGAACAACAACCTCCCCGACGAGGAAGATGGAGGCTACCAGGCCCCGAGAGGCGCCATGGCCTGCATCCTCGGCGGAGCTCAAGCGCCCAAGTCGAACAATCAGTTCAAGCAGTTCGCCCGCGAACTCAACGCTGCGCTCCCGAGCACCGAGACCTCCAGACCCCTCAAGTGGTCCCAGTACACCATCGCCTTCGACGCCAAGGACCACCCCAAGTCGACCAAGACTGTTGGAACCCTCCCCCTGGTCTGCTCCCCTACCATCAACAACATCACCGTCTCCAAGACGCTCATTGATGGGGGAGCGGGCCTGAATGTCATCTCTGTCGAGACCTTCGAGACGCTTCAAGTGCCCTACGAGTGGCTTATGCCTTCCAGGCCGTTCACGGGCGTCACCAGTGGTTCTATCGAGCCTCTGGGGCAAGTCCGCCTCGCGGTCACCTTTGGCACGCAGAAGAACTATCGCACGGAGCTGATCGACTTCGACGTCGCCCACATCGGCTTGCCGTACAACGCCATCCTCGGCTACCCCGCCCTCGCGAAGTTCATGGCCGTCACGCATCACGCCTACAACATGGTCAAGATTCCCGGCAGCGCTGGCACCATTGCCGTCCATGGCCATATCCTGGACGCCACGCGCGCTGTCGAGAGCGCCTACAAGGCAGCCGCCATGGCTTTCCCGGCTGACGAGGACATGGAGCCTCTCGAGAGGCCCAAGAAGAAGAAGCAAGTGTTCTCTCAGGAGCAAGCCGCCACGAAGAAGGTGTCGCTGAACACCACCAGCTCGGGGGCTGAAGGCTCGGGGGCTAGCGTCACCATAGGCGCAGCCCTGCCTCCCAAATAGGAAAGCGCGCTCGTCGCCTTCCTTCGGGCAAACTCTGACATGTTCGCATGGACTCCGTCAGATATGTCCGGCGTACCAAGGGAGGTGATCGAGCACCACTTAGCCGTGTGTCCAGACGCACGCCCCGTCAAGCAAAAAGCACGTAAGCAAGCCCCCGAGAAGCAAGCTTTCATCATCAGGGAAGTAGAGAAGCTAAAGGCGGCAAACGTCGTCCGCGAAGTCGCGCACCCCACTTGGCTCTCCAACGGCGTGGTTGTCCCTAAACCCGCTGGAGGAGGCCGACTCTGCATCGACTACACCGATGTCAACAAGGCCTGCCCCAAGGACCCATACCCCATGCCGAGGATAGACCAGATCGTGGACTCCACCGCTGGCTGTGACCTCCTCTGCTTTCTGGACGCCTTCTCTGGTTACCACCAGATCAAGATGGCTAAAGAGGACGAGGAGAAGACGGTATTCCTCACCCCTTGTGGTGTGTACTGCTACACATGCATGCCCTTCGGCTTGAAAAACGCTGGAGCCACCTTCCAGAGGCTCATGAGGATAGCCTTGGGGGCGCAGATGGGCAGAAACGCCGAGGCCTACGTCGATGATATCGTGGTCAAGTCTCGAGAGGGGGACACCCTCTTGAGGGATCTCGAGGAAACCTTCGCCAGCCTGAGAAAGGTGAACATCAAGCTGAACCCCGCCAAGTGCGTCTTCGGGGTCCCTTCAGGCAAGCTCCTCGGATTCCTCGTGTCCCACCGTGGCATAGAGGCAAATCCTGACAAGATCAAGGCCATAGAGCAAATGCAGCCTCCCCGCCGACTCAAGGATATGCAGCGCTTAGCGGGCTGCATGGCCAGCTTGGGTCGTTTCATCTCTAAATTTGGCGAGAGAGCCCTGCCATTTTTCAAGATCATGAAGAGATCGGGCACATTCAAGTGGACCCCTGAGGCGGATAAAGCCTTCGAGGACTTAAAGAAGTATCTAGCTAGCCCTCCAGTCTTGGTGGCCCCCAGGGCAGGCGAGCACCTGAAGCTGTACCTCTCAGCCACCCCTCAGACCGCAAGCGCCGTCTTGGTGATCGAGAGGGAAGAGCCTGTCCTCCCCAAGAAGAGCACTGCCACTCCAAGCCCAGAACCCCCCGACAAAGGCCCCGTCGAAGGAGCAGCCTCCACAGACCCACTGCCAGGCCCACCGCCTCAAGTCGAGTCTGCTCCCCCCACCCCTGTCGAGATGCCTCTACAGGCAGATCTCGACAAGGGCCCTGAAGAGCCTCCACAGGGGGCTGACGCTGCGCCACCTCAGGCAACCCTCGTCGAGCACCCCGTCTACTTCGTCAGCACAGTACTGCGGGACGCTCGAGAGAGATATCCAATGCAGCAGAAGCTCCTCGTCGCGCTCCTCATCGCCTCCAGGAAACTGAGACACTACTTCCAGGGCCACCACATCACGGTGGTCACTGCCTTCCCCCTGGAGCAAATCCTGCACAATCCCAACGCCACAGATCGTGTCGCAGGATGGAACATCGAGCTGCAGCCATTCAACTTGCGTTTCGACACCACGAGGGTCATAAAAGGAAGAGCGCTGGCTGACTTCGTCGCCGAATGGACTGACCCAAGCCCTGAGGAGCCTCGCGAGGCAGAGGCCGAGCCCTCGGGAGACACGGTGCCCAGCCACTGGACCATGCACTTCGATGGAGCCTTCGCTTGTCGCAATGGCGGAGCAGGCGTCGTCCTAACTACGCCCAAGGGTGACAAGCTATACTACGCTGTCCAGCTGTGCTTCACGATCGACAAGATCTCCAACAACATCGCCGAATACGAAGGCCTCCTCGCCGGCTTAAGGGCCGCCATCGCGCTAGGTGTCAAGCACCTACTCGTCAAGGGAGACTCTCAGCTGCTCGTCAACTTCTCCAACAAGAGATACACGCCGAAAGACGACCACATGGCCGCATACCTCGAAGAGGTCCGCAAGCTTGAGAAGCACTTCAGGGGCATGGAGCTCATGCACATCCCGAGGAAAGAAAACCAAGAGGCTGACGACATCGCCAAGCGGGCCTCGCGAAGGCAGCCCCAGCAGGCCGGTGTCTTTGAAGAAAGGCTCGCCAAGGCATCCATCAAGCAGCCTCGAGAGGCCACAGCCGCAAGCGCAGACGAAGCGCTCCCACCACCTCCTGAGTCTGGGGCGCCTGATTGCGGCCCCAGCACAGGGGAGTGCCTGTTGCTGACGGCAACCCGCCAGGCCTCAGGCTGGATTGATGAGCTCAAGGACTACTTGGCGAAGGGAATCCTCCCGGAAGAAGATGCCGATGCAGAGCGAATCGCTCGACAGGCAAAATCCTACTGCATCCTCGAGGGAAACCTCTACCGCAAGCGCCCAAATGGTATCGCGCTCAAGTGCGTCCCTCCTGAGGAAGGCCGAGAGCTGATCAAGGACATCCACAGCGGGGAGTGCGGCCACCACTCATGTGCGCGCACCCTCGCAGGCAAGGTCTTCAGGAGCGGCTTCTACTGGCCTCAAGTGCTTCAAGATGCGGTCGCCATTGTGCAAACCTGTGACGCCTGCCAATTCCACGCCAAGCAAATTTATCAGCCGGCGCTGGGGCTTCAAACCATCCCGCTCTCCTGGCCGTTTGCGGTCTGGGGGCTGGACATCTTGGGCCCTTTCCCAAGGTCGCAGGGGGGCTACCGTTTCCTCTTCGTGGCCATCGACAAGTTCACCAAATGGACCGAAGTTGAGCCAGTGCGCACCATACCAGCAGGGGCCGCGGTGAAATTCATCAGAAGCTTGGTCTGCCGCTTCGGCGTGCCCAAGCGCATCATCACCGACAATGGCTCGCAATTCACCAGCGGCATCTTCCGAGCCTACTGCGATAAGCTTGGCGTCAAGGTCTGCTTCGCCTCGGTAGCTCACCCACGCAGCAACGGTCAAGCCGAGCGAGCAAACGCTGAGGTCCTCAAGGGCCTCAAGACCAGGAGTTTCAACATCCTCAAGGGCCACGGCAAGGGCTGGATCGACGAGCTCCCCTCCGTGCTCTGGTCCATACGCACAACTTCCTCGAGGCCTACAGGCGAAACGCCGTTCGCCCTGGTCTACGGAGCTGAGGCAGTCCTCCCCGCAGAAATCAAGCATGGATCGCCACGGGTCCTTGCCTTCAATGAGGACACCCAAGAGGGCCTCCACAACGACGACCTGCTGCTTCTCGAGGGACTGCGCCGTCAGGCCGCCCTCAGGGCGGCAGGGTACCAGCAAGACCTGCGACGCTACCACAGCCGCCATGTGCGCTCACGCACCCTTGAGGCGGGCGACCTCGTCCTCAGGCGAATCCTCTCCAGGGAAGGTCTCCACAAGCTCTCGCCGATGTGGGAAGGCCCCTACAGGGTCTCCCACGTCGCCAGGCCTGGCGCAGTACGCCTCGAGACCGAAGACGGCATCCCCGTCAAGAACCCGTGGAACATCGCGCACCTGCGCAAGTTCTACCCGTGATCACGGTCACGCCAGGCATTTTTTGTCTCTAGAGGGAAGCTCACGGCTTCACCTCCAAGCTTCTCAAAGCTTCTCCCGAGGCCCAGCCCTCCGAGCTCTCCTGCAAATGAGCCCTCGCAGGCCGCAGTGAACCTCTGCCACTAATGGGTGGTCCCCATGCCTCGACATGGAAGGAACGTTAGCTTGGCAAACCCAAGTGTAATGAACCGCTTTTCGTTCCAAGTGAACTTTGCGCTCCGGCGCCATTTTCGTTCCTAAGTGAAGTATGCGCTACGGCGCCGCTATGTAATATTTTGGTGGTGAGTTTATTTCAGCATTATTTTCTTTATTGAAAATGGGCACTTATATCTCTCCACATGCGCACCTCGCGAGCGGGGGCTGAGTACGGTGCCAGTGCCTCAAATGACACACCAGCAGCACTGCAAAACCCAAGGATCCGAGCTCTGGCTAGAGGGCAGGCCCTCCCAAGCACGCCATCTCTACAAAGGACCTTGGTACTCTCTCTCCTCACAAGGAACGCCTGAGGAGACCTATAAGCGCGCATTAGTCCATGGTAAAGTGCACAAGCGTTTGGTCCTGCCTCTCTAACATCTATAGGGAACAAGCGTCTCTACAAGCCCGAGGAGGCAGCAGGGAAAAAACTCTTGAAGAGGACCTCCCCGGCAAGCTAAAAAGCCTCTACAGGGCAAAAGCCTCTACAAGCTAAGTCCCGCTCCTGCGACCCGAGAGCCTTTTCTCTCCAAGCGCACGTTTGTCCCTCGAGCGATTTCGTTTTCCCTTATGCTTCATGGACTACTCGCACGTCAAAGGGGAGCACTTGGGCATCGCGACTCAGGGCTCTTACCTCTCCAAGCCTTAAACTCCCCCCGGCCTTGCTGAGTCATTGCTCTAGCATACCGTAGTGGCGGAGTCATAGTGCGAAGAGACGGGTCCTAACGACGCAGAGAAAACATAGACATGAAAGTAAAGCAGAAAAGGCCTCTCGAGGGGCAAACAAGCTAGCATAAATAAGCTTAAAGAGGTATATTACAGGCCCAAAACGTGCAATGTCTGAATACAAAAAATTGTCTCAGATACAAGCGCTCAAAGGCGCGACAAGCAAGGCTCAGGCGGAGTCCGCGCCAGCACGCTCCTCCTCAGCGTCTTCCTCCTCGGCAGGGGCGGCCTCCTCCTCGCTTTCCTCCGCAGCCACCTCCGCACGCTTGAAGCGGTTGCAGAAGGCCTCCACTTGCTCGCGGAGGGCGTTGGAGACCTGCAGGGCCTCCCCAGCCGGGCGTGCCTCGGTCACCGTGGAGAGGTCGAAGCTGGGCGAAAGGAGCCGGAGGTTGGTGAAGATGCGGTCGACCACCACCTCCAGAAGCTGGCGGCTCTCGACCTCAATCACCTCGCGGAGATCGCCGGCGGGACCCTCGAGGGCCGTGAAGAGCTGGTCGAAGTAGACCAGGTACATCACAGCATCACCACGACCGCGAGCCTCGGTGAGCGGCGCTTCTGCGCCGAGCTGGGCCGCGAGCTCATTGCCTCTCGCTACCAGCGCCTGGAACATGCGGTCCCGCTGCTTCGCGAGCACGAGAGCCGCCTGCGCGGTGTCCACGGCCTCCGTCACCTGCTTGGCTGCAGAGCCCGCCTGCCCCTCCATGTCCTTGATGAGGGCGTCCAGCTCCAGGGCAGCAGCCCGGCGGCCCTCCTCAGCCTGGCGGTAGGCGTCCTTGGCGCGTTGGAGGCGGACCTCGAGCTTGGAGTTGACCTTCTCAAGCTCCGCGATCCGCTTGGCGTCAGCAGTGTGCTTGGCCTTGAAGCGGTCCTCTTGCTTCTTGGCCTTGTCGCGGAACTCCTGGGAGATGGTCCGCCTGAAGTCTTTCTCGCGCTCCGCGAGGGCAGCCTCCGCCTCCTTTTTCTTCTCAGCGAACCGCAGCTGGAAGCGCTCCAGGGTTTGCCTCTGGGCGGTGACGTTATCGTCTTGCCGCTGGAGCGCTTGGGCCAGGTCCCCCTCACGCGCCTCGAGCTCTTCCCGCTTGGTGGCCAGCTCACCCTCCGCCTGGAGCCGCTGCTCGTCGCGCTGCTCCACGTCTTTCTCCCTGGAGGCCAGCTGCCGCTCACGCTCGGCTAAGCTCTTGCGGTCCTCCTCCAGGGTCTCCTGCGCGGCCCGGTGGGCGGAGAGGAGCTGGGACTCTAGCTGGGAGACCTCGCGGCGCTTCTGCTCCCGCGAGCCCTCCATAGCCGCGCGCTCGGCCTTCACCTCCGCGAGGAGATCGGCGGCCGCATCGCGCGCGTCCTGGAGGGGGGCAAGGAGCTCGTCTGCGTCGCGGACGGCCCCCTCTCGGACCTCCTTAGCAAAGCGGATGGCCTCCTCGCGGGCGGCCTGGAGCGCCTGATCCTCCTGGCGCCGGGCCTCAACCGCGGCATGGAAGCGCCCCAGGCCTCCGCGAGCTCGTCGCGTTGCTGAGCAAGTTGGGCATCCTCAAAGGCGAGCTGCGCCTCCAGGCCCTCCAGGGACTCCCTCACCACGCGGAAGGCCACCTCGCGGTGTCCCTTGCTCCAGTCCCAGCCGCTCAGGACCAGGCCGCGTTGCGCGGAGGGCCCGGCCCCGGTGTCGAACCTTGAGGATGAGGCCTCTGGGCGTGCCTGGGGGCTAGGCTGCTCCCGGTCCTTCGCCGCGCCCAGGATGGTCTCGCCGCCCTCGTCGCCTGGTCGCGTCGCCTCTTGCGCCTCGCCCCCCGCTGCGGGGCGTGGCGGAGAAGGAGGAGCTCCCCCTGCAGAGGCGCCCGCGCTTGGTGGGCCCTGGTCTGCCTCGGCCTCTGGTTGCGCGGGAGGCGTAGCCGCACGAGGTGGGGTGGCCTCGCGTGCCGGAGTCGACTCGCGCGGCGGCGTAACCGCGCGAGGCAGTGTAGGGGCTCGAGGGGGGCTGGCCGACCGCTCTTCCTGCACCTCCACCACCAAGGGCACGGGGGGCGGTGCAGCGGCCTCCGCCTGAGGCGCTGCTGCCTCCGCCAGAAGCTCAGTTGCCTCCGCCTGAGGCGCCTCTTCGGCTGGGCCTGCCGTGGCCGTCTCCCCAGGCCTCGCGACCTCTCCAGCCACGGCCTCTGCTGCGGCTCCCTTCACCTCCGCTGCCTTGCCCCGTGAGGCCTTCCTCCCGGAGGTAGCTCAGACGGCCCGACAGCATCACGTTCTGCGCGCCGCAGAAGGTGGCCTTGCCCCAGTGCGAGTTCTTCACGGGCGGCGCGTCAGGGACCTCGAGGAAGGCGCTTGTCTGCTCCACGCCAACGAAGAACCACCGCTGGCGGAAGTCGTCCACCTTCTTCGTCACGGAGGTGATGGCCTTGCCCTCGCTCCACGACATGGGGATGTAGACGCTCCCCATGCCGTCCACGATGCGGAAGGAGACGCATCCCGAGCGCTCGTTCTTCGCCGTGCTCCGGAGCGCGTAGAAGCACCGGAAGAGCTCCACCGTGGGCTCCACGCCTAGGTACGCCTCGCAGAGGTAGGCGAAGATGGCGAGGATAAGCACCGAGTTGGGATGGAGGTGTAGCAGTTGGATTTGGTAGAAGGCCAGCACCGCCTCCAGGAACGGGGAGAAGGGCGGCACCAGGCCCGCCGAGACGCAGTGCTGGAAGATGGGGAAAAACCCTCGCGGGCGTTTCCCGTGCGCCGCAGGCTTGAGTGCGGTGGCGCCGTGCTCGTTGGTCCGGTCCGCCACCAGGAAGCGGACCTTCTCGAGCGCCTTGTCGTTGACGCGCACGCCCAGCAGTGCCGCACCGTGTGCGGCCTCGGCGGGCGCCGCTTGCGATGAAGACCCCGCGGCCGCCTTGCCCTTGTTCTTCGGCGGAGTCATCGTTGGAGGGAAGAAGGGAGCGGCGCGAGGGGAAGTTGGAGAAATCGGAGAAGAGGGCGCCGGATTGCAGGAGCGGAGAGCTCTGTGCGGATGGCGTCTGCGAGAAGAAGTGGGAGTAGTAACGGCTCCCTGCTCCGGCGCCGGGGTTTTTATGTCTCGTCAAGGAGCAGTTGCCGGGGCGTGGTGGGACCCCCCACGACGCACGTCCCATATCGCGCGCAACCGTTACTCGCCGGAGTGACGCGTGGCTCGGCCCGGCCTGCAGGTTTGGCCCCACGACGCTTCGCCTAGACCCAACGGGCCTCGTCGTGCCCATCGTGGGCCCGGGGGCTACTGTCGGCCAGTAAGGACCGGGGTATGCACGGCCCACTCCCTACAGGCCTCGCCCGCGTGGACCTTCGGCAGAATGACTAAGGACCAGGCTACCGCTTGGAGGGATCCTCAAGAGGCATCCCCTCTCGAGACCTGAAGAGGACGCCAGGGCCTGAAGAGGACCCTGCGCTTCAAGAGACTCCCCAGGCACAGCCCGCCTGGAGAGGAGTCAGCAGAAAACCCCTCCGCAGGCGACCACGGCCCTGTGGAGACACTTCGCGGCTAAGCAAGCGCTGCAGGACGCACATGGCCCCTGCAGCAGCCGCAGGGTGACGCGAGCATCCCAGTGGCCATTCTGGTGATAAAGGAGTCAACAAAGCCGCGCCGCCTGCGGCCGGACAGCCAGGACTTTCCTCTTTGGTGATAAAGCGGCTGGACGGCGCAACGCTCCAAGAAGATCGTCACCGTGGGCTCCACCACGACCTCTGCTGCGCCTGCGAGCCGCCCTGCACCGCCTGCAACCTGTCGGCCACGGCGCGCTACTTTAGCACGGATGAGCCGCGTCCATGGACGGAAGAGCCGCTGTGGACTCCCTCTGCTTTGCGCCACCGACGTGTGGGAGCCCACTAGCACGAGGACGGAGCCCGAAGCGCCTATAAAAGGAGCAGGAGCTCCGCCGTAGAGGGGGGTCGATCGCCCAATCGCGCAATCGCTCCCTAAACAGACAGGATGGCCAACTCCTGGAGGAGGAAGACGATCATTGTGTCCCTCTCCAGGCACCAAACTGCCTCAAGAGAGCATTCGGCAAGCTCATTGTCCTGTAACCTTCACAGTGCAATACAGACGAGCAGGAGTAGCGGTTTTACCTCCTCCTGAGGGCCATGAACCTGGGTACGGGCCGGTGTCCATCTCTGGCGTGATAGTTCCTCTCCAGGCCCGGCGAGCACCGTCGTCGAGCCTCTCGAGGGCTGTAGGACCTCCGTGTTCAGTCCCCCCTTTCGAACCTCTCTTCAGGGCGAGACTACCCCTGTTACGTGGGAGTCACTCCTCGACAGATACTATGCGAGCTCGAGATTTACTTCCCACCCTCTTTCTTTGATATCTGCGTGCATCTCCTTCTCCATGTCGTTGAGGACATCAAGCAGCTCGGGCCGACGTTCCTGCACTACGTGATGCCGTTCGAAAGGCAGAACGGTGTCATGAAAGGATATGTTCGCAACAGGGCCCGTCCGGACGCAAGCATGGCCAAGGGCTTTCTAACCTACGAGTGCATCTCCTTCTACCAGAATTATCTAAGCACCGAGAACGAGGATGTTGGTCTGCCCACCAGGAAGCACCTCGGCAGGCTCGGTGGAGTTGGTCACCGCGAGGGCTGCCGCTCACTCTTTGTCGGCGTTCATGGTCGAAGAGAAGACCTCGACAGGGCTCACCGAGTCGCGCTACAACACTTACAATTGATCGAACCTTGGGTGGAGGAGCACAAGAGCTTAATCGAGCAGAATTTCATCGAGCTGGGTCGGTAGAGGAAGAATGGAGACGTATCCAAAGAGCACAACTCCAGCTTCACACGTTGGTTCAAGAAAAGGCAACTGTTTCAAGCAGCGAGCATAACGCCATCTACAGAAGATGAATAACTCATATTCTCCTTATCACAGGGCCCCGGGCAGAACATAAAGACCTATCAGGCGTACGACATCAACGGTTACACATTCTACACCGAGGAAAAGGACAAGAATAGTGAATATCAAAACTCAGGAGTAACTATGCTATCCTACGGTGATAACGAGGCTACTGTCAAGGAAAGATTCTGCGGAAGGATCGAGGAGATATGGGAGCTCAACTACTGTGGAGAGTTGGTGCCAATGTTCCGTGTAAGATGGGCCAAGGACGTCGTGAAAGAAGGCCGGTATTTCACCACCATGGTAATACCCGATGCCAAATCGAAGAAAGCCTTCGCGAAAAACGAGCCATGGGTACTCGCTAGACAAGTTGAGCAATGCTTCTTCATTACCGACCCATCAAAGCCTAGCCGTGTTGTCGTGAGGAGGGGCAAGAGGAGCATCATCGGAATGGAAGGAGACGCCAACGAGGAAGACTTGGACAGCGATCCGAAGATCGAGGAGGAATTCGACAAGTTCTTCGATATGCCCACTACTAGCAAAAACACAAGGAAGACCTCCGTACCAACTAAAGGTTGTCCGTTCACGCGAAGAAATCTCAAGGTGCCCGGCCTAAAGTATTCAACCGCGAAGAAGGGAAAAAAGAGAAGCTAGCTAGCTCTCGGAACCGGCCGAGATCGACGAAGACTTTTTTGGTGTATTATTTTTTGTGCGTATGTACATATGTGAGACAAGCATATATTTATGTATGTCATAAATAAAATAATGATATACTAAAATTTGTGTCTCTTCTTTCTTTAAATATAAACATGTTTTACCCATTGTGCATGTTGTTAAGATACGAATTAAAATGAGTGACAAGTTTACATAAGATATATGTGAATGTGTAAAAGGGTTATATTAAAAAAATGAAGGAAGTAGTAGTACATGTAAAAACAATAGAAACAACACCATGCCAGAACCAGTGCTGAAATTCTTGCAAAGACATTTTGTGGCGCATCCTCAGAGGGGTGCGCCACAAAAACACATAATTCTGTGGCGCATTTACTGAGGCATGCGCCACAGAATTCAGACATTCTGTGGCGCACCGCTCCGAGGATGCGCCACAGAATTCCTCTGCGGCCACTTACATGTGGGCCCACCCCCCGCGCCTGCCTCCCACCTTGCCTCTTCGAAATTTTCTAAGTCCCCGCGACAGGAACCGCTCGCGACGCCGCGCGCCGCCATCCCCGAGCACCGCCGTCCACGCCGCCAGCCCGAGCACCGCCGTCTGCGACGCCGCGACCTGCCACCCCGCGCCTCGCCATCGACGCAGGCGCGCCTCGACGCCCCGTGCCTGCGTGCATCGGCGGTTGCAGAGGAGCTCCGCCCGCCACGCTCCGGCCGCCACGCTCCGGCCGCCACCGACGGCGATGACAGAGGAGCTCATTAGCGGCGACCTCCCCCACGCCCCACTCCCTCCCCTCCTCGACGTCCCCTCCCTCCCCTCCTCGGCCGAGGTGCTTCCCTTCTTCCCCTCCTCCCTCCCCTACCGAAGTGCACTCTAGGTGTTTGAGGAAATTCCAAAAAGAATTTTGTGACGATTTTGCTTCTCAATTTTGTTTGCTTGCTCAATTTTGTGACGAGGAGCAAATATTGACATGTTAATAACTTAGTAAAAGTAACAAGTAGCAGCAATGTTTTTGTTTTTGTTTTGGATTAGTTCATGTAATTGTTGGCTGTTTTTGTTTTTTGTTTATGGGGAAAGCACATGCGGATTTTTGCAGAGGTGCTTGTGTTATGTGCTACCACGACCATCGTGTCGTGGATGTTGCCGGTCGGCGATGCCGGGAACATGATTTGTGAAATATTTGCAGGTACCCCGAGAGGCCCTTGAGATTGCCGGAACGTTGATTAACTTCCGTTCCGGCAAATTCGGGTACTCCATATGTCCCTTTTTTAGCAAAGATGCCGAAATTTTTCGTGAATTTTAGCATGACTTTGCTAAAAAAAAGGACATATGGGGTAATGCAATGGCCGGGGTATCTTAGTATTTAATTAAGTGAGTTTTTACTTATATATGTTGTATTAATTATAGCAGTGCAAACATGTCGGGTGCCGGCACTTCTAAGCATATGAGCGTCGATGAAGATGCTGGAGACCCGAACAAGACCTTCTGGGAGTTGACAAAGGAGTTGGAGGAGGCCGCGAAAAATCCTACTGGTGGTGGCGGCGAGCATGAGGAGCATACCACCACTACCGATGGAGATGCTAGTGGCGGCCATGAGGACGCCGATACCACCACCAATGGCGGCGAGGACCACAGGGCCGATGGTAGCAACCCGCCCGCGCAGAAGAAAAAGAAGCCAAGGAGGGATCGGACACCGCAAGCACTCGGCAACTTCACAGACGTCTTCACTGAGGTCTCGCCAAGTGGCCTCCCATTGCAGCCCGAGAGACTTGCCAAAGGATACGGCATGCAACTAGGGTGCATCCTCCGGGAAACCGTGTCGATCAACACGAAGGACCTCGGAAGCACGCAGAATGAGGCTCTGGTCAAGACCCTCACCAAGAAGCTTCACCAACGATACACGTTCCCGCAGCCGTTCAACAAAAAGGTGGACAGTTTAGCCATCACGAAGATGAGCACCGCCTTGAGCAGCTGGAAATGCAGGGTGAGGAGGAAGATTGAAAAGGGTGAAACCTGGGACGAGATAAAAACCAAAGACCCGATGCTCGACAAAGAAGACTTCGACACATTCAAGTTGTCCTTGTCTACTGAGGAGTCTAAAAAATGGACCGAGTGGGGGAAGAAAATGCGGGACCTGAACCTAGGTAACCACCGTTTGGGAAGCGGTGGCTACCGAGGAAAACAGCCCATTTGGGACAAGGAGGACGCCGAGGTTGAAAGACTAGGGAAAGAGAACCCGTGGCACAAAATCGCGGACGAGCAGGTCCGGAACTTTGTCCGGTCCCGCTACTATCTGGTCAAAGACACAGGGGAATTCGTTACAGACGATGACGATGTGAAGAGATTTGAGAAAGTGCTGGTAAGGAATTTAATTTACTGCGTAGCCATATTTTTCTACATGCATGGGTTCACCTTAATTTGCATTGTCTGCAGGAGGACGAGTTGAAGGCTGACGCTGAGGCCGGCCCGTCGTCCCAGGATTCGACGGAGCCCTGGGACAGTACTTTCAATAGGGCGATGAACGTTTACAAGGAGAGGGAGAAGACGGCGGCGCCGACGTCAGCAGGCCGTGTGTCCGGCTTTGGTACGAGCATGAAGTTCCTCCAGTACTACAGCACGGACGGCGGCGAGAAGAGACGGCAGAGGAGGAAGCCGAGTAGGGATAGTGCCGAGGTTCTGGAGCTAAGGAAGAAGGTGGAATCACTGGAGCAGGAGAAAGTGGACTCCAGCACTGTGAGCCAGCTAGTGAAGGAGGGGATCCGGGATTTCTTACCCCCTGGGTTCATGGAGGGTATAGCTGCTTGGAATGCGGCAGGTCGACAGGGGCCGATACACGTGCCCAGCTACGCCGGCAGCACCTCCAGCCATATGGTGACCCCGCCGGACCAGATGGTGACCCCGCCGGCCAACACCGCTGCCGAGCCGCCGCTCCATACTGTGCCACAGGCGCTCCCTACCGAGGCACAGGAGCCCCCCATGCAACCTCCGGCGCCAGAGAATGAGACGCCGGCCGCCGGCACCGGCGCCATTGTATCAACATTAGAGGAGCTCAACGCAATCGACAAGGTAACTAACTAGTTAGTCCACGACATCTTCTATAATTAACTATGCCTTTGATGACTGCCATCTCATGATGCCCAACATGCATGTGTTGACTCTCAGGACACGCCTTGCATACTCCTGCATACGATGCGGGCCTGTGGCGAGTTGGTGGATGTTGCTAAGGGCACGATCATACAACCAAAGAGTAGCCTAATGCACAACCAACGCATGAACGAGGCCGTGCTGGGAATCAAGTTGGATGAGGTATTGCCTCAGTTTCAACACATCGATCCCCCAATGCAACCTCCGGGAGCCGAGGATGAGCACATGGTCCTTGGAGCCTGCGTCAAGTGGCTCATGGAATGGCCGAAGAGCCAAATTCGTCTTGGGGGGGTTAGACGCACCTCCGGCGCCACCTCGAAGCCGCCACAAAAGGTCAGGCACACTATCGTTCGGCCCTCGTCGAGGCCGCCACATATACCTATTGTGAACGAGCCGGCGCCACAAGCACCCGTTGCCAGGACCCGGAAGGAAGCGCCGGTCGTCGCCACCACAAGCCGGCACCAAATACTGTTGGGAGCGTCTGCACCGCAACAAGCCAAAGACAAAGCCGTTGCGCCTCAACTTCCAGTCATCGACGATGATCATGATGATGATAATAATGGCGACGACGTCGATGGCTTCCTCAACACTGGCGCCTTGGATGGTTCGTACATGCCTCCTTTGGATGACGAACACTTCCGCGGCCCCCGCATTATGCCTATTCGTCCCACTTCATGCTCGCAGCGCCTGAACTTCCATAGTTTATCTCAAGACATGCCTCCGGAGGCCGGCGATCAAGCTGAACATGCTAACATTTTCAGCCCTGGCACACTGCATAAGTCGATTCAAGTTGTGCAATCCCCAGAGGTGAAGAAGAAGCACAGGAAGAGAAGTAAGCCAGGTGCCTCTGCGAGCCAGCCAGCTCCTAGGACTGTCCGGGATGAACAAATGGTTCCACCACGTCGTGATGGCTTGACCCGAATGCATGAAGCTGGTAAACCAATACTGCCTCCGAAGCTGCTCCGCATCGCACAAGGATCCATGAAAGCTTTGCATGATGCTATCTTGACGCTAGCGGGCATCCTTCTTAAAGACGAGGACCCAAATTACCCGGTGTTCACGTGCAAGGTGCCAAAGGGCGTGAACTTTGTCGATGAAGCCCCTGCGGATGTAATCTTTATAGCCTTCGAGGACGTCTTCAAGCTGTTTCACTCTAGACGGCTGGACTACAACTTGGTCCGTCTATACGCGCTCAATCTGGCGGTGAAGATCAAGAGAGAGACAAACCCGTACGTCGCGATAGCGGATCCCTACTACATGCGTGACAGCCAGCTGGTTGAAGGATCAGGGAGACGGATCATGGCGAGGGAGTACCTCCAAAGCTTCATGCAGAAAAACATGAGCAAGAACAGCCATCTTGTGCCTTTCTTTTGCAAGTAAGTACACATCCGCTCGTTGATGTCGTAACTTATGTTTTCCCATAGAGTCGTTCCATTGCTTATCATGAATTTCCTACATTCCGTTTGAATTGTGTTAAGCAGGGACAAGTACGCAGTACTCATCGCCGTAAACCCGAGGTGGTCCATTGCCATTATTTCGACTCGGGGAGTTCGGTTATAGAGAAAGACTACACCCGAATAAAGAGTGTTCTCGATGAGGCTCTCGAGATCTACGCCCGTAATGGAGGCACCTTCGAAAAGAACTGTGAATTCTTCAACAAGAACAAGACACACAAGTTCAGGCATGTCACCAACTTCCCTTCCATCAAGGAGGACTCTGAGAGCGTGAAGGAGGGGTTCTACGTCATCCATCAACTTAAAGGGTATGTCGAGGAAGCAGATGCCATGAGGTTTCCAAATAAACTCCGGGAATGGACCAAAAATATGGGGGAAATCTCTGATGCTGATCTTAGAGAAGACTTCCATCGCACCCAGATGAAGTTATCACATATCATCCTCCAGGATGTCATGGCAACCGCAGGGCCCCTCCACTACCCTAGAGGTAGGATGTATTACAAAACTGCGCCTAGCTAGCTGCTTGCCTCACTCGCAAGAAGTGTTTTCTTTATTGCACTTAGATGAATTATTCACACTCTATTTATGTTATTAACTGATACTTACCAATCCATCTCCAGGTTTGACTAAGAGGGAGATCGAAGAACGCCTAGCATTGCAGCAGGACACCAGGACGTGGACGACGAAGGAAATGTACAAACCGTTCCCGGCGCCGATGCAGAACTAGGCTACGTGATCGTGCTCTCCCGCTGATCTTCCTCACCATCATCGCCGATATACTTTATTTGATAACTCTATATGTATGAAATGATGAAATGATGAACTTTTGTATTTCGAGCTCCATTTGTATCATGACTTGTGTAAGATTCGGCATTTGTAACTATATGTGATGTGTCTAAGTAATGTGATGTGTCAAATATATCATGTTTCTGTTATGTGTGTTTAAATCCTGTAATATATACATGTATTTGTATAGCGGGCAAAAATAAAATGAAAATTCCTGTAAATAATTCTGTGGCGCATGGCATAACTTTGCTGTGGCGCACCTATTTCTGTGGCGCACAGTACAAGGATGCGCCACTGATAAATTTCTGTGGCGCACTAGGAAGGATGCGCCATAGAAATGTGCCACTTTCTGTGGCGCACCGACAGAGTGCGCCACAGAAATATAATTTAGTGGCGAGATTTCTGTGGCGCACCCCCCATTTCCCGTGGTGCGCCACAGAAAGGCTTTTTGGTGCGCCACTAGTAGCCCTTTTTCCACTAGTGGCATAACTATGTGGGAAACTTTACATTATAGAACTTGGCTTGTATATTCCAATGATGAGCCTCCTCAAAAGTGCTCTAGGTCTTCATGAGCAAGCAAGTTAGATGCACCCCCACTAGTTCCATTGGAGAGCTTTCATACACTTATAGCTCTATGTGCATGCGTTGTGTGGCAATCATTACTCCTTGCATAGCTTCGATTATAAGACTTCCTCTTGTCTAATGATCACTTTCAGCTGTGTGAGACTTTCTTCCGTTGGCCTTCCAAACCCCCCTTATCATTCTCTTAGCCACAACATCCTGGTGCCAGGAACCAACGCTGAACACGTGCTTGTTTTTGAGTGAACAAATAGAGAGATGATCTTCTACGTGCATATTATTATTGCTTGACTTGATCCTTTCACAAAGTTGTCATGAGTGTTTGATTCATTAGATGATTATATTGTTATTCTTGAAGCTTAAATCATCTTTAATATCTACTTTGCACGGTTGATTGTTCTCTAGTATTGATTCATTGAAAGTTTTGCTTTGTTCTTCCTACTTGTTTATTCATTACTCATTTGATATCAATATAAACTACATCTTTTATTCATTTGATCTCAGTTTACATGCATTACATTATTATATGATCAAGATTGTGTGAAAGCATGTCACTTCAGAAATTATTCTTGTTATCGTTTTACCTACTCGGGACGAGTATAACTAAGCTTGGGGATGATTGATACATCTCAAACGTATCTATAATTTCTTATGTTCCATGCTTATATTATACCAATTGCTACATGTTTTATATACACTTTATATGGTTTTTGTGCAATTTCTGGGACTAACCTATTAACAAGATGCCACAGTGCCAGTTCCCTGTTTTCTGCTGTTTTTGGTTTCCGAAAAACTGTTAAGGAAATATTCTCGGAATTGGACGAAATTAACACCAAAGTCCATATTTTTCACGGGAGGTTCCAGAACACCAGAGAGCTAACGGAGAGGGGCCACGAGGCCCCAGATGAGGTGCCGGCGCGGCGCCACTTCTGGCCGCGCCAGCACCTGATGACGGGGCCTCGGCCCTCCACCGCCTTCGCCCTTTCGCCTACTTAAAGCCCCCGACAATACAAGACCTACGCCCCGTACACTTTTCCACGAAACATTACGGAGCCGCCGCCGTCGTCAACCCTAGTTCGGGAGGGTTCAGAAGCTCTTCCCGGCACCCTGCCGGAGAGGGTAATCATCACCGGAGGGCTCTACATCACCATGCCCGCCTCCGGACTGATGCGTGAGTAGTTTATCCTTGACTACGGGTCCATAGCAGTAGCTAGATGGTTGTCTTCTCCTATTGTGCCATCATGTTTAGATCTTGTGAGATGCCTATCATGATCAAGATCATCTTTATGTAATGCTACATGTTGTGTTTGCTGGGATCCGATGGATATTGAATACTATGTCATTTGCTTCATAATATATCATGTTGTGTGTTGTTTATGATCTTTCATGCTCTCTGTTGCTATTAGATCCTCTGGCCAAGTAGATGCTTGTGACTCCAAGAGGGGGTATTTATGCTCGATAGTGGGTTCATGTCTCTATTTAATCTGGGGTAGTGACAGCAAGCTCTAAGATTGTAGATGTACTGTTGCTACTAGGGATAAAACAGTAGTACTTTGTCTAAGGATAATTGTATTACTTACATTACACACTTTGCCGA
The DNA here is from genome assembly GCA_026929855.1 of Poa annua. Taxonomy (NCBI): domain Eukaryota; kingdom Viridiplantae; phylum Streptophyta; class Magnoliopsida; order Poales; family Poaceae; genus Poa; species Poa annua. Next base: position 40,942,414 of record CM049433.1, read on the forward strand.
ATGCAATAATCTGTTGCTTGCAACTTAATACTGAAAGGGGTGCGGACGCTAACCGGAAGGTGGATTATTAGTCATAGATGCGGTTGGAACGGTCGATGTATATTGTTGTAATGCCCAAATGAATCTCATACTAGACATCATTACATTAGTATATGCATCATTATGCAGCTCTTTATTCTGTCAATTGCCCAGCTGTAATTTGTTTACCCACATGTATGCTATTATTATTATTTATGGAGAGACACCACTAGTGAACCGTGGACCCCGGTACTTTTCTATAAACTGATAATACAACCAACTGCAAACAGCTTTCTTTCATTCTCTGCAAACATCATCTTCCACACATACGTTTAATCCTTTGTTACAGCAAGCCGGCGAGAACAACCTCACTGTTTCGTTGGGGCAAAGTACTTTGATTGTGTTGTGTGCAGGTTCCACGTTGGCGCCGAATCCTTTGGTGTTGCGCCGTGCCAAATTCGCCACCGACAACCTTCAGACGTGTTCTTCATCTCCTACTGGTTCGATCACCTTGGTTTCATAACTGAGGGAAGACTTGCTACTACGCTCATCACACCTTGCTCTTGGGGTTTCCCAACAACACCACCGTGTGCATTACTGCACTACTTCATACCTTCCTCTTGGGGTTTCCCAACAACACCACCCGGTGCATCAGTACACCAAACCTAGGGAAAATAATATCTTGAAGCATTTTTAATGAGGTCTCACCATCAGCACTTTTTGTAGGTATAGCTTCTACCCATTTAGTAACATAATCAACAGCAACAAGTATATGAGTATAACCTTCTGAACGAGGAAAAGAACCCATAAAGTCAAATCCCCAACAATCAAATGGTTCCATAACAAGAGAATAATTCATAGGCATTTCATTACGTCTAGAGATATTACCTACTCTTTGACATTCATCACAAGATAAAATAAATTTTCTTGCATCTTTAAAGAGAGTATGCCAATAAAAACCTGATTGTAGAACCTTTTGTGCAGTTCTATCTCCAACATGATGTCGTCCATAGGCACTACTATGATATTTCCTCAATATCTCTCGTTGTTCATATTCTGGAACATATCTTCGCATAATATCATCCACTCCTTCTTTATATAAGTGTGGGTCATCCCAAAAGTAAGCCTCAAGTCATAAAAGAATTTCCTTCTTTGTTGAGCTGAAAAGATTGGAGGCAAATACCTCGAAACAATAAAGTTAGCATAATCAGCATACCAAGGACTATCTCGTGAACTCACCCTTATTGCAGCCAATTGTTCATTTGGAAAATTATCATTAACAGGAATAGGATCAGAAGCAATGTTTTCCAATCTAGCCAAATTATCAGCAACAGGGTTTTCAGCACCTTTCCTATCTATGATGTGCAAATCGAATTCTTGTAAAAGTAACACCCATCTAATAAGTCTAGGCTTAGCATCTTTCTTTTCCATAAGGTATCTAATAGCAGCATGATCAGTATGAATAGTAACTTTAGAATCAACAATATAAGGTCTAAATTTATCACAAGCAAAAACAACAGCTAGAAATTCTTTTTCAGTTGTAGCGTAATTCTTTTGAGCAGAATCAAGAGTCTTACTAGCATAATGAATAACATTCAACTTCTTATCTATTCGCTATCCAAGAACAACACCAATAGCAAAATCACTAGCATCACACATAATCTCAAATGGTAAATTCCAATCAGGTGGTTGACCAATATGAGCACTTTTTAAAGCCTTCTTCAAAGTTTCAAAAGCTTCCTTACAATCATCATCAAAAACAAAAGGTACATCTTTTTGAAGAAGATTAGTAAGAGGCTTTGAAATTTTAGAGAAATCTTTAATAAACCTTCTATAGAAACCAGCATGACCAAGATTACTACGAATACCTTTAACATCTCGGGGGCAAGGCATTTTCTGAATTGCCTCAACTTTAGTTCTATCAACTTCAATGCCTCTTTCAGAAATTTTATGTCCAAGAACAACTCCTTCATTAACCATAAAGTGACATTTCTCCCAATTAAGAACAAGGTTAGTTTTTTCACATCTCTGCAAAACTTTATCAAGGTTGTGCAAACAATTATCAAAAGAAGTTCCATAGACAGAGAAATCGTAAATGAATACTTCCACAATTTCCTCACAAAAACCATGAAAAATAGCAGACATGCATCTTTAAAAAGTAGCAGGAGCATTACATAAACCCAAAGGCATACGTCTATAAGCATAAGTACCATAGGGACAAGTAAAGGTGGTTTTCTCTTGATCTTGCGCTCTAAAAGCAATTTGAGAGAACCCAGAATAACCATCAAGAAAGCAAAAATGAGTTTTCTTAGACAATCTCTCTAACATTTGATCAATAAAAGGCAAGGGATAATGATCTTTCTTAGTAACTTTATTAACTTTTCTAAAATCAATGCACATTCTATACCCAACTACTACTCTTTGAGGAATAAGTTCATCATTTTCATTTGGCATAACAGTAATTCCTCCTTTCTTAGGGACACAATGCGCAGGACTTACCCATGTACTATCAGCAATAGGATAAATAATACCAGCATCAAGAAGTTTCAATACCTCATTTCTTACCACTTCCTTCATCTTGGGTATTAACTGGCGTTGATGTTCAACAACTGGCTTTACATCAGGTTCCATATTAATAGCATGGTGACATATAGTAGGAGAAATCCCTTTTAAATCATCAAGAGTATAACCAATAGCTCCACGGTGTTTCTTCAATAATTCCAATAATCTTTCTTCTTCTTTACCTGAAAGGTTAGCACTAATAATAACAAGATATGTTTTCTTATCATCTATATGAGCATACTTAAGATTATCAGGCAAAGGTTTTAAATCAAAGACAGGATCCTCCTTAGGTGGGAGTGTACTACCCAAATCTTCCACCGGTAAATTGTGTTTAAGTATTGGTTGACGAAGAAATATTTCATCAAGCTCATTCCTTTGTTCCCTAAAGACTTCACTTTCATGATCTTTCATATATTGTTGCAAAACATTGTTAGGAGGAAGAGCAATAGAGGCAAGCCGTTCAACTTTAAAGTCCTCATTAGGTAATTCGGTTTCATAGGGAGCTTTAGCAAATTTCAAAAAATTAAATTCATATGAACCACCAGCAATCTTAGTAAAGATTTTCTCTTTCTTACAATCTATAACAGCACCACAAGTATTCAGAAAAGGTCTACCAAAAATGATAGGACAAGTCTTACTAGCAACTGAACCAAGTACGAGAAAATCAGCAGGATATTTAGTCTTACCATATAAAACTTCAACATCTCTAACAATACCAATCGGAGAGATAGTTTCTCTATTAGCAAGTTGAATAACCACATCAATTTCTTCAAGTTCACAAGGACCAATCTCACACATAATTTCTTTGTAAAGCTCTGATACGTCCAAAACGTATCTACTTTCCCGAACACTTTTGTTATTGTTTTACCTCTAATTTGTGTGTTTTGAATGCAACTAACACGGACTAACGCTGTTTTCAGCAGAATTGCCCTGGTGACTCGTTTTTGTGCAGAAATTCATCTTTTAGGAAAATACCCAGAAAATATCGGAAAGTCACTTTTTTGGCAGAAGACCCACGGAGCCAGAAGACGAGACGGAGGGGGGCAGCGAGCTGCCCACACCACGTGGTGGCGCGGTGGGCCCCTGGCCCCGCCACCGTATGGTGTGGCCGACTCGGCCACGCCCTCGCGTCCCCCTCTCGGCTAGATACCCCCTCTGACCTAAAAACGAGGACCCCCCGATCATTTTTCCCAGAAACACACCCGAGCGCCGCCGCCTCCTCGAAACTCAATTCGCGGACCAGAAGTTCCTGTTCCGGCACTCCGCCGGGACGGGGATTCGAAGGAGATCATCGCCATCATCATCACCAACGCCTCTCCATCAACCATCCATGTTTCCCCCTTCCATGTGTGAGCAACTCACCGCTGTAGGCTTGAGGGGATGGTAGGGATTGGATGAGATCATTCATGTAATAGCTGTAATATCATTAGGGCATGGTGCCTAGTATCCGTTGTTAGTACTTTACGTCATTGTTGCAACTTGTTATGCTTAATGCTTGTCACTAGGGCCCAAGTGCCATGATTTCAGATCTGAACATGTTATTGTATCATGAGCATAATTATTGTTTTGGATCATATTTACAAGTTGTATGCACATATTATTGTCCGGAACCCGAGGCCCCAAAGTGACAATAATTGGGACAACCGGAGGGGATGGTGATGCCCACAAGTGTAGGGGATCGCTGAAATCTTCGTTGGGAAGTATTACCCAAATTTATAGTTCGACTCAAGGGGAACACAAGAATACCAATAAGACTTTAGCAATTGAGTCGTCACTCTCAACCACACATGTATATCAATGAACTTGCAACAACAATAGTGATAGCAGTGATATGGTTCAAGTAAGCAAAATATAACAGCAGTAGTAATAAAAGGGTTTCCAAGTTTTCACCGGAAAAAGTGAGGGTGTAACTCAGAGATTTAAAACGTAGGCATGAGGTGACAGTGGGGTGTTGGATGAATAAGATTGATCATATAATAAGATATAAATAGCAATGGGACTTATCTCTAAGTTTGATATATGTAGGTTTGTGTTGCGTAAATAGTTGTGCGTACTAACCAAGAGAATTTGCACAACATCTATTGTCCTACCTGCCCATTTCACCGGGGCCAACTTGGAACTACAGGTAATTAAGGTCTACCCTTTCGAGTAGACCGGAGCAATGCATTAACACTTCATGAACACATAGAATCCTCAAACTAGAACATATCCGCCTTGTTTTCCCTATATGTCACTTTTAGGGTTCACAGGTTCAACATAATAGAAGGCAATACACTTTGCAGATAGATACCAAACTCAATTATATGATGGGGCAAAATAAATTCAGTAATGAAATCATGCCACTCGGGCCCTAGTAGCTAGCATTAAACATAGCATAAGTGCATCAACACAATACAAAAGTATCCTCAAGGTAAACCCCTAGATCTCGAACAACGGGTATCATTACATGATCAATCTCATCCAATCCCCATCCACCTCATATGCCTACAGCGGTCTACTCACACATGGTGATGGTGGAGGAGCTCATGGTCGATGGAGATGAAGGCGGTGAAGATGGTGGTGAAGACGGCCTCCGAATCTCTCCTCCGGGGGAGAAATCCTGGATCAATCTGTCTCCGAAAACGAAGATCGTGGTGGTGGCGGCGCTCTGTTTCGCGAAAAGACCTCCCCTTCTAGGTCAAGCAGTTTTTCGTATATATGGAGGGGTACGCCAAAGATGAGGCCGAGGGGGCGCTCGAGGCACCAGATAGGTGGGCCCACGCGGCCAAGGAATCTGGCCACGTGGGGCCCCCCCTTTTGGGCCTCGGGCACTCCCTCGTGTCCATCTTCTTCTTGATGTCCTTCTTTTTCCATAAAACTTCGCGTGGTATTTTTCCCCGATTTAATTTCCTGCAAAAATAGACAGAAACAAGACTTTGCTAAAAACAGCATCAGATTGAGCAGTTTTAATCAAGTATGGGGAGATTCCGGGACAAATAATGAAGCAAAGTGATTGGAAAAGTAGATGCATTTTAGGTGCATCAACTCCCCCAAGCTTAGCTTATTGCTTGTCCTCAAGCAATTCAGTTAACAACTGAGCGATAAGAGAAACTTTTACGAACACATTTGCTTCATATGATGTATATATTCTCACTATGTGGACAATGCTTAGGCTATTCATAACAAGATATATGCAAATGGTGTCACTTAATGGTCATGTAAACTATGAAGAGGTGCCAATCATAATGATAAATAACATGAAACATATCAATTCTCAAGATTGCAAAGCTCATAATAAAGTATGATAGAGTGGCATCTCACTTGCCCGAATTTGTACAACAAAACATAAATGCCCAGGCACCTCTGAAGTTCAAGAGAAGACTAGAAATAGAGATATCAAAGATAAAAGCATCAAAGTTATACCTCAGCTAACAATATTCTGGGACAAGCAAATTACACTAAGAATGACAATTATGCTCTCAAGAAGGTGCTCAAAGAAAGGATGGTGACTCAACCGTAAAGTAAAAGATAGACCCTTCATGAAAGGAAGCAGGGATTTAACATGTGCTAGAGCTTTTCATTGTTTTGAAAACAAAGGTAAAATTGTTTTTGAGTGGTGATTACTTTGTCAACGAATGGTAATAGAGTTCCTGTTAACTTCCATACTAAGCAAGTTGAGAGCGGTTCTGAATATTATTAAAAACAAGCATTTATAATATGCATCTTTACATTTATAATTTGACACTCCTCCCAACCTTTGCTTTCACAAACCATGGCTAACCGAATCCTCGGGTGCCCACCAACAATCACATATCATGGAGTGTCTCTTTTTATTTTCTCAAAACTTTTGATATTATAGTGGTCTAACCAGCCCTTTGCAATATTAGTGACGAGCAGATGAAGCATGCAAGTCCGAGATTACTTAATTAGTATGGAAGATAACAAGCCCAACCATTAGGAGTTGAATGCTCTTCTGAAGGTTGTTGGCGGCGGAATATGGCACGGCGCAACACCAGGGATTCCGGCACTGACGTGGAACCTGCACACAACACAAGCAAGATACTTTGCCCCAACTTAACAGTGAGGTTGTCAATCTCACTGGCTTGCTGTAAACAAAGGGTTAAGCGTATAGTGTGGAAAATGGTGTTTGTTTACAGAGAATGAAAGAACAGGATTGCAATAGGTTGTATTATCAATGTAAAGAAAAGGACCGGGGTCCACAGTTCACTAGTGGTGTCTCCCCATAAATAAATAATAGCATACATGCGGGTAAACAAATTACAGCTGGGCAATTGACAAAATAAAGAACTGCATAATGATACATATACTATAGTCATGGTGTCTAGTATGAGATTCATTTGGGCATTACAACATGATACATAGACCGTTATCCAACTGCATCTATGACAAATAATCCACCTTTCGGATAGCATGCGCACACCTTTTAGTATTAAGTTACAAGCAACAGATTATTGCATTAGGCAAAGTGTGTAATGTAAGTAGCACAATTATCCTTAGACAAAGCACTACTGTTTTATCCCTAGTAGCAATAGTACATTCACAATCTTAGAGGTTACTGTCACTCCCCCAGATTAAATGAAGACATGAACCCACTATCGAGCATAAATACATTTTTAAGAGTCTCTTGCTCTTTTCTTTTAGGATGATCATTAGGATAATCAGGATCCTGAGTACTTGCTCCTCCTCTAGTATTGACTCCACAAACCTGCTTCTTCTTCATAAGATTTTCATAAAATTGATTTTGAAGAGAAACCATTTGTTCAACTTGATTATTCAACATCTCACAGTGCTTGACAATTCTTTTAACCTCTCCTATACTAGTATTTATATTTTCACGAACAAATTTAATTTTATGAGAGTTCTCCATAATACTAAATCTAATAGCATGCTCTTCAGGATTATGACGATAAGCAAAATCATTAACATATGAAACATCAATGGGTGGTGTTACCTTCTCATTACCTTCCATGGAGTTAATGACATTGACTTGCATTGGAAAGCATGGCTGATCAATAGGAAGTTTAATACCCTTTTCAGATAACTCCTTAAGATGAGAAGTCTTAATTCCCTTCTCTTCAATATCCTTATTAGCTTCCTTCATTGTCTCTTCAGATAATTTTAAAATGCCTCCTTTCTTTTCAGGAAACATTTCATTAAACCCTTCAATATTCCAATCTTGGTGGTTTCTAGTAATATCTTCCAATAGTTTTGTGGCTTCATCAACAGTTCTTTCCCTGAAAACATTACCTGCCATACTATCAAGGTAGCTTCTAGTGGTTTTGGTTAGTCCATTATAAAATATATCAAGTACTTCATTCTTCTTAAGGCCATGAGGAGGACATTTCCTAACCATCTTAGTGAACTTCCCCCAAGCTTGGGGTAGATCCTCTTGCTCTCTCTGTGAAAAGTTACTAATTTCCATAGTTAAAACATGAATCTTTTCAGCAGGGAAATATTTAGAAAAGAACAGTTGCAAACATGCTTCTTTACTAGTAATACATCCAGGTGCTAAGCAATTATACCATTTTTTTGCATTCCCTCCTAAAGTGAATGGAAACAACTTTAGGAAATAGTAACGTTGGTGTATTTAATCTTTACCAAATAACACAGATAAATCATGCAAGTAAGTAACATGCTCATGAGGGAACTCATCTTCTCTACCATAAAACTTAACTTGCTCAGCCTCTTTAATAATTTCAGGATCAACACTAAAATTATAATCTTCATATTTTATTTCAACAGCAGAAGCATTCATTTGTTTAGCAATAGAAAGATATTCATCAAGAGTGGAATCCTTATAGCTATCAAGTTTATCAAAATTCAGATCTATAAAAGCCATACAAAATGCATCTTCTTCCTCAGAAGAAGTGTAATTATCCTCACAATGTTCATTATCTTCTATCTCAGATTCATCATTAGCATTAATAATAGGAGACTCAGGTAGTTCAGGTACTTTAGGTGTTTCAATTATCTCAGATGTTTCAGGTGTCACTTCTTTGTCCATGCTACTACATATCTCATTATTCTCAGCATTAGTAGACATTTTTACCTTTCTTTTTAACAGGAACAACAGTAGTAGAAGTAACAGTAGGTAAAAAGTTTGGCCTACTTGGAAAGTCCGTACCTCTACGAGTAGTTCAAGGCCTTATTTCCTTCGGAGTCTTTTCCTTTCCCATAGTTGGAAACAAGCAGATGCAGCAAATAAATGATAACAAGTGGTCTTACCAATAAAGCTAGATTCCCCGGCAACGGCGCCAGAAAATGTCTTGATGCCCAGAAGTGTAGGGGATCGCTGAAATCTTCGTTGGGAAGTATTACCCAAATTTATAGTTCGACTCAAGGGGAACACAAGAATACCAATAAGACTTTAGCAATTGAGACGTCACTCTCAACCACACCTGTATATCAATGAACTTGCAGCAACAATAGTCATAGCAGTGATATGGTTCAAGTAAGCAAAATATAACAGCAGTAGTAATAAAAGGGTTTCCCAGTTTTCACCGGAAAAAGTGAGGGTGTAACTCAGAGATTTAAAATGTAGGCATGAGGTGACAGCGGGGTGTTGGATGAATAAGATTGATCATATAATAAGATATAAATAGCAATGGGACTTATCTCTAACTTTGATATATGTAGGTATGTGTTCCGTAAATAGTTGTGCGTACTAACCAAGAGAATTTCCACAACATCTATTGTCCTACCTGCCCATTTCACCGGGGCCAACTTGGAACTACAGGTAATTAAGGTATACCCTTTCGAGTAGACCGGAGCAATGCATTAACACTTCATGAACACATAGAATCCTCAAACTAGAACATATCCCCCTTGTTTTCCCTATATGTCACTTTTAGGGTTCGCATGTTCAACATAATAGCAGGCAATACACTTTGCAGATAGATACCAAACTCAATTATATGATGGGGCAAAATAAGTTCAGTACTGAAATCATGCCACTCGGGCCCTAGTAGCAAGCATTAAACATAGCATAAGTGCATCAACACAATACAAAAGTATCCTCAAGGTAAACCCCTAAGATCTCGAACAACGGGTATCATTACATGATCAATCTCATCAAATCCCCATCCACCTCATATGCCTACAGCGGTCTACTCACACATGGTGATGGTGGAGGAGCTCATGGTCGATGGAGATGAAGGCGGTGAAGATGGCGGTGAAGACGACCTCCGAATCCCTCCTCCGGGGGAGAAATCCTGGATCAATCTGTTTCTGAAAACGAAGATTGTGGTGGTGGCGGCGCTTTGTTTCGCGAAAAGGCCTCCCCTTCTAGGTCAAGCAGTTTTTCGTATATATGGAGGGGTATGCCAAAGATGAGGCCGAGGGGGCGCTCGATGCACTAGATAGGTGGGCTCACGCGGCCAAGGAATCTGGCCGCGTGGGGCCCCCCCTTTTGGGCCTCGGGCACTCCCTCGTGTCCATCTTCTTCTCGATGTACTTCTTTTTCCATAAAACTTCTCGTGGTATTTTTCCCCAATTTAATTTCATGCAAAAATAGACAGAAACAAGACTTTGCTAATAACAGCATCAGATTCAGTAGTTTTAATCAAGTATGGGGAGATTCCGGGACAAATAATGAAGCAAAGTGATTAGAAAAGTAGATGCATTTTAGGTGCATCAGATGGCTATGATGTGAGGATCACATGTGTTCACGGAATGTTTATGCTTTGCTCCGGTTCTTTATTAAAAGGAGTACCTTAATTATCAGTAGTTTCCCTTGAGCCCCCGCTGCAAACGGGCTGGTAGGACAAAAGATGATGTGCAAGTTTCTCATTGCGAGCACGCACAACTAAATAGGAACACATGCCTATGGTTACTTAGTACTTGGATGCTTTATCTTATTTATCTACAAATGCCCATGATTTGATATTATATGAATTATCTTATCCATGCAACGCCCGTTCATCCGTTCCTATGCCTACAGTATTTTATTCCTGTTGTCTACTATAATCATTACTGCTGTCTTTATTTCACTGCTGCTATTATTTCACTACTGTCACTGCTACAAAACTGTTGCTACTGATAATCCGTCTCGAGCAAGTCTATTCACAGGTAGAGCCGAACTAACAATTCATCTGTTAGGGCTTATAAATATTCTTTGGCTCCCCTTGTGTCGAATCAATAAATTTGGGTTTTACTTCCCTCGAAGACTGTTGCGATCACCTATACTTGTGGGTTATCAAGACTATTTTCTGGCGCCGTTGCCGGGGAGCATAGCTTTATTTATAAGTTCACCTGAGTGTGATATTGTTCGCTGGAATTTATTCATCATGGGAAGAGCTGGTGATGAAAGGGTTCGTGTCATACCATCCAATACAAGAAAATGTACAACTCTGAGTACCGCTGCTGCTCTTGATTCACCGTCTGTTTTGAGTAAGCTTATTACACCACCACAGTCTTCACGCACTGTTACTCTTGCTGAATCTGAAATTACTTATGATGATGCTTCTACCGTTCTTGATGAAACTGGTTCATTAGGTCCCTTTTTAGATGCTACGATTGCTAGATCTAAACAACTTAAAAATGCTGAAATTCCTAATGAAGATCCTAATACTCCTGTTAGTTCACCTGAGTTCACAAGTAATGTTGATGATGATCTTGATGAAATATATGTAGAAATTAATGATGATTTTATTGAAGAATGTCAAACTACTACTAGTGCAAGTAATATGAAAATCTTCTTGCAAAACATGTTGTTAGATATAAATCATCTCCTGATGCTAAATTTGCTACATCTCCCATAAACATTAAAGATAAAGATTATAATTTCTCTCTTGATTTAGCACACATTGCTATTGTTGAGAAAGAACCTTTCCGTTGAACTGAAAATGAAAGTGCTGTAGAAGACATGAATGAGCTCTCTACTTTGATTAGTATATTTTTCGATGACATAAAGGAACACACTTACTTTGTTACTAAAATATTTCCTTTCTCATTAAAAGGTGAAGCTAAAACATGGTATAATAATTTGTCTCCTAGTTCTATTACTAATCCTATTGGTTTGCTTAATACTTTCTTTCAGAAATATTTTCCTGCTAGTGCTCAACATGATGCCTTGATAAGAATTTATAATTTTAATCAAGATGAAGGAGAGAAATTGCCTGATGCCTGGACACAGTTTTGCTCTCTACTTGGAGCTCGGCCTAGTCATGATTTAGAGAAAAATGATCTTCTTGATATATTTTACAGTGGACTAACCGTTGAATCTAGGACATACCTGGATAGTTGTGCTAGTTGTGTTTTCAGGAAAAGAACTCCAGAAAAAGCTGAGTAATTACTGGCTAAAATAAGCCAGAACTATGATGATTGGAATAATTACACTCTCTCCAAAGGTTTGATGATAGAGATATTCCTTACTCTAAACCTACTGCTCAATGCTTAGATGAATTTGATACTTTTACTGCTAAGCAAAGTAACTTTAATATGAGGATAGAGAATCATTTAATGGAAAATTCTCGTGCTATTAGTTAATTACACGATATTGTTGATAGAACATCTAATGATGTTAAAATACTTATTAAACATTTTCATATGGTTCAAACTCAAATTGATCAACTCACTAGAGTGCAAAAAGATTTGTTAGTAAATGCTTCTAAGGATAAAGAAAAACATGTTTGTGAAGTAACAACTAGAGCAGGAATTTCTACTCAGGATTCTTTATATCCTGAGGGACATTCTAAAAGAATTGAACAAGATTCTCAACGAGTTCAAGAAACTAGTGCTCCTTCTAAGAAAAAGAAAAAGAAACATAAAACTGTTGTAGAATCCTCTGAAGCTGTTATGCTAATCTCTACCTAATACTAAACGAAGGAAGGCTTCCTTCTTCGCTGGTCTTTTTCTTTGGACGATTTTGCCCTCGCGTAAAATCAGGTATTACCCACCGCTGACACCGGCAAGTGGAAAAAACCATTCGATTTTATCCCGTTTGCTACCCGATGGTCGAAGCTCCAAGCGCCGCCGCCACCGCCTGCCTCGTGCCTCCCCGTTACACAGGCGCTCGGCCGTGTGTGGGCGGCGGCGACGATGAGCGGTGGCCGCTAGGACGAGGAGGTGGTGGAGGTGGGCCAGAGCAGACCTCGCCGGAATCGGAGAAATGGCGGCGCCGGCAGTGCGGACTCCGGCGACTCAATTAGATGGCCTGGGGGCACTAATCCAGGGGGAGGGCGAGGGGAAACACGGAGGAGGACGCGGGATACTAATAGGGGCGGGCAGGGGCGTGAATCGTTGGCTTCATTGCGCGAATTGAAGAGGAGCAATTTCGGGTGAAAGGGCCGGCGTGGTCTTCGGCGGGCAAATACGGCAGCCTGGAGGCGTTTTGGAGAGGGCTTTTGGGGGAAATGAAGGAGGAGGTCGAGAGCTTTTAGTAGGAGGAGACGGCGTTTTAATTGGGGTTGTAAATCGTCCGGAATCAAGTCGGGAAGAAATGGCACGGGAGCTGTTACGGGCGTGATTTTGCGTTTCTGGAGATCGAAGACGATGATGACGTCATCGATGACATCAGCAACTTTTCTTTTTCTTATTTTCCTGGTTTTTCTTATTTCTTTCATATCTTTTGATTTGAGACTCCAAATTAAGTCAAATAAATTTCTAAAAATTTCTAAAATTCATACCTTCATTTAAAAAAAATTGTACGTATGTTTTGAACACTTTTCAAAAATAATAATTTCGAAATATTGATTAAATGCAAATTTGACACATTAGGTTAAATTTGAAAATATGCCTTTAATAAATTTATTTGTGGTCAAATAAAATTTATGAAAATGTCACAAATTCATATGTTTGAATATAAGTTATTTGAAATCCCTTTTTTATAATCGACATATTTTTCTCTCCCGTTGCATCGCACGGGCGTGTTTCCTAGTGAACATAACAATGATAATGATAAGAATGATAATTCTGGTAAAGAAGAAATAGAAGAGGAACCTGAAAACCATGCTAAAAATAAAAAGTACACTAAGGAAGATTTTATTGCTAAGAAACATGGTAGTGAAAGAGAACCTTGGGTCCAAAAGCAAATGCCATTTCCTGCAAAAAACTTAAAAAAAAAAGAAGAAGAACATTATAATAAATTTTGGGATTGGATGAAACCCTTGTTCTTACAAATTCCTTTGACTGATGCTATTAAATTGCCTCCTTATTCAAAATATATGAACGATATTGTTTCTAACAAAAGGAAAATTCCCAATGAGGAAATATCGACTATGCTTGCTAATTACTCTTTCAATGGTATGGTTCCAAAGAAGTTGGGAGATCCAGGTATACCAACCATTCCTTGCTCTATCAAAACTAATTATGTTAGAACTGCTATATGTGACTTGGGAGCAGGAGTTAGTGTTATGCCTTTCTCTCTTTACAAAAGACTTTATTTGGATAAATTGATACCTACTGATATATCTTTGCAAATGGCTGATAAATCTACTACTATTCCTGTTGGCATTTGTGAGGATGTGCCTGTTCAAGTAGCTAATAATTGTTTAATTATGACTGACTTTGTTGTGCTCGAAATGCCTGAAGATGATAATATGTCTATTATTCTTGGAAGACCTTTTCTAAATACTGCAGGGGCTGTTATTGATTGCAACAAAGGAAAAGTAACTTTCAATGTGAATGACAAAGAGCATACTGTTTATTTCCCAAAGAGGATGGACAAAGTTTATGGAGTTCATACAATTACTAATTTGAGGTCTATCAAAGTGGGAAGTATTGATTGCCCTATATATGATTATAAAAAAGGATATAAAAGTCTTATTATTGGTTCCATATCAATACAATATAAGGTAACATGAGTGTCTCATAATGTTTAAATCCTTTATGTCATATAAAATTTATTTGGTGGCAAGACTTGATCAACCTTGCTAACAAATGTGTTTTAAATGCTTGGTGCTAAACATCATTCTTTCTCTCATCCTTGCTTTACCTACTGTAATACTATTTAGTTTGCATAGTTTTAGCTGAATATGATTTTAGAAAACAATTTTCCATGCACTGAATTTAATATCTCAAATATCGGAAAATGTCCAGAATTAAAAATTCTCATAAATAAAAAAAATTATGCCATTATTTGTATTTTTGAAAGAGCATTCTGGGAGTACCTGGGGCTGACCAAGGGGACCCATCATGCCACCACACCACATGGTGGCGCGGCTGGGGCCTGGCTGCGCCATGGCATGGTGTGGGCCCCCCCTGGCCCCTCACTTATTCTCCTTCCTCCCCATCCTTTTCTCTCTCCCGACCAAACACTTTGCCCTTGCTCAAACCCGAGTTCTTGCTGTTCTTCCTCTCGAATTTTGATCTCCATCCTCAGCCCATCTTTGCTGCTGAGATTTGGGGCATTTACTCTCTGGTATGCGACTCCTCCGAATGTCCAAATAGAATTTTGTTTGGTGGATTATATTTTGAGTGTTTTGCTGCTGAAGGTGTCATGTTAAGTGAGTTTAAATGCTTGTTCTATGTTAGAATAACTAGTTTTTATGCAGGATTAAGCCTCTAGCAAGTCACTATAGTTGTTTCCTTCATTTAGATGTCTCAAACTTAATTTTTATGACAATTGTTAAAAATTTCAGAAAAGGAAGTTGCATAACCACACCTTTGGAGAGATCTTTGAGAGTGATGCACCAAGTGTGTCAAAGCCCTCAAGATCAACTACTCGCATTAGGCAATCTTACAATGAGAATATCTTGGCACCAAGCATTGGAGATGAGAGGGATGATGGGTTTCCAAACTCATCTTCATTCCCATGCACTGACTTTATGCGTGATGTAGGGATTCTTGATGATTTCTTGCTTCTAGTGTAGAGGGTAGGCCTGACTACATACATGTTGGATGAGAGTCCCCAATATGTCAGGCTTACCAAAGTTTTTGTTGAGAGCTTTACTTTTAACAATAAAAAGTTCAAGCCAACTGTTTTATTTAAAATTTATGATATGGCTGTCACTATGTCTTTGCGTGAGTTTTGTTCTGTGATAGGTACTGAATGCTCAGGGACAACAAAGGGGATCCAAGGGGACCCGACTGAGTTGATGCAGCTTTACCGAGAGGTGACGAACGATGATAGTCCCTGATACGTCCAAAACGTATCTATAATTTTTGATTGTTTCATGTTAATATTATGCCTTTGGCACTTGTTTTTATATTAAGTTTATGATTTATTTGGACTAACCTACTAATAGTTGCAAAAGTGCACAATGTTCTTGTTTTACACTTTGATGTGTAGGAATTATCAAGGATACAAAAGGAAACCTTGTTGGAGTCGAATTGGGACTTTCCAGAAATTTGTCTGAAAACTATTTTCGAAGATTGTCACGTTTGGGCCTGAAGACGACGTCAAATGAAGGTGACATAGAAGAGGAAATTGTAGGCAATTTTATTTTAATAAATCTGGACTAACAATTCGGCCCAATCCGAGTCCGGATGCTCCAGATATGCCCGTTTTCGTGGATTCCAAGAGGGGTTGACGGAAATCTGAGATTCTATATAAAGAACGAAACCCTAGGTCGTGAGAGACTCCTCCACCCACGAATTTCAGGCCACGAAAGCCACATTTTTGCCTCCCCCATGGATCCCATCTCCATGGGGGAGGTCTCCCAAGAAGCCATGAAGGAAGGGGGCTAAGGGGCGGTGTTCCCCCTTGTTGCCGGCGGCGGGGGAGGAGCTCCCCACGCCACCGCCGGCGCCGCCCTGCGCCTCTCGCTGCCCTCTTCACCGACTTCACCGCCATCTCCATCACCAACTCCTCCTTGTATTCAGTGGTTCATCCTCCCACAAACCTTTGTACCGTTCTATGTAAACATGGTGTTTGATGCTATAATATTTATCCTATAATCTATGACATGTTTGCATAGTTATTTGTCTTTTGATTGCTTTGTTGAATGCATGAGGTTCATTAGAGTTGTATGTTGATATGGTACTGTCCTTTGGTGTCCATTATATTTGTGCGCGCATGAATCAACACCCTAGGGTTAGTAGTATGTGCAAAGGAAGGGGGTAGTTCTACCTGAGTGACAGAAACCTAAGGACTCGAACCGGTTAGTTGCACGTATGGGAGTAAGAGGACCATTGAATTTAAGGCTATGGTTGGGGAAACCTTAATGCATTGTTAGTATTTACGGATATTTGCTAACAATCCAATCATATAGTACTTGTAATCCCAAGTAGTGGAGAGCATGTATATTTAGCCTCTCCCACATAGAAAACTGCATCGAAGACAATGAAACCGATATCTTCACTAATTAGTCTTGGACAAAGCCACCACAATTACCACCACTTTTCCACACTCATGGTACTGTTAGTTTATGGTTACTTAGTATATTTTATCGCTGCAACACTAACATTTACTTTCTTGTATTTATTATCTTGCAAAGCTATCTCTCATACCCGTATTATTGCTCTAGTTTTATTTCCTAGATAATGCAAACGTTTGGTGTGCGTAGAGTTGTATCAGTGGTTGACAGAACTTGAGAGAACATTCATCCTACCTTTAGCTCCTCGTTGGGTTCGACACTCTTACTTATCGAAAAAACTACACACGATCCCCTATACTTGTGGGATATCACTCGCCGAGCACAACGTGGCAAGATAAGGAACATTCAGCTCCCAGCTATTAAATATTTTGCTTACTATATTGCTACTAGTGTGCTTGGTAGGGAGAACACTAGCAACATTTCGAACTATCATCTTGCTTTTCTTGCTGCTGCACTTACTGGTCAGACTACATATAATCTTGGCTCTCTCATTGCTCGTCGCTTAGCTGCTAAGGGACCTATTTACGGAGGGATTATTGCCTCACGCATTGTTGCACATCTTAACCTTCGTGTTGATCCTAGTGATGAGTTACTAACCCCTTGCAGACTTGACGTTGCTGCGATGAAAGGTCACCAATTTGTTACTGCTAACTCTAGTGCAGGAAGGCTTGTCTATAGAGTTTTATTTACTGACGGGGACGAGAGGGAAGTCCCTTTGCCGCGGCCTGGTTTGTTCAGTATTGACAGGAGCCCGTGGTCGCTTTCGAAGGTGGAGTTGGACGAGCAGCTGAGCATGTTGGGGTTCTACGGGCAGCATGCCGAGGACAGATCGCCCGAGGAGGACTACACTGCGCACTACACCGGTGCGCCCTCGAGTTCGTATCAGGGAGAAAGTTCTTCATCATACTTCGGAGACGCCTCATCATGGGCACCATGGGAATGATCTCCACTTAGGCCAAAAGCCTAAGCTTGGGGGGAGGTATACCGATAGCTCACTCATCTATATATCATTATCATTCGGTACTTTGTATATCCATGTTTCGTTTTCTTTTGATTGTTTCATGTTTTGCTTTACTTTCCAAAACTCAAAAAGACCAAAAATATTTCTGTTATTTCTCTTTCTTGTTTATTTAAGTCTCTAGTATTAGTTTGCTTAGTTATTTAATTCGGTTCAATATCCAAAAACGCAAAAATATTTTGCTTTGTTGTTTGTTTTTTTGCGTAGGGACAGATTTCTGCTGTCCACCGTTTAATTCATAACAAATCACAGAAAAATCGTAATGACCTGATATTTTTTTTGTGCGTAATGCTCAGATATGTATGCAACTTTCATTAGTTTTAAGTTTTCTGATCTGAGCAAGCTAAGTGCCTCGAAAAAATTCGTCTTTACTGACTGTTCTGTTTTTGATTTCTAAATTCGAAAATCCAAAAATATTTGTTGTTTCTTTTCTGTTTTGTATAGTTTGTTTCAGGGTTCATCACCTTCCGTGACTCCGTGGAGCTTGGTTATTATTTAATATCTTTCAAGCACACAAGTGAAAAGGCAATAATGATGATCTATGACAATTCAGGTTGGGTAAGAGGCTGGTAATGAACTCTATTTGTTTTCATTTTTGTACATATACTCATTCATGTGAGCATGCTTAGATGGTTCGCATAAGGTATATGTCGATCAGTGGATGCTTAGTAGTTCATGTTCTCTTATGATCAGTTCCAATTTATTAATGGTAGATAACATGTTTTATGAATATTTGCTTGCATTGTTCGGTTCATAAAAGACTATGACATTGTGGTATCCTCCTTTGAATAATTCATTTGAATCGACTTGGCACATGCTCACACATGTATATGACTGAAAACAAAGAGTCAATTAAGCCTTGGTGATTTATTTTGCCTCAGGGTTCTAGTATCACTTTTATGCCTCCGTTAATTTTATTTTGTCGCAAGCATGATTATGACGGTTATTGCTCTCTTGAATTGTCGCTTCCCCGTCTATTGCTAGCCTCCACTTGTACTAAGTTGTTAATACTTGTGCTTCCAAATCCCTGAAACCGAGTGATTCCAAAGAGTCCACCATAAATACCTATGTATGGCATTTCAAACCATTCAAGTAAATTTGCATGTGCTATCTTTAAAACCTTCAAACACTTCTCAATTTGTGACACTGTTTTAGCTCATGAGGAAGTAGTAGTTGGGCTTGTTATGTTCCATGCTAATTAAGTAACCATCGACTTGCATGCTTCATCTGCTTGTCATTAATATTGCAAAGAGCCGGTTAGACCACTATAATATCAAAAGATTTGAGAAAGTAAAAAATAGACACTCCTCCATGGTATGTGATTGTTGGTGGGCACCCGAGGATTCGGGTAGCCATGGTTTGTGAAAATCAAAGGTTGGGAGGAGTGTCAAGTTATATATATAAAGATGCATATTATAAATGCCTGTTTTTAATAATAATCGGAACCGCTCTCAACTTGCTTAGTATGGAAGATAACAGGAACTCTATTGCCATTCGTTGACAAATCAATCACCTCTCAAAAACAATTTTGCCTCTGTTTTTAAAACATTGAAAAGCTCTAGCACATGTTAAATCCCTGCTTCCCTCCATGAAGGGCCTATCTTTTACTTTATTGTTGAGTCACCATCCTTTCTTTGAGCACCCTCTTGAGAGCATAGTTGTCATTCTTAGTGTAATGTTCTTGTCCCAGAATATTGTTAACTGCGGTAAAACTTTGATGCTTTTATCTTTGATATCTTTATTTCTAGTCTTCTCTTGAACTCCAGAGGTGCCTGGGCATTTATGTTTTGCTGTACACATTCGGGCAAGCGAGATACCACTTTATCATACTTTATTATGAGTTTTGCAATCCTGTGAATTGATATGTTTCATGTTATTTATTATTGGTATGATTGGTATCTCTTCATAGTTTACATAACCATTAGGTGACACTGTTTACATACATCTTATTATGAATAGCCTAAGCATTTGTGCACATAATGAGAATATATACATCATATGAAGCAAATGTGTTCGTGAAAGTTTCTTTTATCGCACTCAGTTGTTAACTTTTGCGGGAGTTGATACGTCCAAAACGTATCTACTTTCCTGAACACTTTTGCTATTGTTTTACCTCTAATTTGTGTGTTTTGAATGCAACTAACACGGACTAACGCTGTTTTCAGCAGAATTGCCCTGGTGTCTCGTTTTTGTGCAGAAATTCAACTTTTAGGAAAATACCCAGAAAATATCGGAAATCACTATTTTGGCGGAAGACCCACGGAGCCAGAAGACGAGACGGAGGGGGGCAGCGAGCCGCCCACACCACGTGGTGGCGCTGTGGGCCCCTGGCCGCGCCACCGTATGGTGTGGCCGACTCGGCCACGCCCTCGCGTCCCCCTCTTGGCTATATACCCCCTCTGACCTAAAAACGAGGACCCCCCGATCACTTTTCCCAGAAACACACCCGAGCGCCGCCGCCTCCTCGAAACTCAATTCGGGGACCAGAAGTTCCTGTTCCGGCACTCCGCCGGGACGGGGATTCGAAGGAGATCATCGCCAACATCATTACCAACGCCTCTCCATCAACCATCCAGGTTTCCCCCTTCCATGTGTGAGTAATTCACCGTTGTAGGCTTGAGGGGATGGTAGGGATTGGATGAGATCATTCATGTAATATCTGTAATATCATTAGGGCATGGTGCCTAGTATCCGTTGTTAGTACTTTACGTCATTGTTGCAACTTGTTATGCTTAATGCTTGTCACTAGGGCCCGAGTGCCATGATTTCAGATCTGAACATGTTATTGTATCATGAGGATAATTATTGTTTTGGATCATATCTACAAGTTGTATGCACATATTATTGTCCGGAACCCGAGGCCCCAACGTGACAATAATTGGGACAACCGGAGGGGATGGCTGTGATGTGAGGATCACATGTGTTCACGGAATGTTAATGCTTTGCTCCGGTACTTTATTAAAAGGAGTACCTTAATTACCAGTAGTTTCCCTTGAGGCCCCGCAGCAAACGGACTGGTAGGACAAAAGATGATGTGCAAGTTTCTCATTGCGAGCACGCACAACTAAATAGGAACACATGTCTATGGTTACTTAGTACTGGGATGCTTTATCTTATTTATCTGCAAATGCCCATGATTTGATATTATATGAATTATCTTATCCATGCAACGCCCATTCATCCGTCCCTATGCCTACAGTATTTTATTCCTGCTGTCTACTATAATCATTACTGCTGTCTTTATTTCACTGCTGCTATTATTTCACTACTGTCACTACTAGAAAACTGTTGCTACTGATAATCTGTCTCGAACAAGTCTATTCACAGGTGCAGCTGAACTGACAATTCATCTGTTAAGGCTTATAAATATTCTTTGGCTCCCCTTGTGTCGAATCAATAAATTTGGGTTTTACTTCCCTCGAAGACTGTTGCGATCTCCTATACTTGTGGGTTATCAAGCTCATAAGGAATAGCACTTGAACTTGCACCAATATCACATAAACCATAAAAGCAATGATCACCAATTCTAACAGAAAGCACATGCACACTAATTTTTCTAGAACTTTTAGGATGAGAAACAATATTAGAAGCATCCTCACAAAATATAATATGCCCATCTTCCACATTTCCAGTAACAAAATCTTTTACTATTGCTACAGAAGATTCAACATTAATTTGTTCATCAGGTTCTATAGCTTTCTTTGTACTTTTGTTAACAACGCTAGCCATAATAGAATGTTCCTTCATATTAACAGGAAAAGGAATTTTTTCAATATAAGAAACAGGGATAATGTGATCAACAGTATTAACTTCAATACTTTTAGGTATAGGAGACATAGACTTATCCTTATAAGGCTCATGATATTTCTTAAAACCATCCTTAGGCAAACCAAAATAAGAAGCAAAGGCTTTATAATAATTTGCAACAACTTGAGAGTCAAGACCATAAGCATTACTAATATTTCGAAAAGCATCAGTATTCATGAAAGTTTTAATGCATTCGAAGTCATATTTTATACCTGACTCCCTACCTTTGTCGTTCTCCCATCCTTCAGTGTTCTCCTCAATCCGGTCAAGAAGATCCCATTTAAACTCTTCTTTATTACGTGTGAATGATCCAGAACAAGCAGTATCCAATAATGTTTTATCTTCAAAGGAGAGTCTTGCATAGAAGTTATCAACAATAATATTACCAGGAAGCTCATGAATGGGGCATTTGAGCATTAATGACTTCAATCTCCCCCACGCTTGGGCAATACTTTCTCCATCATGAGGCCAGAAATTATGTATAGAATTCCGATCTTGGTGAATCTCACTTGGAGGATAAAATTTAGAATAAAAGAGTGGTACAATTTCCTCCCATCCAAGAGAACACCCATTCTTCAACAATTTATACCAATGCGCAGCTCTTCCACCAAGTGATATAGAGAATAATTTTTTCTTAACTTTGTCCATTGAAATACATGCACACTTGAACAACTCGCAAAATTCATGTAAAAATAGCAAATGATCACCAGGATGGACAGTTCAATCCCCTTCATAGCGGTTATCCATAACACGATCAATAATTTTCATAGGTAATTTAAATGGCACTACTTCTTCAGGTGGCGCCTCCTCTACTACCTTAGCAGTTGCAGTAGTTTTCCCAAATAGGAATTCAATCGATGATCTCTCCATAATTAAATAAATTAGAAGATAGAAATAAAAACAACACTTACAGCAAAAGTATTCCTTACCGATTCCACTTACCAATAGCGCTTCACTCCCCGACAACGGCGCCGGAAAATAGTCTTGATGACCCACAAGTATAGGGGGTGTATCGTAGTACTTTCGATAAATAAGAGTGTCGAACCCAACGAGGAGCAGAAGGTGCTGACAAGCAATTTTGATTAGGAATTCACTTTAAATACAAGCAGACAAGTTTTTAGGAGTTTTTGATATAGCAGATAAATAAATTACGAGTAAATAAAGTGCAGTAATAATTATTGCAGCGAGTGGCCTGATACGTCCAAAACGTATCTAATTTCCCGAACACTTTTGCTATTGTTTTGCCTCTAACTTGTGTGTTTTGAATGCAACTAACACGGACTAACGCTGTTTTTAGCAGAATTGCCATGGTGTCTTATTTTTTATCAGAAATTCAACTTTTAGGAAAAATACCAGAAAAATGGCCAAAGTCCCTATTTTCCCCGAAGACCCCAGGATCCAGAAGATGAGACAGAGGGGGGCTGCGAGCCAACCACACCAAGTGGTGGCGCGGCAGGCCCCTGGCCGCGCCACCATGTGGTGTGACCGACTCGGCCACCCCCTCGCGTCCCCCTCTCGGACATAAGCCCCCTCTGATCTAAAACCGAGGACACCCCGAGCACTTTTTCCAGAAACACATCCGAGCGCCGCCGCCACCTTGAAACTCAATTCGGGGATCAGAAGTTCCTGTTCCGGCACTCCGCCGGGATGGGGAATCGAAGGGGATCTTCGCCATCGTCATCACTAACGCCTCTCCATCAACCATCATCGTTTCCCCCATCCATGCGTGAGTAATTCCCCGTTGTAGGCTTGAGGGGATGGTACGGATTGGATGAGACCGTTCATGTAATAGCTGTAATTAGGGCATGGTGCCTAGTATACGTTATCGGTGTTTTATGTCATTGTTGCAACTTGTTATGTTTAATGCTTGACACTAGGATCCGAGTGGCATGATTTCATATCTGAACATGTTATTCTATCATGAAGATAATTATTGTTTTAGATCATATCTATGAGTTGTATACACATATTATTGTCCGGAACCCGACGCCCCAAAGTGACAGCTATTGGGACAACCGGAGGGGATGGCTGTGATGTGAGGATCACATGTGTTCACGGAATGTTAATGCTTTGCTCCGGTACTTCATTAAAAGGAGTACCTTAATTACCAGTAGTTTCCCTTGAGGCCCCGTTGCAACGGGCTGGTAGGACAAAAGATGATGTGCAAGTTTCTCATTGCGAGCACGCACAACTAAATTGGAACCCATGCCTATGATTAATTAGTACTTGGATGCTTATTATTATTTATCTGCAAATGCCCATGACTTGGTTATTATATGAAATATCTCATCCATGCAACGCCCGTTCATCCGTCCCTATGCCTACAGTATTCTAATCCTGTTGTCTACTATAATCACTACTTCTGTTTTTATTCTACTACTGCTGTTATTCCACCACTGTCACTGCTATAAAACTGTTGCTACTGATAATCTGTCTCGAGCAAGTCTATTCACAGGTGCAGCTGGACTGACAATTCATCTGTTAAGGCTTATAAATATTCTTTGGCTCCCCTTGTGTCGAATCAATAAATTTGGGTTTTACTTCCCTCGAAGACTGTTGCGATCCGCTATACTTGTGGGTCATCCAGACTATTTTCTGGCACCGTTGCCAGGGAGCATAGCTTTATTTATAAGTTCACCTGAGTGTGATATTGCTCTCTGGAACTCATTCATCATGGGAAGACCTGGTGATAAGAAATTTCCCATCATACCATCCACTACAAGAAAAGGTACAATTCTGAGTACCGCTGCTGCTCTTGATTCACTGTCTGTTTTGAGTAAGCTTGTTACACCACCTCAGGCTTCTTGCACTGTTTCTCCTGCTGAATCTGAAATTACTTGTGATGATGCTTCTGCTGTTCTTGATGAAACTGGTTCATTAGGTCCCTTTTTAGATGCTACAATTGCTAGGTCTAAACAACTTGAAAATGCTGAAATTCCTAATGAAGATGCTGAAACTCCTGTTAATTCACCTGTGTTTACCAATAATGCTGATGATGTTCTTGATGAATTATATGTTGAACTTAATGATGATTTTATTGAAGAATGTCAAGCTACTACTGGTGCAAGTAATATGAAAAGTCTTCTTGAAAAACATGCTGTTAGATATAAATTATCTCCTGATGCTAAATTTGCTACATCTCCCATAAACATTAAAGATAAAGATTATGATTTCTCTCTTGATTTAGCACACATAGCTATTGTTGAGAGAGAACCTTTCTGTGGAACCGAAAATGAAAGTACTGTAGAACACATGAATGAACTCTCTACTTTGAGTGGTATATTTTCTGAGGACATAAAGATGCGCACTTACTTTGTCACTAGAATATTTCCTTTCTCATTAAAAGGAGAAGCTAAAACTTTGTATAATAATTTGTCTCCTGGTTCCATTACTAGTCCTATTGGTTTGCTTGATACTTTCTTTCGGAAATATTTTCCTGATAGTGCTCAACGTGATGCTTTGCTAAGAATTTAAAACATTAATCAAGAGGAAGAAGAGAAATTGCCTGATACTTGGACACGGTTTTGCTCTCTAATTAGAGGCCAGCCGAATCATGATTTAGAGAAAAATGATCTTCTTGATATATTTTACAGTGGACTAACCATTGAATCTAGGACATATTTGGATAGTTGTGCTAGTTGTGTTTTCAGGAAATGAACTACAGAAGAAGCCGAGGAACTATTGGCTAAGATCAGCCTGAATTATGATGATTGGAATATTGCTGAACCTACTCCAGCACCTACACCAACACCAAGGAAGAGAGGTATAATTGAATTAGATGAAGAAGTGATGAAGGAACCCAAGAAATCTCTTAAAGAGAGAGGTATTAAATCTGAAGATGTGAAGAATTTACCTCCTATTGAAGAATTATGTAAGCCAATTCCTCCTACGCCATTAATTGAGGTACGCTCTCTCCAAAGGTTTGATGATAGAGATATTCCTTACTCAAAACCTCCTGCTCAATGCTTAGATGAATTTGATACTTTTATTGCTAAGCAAAGTAATTTTAATATGAGAATAGAGAATCATTTAATGGAAAATTCTCGTGCTATTAGTAACTTGCATGATATTGTTGATAGAACCTCCAATGATGTTAAAATACTTATTAAACATTTTCATATGGTTCAAACTCAAATTGATCAACTTACTAAAGTGCAAAAAGATTTGTTAATGAATGCCTCTATTGATAAAGAAAAACATGTTTGTGAAGTAACAACTAGAGGAGGTATTTCTACTCAGGATCCTTTAGATCCTGAAAGACTGATATGTCTCGAACGTATCTATAATTTCTTATGTTCCATGCTTATATTATACCAATTGCTACATGTTTTATATACACTTTGTGTTGTTTTATGCATTTTCCGGGACTAACCTATTAACAAGATGCCACAGTGCCAGTTCCCTGTTTTCTGCTGTTTTTGGTTTCAGAAAACCACTTAAGGAAATATTCTCGGAATTGGATGATTTTTATGCCAAAGTCCCTATTTTTTCCGACACGTTCCACAAGTCCAAAGAGGAAACGAAGGAGGGCACCGAGGTGCTGTCATGAGGTGTGGGCGCGGCTCCCCCCTGCCGCGCCAACACCACGTGACGTGGCGTCGGGCCTCCACCGCCTTCGCCCTTTCGCCTACAAATACCCCCCGACAATACAAGACCTAATACCCAAACACTTTTCCACGAAACATTACGGAGCCGCCGCCGTCGTCAACCCTAGTTCGGGAGGGTTCAGAAGCTCTTCCCGGCACCCTGCCGGAGAGGGGAATCATCACCGGAGGGCTCTACATCACCATGCCCGCCTCCGGACTGATGCGTGAGTAGTTCATCCTTGGACTACGGGTCCATAGCAGTAGCTAGATGGTTGTCTTCTCCTATTGTGCCATCATGTCTAGATCTTGTGAGCTGCCTATCATGATCAAGATCATCTTTATGTAATGCTACATGTTGTGTTTGCTGGGATCCGATGGATATTGAATACTATGTCATTTGCTTCATAATATATCATGTTGTGTGTTGTTTATGATCTTGCATGCTCTCTGTTGCTAGTAGATGCTCTGGCCAAGTAGATGCTTGTGACTCCAAGAGGGGGTATTTATGCTCGATAGTGGGTTCATGTCTCTATTTAATCTGGGGTAGTGACAGCAAGCTCTAAGATTGTAGATGTACTGTTGCTACTAGGGATAAAACAGTAGTACTTTGTCTAAGGATAATGTTATTACTTACATTACACACTTTGTCTAATGCAATAATCTGTTGCTTGCAACTTAATACTGAAAGCGGTGCGGACGCTAACCGAAAGGTGGATTATTAGTCATAGATGCGGTTGGAACGGTCTATGTATATTGTTGTAATGCCCAAATGAATCTCACACTAGACATCATGACATTAGTATATGCATCATTATGCAGCTCTTTATTCTGTCAATTGCCCAGCTGTAATTTGTTTACCCACATGTATGCTATTATTATTATTTATGGAGAGACACCACTAGTGAACTGTGGACCCCGGTCCTTTTCTTTAAACTGATAATACAACCAACTGCAAACTGTTACTTTCATTCTCTGCAAACATCATCCTCCACACATACGTTTAATCCTTTGTTACAGCAAGCCAGTGAGATTGACAACCTCACTGTTTCGTTGGGGCAAAGTAGTTTGATTGTGTTGTGCAGGCTCCACCTCGCTTTCCATCAAGCTGTTTTCTGGCGTCATTGCCAGGGAGACCTTCAGACGTGTTCTTCATCTCCTACTGGTTTGATAACCTTGGTTTCATAACTGAGAGAAATTTGCTGCTGCACTACTTCACACCTTCCTCTTGGGGTTTCCCAACAACACCACCGAGTGCATCAAGTAATTTCTGGCGCCGTTGCCGGGGAGCTGAAGCACATCTGCTAGGGGAGTCTCTCACTTCCCAATCTCTTTACTTTGTTTTTGTCTTGCTTAGTTAAATTTTATTTCCTGTTTAGTTTTCTATTAAATATCAAAAACACAAAAAATTAGTTACTTGCATTTTATTTACTTTGTTATTATCTTGTTTGCTTATTATTATTAAAAACACAAAAAAACTAGTCACTTGCATTTATTTTTATATTTCGGTTTGCATATTTTATTTTCAGTTTTGCATTTTGTGTTGCATTTGTTATTTCGGTTTGTTATTATGTCTAGTTCTTTACTTGCTATCAATGTCTACTCTCTTTGAAACAAAATCTTATTGGCTAAGTGGGTTCACGAAGGAACAACAAAATTATTATAAGGAATACCGCTTGTCACAAAAAGGGAAATATTTATGGGAACAAATAAGTAGATTGAATAATTTTGCTAAGAACTTGTGTTCTACATATGATGAATCCTACTACTTTAATGAATCTCTTTGTTGTAGAAGGCACAAACACCTACCTTTCCAATGTGATTATAATGATAATGAAACCTTGGCTGCTTATGCTAAAGGAAACTATGACTTTGGTAATCTTGAACAAATTGAAGAATTTGTTGTTTTTAAGGGTGCCTATGAAATTACTGGTTATATTCAAAATGATGATGCTCCTTGTAAAACTGAGAATTATGCTATACTTGGTTACTGTCTTGAGTATTATAATGATAATCCTTATATTGCTGAATTTCTTGAGAAAAGACATCCTCAAATAGAAGAAACCGTTGTCTTGCAGGAACCTGTAGAAGAAGAAATTGCTGAACCTGAAAACTCATTAGATGAAAAAAAGGAGGAGAGTGAAGAACAAAAGGAGGATCTACCTCCTAAAGATAGTAACTCTTTAACTCTTATATTATTTGATTGCCCTCCATGCGTGTCTAAGGAGGAAGTGTGCTATATTGTTGAATGTCATGAATCTATTGAAATATCTACTTTTGATAAATTTAAAAAAGCATGTTCCTTGACTCAAATAAAATGGAAATAACAGAAATAAAAAATGTGGTCCCTAATGTTATATATGATAATGCTTTACATGATGGTCCTATGCTTATCAATAATCCTCTATGTATAGAAGTTATTACTTATTTATGTGAGGATAAAAATGATATAATTGCTGTTTGTGATGGTACTCTTACTCATGGGAGTCCTACTTTGTTCTTGAATTCTCCTAATTACTCCATGGAGGAGAAATTTGCTTATGTTGAGAGATACTTATGTGGTTTGCAATTGTCTCTAGTTCCAAATCATTATTGCAACCATGATCTTAAACTTGATATTGATCTCAGTAACTATTTTGAAAGAGGAAAGCATGCTAATGAATTCCAAAATAAATTTAATGATCCTCTTTATGTGCCTATATTATCTAAGTTGAATGATTCTTGTGGTTATATGGTTGAATTTATTTCTACTACTGAAAATTATTATGAGAGACGAGAATATGGTTGTAGAAGTTTTCATGGTACTAAAACACCTCTCTATATGCTAAAAGTTTTGAAGTTACTCTTGTTTTATCTTCCTATGCTTGTCACTTTGTTCTTTGTGAATTTATTTGTTTACAAGATTACTATGCATAGGAAGTGGGTTAGACTTAAATGTGTTTTGAATTTGCTTCTTGATGCTCCTTTTGCTTCATTTTCTATCTTCATGAGAGCATCATTAGAACTATCAAGCCTAGCTAAAAGGCATTAAAGAAAGCGCTTCTGGGAGGCAACCCATTATCTTTTATTTCCAGCTTTAGTCAAGGAACATGACTACCTCTGTAGCAATTCCTTTGTATCTTTATTTTATTGCATAGTTGTGCCAAGTTAAGTCTCTAGTAGAAAGTTGATGCTAGATTTGGATTTCTGCGCAGGAACAGTTTTTCTGCTGTCCACCGTTAAATTCATAACTCTGCGTAGAAAAATCAAAATGACCTGGGATTTTTTGTGCATGATCCTCATATATGTACGCAACTTTCAATAGCTTTTAGTTTTCTGATTTGAGCAATTTAAGTGCCTCGAAAAAATTTGTCTTTACGGACTGTTCTGTTTTTGACAGATTCTGTCATTTATTTTGCATTGGTTCTTTTGCTGTTTTTGAATGGATCTTTTTGTTCCATAAAATTCCAGTGGCTGTAGCTAATGTCCAGTACCATGATAATGATTGTCTCCATACAGAATATGAGAATTTTTGATTATGCACTAACCCTCTAATGAAGTTCACTTTGAGTTTGGTGTGGAGGAAGTTTTCAAGGATCAAGAGAGAGGATGATATTATGTGATCAAGAAGATGAAAGAGCCTAAGCTTGGGGATGCCCCCGTGGGTCACCCAACCATATTTCAAGAAGACTCAAGCGTCAAAGCTTAGGGATGCCCAGGGCATCCCCTTCTTCATCAACAACTTATCAGGTCATCTCGAGTGAAACTATATTTTAATTCCGCCACATCTTATGTGCTTTACTTGGAGCGTCTGTTTGTTTTTATTTTTTCTTTTGTTATTTTCATTCTCTGAATAAAATGGATCCTAGCATTCTTGTGTGGGAGAGACACGCTCCGCTTTTTCATTTGAATACTCCTATTCTTCACTTATATTTGTTGAGTATTCTTCTATAACTACTGCAATACTTTCAGCTCTTATTTTTCATGCACCTCTTGTTCAGAGCTGTTAGTTCTCATATGTTATACTCTCTTGCTTCATTGTTAAATACTTGGAGAGTTTATGTTTTAAATAAGTTGATTGGTGTTTGGTTAAGAACAGAAAATGTTAAGTGTAGTAGATGGTATAACTAAATGATACATAATCTTGTAGATCATTAAATTGTGTCACTTGAATCATTGATGTTGTTTTGAGATATTAATATGCTTAATGGTAAAACATGATGGTTTAGTAAAGTGGAATGATTAATGGTTGGTCTAGAAAACTTGAAGCTGTGCCACACTTAAATATCCAGTTGATAGCATAATGATATATGACTTCTAATGTTAAAAACAACCGTAATGACTTTGTGTTATGCGCTACGGTCAGGGTCCCAACACTGACTTGTTCATTTGCCACAGTCCCTCATGGAGTGATTTTCATTATGCCTTGTAAGATCATATTTCTAGTTGGAATCTTTTTGCTTGTGAGTTCTAGAGCTGCGGTTTTCATGGCACTTCCACCACCATATTTTTTTTTTAGAAAAGGGGCAGTCCCGGCCTCTGCATCGATTGATGCATGCGGCCTTTATTTTTATTAACAGAAAATTGTCTTACAACCGAATTACATCACTGGTCACACAAAGTCGCGACAAAAATCAACCAACTAAAGAGTAAACTGAACATCAAGGTGTGGCTCTGCATCAACATGCTATCCTCAAACCAGAATGCCAGCTGTACTGGGAATATAGATCCGACGCGACCAATTCTAGGCGGCTGCACCCAAAATCCATTGCGTCCCGCTTCTCCGTTGACTGCAGGTAAGACCACATACGGATCCAATGAGTAGCCATGGGGATAACCTGCATAAAAGATGTTTTCTTTGCTCTATTAAAAATATAATCATTACGTATATTCCAAATGGCCCAAAGCAAGGCACAAACACCAACTCTGATTTGAACCCTCTCTACTTTGGAAACACCCTTTAAACAATTCCCAAACAAGCTTGTTATGTTTTGTGGTGGAAGAATGTTAAAAACCATATGAACAATACGCCAAACCATCTTTGCAAGGGGACACGATATAAATAAATGTTGTATTGTTTCTTCTTGGTCACAAAAGCAACACTTTTTACATCCTTCCCATTTTCTCTTAGCAAGATTGTCCTTTGTAAGAATCTCTCTACGATATAAGAACCACATAAAAATCTTGATTTTCAGAGGTACCTTCATCTTCCAAATGTATTTTCTTAAAAAGCGAGTATCATCACTCATAATATCAAGATACAAAGATTTTACCGTGAATGTTTTGTTGGTTGTTAAGCCCCATTGGAACACATCTTTTTGATTTGTATGGTTAACAAGCATTAGGCGGTTTACCAAGTGTAACCATCTTGTCCATTTGTTTCCTGTCAAAGCCCTTCTAAAGCCAACATTTGGGGGAGGCGCTTGTGCTAGAACATCTGCCACCGAAACTTGTTTTCGATAAACAATGTTATAGAGGGAAGGATATTGGTTAGCAAGAGGCTTGTCTCCTAGCCACGTATCTTCCCAAAAACGGGTGCTCTCACCATTTCCCATGGCAAAGGAGACTCGGTCCAAAAACTCACCCTTAATTTTCATTAGCCCCTTCCAAAAGGGGGAATCTGTCTGTTTACTTGTAACTTGTGAAAGAGATTGAGAAAATAAGTATTTGTTATGTATTAGCTCGTGCCATACTCCCCCTTCTTCAGATAAAATTTTGAAAAGCCACTTGCTTAACAAACATTTATTTTTAATATCCAAAACTTCAATTCCGAGTCCCCCTTGGTTTTTCGGCCTACACAACATGCTCCATTTAGTGAGTCCATATTTTCGCTTGTGCCCATCACTTTGCCAGAAGAATCGAGACCTAAAATAGTCCAATCTTTTCCGAACCCCTATAGGTACTTCGAAGAAGGAAAACATGAACATAGGAAGACTTGACAAGACTGAATCAATTAGAATTAACCGGTCACCGTAAGACAACAGTTTACCAGCCCAACTGGCTAATTTTTTCTCAAAACGATCTTCTATAATCTTCCATTCCCTATTCCACCACCATATTTGCTAGCCTCTTCGGTACTTTGCATTGACTTTCTCACATTGAGAGTTGGTGCATACTTCGTGGGTACATCCAAAACTCGTTGGAGATCTTCATCATGTTCTCCTACACATAAGCCAAATATCTTCCTCAAAACATCCACCATACCTACCTACTACAGCATTTCCATAGCTGTTCCGAGATATATTGCCATGCAACTTTCATCTTACATTACATGACTTGTTGTCATTTATCATTTATATATTGCTTTGCATGATTCTATATAGCTGATGTGTGGTTTTACCCATGTTATGCTAGATCATTGCATATCCTGCTACACTGGCAGAGACACCGTTTCATACACCATGTTTTATCCCTTATGAGATCCTTGTATCAAAAGTGTGTTGTCATATTAGAATTTTGCCCCTAAAAGTGAAAAGAGCCATGGAGGCCATCGAAAAGAGGAACAGAAAAATACAAAAAAAATGGAATAATACAAAAAAAAGAAAGAAAGAATAAAAGGGGGCAACATTACTACTCTTTATCCACACTTGTGCTCATGTTATAGCACCTGTAATATTCATAGTCATCACTTGTGCTCATGTTTAGCACCTTTACTCCATATGTGAGAGTTTTCATGTTTTACTTGCATAACTATGTGGGGAACTTTACACTATAGAACTTGGCTTGTATATTCCAATGATGAGCCTCCTCAAAAGTGCTCTAGGTCTTCATGAGCAAGCAAGTTAGATGCACCCCCACTAGTTCCATTGGAGAGCTTTCATACACTTATAGCTCTATGTGCATCCGTTGTGTGGCAATCACTACTCCTTGCATAGCTTCGATTATAAGACTTCCTCTTGTCTAATGATCACTTTCAGCTATGTGAGACTTTCTTCCATTGGCCTTCCAAACCCCCCTTATTATTCTTTTAGCCACAACATCCTGGTACCAAGAACCAACGCTGAACACTTGCTTGTTTTTGAGTGAACAAATAGAGAGATGATCTTCTACGTGCATATTGTTATTGCTTGACTTGATCCTTTCACAAAGTTGTGATGAGTGTTTGATTCATTAGATGATTATATTGTTGTTCTTGAAGCTTAAATCATCTTTAATATCTACTTTGCACGGTTGATTGTTCTCTAGTACTAATTCATTGAAAGTTTTGCTTTGTTCATCCTACTTGTTTATTCATTACTCATTTGATATCAATATAAACTACAGCTTTTATTCATTTGATCTCAATTTACATGCATTACATTATTATACGATCAAGATTGTGTGAAAGCATGTCAATTCAGAAATTATTCTTGTTATCGTTTTACCTACTCGAGGACGAGTAGAACTAAGCTTGGGGATGCTTGATACGTCTCAAACGTATCTATAATTTCTTATGTTTCATGCTTATATTATACCAATTTCTACATGTTTTATATACACTTTGTGTTGTTTTATGCATTTTATGGGACTAACCAATTAACAAGATGCCACAGTGCCAGTTCCCTGTTTTCTGCTGTTTTTGGTTTCAGAAAACCACTTAAGGAAATATTCTCGGAATTGGATGATTTTTATGCCAAAGTCCCTATTTTTCCCGACACGTTCCAGAAGTCCGAAGAGGAAACCACCCTGCCGGAGAGGGGAATCATCACCGGAGGCTCTACATCACCATGCCCGCCTTCGGACTGATGCGTGAGTAGTTCATCCTTGGACTACGGGTCCATAGCTGTAGCTAGATGGTTGTCTTCTCCTATTGTGCCATCATGTTTAGATCTTGTGAGCTGCCTATCATGATCAAGATCATCTTTATGTAATGCTACATGTTGTGTTTGCTGGGATCTGATGGATATTGAATACTATGTCATTTGCTTCATAATATATCATGTTGTGTGTTGTTTATGATCTTGCATGCTCTCCGTTGCTAGTATATGCTCTGGCCAAGTAGATGCTTGTGACTCCAAGAGGGGGTATTTATACTCGATAGTGGGTTCATGTCTCTATTTAATCTGGGGTAGTGACAGCAAGCTCTAGGATTGTAGATGTACTGTTGCTACTAGGGATAAAACAGTAGTACTTTGTCTAAGGATAATGTTATTACTTACATTACACACTTTACCTAATGCAATAATCTGTTGCTTGCAACTTAATACTGAAAGGGGTGCGGACGCTAACCGGAAGGTGGATTATTAGTCATAGATGCGGTTGGAACGGTCTATGTATATTGTTGTAATGCCCAAATGAATCTCACACTAGAGATAATGACATTAGTATATGCATCATTATGCAGCTCTTTATTCTGTCAATTGCCCAGCTCTAATTTGTTTACCCACATGTATGCTATTATTATTATTTATGGAGAGACACCACTAGTGAACTGTGGATCCCGGTCCTTTTCTTTAAACTGATAATACAACCAACTGCAAACTGTTACTTTCATTCTCTGCAAACATCATCCTCCACACATACGTTTAATCCTTTGTTACAGCAAGCCAGTGAGATTCACAACCTCACTGTTTCGTTGGGGCAAAGTAGTTTGATTGTGTTGTGCAGGCTCCACCTCCCTTTCCATCAAGCTATTTTCTGGCGTCATTGCCAGGGAGAACTTCAGACGTGTTCTTCATCTCCTACTGGTTCGATAACCTTGGTTTCATAACTGAGGGAAATTTGCTGTTGCACTACTTCACACCTTCCTCTTAGGGTTTCCCAACAACACCACCGAGTGCATCAAGGACATCCTAAAAGAATTGAACAAGATTCTCAACGAATTAATAAACCTAGTGCTCCTTCTAAGAAAAAGAAGAAGAAACATAAAACTGTTGTAGAATCCTCTGAACCTGTTAATGATCCTAATAGTATATCTATTTCTGATGCTGAAACTGAAAGTGGTAATGAACATAACAATGATAGTAATAACAATGATAATGATAAGAGTGATAATTCTGATAAAGAAGAAGTTGAAGAAGAACCTGAAAAGCATAATAAAAATGAAAAGTACACTAAGGAAGATTTTATTGCTAAGAAACATGGTAGTGAAAGAGAACCTTGGGTTCAAAAACAAATGCCTTTTCCTGGTAAGAAACTTAAAACAAAATAATAAGAACATTATAATAAATTTTGTGAATGGATGAAACCTTTGTTCTTACAAATTCCTTTGTCTGATGCTATTAAATTGCCTCCTTATTCAAAATATATGAAAGATATTGTGTCTAACAAAAGGAAAATTCCTAATAAGGAAATATCTACTATGCTTGCTAATTACTCTTTCAATGGCAAGGTTCCAAAGAAGTTGGGTGATCCAGGTATACCAACCATTCCTTGCTCTATCAAAAATAATTATGTTAGAACCGCTCTATGTGACTTGGGAGCAGGAGTTAGTGTTATGCCTTTCTCTCTTTACAAGAGACTTTATTTGGATAAATTGATACCTACTGATCTATCTTTGCAAATGTCTGATAAATCTACTGCTGTTCCTGTTGGCATTTGTGAGGATGTTCCTGTTCAAGTAGCTAATAATTGTTTAATCATGACTGACTTTGTTGTGCTTGAAATGCCTGAAGATGATAATATGTCTATTATTCTTGGAAGACCTTTTCTAAACACTGCAGGGGCTGTTATTGATTGCAATAAAGGAAAAGTAACTTTTCATGTGGATGACAAGGAACATACTGTTTATTTCCCCAAGAGAGTGGATAAAATTTATGGAGTTAATACAATTACTAATTTGAGGTGTATCAAAGTGGGAAGTATTGATTGCCCTTATAAAGAAGAATGCAAAACTCTTATGATTGGATACATACCAATACAATACAAGGTAACATGAGTGTCCCACAATGTTTGAATCCTTTTATGTCATCTAAAATTTATTTGGTGGCAAGACTTGATCAACCTTGTTAACAAATATGTTTTAAATGCATAGAGGTGCTAAACAGCTTTCTTTCTCTCATTCTTGTTTTACCAACTGTAATATCATTTAGTTTGCAAGGTTTAGTTGTATTTGGTGTTAGAAAACAATTTTTCAACATTAAAATTATTATTGCAAAATACCAGAAAATGTAAAAAATAAAAGTTCTCAGCAAATTAAAAAAATTTATGTCAAAAATCCTATTTTTCGAGGAGGGTCCTGGGAGTACCAGAGAGTGACCAGGGGGACCCACAGGGCCACCACACCACATGGTGGCGCGGCAGCCCTTGGGCCGCGCCAGCACATGGTGTGGGACCGACAGGTCCCTCCACTTACTCTCCTTCCTCCCCAACCTTTCTCTCTCCCGACCAAACACCCAGCCATTGAAAAAATTAGTGTTCTTGCTGTTCTTCCTCTACAATTTCGATCTCCATCTTCAGCCCATCTTTGTTGCTGATATTTGGGGCATTTGCTCTCCGGTATGTGACTCCTCCGTTCATCCAAATAGAATTTTGTTTAGTGAATTATATCTTGAGTATTTTGCTGCTGTAGATGTCATGTTTAGTGAGTTTAAATGCTTGTTCTAAGTTGGAATAACTAGTTTTGATGCATGGTTAAGCCTCTAGCAAGTCACTATAGTAGTTTCCCTTCATTTAGTTGGCTCAAAATCAATTTTTATGACATTTGTTAAAAATTTCAGAATAGGAAGATGCATAACCACACCTTTGGAGAAATCTTTGAGAGTGATGCACCAAGGGTATCAAGGCCCTCAAGATCAACCACTCGCATTAGGCAATCTTACAATGAGAATATCTTGGCACAAAGCATTGGAGATGAGAGGGATGATGGGTTTCCAAACTCATCTTCTTTCCCATGCACTGACTTTTTGCGTGGTGCAGGAATACTTGATGATTTCTTGCTTCTTGTGCAGAGGGTAGGCTTGACTGCATATATGATGGACGAGAGTCCACAATATGTCAGGCTTACCAAGATTTTTGTTGAGAGCTTTACTTTGAACAATAAAATGTTCAAACCAACTGTTTCATTTAAGAGCTATGATATGCCTATCAGTATGCCTTTGCGTGAATTTTGTGATGTGATAGGTACTGCATATTCGGGGACAACCAAGAAGATTCAAGGGGACCCGAGAGAGTTGACGCAGCTCTACCGCGAGGTGACAAATGATGATACCCGCCGAGCGCAACGCGGCAAGATAAGGAACATTCAATTCCCAGCTATTAAATATTTTACTTGATGGTAGGGAGAACACTAGTAACATCTCACACCATCATCTTGCTTTTCTTGATGCTGCACTTAATAATAACACTACATATAATCTTGGTGCTCTCATTGCTCGTCGCTTATCCACTAAGGGACCTATTTATGGAGGGATTATTGCCTCACGTATTGTTGCACATATGGGGTTTCGTATTGATCCAAATGATGAATTACTTGCTCCTTGTAGACTTGACCTTGCCGCAATGAAAGGTCACCAGTTTGTTACTACTAGCTCTACTGCAGGACATCTTGTCTATAGAATGTTATTTGCTGACGGGGACGAGAGGGAAGTCCCTTTGCCGCAGCCCGGTTTGTTCAGTCTTGACAGGAGGCCGTGGTCGCTCACGAAGGTGGACTTGGACGAGAAGCTGAGCGTGCAGGGTTTCTATGGGCAGCGCGGCGTTGAGGAGGCACCTGAGGAGGACTACACCACGGATTACACCGCGCACTACGCCGGAGCGTCTTCGAGTTCGTACCAGGGCGAAGGTTCTTCGTCATACTACGGAGACACCTCATCATGGGCACCATGGGATTGATCTCCACTTAGGCCAAAAGCCTAAGCTTGGGGGGAGGTATACCGATAGCTCACTCATCTATATATCATTATCATTCGGTACTCATCTACAAAAATATTTTGCTTTGTTGTTTGCTGTTTTGCGCAGGGACAGATTTCTGCTGTCCACCGTTTAATTCATAACTTTTCACAGAAAACTCCAAATGACCTGAAATTTCGTGAGCATAATCCTAAGATATGTATGCAACTTTCATTAGTTTTGAGTTTTCTTATCTGAGCATGTTAGAGGCCTCGAAAAAATTCGTCTTTGCTGGCTGTTGTGTTTTAGTTCCTAAATCCGAAAACCCAAATATATTTCTTGTTTCTCTTTGGTTTTGTATAGCTTGTTTCAGAGTTCATCACCTTCAGTTACTCCATGGAGCTTGGTTATTATTTCATATCTTTCAAGCGCACAAGTGAAAAGGCAATAATGATGATCTATAACAATCCGAGTTGGGTAAGAGGCTGGTAATGAACTCTATTTGTTTTCATTTTTTTACATATACTCATTCATGTGAGCATGCTTAGATGGTTCGCATAAGGTATATGTCGATTGGTGGATTCTTAGTAGTTCATGTTCTCTTATGATCAGTCCCAATTTATTAATGGTAGATGACATGTTCTATGGATGTTTGCTTGCATTGTTCTGTTCATAGTAGAGTATGACATTGTGGTATCCTCCTCTGAATAATTCATTTGAATCGACTTGCCACATGCTCACACATGTTATGACTGAAAACAAAAATTCAATTAAGCCTTGATGATTTATTTTGCCTCAGAGTTCTAGTATCACTTTTACGCCTACGTTAATTTTATTTTGTCGCAAGCATGATTATGACGGTTATTGCTCTCTCAAATTGTCGCTTCCCCATCTATTGCTAGCCTCCACTTGTACTAAGCTGTAAATGCTTGTGCTTCCAAATCCCTGAAAACAATGTTATCCCAAAGAGTCCACCATAAATACCTATATATGGAATTTCAAACCATTCAAGTAAATTTGCATGTGCTATCTTTAAAACCTTCAAACAACTTCTCATTTTGTGACACTGTTTTAGCTCATGAGGAAGTAGTAGTTGGGCTTGTTATCTTCCATGCTAATTAAGTAACCCTCGACTTGCATGCTTCATCTGCTCGTCATTAATATTGCAAAGGGCTGGTTAGACCACTATAATATCAAAAGATTTGAGAAAGTAAAAATAGACACTCCTCCATGGTATGTGATTGTTGGTGGGCACCCGAGGATTCGGTTAGCCATGGTTTGAGAAAAGCAAAGGTTGGGAGGAGTGTCAAATTATATAAGAAAGTGCATATTATAAATGTTTGTTTTAAAATTAATCGGAACCGCTCTCATCTTGCTTAGTATGGAAGATAACAGGAACTCTATTGCATTCGCTGACAAATCAATCACCACTCAAAAACAATTTTGCCTCTGTTTTCAAAACAATGAAAAGCTCTAGCACATGTTAAATCCCTGCTTCCCTCCGCGAAGGGTCTATCTTTTACTTACTGTTGAGTCACCATCCTTCTTTGAGCACCTTCTTGAGAGGATAGTTGTCATTCTGAGTGTAATGTGCTTGTCCCAGAATACTTTTAACTGCGGTATAACTTTGATGCTTTTATCTTTGATATCTTTATTTCTAGTCTTCTCTTGAAACTCAGAGGTGCCTGGGCATTTATGTTTTGCTGTACAAATTCGGTCAAGCGAGATACCACCTTATCATACTTTATTAAGAGTTTTGCAATCCTGTGAATTGATATGTTTCATGTTATTTATTATTGGTATGATTGGCATCTCTTTATAATTTACATAACTATTAGGTGACACTGTTTGCATATATCTTATTATGAATAGCCTAAGCATTTGTCCACATAGTGAGAATATTTACATCATATGAAGCAAATGTGTTTGTGAAAGTTCTTTTATCGCACTCAGTTGTTAAGTGAATTGCTTGAGGACAAGCAATAAGCTAAACTTGGGGGAGTTGATACATCCAAAACGTATCTACTTTCCCGAACACTTTTGCTATTGTTTTGCCTCTAACTTGTGTGTTTTGAATGCAACTAACACGGACTAACGCTGTTTTCAGCAGAATTGCCCTGGTGTCTTATTTTTGTGCAGAAATTCAACTTTTAGGAAAAATACCAGAAAAATGGCCAAAGTCCCTATTTTCCCCGAAGACCCCAGGAGCCAGAAGATGAGACAGAGGGGGGCTGCGAGCCAACCACACCATGTGGTGGCGCGGCAGGCCCCTGGCCGCGCCACCATGTGTTGTGACCGACTCGGCCACCCCCTCGCGTCCCCCTCTCAGATATAAGCCCCCTCTGACCTAAAACCGAGGACACCCTGAGCACTTTTTCCAGAAACAGATCCGAGCGCCGCCGCCACCTCGAAACTCAATTCGGGGACCAAAAGTTCGTGTTCCGACACTCCGCCGGGACGGGGAATCGAAGGGGATCATCGCCATCGTCATCACCAACGCCTCTCCATCAACCATCATCGTTTCCCCCATCCATGTGTGAGTAATTCCCCGCTGTAGGCTTGAGGGGATGGTAGGGATTGGATGAGATCGTTCACGTAATAGCTGTAATATCATTAGGGCATGGTGCCTAGTATACGTTATCGGTGTTTTATGTCATTTTTGCATCTTGTTATGCTTAATGCTTGACACTTGGGCCCGAGTGCCATGATTTCAGATCTGAACATGTTATTGTATCATGAAGCTAATTATTGTTTTAGATCATGTCTATGAGTTGTATACACATATTATTGTCCGGAACCCGAGGCCCCAAAGTGACAGCAATTGGGACAACCGGAGGGGATGGCTGTGATGTGAGGATCACATGTGTTCACGGAATGTTAATGCTTTGCTCCGGTACTTTATTAAAAGGAGTACCTTAATTACCAGTAGTTTCCCTTGAGGCCCCGCTGCAACGGGCTGGTAGGACAAAAGATGATGTGCAAGTTTCTCATTGCGAGCACGCACAACTAAATTGGAACACATGCCTATGGTTAATTAATACTTGGATGCTTATTATTATTTATCTGCAAATGCCCATGACTTGGTCATTATATGAAATATCTCATCCATGCAACGCCCGTTCATCCGTCCCTATGCCTACAGTATTCTAATCCTGTTGTTTACTATAATCACTACTGTTGTTTTTATTCTACTGCTGTTGTTATTCCACCACTGTTACTGCTATAAAACTGTTGCTACTGATAATCTGTCTCGAGCAAGTCTATTCACAGGTGCAGCTGAACTGACAATTCATCTGTTAAGGCTTATAAATATTCTTTGGCTCCCCTTGTGTCGAATCAATAAATTTGGGTTTTACTTCCCTCGAAGACTGTTGTGATCCCCTATACCTGTGGGTCATCATGGCCCAATCCTTTCTAGAGCAAAGGACAAGCCGGTAGGTTTACTTATGATGACCAAACGTTCTTGAGGACACACGGGAATTCTGTCTAGTGCTTTCGCTTCATATAGATGATTAATCTTTAGTATTTTGATAAGTGTTGTGTGGGTGAACCTATGCTAATGCACCGCCCTTCCTAGGACTAATACATACTTGTGATTAAACCCCTAGCAAGCATCCGCAAATACTACAAAGTAATTAAGATAAATCTAACCACAGCCTTAAACTCTGAGATCCTACCATCCCTCATGCATCGAGATACCAACGGGGGTTTAGGTTTCTGTCACTCCGGCAACACCACAATTAATATTCGAATACACAATGCATTCCCCTAGGCCCATAAAGGTGAAGTGTCATGTAGTCTGTTGGAAAAATGCCCTAGAGGCAAATAATAAGTAGTATTATTCACATATTTCCTAAAGTTCATAATTAGTTTTGTATCATGCTATAACTATATTAATAGGAACTTTATTACACATGTGATATATTAACAAACATAGTCCCTAGTAAGCCTCTATATATACTAGTCCAGATGTCGATTGTTTATCGAGGTTTCCGATCAAGTGTCATCATCTGACAGTCGACAATGGAGTCATATCATTAGAGAATGATGTGATGGACATTACCCAAAGCAAGTATTGCAACACGATCGAGTCACGTTGTTCACTGTTGCAATAACTTAGAAAAACGTAGTGACTTATTCCTTAGACCGTGAGATGGTATTAATCACTACTCCCGGAGAATGCTTTGATGGCACCCGAAGATGCTTAGTTATGCGGCATTGAGAACGGTCACTGTTGGGCACCGAAAGGGGTAGGTTGAGGCCTACGCATCAAGACCGGGATTTGTTCACCCGTGTGACGGGGTAGATACTTCTGGCGCCACTCGGTGATGTTACATCCATGCTAGCCCGTGACTAGGTCACAAAGGGATGGAATATCACGGGAACGAGTAAAGAGCAATATCAATAACGAGATGGAACTAGGTATAGAGATACCGACGGTCAAATCTCGAATGTTGTAGGTATCATAGAACAAGGGAACATGTCTTACTGTTTAGGGATCAACGAGTTCTTTTGGAGAAAAGATTTTCGTGGAATGCACAGGGATCATTATGGCTATCCAGAGTCCCCTGGTGATCATTGGTCGGAGAAGTGTTTCTCGATCATGTCTGGAGTATTCCCCGGTCCTAGGGTAACACACTTAAGGGTGCAATGACACTAGGAGATGTTTTGGAATCATCGGGATCATCGGAGTAGAAAAGAGAAAGCACCGGAAAAGTTCCGGGAGAGAATCCGAAGTCGTATCGGAGAACCGAAGGTGGTTCGGAGGGTTTCGGAAAAGTTCCGGAAGAGAGCAAATATTTTATATATGATATAAATATGTTAGATATGTTAAACTAATATTAATTGATGAATTAATATT
Source organism: Poa annua (assembly GCA_026929855.1). Taxonomy (NCBI): domain Eukaryota; kingdom Viridiplantae; phylum Streptophyta; class Magnoliopsida; order Poales; family Poaceae; genus Poa; species Poa annua. Next base: position 40,985,245 of record CM049433.1, read on the forward strand.
GCTTTAATGAATTTATAATGATTAAATTCGTATTTAACAAAGGAGCCCACTAAATGGGCCTCCTGCTAAGGGAGAAAGGCCCATATTGGGGGGGGGGGGGGGACTTGCCCCCCAAGGCAAGGGGGTGCCTTTGGCCAAATTTGGCCTAGGGTTTGGGGTGCGCATGGGACCTAGGGTCCCAAGCCGGCCACTCCCACCAACCCTAGCCGCCACCCCCTCCCTCCTATAAATAGAGGACCCCCTCCAACCCCTCTCTCACACAATTCCCTTGAGAGTTCTCTCCCAAAAGTTTGGAGGGAGCTCCTCTCTCTTTCTCTCCTCTCCTCTCCTCTCTCCCATGGTGTTCCGCAAATGGGACTTAACCTAAGAGATTGGTTTGGGGAGTTCTCCACCATACGGACGCCGTTGTGCTGCTGGATCCGGCAGAACATCTACTTCCGCAACTTTGCTGGATCGGAGGAATCGGGAGCTGTCGTTGTACACCGTATGTGTGCGACTCCCTCGGAGGGGCTACACTTGTGGCCCTCGGACTCACGTCCGGACTCGTGTGTGGCTTCACAAGATCCTCGGGTTCCTGCGTGGCTTATCAAGACCCTCGAGTCGGCTACGCGCTACATAGAAGGGAGGAGTCCCTCGAGCTTCGTTAAGATCGTCGCGACCTTGAGGTCGGCTACGTACGTCTACATCATCCATGTTTGTGCGGGAACGTTATCCCGCGTCCGGTCTACGAGGGTACGTTTCAGTATTGCTTTCCGTTACCGCATTACTAGATAGATAGATCTGGGCAAAAGGGAAGCGCTAGCTGAATAAATTTTTGTTATCTGCTACGAAACCCCAACAGTGGTATCAGAGCCTGATCTATGCGTAGTATGCTGGTACGGTTTGAACACATCGTGGATGTGGGCATTGATTCGTTATTGTTACCCTTCCACGTGTACTCGTTCATGTCGCGGTATTGTTTGATGAAGCGGCCCCGACCGACCTTACGCGTAATACTACGCGAGACTGGTTCCACACCTGACATATGGCTTGCTCCGTATATGTGGCTTGGGGGTGTCTGTCTCTCTTACAATAGTTGATATAGCGTTTGCAACGAAGGGCCCCGAGAGGGGTGTAATAGAGACAATCATCGAATCCGTGTTGTGGTTGAATGTTCGTAGTTAGAATGGTTCTTCTTCCGAAAGCCCTAGCAGCCACGTAAAATTGCAAAAGGATAAATTAGAGCCATCTAACTTTGTTTTGCGGGTGGGCTTGTGTAACTTGATATGGCTATGGTTTGAAAGTAGATGTACTTTTGTTACTATGTTGTAGTAAGGAAACCTCGATGGGTGCCGGGGCTTGGCGCCGTGATGATCACCATATCATGTCACATATATCATAACGATGATAATTAATTATCTACATCCTTTTAATTGCTGGTATTTAGATACGCACCGGTAGCATTAAATAGGATGATCCCTCATAGAAAATTCCAATGAGTGTTCCCCCTTGATGTGCAAACCACCAAGAAAGATCTTTGGTATGAAACTGGCCGTGACGATCGGGGGTTACACATATCGTAGTTCGCATACATTGGGTGAAAGCCATGTATTCACATGCAGAGCATCAAGGTTGTAGTTGGCGAGCCTAGCATGTACAGACATGGCCTCGGAACACGAGATCGAAAGATCGAGCATGAGTCACATAGAGATGTGATCGACACTGGTATGGCTACCTTTGAAACTGTACCATTGTCCACGTCCAGAATGGGTGGTGCAGTGAATTAGGATCGTGTAATCACTAAACCGACTTAGGGATGTCGTTTTGAGTGGGAGTTCTTTGTTTGATTGTTTGATTAATTGAACTCCTATTATGAACTTAGTCTAAAACGTGTCTTTGCAAATATCCTTGTAAATCTTGTCTCCTCGCTGTAGTGTATATATATATATATATATATATATATATATATATATATATTAATCGATAAAACTTACCGTATTCCATCCAGGAGCATGGGCACCAGGGAGCACCTGTTAATTTACCTATATATATATATATATAGGACATATTCATACTACTCCCGGGTGTAACTACACCCATGTGTGTTTCACACATGTATGGAGTATCTATCATACCGGGAGGTATGTAACATGTAGTATGGAGTATATAATGCTATTTTAGTACTATTGACATTTCTTTTTAGGTAGTATGTAAAAAAATTCTACATACTTCTCTTTTATATGCATATATGACGATATTTTGAGTATATAGTGTAAAATATTAGGACAGTTGCAATTTTTTCGTGAAACTTGTTTTGGGTTATCTTAGATATAGTATATGAACATACTCAAACCGATAAAGTATGAAAAAGGTTAAATGGTTTCTACCCCCGGGTGTAACTACACCCACGTCTCATATACCACCATACGGAAGTATTTTTCATACTTTATCGGTTTGAGTATGTTCATATACTATATCTAAGATAACCCAAAACAAGTTTCATAAAAAAGTTGCAACTGTCCTAATATTTTACACTATATACTCGAAATATCGATATATGTGCATATAAAAGAGAAGTATGTAGAAATTTTCTACATACTACCAAAAAAGAAGTATCTATAATACTAAAATAGCATTATATACTCAATACTACATGTTACATACCTCCAGGTATGATAGATACTTCATACATGTGTGAAACACACGTGGGTGTAGTTACACCCGGGAGTAGTATGAATATGTTCTATATATATATATATATATATATATATATATATATATATATATATATATAGGTTAAATGGTTTCTACTCCCGGGTGTAACTACACCCACGTCTCATATACCACCTTACGGAAGTATTTGTTATACTTTATCGGTTTGAGTATGTTCATGTACTATATCTAAGATACCCCAAAACAAGTTTCATGAAAAAATTGCAATTGTCCTAATATTTTACACTATATACTCGAAATACCGTCATATATGCATATAAAAGAGAAGTATGTAGAATATTTTTACATACTCCCTAAAAAGAAGTATCTATAGTATTAAAATAGCATTATATACTCCATACTATATGTTACATACCTCCCGGTATGATAGATACTCCATACATGTGTGAAACACACATGGGTGTAGTTACACCCGGGAGTAGTATATATATATATATATATATATATACCTATCTTGGCTAGTTAATATGTGGTGTAGAACTAAAACTATTTTGGGTCAAATTTCATCGATTAATATCAAAGCTCAAAAGGCTTGCTCACTAGTTTTACAAGGATATCAAAGCTCAAATAGTTCTTAATATCAAATTTCATCGTACTGCATGCTGAGGCATCTTCTGAGGCTCTGATGACTGTTCGTTCAGGTTCTATTGGCCGTTGTAGTTGTAGCTCGAGTTTGAGAGCACACGTGATGGCTGCACATGTCCTTGATAAGAAAGGACAGATCACATATCTTGATTTCCCCATTCCAATAGAAGGACAAGAAAGCAATCTAGTCTATATAGGATTGTGCAAGGCCCCAAACAATGATGTTTCATAGCAATGAACGTCCTTTGCATTTGTTCTAGATATATATTTTGTATTTTTTCTTCTTTTTGATATAACAAAGTAAATTTGTAAGTGTGTGGTATTACTTAAATGCTTTGCAAGTTAGACTGTATTTATTTCTTGTTTTATTGTTTACATGGATTATTATGTGTACCCAACCTTCCTTCAGATTGTTATTTCTCCGTTTGGAGTGCGGAAAGTCCTTAATTCTGATAGTCTGATTCTGATATAATTGTTGGTGCTTGCTTACACTATAGTATGTCTGATTTCTGTGTGTAGTTGTGTACCAAATTTTACTATGCATGTACAGACTTGTTTCTGACCACATTTTAATGCACTCTTCAGGTTGACGAAGTAGGCCTTGAGCAGGTACCCGATGTTATTCACAACTACCATATATGTGTGGTGAAAAATAGGCGTATTGATTCAGATATCATAGCCAAGGCAACTAAGATGAAGATTATTATGCAGTATGGTGTTGGTTTAGAAGGTGATTATAAGTCTGTAGTAGTGGGTCTAGTCTTGATGTATTATCCTACATTCTTATTGATGTATCGACATAACTTGCTTTTCTTATATGGGGTATACAATTTTATACAGGTGTTGATATAAATGCTGCTACAGAACGAAAAATCAAAGTTGCACGGATACCCGGAAGTACGACAGGAAATGCAATTGCTTGCGCAGAAATGGCTATCTATTTAACTCTAGGTGTTTTACGAAAGCAAGTAGGTCGTATGGCTGTCAGTTTTGATTTCTTGCAAGTGCTCTCTATGCCGTGTAGTTCCTCTTGATGAGCACTGAATGCATTCATTTTCTTAGTAGACTATTTGCCCTCCCGTGTATCTAATGTTCTCAGGATACTGGCCTAATTATTTTGATATTTCTGAATGTTCCATGAAAGATTGATGCACATATGAAGCAAGTGAGCTTATATTCTGCAACACTAGGTCTTTGGTTGTACGTATTTAAAGTATGAAGCAAGTGAGGATGTACTCCCCCCCTTTCCTAATTATAAGATGTTCTAGATATTTCAATGTGGAGTAGATACGGACTAAAATGAGTGAACAGAAACACTAAAACACGTCTAGATAGATCCGAATCAGGAAAGAGTTTAAACATCTTATATTAAGGATCGGAGGGAGTAGTTTTCTGCAGCACATGAAACATAATGGGTTATGTTAGGACCTGTAGGTTTCAGGTATACACTTTGGAGTTGTCATTATATAGGACTTGAAATTTCATAATGATATGCAAGCTGCAGAAACCTGGGAACTCATAGATGATGAATCTTTCAAATAATAAACATAGTTTTTGGTTCAAGTGGATCCTGTGCTTAGTATATTCTCCAAAAATTCAGGCAACTGGACACTTTTTTTAGGCACAGCTCATTAAGTCGTATACATTTGTACAGAATATTCATTCAATTTGTTTGATAGATAATCTACCTTCTAGTTTTTCATTATTTGGAAGAGAAGTTTCTTGTTTTGGGTGTACAAATCTAACTTAGCTTCTGTCAATTGTATTGGACTAATATGTTGTACTTTGGGCCTAACTTGCAGAAGGAAATGGACACTGCAGTCATTCAGAAGGACTTGGGCCTTCCAGTTGGAGAGACAATATTCGGGAAAACAGTATGTTTTCCTTGTATAATTTACCTGTTATCTACTACCACATGAAGTATCCCATTTGTAGCAACTTGTGTTACTTTCCTAGATCCTCATCCTGGGGTTTGGAGCTATTGGCTTGGAAGTTGCCAAGAGACTAAGACCATTTGGAGTAAAAATTGTTGCTACAAAAAGAAATTGGTCATCAGATACTGTGCCTTGTGGTAAGCTGCAGTAGGTCCAGTGTCATTCCCTCTCTTCATCTCTCTTAAAACATGCCGATGCAGATCTTGATGGGCTGGTTGACAAGAAAGGTGGTCCAGAAGATATGTACGAGCTTGCTCGAGAAGCTGACATAGTTATAACTTGCATGACCTTAAACAACGAATCAGTTAATCTCTTTGTTTATTTTTAAATACAAACTCCACCAGATAAATCTCTATTTGACTACAATTACTAAGCTATAATATTTATAGGTTGGGATTGTGGATCACAAGTTCCTCTCAGCTTTGAAAAAGGTATGTGTATAACATACTTATCTGCAATGTAGCAGATTTATTTACAGTCTCTAATAAAGAAGCCATCATTCTTGATTCATCCTATAAGAAGAAAGTACGTACATGCGACATTTTTATCTTATAATAATTTTCAAGGATCGGATTGTGCTGGCATATGCAATTGAATAACACCTGAAAAAGCCAAAATGATCTTGGGAGCATATCTTCCTTCTTCAAAGAACAGATGTCCCGCTCCAGTTTTTTTTTTTAATCCGCTTCAGTTTTTTTAAGCCAAGAATATCCATACATGTTTGTGGAATTATATATGTACATTATTTTGTTTAAGGTATTCGTTTGTGCACTGTACAAAGAAAATACTTTACATATTGTGTTATTTGTGCACTACTGCAGACGACAAAATTGACAGGCTTAACCGTAGGCACTAATTATGGGAGTGTGGTGGGGGTCGGGCTCTAGACTCTGGAGATGTTGGGGGCAGGCGGCAACTGATTTTGGCGGTGGCCATGTCGTGTCCCGGGGATAGAGCATGACATATTCAGCAAGATACGGTGGATTACCACGATTTGGGGGAAGAATCAGGTTGAGAAATCAGCGAAAGAGGATGAGGAACAGATAGCACGGGAGGTGAGAGAGTTCAGAGTTCACTCATATTCAACATGGTCCATTCTGGTTACAAGCCTCGTACTTCAATTGCTCCTACCAAGCGTACAGAGATGGCACTCGGCCCATCTCGTATCCAAGGCCCAGGTTACAAACCATACGGTGACAGCCCATAGCCGGGGTGTTACAGGCCGGTACGGTTTTCAGCGGCGGTGGCGGCAGGGAGCAGGTACTCTATTCGCGGGGCAGCGATGAGAAACCGGATGTCTAGGGATCGATTACGGCGTTCTTTGACTCAATTCAATTGCCGGAGGACTCGATGCACCGGCGGCCCGCGTGAATCGGACGACCGCTCGGGTGGAGTCGAGAACTTCTAGGGTTCCTTTTTTAATTGACTTTTAGGGTGCCTGGTGACTGGTGAGATAGGTCGGGAGAGGGACGGGTAGGAGGCAGGAGAGATTCGACACTCGTACCGCTTCGGGCCACTAAGCGGTGGCAGTTCAGCGTAATATTTTCATCCGCCTAGATCGAACGTTGTAAAAGATGTGAAGAAGCGAGTGGACGGTCACAATATCTGGCAGACCACATCGTGACCTACGAAGACCAACTCCCAATTAATAGTAAAGATGAATGTCATCATTTTTCTCATTTTTGGGGGTCATTGTTGACTATGTTCCAACTAGCATAGAAACTAAAACTTGACGGACCTTAATAAATTTATCAGTTCTTTAATTGCCTTTTCATTAATAAAAAATCCATTAGGGGTTCTACATGCACTTTTAAAGTGCATTTTTTCACATTCTACACATGGGATATGTTTTGGTTTTTTGAATACTATAAACAGGTGCACCTTGAACCAGAGTGTTCATTCTCAGGAGCTACCTTTTTTTGTAGGGATCATATCTAATCAATATTGCTAGAGGAGGCCTACTGGACTACGGGGCTGTGTTTAATCACCTCGAGTCAGGTCATTTAGGTGGTTTGGGCATTGATGTTGCTTGGACGGAGCCATTCGATCCACAGGATCCAATTCTGAAATTCCCAAATGTTATTATAACACCACATGTCGCAGGAATCACAGAGTACTCGTACAGAACGATGGCAAAGGTTTGCACTTGTTTCTTTGCAATGCACAGTGTTCATTTCAGTAATCAATCATTTATTTCTTGCTAGTAGTTATATCTTGACTGCTGACTCATATAGTTGCATTACAGTATGATTTGTCTCTAGATTGAGAAGCACCACATGGTTGGATGAAAAAGCAAATGTAACTTTTTGCATGACTAGAAGTATCACTAAACAAGAATCTATATGCTTGAAAAATAATTGCCTTCATTGTTAACTAGTTGAATTCGGCGCGGCGACACGCCGTGCCTTTGCTGAGAAATTACTGTGTTTTCTGTTTGAAGTGAGAACAAAATGTTTGTTTGTTGAATAACTACATGAATTATTATCTATAATGAGAACTATGGTGCAGTAACTCGAGCTGACGCGGCTTGCCGCACACCATTCACAGATGATATTGTTTTTTGCTTGGCAAAACGCTATGGTAGGCATCAATAATATGACATGGCAGTCAACATTACTATACACATAATAGCGACACTCTAATTTTACAGCAGAGCACATTACTCTTTTGTCCATAAAGTGTACAACCATGAGGGCCATCAGTTACAAATAGGTCTTTCATTACAACGTCTATAAATTACCACAGAGATAGATGAACATATATGGTGGAGGCATCAAAATATGGCACATAGTGTGATTAGTACAGACTAATACATTGATACTATTGGTATCAATTGGCAGGAAGGATAGGCAGATGGAGAGGCACCAAGACGACCATCCAGAGGTAAAGACAGTCCATAGAGAACCGACCATCACTTCACTGTCATAGATGATCTTGTCAAGGCAGCTCTTCATGTTATGTGGTAGTGAGGTAGAGAGTTGAATTGTAACCTGAAAACTGATGGGCTTAACTTGAATCAGAATCCATCCGTGTCATGGATATTGACCTACTTTCCCCATCAAGAATTATAATGTTTACCTATATAAATGTGTAGATAAAAATACTTGTGTATATAAATGTTGAATGGTAACCTGATGTCTTAGTTGTATGACTTCTATTCTATCCCACTCAATACTCTTAATATAATTCACTAGAGCAATCCCCAACAGTAAAACCGAGAAACTATTAGTAATCATGACTGATATGAATGGTTAGAGTACATGTCATGTCATCATGAGATCAAATTTATACCAGCTTTAGTGTCTAAAGTTCGACAACAATATCCTCTCCGATTGGACGACTGCCATCGCTGGCCAGTCCACCTGCACAAAATGTATGAAAATTTGAGTTGTTATTGCAAAGTAAGACCGATTAAATACACAATAAGGGAGAAAAAAGTATTGCCTCCGTTTTCCAAATACAAAATTTATTTGCTCATTTCTTGAAATATGCATTTATTCGAAGCAACTATCTGAATACAATCAAATATACCCAGACACAAAATTAAACCCAGCTATTTTACCTGAACATATAACCAAATGTAACCAAATGTGAGTCAACCTACGAACTAAATCTGATAATAGGCAGATAAACTGGAACCCAAGTGAGAAAGAAAGTACAAACAAATATAGAAAGCTCTGTCAACCTTACAAAAGGCTGAATCCAAATAACCACCGGTTAAATAATGTTGGAGGAAATTATATAAATATTATATGTAGCAATAGCTTTGTTATAAAGCAGCCTTGCACTCATACACATGGTTTTTTACAGGGAGACATCAGCAAACTAATAGTATATGTACAATTAGTCACAAAAAAAAAGAGTAGAACTACACCCTTCGGCAAATACATAGTAGCTAGCTATAAGTTTGCTTCATATATAGTATATATGTTGTCTTCGTGTGAATTAGCTTTTTCTGGTCAATCATTATTTCATTATTATGATGGTGGATTGTTATTGGTCAGAGAGTATTTACATCATACGCACATGTGTAGCGCTAAGAATTATGGAGTTAACAACAGCAATTGGACAATCAGATATGCAAAGTAAAAGAATAAAGGGACAATAAATCAATAGGAAACACTTACATAATCAAGTGAAATGGAATCAGCACAGCTTTGCACCAAAAATACATATAACATCTATTTGATGGAGGCAGCTGCATACTACAACTAAAGAGGAAAGCATTGGAAGGTACCGGGTGGAGATTGGCTGTAGTTTAACATCAATGAGTCTCAAAACTGGTTAAATAAGCCAACTGTTGAAGAAATACCATATATATCGATGAAAAAAGATATAAAATATGCAAGCGCTGATCAAACAAAAGCCAAATTTCTTGTAACACACACATTGCCCTCTGCCCAAGATTTATAGAAACATGGAGATGGAGACCTAACCTAATCCATAGCCGTGCCAGATCCAGCAATGTTCAGATTTAAGAAAATGTGGATTGCAGAACTTTGTGTAGAGCACTCCATGTTCAGCTTCTTCATGGCAAGCGAATTTGGCAGAATTAAAGCAACTTAACATGAAGATATACTCTCCTCTTGAATATTCAGCGACAATTCTCTGCACCTTTTCTTCTCCTGATCTCTAACATGTTTACATGTGTGTACTTGACAGCGAAGACAACAGCCAAGGGCGACGCGTGGTGGTGGAGGGACAGAAACAACACATGGCCGTGGGTACGCAGCCCGAGCCAGGGGGCCTACTGAGCAGCTCGGTGACAAATAAAGCCGCGTCCGGGCAGCTTACGCAACCGAACTCAACGGCTGAGCGCGCGAGGGTGGCGCAGGTACAGGAACACTATATTGATTAGTAAGTTAGATGAAGATGATATGTCCCTTCGAAGTCAAACAGCAAGGAATAATGGATTTACTTGGTGCATTTCCATCCACCATAGAGGACATAAGTCCTCTTACATGACCAGGCCCCAGCACACAAATGTGCAACAGCGTACACATATCAGAAATAAATGTATTGTGCCAAGTTCAATTCAAATGGGTAGGCTTACCTAATTCCTTCCCTGGCTCTTTACTGTCATCCCATGCCTCAATCACTATCATTCCATTCAGTAAATTAGATCTGGTGTGCATGTTTTATCCAGAGCTTTAACAGCCTGTATATGACACATAAATCAATTAGCGGGAAAATTGGAGCATATTTTACAAATTTACAGGAAATGTATCATGTATTCTTGTCCAATCGAAACTGTGGGCCACATAAGCATAAGCCATATTTATGAACATGCTGCAAACAGCTAGATGAACAATAGTCGTTGTTATATATGAAAATAATACATGGCACGATGTAGTTGCAAGAATAGTTTTTGTTCAAACAAAAATAAATTTGCAATATGGTTATTCTAATAAGGCCTAAACATAAGCTGCTCGAATAGCAGATTAGTAATGAGAAATAGCTTGCCAAATTCCATTCATATTCATGTAAAGACATATGCATCAGACAACAATTCCGATGCTTGAAACACAACAGGATTAATCACAATAGATTCATTAGCACACAACTTATCCTTCCCTTACGGATAAAGTCCATATGTCCAGAGCTGCAAGCAGAACCACCTAGAGCTCCTTCTCTGTACAAAGAAACCGTGCCTGTGATGGATAGCTTTTAAGACATTTTATGGAGCAGATGCCAGATTTGATTAATAAGAGGAAGGGTAGGGGCAGGATAACTCACGGGGTGGAGACTTGGAGCAGGGATCGGAAGTTCACCTCGTCCATGGAGCAGATGTGCTGCTCGACCCAGGCCTCCAGCACCAGGTCCAAGTCCAGAAACATTCTCTCCTTGCTCCTGCACACACCAAACTACACAGACGCCACGGCTAGCACTGTGTGCAGCTTCTCCAGAGCCGCCCATCACAGCGCCTCATCGTCGTCCTCGTCCCGCGAGGACTGAGAGGCAGCAGTAGCTTGCTGAGAAGCTCCGGCAGTAGCTCCTCTTCTTCTTGTTGGGCCACGTCCATCCCCGCAGGCCACCAGCACGATTTGAGGGCCGCCTCAAAAGACTCAGCGCCGCAGCAGCACATCCAGCGCCGCCGCAGCAGATACGGTCACCGGAAGGGGGAAAATCGCATCTTTTTTTATCTCAGACATTGTCGTCGGCAGCGAGGAAGAGGGCGACGACCACACGCGTGGATAGAGGAGGACGGAGGACCGATGTAGATGGAGGTGGGGTGGGGCGGCGCGTCTGGAGGGTTGCTTGCAGTGAGCGGGACATGGTGGCGCGAGAGGTCGGGGAAGGGGACGGGGGAGGGCGACTGGGTGGCGGCGCGCAGGTGGGTTGGGTAGCAGCGCGCAACTGGCCTGGGTGGCGGCGGCGGTGGTGAGGGGAGCGGCTGAGCGACAGAGGAGCAAGTGGGTTGGGCGGTGTAGGCCAGGGAGCACAGGGGCGGTATGTGTGGTGGTGGGAGCGAGGTGGTAGGAGAGCTCGACCATGGTGGCGGCGGGGTCGCGATGAGAGCGGGAGGCGGCCGCCTCGGGGAGGAGACGGATGGGGGAAAATGAAGAGGAGTTGCGTTCTAGGGTTAGCGTTTGCTTTATATATAGAAAGAGCAATTCGTAATTGCCGGGAAGTGCAGGGATTTTTTTGCAAAACGACATCGGGGACCGTCCGATCGGGAGGCGACGGCACGGGATGAAAACACTATTCATAACTGTTCATCAAAACAGTAACTCGAGCGAGGAGAGGGCGAGAAAATCTTCCGCCTTAATATATAGGGGTAATATGCCACTTAGTGAAACTTCTATCTTTGCGGGTGCATTCATGATTTTCCTTGTGGGGTGTGGCTTCGTCTTGAAACTTCGGCAATCCTTTTTTTTTAGATGAAACTTTTGCAATCCTAAAATTACTTTAAACAGAGCCTTACTCAACCCCTTCATTGATAGTTAGGTGTGCGTGTGATGTGCATTATCACTTCCTTCTTAATGAAGGAAGACACCACATCATCATGTACTGTGAGTCTTATTATACAAGTATGTGAAAAACTCAATGTAAAAGAATACAGCGTGGCTGAATATGTGACCATTACCTCTCGTACTGACATACACTCTGCCTTTTCGTGCAGGTTGTTGCTGATGTTGCCCTCAAGCTTCATGTGGGGGAGCCATTCACCGAAATAGAATTTGTCAATTACGCAAAGTGAGTAGATGGGGCATTGTTGATTAATTTAAGGTGTATAACTAGAACTAGAATCTTCAAATAAATACTACTCTTATTGGTGTACATTGCTGGACAATCCTAGAAATTCAGCCAGTCTGGTTACTCAAATCATTGTTTGCTGGATGCATGAAATATGAAGCTAGGAAGCATACAACTTATTGCGTCTAATATTGCGTATGATCTTCTAATCCCTCCTCCGATCAAAATTATAAAATGTTTTAGCTTTTTTCTTTTCCGAATCACAAGTATCTACACGTGTTCGAGTGTGTAGGTTTTTTAATTTCAGACCTTGTGTGATTACAGTTGAATATCCAAAAATGAAAATCTGTTTTAATTCGTAGGTGTAGATGCAACAACTATTTAACAACTGTATTTGAAAATGTCAAACATAAACTTAAGCAAAAATTTATGGTGCGCAGCTCCCAATCGGCCGCATGAGTTACCTCCACCGTCGTTGCGGACTGGGATTGGGATCCGTTTTCTTGTCAACCAGTGGGGCACGCTCGATGTGTCGAGTCCTACCCGATCTCCGAGGTCGGAAACCGCGATCACATCTGCGCTAAGCACCATCGACTCCGCGCCTCCGTCGACTCCGGGCGTCGTTGACTCGGCAGCATCGCCAATTTTGTGCGTCTTCGACAACAAGTCTCCTTCGACTCCATCCTTCGTCCCCACGTCGGCCGAGGGCTCCGATGTCACCTGCTACTTCTCCGACTGCGCCATCTTTCAGGTGGCCGCCGTTCTGCGCGGCGTCAACTCTTCGTCAAGTGATGACGGCGATCGCCACGATGAGGGCCGCAACGCGCGCAACCAATTATCCAGCCAAGTATTCATGGTAGCGCAAAACGGCACACCAGGTGCCTTTACAACGCCGCCGCAGCGCAGGGAGCCCGAGCCAGTCCAGTACCCGCTACAAGTCTGGTTGAGCGCCGACACGGAGCTTACCATCACGGAGGAGATGGCGGTCAGAATTCAGGATATCGTCAACAACGGCACACTGCTGCCGGAGGATTCCCCCAGGGACGACTTGTTAGCATATCAGTATTTGCTGCGCAAGAAAAATCTAGAGTTGATCGAGATGCAGTGCGAACTCAACAAGAGGCAGTTGAGAGCAGACTCAGCCAGCGCAAGAAGAATGGCAGAATCTTCGTCTTACTCGGAAAGAGCAGAGCCGCGAACAGCAGAGCACGTAAGAACTCGCACTCGAATGCCGCAAGCCGGCTTAGAGCCAACAAACATCAGACACAGGTTTATGACAATTGGAGACGACGGCACCGGTGCCACAGACGACCGCAACGGCAGTTGCTTCGGTCGCGACTTACCTGCGATCTACATTGCCTCCTGTGGATGACCCGCGTTATGGTCTGCATTGGGCGCAGATCGACGCCCTGGGAAATGTGGGGACAGCATTGGTACCAACCCCCAACACACCAGGTCGCCCTGGGAACAGCCCTAGACAGAACCCGCCAAACACCGGCGCTCGAGCAAACGGCAAGAGGTCAAGAGACATACCCACCCCTAATGGGGAGGGCGCGCACAATGGCACTCGGCATCGCGAAGATCGTGATCGAGAGGAGCCAGAAGGGAGCAGATCCAGACGCCGTCACCGCGACGAACGCGACGGAGACGAGGCGGAAAGAAGCAGGTCCAGGCAGCGCCATCGCAGCAGGGACGAAACAGAAGAAGAACGAGCCACTCAACGTCGTCGTGAGAGAGAAGAACGCCGGCACGAGAGAGAGGAGCGCCGACAGCAAAGGCGCGCCGCAGGTTTCCAACACGACTACCTGGAGGAAGGTGTCGACGCACGAGATATCATTACTCAGCGAACAATGAACAAGCGAAGGCACCAGCGAAGGCATCGCAGTCGCACCCCAGGCTCCAGTCGAAGCAGTTCGTACACATAATCGGAAGTCGAGCCTTGTGGAGCCTTGTGTTTCACGACTGCCGTCCGGGAGACTCGCATGCCAAAGAGATTCAAGTTAACATCAGAAACCCCCAAGTACGATGGTAGTCAGGAACCGTCGGCTTGGTTGGAGGACTACAGAACGCCAGTAGCCTGCCAGAGAGGAAACACCACGACTGCAATGCAATACATCCAGCTCATGCTCACGGGATCAGCCCGAGGATGGCTCAGAAGTTTGCCCAGCAGTTCTTACGGAACGTGGGACTCCTTTTGCAGTGATTTCAAGCGAAACTTTTCGTCCACCTTCACGCGACCCGCATCATTCCAGCAGCTCAGAGCGTGCAAGCAAAAGACTAACGAGTCCCTCCGCGAGTATATCCAGTGGTGGACTACTATGAAAAACTCAGGCGCAAACATATCAAAGGACAACGCCATATTTGCCTTCATCCAGGGAGTCAAGCGCAACGACCTCCAGGAGGCGCTCGGTCGCGAGAACCCCAAGACAATCGCACATCTCATGGAAATAGCTAACAAGTGGGCCGATGGAGAGGACTCTGTCAGGTCTGATAGGCTACCATCACCCTAAGCAGATCGTTAGCAGGGCAACTTGGGACGCCGCGGCCGGCATGACAGGCGCAACAGGCAGAGACCTTATGGTGAGTTGGACGGAGTTGAGCAAGTCGCTGCTGGCTTCCAGGACAATCGCAGTCGCAGTAACACCCAACAGGGGGACGTTCAACGCGACGACCGCACTGATAGAACTCGCGATGATAGAAACCGCGACGACGGGACTCGAAGACGCGAGTGGAAGCCCAGGGGGACCCGAAGAGAGGAACGTCCATATCGATCCCCGGCTGAATAACTCAACGACCCATCCAAGATGCATTTATTCAGGGGAGACGACGGCAAACTAACGGCAACCCACCTTCTTAAGGATTGCCGCGATTTCATAGCAATCCAAGCCGAGTTGCGCAAATGTAGGCCTACCACTCGGTCTGCCAGCACCCGAGGGTCCACCTCCACCGCCAGCAGGGCACATCGCAGGAGCAATCCAACTAAACCAGCGACAGGAGGATTCAGCTGTGGCACAAGATCAGTATCCGCAAACTAGAGGGTCCATGTACATGATACAGAAGGGACGCTCCTCGAATCGGTGCCAGAAATTAATCAGTTGGCAGGTTCACTTAGCTACCATGGTACCACCTGCCGCACCAGAGTACCTAAAGGGGTTAGAAACACCCACCAGCTTCACTCGTGAGGACCACCCTCCACGAGTACCATGGACGGGACACGCTCCTTTGATTCTACACGCTCTAGTCGGAGGTTTCAGGATGAGCAAGGTCTTCATGGACGGAGGCAGTGGCATCAACATCATCTTCACAGACACGCTACGCAACATGAACCTGTCTATCACTAACTTGAAACCATCATACAACACCTTCCATGGCATAGTGCCGGGCAAAGCAGTATATCCTTTGGGTACTATATTACTCGAGGTCGTTTTTGGTGAGGCAGATCACTTCAGGAAAGAAAACATCGAGTTCGAGGTCGTCGACTGGAGATCTCAGTACCACGTCATCCTTGGGCGTCCGGCGTTTGCGCGATTTATGGCAGTGCCACATTACGCATCCTTAATGCTCAAACTACCCGGACCCAAGGGAATCATAATAGTTCGTGGCGACTTCCGCAAGTCAGACAATTGCGACAAAGAGTTCAGCAAGATTTCCGAGTCTTTCGGCGCGCAAGAACAGCTTGCAGAAATAGCCCTGGACAACGACCGCACCTTGTTCCCTGAGAGCAAGAAACCCGCACTCGAAAATTCTTTCAGTGCGAAGAACGACACGAGAGCACATCAGGTGCACCCGACGGACGCAGACAAGTCAGTCCTCGTGTCATCAAGTTTAACTGAAGCATAGGAAGGCGCGCTCGTCGAGTTCCTCCGTGAGCACTGGGAGATGTTCGCCTGGCACCCCACTGATATGCCAAGTGTATCCAGGGAACTCGCCGAGCACACCTTACAAATTTACCCAGACACCAAGCCAGTAAAGCAGACAACACGACGACTATCCGAGCCAAAGCGGTTGGAAGTCGGAAAAGAAATAGACAGATTGCTGGATGCCAAGTTCATTCGAGAACTCAAGAAATCCGACTGGGTCGCGAACCCAGTACTCGTGCCAAAAAAGGGTGTCAAGAACGCCCGCATGTGCATCGACTACACTTCGCTCAACAAGTGTTGCCCCAAGGATCACTTTCCATTGCCACAGATAGATCAGATAGTAGATTCGACTGTAGGCTGCAAGCACCTCTCTTTCCTCGACGCATACTCGGGATACCAGCAGATTCAGATGAAAAAGGAAGACGAGGAGAAGACCGCATTTATCACCCCTCACAGCGTATATTGCTATACGAAGATGACCTTTGGGCTGAAGAACGCGGGTGCGACTTACCAGCGTATGATGCAGAACTGCCTGAAGAACCAGATCGGCCGGAACGTTCAAGTCTACATCGACGACATCATCGTTAAGACTCGCAAAGTGGATACATTAATCGACGATTTACACGAGACCTTCCTCGCACTCAACAAGTACCGGATCAAGCTTAACCCTACCAAATGTGTGTTCGGTGTGCCATCCGGGCAAATACTGGGTTACCTTGTGTCCGCCAGGGGCATCGAGGCTAAACCCGAGAAAATACATGCTATCTTACAGATGTCGGAACCGACAAAGCTTCGCGAAGTCCAGGGACTAGCAGGAAGAATAGTAGCCTTAAGCAGATTTATCAGTCGGATGGGCGAAAAGGCTCTACCTTTCTATCAGTTGATGAAGAAAACAGACAAGTTCGAGTGGACAGCCGAAGCACGGGCAACCTTCGCCGATTTGAAACGCATGCTCACCAATCCCCCCGTACTTGTGGCGCCTCATGAGCAGGAAACCCTCTACCTATACATAGCTGCCACCAACAGGGTGGTCAGCTCAGTACTCGTGGTCAAGAGGCCAGAAGATGGTAAAGCACAGCCAGTACAGCGACCTGTTTATTATCTCAGCGAGGTGCTGTCCCCTTCTAAGGAGCGGTACCCGCACTATCAGAAGCTCACGTACGGCGTGTTCATGGCAAGCCGCAAGGTCGTGCACTACTTCACGGAGCACCCTAGCTATAGTGGTGGTGAGCAGCGCCCCACTGGCCGATATCCTCAACAACTCCATGGCAACCGGGCGAGTAGCCAAGTGGAGCATCGAGCTTGGACCCGGAGACATCACTTACAGGCACCCGAAGGCCATCAAGGCTCAAGTCCTCCCAGACTTCACGACTGAGTGGATCGAAGCACAGCTCCCGCACGTCCCTGACTTGTCCAACTCCTGGACAATGTATTTTGACGGGTCCAAGAGACACGACGGGGCGGGAGCTGGCGTCATCCTCACATCACCCAAAGGCGGCAAGCTACGCTATGTGCTACAGATGGATTTCAAGAGAGCTTCGAACAACGAGGCTGAGTACGAGGCACTGCTACACGGTATGCGTATGGCCAAGGCTTGCGGAGCAACTCGACTAATGATATACGGCGACTCGAATCTCGTGGTACAGCAAACAATGAAGGAGTGTGACGCCAATGCAGATAACATGACGACGTATCGCGACATGTACAACATCATGGAGGGCAGTTTCGATGGCTCCGAGCTACGACACGTTGGCCGAGAAAGCAATGAGGAGGCAGACATCTTAGCCAACATCGGATCAAAGAAAGAACCAATCCCGCCTGGCGTTTTCCTTGAGCGTATCAAGGAAAGATCAGTCAAGATAAAAACGCCAGCCGCAACTTCAGCTGAAGTCGATTCTTCAACTAACCAAGACGTCAAAACCCCGGCTGAGCAGCTGCCCGGCAACGCACTGGCCACAACTCCCCCAGTCAAAGTTTTCCTCATAGAGCCCTCCTGGACGAAGCTTTTCCTAGCCTACGTCCTTTGCCAGGAGGTACCTTCAGATCCAGTCGAAGCAAAGCGAGTCACTCGGCATTGCAAGGCCTTCACGGTGATCAACAAGGAGCTGTACAAACGAAGCATCTCAGGAGTCTTGCAGCGATGCATCGCACCCGAGGACGGAAGAGCAATACTCTTGGACATCCATGCGGAGACTTGTGGACACCACGCGAGTAGCAGAGCACTCGTAGCCAAGGCCTTGCGAGCCGGTTTCTACTGGCCCACGGCTATGCAAGACACAGAGGACGTAGTAAAAAACTGCCTCGGCTGCCAGAAGTATGCGACTAAGCCACACGCCCCAGCATCCGAACTCAAGACCATTCCATTGGCCTGGCCCTTCGCTCAGTGGGGACTCGACATGGTTGGGACTTTGAAGAAGTCATCACGAGGGGGTCACACTTTCCTCCTAGTTCCCGTCGACAAGTTCACCAAGTGGATCGAGGCAGTGCCCGTCACAAACGCTACGGCAACAACGGCAGTCAATTTCATCAAGTCCATCATCTTCCGCTTCGGAGTGCCCAACAACATAATCACCGACAACGGAACCAACTTTACGGCTGAAGAATTCCGCGATTTCTGCAAAGACCAAGGAATCAAGCTCAAGTACGCCTCCGTCGTGCATCCCCAGTCCAACGGGCAAGTCGAGAAGGCCAACGACTTAGTCTGCAGCGGCTTGAAGAAAAGACTCTTGGTACCACTCAAGCACGCAGCAGGCACCTGGGCCGAGGAGTTACCCGCCGTACTTTGGAGCTTGCGCACGACTCCTAACAGGTCCACACAGTACACACCTTTCTTCCTGGTACACGGAGCGGAAGCAGTCATGCCATATGACCTGAAGTTCGACGCACCTCGGGTGGTCATCTACGATGAGCAAGACTCCGTTGCAGCACTCGAAGACGACATTGACACCTTGGATGAAGCACGTGACATCGCCCTCGCCAGAACAATGGTATATCAGCAAAGCCTGCGAAACTACCACAGTCGCCGCCTGCGAGCACGATCCTTCGCGGTAGGCGACATGGTACTTCGACTGAAGCAAAAGAAGGTCCACAAGCTCGCGTCGCCTTGGGAAGGGCCTTTTATCATAACAGAAGTCATCGGCAACGGAGCCTATCGACTGAAGCACGCCGAGTCAGGAGAACTCTCTCACAATCCATGAAACACAGCTCACCTGCGTCGCTTTTATGCTTAGTAGATTTTCATCTCAGCCAATATATCTTAGTCATAAGAAAAGACTGCATTCAGTCATACTTGTATCAGGCAGTAGCATATTGATCAGCAATAAAATACAATGTTCCTCTATATTCTTTCAATGATTTCTTTACACACAATAAACATACTTTCCAGCCTCACCCGACACTCCGGGGGATGTCGAGTTCAGTTTTGCGCTTTAAGCACAGCAACCTTCGAGTGAGCAGCGCTCGGGGGCTATAAGTCTTCATCATTACGGGTGCAAATCCAGTCACCCCAATGCGAGTAACGCTCGGGGGCTGGAATGAAGTTTGTCTAAAATACAATCAAAACTAAGAGCCACCCCAGTCGTACTTGACAAACGGGGGCTGCGTTGCTCGGACCGCAGAGGATGTTACATTACAAACAAACTATGTACATGTAATATTTTCTTTTGTCGTTATACAACTAATCTTTTCTTTACAGCATCTCCTGCTCTACCGTTGCATCCAGACGTCGAGTAAGTTCTACATTAGTCTTGTGCTCGAGAAGGGCAATTACGCAGTTCGCTGGGCCTTCGACCGCTTCGTAATGAGCTGCATGACAACTTTGCCCATGTCCGGAGGGGGACCAGCCCTAACCGCAGCCAGGTCAATCATCGGGTAGTGTAGTCGCAGCATAGCAAACACAGTAGTTGCACCCGCCACAAGCTGACGGCGAACGAAGACGTTAATAGCTTCCCCTCGGGGAAATCGACGCATCAGGCCAGCCAATCCTTGCGGTTGCTCTTTGAGAGGGAATAGAACCTCGTGGACGAGCGACAGGGCAGTTGAGCATGACTTGATAAAATCTTTACCGTGCTCGGACATGACCTCAACAAACTGAGAACGGACTCGGCCCTGCTTAGTCGCAGCATCAGTCTGTGCGCATGCGCAAGCCCAATACAGAACAATCCCAGGTTAGATGACAGCGTTCTGATTGCACCAAGTTGAGCAAGAAAAAAGACTCGGGGGCTCGACGGGCAACTCACACAGCAGGCCGGCATTAGCATCTTCAATCTCCTGCATCAATATCAACTCCCTTTCTACAGGGCGGGGTTGTTCCGACTGCAAGATAGCTAATGTGCCCCGAGTCACTCTTAGTTCTTGTTCCGCGTTTTCGCAGCGGACCTTCACCATATTGTACAGATATTGGTCCTGAGGATTGAACGGCGGCACAGCGCCGGAGGTAGCGGTACCAGTAGACTGCACATGCATAAATGGATACAAAGACAACAAGTCACAATCAGGGATATTCCATCTTTCGGATAAAGTTTACAGCTTAAAATTAGCGATTCGGGTGCCGGGAAGGCAACCCTCTATCCCCTCAAGCGTAAGGTTCAATACAGTAGAATAATTTACATAACAGCATACAAACGTAAGCGCACGAGTGCTGGCAAAAGAGCCCATCCGGGCGCTACACTACTCAGGATAACTACTGCTTCGAGCTGGGAGCACTCGATATAGCCGCGAACCCCTTTTTCTTGCGCCTAGCAACACGTTGTTCCAGGGTTACAAGGAGTGCATCAGCCAGTCTTCGCGCTTCCGCCTTGTTGGAGGGATCATAACCCGGTAGGCCCACCGACATAGAAGACAAGCCGGCCTGGCAGGAGGCCTGGGCCGGATCAAGCATAGAGGAGATGGGCCGGGTTCCACGTAAGCCGGCGCGCGACGTGTGACTTGTCGGCCCATTGGAAACCAGGGTATCCTGGGCCGGGCCTCCCCGCGATGCTGCAAGGAGGTTCAGCGCCGTTCGGACCTAGGCAAGACAAGAAGAGCCAGACCTCGCGAGGCCGTGTTTTTCTTTGTCCACGGGAACGTACGGAGGGCACCCCGCGAGCACCGTTCAAGGGTGGCCGTCCGGCTCTTCAGGCTCCCTCGGGAGGACAAGGTTGTGTCTCCCGAGGGGCAATTTTGCAGGGAACCCACGTGCAGGAGCAGGGCGAGGGACCCCCAGACGCCAGAGTTCGTCCTTGGCCACTGCACAGCAGCTCGACGACCACCAAGACTTACCTTCCCGGTGATAAAAGGGGAAGACCGGATCAGCCGCCAGGGCCGTGCTCCCAAGACTTACTACTTCGGTGCAAGCTGGCACCGTCCGTCACCGTTGTCTCAGCTCTGGGCCAGTTTTCCTCTATACCAAGGACGACTAGCTCTGCGCCAAAGGAGGGGCGACTGAAGTTGCAGGGGGAAGAAGACAACGGCTGCGCAGCGGCGCAGGACCGTGGATCTGACTTGGTCGGCCGCCTTTGCCAAAGCGTCCGCAGAAGGGCAGGGCCCCTTTGGAAGCATGTGGGAGCGTCCCGTCGTGGGATCCGAAGATGAAGGCTCCCAGCTGCCTATAAAAGAGGGCCGTCGCCGGCCCGTGAATGGGCTGGAACATTGTGGACTCAAACCCTAGAAACCCTAGGTGTTCACCATTTGTTGCTCCCTGTGTTCTACCAAGCAATACAATCAAGGAGGTGTAGGGCATTCACCTCCGCGGTGTCCTGAACCTGGGTAACCAAAGTGTCAATCTATGTAGTGTTGTTCATCTCCTTCGTCGAGCCTCGTGAGGTCAGAGGCAGCGCTCTAAGGCCCCCAGTGTTCGATACTCTTTCTTAGCTTCTCCGGAGGCTATATTCCGACACTTGGCGCGCCAGGTAGGGGGCCTTTAAAAGCGCGCCCCGAGAATCACCCACGCTCGGCCATGGAGCGACACGGCAGTGACCCTCGCCGTCACCAAGAGCAGGACTCGGACGAGAGCCCCCGCAGGACCGAAGGCCGGTACCGAGGGCGGACCAGGGAGGCCGACATTCGCGCCCGGACTCGCGGCCTCAGGAGATCCGCTGGCCCCGACTCGCCCCCAGCACTACACCTCATTCGGGATCTGCTCAACCTGATGCAGGGCCGGTCCCAGTTTGCACCACCCTCCCCCGAGAGGAGCGGCGCCCGCAGAACATCGCGGACGACTCCCCGGAGTATTCAATGCCGCGCCCGCGATGTCGGGACGAGGAGCCGCTCAGCGACCCCGACGAAGAACCAAGAAACAGACGCTCCCCATCGATGGACGACAACCGCTCCTCGCGCAACTGCTCGGGGCTTGCTCCATACGGCGTGCTCCCGAGGACGCCCGCGTCACCCTCACGGGGCAGCGCGAGCGACAGCAGCGGGTACTGGGTGGCTTAGCTGCAGCCGGCCGGCGTCACGCCGTGTCGTCTGCCAGAGGAGCCCTCACACGCAGCAGCGGCTGCGCCGCCTTCGGTGAAGATCTCCGGCGAGTTGCGTGGCCTCCCAGCTTCTGCCCGGAAGGCTCACCGCGTTTCGACGGAACGCAGAACCCCCTCGAGTTTCTGTAGAGCTACACCCTGTGCATCCAAGCCGCAGGCGGGGGCGACCGAGTCATGGCGAATTGGTTCCCCCTAGTGTTGGAAGGACCCTCGCGCGCCTGGCTGTACGTTCTCCCGGAGTGCTCCGTCACCTCGTGGGCAGATCTCTGTCGTAAGTTCGTCACTAACTTTCAGAGGGATGACAGTCCGCCGACAGATCTGGCAGACCTCCGGTTACTGCGGCAGGAGCCTGGGGAGACACTGCGCGCATTGACGCAGCGTTTTAGCCAGTTGTGCAGGCGACTGAACGGCGTCAAGGACAAGGACGTCATCACCGCCTTCGTGGAAGGAACTACCCACGCCGGAATCAGGAGAGGGCTCAGCGGGCGCGGGCCGAGGCAATCGGTGATCGAGCTGTTCAGCATGGCGGACGGGTACTCCAAGGCAGAAGAGGGCCAGATTTTTCAGCATGAAGGAAGCGCCGGGGGCTCTCTACGAGCCGAGGCACGGCGACGAAAGAGGGAGGACAGGACAGTAGACCCGGCAGAGGAGCCCCATTTCTGCGTCTTCCATAAGCTCAACTCGAACAGAACGGAGGACTGCCTGAAGCTTAAGGGGATCCAGCGACTTCAGCAGGCCGAACGCCGGGACATCACCACCCGTCAAAAGGAAAAGCGGCAGCGTCCAAGTCTTGGGAGGGATCACCACCGTCCGTCCGGGGAACGCCTTCTAGCATGCCTGCTAGGCGGCTCTCCGGCGCCAACACCCAGCGGACACACCGCAGGGGCGTCGCGCGCGGAAGGCGCCGCACACCTCGCGAACACCTCTGCCAAAACGCTCAAGTGGTCCGAGCAGGTTGTGACGTTCGACGCGGCCGATCATCCAAGGACCACCGTGGTGGTAGGAACCATTCCCCTCGTCTGCACCCCCACGATCAACGAGGTCGCGGTTCCAAACACCTTGGTAGATGGGGGAGCAGGCCTGAACGTGATTTCGATAGAAGCTTTCGACCGGCCGGGAGTGGATCGTGCGAAGCTGCGCCCAACCAAGCCAATCAAAGGCGTGACAGCGGGAGTTACCATGCCCATAGGACGGGTTCGTCTGCCAGTGACGTTCGGTGACAAGACCAACTACCGCACGGAAAGCTTGGACTTCGAGGTAGCACATATCAGCCTCTCGTATCAAGCCATCATAGGGTACCCAGCGCTGGCCAAGCTCATGGCGGTGGTACACCATGCGTACAACACGGTGAACATCCCAGGGAGTAACGACATCATCAAGGTTTTTTGCAACGAAAGCTCTTCTCTGTTTTCCCTGCGACAGGCCCACAGGACGAGAGCTAACTTGCTGCCTCCCAACGAGAATGCGATCGAGCACCTTGGCGGCCCCCACAGAGGAAGGCAGAGGCGGGCCGAGGAGAGGGCCGCTGCCCGCAGAGCCGTGAACGGGTAAAAACCCACCATGAGGACGGCGACGGGCCAGAAGGCCGAGACGACAAGACAGCAACACCTCGCGAGCTCGCTGCGCTGCACTCGACTCGCGAGGCAGCCCTCGCAAAAGTCCTCCGCATCAGGCTGTGGTAGCCTTTTTCCTTTTCTTTTTTTGTTGTACCTTCCAGGAGTGACCGTGCGGCCATGACACCTCGTGTAATAAGAAATCCCCGTTTGGATGGTAAGTGCACCCCCACGGTATGTGCTTCAAACTCAACCTTTTTTAAGGTTTCTCCTTAAGTATCGCGTGAGCGGGGGCTAGGCACGGTGGATGCTTGGGCCAGAGTCTGCCCAACGACGCCGAAAAACCCAAGAAGGCTGAGCGCTGGTGGATTGGCCAGCCACGCACATGCCACCTCCCCAAGGCCCTTGGGGCTACCCTCATGAGGCACGGTGTCTATGTACGGGAATCGTCCTGGCAGCACTGAAAAACCCAAGAAGATCGAGTGCCGGTGGAATGGGCTAGCCCCACACATGCCGCCTCATCCAAGGTCCTTGGTGCTTTCTAAACTCACGCAATGCTCACAGGGAGAAACCTAGTAAGGCACGGTGTCGATGTACGGGCCGGTCCCGGCAGCACTGAAAAACCCAATAAGGCCGAGTGTCTGTGGGATGGGCTAGCACCACGTATGCCGCCTCATCCAAGGTCCTTGGTGCCACCTAGTAAGGCACGGTGTCGACAAGCGGGCCGGTCCCGACAAAACCGAAAAACCCAATAAGGCTGAGCGAGGTGGCTGGGGTCTGCCCTCACACATGCCGCCTCATGAAGGCCCTTGGTGCCATTCTTAAATATATTGTATTGTACAACCATGCGAGGCATGATGCCTTTGAGCGGGCCAGACCCGACAACATCGATAAACCCAATCAGACTGAGCGCCGGTGGCTGGGGCTATCCCCACACATGCTGCCTCATGAAGGACCTTTGGTGCCGTAACTAAACGTACCCTGTTTTTTCCTTGAAGGGAAGGGACGCACGGGAGCTACCCTCCACGCGTCGCTCGGCTACATAGCCAGGTACTTGCGTGAGGCCTTGCCAGAACCAGCAGGAGGTTGAGAGGAAGGGCACGCGCGTACCCAACACGCTCAGCTACCCGTCATGGGACAAACCCCAGACATGGAACTCACCCACGCAAGGAAAACGTCGTAAGAAAACAGGAACAAAAGGCAGGCCCAGCAGCAGGCCAGACCTCACAAGTCTTAGACAAAATGTACGACGCAGTAGCACACGAGGCCTAAGAGATTCAACAGACTTAACACGATACAACAAGTAGTCAAGCAGGCAAGAGTACACAGGCCACTAGAAGCCGCTGTCTTCAGAGGCGTCCCCTGAGGAGGTGTCTTCTTGGGCGCTTGCTTCTTCAGGAGGCTCTTCAGCGGCATCCTCTCCTTGACCGCCCAGCGTCGACGGGCCAGCCTCCTAGTCGTCCTTCCGGGAGAAAGCAGCCACCAGCGCCGCCACGTGCTCTCCCACCTTCGCCTCCAGCTGGCGAGCGACGGAAGAAGGCACCACCTCCAAGAGTCCTGAGAGGTCGGCGGTGGTGTGGCGCAGCGTCAGGTTGCAGAAGACCCGGCGCACAACCGCCACGGCAAACTCACGACTGTCCTCGTCAAGACGCTCCCGGACCACCGCTGCAAGCCCTTGCAGCCAGGACACCACGCCTGAGAAGGAAGCAAGGTAGGCAGCCGGAGAAAACTCTTCCAGCGGAGATTTGACGCCCTCAGACCCGAGGCGAATGTGTCGGCCCAGTGGGATCCAGGGTGTGCAGGGCCCACTCTCCACAGCCCTCGCACGCAACAGCATCGAAAGATGGCTAAGGACCAAGCCGAACGCTTGGAGAGACTCGCGAGGGGAGAAGCCCTCGAGAGGGCTTGAAGTGACAGCAAAGGCCTGAAGAGGTTTCCCCCCGCGAGTGCCCCTCTACAAGGCTCTCTCCCCTGGAGAGGAGTCAACGCAAACCCCTCCACAAGGCCGCTCTGGCCCTGTAGAGATTCTTTGCTAAGAAGCAACCGCCGCAGAGCGCACATGGCCTCTGCCGCGGCCGCAGAGTGACGCGCGCGTCTGCGCGCGATGACGACGGCGCCGCAGTTGCCATTCTGGTGATTAAAGGAGTCAACAAAGCTGTGTCCCCCGCGCCGGACTACGAAGCTTTCCCCTTTGGTGATAAAGCGGATGGCCGGCGCTACGCTCCAACGACGACGTCACCGTGGGCGCACCCACGATCTTTGCGACACCAGCTGACCATCCTGCGAGGACGGTGGTCTGCCTGCCACCAGGGCAGGCTTTGCGACCATGGACCGAGTCCATGGACAGCCCGGCAGCGGTGCACCCCGCTCCTCTGTTTCGTCGCCATGTGGGAACCCTTCCGCTGCGCAGGCCGCATGGATGAGGCCCGGGGCGCCTATAAAAGGGGAGGAGGCACCTCCGTAGCAAGGGGTCAGACCCCAGAGAGAGAGGAATCGACCATTCAGACCCTGAGCACTCCACCATTGTGTAGTTTAGCCTAGCGCACTCGAGGAGGAAGAAGTCCCTCGAGTTCCCTCCTTGAGCTCTGCTCTGCCAGAAGGGAGCCCTCGGCAAGCTCATTGTACTGTAACCTCTACAGTGCAATACAGACAAGCAGGAGTAGCGGTGTTACCTCCTCCTGAGGGCCGTGAACCTGGGTACGGGCCGCTGTCCATCTCTGCCGTGCTGTCCCTCCTCAGGCTCGACGAGCACCGTCGCCGTGCCGGTTGAGGGTTGTAGACCAACGTGTTCAGTCCCCTTCTCGAACTACTCTTTAGAGTGTGATCACCCCTAGCCTCGTGGGAATCACTCTCCGACATTTGGCGCGCCAGGTAGGGGACTGAGGCGCGTCTTCAACCTTCGATCAGCTTCCGCGCCATGACGGACACCCGCACGACACGCGCCAACAGGCGCGCAGCTGAAAGGGCTCATACTGAGCCCGGCACCGCCACCACTCGCGGCCGCCCTCGCACGGCGGAGCCCGAGAACGAGGATCACCGTGACGGCGACCGCCGCGACGACAGAGACGCCTCCCCGGAGCACCACGACGATGCTGAGTCCTCGCATCCGTCTCGGCGCCAAAGCGCGTCTTCTCAGGGACGCCCGAAGCCCACACCACACACCGCGCTTCTCATGGCCCAGGAGCTTCTCCGCTACAGGCCAAGCGCGGAGGCCCACGACCAGTGGCTTGACCGCCTTCACCACCTCGTCGACGTCGCGACGACGCGCCCCACTCCGTCGCGCTCCCTGGTTCACCACTCTGGCCGCGCTGGAACGGCCGCGCCGGATGCGCCTCCGCCACCGCCAGGACCACCTCCGGCTGCAGCGCAGAGGGCTCCCTCTCATGCGTCCTCGCCGCGCGACTGCCAAATTGTGCAGCGCACTGTGCCTAACGCGCGAGTCGGGATGGAGCGCCGGAGGGACCTCCAGAACCGCCTCGTCGAGGAAATCGGCCAGGCGGGGCAGCAGAACTACAGGACTCTCCAGGGCGGGACCGCCACGTACGCCACCGGCTGCATGGCCTTCACCCGCGCTCTGCACCGTGTGGTATGGCCACAGAAGTTCAGGCCTGCCCTTCCCAAGGGCTACGACGGGTCAAGCAACCCCATCGAGTTCCTGCAGCTCTACACCACCTCTATCCAGGCTGCAGGAGGAGACGACAAGGTCATGGCCAACTGGTTCTCCCACGCCCTCAGGGACTCCGCGCTGTCATGGCTCCTCAACCTGCCTGAAGACTCCATCGACTCATGGGAGGAGCTCTGCAGGCAGTTCGTCGCCAACATCAAGGGCACCTACGAGCGCGCGCTCACCCACAACGACCTGCGCGCTGTGGTGCAGAGGAAGGATGAGACCCTCCGCAAGTACATCCAGCGCTTCAGCCAAGTGCGCAACAAGATCCCGAACATCCCCGACACGCAAGTCATTGCCGCCTTCAGGGAGGGCGACACAAACCGCAGGATGCTCGAGAAGCTGGGCATTCACGACAAGTTCACCTCTGTGGTGAAGCTGTTCGACCTCGCTGACAAGTGCGCCAAGGCTGAAGAGGGGCTCCTCTTCGTCAAGATGAGCCAGCGGACGGACGACCCGGCCGAGGGGTCCAAGAGCCACAAGAAGCGGAAGGAAACCAAGCGCAAGACCACTGCTGTCCTAGCGGCTGAGCCAGCCGCCAAGTACAACCGCAGGAACTCCCCTGAGCCTGGCGACAAAGAGGCGGACAACCGTCCGTTCTGCGTCTACCACAACAGGCGCGGCCACGCCACAGAGAACTGCTTCGATCTCAAGAGGCTGAGCCGAGAGCGCGAGCGCGAAGAAGGCAGCGGGAGCCACGGCAGAGGCCGCAGCTACCGCAGAGATGGCAGAGGCGGGCGCAATGGCAGCTACCAGAAGCCGCCAGGCACTCAAGCCAACGCTGCCGAGAAGAACAATAACCTCCCTGACGAGGAAGATGGAGGCTACCAGGCCCCAAGGGTGGCTATGGCCTGCATCCTCGGCGGAGCTCAGGCGCCCAAGTCTAGCAACCAGTTCAAGTAGTTCGCCCGCGAACTCAACGCCGCGCTCCCTAGCGTCGAGACCTCCAGGCCCCTCAAGTGGTCTCAGTACACCATCGCCTTCGACGCCAAGGACCACCCCAAGTCGACCAAGACTGTTGGAACCCTCCCCCTGGTCTACTCCCCCACCATCAACAACATCACCGTCTCCAAGACGCTCATTGATGGGGGTGCTGGCCTGAACGTCATCTCTGTCGAAACCTTCGAGACGCTTCAAGTGCCTTACGAGTGGCTCATGCCCTCCAGGCCTTTCACAGGGGTCACCAATGGTTCGATCGAACCTCTGGGGCAGGTCCGGCTGGCCGTCACCTTCGGCAAGCAGAAGAACTACCGCACTGAGCTGATCGACTTCGACGTCGCGCACATTGGCCTACCGTATAACGCCATCCTCGGCTACCCCGCCCTCGCAAAGTTCATGGCCGTCACGCATCACGCCTACAACATGGTCAAGATCCCCGGCAGCGCTCGCACTATCGCCATCCATGGTCATATCCTGGATGCCACGCGCGCTGTCAAGAGCGCCTACAAGGCGGCCACCATGGCATTCCCGGATGACGAGGACATGGAGCCTCTCGAGAGGCCCAAGAAGAAGAAACAAATGTTCTCCCAAGAGCAAGCTTCCACGAAGAAGGTGTCGCTGAGCACCAGTGGCTCGGGGGCTGAGGGCTCCGGGGCTAGCGTCACCATAGGCGCTGCCCTGCCTCCCAAATAGGAAAGCGCGCTCGTCGCCTTCCTTCGGGCAAACTCTGACATGTTCGCTTGGACTCCGTCAGATATGTCCGGTGTACCAAGGGAGGTGATCGAGCACCACTTAGCCGTGTGTCCAGACGCACACCCCGTCAAGCAAAAAGCACGGAATCAAGCCCCCGAGAAGCAAGCATTCATCGTCAAGGAAGTAGAGAAGTTAAAAGCGGCAAATGTCGTCCACGAAGTCGCGCACCCCACTTGGCTCTCCAACGGCGTGGTCGTACCTAAACCCGCTGGAGGAGGCCGACTCTAGATCGACTACACAGACGTCAATAAGGCCTGCCCCAAGGACCCATACCCCATGCCAAGGATAGACCAGATCGTGGACTCCACCGCCGGCTGCGACCTCCTCTATTTTCTGGACGCCTTCTCTGGTTATCACCAGATCAAAATGGCTAAAGAGGACGAGGAGAAAACAGCATTCCTCACCCCTTGTGGTGTGTATTGCTACACTTGCATGCCTTTCGGCCTGAAGAACGCCGGCGCCACTTTCCAGAGGCTCATGAGGATACCCTTGGGGGCACATATGGGCAGAAACACAGAAGCTTATGTCGACGACATTGTGGTCAAGTCTCGCGAGGGGGACACTCTCTTGAAGGATCTCGAGGAAACCTTCGCCAGCCTGCGCAAGGTGAACATCAAGATGAACCCCGCCAATTGCGTCTTCGGGGTACCTTCAGGCAAACTCCTCAGATTCCTCGTGTCCCACCGCGGCATAGAAGCAAACCCTGACAAGATCAAGGCCATAGAAGGGATGCAGCCTCCTCGCCGGCTCAAGGACATGCAGCGCTTAGCAGGCTGTATGGCCAGCCCGGGCCGTTTCATCTCCAAGTTCGGCGAGAGAGCCCTGCCATTTTTCAAGATCATGAAGAGATCCGGCGCATTCAAATGGACCCCTGAAGCGGACAA
The DNA here is from genome assembly GCA_026929855.1 of Poa annua. Taxonomy (NCBI): domain Eukaryota; kingdom Viridiplantae; phylum Streptophyta; class Magnoliopsida; order Poales; family Poaceae; genus Poa; species Poa annua. The sequence goes on from CM049433.1 coordinate 41,015,784, forward strand.
GGCTTTTGAGGACTTAAAGAGATATTTGGCCAGCCCACCAGTCATGGTGGCCCCCAGGACAGGCGAACATCTGAAGCTGTACCTATTAGACACTCCTCAGACCGAAAGCGCCGTCCTGGTGGCCAAAAGGGAAGAGCCAGTCCTCCCCAAGAAATGCGCCGCCACTCCAAGTCCAAAGCCGCCCGACAAAGATCTCGCCAAAGGAGCAGTCACCACAGACCCACCGCCAGGCCCACAGCCTCAAGTCGAGTCTGCTCCGAATACCCCTGCCAAGACCCCTCCACAGGCGGATCTCGACAAGGGCCCTGAAGAGCCTCCACAGAGAGCCGACGCTGCACCTCCCTCGACAACCCTTGTCGAGCACCCCGTCTACTTTGTCAGTACAGTACTGCGGGACGCTCGGGAACGGTATCCTATGCAGCAGAAGCTTCTCGTCACGCTCCTCATCGCCTCCAGGAAGCTGCGACACTACTTCCAGGGTCACCCCATCACGGTGGTCACTTCCTTCCCCCCGGAGCAGATCCTGCGCAACCCCAACGCCACAGATCGTGTCGCGGGATGGAACATCGAGCTGCAGCCATTCAATTTGCGCTTCGACACCACAAGAGTCATCAAGGGAAGAGCGTTGGCGGACTTCGTCGCCGAATGGACTGACCCAAGCCCTGAAGAGCCTCGGGAAGAAGAGGCCGAGCCCTCTGGAGACACGATGCCCAGCTACTGGACCATGCACTTCGATGGAGCCTTCGCCTGCCGCAATGGCGGGGCAGGCGTCGTCTTGACCTCGCCCAAAGGCGACAAACTCTACTACACTGTCCAGCTGTGCTTCATGATTGACAAGATCTCCAACAACATCGCTGAATACGAGGGCCTCCTCGCCGGCTTAAGGGCCACCATCGCTCTGGGCGTCAAGCACTTACTCGTCAAGGGCGACTCCCAGTTGCTTGTCTACTTCTCCAACAAAAGCTACACGCCTAAAGACGACCACATGGCCGCGTACCTTGAAGAGGTCCGCATGCTCGAGAAGCACTTCAGGGGCATGGAGCTCATGGACATCCCGAGGAAAGAGAACCAGGAGGCCGACGACATCGCCAAGCGAGCCTCGCGAAGGCAAGCCCAACAGGCAGGCGTCTTTGAAGAAAGACTCACCAAGGCATCCATAAAGCAGCCTCAAGAAACTACAGCCGCAAGCACGGACGAAGCACTCCCACCACCTCCTGAAGCTGGGGCACCCGACTGTGGTCCTCACACAGGGGAGCGTCTGTTGCTGACAGCGGCTCACCAAGAAACAGGCTGGATTGACGAGCTCAAAGACTACTTGGTGAAGGGGATCCTCCCCGAAGAAGATGCGGAAGCAGAGCGAATCGCTCGACAGGGAAAATCCTACTACATCCTCGAGGGAGACCTGTACCGCAAGCGCCCAAATGGCATCGTGCTCAAATGCGTCCCTCCCGAGGAAGGCCGAATGCTGATCAAGGATATCCATAGCGGAGAGTGCGGCCACCACTCGTGTGCGCGCACCCTCGCAGGCAAGGTCTTCAGGAGTGGGTTCTACTGGCCGCAAGTGCTTCAAGATGCGGTCACCATCGTCCAATCTTGCGACGCCTGCCAGTACCACGCCAAGCAAATCCATCAGCCGGCGCTGGGACTCCAGACCATCCCGCTCTCCTGGCCGTTCGCGGTCTGGGGGCTGGACATTTTGGGCCCCTTCCCGAAGTCGCAAGGGGGCTACCGCTTCCTCTTCGTGGCCGTCGACAAGTTCACTAAGTGGGCCGAGGTCGAACCAGTGCGCACCATACCAGCCGGGGCAGCGGTGAAATTCATCAGGAGCCTGGTCTGCCGCTTCGGAGTGCCTAATCGCATCATCACCGACAATGGCTCACAGTTTACCAGCGGCATCTTCCGCTCTTACTGCGAAAAACTCGGCATCAAGCTCTGCTTCGCCTCGGTGGCTCATCCACGGAGCAATGGTCAAGCCGAGCGAGCAAATGCAGAAGTCCTTAAGGGCCTCAAGACCAGAAGCTTCAACATCCTCAAGGGTCACAGCAAGGGCTGGATCGACGAGCTCCCATCTGTGCTCTGGTCCATGCGCACAACCTCTTCAAGACCCACGGGTGAAACACCGTTCGCCGTTGTCTACGGAGCCGAAGCAGTCCTCCCCGCAGAAATCAAGCACGGGTCCCCACGGGTCCTTGCGTTCAACGAGGACACCCAAGAGGACCTCCACAATGACGACCTGCTGCTTCTCGAGGGACTGCGCCACCGTGCCGCCCTCAGAGCGGCAAACTATCAGCAAGACCTGCGACGCTACCACAGCCGCCATGTGCGCTCACGCACCCTTGAGGCGGCCAACCTCGTCCTCAGGCGAATCCTCTCCAGAGAAGGCCTCCACAAGCTCTCGCCGATGTGGGAAGGCCCCTACAGGGTCTCCCACATCGCCAGGCCTAGCGCCGCACGCCTCGAGACTGACGACGGCATCCCCGTCAAGAACCCGTGGAACATCGCGCATCTATGCAAGTTCTACCCGTGATCATTGTCACGTCAGACATTTTTTGTCTCTAGAGGAAAGCTCACGGCTTCACCTCCAAGCTTCTCAAAGCTTCTCCTGAGGGCCAGCCCTCCGAGCTCTCCTGCTAATGAGCCACCATAGGTCGCAGAGAGTTTCAGCCACTAATGGGTGGTTCCCATGGCTCGACATGGAAGGAACGTTAGCTTGGCAAACCCAAGTGTAATGAACCATTTCGTTCCTAAGTGAACTATGCGCTAAGGCGCCATTTCGTTCCTAAGTGAACTATGCGCTGAGGCGCCGCTGTGTAATATTTCGATGGCAAGTTTACTTTCGTCATTTACTTTTCCATGTGCGCTTATATTCTTCCCATGCGCACCTCGCGAGCGGGGCTGAGTACGGTGCCTGTGCCTCAAGAGCACCCCAGCAGCACTGCAAAATCCAAGGGATCCGAGCTCTGGCTAAAGGGCATGCTCCCAAAAACATGCCACCTCTCCAAAGGACCTTGGTACTTAGTCTCCTCGCGAGATACCCATGAGGAAACCTATAAGCGCGCAAGAGTCCTTACTACCATGCTCTAGCGTTTGGGTTCGCCTCTCTAACATCCGCAGGGAACAAGAGTCCCTCCAAGCTCGTGGAGGAAAAACTCGGCCCCTGGAGGAAAACGCATCGCCAAGGAAAGCCTACGCAGAGCAAAAGCCTCGCGAAGCTAAGTTCCCTGCTCGCACCAAGAGAGTCTCTTCATCTCTCTCACGAGCACTTCTCGTCCCTCGAGCGTTTCTTTTCCCTCACTCTCCATGGACTGCTTGCACGTCAAAGGGGGGCCCTTGAGCATCGCGCCTCGAGGACTCCTACCTCTCTAAGCCTTAAAATCCCCCCCGGCCTTGCCGAGCCATTGCTCGAGCATACCGCAGCGGCGGAGTCATAGCGCAAGGAGAAGGGCCCTAGCGATGCAGAGCGAAAAAAGGCATGGAGATGAAGCAAAAGGCCTTCGAGGGGCGCGCACACAAACTTAGTAGCATATGCTTAAAAGTATGTTGTTACAAATTGTGGAACAAAAGTCTCTAAGCCAAAACATTTCAATGGCGCTACAAGCGCGTTGTGTTACAGGAGAAGGTCAAGCAGAAGCCCCGTCGCTGTCCTCCGCAGACCCTTCCTCCTCGGGCTCGTCCTCGGAGCCTGCCTCCTCGCCGTCGTCCTCCCCCGCCTCGGCCCGCTTGAAGCGGCTGCAGAAGTCGTCGACTTGGTCGCGAACCAAGTTGGAGATCTTCCACCCCTTCTCCCCCTCGAGAGGCTCGGTCACCGTCGAGTAGTCGAAGCCGGGCTGGAGGTGCTGGAGGTTGGTGAAGATGCGGTCGACCGCCACCGCCAGGAGTTGGCGGCATTCCTCCTCGACGACGTCGCAGAGCTCCGCGGCAGGGCCCTCGAGCGCCGTGAAGAGCTGGTCGAAGTAGACGAGATATGCGGCGGCGTCGGCATTGCCCTGAGCGGGGACGGGCGGCGCCTCCGCACCCAGCTTCGCTGCGAGCTCGTTGCCCCGAGCCACCAAGGACTGGAACATGCGCTCCCGCTGCTGAGAAAACACCCGCGCGGCTTGGGCGTTCTCGACAGCCTCCACTGCCCGCTCTAAAGCAGGGCCCACCTGCTGGTTCATCTCCTCCATGTCCGCCATGAGGGAGGCGAGGTCCTGCGCCATGCGCTCGCGAGCTTCTTCGGCAACGCGGCGGCCGTCTGCTGCACGCCTCGCCCGGGAGTTCAAATTGGCGTTCATCTCCTCCAGCTGGTGGATCCGGGCGGCGTCCTCACTGCGCCTCCTCTTGAAGCGACTCTCCTGCTTCTTGAACTTCTCGTCGTAGTCACGAGAGACAGCGGCGCGGTACGCCTTCTCCCGGGCCTGGAACTCCTTCTCAGCCTCCTCCTTCCGCTCGGCGAACTTTGCGTTGAAGCGCTCCACATGTTTCTTGTGGGTGGCCACATCGCGGTCGAACTTGCCGAGGGCCTCGGCGAAATTCCCTTCCCGGGCCTCGAGGTCGGCGCGCTGCACCGACAGCTCCTGCTCCGCCTGCAGCAGCTGCTCGTCGCGCCGGCGCATGTCGTTCTCGCGCTCGGTCAGCTTCTGCCCTCGGGCCTCCAAGGTCGCACGGGCTGCCTCCAGGGAGGTCCGCACGACTTCGGAGTCAGCCAGGATCTTGGCCTCGAGCTGGACAAGCTCGTGATGCTTGTCCGCCAGGGAGAACTCCACAGCCTCCCGCTCTGCCCTGGCCGCGGCCAGATCGTCCGCCGCTGCCTGGCGCTCGGCCTGAAGGGGCTGCAGGAGCTCTTCAGCGTCGCGCATGGCGCCCTCGCGGACCTCCTGGGTGAAGCGCCGAGCCTCCTCGCGCTCCGCCTAAAGAGCCAGGTCGCTCTACCGGCGATCCTCCACGGCTGCGTGGAAGGCGTCCCAGGCCCCCGCAAGCTCATCCTGCCGCCGAGCGAGCTCCCCGTCCTCGAGGGCGAGGTGGGCCTCCAGTCCGTCTAGGGACTCCCGCACCAGGCGGAAGGCGACGTCACGGCGTCCCCTGTTCCAATCCCAGCTGCTGAGGGCAAGGGCTCGCGAAGCCCCGCGCGGCGCGGAGGTCCCCGCGCCTGCGTCGTGCTTGGAAGAGGAAGCCTCTGCGCGGAACCCGGCAGCGTCGCGGGCCTGGGGGCTTGGAGGCGAGCTCTCCCCTTCAACGCCCGCGCCCCGCGCCCCGGTGTCGCCCTCCTCGAGCGGCACTTCATCATGAGCCTCGGGGGCAGGAGAGGCCTGCCCCGTAGCCACCGTGTCCGCCTCCGCTGCAGGGCTTGGCGGGGGTGGCGGAGGAGCTTCCCCCCCCCCCCCCCCCCGCCTCGGCGGCCCTTGGCGGGCTCTGGCTCGGCGTCACGTCCGCCGCGGCCTCCCGCTGCGCTGGAGGAGTCGCAGCACGTGGCGGAGTGGGCGCCTTCTCCACCTGCTCCTCAGAGCGCCCCTCCTCTGGAGGCGGCGCAGCCGCCTCAGCCTGAGGCACATCCTCGAGAGGGCCTACGGGGTCCCCCTCCACAGGCCTCGAGGCCTCGTCTGCCGTGCTCTCTGGCGCGGCTCTCTTCACCTCCGCAGCCTTGCGGAGCCTCCGGCACTTCGCGGGCGCTAGGTCGCTGGCAAGGAGCAAGAAGACTTGTCCGAGGAGAGCAGAGAAGCAAAGATCGATGAAGAAAAACCAAGTTAGAAACACTTACACAGCTTTCTTGGTGCGGGTGTCAACCCACGCCATGCCTGACGAGCGCCACGAGGGCGTGGTCTTGGCTCCGGACCCCTCGGGAGGCGCCTCCGCTTTCCTCTTGAGGGGACCGCCTGTTGGCTCCCCAGCAGGCCTGTCGTGGGCCGCCTTGGACCGGGGCTCTCGTCGCCCCGCCGCAGCCTCCTCCTCGTCGCTGCCCTCCCCCTCCGTCGCAGGGCGTGAGGGGGGCATCCTGGGGCGCTCGTCGTTGCCGGACGAGACCTCGAGGACCTCCTCAGTAGGCGGCGCGGCCTTTGACGAGCTCGCCCCGCCTGTTGAGGGGTTCACCCCTGCCGCCGCGCCGCCTTGCTCGGCGTCTGATGCGTAGGGCGATTCCGCGGCTCCTGACCCCTTCGCCACAGGCATCGGCCCCTCGTCCTCCTCCTCCCCCGCCAAGCCAAGCGGGGTGAATGTGGGCATCTGCTCCAGCACCGCCAGGCGCGCGGCCAAGTTGAGCTGGTGGAGAGGCCTCAATACCGCAGCAACCGCCACGGGCACGTCCGGATTGATGAAGAGGAAGCCCATGATGGTGGAGACGACGTCGGGGCGGTGGTCGCAACAGTGGAGCCGCATTGGGTCCATGAGGCCCGAGTACATCCACATCGGCTTCTTGTTCGCCTGTAGAGGAGCGATGCGGCGCCTCACGAAGTCCTCCGCGATCATCTAGCCGGTGAGGCCGTTCTCCCAGAGAAGCTTCATGCGGCCCACCAGCTCCGCGATCTGCGGGTTCCTGAAGGCCTGCTTGCCCCAGTGGGTGTTCTTCAAGGGCGGCGCCTCCGGGACGTCGACGAAGGAGCTCTGCGACTTGACGCCGATGAGGAACCACTTCTACCGGAAGTCGTCCACCTTCTTCACCACCGCCGTGACAGGCTTCTCGCTGTTCCACGACATGGGGATGTAGACGTCCCCCATGCCGTCCACGATGCGGAAAGAGACGCACCCCGTCCGCTCGAGGTTTGCAGAGCTCCGGAGCGCGTAGAAGCTCCGGAAGAGGGCCACCGAAGGCTGCACCCCCAAGTAGGCTTCGCACAGATAGGCGAAGATGGAGAGGATCAAGATGGAGTTGGGATGCAGATGGAGGAGGTGGATCTGGTAGAACTCCAGGATCGCCTCCAGGAAGGGCGAATAGGGAGGCACCAGCCCGGCGTAGACGGTGTGGAGGAAAATGGGGAAAAATCCCTTCGGAAGCCGGCCGAGCTTGGCGGCCTGGAGAGCGCTGGCGCCGTGCTCGTTTGTCTTCCCGGCGACCAGATGCCGAATCTTGTCCAGCGCCACCTCATTGACACGCTCCCCGACCAGGGCGGGGCCGAGCACCTCTTCCCCCTGCGCGTCCGAGGGGAGCGTCGCCATCGCCGCCTTGCCTTTCGCTGGACCCATCGTCGGGAAAGGGGGGAGTGCGAAAGCGCAAGGGAGAAGAAGGAGTTCGCCGGTGAGAGAAAGCTAGAAGGGCAAGAGCAGAAGGCCGGGCGCGCAGAATGAGAGCAGTAACCGCTGCTCGGACCGGCGCGCAGGCTTTATGCCCCATCCGGGCAGTTACCAAGACGTGGTGGGACCCCCCATGACGAACGTTCTGCCGGAGAAACCGAGTTGCCGCGAACTCGCCACAGATCGACGCGTGTCTCGGGCCGGCCGGACATTTTGGACCCACGACGCTTCGTCTGAGCCTGGTGGGCTTCGCCGTGCCCGTCATGGGCTCGGGGGCTACTGTCGGCCCAGTGGGATCCAGGGTGTGCAGGGCCCACTCTCCACAGCCCTCGCACGCAACAGTATCGAAAGATGGCTAAGGACCAAGCCGAACGCTTGGAGAGACTCGCGAGGGGAGAAGCCCTCGAGAGGGCTTGAAGGGACAGCAAAGGCCTGAAGAGGTTTCCCCCCGCGAGTGCCCCTCTACAAGGCTCTCTCCCCTGGAGAGGAGTCAACGCAAACCCCTCCACAAGGCCACTCTGGCCCTGTAGAGATGCTTCGCTAAGAAGCAACCGCCGCAGAGCGCACATGGCCTCTGCCGCGGCCGCAGAGTGACGCGCGCTTCTGCGCGCGATGACGAAGGCGCCGCAGTTGCCATTCTGGTGATTAAAGGACTCAACAAAGCTGTGTCCCCCGCGCCGGACTACGAAGCTTTCCCCTTTGTTGATAAAGCGGATGGCCGGCGCTACGCTCCAACGACGACGTCACCGTGGGCGCACCCACGATCTTTGCGACACCAGCTGACCGTCCTGCGAGGACGGTGGTCTGCCTGCCACTAGGGCAGGCTTTGCGACCATGGACCGAGTCCATGGACAGCCCGGCAGAGGTGCACCCCGCTCCTCTGTTTCGTCGCCATGTGGGAACCCTTCCGCTGCGCAGGCCGCAGGGATGTGGTCCGGGGCGCCTACAAAAGGGGAGGGGACACCTCCGTAGCAAGGGGTCGGACCCCAGAGAGAGAGGAATCGACCATTCAGACCCTGAGCACTCCACCATTGTGTAGTTTAGCCTAGCGCACTCGAGGAGGAAGAAGACCCTCGAGTTCCATCCTTGAGCTCCGCTCTGCCAGAAGGGAGCCCTCGGCAAGCTCATTGTACTGTAACCTCTGCAGTGCAATGCAGACAAGCAGGAGTAGCAGTGTTACCTCCTCCTGAGGGCCGTGAACCTGGGTACGGGCCGCTGTCCATCTCTGCCGTGCTGTTCCTCCTCAGGCTCGATGAGCACCGTCGCCGTGCCGGTTGAGGGTTGTAGACCAACGTGTTCAGTCCCCTTCTCGAACTACTCTTCAGAGTGTGATCACCCCTAGCCTCGTGGGAATCACTCTCCGACAGAACGAGCGCGTCATTCGCCTGGGGCACGAGGTCGTGAAACATCCTGCTCTGCTGGTCCTCGAGAATCAGCTGGGCAGCGGAGGCCTCGCGCGCCTTCCCAACCGCATCGGCAGCTTGATGGATCTGCTCCCGCAAGTCAGCCGCCTCTGAGCTTGGGCAAGGTCGTGCCGGAGTGTCTGGAGAAGCGCATCTTGTTCCGCCCGCCTCGCGGAGAAGTGTGTCTCCTGCTCCGAGGCAGCAGCGCGGAACCGCCGCTGCGCAGCCAAGATGGCTGCGTCTTTACTCTCATTGGCCTCCTTCTCCTACTCGGCCTGGCGGGCGAGGAGCGTCAGGTTGGCCCTCTCATGGCGAGCAGCAGCGGTTGACTCAGCTTCCAAGACTCGAGCTTCCCGAGCATCCAGGGCCGCACGAATCACCCCCAGGGCGTCAGACCTTGCCTCTAGTTCGGTAGCACGGGCGTCCAGTGCTAGGCGCCTTTCGTCCTCGTCACGAGCCAGGTCCTGAGCCTGGGCCTCCAGGGCCACCACAGCCTCTTCTCAGCTGGCGAAGTGCTCCTCACGACGGTCGCAGTCGAGCTCACGAAGCTTCAAAGCTTCCTCGCACTGGGAGACGTCACTCAGCAGCTGACGCCTCTCCCTCAGGAGGGAGAGCTCTCGGTCTTGGAATCTTTCTAGCTCACCTCTGGCGCGTGCTAGGATCTCTTGCGCCTCCTGAGCCACGCTCGCTTGGATCTCGGCGGCCTGGCGGTTCGCCTCCTCCAGAGCAAAGTGAGCCGCCGCGTCCTTACGGCGGCCTACTTCCACTGCCTACTACAGCGCAACAAACTCCTCGGCAAGGCGGCGTCGCTCGCTGGCTGTCCTCTGCATTTCGAACTCGTAAGAGAGGCGGAGCTCCTCGAGGACATTATGGGCGACGCGGATCAGCTCCCCGTCAAGAAGGAGGTGCCTCCTCTCCTAAGGGACGAGGGCCTGACTCGTGCCTGGGACGGAGGCCGTCCCGGTCACAGGGCCACTCGAGGTGCTAGCACTGGCGACACCTGTCTTGGGGGCGGACTGAGAGGGCGCTGAACCCTCGTCGTCACTGTTGTCCTCTACCACCACCAGGTCCTCTGTGGCCTCCACAAGCGCGTGCACCGGCGGTGCCGCTGTGTCTTGGACCAGGGGGCGCTGACTCTCCCAGCCCGCGCTAGGAGGACATGGGGGCTGACGGCCGTCGTCATCGCTCGCCTCCTCGCGCCCAAGGCGGAGTGAGGGCCGCTCCGCATTGGCTTTTGAGCGCCTCTCGCAGAGGATGGCCTCGCCAACGGTCACCCCCCCCCCCCCCCGCCCCCTGCAGCAGGGGAAGCGAAAGTAGCAAAGGAGGAGGGCGCCTCAAGAGGAGCAGAGGGGCCGCCCGCCGTCCGGAGCCTTTTCTACCGGTGCAGGAAAGGCTCCTCGTCGGACTCATCAACCTGCTCGGGCGCTGTAGCCCGGGCGAGGGCGTCTTCCGCCCTGTCCGCTGCCTCCCTGTAAGGAGGCGCACCCGGTGCATTTGTCCTTCGCCGTAAGGCGGAGACTGTAAAAGCTGCGGAAGAGCGCCACAGAGGACTCTATGTCCAAGTAGGCCTCACAGGTGTAGGCGAAGATCGCAAGAATGATGACGGAGTTAGGCTGGAGTTTGAGGACGTAGATCTGGTAGTGCCCAGAATCGCGTCGAAGAAGTCAGAGAACGGCGGCACGAGGCCGCCGATGATGGAGTGAAGAAAGAAGGGGAACTCTGTGGCCGAGAGTTACGCCACCGAGGTAGCGCCGTGGTGCACGCCAGTAGCCCCGTGCTCGTTGAACTTGCCGGCGAAGGAGGACCAATGCTCATCCACCTTACTCGGCCTGTTCAGCCGGGACGTCTCGAGGGCTCCTGGCTGGCCCGTCACCACGAGTTTTTTCCCTCTCGCCGCCGCTAGCTGCCTGCCACCGGTCATCGCGCACACAGGCGTGGAGGACGAGAGGGAGGCGTATCGAGGAAGGGAGGAGTTGTGAATCTGGAGATGGGGAGCAGTAGCTGGCTAGAGGCGGCGTGGCGCTGTTTTATGGTGGGAACAGTTCCCCAACCACCGCGCGGAGTGGGGTGTGACGCCAGTAACCGCTCATCACGACGTGGCTACCCGTTTAGCATCTCTATCTCGGCCATTATAGGCCCAACAACGGCCCACGGGTACAAGACCCACGGCCCCCGTTGGCCCGGGGGCTACTATAGGCCCATTGGAAACCAGGGTATCCTGGGCCGGGTCTCCCCGCGATGCCGCAAGGAGGCTCAGCGCCGTTCGGACCTAGGCAAGGCAAGAAGAGCCAGACCTCGCGAGGCCGTGTTTTTCTCTGTCCACGGGAACCTACGGAGGGCACCCCGCGAGCACCGTTCAAGGGTGGCCGTCCGGCTCTTCAGGCTCGCTCGGGAGGACAAGGCTGTGTCTCCCGAGGGGCACTTTTGCAGGGAACCCACGTGCAGGAGCAGGGCGCGAGACCCCCAGACGCCAGAGTTCGTCCTTGGCCACTGCACAGCAGCTCGACGACAACCAAGACTTACCTTCCTGGCGATAAAAGGGGAAGACCGGATCAGCCGCCAGGGCCGTGCTCCCAAGACTTACTACTCCGATGGAAGCCGGCACCGTCCGTCACCGCTGTCTTAGCTCTGGGCCTGTTTTCCTCTGTACCAAGGATGACCGGCCCTATGCCAAAGGAGGGGCGACTGAAGTTGTAGGGGGAAGAAGACAACGGCGGCGCAGCGGCGCAGGGCCGTGGATCTGACTTGGTCGGCCGCCTTTGCCAAAGCGTCCGCAGAAGGGCAGGGCCCCTTTGGAAGCATGTGGGAGCGTCCCGTCGTGGGATCCGAAGACGAAGGCTCCCAGCCGCCTATAAAAGAGGGCCGTCGCCGGCCCGGCAAAGGGCTGGAACATTGTGGACTCAAACCCTAGAAACCCTAGGTGTTCACCATTGTAGCTCCCTGTGTTCTACCAAGCAATACAATCAAGCAGGAGTAGGGCATTCACCTCCGCGGTGGCCTGAACCTGGGTAAACAAAGTGTCAATCTCTGTAGTGTTGTTCATCTCCTTCGTCGAGCCTCGTGAGGTCAGAGGCAGCGCTCTATGGCCCCAGTGTTCGATACTCTTTCTTAGCTTCTCCGGAAGCTATATTCCGACATGACTTGGCAAGCAAGGAAGGATCCCGAAGCTCAGAGTCCAGGCGCAAGACGGAGACCCGGTTAGGAAGACGTAGCCTAAAAGGAGTTAGAATAGAACTCGACTATGGGAGTAACCCAGAGTCCCGCTTGTGCCTCCAGAGAGGCCCGCCGCCTATATAAGGGGGTCTCCTGGTTCCTAGATCGATAAGCAATACCTAGATCCACACATTGTAACATCGAGACCAGGAAGCGGAGGCGCCGAGTTCTCGAGATCCCCATTATCAATAAAGCAAAGCAGGAGTAGGTCTTTACCTCAAGCAGAGGGGCCGAACCTAGGTAAACTCTAGTTTACCCGCGCCATGCTAGACAAGCTTCCGATGTCAGAAGTCGCCATGTCCCCCGACTCAAGTTTCCACCCGGAAACAACTGTCGTGACAATCCCACGACAGTTGGCGCCCACCGTGGGGCATACGGCCAAGAGCATCATCATCACCGGAGAAGCGTGGCGTGAGATGGAAAACCTAACCATCGGTCAGATCCATACGCTCCCAAGAGGGGAGCGCATCGTGGACGACTTTGGCTAGAGAGAAGAATCAGATCAGCTCGAAACCGGCTCTCAGATCACCTTCGGGCAGATCGATGTCTTCGTCGGCGTAATCCGGGCCACCGGAGCCGGCTTAGATCAGTACGAGGGAGAGTTTGAATCTGTGACCGGGTCAACCACAATGGCCCCGTCAGATGGAGAAGAGTCAGTTGGATCACCGGATGTCAAGGTCATTACAGGTGCCGAGGAAGCGGCGATCCTCGCGTTACAGCAGGAATCCGGCCCCCAGTGTTCGATACTCTTTCTTAGCTTCTCCGGAGGCTATATTCCGACATTTGGCGCACCAGGTAGGGGGCCTTTAAAAGCGCGCCCTGAGAATCACCCACGCTCGGCCATGGAGCGACACGGCAGTGACCCTCGCCGTCACCCAGAGCAGGACTCGGACGAGAGACCCCGCAGGACCGAAGGCGGGTACCGAGTGCGGACCAGGGAGGCCCACATTCGCGCCCGGACTCACGGCCTCAGGAGATCCGGTGGCCCCGACTCGCCCCTAGCACTACACCTCATTCGGGATCTGCTCAACCTGCTGCAGGGCCGGTCCCAGTTTGCACCACACTCCCCCCGAGAGGAGCGGCGCCCGCAGAACATCGCGGACGACTCCCTGGAGTATTCAATGCCGCGCCCGCGATGTCGGGACGAGGAGCCGCTCAGCAACCCCGACGAAAAACCAAGAAACAGACGCTCCCCATCGATGGACGACAACCGCTCCTCGCGCAACGGCTCGGGGGCTCGCTCCATACGGCGCGCTCCCGAGGACGCCCGCGTCACCCTCGCCAGGCCGCGCGTGCGCCAGCAGCGGGTACTGGGTGGCTTGGCTGCAGCCGGCCGTCGTCACGCCGTGTCGTCTGCCGGAGGAGCCCTCGCACGCAGCATCGGCTGCGCCACCTTCGGTGAAGATCTCCGGCGAGCTGTGTGGCCTCCCAGCTTCCGCCCGGAAGGCTCACCGCGTTTCGGCGGAACGCAGAGCCCCCTCCAGTTTCTGCAGAGCTACACCCTGTGCATCCAAGCCGCAGGCGGGGGCAACCGAGTCATGGCGAATTGGTTCCCCCTAGTGTTGGAAGGACCCGCACGCGCCTGGCTGTACGGTCTCCCGGAGTGCTCCGTCACCTCGTGGGCTGATCTCTATCGTAAGTTCGTCGCTAACTTTCAGAGGGATGACAGTCCGCCGACAGATCTGGCAGACCTCCGGTTACTGCGGCAGGAGCCTGGGGAGACACTTCGCGCATTCACGCAGCGTTTTAACCAGTTGTGCTGGTGACTGAACGGCGTCAAGGACAAGGACGTCATCACCGCCTTCGTGGAAGGAAATACCCACGCCGGAATCAGGAGAGAGCTCAGCGGGCCCAGGCCGAGGCAATCGGTGATCGAGTTGTTCAGCATGGCGGACAGGTACTCCAAGGGAGAAGAGGGCCAGATTTTTCAGCATGAAGGAAGCGCCGGGGGCTCTCTACGAGCCGAGGCACAGCGACGGAAGAGGGAGGATAGGACAGTAGACCCGGCAGAGGAGCCCCATTTCTGCGTCTTCCATAAGCTCAACTCGAACAGAACGGAGGACTGCCTGAAGCTTAAGGGGATCCAGCGACTTCAGCAGGCCGAACGTCGGGACATCACCGCCCGTCGAAAGGAAAAGCGGCAGCGTCCAAGTCCTAGAAGGGATCACCACTGCCCGTCCGGGGAGCGCCTTCTAGCATGCCTGCTAGGCGGCTCTCCGGCGCCAATACCCAGCGGACACGCCGCAGGGGCGTCGCGCGCGGAAGGCGCCGCACACCTCAGCCAAAACGCTCAAGTGGTCCGAGCAGATTGTGACATTCGACGCGGCAGATCATCCAAGGACCACCGTGGTGGTAGGAACCATTCCCCTCGTCTGCACCCCCACGATCAACGAGGTCGCGGTTCCGAACACCTTGGTAGATGGGGGAGCAGGCCTGAACGTGATTTCGATAGAAGCTTTCGAACGGCTTGGAGTGCATAGTGGGAAGTTGCGCCCAACCAAGCCAATCAAAGGCGTGACAGCGGGAGTTACCATGCCCATAGGACGGGTTCGTCTGTCAGTGCCGTTCGGTGACAAGACCAACTACCGCACGGAAAGCTTGGACTTCGAGGTAGCACATATCAGCCTCTCGTATCAAGCCATCATAGGGTACCCAGCGCTGGCCAAGCTCATGGCGCTGGTACACCATGCGTACAACACGGTGAAGATCCCAGGGAGTAACGGCATCATCATGGTTTTTTGCGACGAAAGCTCTTCTCTGTTTTCCCTGTGACAGGCCCACAAGACAAGAGCTAAGCTGCTGCCTCCCAACGAGGATGCGGTCGAGCACCTTGGCGGCCCCCACAGAGGAAGGCAGAGGCGGGCCCAGGAGAGGGCTGCTGCCCGCAGAGCCATGAACGGGTAAAAACCCACCATGAGGACGGCGACGGGCCAGAAGGCCGAGACGACAAGACAGCAACACCTCGCGAGCTCGCTGCGCTGCACTCGCCTCGCGAGGCAGCACTCACAAAAGTCCTCCGCATCAGGCTGTGGTAGCCTTTTTTCCTTTTCTTTTTTTGTTGTACCTTCCAGGAGTGACCTTGCAGCCACGACACCTCGTGTAATAAGAAATCCCCGTTTGGATGGTAAGTGCACCCCCACGGTATGTGCTTCAAACTCAACCTTTTTTAAGGTTTCTCCTTAAGTATCGCGTGAGCGGGGGCTAGGCACGGTGGCTGCTTGGGTCAGAGTCTGCCCAACGGCGCCGAAAAACCCAAGAAGGCAGAGCGCCGGTGGATGGGCCAGCCCCGCACATGCCACCTCACCAAGGCCCTTGGTGCTACCCTCATGAGGCACGGTGTCTATGTACGGGAATCGTCCTGGCAGCACTGAAAAACCCAAGAAGATCGAGTGCCGGTGGAATGGGCTAGCCCCACACATGCCGCCTCATCCAAGGTCCTTGGTGCTTTCTAAACTCACACAATGCTCACAGGGAGAAACCTAGTAAGGCACGGTGTCGACGTACGGGCCGGTCCCGGCAGCACTGAAAAACCCAATAAGGCCGAGTGTTTGTCGGATGGGCTAGCCCCACGCATGCCGCCTCATCCAAGGTCCTTGGTGCCACCTAGTAAGGCACGGTGTCGACGAGCGGGCCGGTCCCGACAAAACCGAAAAACCCAATAAGGCTGAGCGAGGTGGCTGGGGTCCGCCCTCACACATGCCGCCTCATGAAGGCCCTTGGTGCCATTCTTAAATATATTGTATTGTACAACCATGCGAGGCACGATGCCTTTGAGCGGGCCAGACCCGACAACATCGAAAAACCCAATCAGACTGAGCGCCAGTGGCTGAGGCTACGCTCACACATGCCGCCTCATGAAGGTCCTTGGTGCCGTAACTAAATGTACCATGTTTTTTCCTTGAAGGGAAGGGACGCACGGGGGCTACCCTCCACGCGTCGTTCGGCTACATAGCCTAGGTACTCGCGCAAGGCCTTGCCAGAACCAGCAGGAGCTCGAGAGGAAGGGCACGCGCGTACCCAACACGCTCAGCCACCCGTCATGGGACAAACCCTAGCCATGGAACTCACCCACGCAACGAAAACGTCGTAAGAAAACAGGAACAAATGGCAGGCCCAGTAGCAGGCCAGACCTCACAAGTCTTAGACAAAACGTACGACGTAGTAGCCCACGAGGCCTAAGAGATTAAACAGACTTAACACGATACAACAAGTAGTCAAGCAGGCAAGAGTACACAGGCCACTAGAAGCCGCTGTCTTCAGAGGCGTCCCCTGAGGAGGTGTCTTCTTGGGCGCTTTCTTCTTCAGGAGGCTCTTCAGCGGCATCCTCTCCTTGACCGCCCAGCGTCGACGGGCCAGCCTCCTAGCCGTCCTTCCGGGAGAAAGCAGCCACCAGCGCCGCCATGTGCTCTCCCACCTTCGCCTCCAGCTGGCGAGCGACGGAAGAAGGCACCACCTCCAAGAGTCCTGAGAGGTCGACGGTGGGGTGGCGCAGCGTCAGGTTGCAGAAGACCCGGTGCACAGCCGTCGCGGCAAACTCACGACTGTCCTCATCAAGACGCTCCCGGACCACCGCTGCAAGGCCTTGCAGCCAGGACACCACGCCTCAGAAGAAAGCCAGGTAGGCAGCCGGAGAAAACTCTTCCAGCGGAGAGTTGACGCCCTAAGACCCGAGGCGAACGAGCGCGTCATTCGCCTGGGGCACGAGGTCGCGAAACATCCTGCTCCGCTGGTCGTCGAGCATCAGCTGGGCAGCGGAGTCCTCGCGCGCCTCCCCAACCGCATCGGCACCTTGACGGATCTTCTCCCGCAAGTCAGCCGCCTCTTCCTGAGCTTGGGCAAGGTCGTGTCGGAGGGTCTGGATAAGCGCATCTTGTTCCGCCCGCCTCGCGGAGAAGCGTGTCACCTGCTCCGAGGCAGCAGCGCGGAACCGCCGCTGCGCAGCCAAGATGTCTGCGCCTTTCCTCTCATGGGCCTCCTTCTCGTACTGGCCTGGCGGGCGAGGAGCGTCTGGTGGGCCCTCTCATGGCGAGCAGCAGCGGTTGACTCAGCTTCCAAGACTCGAGCTTCCCGAGCATCCAGGGCCGCACGAATCACCCCTAGGGCGTCAGACCTTGCCCCCAGTTCGGCAGCACGGGCGTCCAGCGCTAAGCGCCTTTTGTCCTCGTCACGAGCCAGGTCCTGAGCCTGGGCCTCCAGGGCCACCACAGCCTCTTCTCGGCTGACGAAGTGCTCCTCATGACGGTCGCAGTCGAGCTCGCGAAGCTTCAAGGCTTCCTCGCGCTGGGAGACTGTGAGATCCTGGCTCAGGGCTTAATAGGATTGATAGAATACTCATATCAACAAGTTGCAACTTCTTTTCCGGAAGTTCATCTGAAAAGAACTCCGAGGTTAAGCGTGCTTGGCCCGGAGCAATTTGATGATGGGTGACCGACACCGACCGGGAAGTCCTTCCCGGGTGCGCACGAGTGAGGACAAAGTGCGTAGAAAAGACCAATGTTGATCTGTGGGGCCAGTCTGGAGATCCTAGAGAGCTGCCAGGGGTGACAGGCCCGGTCCGGGGGTGGGCCGGGGTGTTACATTTGGTATCAGAGCCGAACCTCGCGGTAACTCGGGCGTGTGCGGGTCAGTGGGCGACATGTGATATGTGCCGGCGCTGGGCGCATGGACGGGTGCCAAGGGGGGGAGTTCCTGGACTGGGGGCTGACCGACGAGGGCGTCGGTCTTCTAAGAGGGGAAGGATGTGAGATCCTGGCTCAGGGCTTAATAGGATTGATAGAATACTCATATCAACAAGTTGCAACTTCTTTTCCGGAAGTTCATCTGAAAAGAACTCCGAGGTTAAGCGTGCTTGGCACGGAGCGATTTGATGATGGGTGACCGATCGGGAAGTCCTTCCCGGGTGCGCACGAGTGAGGACAAAGTGCGCAGAAAAGACCAGTGTTGATCTGTGGGGCCAGTCTAGAGATCCTATAGAGCTGCCAGGGGTGACAGGCCCGGTCCGGAGGTGGGCCGGGGTGTTACAGAGACATCACTCAGCAGCTTACGCCTCTCCCTTAGGAGGGAGAGCTCTCGGTCTTGGAATCTTTCCAGCTCACCTCTGGCGCGTGCTGGGATCTCTTGCGCCTCCTGAGCCATGCTCGCTTGGATCTCGGCGGCCTGGCGGTTCGCCTCCTCCAGAGCAAAGTGAGCCGCCGCGTCCTTACGGCGGCCTACTTCCACTTCCTACTCCAGCGCAGCAAACCCCTCGGCAAGGCGGCGTCGCTCGCCGGCTGTCCTCTGCATTTCGAACTCGTGAGAGAGGCGGAGCTCCACGAGGACATTGTGGGCGACGCGGATCAGCTCCTCGTCATGAAGGAGGTGCCTCCTCTCCTGATGGACGAGGGCCTGACTCATGCCTGGGACGGAGGCTGTCCCGGTCACAGGGCCACTCGAGGTGCTAACACAGGCGACACCTGTCTTGGGGGCGGGCCGAGATGGCGCTGAACCCTCGTCGTCACTGTTGTCCTCCACCACCACCAGGTCCTCTCTAGCCTCCACAGGCGCGTGCACCGGCGGCGCCGCTGTGTCCTGGACCAGGGGGCGCTGACTCTCCCCGCCCGCGCTAGGAGGACACGGGGGCTGATGGCCGTCATCATCGCTCGCCTCCTCGCGCCCAAGGCGGAGTGAGAGCCGCTCCGCATTGACTTTTGAGTTCCTCTCGCGGAGGATGGCCTCGCCAACGGTCACCCCCCCCCCTCCCCCCCGCAGCGGGGGAAGGGAAGGTAGCAAAGGAGGAGGGCGCCTCAAGAGGAGCAGAGGGGCCGCCCGCCGTCCGGAACCTTTTCTGCCAGTGCAGCAAAGGCTCCTCGTCGGACTCATCAACCTGCTCGGGCGCTGTAGCCCGGGCGAGGGCGTCTTTCTCCCTGTCCGCTGCCTCCCTGGAAGGAGGCGCACCCGGTGCATTTGTCCTTCGCCGTAAGGCGGAGACTGTAAAAGCTGCGGAAGAGCGCCACGGAGGGCTCTACGCCCAAGTAGGCCTCACAAGTGTAGGCGAAGATGACAAGAATGATGACGGAGTTAGGCTGGAGGTGGAGGACGCAGATCTGGTAGTGCTCCAGAATCGCGTCGAAGAAGTCAGAGAACGGCGGCACGAGGCCGCCGATGATGGAGTGAAGGAAGAAGGGGAACTCTGTGGCCGAGAGTTGCGCCACCGAGGTAGCACCATGGCGCACGCCAGTAGCCCCGTGGTCGTTGAACTTGCCAGCGAAGGAGGACCAATGCTCATCCACCTTACTCGGCCTGTTCAGCCGGGACGGCTCGAGGGCTCCTGGCTGGCCCGTCACCACCAGTTTTTTCCCTCTCGCCGCCGCTAGCTGCCTGCCACCGGTCATCGCGCACACAGGCGTGGAGGACGAGAGGGAGGCATATCGAGGAAGGGAGGAGTTGTGAATCTGGAGATGGGGAGTAGTAGCTGGCTAGAGGCGGCGTGGCGCTGTTTTATGGCAGGAACGGTTCCCCAAGCGCCGTGCGGAGTGAGGTGTGACGCCAGTAACCGCTCATCACGACGGGGCCACCCGTTTATCATCTCGGTCTCGGCCATTATAGGCCCAACAACGGCCCACGGGTACAAGACCCACGGCCCCCGTTGGCCGAGGGCTACTGTAGGCCCATTGGAAACCAGGGTATCTTGGGCCGGGCCTCCCCACGATGCCGCAAGGAGGCTCAGCGCCGTTCTGACCTAGGCAAGGCAAGAAGAGCCAGACCTCGCGAGGCCGTGTTTTTCTCTGTCCATGGGAACCTACGGAGGGCACCCCGCGAGCACCGTTCAAGGGTGGCTGTCCAGCTCTTCAGGCTCCCTCGGGAGGACAAGGCTGTGTCTCCCGAGGGACACTTTCGCAGGGAACCCACGTCCAGGAGCAGGGCGAGGGACCCCCAGATGCCAGAGTTTGTCCTTGGCCACTGCACAGCAGCTCGACGACCACCAAGACTTACCTTCCCCGTGATAAAAGGGGAAGACCGGATCAGCTGCCAGGGCCGTGCTCCCAAGACTTACTACTTCGGTGCAAGCTGGCACCGTCCGTCACCACTGTCTCAGCTCTGGGCCCGTTTTCCTCTGTACCAAGGATGACCGGCTCTGCGCCAAAGGAGGGGCGACTCAAGTTGCAGGGGGAAGAAGACAACGGCTGCGCAGCGGCGCAGGGCCGTGGATCTGACTTGGTCGGCCGCCTTTGCCAAAGCGTCCGCAGAAGGGCAGGGCCCCTTTGGAAGCATGTGGGAGCATCCCGTCGTGGGATCCGAACACGAAGGCTCCCAGCCGCCTATAAAAGAGGGCCGTCGCCGGCCCGGCAAAGGGCTGGAACATTGTGGACTTAAACCCTAGAAACCCTAGGTGTTCACCATTGTAGCTCCCTGTGTTCTACCAACCAATACAATCAAGCAGGAGTAGGGCATTCACCTCCGTGGTGGCCTGAACCTGGGTAAACAGAGTGTCAATCTCTGTAGTGTTGTTCATCTCCTTCGTCGAGCCTCGTGAGGTCAGAGGCAGTGCTCTAAGGCCCCCAATGTTCGATACTCTTTCTTAGCTTCTCCGGAGGCTATATTCCGACATGACTTGGCAAGCAAGGAAGGATCCCGAAGCTCAGAGTCCAGGCGCAAGACGGAGACTCGGTTAGGAAGACGTAGCCTAAAAGGAGTTAGAATAGAACTCGACTACGGGAGTAACCCGGAGTCCCGCTTGTGCCTCCAGAGAGACCCGCCGCCCATATTAGGGGGTCTCCTGGTTCCTAGATCGATAAGCAATACCTAGATCCACACATTGTAACCTCGAGACCTTGAAGCGGAGGCGCCGAGTTCTCGAGATCCCCATTATCAATAAAGCAAAGCAGGAGTAGGTCTTTACCTCAAGTAGAGGGGCCGAACCTGGGTAATCTCTGGTTTCCCCGTGCCGTGCTAGACAAGCTCCCGATGTCAGAAGTCGCCATGTCCCCCTACTCAAGTTTCCACCCGGAAACATCTGTCGTGACAATCCCACGACAGTTGGCGCCCACCATGGGGCCTGTGGCCTAGAGCATCATCATCACCGGAGAAGCGTGGCGTGAGATGGAAAACCTAGCCATCGGTCAGATCCATACGCTCCCAGGAGGGGAGCGCATCGTGCACAAATTTGCTGGAGAGAAGAAGCAGATCAGCTCGAAACCGGCTCTCAGATCACCTTCGGGCATATCGATGTCTTCGTCGGCGTAATCCGGACCACCGGAGCCGACTTAGATCACTACGAGGGAGAGTTTGAATCTGTGACCGGGTCAACCACAATGGCCCTGTCAGTTGGATCACCGGATGTCAAGGTCATTACAGGTGCCGAGGAAGCGGCGATCCTCGCGTTACAGCAGGAATCCGGCCTACCTACGAGTGCTTCAGATCTGGATACCGATACAGAGTCAATCTTACCGCTGTTCGAAGATCGCTGGGGTTACGGACTTGAGGAGGAAGATCACCCGCCGTCACCAAGGCCGGCTCGCCACATGACGATTCACGTCGTGGGCGTGAACCCGTTAACAGATGGAGCACCGGCTTCCGTTAGCGATGAAACAAGCGCATAAATAGCAGCAAGACAGAATAGGGAGAGCTGGGACAACCAGCAGCAGCGGTTAGGGATGCCTGCGGCGTCGTATCCACCACCCAATCCTAGCACAGCCGCGCCTCAGCCAACTTTCAGTACTTTAGTTCAAACCCAACCCCCGGCACCAGGGACGGCTTTAACATGTCCGATCGTGACTGGCAGTGCGAGTGCACCACCAAACCCGACAGATCAGGCCGGAGCATCGGGAAACTCGGCCCAGATACAGGGGCAGACAGCAAACCCCAATGCAGCAATGCAGAGGGAGTTGGAAGAGATGAGGCAAGCCTTACAAAGGGCAAACCGAGAGCGCGCAGCAGAGGCGCAGCGTGTGGCGGAAAAAGAGAGATTTTTACTCCAGGAGCAGACGAGACTACAAGAGGAGAGCCAGGCCCTCAAGAGGAGAAGGGACGAGCTCACCGTGTTACAGGCAAGGAGGCACGGAAGCCGGCTTCCCCTGCCAACCAGAGCGAACACGATCATACCGCAAGTACTGGAGTACCAGACGACACCACCGCCAAGCCGGCTTCCCCTGCCAACCGGAGCGAACGCGATCATACCGCAAGTACTGGAGTACCAGACGACACCACCACCAAATGCACCCGCACAACAGGTAGCGGCTAGCCCTGTTACAGGAGCCGGCGCACCACAAGCCGGGTTACAGGGCACACCCGGAGGGAACGTTGGAAACCCGGCTGTAGCAGCCGGAGATGCGCCAAATCTACCACCACCACCCCCAGGTTACATACCCCACCCGGTCATTATAATAATCTTATTGACAATGTCTTTGCGGCTGCACATGCCCTCGGGCAGATTCCTTTCGATAACTCACCAGCAGGTCTAAGAGGCTAGAAGAGCCGTGGATTTGCTACGGACAGCCATGGTCCAACAGAACAATAACCCGCGAGGTTCTCAAGCGCTGAATTCGGCGGCGTACCGGAGCCGTACAAGAAGCCGGCAAGCAGAGACAGCAACAACCGGCTCAGCAAGGAACCGGGTGAACCCGGCGAACCAGCAAGTCCAACCGCAGAATCAGCAAGTACAGCAACAGCAGGTAGCCTTGCCTCAGAGGATGGCGGCACTCGCCGTGTCAGTTGCACAGTCGATTGTGGACGGCTCACGAGCGAGACGCGCAGCAGCAGCTGCTGTGCTTCCCGAAGCAGGGTGTGTGATTGCTCCCAGACCGGCCGTGTCTTCACCAGCGCCGGGTCATGGAGCGGCACATCTTCAAACTTAATAGGACCGAAGTGTTTGTCAGACGCCATCAGATCGGAGCCATTTCCCAAAAAATTCAAAGAGCCGAACAAGGTCAGCAATTACGAGCCGAACATGAATCCAGAGACGTGGTTGAGCAGTTACAGCATGGCTATGGACATAAAGAACGCGTCACCGAATCTATGTGCCCGCTACATGTATCTCATGATGGCGGAAGGAGCACCCAAGATATGGTTAGATAGACTCCTGGCTCGTTCGATCAATTCCTGGGAAGAACTAAAGGCGCCTTTCATCAAGAACTTCTCAGGCACGTGCAAGAAGCAATTCACAGAGGCGGATCTGGATCGGTGTGTTACGAGGAAGACCGAAACAGCCAGACAGTGGATGTCCAGGGTTACGGAAATCCTACACTCATCAGTCAATATTTCACCCGGCACTGCCGTGCCGTACATGGAAAGGAACTATTGTTACGACCCTTTTGAATAACAAGCATCCGTTTGAAGGCGGACACTCGGAATTCGTCGCCAATACGTAGAATACGGTTTACAGAAACCAAGGACCAAACAACAACTTCAGAGGCCCCCAGAGAGAGCCGAACATCAATGAAAACTACAATATGCCATGTCCAAAGCATAGCCGGAATAGGAAGCGGTCGAATCATTCTTTGGCCCAGTGCGTGGGCCTACAGGCGTGGAAGAGACATGAACTTGCCATGGAGAGGAACCGCGGAAACAGTGGGAACAATGGAAACAATGGGAACCAAGGAGGACCCGGCCAGGGTGCCGGGTCAAACGGAGGTCCGAGTAACATGACCGGGTCCCAGCAGAACCAGCTGATGATTGGGTTTCAGCAGAACCCGAAGGAGCTCAACAGCCAAGGGCAGTACCACGTTCATTGCACCAGCACGTCTAGGCGAGACAAGAAGTTGAAAGAAAGACTCGTCAATGCAGTGGCAACAGCCATCCCAAGATTTTTGAAGTGGTCCGAATAAGAAGTTACATGGAGCCGGGAAGATCACCCACCAGCGGTTGAGCACCCAGGACTTCTGGCTCTTGTTGTGGCTCCACAGGTAGATGTATTCTCTTTAAACAAAGTGTTGATGGACGGAGGAAGCAGCATCAATATCTTATATCTGGACACATTCAGAAGAATGGGCCTTGCCGAGTCACGTATGCAACCCACCTCAACAATTTTTCACGGCATAGTCCCAGGGAAGTCGGCAATACAAGTTGGACAGATCACATTAGAGGTGGCGTTTGGTGTAAGCAAGGAGCAGTTCAGGTCAGAATTCCTGACGTTTGAGGTCGTGGATTTGAAGAGCCCGTATCATGCTTTGTTCGGAAGGCCGGCTTACACCAAGTTTATGGCCCGGTCGTGTTACGTCTACCTCAAGCTCAAAATACCGGGTCCGCAGGGAGTCATCACAATTGAAGGAAGCAAAGACATGGCCATACAGTGTGACGCAGGAGATGCTCTCATGGCAGAACAGGCTTGTGTAGAGGAAGAGCTCAAGTTCTACAAGTCTCAAGTAGACCCGAACGATAAGCGGGTGCTGGATAAGCCGACTGACGAAGAAGAAAAGAAAAAGTTCAAGTCTGCTCAAGATACTAAGAGGATCGATTTCGTTGAAGGGGACTCCTCCAAGCAGTTTTCGATAGGAGCCCACATGGATCCGAAATAGGAAAGCGCGCTCGTCGAGTTCATCTGTGAGCATCGGGATATCTTCGCATGGTCTCCTTCAGACATTCCGGGTGTACCGAGCGAACTCGCCGAGCACATCTTACATGTTGATCCTGCAGCAAAGCCGGTAAAACAAGGCTTGCGCCGTTTCAATGATGAGAGGAAGAAAATCATTGGAGAAGAGATAGCCCGTTTGCTTGCAGCCGGGTTTATCATGGGGGTACATCATCCTAAGTGGCTGGCCAATCCAGTCCTAGTCATGAAGAAAAACGGAGAGTGGCGCATGTGTGTGGATTACACCAGTCTAAACAAGGTCTGTCCCAAAGACCCCTTCGCGCTACCACGTATCGACCAAATCATAGATGCCACAGCCGGCAGTGAGTTGGTATGTTTCCTGAACGCATATTCCGGGTATCACCAGATCAAGCTTACTGTGGATGACCAGGAAAAGACCTCGTACATCACACCTTTCGGTGCTTTCTGTTACAAAACCATGTCGTTTGGTCTCAAAAATGCAGGTGCAACTTACCAGAGATGCATTCAAAATTGTTTTCAGAATAAGATTGGACGCAACGTGCACGCTTATGTCGACGATGTTGTGATCAAGTCGCAGAAAGCCAGGTCACTCCTTGATGACCTGAAAGAGACCTTCACTAATCTTCGCAAGTACCAGATGAAGCTAAACCCGACCAAGTGTGTGTTTGGAGTTCTAGCAGGGAAGCTGCTGGGTTTCATTGTCTAAAAGAGAGGAGTCGAAGCAAACCCGGATAAAATTAAAGCCATCATCAACTTACAGAAGCTGGAGAGTTTGAAGTACATTCAGAAGCTGACAGGTTGCATCATAGCCTTAAGCCGGTTCATTGCGAGGATGGGAGAGAAAGCACTACCATTATACAAGCTCT
Source organism: Poa annua (assembly GCA_026929855.1). Lineage (NCBI taxonomy): Eukaryota > Viridiplantae > Streptophyta > Magnoliopsida > Poales > Poaceae > Poa > Poa annua. The sequence continues at coordinate 41,040,995 of CM049433.1, forward strand.
TGAAGAAGTCGGACAAGTTTGTCTGGAATCAGGAAGCTGGTGACGCCTTTGAGGACCTGAAGAAAACACTGTCTTCTGCTCTAGTTTTAGCGGCTCCCACGAGTAAAGAGCCCATGCTGTTATGTGTTTCCGGCAACTCACGAGCCGTCAGTGCCGTGGTCGTGGTAGAACGAAAGGAAGAGGGAAAAGAGTACCCAATTCAGAGGCCGGTTTACTATGTTAGTGAAACCTTGACAGAATCAAAACAAAGATACCCTCATTGGCAGAAGCTCGTTTTCGGAGTCTTCATGGCAACCCGGAAGATGCCTCATTACTTCCAGGAACACCCGGTTGAACGGAAGTTGACCACCTAGAGGGGGGGGGGGTGAATAGGTGGTGACCAATTTTTATAACTTTTTCAGTTTTAGGCTTGCAAAATGTAAATTGTCTAGATGTGCTACTAAGTGAAAAGAAGTGCTAGACAATAAGGAAACAAAGCAAGAAAGATAAATAGATAAAGCAGTAAAGGAGAGTGGAATGAGACAAGCAAAGGAACACACGGAGACGGCGATTTTATCCCGAGTTTCACCACATAGGTGTACGTCTCGTTGGAGGGGTGTGAGCAACCACAAAGGTCAGCTCAACGCCACAAAGGCCTCACCCTACTCTCCGATGAATTCGACCACCAAGGTCCGAATCCACCCTTCCACTAAGGACTCCTTTAAGGGCGGAGAAGATCCCGTACAAATCCATGAGGCACACACCCACAACTGAATCGGGGGCTCTCACCAAGACCACAAGAGGTCAATTCCACAAAGGATCCACAAATGAACTAGTAGCAACAAGTATGAATCTAGCTATCCACAAGGGAAGGCCTAGATTCGAGTCCCCTCAAGAAATAGAGGGGGAAAGTGAAATCCCTTCGGTGACGATGTAGATCGGGGGCTTCTCCTTCGGATCTCCAAATATCAATGGATTTGGTTGGCTAGATATGAAGATCCATGAGAAATGAGCTTCAGCAGCAATGGTGGCGATTTAGATCTGAGAGCTAATCTGCTGGAGGTAGGTGGAGGGGTATTTATACCCCTCCCTGAATTCTGACCGTTGTGCAGCTGCCAGCTCGGAAATTTCCGAGTTAAGTTCGGAAATTTCCGGACTGAAGACCGGAAATTTCCGGACTGGCCACCGGAAATTTCCGGGCTACAGAAATCTCCGCAAGGAGTTCCGACGGATCTTCGACTGAGAGCAGTACGTGTTCAGCTTCTGACTTGGCGATGAACTTGATCTTGCAGCTCGGAAATTTCCGGACTCCCATCGGAAATTTCCGAGTACCTGAAATTTATGCCTGAAATTCCGACTGAGAAGCTCTGAGAGGCAGTACTGCTTGATAATCTGGACTTGGTGAAAATTCTTCGGGACTCGGAAATCTCCGGACAAAGGCCGGAAATTTCCGGGCACCGGAAATTTCCTGAAGGATTTCCGATTGAAATAAATAAGAGTCCAGTACTGAAAGTTCCAGATACTTAAAAGCAGAATGTGTTCAAACACATTATCACACCTGTTCTAAAACCTGTAAAGATCATCACAAACATTAAACCCACCTTGTGTGTTATCATTAGTCACCAAAAAACAAGGAGTGCAAAGAATGCACTTTAAATCTCCCCCTTTTTGGTTAATGATGACAACACAAAAGGAGAACGGATTTGCAAAATATAGACGGGCTCCCCCTAAGTTTGTGCATTATCTTGAGGATGTTTTTGAATACAAAATGCGCACAACTTAGGATCAACACTCCCCCTAGATTTTACAAACCACGCAAGCACAGCGAATATAACCACATAAACATAGCAAAACATGCATAGTTCACAAAATTTAACTAGAGTTATAACAATAGAAGTTTAGGGGGTCTCATGTCTCACAAACATGCAACGAAAGAAGTTCAAATAAGATTGGGAGCACTTAAACAAAGCAAGCGAGACGAAAGAAAAAAGAGTGCTCCCACCCATGCAAATCCCGTGAGTCCTATATGAAATACTTCTCCCCCTTTGGCATCAAGATACCAAAAAGGGAAGACGCATCCACTAGCGTCCCAAGACTCAAGAATCGGAATCCTGCTCCTCATCGTCCTCATCATCATCAGCAGCTCCTGGCACCACATCTTCATCCTCAGGCACATCGCTGTCCCATGCGAATCCCACTGACTCCTGTGAATTCCACTCATCAAAGGGCACCAAGGGCTTTTGGGATTTCTTGGTGGGAGGCATCTTCAAGTGAGCTCGAATCTCTTCCCGATGCTTGAGAATGCGGTGGTTTTGAGAGTAGATGGCATAGTTTTCACCATGAAGGCAGCAGTTCATGTTCACCACCTTATCCATGGCACGAACAAGCCATGGGCGACTCTTCTTGTCAGCTTTCTTGATGTTGTGGCGACGTGGTTGGCGAGTTGGGCCACCAAACACATCATCCTCATTGATCTCTTGTAGCGTAGCTTGCTTTTGCACCACATGAGTTTGCTTTTGAATGAGGTTGGCAACTTTGTGGGGGATGCAACCAAGAGCAAGATCCAAATTGCTGCCATCTTCCTCAGAGAACAGGTACTTGCGCTTGATTAGAAGCATCACATATGGAGCATAGGGGGGAACTTTCCTGTCAAACACGGCTTGGCTCATTTCTTGGAAGATAAAGTCCATGATGTCAATCTTGTACTCTTCCTTTTTCAAAAAAAAAAAAAACTTGTACTCTTCCTTGTCCAGATCATACTCTCCTTGAAATGCTTCATGGGCTTTGGCCATTAAGTTCACTAGGCCTCCGGCAATGTTGTCAGCGTTGCCCGCGATGGGAGCAATAGTATGGCGAAACATGCGGAGAAGAATGTCATAAGTGGGCAGCAATCCATGCTGCGAGCCAATCATGCCACCAGGCATATATAAGTCAGCCATGACGTGCTTGTTGTAGGCAACGCCATGGAGATGCATCCTCTCACCAGCTGCCACCGAGCTACCATTGAAAGGGCAGCCGAGAATTCTTGCAAACTCACGGAAGGAGGAGGAAAACTGCTGCCTCCCAGTCCTCCCAATGTCCTCGGAAGAGTCAAACACAACAGTGGCATAGAATTGATGAATGAGGGACACATTGTAGTTGCACTCAGTCCTCATGAGATGGTCCAGGCCCATAACCCTGCACACTTGAACAACTCCCCTAAATTAGTCAGCCTTCTTCATAAGCTTGTCAAAGTTGATCCACTTCATTGGGCAAACTAGCTTGTCATTGGAGAATTTGAGATACACCTCCCGATAGAGCCAACCCATCTCTGTGCAGTAGAACTTTGGGTCATCCTTCTCAACAGCATAGGACAGCTCACTGCGCCACTTGCGAAAGCTGGCCTTGTTCAAATCAGCCATGTTCAGCTCGGGCTTCTTCTTCTTGTTGGCACCGCTGGGTCTTCTAAGAGATGCAGCAGGAGGGAGCTCACTCTCATCACTTGATGGATCACTAGGTGGCCGAGAATGAGTCCCTTTCGAACGAATAGCCATAGATGTGATGCGACCTCCCCGTGAAGAAGAACCTGCAAACAAACAACATAGAGCAGATAGAAAGCAAGGGGGACAAGCACTCATGTCCAGGAAGGCAAAGGGAATAGTACAAGAACCGTTGAACGTTCGTAGAACTTGTCTGTTTTTCAGAATTTTGAACAGGCCTGAGATTTCCGAGTCAGGTCCGGAAATTTCCGAGTGGCCGGAAATTTCCGAGTCTGAACCGGAAATTTCCGGTCTGCGCGAAATTTTGAAAACTGACACAAATCTAAGAACGAAAAACAGATCTGTGCACGAGGATGGTAGAGCAAGCCTAGAGGAGCAGTTCTACCAAAGGAAACGAGCAACAACCTCCTAAATTGGCTAGGTTAAACGAAAATAGATTTCGTCCTCGATTTGAAATAAGAGGAGTTACCGGTAGACATGGCGAAAACCGCGCGGACGAGAACGATCCCCGCGACGAGGAGAAGCAGATCCGGTGAAGAACTAGAGAGATTGACGGAGAAACGGCCCAGGGACGGTTCGACGAAGTTCTTCTTCTCCGGCTGGAGAGAGAAACAAGGGGCACGGGGGTGGATGAACTGTTCGGTTCGAACAGGCCACCCCGTGCCCTATATATAGCCGGAGAAGCTTGAGTCGGAAATTTCCGGACCTAGGTTCGGAAATTTCCGGATCCAGGAAATTTCCGGCACTATTTCCGGTGCAAAACACGATATATGCAGTACCGAGTTTTGAAACGGACTTAGTGTTGGAAATTAACGGAGACATCGGAAATTTCCGGACTTGGTTCGGAAATTTCCCGGTCCCGGATATTTCCGGCATCCTCGGGAGGGGCCTCTTCAGGCCTGCGCTGCCCCCTTCAGCCCTCTCGAGGGTTTTTCCTCTCGGGGGTCTCTCCAAGCGTTTTGCTTGGTCCTTAGTCGTTTCATCGACTCTGTCGCGTGTGAGGGCTGTGGAGAGTGGGCTCTGCACACCCTGGATCCCACTGGGCCGACAGAGTAGCGGCGCCCTTTAGATCGAGGAACTTGAATCTTTTGAGCATATCTTGAATGTACTTGGCTTGGCAAATGAATGTTCCTTCTCTCAATTGCTTGATCTCGAAACCAAGAAAGAACCTAAGTTCACCCATCATGGACATCTCGAACTTGTCGGTCATAAACTTGGCGAACTCTTCATTAAAAGAGAGATTAGTAGAACCGAAGATAATATCATCAACATATAATTGACAAATGAAGAGTTCCCCATTTACTTTCTTTGTGAAAAGAGTGGGATCGATCACCCCGACTTTGAAGCCACGGTCTAACAAGAACTCCCGAAGGTGTTCATACCATGCTCTAGGTGCTTGTTTAAGCCCATAGAGAGCCTTATCCAACACGTAGACGTGGTTCGGGAAGTCGCGGCTTTCGAAACCCGGAGGTTGTTTAACATAGACAAGTTCATTAAGTGGGCCATTAAGGAAAGCACTTTTAACGTCCATTTTTTGCAATTTAAAACCATGATGAGATGCAAAAGCAATAACAATACGTATCGACTCGAGGCGTGCAACCGGCGCGTAGGTTTCACCAAAGTCAATGCCTTCAACTTGAGAAAAACCTTGGGCCACCAACCGCGCCTTGTTCCTCACGACGATGCCGTGTTCATCTTGCTTGTTCTTGAAGATCAACTTGGTGCCGATAACATTGCGGCAAGTTTTTGGCTTCTCCACGAGTCTCCACACCTTTTTACGCTCAAAGTTGTTGAGCTCTTCGTGCATTGCTTCAAGCCAATCGGGGTCTTCAAGGGCATCGAATACTTTCTTGGGTTCCACCATGGAGATGTGCGCTTGATGCTCGCTAAAGTTGGCCAATTGACTCCGAGTGGACACCCTTCTTCTCACGTCACCGATGACCTTGTCAAAGGAAAGAGCCCTTAGTTCTAAAGATCTTCCAAATCTTGTTTGGCGGCGAGTTTCGATTGCCTCTCTTGATGTAGAGGGAATCTCTTGATCATCATGATCTTGTGGATCCTCGCCTTGACCATCATGAGTGCCTTGACCATCATGAGATGGTTCTTCATTTGAGGGAGAGGGATGATCTTGCACATGAAAGGGACTTGCACTTGAGGTACTTGCTTCATTCGACTTGGATGGGGACTCAATATCTTCTTGAGGATGGAGAACTTGTTGAAGCGGTCCTTGCGGTGGAGCATCTTGTTGAGGAAGAAGTTGTTCTTCTTGTGGAGGTGTTTGAGGAAGATCTTGAGAGGCTTCACCATTTGCTTCGGGTGGGGTATCATGAGATTCTTGTGATGGTGAGTGCTCTTCATGTGAAGAGCTTGTTCCGTCTTGATCAACTCCTTGATGTACTTCAATGGGACGATGGAAGCCTATTCCCATTCTCTTTATTGCATCTTGGGGTTGATCGTCACCTACATCACTTATTCCAACTTGCTCCACTTGGGAGCCGTCATTTTCATCGAATTCCACACTACAAGATTCTATAAACTATCCTTGAGGATTTGTCATATATCCTATAGGTGTGGGATTCGATGCCATAACCAACAAAAATGCCTTCAACAGTTTTAGAGTGAAACTTACCCAACCGGGTGCCCTTTACGAGTTAGTAGCATTTACAACCAAAGACCCGGAAGTATGAGATGTTGGGCTTGTTGCCGGTGAGTACCTCTTAAGGTGTCTTCTTGAGGCCTTTGCGGAAGAAGAGGCGATTTGATGAATGACACGCCGTCGAAATGGCCTCCGCCCAAAAGTTGATTGGGGACTTGAACTCGGCCAACATAGATCTTGCCATGTCGATGAGAGTATAATTCTTCCTCTCCGCAACACCATTTTGTTGCGGAGTGTATGCAGCGGAATATTGATGACGAATGCCTTCGTCACTTAGGAAGTCGTTGAGCGTGTAGTTCTTGAACTCCGACCCGTTGTCGCTTCGAATCACCAATATGGGAAGGTTGTGTTGGCGTTGAACCTCCTTAGAGAAGTCGATGAAGACTTGTTGTGTCTCATCCTTGGTCTTGAAGAAATACACCCATGTATACCTTGAGTAGTCGTCCACGATCACCAAACAATATTTCTTGCCACCAAGACTTATTTCCGGTATTGGACCAAAGAGATCAACATGAAGGAGTTCCAATATCCGGGTGGAGGAGATGATTGTCTTGCTTGGATGATGAATGTCATGCATCTTTCCTTCCACACATGCCCTACACACTCGATCTCTGGAAAAAGTAACATGGTCTTTTAGTCCAAGGATGTGGCCCCCTTTGTGGAGACTTTGCAAAGTCCTCATGTTTACGTGGGCTAGTCGGCGATGCCATAGCCAACCCACGTCGGCCTTTCCGAAAAGGCACATCTCATGAGTAGTGGTGACTCCGGAGAAGTCAACCACGTAAAGCTCATGTTAGACATGCCCCACGAAGGCCACTCGAAGGGACTTGCTCCACAAGAGAACCACGATGTCCGGCTCAAAGAAAGTTGAGATACCCAACTTTGTTAAGGCACGAACCGACATCAAATTATAGCCAAGAGATTCAACAAGCATAACATTGATTAGAGTAACATCGGGGGCAACTACCACTTTGCCAAGCCAGGTTACCTTTGACCTTGACTTGCCACCAAACGAGACGGTTACTTGATCAACGTTAGGCCTCATCTCCGTGACAAGCTCCTTGCTCCTGGTCATATGACTTGTACACCCACTATCGATTATACATTTCGAACTACCAGGAGCAAGACCCTACAAGAGATTAATTCTTGACTTTAGGTACCCATTGCTTAGTAATGGGTGCCTTAAGGTTAGCCACAAGAGTTTTGGGAACCCAAATAGAGTAAGCAATAAAGCCATCAAAGGGACCAATATAGCGAGCACAAACATTTCCATAGTAATTCACATAGAGTGCATAGTTTGGGTTAGTGTCTCCCGCAAAGTCATTGCGAGTAGGCTTGCCCCTTGTGGCATTCCCACTTGCAATGTTATTCACCTTTGCTTGTGCGGGAATGAACTTCTTGGCACCCTCCTTGGTTGGCCGCACATAGCCAAGACCTTCCTTCCCTTTCCGAGATTGAGGCTCATAGATAGGAGTCTCAATAACATTCTTACCCTTGAGAAGGATGATCTTAGCGGAGGAGGCCTTGGCAATTTCATCCTTCAACCTAGCATTTTCCTTCGCAATATTTGCATGATCACAAGCACAAATAGGAATAGACGTGCTAGGTTTCTCAAGATTAGCTAGCCTAGTTTGTAATTGATCATGTGACTTCTTAAGAAGTTCATGTTCACTCTCCGATGCCGCATGGACATTGACGAGTTTCTCCATGTCTTCAATAAGACTCACATGGCCAACCACAAAGTCGGCCTTATCCTTTTGTGCCAACTTGTTCTTAATAAAGTAGAGGTCACGTTCTTTAACAAGTTTAGAATGCATGGAGTTATGGGACTCTTCAATGTTCTCAAGTTCTTCTTCTAGACGAACATGAGACACTTTAACATCTCGGAGAGAGGATTGAAGATGTGCTATGGTGATAGCATCCTCTCTCTCAATCTTACCCTTTTCCTCAATGAGGTGTTCGAGCTCGCCAATGCGCCTCATAAGAGCTCCCACATGTTTCATGCTATCTCCTTGCAAGTTAGCCATAAAAGAGTCAAAAGCAACAAGCTCCTCCTTTATTTGGAGGCTAGAGGCATCATCAAGCTCATTCATATCATTCAAGGGAGTAGAGGACGAAGGTACCTCGGATGCCTTGGCCATAAGACATCTCACACTCTTGTTGGGGGAGTTCTCGTTGGGTGAGTCAAAGAGCGAGCTTGATGATGAAGTCATCGTAGCTCTTGGCTTGGAAGGAGTAGCTTTAGGTGATGTGGATGGAGTTCTTGGTGTTGTGGAAGTAGCTCTTGTCGGTGATGAAGTAGCTTGACGGGTCGAGGTAGTAGTTGAAGTAGTAGCAATAGCCGCCACTTCATTGGGAGTTTCTTCTTCGTCTTCCGACTCATCTTCATCATCGGTGGGATATTCCTCTTGAGTCATCAACACGATCCGAGGTGCCTTCTTTTTGAAGAAGGCCCTCTTGTTCTTGACATAAGCCTTCTTGGGAGGCATCTTGGACTTGTCCTTGAGAATAAGTCTTCCACTATTCTCTTCCCTCTTTTCATCTGGGCACTCGAGAGCGAAGTGGTATTTGTCTTGACAATTGTAGCATGTCCTAGCCTTGGAGAAGTCCCTCTTTCCACTTTGTGGGGATCTGACGAAGTGATACTTGTCGTATTTAGTTTTTGTCCTCGATGGATTTTCCCAAAAGCCTTTTGCCGCAAGAGCAAGATGCTCATTGTATGCGAGCTTGAGACCATCATTGGACAAGAATGAGGAACTCTCAAAGTCGTCTTCACCTCCAACTTCAACCGTTGCCTTCAATGCAAGGTTTACCCCCTTTTGCATCCCAATGGCTCTTGCCCTAGCATCTTCGGCATTCTTGGTAGCAACCTTGAAGGATGTCATCTCTTGCATGACTTGATTCGAAGTCATGAGGTCATAGTTGTGTCTCCCTTGCATGGTCTTCAAGTCGGTGCCCTCGAAAGGCATGAGGGAGCTCACGTACTTCCTCTTGAGCCAAGCATCATCAATATAGGTTGCACCGAGGTCACGAAAGCTTGTGGCGATAGAAATCAACCTCCGATACATCTCTTCATGATCTTCACCATCCAACTTATAGAACCCTTCCGCCTCATTGCTTAAGGCATCGTAGCGATTTCTCTTCATGCTCTCATTTCCAACAAATAAGTCGAAGAGAGCGTCCCATAACTCCTTGGCGGTGGTGAGGTGTTGGATGAGAGGCATGTCCTTCGCGCCCACGGCTTGTTGGATCATGTGAAGGGCGGTGGCATTGAGTTAAGCATCCACCACCTCTTTCCTTGTCAAATTGCTCGGGTCATCTGGCTTGTATCCAACTTGAATAATTCTCCATAGTTCGATCGAAGAGCTACACACATGAGACTTCATTAAGTATTGCCATTGCGAAAAAGCATGATCTTTAACTTTGGGGGGATCATTTCTAAGAGTGATATGAGGATGATGAATGGGAGGATCGGGAGAGTAGTGATTAGGGGGTGGCACATTGCCATATTTGTTGGGCTCTCCATCCTTGGTGGAGGAAGAGTCTTTGGTTTTAGAAGAGCTATCCTTATCATCCTTTCCATCCATGCCCTTAGACATTTCGGGACCCGTACCAACCGATTCACTCGGAGGTGTTGGAGGAGATGAGGGCGATGCATTCTTTGGATTCCTTGAATTCATGAGTGCCTCAAGCATGTCATGAATCTTTTGGAATTGAACCTCTATGGACGATGTCAACTTTGTTTCCAAAGCGTTGATATCGGCCATAGTGGCTCCTTTAGATTGCATCGCCGCCATCGCCTTTGCGGCCTCTTCGGTGTCAACTTCCTTAGTCGTGGTAAATCTCAAGTGGTAAAGCTTTTAAGAGATAAACTGGCTCTGATACCAATTGAACGGAAGTTGACCACCTAGATGGGGGGGGGGGTGAATAGGTGGTGACCAATTTTTATAACTTTTTCAGTTTTAGACTTGCAAAATGTAAATTCTCTAGATGTGCTACTAAGTGAAAAAAAAGTGCTAGACAATAAGGAAACAAAGCAAGAAAGATAAATAGATAAAGCAGTAAAGGAGAGTGGAACGAGACAACCAAAGGAACACACGGAGACGGCGATTTTATCCCGAGTTCCACCACATAGGTGTACGTCTCGTTGGAGGGGTGTGAGCAACCACAAAGGTCAGCTCAATGCCACAAAGGCCTCACCCTATTCTCCGATGAATTCGACCACCAAGGTACGAATCCACCCTTCCACTAAGGACTCCTTTAAGGGCGGAGAAGATCCCGTACAAATCCGTGAGGCACACACCCACAACTGAATCGGGGCTCTCACCAAGACCACAAGAGGTCAATTCCACAAAGGATCCACAAAGGAACTAGTAGCAACAAGTATGAATCTAGCTATCCACAAGGGAAGGCCTAGATTCGAGTCCCCTCAAGAAATAGAGGGGGAAAATGAAATCCCTTCGGTGACGATGTAGATCGGGGGCTTCTCTCAGATCTCCAAATATCAATGGATTTGGTTGGCTAGATATGAACATCCATGAGAAATGAGCTTCAGCTGCAATGGGGGCGATTTAGATCTGAGAGCTAATATGCTGGAATTCTGACCGTTGTGCAGCCGCCAGCTCGGAAATTTCCGAGTTAAGTTCGGAAATTTAATTCGGAAATTTCCGGACTGAAGACCGGAAATTTCCGGACTGGCCACCGGAAATTTCCGGGCTACGGAAATCTCCGCAAGGAGTTCCGACGGATCTTCGACTGAGAGTAGTACGTGTTCATCTTCTGACTTGGCGATGAACTTGATCTTTCAGCTCGGAAATTTCCGGACTCCCATCGGAAATTTCCGAGTACCTGAAATTTCCGCCTGAAATGCCGACTGAGAAGCTCTGAGAGGCAGTACTGCTTGATAATCTGGACTGAGTGAAAATTCTTCAGGACTTGGAAATCTCCGGACAAAGGCCGGAAATTTCCGGGCCTGAAGGATTTCCGACTGAAATAAATAAGAGTCCAGTACTGAAAGTGTAACATCCCAAAATTTTGGAATGTTTAAAAATCACTAAAATTTAAAACTTTTATTGCATATTAAAATAGAATCATCAATATCCAAGAAGGACAACTAAAAAGGATTTTTATTATGACTTATTCAAAAGTATTATGATATTATTTCAATCAAGTAAACTTTATTTTCAAACTTGAGTGTTGAGCTATAAATGAATATTCTAAATATTCATTAAACCTTAAAACCATAGTGCAAAGTATTTCAAGTTATTTAAATTTTGCATATTTCTAAAATGATGTTGGTTAATTTATATAATTCAAAATCTCTGCATTTGAGCTCTTAAATAAACCCTAGGCCAATATTTTATAATCACAAAACTATTTGGAACATATTCCTATTTTTAAAATATAAATTTGATTTAAGTATGTGATTTGGAAAATAGATTTGAAAGTATTATTTTAAACATGTGTGTTGTGATATCCTTTTGATTTTGTTAAGAGACCAATCCTCTTGTTGAAACCCTATTTTAAAATTTGTCAAAATACACTATTTAAAGTTGTCACCACTTGAAAAGTTTGGGAAACATGTATTTGAATGTTTTAAATGAAAGAGATGGATTTTACAAAACTTTAGAAATTGGTTTGATGTCATTTGGATAAATAAAACAAAAAATATAAAATAAATAAGAAAACGGAAATGGAAAAGGAAAAAGAAAAAGAAAAAAAGAAGAGTTAGTCGGGCCAGCCCGAGCCGGCCCAGACTTTATCTGCCGCGCGTGCATCGTCCAAGCGGCCCAGCATCAGCCCGCCAGCCTTTTCTCTCCTCTCTCTCTCACCGACAGGTGGGGACCACCTGTCAACTTCTTCCTCCTCCAACCACCCACGTTCTACTCCACGACCGCACGAAGACCACGATGTCGCGCACGATTTGCACGCCACGCACGATCCCGGCCTCTCCCGCGCAGACCGCTACAAATACCCCGAACCCCTCTCTGTTTCCCCTCTGTCGCCGCCCCGATTAGTGCCGCAGGGCCGACGAATTTGCTCGTCGGAGTCCGTGAGGCCGCCGCCGCGTTTTCCTCAACAGCCGGCGAGGTGAGCCCTTCCCCAGTCCGAGACCATGTCCATCCCCCTCCACACGTCCGTGCGCTTCTCCTCACCGTTTCACCGCTTCCATCTCGCAGCTTAACGACGGTATTGTGCGCGACCGGAGTTCACCGACGCCGGAGCCATTCCACCCGCTTCTCCACGCCATCTCTGGAAGCTACAGACGACGCCGTCCACACCATCGAGTCCGCCGTGTTGCGCCGCGCCTCCCCGTCAACTCCCCCGAGCCCGAGAACCGCCGGAGCGCAATCCGCGACGACGCCCGAGCCGCCGGCCGCCGCGCCTCCATTTCCCGGCGAGGAGCGCCGCCAGCTTCTGGCCAAGCGAGGTGAGCCGTCCGATCTTCTTTCGGCGGTCACGATTAGATCTGATTAAATTTTTGAACCGGTACGTGCCACGGCAGCGCCGCGTCAGCGTCCAGTCAGCGCCATGTCATGCCACGTCAGCCCAGCCATTTCTGTATTTATCCCAAATAGAAATTACATGACTATTTTGCAGAAAAGCCCTTGGATCTTAGATCTGTTAAGACTTTTTACTGGTTTGGCCAAATTTAGTAAACTTTATATTTTTGTAAAGCCCTTGACCTGTAGAATCTTTTAGCACTGTTAAATTTCAAATTTGACTAGTTCGAATTCATTCAAATTTCAAATGGAAGATTTGAGTAAATTTGACCTAGGTTTAAATTAATAAGTCCAAAAATTGCAAATAAAATATTTTTGGAAACCTTAGGATCTGTCTAATAATGTTGCACTGTTAAAATTTATTTTTAGCAATGTCATTTCCATTTGAAAATCAGAAACCCGAATTGTATGTTTTAACATAGTTTAAATTTTATTAACCTTATTAAATTGTTTTCTTTTACAAAAATAACACAAGTAATGTATTTTGACTAGAAGTATCAAAACTAAGCCTACTAAACCACCTTCGAAATACAAACTTATAAAGATGTGTTTAAAACTTGTTAATAATAATTTTATCTAATGAAATGTGTTTTATAAATCAAAGACTCAATTTGTGTAATTTAGATATAACTTAAATTCTATAAATCATGTTAATGAGAAACCTTTTGCAAAATGTCACTAAAATAACTATAGATCCAGAGAAAACAACACTAAACTTCATTAGATCCATATGATTCATAAACATGTGAAGTTGATTAAAATCTTGTGACCTTCTTAAGTCACCACCAAAGTTTGAAGATGGTGTTACCTCCTTTTGACAAAAGCATTGTGCAAATATTTTGAACATGACCAAATATTACAATACTGAAACAATACTTCAACCTATTCAAATTTGATTTAGACCATCCCATGACCACAAATGGCAAACCCTAAGTCCTATCATATTAAATCCTTTTGTAAATTGAATTATGTGATAAGACTTGACTATAAAATAAATGAACTAAATAAAACAACTAATGATGAACACATTAATGTGATGTATGCTTTTATGTGTTATGTGTTTGTTCGAATTGTTTGTTTATTGTACTTCTCCTTCCTCGTATAGATTGAACGAAGTGAAACGTTCTTCGTTGAAGAGAGTGTGAGAAACGACAAACTTTCAAAAGGAAAGTGACGCTCATAAACCTCCTACTATTTTTGATATATTGCATAGTAGTATTTTTGTAGTATGCATGTTAGGAATTGTTTGGAGATACTATATTATGCTATGCTCCTATTTAGTGTGTAGCCTTCCCCCACCTTGAAACGTAGTAACACCATACATGGTAGAATGCTTAGTCAAGCAATAAAAATGTTTTTGATTAGTTGGATAGTGAAAATTAACTGAAACTAATCAATGAACTACCTGGGTGCTGGTTGGAGAACCATGGTGGGTGGCTACTCAGGGGGTCCATATCTATGGTAATCGCCCTTGGTGGAAGCGCACAATAGTGGAAAGTCACCCAGGCTTAAAGAGATTGTAGACGCACCTTGTTTAGTAGCTTCCAGTGCAGCCACATGTCATATGGGCTCTGTCTTGACCATATAAGTTGCGAGACTCCGAAATCCGCGTGACTGGCAGATGTAGGGGAATGATAGGTGGGAGGGGTCCGCTTTATGGATTTTGGGGAATTACTTCTGAAAGGTCTCGTCTCGATCTTCTCTTTTCCATTTCATAATTGGGTGACATGGACGAGGGAATGATTGGGTCTTGTGGTGAAAGTGCACACCCTCTCGAGAGTAAAAACTAAGTATACTTAGCCGTGTCCCCGGTTATGGACATTTGAGCGACTAGACAGGGCAGATGTTGAAGATCTCCTCATCCCAATTTCATAATAAAATTAGATGGGTGAACCAGGGTTTGGGAGAGCTCACCACTTTCTATCGGTGGTGCTCTTTGTGTGTAGTTTTCAAAGTTGTTCACCGATGTCTATCGGTGGTACTCTTTGTTGTCAAAGGTGTTCACTGATGTCTATCAGTGGTACTCTTTGTCTAAGATGAAAAGATGTTTTATAAATGATAGGACAAAATTGGCTTTTATGCAAATCAGCCTCAAACTCCACCTGGCCAAATATGCATGTAGTTATAGACTTACTAAGTTAAACAACATAGTGTCATCTTGCCACCACAATTCAATTGTGCTGACCCAATATAGTTTGGGCTGCAACTCACCATTGCAGGACCCTCTGACGAAGAGTGAAGGTTGTTAGGGTCGCGAGTCTCCAACCAACATGCCTTGCCTGTGGCACATGATGAAGATGGAGCTCACTTTATCCTTTTGTTTTCCGCTGTGTGTTTATTTCGGTTTGAGCTAGCCATGGGCTATGCACCTTGTATCGAACCCTTTCATTTCTGGATCATCGTGTAATGGATATTGATGCAATGTTATGATATTTCATCTTAAACTGTGTGTGCTAGCAAGTCGATCCAGGGACTAGCACTATACACAGGAGGTCGCTACCTTATAATAAAAGGGGGGCCTTTACAGAAAGTTCCAGATACTTAAAAGCAGAATGTGTTCAAACACATTATCACACCTGTTCTAAAACCTGCATAGATCATCACAAACATTAAACCCACCTTTTGTGTTGTCATTAGTCACCAAAAAACAAGGAGTGCAAAGAATGCACTTTCACCGGTAACAGTAGTAAGTTCTGCACCATTGGTAGAAATAATCAGAAACAGAGAAGCAACAGGAAGAGTTGCAAAGTGGGCCATTGAGATGGGTTCTTATCATATCAATTATGAGCCAAGGGCAGCAATCAAGTCACAAGCCTTAGTCGATTTTGTCAATGATTGGACAGAGATAAGCTCCCTACCACCAGTGCCAAGTATGAAGACATGGCTCATGCATTTTGACGGATCCAAGCAGCTGGAAGGATCGGGAGCCGGCGTAGTCCTAACCTCGCCAAAAGGAGACAAGGTAAGTTATGTCTTGTAGATACACTTCGATGATTGTATCAATAATATTGCCGAGTATGAGGCTCTGTTACATGGTTTACGAGTAGCCAAGGAGATGAACATCAAGAGGATCATATGCCTTGGGGATTCCGACCTTGTTGCTCAGGAAGTATCAGGGACCTGGGACAGAAAAGATGCCAAGATGGCGGCATACAGACGTGAGGTTGATAAGGAGGCCGAGTTCTTCTCAGGATACCAGGTCGACCACATTGACAGAAGGAAGAACGGGGCAGCAGATGCCTTATCCAGACTCGGATCTAGGAGAGAGCCGGTACCACCAAACGTGTTCTTAGCACACTTATATCACCCATCCGTCAAGCTACTCACAGAAGAAGAGTTGGCAAATCCAGATGACCCGGAGTCAGTTTTGGTTGCCGCCTTACATCAGATTCCGGCTTGGATGGAGCCGTACCTGGCTTACTTGTTGAGAGAGGAACTGCCACAAGACGAAGTATTAGCACGGCAGATTGTGCGCCGGGCTAAAGCATACACCATCATCAATGGGAAGTTATACAAGAGGAGTACTTCAGGAGTGTTTCTGCGATGCGTTTCGACAGAGGAAGGACGGAAGATTCTTCAGGAAATCCACTCAGGGGACTGCAGACATCATGCATCTACGAGATCAATGGTTGCTAAAGCTTACAGGCACGGATTCTTCTGGCTGACGGCTTTGGCAGACGCAGAGAGTATAGCCCGGGTTTGCGATGGATGTCAGCGATACGCAAGACAAGTTCACGTGCCGGCTCAAGATTTGAAGACCATACCAATCACCTGGCCCTTCGCAGTCTGGGGCATGGATATGGTAGGACCTTTCCAAACCTCACCAAACAAGAAGACACATCTCTTAGTTGCAGTCGACAAGTCCACAAAGTTGGTTGAAGTTGAAGCTGTCAACAGTTGCACAGCAGCAACAACAGTAAAATTTCTGAAGAAGATCATATACCGCTTTGGATACCCTCACAGCATCATCACAGACAACGGGACAAACTTTTTGCTTGGAGAGTTGCAGATATTCTGTAAGGAGAATGGCATCCGGCTTGACCTCGCGTCAGTTTCGCACCCTCAGTCAAACGGTCAAGTGGAGAGAACAAACCTGGAGCTGCTCAGAGGAATCAAGCCAAGACTCCGGGTCCCATTGATACGGGCAGCCAGATGCTGGGAAGAAGAGCTGCCATCAGTCGTCTGGAGCATAAACACAACTCCCAATAGATCAACAGACTTCACTCCGTTCTTTATGGTCTATGGAGCAGAAGCCGTGTTAGCCAGCGACATCATGCATGACTCACCACGAGTTGCAAACTATGTGGAGTCAGAAAACGAGCAAGCCCGGCAAAACTCAGTTGATATGCTTGAGGAGGCACGAGAGTTAGCTCTGGAAAGGTCAGCCGTATATCAGCAAGACCTGCGGCGTTATCACAGTCGCCGGGTCAGGAAAAGTGCTTTCCAAGAGGGAGACTTAGTGCTACGTCTAGCACAGAACAAGGCTGGCTTTCACAAGTTGAGTCCCCCTTGGGAAGGACCCTTTGTGGTCAGCAGGAACTTACACAATGGATCCTACTACTTGGTGGATATTACAGAAGAAGCAACCATGACAGGGAACAATACAGATCACACAAGATTCCCAATGCAAGAGAACGACAGTCCCTGGAACATAGCAGAGCTTATGCCATATTACACTTAGGTTTTGTGAGCTCCTGGATGAGAGAGCTCCACCTTTTGTATCTTTCAGTTTAAAGCAGCAGGTTTCAGATGCACTCTTTTCCTTACCAGGGTACCTAAGGGGACTGGAAGGTTTTTAATGAGGCGGCTTGCTAGCTATATATATACTGTTGGGGGGATCATAGCCCGGTAGGCCCACCGACCTAGAAGACAAGCCGGCCTGGCAGAGCTCTGGGCCGGATCAAGCACATAGAGATGGGCCGGGACCCACGTAAGCCGGTGCGCGACGTGTGCCTTGGCCCACCAGTCAAGAAGGATCCAGAAGACTAGAGACCAAGTACAAGACGGAGTCCCGATAAGGAAGGCAAAGACTTAAAGGACTTAAAGTAGAGTCCGGGTACAATGGTAACCCGGATCCCGCTTGTACGGCCAACGAGACCCACCGCCTATATAAGGGGGTCTCCTGGTTCCTAGAGGGATAAGTCAAAAGCCCCAGCAATACCTAGTTCCAGAGATTGTAATCGAGACCCGGAAGCTAAGGCGCCGAGTCCTCGAAACCCCATATCAATAAAGCAAAGCAGGAGTAGGTCTTTACCTCGACGAGAGGGGCCGAACCTGGGTAAACCCTTGTTTCCCCACGCCACGCTAGACAAGCTCCCGATGTCAGAAGTCGCTATGTCCCAACACTCAAGTTTCCACCCGGAAACATCTGTCGTGACAATCCCACGACAGTTGGCGCCCACCGTGGGGCCTGCGGCCAAGAACATCATGATTTGTGGAGAAGCGCGGCGCGGTATGGAAAACCTAGCTATCGGCCAGATCTACACGCTCCCAGGAGGGGAGCGGATCGTGGACGACTTTGGTTGGAAGGAAGAAGCACATCAGCTGGAAACCGGATCTATGATCATCTTTGGTCAGATCAACGTTTTCGTCGGCGTGATCCAGACCACAGGAGCCAGCTCAGATCAGTATGAGCCGGAGTACGAGTCAGAGTCCGGGTCAGCTACCATGGCCCAGACTGATGGAGAGGAGTCTGTTGGATCGCCAGAGTGCGAAGTCATGACCATAGAGGAAGAGGCGGCAATTCAAGCTCTGCAGGATTCCATTGAAGCACCAACAAACGTGTCAGATCTGGACACAGATACCGAGTCAATCTTGCCACTGTTTGAAGATCGTTGGGGATATGGACTTGAGGAGGAAGATCACCTGTCTCCAGGACCCGCGCGACATATGACAGTTCACGTTGTAACAACGGCTCAGCCGACTGATGGGATGGAAACTTCCGTTAGTAGCGAGACAAGTGCAGAGAGAACCGCCAGACAGGATAGAGAAATCTGGGAGCGGGGTCAGCTGGGCATGCCACCCGCGACGTACGCACCACCCAATCCCAATGCCGGACCAGTTTTACCAACTTTCAGCGCGGCGATACAGACATATGCACCAGCGCCTGGGACGGCGTTCACGAACCCGATCTTGGCAATTACTTCCGCTACACCACCAGACCCGAGAAACCAAGTACAGCCGACTGCGGCGAACGATCAGACGAGAGCCGGTGCATCAGGAAAAATGGCACAGAACTTCGGAGAAGTAACAAACACCAATTCAGCCATACAGAGAGAACTTGAAGATCTAAGGCGGGTCGTAGCAAGAGCGAACCAAGATCGCGCGCATGAAGCCCGGCGCGTAGCAGAAAAAGAGCGGTCTTTGGCGCAGCAGGAGCAGAGGTTACGAGATGAAAGGGACGCTCTCCAAAGGAGAAGGGACGAGTTCACTGCGGTGCAGAACAGAAGGCGCGGAAGCCGGTTACCTCTGCCGACTGGAGTAAACACCATAGTACCTCAAGTCCTCGAGTATCAGACGACACCAGCCAACGCACCCATAGCGGCGGCCAACCCTGTGATGGGAGCCGGCACGCCGCAGGCCGGGTTACATAGAGCGCAAGCCGGAGGAGGCGCGGGAAGCCCGGCTGGAGGAGCCACGGCCGGGGAAGCAGTCGTAGAACAACTACCCCCACTACCCCCCAGGTTTAACACTCCCCCGGGTCATTACAATAATCTCGTTGATAATGTTTTTGCAGCTGCACATGCCCTAGAGCAGATCCCGTTCGATAATTCACCAGCCGACATCGAGGCGCGGAGAGCCGTCGATCTATTGCGCACCGCGGTGGTCCAGCAGAACAACAACCCACGCGGCTCGCAAGCTTTCAACTCAGAACCACAGCGGAGTCGTACCAGAAGCCGGCACGGAGAGCCGGCGGCAGCAAGATCAATCCAGAACCGGCTTGGGCCGGTAAACCAGCAAATTCAGCAGCCGAACCAGCAAGTGATGCAGCAACAACAGCCGGCGGCTACACCTCAGAGGGTGGCCGTGCCGGCTATGTCCGCGGCACAGTCGATAGTCAATAACTCAAGAGCAAGACGCGCAGTCGCGGCGGTAGCGCCCCCAGCAGCGGGAGCCGGAGCCGGAGCAGCCGGAACCGGAGTTGGAGTAGTGATTCCCGCTAGACCCGCCGCATCTTCGCCTGCGCCGGGTCACGGAGGGGGCACTTCTTCAAACTTGACAGGACCAAAGTGTTTATCTGATGACATAAGAGCGGAGCCGTTTCCAGAAAAATTCAAAGAGCCGACCAAAGTAAGCAATTATGAGCCGAACATGAACCCAGAGACGTGGTTGAGTAGCTACGGCATGGCCATGGACATGAAGAATGCAACACCGAATCTATGTGCGCGTTACCTGTATCTCATGATGGCGGAAGGAGCACCCAAGATATGGTTAGACCGGCTTCCACCACGCAGCATCAATTCTTGGGAGGAGCTAAAGGCGGCGTTCATCAAGAACTTTGCCGGGACTTGCAAGAAGCAGTACACCGAGGCAGATTTAGATCGTTGTGTCATGAGAAAAACTGAGTCGGCAAGGCAATGGATGGCCAGAGTCACGGAGATCCTGCAGTCATCCCTCAACATCTCAGCACATACAGCTATAACATACATGGAGAAAAACTGCGGTTTTGATCCTTTGACGCACAAGCTAGGACGTATGAAGGAAGACCCGGCTTGCAGGGAGATCTCGATAGGAGAAGTGGTGACAACAGCAAACAAGTATGCAGCCACAGATAAAAGGCCGGATGAAACAGAGGAACAACAGAGGAAAAACCGGGTCAGTGGAGGCCGTAATCCAAATCCAAGTCAGAACAATGGCAATCAGAACGGGAAAAACAAGCGCCCTTATGAGGGCGGAAATTCAGAATTCGTAGGGACGACCCAAACGACGGGTTACAGAGAGCCGAGACCCGGTGGCAACTTCAGGGGAGGTCCTCCGAGAAACACAAATTTCAATGAGATGTATAGCATGCCGTGCCCGAAACACAGCAAGAACGGGAGACCATCAAACCACTCGTTATCCCAATGCACCGATATAAGAGCTTGGATGAGACACGAGCAAGAGGCATAGAGGAGTCAGGGAAACTTCAGAAACAACGGCGACTTCAATAACAATGGAAACAACGGTCACCCGACGGGACCCGGACAGGGGGCTGGGTCAACGCCAAACAATAACGCCGGGTCTAGTCAGCAGCAGAATCAAGTCACGACCGGGTATCAGCAGAACCCGAAGGAGCTCCATAGTCAAGGCCAGTATCACGTCTTCACCACAAGTACATCCAGGAGGGAAAAGAAGCTAAAAGCACGAGCCGTCAATGCAGTGGCGTCAGCCGTTCCAAGGTTCTTCAAGTGGTCAGAACAAACTATAACCTGGAGCAGGGAAGATCACCCGCCAGCAGTGGAACATCCGGGTCTTCTAGCTCTCATTGTGGCACCACAGGTAGACGGGTTCTCTCTGAACAAGGTCTTGATGGACTGAGGCAGCAGTATCAATATCCTGTATCTCGACACATTCAAAAGGATGGGTTTAACCGAAAATCGTCTGACTCCAACATCAACAATCTTTCATGGCATAGTCCCAGGGAAGTCGGCACACTCAATTGGCCAGATCAGTTTAGAGGTGGCATTCGGAGTGAGCAAGGAGCAGTTCAGATCAGAATTCTTGACATTCGAGGTTGTCGACTTAAAAAGCCCGTATCATGCTCTGTTCGGGAGGCCGGCTTATGCCAAGTTCATGGCTCGGCCGTGTTACGTATATCTCAAATTGAAGATGCCAGGACCTCAGGGGATAATCACAGTCGAAGGAAGCAAGACTATGGCCATAGAGTGTGACAGTGGAGATGCTATCATGGCAGAGCAGGCTTGTTCAGAAGAAGAGCTCAAGTACTACAAGTCTCAAGTAGACCCGGCAGACAAGCGTGTGCTGGAAAAGCCGGCTCACGAGGAAGAGAAGAAAAAATTTAAGTCGGCTCAAGATACAAAGATGATTGATTTCGTGGAAGGGGACTCCTCCAAGCAGTTTTTGATAGGAGCCCACATGGACCCGAAATAGGAAAGCGAGCTCATCAAGTTCATCCGTGAGAATCGGGACATCTTTGCATGGTCTCCTTCAGATATGCCGGGTGTACCGAGTGAACTTGCTGAGCACAGCTTACGTGTTGATCCAAAAGCAAAGCCGGTTAAACAAGGACTGCGTCGTTTCAATGCACAGAGGAAAAAGATCATCGGTGAAGAGATTGCCCGTCTGCTCGCAGCCGGGTTTATCATGGAGGTTTACCACCCCAAGTGGCTGGCTAACCCGGTCCTAGTCTTGAAGAAAAACGGAGAGTGGCGCATGTGCGTAGATTACACCAGTCTGAACAAGGTTTGTCCAAAAGACCCATTCGAACTACCTCGTATAGATCAAATCATTGATGCTACAGCCGGCAGCGAGTTGCTATGCTTCCTGGATGCATATTCCGGGTATCATCAGATCAAGCTCAATGTGGATGACCAGGAAAAGACTTCGTTCATCACCCCTTTCAGTGCTTTCTGTTACAAAACCATGTCATTTGGTCTCAAGAATGCAGGTGCCACTTACCAGAGATGCATCCAGAATTGTTTCCAGAATCAAATTGGTCGCAACGTGCATGCTTATGTCGACGACGTCGTGATCAAGTTGCAAAAAGACGGGTCACTCCTGGATGACCTGACAGAGACCTTCACCAATCTTCGCAAGTACCAGATGAAGTTAAACCCAACCAAGTGCGTGTTTGGAGTTCCAGCAGGGATGCTGCTGGGTTTCATAGTCTCAGAGAGAGGGATAGAAGCAAACCCGGCTAAGATCAAGGCCATCATGAACCTTAAGAAGCCGGAATGCATCAATGATGTCCAGAAGCTGACGGGTTGCGTCACAGCCCTAAGCCGGTTCAATGCGAGGATGGGAGAGAAAGCAGTCCCACTTTACAAGTTGCTGAAGAAGTCAGACAAGTTTGTTTGGGGTCAGGAAGCAGATGACGCCTTGGAAGATTTGAAGAAGACGTTGTCAACAGCACCAGTTCTAGCGGCTCCCACGAGCAAGGAGCCGATGTTGCTATACGTCTCTGCAAACTCACGAGCCGTCAGTGCCGTGGTTGTGGTGGAGCGCAAAGAAGAAGGAAAAGAGTACCCAATTCAAAGGCCGGTCTACTACGTTAGCGAAGCTCTCACAGAGTCAAAACAGAGATATCCGTAGTGGCAGAAGCTCGTCTATGGCGTTTTCATAGCAAGCCGGAAGATGCCTCACTACTTCCAGGAGCATCCCATCACGGTGGTGAGTTCTGCTCCTTTGGCAGAAATCATCAGAAACAGAGAAGCCACAGGCAGAATCGCAAAGTGGGCCATCGAGATGGGGCCTTATCATATCAACTACGAGCCAAGGACAGCAATCAAGTAACAAACCCTGGTGGATTTTGTCAATGACTGGACAGAGTTTGACCCTCTGCCACCGGCACCAAGCACAAAACACTGGGTTATGCACTTCGACGGGTCAAAGCAGTTTGAAGGATCGGGAGCCGGCGTCGTCTTAACCTCGCCAAAAGGAGACAAGTTAAGCTACGTCTTGCAGATACACTTCGAGCCATGCACCAACAACATCGCAGAGTATGAGGCCCTGTTGCATGGTTTGAAGGTCGCCAGAGAGATGAATATCAAGAGGATCATGTGCTATGGAGATTCTGACCTTGTTGCTCAACAAGTATTAGGAACCTGGGACAGGAAAGATGCCAACATGGCGGCTTACAGGAGAGAAGTAGACCGAGTTGCTGGTTTCTTCTCCGGTTATCAAGTTGAGCACATCGACAGACGAAAGAACGAGGCAGCTGACGCCTTATCAAGACTCGGCTCTAGGAGAGAGCCGGTGCCCCCAAACGTATTCCTCGCCGAGTTATATCATCCCTCAGTGAAGCTTCCAACAGAAGAAGAGTTAGCACATCCTGATGACCCGGATTCACAGTTAGTCGCCGCCTTACATCAGATTTCATCGTGGACAGAGCCGTATCTGGCTTACTTGCTGAGAGAAGAGCTATCACAAGACGAGGTTCCGGCACGGCAGATTGTGCGCCGGGCTAAGGGTTATGTCATCATCAACGGCGAGTTATACAAGAGGAGCACGTCTGGTGTGTTTCTGCGATGCGTCTCACCAGAGGAAGGCCGGAAAATCCTTCAGGAGATCCACTCAGGGGACTGCGGACATCATGCATCCACAAGATCAATGGTGGCCAAAGCTTACAGACATGGATTCTTTTGGTTGACGGCTCTGGCAGACGCGGAAAACATAGCCCGGGTTTGCGACGGATGCCAGCGATATGCAAGGCAGATTCATGTTCCGGCTCAGGATTTGAAGACCATCCCAATAACATGGCCCTTTGCAGTCTGGGGCATGGATATGGTGGGACCTTTCCAGACTTCACCCAATAAGAAGACTCACCTCTTAGTTGCAGTGGACAAGTTCACAAAGTGGGTCGAGGTTCAAGCAGTCAACAGTTGCACAGCAGCAACAGAGGCAAGTTCCTGAAGAAGATCATATATCGCTTCGGATATCCTCACAGCATCATCACTGATAACGGGACAAACTTTGCACTTGGAGAAATGCAGATATTTTGCAAAGAGAACGGCATCCGGCTTGACCTCGCTTCAGTTTCACATCCTCAGTCAAACGGACAGCTGAAGAGGACAAATCAAGAGCTGTTAAGAGGCATCAAGCCAAGACTCCGGGTTCCATTAATCAGAGCCACCGGATGTTGGGAAGAAGAACTACCATCAGTCTTCTGGAGCATAAACACAACCCCAAACAGATCAACATACTTCACTCCTTTCTTCATGGTCTACGGGGCAGAAGCCGTGTTACCCAGCGATATTCTCCATGATTCTCCAAGAGTTGCAAACTACGTCGAGACAGAGAACGAGCAAGCCCGGCAAGATTCAGTCGATATGCTTGAGGAGGCAAGAGAGTTAGCTCTGGAAAGATCAGCCATATACCCGCAAGACCTGAGGCGTTATCATAGCCGCCGGGTTAGATCAAGAACTTTTCAAGAAGGAGACCTAGTCTTACGACTAGCCCAGAACAAGACCGGCTTTCACAAGCTGACTCCCCCATGGGAAGGTCCCTTCGTGGTAAGCCGGAACTTGCACAACGGGTCTTATTACTTGGTGGATGCTAGAGAGCAAGCTACAACAACAGGAAACAACACAGATCATACAAGATATCCGTTGACAGAGAACGACAGGCCCTGGAACATAGCAGAGCTTAGGCCATACTACACTTAGGTTTTGTGAGCTCCTAGATGAGACGAGCTCCACCTTTTTGTATCTTTTCAGTTTTAAAGGCAGCAGGTTTCAGACGCGCTCTTTTCCTTACCAGGGTACCTAAGGGGACTGGAAGGTTTTTAATGAGGCGGCTTGCTAGCCATGTACATATTATATGATCAATGATATAAGGGAGGCACCTCTAAAAAGAAAGAGTTTTGTCTTTACAGTTCCTTATCTTGCATATGATCAGGGTCTTGGGGGCTTACTAACTAAGAAAGTTGTAAGTTACAAACTCAAGACCCGGCAGAGACGCCACAATTTTTTCTTGGTTATACTTGCCTGCTAGCTTGATGTTATTCTCATACGATACATGACCAGATGCTAGAAGTCCGGCTCTCAATCTGACTATGAAGCCCATGGGGACTTAGCAGACACTGATTGCTCAGGAACTTCATGCACAGAAGTCACGAGAAAACCGGCTTTGAAGAGAGCTAAAGAAAACCAAAAGGGTCATCAAAACCAGACAAGACTTGTAGATTTCACAAAAAGGTTGATGTCACATAAGCATTAACTTTAAACAACGCACGAAGGCGCGTTACAGAGCAAGATAGAAGTATTTACATCTAACCTATTACAGGCCAAGAAGGCTAATAAATTGTTTCAGGGACAATTCGAGCCAAGAGCATCTAAGTCGACACTAGAGTCGGCATTTGGAACATCCGGGCGATCTATTGGAGTTGAGGAGCCGGTGCAGATCCTTGCCCAGGGTCCTTCGTACCCCTTGTAGTTTCGCCGGGTGGCTTCTGCAAAATGACCGAGGCCAAGGCCTCAAAGCCGTCAAGATCAGAAGGGCGAGAAGGAGCTGGTACATCAGGAGTAGAGCTCGAAGGATTTGCACTTGTTGTAAAGGGCGTGAAGAGTTGCGGCGCTTCCTCCATCGGCTTCCACAGGTTGACCGGCTCTGGCGGAATTTCTTTGACGGCCCGATTCTCTTCATCATATGCAGCCTGGAATTCGTCCAGCGCTAACCCGTCAGCAATCTGACAAGCCGGGCGCCGAACCGACTTCACAAGCTTCCCGTAGATCTTCGCGGTCTCCTGGCCGTCTGCTTGAAACTCCGGGAAGCCCTTTGTCAGCTTAACCGGGTCAAGATTAGGATAATACGCCTTCGCCAGAGCCAGCGCACGGATTGCACCCTTGCGGCAGGAGGACGCCTTCCATCGCTCCATCAGCACCGGCACAACAGAGGTGGCGGCGAGAAAGTCCGGCAGACCCGGCGGACAAGTACAAGCAGAAGAGGACATCTTGATCATCTCAGCACAGACGAAGTACAGCCGCCTGGTGACGCCATAGATGGCTTGAATCTTGTCAAGAGTCCCCTTGATAGTCACCCCTTGAGCCGGACCTGACAAGAGGCGGAAGAACATAAGAACAACCAAGAAAAACAACATGAGAATACAAAGTAAAGGAGCAGAGCGAACTCACCGAACACCGCAACTGACAGGTTGTGGATAAACTTTTTAATCTTCTCCAGCTCGGAGATGACCTTCTGCAGCTCGAGGGCTTTAACCTGGATTGCAAGCTCCTGATCATGAACTTTCTTCCGCAATGCCTCATTGTCGGCTTGCAGCCGGCTCAAGGTCTCCTCCTGAGCCTTCAGTTGTTCCTCGGCCTTTTCTCGGAGGCCGGTTTCGTGCGCAAGTTGGTGGCGCACCTCGCTGTTGTTCTTGGCACTCATCTCAGAAAAGTCCTACAGAAGGAAACAAAAATTCGTTAGAATAAAGAGGGAAAAAGTGGAAGCTGCAAAGACGGCTTATCAGGCTAAGATAGTATCTCAACGAAGACCCGGAACATTGCAAGCAATAGTTCCGACTCTTGGGGACTACTCAACAGAAGCAAAAAGTTAAGGCCGGCCTACATGATTCTCAGGAAAGACCCGGAGCGTAGCAAGCTACTGCTCCGACTCTTGGGGACTAGTTATCGCAAAGTCTCACGTAAAAGAAGACCCGGAGCGTAGCGAGATACTGCTCCGACTCTTGGGGACTACTTATCACAAAGTCTCACGTAAAAGAAGACCCGGAGCGTAGCAGGCTACTGCTCCGACTCTTGGGGACTACTACAAAGTTCCATAAACATAAAGAGACATGTTCCCTATGATGCAAGTACTAAGCATCTACAAGAGTAAAAGCTGAGCACTTGGGGACTACTAGTAGGGAACATACCTGGAAGCGAAAGTGAAGATAATTTCGCAGCTGAGACTCCTCTTTTCGCACCCTGGAGAGCCGTGCATGAATCTTTTCAAACAACTCTGGGAACTCCAAGGTGTTCAGGGGAGACTCATCCTCGGAGTCCGAGTCTCCTGTCTCCTGAACTTGTCCTTTGCCTGCAGCACGAGCAGCAGGCTCCTCCTCTACTTTAGCTTCCGGTTCCAGGACCTTAGTCACTGAAGAAGAAGGCGCACCCGGATCCTGGAAGCCGGTCCCAGTAATCGTGACATCCGGCTCCTCCGGAATAATAGGAAGTGTAACCTTTGGAGGAGAGGAGGAGACGGGGTCAGGAAGAACCGGATCTACCGGCATTTCAGTTTGGGATTCCTCAACCCCGGTCTCCGCTTGAGGAGCCGCCACAGTCTCAGGGGTCCCCTCGTCACTGAGGACGGCTTTGGCCCTGAAAGAAGCAAACTTATGTAAGTGACCAAGAATAAGAAGATCAAAACAGAAAGACCCAGTAAAGAAATGTACCCCTTATTGACGACGAAGTCGGAGGGGAGAGTCTCAGAGCCGGAATCTGAAGAGCAGGACATAGACCGGGATTTAGCAACCCGGATTTGGCCCGCCAAGGGGTATAGAGCATCGGGAGAGGTTTGCTGAACATTTCTTCTGCGAGGAGAAGGGTTGTTCGGGATACCTGAGGAGAGCTCATCTGAAGAAGTAGTGGAGCGGGTCTTTTGCCACTTTGGCATCGCCTCGTCCTTGTCCTGTGTAGGTGGACGAGTTTGAGATGTGGAAGCTTCAAGATCGAAGAAACGAGAACGTGGTATCAGGCGTACCGTGTTGCGGGCCCGCTTGGCTTGAGCCGGCGGGGAAGAAGGAGGCACTGGGATCTGGACGGAGTCTTGGTCGTCTTGACTTGGAATTTGGGGAGTATAAGTAGAGACATTGTCTTGTATATCGGCTTCCAAGAGGTCCCGCAAAAGCCGGTCCATGGAATCGAGCTCACCTTCAGCCTCAGCATCCCCTCCCTCCGAGTTATGCTCCGACTCGCCTTCTTGGTCGGAGGAAGTGGGGGTCTCCTCGGCGGCTTTCCACCAGTCGTTGGTGGCCTGGAATAAGTAAAAGACAGTCATGAAAAGTACAAGAGCGTGGACAAGATACTGACAGAAAGGTGTAAAGGTTTACAAGTTTTGGGCACCTTGGGTGCCGGGTTCTCTGAGCAGAAAGGAAGGAGTCCATGGAGTTTAATTGCGGCGATTGACTCAGCCAGCAGTTTCTTGGAGACCCGGATAACTTCTGTGTCCTCCGGCTCTTGAGAAGTGAATCGAAGAGGATCGGAAGGGGTGTTGGTATAATCGGAAATAAGCCTAGGCCGGATGGAAAGCGGCTTGATGCACCACCCGACCCAGCACTTGACCAGGTCAGTGCCCTTAAGACCGTGGGCTTTGAGAGCCCGGATTCTGGAAAGTATGGGAGACAAGGCGGCGCGATCCTGGGCGTAAGAGTTGACCGACTCCCCTAGCTCAAGGGGCTCAGCACGGAAACCCGGCAGCTTGGGTTGGCCTTTGGGGGAGGTGTCTTTGCAGTAAAAGAAAGTTGATTGCCAAGCCCGAGGGTGGCTGTTAAGTTTCAGAGCCGGAAAGAGGGAGTCGCGGCGTCTTTGGATCGCGACTCCTCCGCAGATGTTTAAAGGAAGAGTGGTGGAGGAGCGCTGTGGATTGCAATAGAAGAACTCGAGAAAGAGGTCGATGGTGGGTTCCATTTGAAGATAGTCTTCGCATAAAACAGTGAAGTTTGAGATAGAAAGAATCGAGTTTGGGGCCAAGTCTTGAGGCCTGAGACCGTAGTAGGAGAGCAGAGATCAGAAGAAAAGGGAACCTGGAGGTTTAAAGCCGCGGTTGAGATGATCGGCAAACACGATTACCTCATTCTCCCGGGGAGTCGGCACGACCTCGTCACGGGGAGCACGCCATTGGATGACGTCCTGAGCTTGGAGGTCGCCGGAGTCGACCAGGTCTTGCAACCTGGAATTCGAGACGGATGAGCCAGTCCAGTTCCCAGAGGGGGCCGCTGCGGCGGCGGCGCCGGAAGCGGAAGTACCGGCGGCGACCTTGGCCTTCTTCAGGTTGGCCTTGACGGCGGCGGCCGCGGCCGGGCCCTTGCTCGCTACCTTCTTCCCCATGGAAGTAGGGTGCGAGATCTAGATCTAAGATGAGGAAAGAAGGGGAGATGGCTGCGGGGATGAACGCGGCACAGCGACGGATGTGGCCGGAGGATGCGAAAGGACGGCGGCGCTAGCTGTCTCCGGCGAGGGCTGTAGAGCTCGAGCTGGAGAGAAATAGTGGAGGCGCTGGAGGAGGAAGACGAAGTGGGGGCGCACGGGGGGAAATGATTGCCTTTCCCCCGTCCCCACTTATTTATAGTGCAGGTGAGAGTTGACCTAGGGGCAAGGCAGGAAAAAGCCAAGCATAATGATGGCTACGAGGAACAATATCTAAGGTGTCAGATGTTGTAACTGACAGAATCTTGGGTTCCCGAGATGGCCGCTCGACTCCTCGATTCTCGCGGAGAGATAAGTATTAAAAATGTCGTTGACCCAGGAGGTTGACCGACGTCCTCAAAGAAGGATCAAGAAATATTGAAAATCGCTAAGTCTAGAAGTGAAAGTCGTCAAGCGGTAGCCGGGTTATGAACGGGCCGCCATCAAGAGCAGGCCAAACTGATACCCGAGAGCCTGCTTGTTTAATAAGTTGTTTATTGTTTTTCAGATGATAACCCGGACAAAAGAAATGACGGCTTCCCCAAGAATGTGCCCAAGAGTGCAAAGGCGAAGCAAGTCAGTTCTGGTGTCCAAGTTATCCTGGGGGCTACTGTTGGGGGGATCATAGCCCGGTAGGCCCACCGACCTAGAAGACAAGCCGGCCTGGCAGAGCTCTGGGCCGGATCAAGCACGTAGAGATGGGCCGGGTCCCACGTAAGCCGGTGCGCGACGTGTGCCTTGGCCCACCAGTCAAGAAGGATCCAGAAGACTAGAGACCAAGTACAAGACGGAGTCCCGATAAGGAAGGCGAAGACTTAAAGGACTTAAAGTAGAGTCCGGGTACAATGGTAACCCGGATCCCGCTTGTACGGCCAGCGAGACCCACCGCCTATATAAGGGGGTCTCCTGGTTCCTAGAGGGATAAGTCGAAAGCCCCAGCAATACCTAGTTCCAGATATTGTAATCGAGACCCGGAAGCTAAGGCGCCGAGTCCTCGAAACCCCATATCAATAAAGCAAAGCAGGAGTAGGTCTTTACCTCGACGAGAGGGGCCGAACCTGGGTAAACCCTTGTTTCCCCACGCCACGCTAGACAAGCTCCCGATGTCAGAAGTCGCTATGTCCCAACACTCAAGTTTCCACCCGGAAACATCTGTCGTGACAATCCCACGACACATACTATATATGATCAATGAAATGAGGCAGGCACCTCTAAAGAAAGAGTATTGTCTTTTCACCCCACATGATGCGAGAGTGAGTCCTTATTTTACTGTTGATCAGGGTCTTGGGGGCTTACTACTAACAAAGTTTTAAGTTACAAACTCAAGACCCGGCAGAAACGCCACAATTATTTTTGATTATACTTGCCTGCAGGTTTGATGTTATTCTCACATAATATATGACCCGGATGCTAAAACCCTGCCCTTAGTCTGACTATGATGCCCTTGGGGACTTAGCAGACCCTGATTATTTTGGAGTTTATGCACAAGAGATGTCATGAGAAAACCGGCTTTACAGAGAGCTAAAGAAACCAAAAGGGTCATCGAAACCAAAAAGACTTGCAGATTTCACAAAAGGTGGATATCATTAAGAAGTAGTCTTCTATCGCACGAAGGCGCACCAGAACAGGTATAGCTAATAAGAGTTTTAGCTAACCTGTTACATGCCATCTAGGCCAAAAGAATAATTGTAGCAGGACACTAAAAGTTTCTCAAGTATTACAAGCCGGATTATACTGCCGGGCCAGTTGAAGCAGGAACAGCGGGAGTCTTGGGGTTGGAGCAGATGAGCTTGAAGCTGAAGATTTCTTCTTAGACGATTTGCGGGAAACCCATTCAGCCTCTTCCCAACATATCAGGAACACACTGGGGAATTTCTCGTCTACGACAGCCGGACGAGGAGGAGCCGGCATGGCGGGAGTTCCTGAAGCCGGAGCAGTCTCTGGCTCAACAGGAAGCGGCGCGCGGTAGCTGGGATCCATCTTCGTGGCAGCCGGGTCCTTTGGATATAGCTTCTTACCCTCAGTATTGTACCTGTGGGTTGGAAGGAGCTCAAACTCAGCGTGTCCGTCAGCAAGGTAGCATGATGACGGGTGGTCTCATCTATGGCAGAGACATCCTCGCGGGTGAAAGGAGTCCCATCACTCTTAAGAGAAGGGCACCCCCGAGTAAGCAGCTGCGTGTCCAAAGTCAGATAATGAGATTTCGCCAAAGCGAGTGCTCGCATGGAAGCTCGCCGAGCAGCAGACCTACGCCAGCTGTCAATCCAAGCCGGCAAAACGTTGAGGGCGTTCGGAAACTTGACTTGGGTCGTTGGGGGCTTCTCCCACCCGTGACAGGCCATCATCGCCTTGCCAGCACCATAGTACAATTGATGTACTAGGGTGTAGGCAGCCTTGAGTTTCATCTCCGGCTCAAGTTTACAGATAGGGCTCCAGGACCCTAAGACAATAAGAAGACAGATCTTTAGCCGGAAAAATTCAGTAGTATTCAAGGAACACAAAAGACAGAAATAAGCCAACTTACCAAAGAGAGAAGTCACCGTTTCAGTGATGAAAGCAACAAGTTTGTTGAATTTATCATGAGAGGCTTTCAGATCCTCCTGCGGCTTGTCCCGCTGATCAGTCCAGCTGACTTCATGCTCTTCCATGTCTTGCCGGAGTTGCCTATTTTCTTCAGCAGCCTGGCCGAGCTTGGTCTCCAACTCTTCAATTTTCTTCTCAAGCTCGGCACGTTTGCCGGCTTCGGCCTTCAGCTCCTCCTTCACCAGGCTGAGAGCATGGTCATGCTGTTGAGCCTGATCCTGGAAAAGTCAAAAACAATAAGACAATCAAGAGGTGAAAGGGATTCCAGAAAAAACAGTTAAAAACGGCTCAAATTGTTGTAAAGTCCCAGGTCGCGGCAAGCTGAAACCCGGCACTTGGGGGCTACTCAATTTGAAGTTATGTAGACAATACAGTTCTCAAGGAAGACCCGGAACACAGCAAGCTGTAGATCCGTCTTTTGGGTACTACTCATCGAAGTTTTACAAAGATAAACAAAGGAAAAAGTTCAACAAGAAGACCCGGAATAGTGCAAGCACTAGATCCGGCTCTTGGGGACTACTCAGTTGAAAAAATATTGTAAGAGAAAAGTTACCTACAAGAAGACCCGGAACGCAGCAAGCTACAGATCCGACTCTTGGGGACTACTCATATTACGAAGTTAATCTTACATGTGCAGGAAAGAACGAGAAATTATGAGAAGTTCCGACTCATCGCAAGCTGATAACTCAGCACTTGGGGACTAGGAGAGGTGTATTTACATACCTCAAATTTATCTTGAAGTTCAGCGATCATGCTGTCCTCCGCCTTCCGGTGCTCCCCAATGCGCCGCCGGAATTCTCCGAAGAGAGCAGTGAAGTCCAAGTCCTTATAGGACTGGAAGCTGGCGCTGGACAGAGGAGCTTTGCCACGAGGGGACTCAGCCGGCGCAGGCTTCGGCTTAGCAGCCTTAGTCAGACGGGAGCCGGCAGGCATTTCACCTTGCTGAGTGCCGGTTATCTCCACGTCTGGAGACGCAGCTGTACCCTCCTGGGTCAAAGGCGAAGCAGGGCGCGAAGCCGGCTTGTCATCAGTGCCTTCATCTCGGGGAGGCTCGATAACCGGTTCAGGAGGAGCCGGAACGGAAGACGGGGCAGCGCGGGCTCTGATAAAGAAAAGAAAAAATACATTGGACAGAAGGTACAAGACAAGCAGTGCGAAGTAGAATGAAATAAGAGAAGACTTACCCCTCGTTGACGGCAAAGTCGCCGAAGAGGTCGCTGCTTGAATCTGAGGAAGCTGAGAGAGACTGCGACTTAGCCATCCGCAGGGTCCCGGCTAAAGGGTACAGAACAGAAGGACGTCTTTATGGAGACTTAACCCGGCGAGGAGCTGGGAAGTAAGGAATACCTTCGGATAGAGGCTCGTCGGAGTCGGAGGACCGAAGTCGGCGACGTTGGCGGCGAAGTTCCGCTTGTTCATGTGAAAATCAAAGTCAGTGCGTATTGAAGAAAGACAAGTAAAGTGAAGAGTGTTATAGCTACCTTGGCAGCATCGGATCTGAGCTTCCTCTTCGGAGCCGGAGGAACTGGGTGTGAGGAGGGGAGGACGGAATCTGGTATATTCGAGTTTGGATTAAGAGTTGCCCCACTTTCTTGAAGATCGGCTTCCAATAGCTCCAGGAAAAGCCGGCTGATAAAATTTAGCTCACCTTCTTGTTCTTGTTCATGTTCTTCTTCTTCGGCGCCGGCTTCCATGCCTGCGCCTTCAACTTCTGGCTGCTGCTCCTCAGCATCAGACACCTCAGCCTCTTCGGGAGAAGCTGGGACCTCCACGGCCCACCAAGGGTCATCAGCCTGAAATAAGCAAAGTCGGGATAAATTACGTGAAGAAAGGAAGCCTCATCATATAGTATAAAGGAGAAAGCATTGCACTTACAGCCAGCATAGGGTTCAAAGCCGAAAAAGGCGTGAGCCCATCAGTAGCAAGGTCAGCCGGAGTCTCGCTCACGATCTTCTAGATGACCTTTATCAAAGCATCGGTGGAGGGGACAGCCTTGTTGAACCTCATCGGGTCATCAGAGGACCCGGAATACTTACACATCAAAGCCGCACGGATAGCAAGTGGTTGCACCTGCCACCCCATCCAGCACTTCACCAAGTCAGTGCCGGTCAAGCCATGGGCAAGAAGGGCGTTGACCCGGGTCACCAAAGGCTCCAGAGCAGCCCGGGCTTCATCCTTGGCGAAGGAGTTCATGTTGTCGTTGATGGTGAGCCAGTCCATGCCGAAACCCAAAAAGACTGGCTCGTTGGGCGAAGTCGCCGCCTTACAGTAGAACCAGGTCTACTACCAGTCCTTCAGGTGAGAGTTCAAGACGACGGCCGGGAAGATGACATTCCTCCGGCGTTGGATGGTTACCCCGCCACAGACGACTAAGGGGCCATCATTGTTTTCCCTCTGAGGTTTACAGTAGAAGAATTCAAGGAATAAAGGAAGACTGGGTTCTATGCCGAGATAAGCCTCGCATAGAACCACAAAGTGGGTCATGTTGAGCACCGAGTTAGGTGCGATGTCTTGAGGACGGATTTTGAAATATTCGAGCACTTGGCGGAAGAAAAGAGAACCCGGGGGGAGAAATCCCCGGGTGATGTGATCAGCGAAGACAACGACCTCACCTTGGTCGGGCTGAGGCCGGGTTTCCTCAAGATCCGGAGCCCGCCAAGAGATATCCGACTAAGCCGGAAGGAGGCCGAGGTCGGCGAGTTCTGTCAGCCGGAGCTCGGACATAGTAGACTTGATCCAGTTGCAGCTTATTTTGCGTTTCGTCTTCTCCAGCGTGGCGGCGACGGAAGAACCGGCGCCGACTGTTTTCTTGATCTTCTTAGGGACGCGCTGAGCGGCGTGCTTTGTTCCCATCATGAAGGTTGAAGAAAGGAAGATCTACAAACAGCAAACATAAAGAGAGAAGAATCAATATAGATCTAAAAGATCTCGAAAAGACAGTAAGTAAGACAAGAACGAAATAAAGTCAGAAGGGATCTAGAAGATCTCGGGAAAATAGAGAAGAAAGGAAGAAATGTAGACTACAGCCCAGTTCATCAGTGTAATCCCGAGAAGAAGAACAGATAAAGAGAATGGTGGAAGAACAGCAATAATATGAACAGTGTGCATCAAAACAGATCTGGAGGACTTCGGAAAATCAAGGTAAAAAGAAAGCATGAAGAACATGAAGAACACGGGGAGTTCGTCCGAAAGAATAGCGAGGAGAAGAATTGAAGATTGGCGATGCGTTTAAGATTGGTTATTTATCGAGCAAAGGGGGAGGTTGATGAAGATCTAGATCGTGCGCAGACAGAGCGTTCGCGAGGAGTTCTTGATCTGGATCTTGGAGTCGATACGCACGGGAGAGCTTGGGGCGATGAACTGGAGTGGCTGGCTCAAGGAGGAAGACGAAGTGGACGTGCATGGGAGTAAATGAAACATTTCCACCGCGGCACCCTATTTATAGGCTCCTAGGGTTGCCCTAGGGGTAAAAAGGGAAAGACAAAAAGGCGTGATGATTATCTCAGGGGACATGATCTAATCTGCAGAGATAATGCCTGACAGAATCTAGACTTCCCCAAGGTGGTTATTGTCTCCTCGATTCCCGTGAGGGGATATGCATTAAATATGTCGTTGACCAAGAAGGTTGACCGATAGTTTCGAAGAAGAATAAAGAAAGAGAAAAATATCAGTTCTCAGAGAGCGAAGTCGCAAAGCAATGGCCGGGTTATGAACGGGCCGCCAGGAAGAGCCGACCATACTGAAACCCGAGAGCCTGCTTGCTTGATAATGTTTGTTCTTTTTTCAGATGATAAACCGGAGAAAAGAAATGACGGGTTCCCCGAGATTATGCCCAAGAGTGCAAGGTGAAGCAAGCCAAGTCTGATGTCCAAGTTATCCTGGGGGCTACTGTTGGGGGGGATCATAACCCGGTAGGCCCACCGACATAGAAGACAAGCCGGCCTGGCAGGAGGCCTGGGCCGGATCAAGCATAAAGGAGATGGGCCGGGTTCCACGTAAGCCGGCGCGCGACGTGTGACTTGGCAAGCAAGGAAGGATCCCGAAGCTCGGAGTCCAGGCGCAAGACGGAGACCCGGTTAGGAAGACGGAGCCTAAAAAGAGTTAGAATAGAACTCGACTACGGGAGTAACCCGGAGTTCCGCTTGTGCCTCCAGAGAGACCCGCCGCCTATATAAGGGGGTCTCCTGGTTCCTAGATCGATAAGCAATACCTAGATCCACACATT
The DNA here is from genome assembly GCA_026929855.1 of Poa annua. NCBI lineage: Eukaryota > Viridiplantae > Streptophyta > Magnoliopsida > Poales > Poaceae > Poa > Poa annua. The sequence goes on from CM049433.1 coordinate 41,077,198, forward strand.
GTAACCTCGTGACCCGGAAGCGGAGGTGCCGAGTTCTCGAGATCCCCATTATCAATAAAGCAAAGCAGGAGTAGGTCTTGACCTCAAGAACAGGGGCCGAACCTGGGTAAACTCTGGTTTCCCCGCGCCGTGCTAGACAAGCTCCCGATGTCAGAAGTCGCCATGTCCACCTACTCAAGTTTCCACCCGGAAACATCTGTCGTGACAATCCCACGACACGCCTCGTGCTGACTAAGAGAGATTTTCTTTCTAGCCGAGTCCAGTGGAAACGCGGACACAACCTCGTGCAGGTCAACTGCCACCCCACGCCCCAGCAGCATCTTGAAAGTAGTGGCGGATCCACGTACCGTCTGCTCGCGGTGGAATTTTGGGAAGGAGTCGCCTTCCGGGCGAAACATCTCCGCCAGAGTCGCGAGGTCCTTGGGTGGTTCTTGTTTAGGTAGCACGAGCCGGTGCAGTGTGGACAACGCGGCCAAAGAAGACACGAGCACGCCAGCCAAGCGGGTCACAAAGCCTCCCGCCGACTCAACGGTAGCCTCCAGCGCGAGTTCCGTAGGGGGCGTGTACTGTTCTGCAGAGAGGCCCAAAGCACCTACATGAAAGATGAATGGGTTAGCAAGTGCCCAAGTTTTAACAGATCATTGAGTCCAAATAAAGGGCAAATTCAGAGCATAAAAGTACTTACTAGCCAGCGCGCTCCCAAAGGCGAGGAGGCGAGTCGCCAAAGCATTGTCCTTCTCCGCACTTTGCCTGGTCAGTCTTTCCTCCACTTCTTTTGCAGCGTCAGCCCGGGTCACTCGAGCCAGCTCCTCCTTCAAGTCCTCGGCCAAGAATCGAGCGCTGCCCCTCTCGTGGACAGCCGTGGCAAGGGCATCTGAGAAGTCGGATTATCACAGTCAGTAATTATATACATATAGCTATGACAGTCAAAGCAATTACCTTTTGACTCCTGGAGTTGCTCCTGCAGTCTGCGATTCTCCGACTCCAGCTGGAGATATTCATCACCAACGTCTAAGAGTCGGCGCACAAAAGGCTGAAAAGAGGTGACATGGTTCGTGCAGATGAACAGCTTGTTAGGTCATGAAAATAAATTTTTTGAGCCTACGCCCAATTACGAGTAGTTGCACGCAGCCTCGGGGGCTACTCCCATCGGGAGCGCTGTCGCGCACCCGATGTGGTTGAACCTGTGCAGTCAAGAAGATGACGGGAGAAGACCAAGAAATGAAAATAAACTGCGACTTACATGTTCATTAGCCGAAGGCGTTACTCTAGGGGCTGGCCCTAGTACAGTTGTTCCTTTGCTAGCCAGCACCGGAGAAGCAGTGATACGTCTGAAACGTATCTATAATTTCTTACATTCCATGCTTATATTATACCCATTGCTACATGTTTTATATACACTTTATATGGTTTTTATGCATTTTCTGGGACTAACCTATTAACAAGATGCCACAGTGCCAGTTCCCTGTTTTCTGCTGTTTTTGGTTTCAGAAAAAGTTGTTCTGGAAATATTCTTGGAATCGGACGAAACAAAAGCCAAAACTCCTATTTTTCTCGGAAGGATCCAGAAGACCGAAGAGCTAACGAAGAGGGGCCACAGGGCGCCCACACCTGGTGGAGGCGTGGCTCCCCCTTCTGCCGCGCCACCAAGTAGTGTGGGGCCCACGGCCCTCCACCGACGTTGCCCTTTCGCCTATTTATTCCGCCCGACGAGAAAACCCTCGGTACCCGATCAGAAATCCATTCCAGAGCCGCCGCCGTCGTCAACCCTAGTTCGCGAGGGTTCAGAAGCTCTTCCCGACACCCTGTCGGAGAGGGGAATCATCACCGGAGGGCTCTACATCACCATGCCCGCCTCCGGACTGATGCGTGAGTAGTTCATCCTTGGACTACGGGTCCATAGCAGTAGCTAGATGGTTGTCTTCTCCAATTGTGCTATCATGTTTAGATCTTGTGAGCTGCCTATCATGATCAAGATCATCTTTATGTAATGCTACATGTTGTGTTTGCTGGGATCCGATGAATATTGAGTACTATGTCATTTGCTTCATTATATATTATGTGAGTGCGTTATTTATGATCTTGCATGCTCTCCGTTACTAGTAGATGCTCTGGCCAAGTAGATGCTTGTGACTCCAAGAGGGAGTATTTATGCTCGATAGTGGGTTCATGTCTTCATTTAATCTGGGGGAGTGACAGCAACCTCTAAGATTGTGAATGTACTGTTGCTACGAGGGATAAAACAATAGTTCTTTGTCTAAGGATAATTGTGCTCCTTACATTACACACTTTGCTTAATGCAATAATCTGTTGCTTGCAACTTAATACTGAAAGGTGTGCGGATGCTATCCGGAAGGTGGATTATTAGTCATAGATGTAGTTGGATAATGGTCTATGTATCATGTTGTAATGCCCAAATGAATCTCACACTAGACACCATGACTAGTATATGCATTATTATGCAGTTCTTTATTTTGTCAATTGCCCAGCTGTAATTTGTTTACCCTCATGTATGCTATTATTATTTATCGAGAGACACCACTAGTGAACTGTGGACCCCGGTCCTTTTTCTTTAAATTGATAATACAATCTACTGCAATCCTATTCTTTCACTCTCTGCAAACAAACATCATTTTCCACACCATGCGTTTAATCCTTGGTTACAGCGAGCCAGTGAGATTGATAACCTCACTGTCAAGTTGGGGCAAAATAGTTTGATTGTGTTGTGTGCAGGTTGCACGTTCGTGGTTGACACCGGTAGTGCGCCCTGCCAAGGTCAACCGCAGCAACCTTCAGAAGAATCTTCATCTCCTACTGGATTGATAACCTTGGTTTCATAACTCAGGGAAATTTGCTGCTACACTGCTTCACACCTTCCTCTTGGGGTTTCCCAACTGCTGAGAAGAAGATCTTCGACTCAGTCATCAAGAAGCTCTAGCAGGGGACCCCTTTTCGCTGCCTTTCCCTTCGTCTTCCATCAGGGTCGACGTGTGTTCGGGAGGCGACGTCATAGTAGTCTCCGGCTCCGATTTACTACTGCTTTCCTCGGACTCGCTAGTCGTGGTGGAATTTGAAGTAAGGAAAGTTATGCTAGCAGCGAAAATATGTAAACTGGCAAAAAGGAAAAAAGTGTGAGTTCATTAAACTTACCTGGCTTCCCAAGGAAAAAGAGCATCTGGCACAACAGTACCCTTAGCAGGAGGGGGGAGGCAGGATAGAGGAACACCCTCTATTGCCCCCGATGAAGAAACCGCAGCTGCGGACAGGTCGACGTCTGTCGGAGCGACCCCAGTCGCCACTCTCATGACCTTGTCCTGCGACTCGCCAGAGCTCTCCGTGGGAGAGCGCACTCGTTTAAGGCTGGTACCTTCTGAGTGCGCGGTGCCAACTGAGTGATCTGAAGTAGGGTCTCGAGCGGCGACTTCTTGCGGTTCATCTAGGAGAATGGTCGGCTCGGATACGGGCTAGGCGTGACCCTACGAATGCCCGGTTCAGGGAAGTTAAATCATAAGTCAACTTAACCGGAGCAAGAGAAACACAGAGTGATATTCTAGAGTCAAGCATACCTCTGGTAGTGGGTTTTGTGCACCATAGGCGGCGACTGGCGAGACCAGCTCGCCAGATCTGACTCTGGAGCCAGTCAAGGACTTTAGTACCCGGATCATCTCGTCAGTAGAGAAGTCTTCAGTCGAGATTCGGGTGCAGTCGCTTGAGTCAGTGTATTCATACATCGGGTGAGCGCGCTCCTGCAGAGGCTGCACTCGACGGCGAAGGAACGCGGAGACGAGATGAACGCCACTGATCACTTTGCCTTCTGCAGTCTGAAGTCCCACTACTTTCTCCAGCAGGGCTCTAGCCTCTTTATCTTCAGTCGCTGTAATAGGGTGGCTCCAGGAGCGTTGTTTCTCGATTTCGACGTCGCCAATGAAAGGAGACAGTCTTGTCCCTCGCTCGCCATCGACTTTGTCCTTGACGTAAAACCAGCGCTCGCGCTAGTTTTGTACCGACTCCGACATCGGGATCTTGAAGTACCCCGAGTTCGGCTGAGCCTGGATGCCCAGGCCTCCAGGGCCAGGGCCCGAGCCTTGCCTTTTGACGTTGAAGCATAGGCGGAACAACCCCCAGTGTGGAGCTATCCCGAGGAAACACTCGCAAAGAGTGACGAAGCAAGAAATGTGCAGCAGTGCGTTTGGCGGCAAGTCATGGATTTGCGCACCCTACACACAGAGTAGGCTGCAGAGAAATGGATGAACCGGGAAGGAGAGGCCCCGATTCATGTGATCCAGGAAACATACCCGTTCGTCGCTCGCCGGCGCCGGCTTGAGTTCTTCGCCGGGGATACGAACGGAGTCCTTGGAAGCAGGCAGCACTGAGCGCAGCGCTTCGATGTGTGCCGGCTTGATGGACGACTTGTGCCAGCCGCCACGCTCCGAGCTCTCCGGCGCGGAGGTTTCTTTGTTCTTGGCACTCGTTGGCTTCCCCATTGCAACGGTTTGGGGCGGCGCGGCGGCGTGCGCAGGAGCGGCAATGGCAAGGAGCGCAAGGAGGAAGAAGAGGAGCAGGCGGCGGCGGAGCAATTGAGATGGGTAAAAAAGGAAAAGTAACACAACCCCGTGTGTTTATACAGTTTGTTCAGATAATCTTGCCCGTACATTCCAGATCGTGGCTACGTGGCAAGCATCGGACGGTGTCCACGAAGCGGAAGCGGTGCGGTAACTGCCGCACGATGCGCGTAAAATGAGGAGGCCATCATCACGCCCCATTTCTCGCGCGCATCGTGCGGTCAAATCAAACCAGCCGGCAGAGGTCAGCCCAGACAAATCGGGCCCACCCCGGTCAAGTCTTGTCTGACATCTGGACAGAGCATCTACCGGAAGCGTCACCAGTGACATTTTCAGTCAATAGCAAGAAGCAGACATGGTTGCGACCGCGGTATTCAGTCAACGGGTATACGAAAATACAAAGCCAATGTCCTTTTAATCCAGTCGGCATATTTCCTGGTCGGCACTATCCTTCAGTAAGTGCACTCGCATCGGGAGCGTGTTCTTAATTTATGATGATTTCTTGATCTTTATTTTAGTTTAAGCACAATTACAAGCAATTGCACTCAATCTCGGGGGCTACTCCCATCGGGAGCGCTGACGCGAACCCTATGAATTAAGATGACGGCCAGCGTCAGTCGAAGATGAAGCATATTAGACGGATCGGAATGACCCGAAGAATATAAAGAGTGAGAATCCTAATTATGCAGTCGAAATCCAGTCGAGTAACTCCCGGATCATATTCGAGTATAAAAGCAATAATTCCCGGGATGTTCCAGCCGAGACTGGTCCTCGGATGCTGTGCAAAAAGCGCAAAGGTAAGACCTGAATAAGGCTGGGTGGCCCATACAAGCTATGTGGACCCGATAACTTCCATGCCAGCAGGCACGATGCAAAATCCCGGCGGACGCGCCAAGGGTACTCTAAATATGACCGGGTTCTGACCAGTAAGTCCCGACACGCATGATTCGAACTTGAACGGTCTTACCGGGTTCGAGCCAAGGGACTCGAATCTGCGTAGGCTAGAAAGGTATTTCGCCCGAGTCGCGAATTTACTTGACCCCGATTCGTCGGTTGAATCAGGCCTACTATGCCATCCATCCGTTACAAGACGAAAAGAAAGTGCATATGCGTGTATCAAATGTTGCGAGTCATATATTCTCGCCGTTATATCATTGTAAGCAGGTTGAAGCATCGTCGAGAGTCAGCCGAGATAATATTGATTAAGGAGTCCCTACACGATCCTTCGTAGTCGAATAGGCACTCAGGGGCTACTGATGTGGTTATACCCAACGAGTATACCCACTCGGTGACAAGAAGGCCTGATATATTGGAAGGCCCACCCGGTGGCCCATAAACAAGATAGCACAAGGAAGGTGCAATTTGGCCCAATAAAGAAGGAATGCGGCTCAAGAAAGGAGCCAGTGTACCGACTTAGAACTTACCTTATCTGTAAACCGACTCGTATTCAAACTCTTGAGACCTGGCCTCCTATATAAAGGCCAGGAGGGGGTCGGTAGAGCTCACGCAATCTTGTAGCCAGAAACCCTAGCGAGCCTCCGACTCGCTGGGGCGCCATTGTAGCTACCTTGTAACACAGAGATCAATAATCAGACAAGCAGGAGTAGGGTATTATCCTCCGGGAGCCTGAACCTGTGTAAATCCTTACTTGTCAGCCGTCCAGAATCACCAACGTCCATATAATCTTCCACCCGATACAACCCAAGGTACCTTACCATGGGATTTGCCGAGTTCATACCTCGTCATAAACACTGCATAGGTGTTTTAAATATGCATGCATAGGTTCGAAGAGAAGCATCTGGTAAACTGGTAGTGGGTAGCTGATTTAATTTATACATGTATAAGCAGGGGAAAGTAAGATAGAAGAGGTGCCTAGTAGATATTTTACATAGTAGCAAAAGGTCGTAGCTATTGATTGATCAACATACATCTCATCTACAACAAATTATGAGAATGAATTATATTACTTTGAGTAAGGATGAAATAGTAGCATGAACAACACACTAATTTTAGAATATTACCTAACCAAGCTAACTCTATTGGTCGATTTGAAACAGAGCTCTAGCTTTGGCATCACTGTTTAACCTGCAGGTAAAAAAAGGCGGGGTAATAGCCCTGTTCATTAAACAATAGCTATCCTTGGTGATAAAGGAGGAACATACATTTTTTAAGTGATCCGTGTCATGTTGATGAGCCTCTAATCTAAGCCATGCATCATTCATGGTGGAAATTTACAGCATCCCATAATGAGCATTCTATGAAGCATCTTCAATAAAATCTAGGCAAATAGTAAATGAAAGGAATTGTTGAGATATTGTTCATTGTCTGTTTGTCTTGTCATTTTGGTATGGAGAAACTCTCTCAAAGGACTTCTCCATGTCATGGCAAGAGGTACCTTAGTTGACACTCTTGTTTGAAACTTTTTATCTTACAATGACAAGAACTTATTTTGGGACCAAAGTTGAGTAACATGTGGTGTAGGTACTCGTAATCAAGGGGCATGAGGCAATCAACTTGTAGTTGGTCAAGCATATAAGCCATACTTGCTCTCACATTTACTTTAATAATTTAAGATGCTAATGATAGGGGCAATGGGAGCTCAACACTAATGAATACGATGTTTCAAACATAAACTTAAGAAAAGCATTTGGAAGCTATATAGAACTTATACAAGTTAATTTCAAAAAAAAAAACTTATACAAGTTTAATCTCTGCTTATTATGTATCTCTCCACAGTGTCCACTTTTATATTCAAATTGTAGAAGAATACTCTATGACCATTGTAGGATGTTTTTACTTTTACTTTTATTATTTCACTTTGCATACATTTGATACATAGTTCTTTCTTCTATGTTACACTTTCTGAATTATTATCGAACATCCTTACATTATATATGAGATATCACTTTATAATCTATCTTGCATATTGCTACTCTTTTAAGAATGAATCATTTAACTTTGTGTAGCAATAGTAATCATTCTTGATATCCAACATAGTATTGAAGTATAAAATCCATGTTAGTTTTATCACCTTAATACTCGAGGACGAGTAGGTTAAGCTTGGGGATGTTGATGCATGTAAAATACATACATGAAATTTGCACTTTTTTACTTGATATTCCAACTTATTTGCATCATATATGGGGTATATTTATGTTATATAATGATTTTTGGGGACAATTAAGTTGTGGTGTATTCTTCTAATGGTGTCATGCAAACATCGACTGCATGATACTTCACCTTTACGGGCCTAGGGGATGCATTGTGTATTTAGTTTGCATATTGAGGGGTTGCCGAAGTGACAGAAACCAGAACCCCCGTTTGTAAATTATTACATAACGGAGAGTAGGATCCCAGAGTTTAAGGTTGTGGTTAGATTTATCTGAATTCTCATTTTGTATTTGTGGATACTTGCAAATGGGTAATCCAAAGTGTGTACTGGTCCAAGTAAGGGCGGTGCATCAGGATAGGTTGACCCACGTGACAGTTATCTCAACAATAAATATTAATCAACTATATGCGATGAAAACAACTTGACAATATTCCCGTGACATTAAAACATTTTAATCATTATAAGTAACACCATCCACTTGTCCTTTGTGCTAAAAAGGATTGGGCTACTTGCTGCAATTATTTGCTCTTACTTTATTTTACTTACACTCTATTTATTCCTTGTTACAAAAACCCATACAAACTTGTCTTTTATTAGTTGCAGGGACATCTTGCTTAAAACCGCTCATCAATACCTGCTGCTACTCAATAGGTTTGAAACTCTTATTTATTGAAAGTACTGCGATAGTTCCCCTATACTTGTGGGTCATTATACACCGGTACTGACCAGGTACCATAACGAGTACAAAGAGTTTTTAGACGTTTTGGTATCTGAGTCGGTACTTTACGCAATAGTATCGGATCTGGAGCTAGCATTAGTACCACTACCTAGGACTTCTCCTTCTTCTATTGGCATTGACTGGGGCATCGAACTTGACAACAAAGATGTGGGATGGCGTCGAACGGTGCATATGAAGTGGTAGTGTCGATGCAAACTCTACTCCTAGTCGCAAGCGCGATCGTGGACGAGCATTCGGGGCTGCCGGAGATTGTCGCCTGGGGCGGTGCAAGGAGAAGAGGGGACAAGTGGGCAACATAGAGGAAATGGGGCAAAAGTTCACTTCTACATGCCTCAATACAAAAATTGACATATGGGACTCGTTTTTGCATTGCGTTTTAATCAACTTTTTTGTGAAACAGGGTACGGACGCAAACGCTCGCTCACATACACACTTTTACACTCACCCCTATACAAACACACACCGTACCCGATCGAGTCTTGAAAGTCATTAGAGACGTCTCGTTGTCAAAAATAAGAGACGTCTTGCTGACATGTCAACAGAAACATCTCCTCCGACCAAAGAATCCAAATTTAACTGGAGATTACGTGGAAAACACAAGACCCGACCCCCGCGTCGTCCTCTCTGGGCGACCGGGGTAAACCCTAAAAACCGGCCGCCGGCAGCCCTCCCACCAGCGCCCTCCGCTGCGCCGCCGCCGGAGGGGAGGCCGGCAAAGCCGCGCGCACCCCAGGGAAGGTGGCGGCCGGCGTTTTTCCTCTCCTTCGACAAGCTCCGCGCGTGGATCTGGAGGAGGCGCGGGTTGGCGGCGGTCGCCGTCGGCGAGGGCTGCGTGCGGCCGTGGTGGCCGGGCTGCGGGGTGGAGGGGACGGCGCCGCCGTTTGCTGCTGGCTCGAGGTGGAGGGGCGCGGTCGGGCCGTGGTGTGCTCCTTCGGCCGCGCGTGTGTAGCAGCTAGGGCGTGGCGCGGCTGCGGTAAGGCGGCGTGGCGGCCAGGCAGTGCGGCGGCGAGGGGATGCTGCGGTGGTGCGGTGCGGTTGCGGCGGCTGGCGCTCGACCGGGGCCGGCTGGGCTCAATCTGGGCCGCGGCCGAGCTGAGCGGGCCTCATCGCCGAGGAGGCCGGCGTCTGGCAGGGCGCCGGGAGGGCAAGCTGCAGGGTGGTCGTTGGATGGTGGCGGTGGGGGACAAGGTGGGGGAGGTCGGTTTGTGGCAGCAGTGAAGGGCGGTCTGGCGGACGGTGGAGGTGGCGTTTGTTCTGTGGTCAGTCCTTGATGGATGGAAGGTTCCGGTGAAAGCTTTGCCCAATCTTTGGTGCCAGCAGCGGCGACGTCTCCTGGGGTGTCGTTTACCTTGTTGAAGGCGTTGTTGTGGAGCTCTTTCCTCTCCATTCGAGGGACTTGGTCCCTCCAGGTGAAAACCCAAGCTCCAACCGGAGCGGGCGACGGCGGCAGTTATGTCGCGACCTTCTTGGAGGCGTCGCTTTGGAGGGCGAGTCTGCTGCTGTTGCATGAGTTTCCCATCTCCTCTGGGACTGTGGATGTCGGGGCAGCGGCTCCGAGATGGTGGATGTGCGTCGAGGCGGCGGCCTCGGGCAGCGGTGCAGTGGTAGCTCCATGAGGCAGGGTTGCGGCTTGGCACGGCTTTGGGTGGTGACCTTGAGCTGCAGTGGCGGCAGGGTTATCGGCTCGGTCGACGCATCCCAGCGGGGATGGTTGGACTTTACGTCGGGGTGGCGGCCCCGGGCATGGTGTGTCGGCCGTGGTCTGCGGGCAGTGGTCCTGTGTAGCTCGGGCTACAGGCTTCTGGGTCGTGCAGAGTTGCAGCTCGAGTTCGAGCGGTGTTATGTCGGGGTGGCGGCCCCGGAAGGTGGTGCTGGCTGTGTGTGCAGGGCATACTGAAGCGGTGGATGTCGGGGCGGTGGCCCCGAGAGCTTCGTGGCTCCTATGGAGGCGAGGTTGGTGTTGGCAGCTCTACTCCGGCGGGGTCGGTGGGTTCGTTTTGCTTGTTTGTTACTGCGAAGTCGAAACTGCGGTGTACGATGACGGGCAACAACAGGCAGTGAGCGCACTCGAGGGTTGGTCTCCTCATCTGCGTCAGAGTGTCCTGCACCTGCTCCTCCCATAGCAGTTGCGGCTTCTTCTCTCCGGCAAGGGTGGTCGGTTGACCGGATCTTTGTGGAGTGGTCATGTGTCGAGAGCTTGGCTCTGTTGTTCTCGAAGTTGTGTGGGCTTTGCCCCGTGGGGTTGTTTTGTTGTGCGGTTTTCGTCCGGTTTCTTTCATATTAAACCGGGCACCTCCTTCTTCTTAATAAAAGGATAAGGCAAAGCTTTTCCTTCCGTTTCAAAAAAAAATTAACTGGAAACACTAATTTCACGCCTAGAGTAGACTTGAACCATCCAACTCCTACTCATAACCATCCGATGGGCCCCGGAAATCAGTGAAAGTCAACTCCTACTCATAACCATCCGATGGGCCCCGCAAATCAGTGAAAGTCAAGGAAAAGTCAGAGAATCTGTGCCGACCATAGGTGCCAAGCGGCAACCACAATCTACCATGGATCTTTTCCGTGCACCAAAGCGAATCTCGTTTCAACTTAATCACGTAAACTTCTTACACAGAAACGGACTAGTAAGTACAAGGCCATGAATACAAATTTAGAAGAGCAATGAAGGTTTGTATCTGCGCTGATATGTTTCAACATATAATACATTAATAGTAAATAAACCGACATGATATATCTTGACCATTACTATTTACAAGGATGGCCTGGCGGTTGCTAATTAAATACTGCACAGGTAGTCTCGATTCGGTAGATCATGGATCATGGTGGCTTCTTTGCGTGTATCTCAAACGCTGACGTCTGCCCTGCGCATAAGTTGGACCATCCTGCCTCCTGCCAATACTTGCACGATGGTTATCAGTGTAGCGACGATCAAATGTGCTACGGCGATATCCACGATAACTGCTGCCCAGCCTGAAGTGCTGATTCGAGAAGCCCTGACGCAGTAGACTTTGCGCGCTTGAGCGTCCAATGCGCTGCCAGTCTGCATGTGAGCTGCGCCTATTGCTGAACGGAAGCCTGGGCTGTGGCAGAAACCTAGGGACCGCATGCCTTTCATCTGGCCAAATGCTAGGTGATCCAAACCTTCCGTCCAGCCACGACCTAGGGGCACCATGTCGGTTATCGGGTGATTCTATTGGCTGTCGGACAGGAGACCACCACACATCACCACTTTCTTCCCCAGAATCCTCATCAGGGGACAATGCATCTCTAGTTTCAATAACATAGTCACCGACTATTATTGCACCAGGATTCTCTGATCTTATTGAGCTTATCACATCACCAAACTCCTGCTCGCGTTCAAGGCGATCCCAAGACCTTTTCCTTGATATGTCAACATGAGCAGGATGTGCAAGCAAGTGAGCTGTCCTAGCATGTTCACGCAGCTGCTCATAGGTTCCAAGAAAATTGCAGGAATCATGAGAGCAAATCCTTAACTTCTCGTCCAGATACTTTCTGACTTGTCCAGCAGGAATCCAGCCAGAAACCGATCCTCTACAGAGAGGACACTTCAGGTCAGCTGAAATTTGCATGGCATCATGACATTCTTCCATTATAATGCTACTACTTTCTCCTACGGATAATGTTGAATTTGCAGATTCTTGGTTATTAGCATTATCAATGTGTCTTCTGAGGCTTGGGCTCAGCAATTGTCTTGAAATCATACTAGAGTGAGCTCTTGGTTGGACTGTTCTGTTATTGGAGTTTGAAAGCACCGAAGAGGTTGAGTGTGAATCACAGACCTTACTATCACCGTTCATTTCTCTGAATCGGTCTAGGCAATTAGAGTGTCGATGGCTTGTGTTACAAATATAACATCTGCAGCCATTCTTGTACGAACTGCATATAAGTAAAACAGCATTGTGTGGTTGCTCCATACAAATAGGGCAAGAAATCCTGTCCCATTCCGTATGCAGAGCAATGCATGATGTGACCGTAGATCTGTTACTTTTCTTACTTGTCATCTTGAAATCAACTGTGTTGAATCCACTTTATCGTTAGAATGGTTGAAAGAAAAAAAAAACTAATCTTGACTCAAGATGAGCATTCACGAATATTGTATAAAAGCATTATGTTGCAAAACATAGTCTGATTCATAGACCGATTTTACATTGCTAGAGAAAAATGAACTATCTTACTTTAGATTGTTTACCCAAATAAAGATGAAGGGACGTGTTAACTGTGCAACGACAGAGTTTCCTACATAAGTACTACGATCATCTGGGAGGGATCCAACTATAGTTTCCAAATCAGTGTTAGCCCTTAGGAGATTATCGTGGTGCGTCGTAGCTCATGCCTTGCAAATATATCAATCAATATCCAAGCAAGTTGTGTTACTAATGGTAAATAGCTTAATATCATTTTCAACACATGTTGCATTAAGAAATAAACTCAATGAGGTTTTTACATATTACAATTGTTGTTATTGAACACATGTTCGAGTGAAATGTGAATTGCTACCCTTGAAACTTTCTATGTACTATTTCCAAGACATTGACCAGATTAAATAAGGCCATCACAACAAGGTACAAATTTTACCCCGTGAAAAAGTTCCATTGGTACATTAGTTCTCAGCACTGAAATAAATCAATAGGAAGAAGGCTACAATTAGGTGAGAAAGGAATTAGCCAGATGGTTTAGAAACAAGAAAAATGTGCACCTTCCGAAAAGAAGAGAAAACAGAGGTCTGAAGCAGAAGAGAAAATCCATTTAACCTTGCGAAGGTTTAGTACTAACCTACAGGTAGAAGCCGCATGTACAGCACGCTTCAATGTCAAGAGCCGTAACAAAATTCACAAACAGAAACCCTGAAATAATTTTAGACCATCAGTATTGCATTATAATAATCACGACATGAGCTCTAGACCGTAGATGAACGGAGGGAGTATATAACAACCACGACATGAGCTCTAGAAACCACAAATGGGTCACAAGTATAAACGTGAGTAATAGTTTAGCATCACGAAGCTTGTATGCCACTGGTGGTGAACCGCAAGGCAAAGAATACCCAGGCCAATGCATAAAGGACTACAAACTGCAACCCTACTCATCCCCTGGATGCTCTGGAATTCGATAGAACCCAGCCCTCTGTGCAGAGCCTGACAGCGAAAATCAAAAACGAAGCTGACTTTGGGCTAGAGCCGGCGCGCTGGGACTTAGAGCGATCATCCCACTGACCTGGGACGTTCACTGAATTCCCTGTAATCTCTTGTAATTTGCCTCTTAGGAGGTTGCCAAAACACTCTACCTTTTCAACATAATAAAACGCAAATACTTGAAAACTTATGGTCTTACAGTTGTATGTTTTCCACGCCACGCTTCTAAGACAATAGTGAACGAAGGATCACCTAGACTGACTGTGATAAATATCAAATATGTCGGAACCAAAAGGATTAGTGCGATCTATTTTAATCGCTCCCTATTATATATATATATATTTAAATTTAATTTCATTTTAACACAGACAAGGATAACAGCCGGGTGAGTTTTACCTCCCTCGATACGTTCAGAACATTACCGATCCCAAATCGATTTAATCCTCTGACGCATCAGCAACTAAATTCCCCTCCTGCAAAGCCAACCCACCCGAAGAAACCTACCAAATCGAAAGCCCTATGGCCGGCCAAAAATTGAAACATCGGATCGATCTAGCACCGATAAGGCAAAGATCATCGAAACAGGAATCGACAAAGAGGAGAAAACGAAAGAAACTAAACAAAGGCGAAATCGTTACGGGGGTTTGAAGAGACCGCAGATCGGACTCCGCCGTCCCTCTTCCGCTGCTTTTCTTGTGAGCCTTTTCTTTCGGTTATTCTTTTTTGCCCTCGCGGAACAGGTGGGACTGTGGGAGCGGTTGGCTGATTTTGTGGACGAGCGCCCGGGTGAGGTTGCGGTTTAATAGCGTATATAGATGGAACATACTAGTAGTTGTTTTTTCAACAGAGAGCCGGCCCGGCTCGATGGCCGAATCTATCTACACTATTATTAAAACTAGTTGAATAAACTAGTTGAATGCTTATAAATTAAGAAAAAACTAGTTGAATGCTTATACATTGCTACGGGCTTTCAAATTTATTTTCTTATATCCATATGATACATGTAAAAATTTATGTGCATGCAAAAATAGTCACATGGTGTTCGAAGCATTAGCTAAATACACAATACATGAAATTATCAGTCAAAAGTATCATTTGAAACTACATCTGACAAACATTTAGCATATACGGCGGACGTTATCAACCATTCCAACGCCAGCAATGCTAATGTCTTGCCGACAAATTCCCGCAAATTCAATGGACGTCAATATGGGTTTGGGGACAGAGCAACATATGGAAAAAGAGATGACGCAATCTTACTGCCCACCACCAACTCTTAATTCATTTACGCCTTCTATTTTCCAATAGTGACAATACAATGTGTTACTCATCGCGATTTTTTTAAAAATCTCAAGTAATATACAAAGAATAGATTATCTTGCATAGCTACACCATAATGAACACTTTCGATGGTGTAAAAGAACATGGTGATCGCCATTCCTGGAACCTCCATCACACTATTAGTTGGATGTCAATCTGACCGAACCACTCGAAAAAGCTCATAGAAAAGATGGAGATTTTAGAAACGGATAAAAGAAATTTGATGTTGGACTGGAGTTTGTAAATTCTACTCTTAATTCCATGTCAGATATCAACCCAGGTGTATAAACAAGTGGAACTTGGGATGTACGTAAATACACATCCCAAGTTGGTAGGACTTAGCTTTTGAATGTAGGGATAATAAAACTTGAGATATAAAGGAGGCTCCCCTAAATGTATGCACTTGGTAGGACTTAGCTTTTGAATGCAAAGTACATTTAACATATATATGAAGAGCTCCTGCTATATCTTTAGAAACAACAAGAGATGATGCAAAGTGAGGATCATGAGTGATAGGACAACTTTGCAAAAACAAGCTAGAGAGAGAGCAAGATAAAAATAAGCATATGAGTACTCACTAACTTGGTGTGTGTGACATAAACAAGATATGCAAGATGAAATTAAGCTCTACACATGGATAACTTGATGAGGACGTCCCGCATGTTGATAAAACCGTTGCACCTACAACCACAATACAAGGACCTCTCACACGAGCTCGTGTACGGCAACTTAATTATCAGGTACTTTCGTTTCTTGGAATCAATTCTCACATACATGAACATACGATGCTGCCTAAATCGGATGTGTTTGTAACACTTATGAATGATGGCCCTAGCATGGATGAGAGGGACAAACATTGGAGCATGATCACACATGGAGAGGATGGTAGCATGCGTGGGAGCATTGAAGATGACGGCACTACTAGAGATTTCCGTACACTGAAGCCACCGTAATGAGAGGTGAAGACTTGGACAAAATATAGAGCTTTCCACTTCATAATTTCGTCCATATAATCATATGGTGTTGCGTCACCTTTTAGTTACGGGCTAGGCCCATGTATTTTCGTCCAAATTAAGTACCTGAACAAATAGGGTTCGTATAAGTGGAGGAAACCGACCTAGAGTGGATTTCGGGCCTCCTTTTCCAAGGCTGGTCGAATCCCTCTTTCTCCCTCCATATATACCTCCGTTAGGTCGTCATTTAGACTCAGATTTTGTTTAGTTTAAGACTTAGCCTTTGCTATTCTTCGCTAAAGACAACAGTGTCGGTTCAGAACTTTTGTACTTCACACTTGCAGAATCCCATCTATAAATCTTTCATCTTACATCCGTAATATCTTAATTGCATCTATAATTCTTGCTAGTTTTTCGATTGCTTGCAGGGATTGATCTTCGGATTAGGTTGATCTAACTCCGGCGTGATCAATAGCCTCGGAAGTTGGTGTAGCGATTGCTAAGGCGCAACGTCCCACACGTTTGTAGTCGGATCGTCAACATCGACCTCCAACCAAATCGAGAGTTATCCATCTCATCGAAAGATCGGGCACCTTTACCCTATCATAGCTAATAGGAGATAAACATTTAGACAAACAAGCATAGATATCCAAGAATAAACGCACACTTGTCTAAAGCATGTCCAACACACATGATAAAACATAATCTTACACATGATAGAGCAAGGTTTAACGATTACAATTAAGATAAAGTAGACACAAGCCGTAGAAACCAAATCCAACAAACGAAGGCTTGTGTAAACGAAGGAAAATCCATAGGATCCCGCACAACCTAAATATGAGATCTACTTCTTCTCCGACTTTGGCATCGAAATACCAAAAAGGGGATAAAAGCGAGACACTAGCGAAACCCAACTACTCCAAAGGCTGGTCATCACCGTCGGCGGCGGCATCATCATCATCATCAACATTGCCACTAACACCACCAGAGGGACCCCAAGCAGTCCAAGAGAAGAAATCATCAGCTGAAAACTCTGGCGTCAGAGCAGTTGGCGACCTTGTTGCGGACGTGGCTGGAACGCTGGATGTACTTCCGCAGCGTCTCCCCTATCTTCTGCTTCACCGCGCGGAGGTCGTTGAGGTCGAGGGGCTGGTCGTAGGTTCCCTTGAAGTTCGAGATGAACTGCTGGCACACATCTTCCCAAGAGGAAACCGACCCCTCGGGAAGGTTCAGCCTCCTGAGGGCCAGCGGGAACCAGTTCGCCATGACCCTGTCATCGCCTCCCGCGGCTTGTACCGCCACAGTGTAGAGATGTAGGAACTCGCCGGGGTTTTCTGTCCCGTCGTACCTTGGAGGGAGTTTCGGTCTGAACTTAGAAGGTCAGGAGACGCGGCGGAGATCCTCGCTGAACGCCACACAGCCGCCGCTGTAGGTGGCAGGTCTTCCAGCGAGCTCGGCGCAATTCTGATGCCCTGCCACTGCGATGTTCCGGACCGTTCAGTCCTGGCGCTCTCGGTCGCGCGCTCGAGGGTCGTCGGGCACACAAGGGATGATTTGGCAGTTGGGGCCGTCATCATGCGCGAGGTGTAGGGACGACGCACCGTGCGACGGAGCGAGGGCTCGGTTACCAGCCCGAGGGGCACGGACCGGGTTGACCCCCTCCTCGCCATGGGGAGGCGGTAGGTGCGTGATACGTCTCAAACGTATCTATAATTTCTTTCGTTTCATGCTTATATTATACCAATTGCTACATGTTTTATGTACACTTTATATAATTTTTATGCATTTTCTGGAACTAACCTATTAACAAGATGTCACAGTGCCAGTTCCTGTTTTCTGCTGTTTTTGGTTCCAGAAAAGTTGTTCTGGAAATATTCTCGGAATTGGACGAAACAAAAGCCAAAACTCCTATTTTCCCAAGAAGGATCCAGAAGACCGAAGAGGAGACGGAGGGGGCCCACAGGGCGGTCACACTTGGTGGTGGCGCGGCTCCCCCTAGGCCGCGCCGCCATGTGGTGTGGGCCCCTTGGGCGCCCACCGACGTTGCCCTTTCGCCAATTTAATCCCCCCAACGGAAAAACCCTAAGTACCCGAGCAAAATTCCACGAAAAGTTCCGGAGACGCCGCCGCCGTCAACCCTAGTTCGGGAGGGTTCAAAAGTTCTTCCCGGCACCCTGCCGGAGAGGGGAATCATCACCGGAGGGCTCTACATCACCATGCTCGCCTCCGGACTGATGCGTGAGTAGTTTATCCTTGGACTACGGGTCCATAGCAGTAGCTAGATGGTTGTCTTCTCTACTTGTGCTATCATGTTTAGATCTTGTGAGCTGCCTAACATGATCAAGATCATCTTATTGTAATGCTACATGTTGTGTTTCCTGGGATCCGATGAATATTGAGTACTATGTCATTTGCTTCATAATATATTATGTGTGTGTTATTTATGATCTTGCATGCTCTCCGTTACTAGGTGATGCTCTGCCCAAGTAGATGCTTGTGACTTCAAGAGGGGATATTTATGCTAGATAGTGGGTTCACTCTCCATTTAATCTGGGGGAGTGACAGCAACCTCTAAGGTTTTGGATGTACTGTTGCTACTAGGGATAAAACAGTGATGCTTTGTCTAAGGATAATTGTGTTACTTACATTACACACTTTACTTAATGCAATAATCTGTTGCTTGCAACTTAATACTGAATGGGGGTGCGGACGTGATACGTCTCAAACTTATCTATAATTTCTTATGTTCCATGCTTATATTATACCAATTGCTACATGTTTTATATACACTTTATATGGTTTTTATGCATTTTCTGCGACTAACCTATTAACAAGATGCCACAGTGCCACTTCCCTGTTTTATGCTGTTTTTGGTTTCAGAAAAGCTGTTAAGGAAATATTCTCGGAATTGCACGAAACAAAAGCCAATACCCCTATTTTCCCCGGAAGCATCCAAAACACCGAAGAGGATACGGAGGAGGGCCACGAGGCGGCCACACCTGTTGGTGGCGCGGCTCCCTCCTTGGCCGCGCCACCACGTGGTGTGGGGCCCTCGGGACCCCACCTCCTTCGCCCTTTCGCCTACTTAAACCCCCCGACGGGAAAACCCTAGGGACCCGAACACTTTTCCAGAAAACATTATGGAGCCGCCGCCGTCGTCAACCCTAGTTCGGGAGGGTTCAGAAGCTCTTCCCGGCACCCTGCCGGAGAGGGGAATCATCACCGGAGGGCTCTACATCACCATGCCCACCTCCGGACTGATGTGTGAGTAGTTCATCCTTGGACTACGGGTCCATAGCAGTAGCTAGATGGTTGTCTTCTCCTATTGTTCCATCATGTTTGGATCTTGTGAGCTGCCTATCATGATCAAGATCATCTTTATGTAATGCTACATGTTGTGTTTGCTGGGATCCGATGAATAATTGAGTACTATGTCATTTGCTTCATAATATATGTTGTGAGTGCGTTATTTATGATCTTGCATGCTCTCCGTTACTAGTAGATGCTCTGGCCAAGTAGATGCTTGTGACTCCAAGAGGGGGTATTTATGCTCGATAGTGGGTTCATGTCTCTATTTAATCTGGGGGAGTGACAGCAACCTCTAAGATTGTAGATGTACTGTTGCTACTAGGGATAAAACAGTAGTTCTTTATCTAAGGATATTTGTGCTACTTACATTACACACTTTACTTAATGCAATAATCTGTTGCTTGCAACTTAATACTGAATGGTGTTGCGGATGCTATCCTGAAGGTGGATTATTAGTCATAGATGCAGTTGGATGACGGTCTATGTATCATGTTGTAATGCCCAAATGAATCTCACATTAGACATCATGACTTGTATATGCATTGTTATGCAGTTCTTTATTCTGTCAATTGCCCAGCTGTAATTTGTTTACCCGCATGTATGCTATTATTTATTTATGGAGAGACACCACTAGTGAACTGTGGACCCCGGTCCTTTTTCCTTAAACTGATAAAACAACCTACTGCAATCCTGTTACTTTCATTCTCTGCAAACAAACATCATTTTCCACACCATACGTTTAATCCTTTGGTACATCAAGCCAGTGAGATTGACAACCTCACTGTTAAGTTGGGGCAAAGTATCTTGATTGTCTTGTGTGCAGGTTTCACGTCAGCTACACGCCAAGCTTTTTTCTGTCGCCGTTGACACCTTCAGTAGAACTCTAGTTTGCTACTGGTTCGATAACCTTGGTTTCACAATGAGGGAAATTTTCTGCTGCACTACTTCATACGTTCCTCTTGGGGTTTCCCAACAACACCACACCGGTGCATCAAGCTAATTTCTGGCACCGTTGTCGGGGAAACTAAGCTCTTCTGCGAGGGGAGTCTCTCACACCCAATCTTTTTATTTTGTTATTGTCTTGCTTAGTTTATTGTTATTACTGTCTTGTTTGCTTAATATCAAAAATACAAAAAAATTAGTTACTTGCATTAATATTTTTATTTCGGTTTTGTTATTTTTATTTCGGTTTCTGTTTTTGTTTATTTCGGTTTGTCTTTTATTTTGCTGAAATGAGTACTGTTGAGAATACTAAGTTGTGTGACTTCACTAGCACAAATAATAATGATTTCCTATGCACTCCTATTGCTCCACCTGCTTCTAAAGCAGAATTCTTTGAAATCAAACCTGCTTTGTTAAACCTTGTTATGAGAGAGCAATTTTGTTGATGCTGTTGCCCATCTTAATAATTTTGTTGAACTTTGTGAAATGCAAAAGTATAAAGATATAGATGGTGATATTATAAAACTGAAATTATTTCCTTTCTCCTTGAAAGGAAAGGCTATAGAATGGTTGCTTTCATTGCCTAGGAATAGTATTGATTCATGGATTAAATGCAAAGATGCTTTCATTGGAAAATACTATCCTCCTGCTAAGATCATTTCCTGAAGAAGTAGCATTATGAACTTTAAACAATATGATAATGAACATGTTGCTCAAGCTTGGGAAAGAATGAAATCTTTGGTTAAAAATTGCCCTACCGATGGACTGACTTCTTGGATGATCATCCAAACCTTTTATGCAGGACTGAACTTTTCTTCAAGGAACTTGCTTGATTCGGCTGCTGGAGGTACATTTACGTCCATCACTTTGGGGGCTGCAACAAAACTTCTTGATGATATGATGGTTAATTATTCTGAGTGGCATACTGAAAGAGCTCCTCAAGGTAAGAAGGTAAATTCTGTTGAAGAAACCTCTTCTTTGAGTGAAAAGATTGATGTTATTATGGCTATGCTTGTGAATGGTAAATCTCATATTGATCCAAATAATGTTCCCTTAGCTTCTTTGGTTGCACAAGAAGAGCATGTTGATGTGAACTTCATTAAACACAATAATTTTAACAACAATGCCTATAGGAACAATTATGGTAATAATAACTACAAGCCCTATCCTCCTAATAATGGCAACAGCTATGGTAATTCTTATGGTAATTCTTATAGCAATAATAGGAATACCTCCTCTAAACTTGAAACCATGCTTAAGGATTTTATCACTACACAAACTACTTTTAATAAAAATGTTGAGGAAAAGCTTGGTAAAATTGATACTCTTGCTTCTAAAGTTGATAGTCTTGCTCTTGATGTTGATCTTTTGAAATCTAAAGTTATGCCTAATGATGCTAAAGAGAATAAGACATTTGCTAAAATTAATGCCATCCAAGTTCGAATTGATGATAATGTTAGGATGATGGCTGAATTACGTGCTAGATGGGAAAGAGAAGAACTAGCTAAAAAGTTTAAAATTGCTAGAGTTTGTACGATTACTACTACTGAAAATAAAGTTACCTCACATGCTAGTAAATCTCCTACTACTAATGGTAACATAATTGGTGTTGGCAATGTTTCCTCTACTTCTTCCAAAAAATTAAAATTGCCTAAAACTGCTGAAACTATTCTTGATAAAAGTGCTGAAATTTTTAAGAACATGGGAGATAGTGGTTCGGTTTGCTTTGATGATAATGATTTTGATTTTGATAATTGTAATATCTCTGAAGTTATTAAGTTCTTGCAAAAGTTAGCCACAAGTCCTAATGCTAGAACATGGCATTTACAACTCATATTACAAATGCTCTCATTAAGGCTAGGGAAGAGAAATTAAAACTTGAAGCTTCTATCCCTAGGAAGTTAGAAGATGGTTGGGAGCCCATCATTAAAATAAAAGTGGATGAATTTGATTGCAATGCTTTATGTGACCTTGGTGCAAGTATCTCTGTTATGCCTAAAAAGCTCTATGATATGTTTGACTTGCCACCTTTGGAACATTGCTATTTAGATGTTTTTCTTGTTGATAATGCTATGAAGAAACCTTTGGGGAGAGTTAATGATGTTCTTATTATGGTTAACAATAACCTTGTCCCCGTTGATTTTATTGTCTTGGATATTGAATGCAACCCATCTTGTCCACTTGTGTTGGGAAGACCTTTTCTTAGAACTAAGGGTGCTATTATTGATATGAAAGAAGAAAATATTAGATACCAATTCCCACTCAAGAAAGGTATGGAACACTTCCCTAGAAAAAGAATGAAGCTACCTTTTGATTCTATCATTCGTACAAATTATGATGTTGATGCCTCGTCTCTTGGAAACACTTGAGTATCACTTTCTGTGCCTAGCTGAAAGGCGTTGAAGAAAAACGCTTATGGGAGACAACCCACTTTTTATTTCTGTTATTTTATTTTATTGAGTCAAGGAACATGTCTACCTCTGTAGCAATTCCTTTGTATCTTTACTTAATTGCATTGTTGTGTCAAGTTAAGCCTTTAGTAGAAAGTTGATGCTAGATTTGGATTCCTGCGCAGGAACAGTTTTCTGCTGTCCACCGTTTAATTCGTAAGAATTCACAAAAAAATCAAAATGACCTGGGATTTTTTGTGCGTGATCCTCAGATATGTAGGCAACTTTCATTAGTTTTGAGTTTTCTGATTTGAGCAAGTTAAGTGCCTCGAAAAAATTCTTCTTTACGGACTGTTCTGTTTTTGACAGATTCTGCCATTTATTTTGCATTGCTCCTGTTGCTATTTTTGAATGGATCTTTTTGTTCCATAAAATACCAGTAGCTGTAGCTAATGTCCAGTAGCATGTGTAATGGTTTTGTCCATGCAGAATATGAGAATTTTTGATTATGCACTAACGCTCTTATAAAGTTTACTTTGAATTTGGTGTGGAGTAAGTTTTCAAGGATCAAGAGAGAAGGATGATGTGATGTGATCAAGAAGATGAAAGAGCCTAACTTGGGGATGCCCCCGTGGGTCACCCAAGCATATTCCAAGAAGACTCAAGCGTCTAAGCTTGGGGATGCCCAAGGCATCCCCTTCTTCATCAAGAAACTATCAGGTCCTCTCTAGTGAAACTATATTTTAATTCTGACACATCTTATGTGCTTTACTTGAAGCGTCTGTTTGTTTTTGTTTTTGTTTTCATTATTTTCATTCTCTGAATGAAATGTATCCTAGCATTCCTTTGTGGGAGAGAGACACGCTCCGATTTTTCTTATGAATACTCGTATTCTTCACTATTATTTGTTGAGTATTCTTCTATGTTACTTCAACACTATTAGCTCTTGTTTTT
This sequence comes from Poa annua, assembly GCA_026929855.1. Lineage (NCBI taxonomy): Eukaryota > Viridiplantae > Streptophyta > Magnoliopsida > Poales > Poaceae > Poa > Poa annua. Next base: position 41,100,635 of record CM049433.1, read on the forward strand.
CATTCATCTATTTTTAGAGCTGTTAGTTTTCTTATGTTATACTCTCATATCTCATTGTTAAATACTTGGAAAGTTTATTTTTATATAAGTTGACTGGTGTTTGGTTAAGAACAGAAAATGCTAAATGTGGTAGATGGTATGATGAAATGATACATAATCTTGTAGATCATTAAATTGTGTCACTTGAATCATTGATGATGTTTTGAGATATTAATATGCTTAATGGTAAAACATGATGGTTTAGTAAAGTGGAATGATTAATGGTTGGTCTAGAAAACTTGAAGTTATGCCACACTTAAATAACCAGTTGATAGCATGATGGTATATGACTTCTAATGTTAAAAGCAACCGTAATGACTATGTGTTATGCGCTACGGTCGGGGTCACAACAGTGACTTGTTCATTTGCCACAGTCCCTCATGGAGTGATTTTCATTATGCCTTGTAAGATCATATTTCTAGTTGGAATTTTTTTGCTTGTGAGTTCTAAGCTGCGGTTTTCATGGCACTTCCACCACCATATTTGCTAGCCTCTTCGGTACTTTGCATTGCCCTTTCTCACATTGAGAGTTGGTGCATACTTCGCGGGTACATCCAAAACTCGTGGGAGATCTTCATCATGTTCTCCTACACATAAGCCAAATATCTTCCTCAAAACATCCACCATACCTACCTACTACAGCATTTCCATAGCTATTCCGAGATATATTGCCATGCAACTTCCATCTTACATTACATGACTTGTTGTCATTTATCATTTATATATTGCCTTGCATGATTCTTTACAGCTGATGTCTGGTTTTAACCATGTTACGCTAGATCATTGCATATCCTGCTACATTGGCAGAGGCACCGTTTCATACACTACGTTTTATTCCTTATGAGTTACTTGTATCAAAAGTGTGTTGTCATATTAGAATGTTTGCCCCTAAAAGTGAAAAGAGCCATGGAGGTCATCGAAAAGAGAAACAGAAAAAGTAATAAAAATGAAAAAATAGAAAAAAGAAAAAAAAAGAAAGAAAAATAAAAAGGGGGCAACATTACTACTCTTTATCCACACTTGTGCTCATGTTATAGCACCTGTAGTATTCATAGTCATCATTTGTGCTCATGTTTAGCACCTTTACTCCATATGAGAGAGTCTTCATGTTTTACTTGCATAACTATGTGGTGAACTTTACATTATAGAACTTAGCTTGTATATTCCAATGATGAGCCTCCTCAAAAGTAAAAGTGCTCTAGGTCTTCATTAGCAAGCAAGTTGGATGCACCCCCACTAATTCCATTGGAGAGCTTTCATACACTTATAGCTCTATGTGCATCCGTTGTGTGGCAGTCACTGCTCCTTGCATAGCTTCGATTGTAAGACTTCCTCTTGTCTAATGATCACTTTCAGCTGTGTAAGACTTTCTTCCGTTGGCCTTCCAAACCCCCCTTATTATTCTTTTAGCCACAACATCCTGGTGCCAGGAACCAACGCTGAATGCTTGCTTGTTTTTAAGTGAACAAATAGAGAGATGATTTTCTACGTGCATATTGTTATTGCTTGACTTGATCCTTTCACAAAGTTTTCATGTGTGTTGGATGCATTAGATGATTATATTGTTATTCTTGAAGCTTAAATCATCTTTAATATCTACTTTGCACAGTTGATTGTTCTCTAGTATTGATTCATTGAAAGTTTTACTTTGTTCTTCCTACTTGTTTACTCATTACTCATTTGATATCAATATAAACTACAGCTTTTATTCATTTGATCTCAATTTACATGCATTACATTATTATATGATCAAGATTGTGTGAAAGCATGTCACTTCAGAAATTATTCTTGTTATCGTTTTACCTACTCGGGACGAGTAGAACTAAGCTTGGGGATGCTTGATACGTCTCAAACGTATCTAAAATTTCTTATGTTCCATGCTTATATTATACCAATTGCTACATGTTTTATATACACTTTATATGGTTTTTATGCATTTTCTGGGACTAACCTATTAACAAGATGCCACAGTGCCAGTTCCCTGTTTTCTGCTATTTTTGGTTTCAGAAAAGCTGTTAAGGAAATATTCTCAGAATTGCACGAAACAAAAGCCAATACCCCTATTTTCCCCAGAAGCATCCAGAACACCAAAGAGGATACGGAGGAGGGCCACGAGGCGGCCACACCTGTTGGTGGCGCGGCTCCCTCCTTGGCCGCGCCACCACGTAGTGTGGGCCCCTCGGGGCCCCACCTCCTTCGCCCTTTCGCCTACTTAAACCCCCCGACGGGAAAGCCCTAGGGACCCGAACACTTTTCCAGAAAACATTACGGAGCCGCCGCCATCGTCAACCCTAGTTCGGGAGGGTTCAGAAGCTCTTCCCCACACCCTGCCGGAGATGGGAATCATCACCGGAGGGCTCTACATCACCATGCCCACCTTCGTACTGATGCGTGAGTAGTTCATCCTTGGACTACGGGTTCATAGCAGTAGCTAGATGGTTGTCTTCTCCTATTGTGCCATCATGTTTAGATCTTGTGAGCTGCCTATCATGATCAAGATCATCTTTATGTAATGCTACATGTTGTGTTTGCTGGGATCCGATGAATAATTGAGTACTATGTCATTTGCTTCATAATATATCTTGTGAGTGCATTATTTATGATCTTGCATGCTCTCCGTTACTAGTAGATGCTCTGGCCAAGTAGATGCTTGTGACTCCAAGAGGGGGTATTTATGCTCGATAGTGGGTTCATGTCTCTATTTAATCTGGGGGAGTGACAGCATTGTTATGCAGTTCTTTATTCTGTCAATTGCCCAGCTGTAATTTGTTTAGCCGCACGTATACTATTATTTATTTATTGAAACGGAACAACCCGGTAAGGTGTTGTATCCCGTGTATAGTGCAAGTCCCTGGATCGACTCGCTAGCACACACGTTTCCAAATGAATATCAAAAATCCAGTGCATCATTACTACAACGTATTGATCCAGAATAAAATATTTATTACAATCTGCATAGCTCACGGCTAGCTCAAATAAAGTATCAAGTAGCAAATAACAACGGAAGTAAAATGATAGAAGGCTCCATCTAGATGTGCCACAGGCGACCATGTTGAGTGGAGTCTCGCGACCTACCGCAACGATCACTCGGAATCGGTATATCCTGCAATGATGAGTTACAGCCAGAACAACCACTGGTCAACACAATTGAATTGTATTTGCAAGATGTGCAAAAAGAATGGTTGTTTATTATACCTAGCATCTACATGCATATTTGGCTAGGTGGAGGTTTAGGCTCTTTTGCGAAAAGCAATACATTTATCCTATCATTTATTAAACAAAATAGTTTTCCAATAATCACTTGGACACACTGCTTGACAACAGGTGCTCCTACCCATTAGTTCAACCACAAGTTTTAAGAAATTATGAAATTGGGATGAGTGAGAAATCGACATATAGTTACAAGCCTAGTTGTTCATTTCGTCCTTAACCAGGGACATGGCTAAGATCTTAGTTTTAGACTCTCGAGAGTTTTGTACACTTTACCCGTAAGACCCGATTAGCCCCGTTTACCAAAACACACAATTTGTATAATGGTTGGGAGAAAACCAAGATAAAACTTTTGGGAAATAGACACTCAAACCACCTGCGGACCGGTACAACCTACTATATGCTACATCTGCTAGTCACGACGGGTTCGAGGTTCTATAACTTACTAAGTTCCATCAACGCCCATACTTATGTTGACAAACGGTTGTACACGTAAACTACCAAACAAGCAACCAATCTATTCTCTTTGAAAACCTGGGCGGCGGTCCCCACCATACAACACACTCCGATGACCACTCTAGCAATCCACCCAGAGAATTGATTAACTTAAGTTGTTTTCATCATAACGTAAAATATCAATAACTTTAAAATCCTTTTCATATAATGAATTCCATAACCCCGTTTGCTAAGCATGGCTAAGCACATCTATACCTACGATGGCGACAAGAGGACAATAACTGTCATGGTAAAAACATATGGCTATCCTATCTGGGTTTTATAGCAAGGCGTAAACACATAACATTTCCTACACATGCAAGACTACAGAAAATCTAATAATGCATAGGAAAATAATAGGACGTTTATGGTAAAAGCACACTTGCCTTGGTGAATGTTGTTCACGCAATCCTCACAGTCGCGAGGGTTGCACTCCGCATAATCTACACGTCGATAGTACCACAATAAGAACAACAACAATACAAGAACTCATACACATGCATGCATGTCATATTAATAGTGCACACTGTTTTTAGTTTGTTCTCTGATCATTAAACTAGAATGATGCTTATGCAATTTATTAGAATGCAACAATATAGTTAATACAATTTTCAAAGCCTTTTAAATGGTTGAATAAGGTTCTGCAATTCTCTATATAATTATGTGTTCGAAAAATATATTTCTTTCTCCTATGTATAGAAAATTTAATTATCTTCCTAGAACAAAAAGATTTAACTCATTTGGATTTATAGAAATAAAGTTATGTCCGAAATACTATATTCAATGTTTTGATTTCTGCAGCATGTAGGTTCGGCAAACATGTAATATTTTTGTATATTCAGATTCTACACAAAATTATTTGAAATTTTGTGTACTAACGGTATTTTATTTGAAATTTTCTGACGTGTGGTTTATTTTATATGATTTTTACAAGATCTACTAATTCTCTGTTTGTGTACTATTCGAATTTTCAGAACTGTGACACGTGTCGAGTTCTGATTGGGTGGTACCCTTTCATCTAAGTGACCTATCCGATCATTGATTTCACATCCAACGGCTGCTGTACTTCTTCCCAGATGAGAAAACCAGTACGTAGAGAATGGCTGTAGATGAACTCACGGAAACGACGTTGAGCAGCTCGGGTGTAGACGGCGGCGACGTTCAGCGTCTCCTGGGCTTGGCGACGGCGGAGGTTCTTCTCAGCTCTTCTTCTCCTCCTCTTCTAGCTCCAAACGGTGGCTGTGACGGTGATGACTCCGGCCGAGATGGTTTTCCGACGAAAATACCGTCGACGAGATTGATTCGTCTGGTGCACGATTTTAAGATTGAAGCATTAGAAACGGTTCAGGAATGAAAGAAGAACAACAGGGGATTGGTAGATGGGTTCGGGACGTGCCGGACATGCGACAAGAACCTTTCGAAGCTCTGGACGGCGGCAATGACGGCGAGCTCCGCCGAGGTCGAAAACGGCGGCTAGGGTTCGTGTTTTGCGGGAAAACGGAAACGGCGTTGATGTGGGGTATTTATAGACTGGGTTTGGTGGCGAATAGATATCTGAAACGAACGAATTCTGGAGATTTTTCTGGTAGCAGTTCGGTAGGGAAAAGCGTGCGACTCCAGGAGTCGTTTCCGGTTCAGGTTTCAGAGAACAAAGTTCAGTTAACAGAACACAACGCGCAGTATGTTGCATCAGGGAAAAACTAATAAAATCTGGAGGTTGTCCGGCGTCTCCTTTGGCCCAGGTAGCCTACGGTTGCTTCTCTCTTTCCTTGCTTTAAATCTTTTCTTTATCAGTCCTATCTTTCCACACGTATCCAGCTATAGCAAAATAGATTTGTGCTTATATATCACTTATGCATTTATAAATTTTCATTTGATCTTTACTTAGTTGGTTTGAGCTTGTTCATTGCATGTTTAAGTACAATGCAATGAATATGCGAACTATATGATGCTATGCACAAGAATGATATGCAAACATCCAAATTCTAAAAATTGGGATGTTACAAACTAACCCCCTTAAGATGAATCTCGTCCTCGAGATTCGGAATGGCTAGCAAATAGGTGTAGGTGTTTAATCTATGGTCAATATCTAGACTAACCCCCTTAAGAGAATTTAACTTGGCCTCCTCAAAACATGCGTTTAAATCAGTTGCATGAATTTAGCTTGTGCAACCATCAACTAGTGGAACTGATCATTATTGTTATGGGGATCATGACGGGGAGGCATCTGTTGGGTTAGCATAGACGAGTATAGATGGAAATAGACTATGGAAAAATACTACCCATACCTAGCATGATCGAAACAACACATACCAATCAAGATATAAGCAAACCAATCATTTTAAAATACATCTTGAAAATAGGGTATAAATTCCTGCGAAAATCCTAAATAAAATTTCAAAACAAAATAGTTGAAAATACTCGAACTACAATTGCCATACCATACAAGTGGATATAGACAATACCTAACACGAATATCAATTCCTAACAAAGACTAATTGGTGGGCAATCTATTATATCTTCTGGAAAACTCCAATAGTAGGTAGTTGTGTCTTTTCCTTGATCGAACAAACTTCTGTATGAGGATCTCCACTAATATTTGAAAAGTGAGAGATGAGAGTAAAAGATGAAGATAAGAGGATGACAAGAATGAAGTGTAACAATGTACAGAGGATTTGGAAAATAAGTTTTCATCATATGGTTTTTCTTAATCCATTCCTAGGTCGCGATCCTACAGTCAACACACTGCTCTGATACCATCTGAAACAGAACAACCCGGTAAGGTGTTGTATCCCGTGTATAGTGCAAGTCCCTGGATCGACTCGCTAGCACACACGTTTCCAAATGAATATCAAAAATCCAGTGCATCATTACTACAACGTATTGATCCAGAATAAAATATTTATTACAATCTGCATAGCTCACGGCTAGCTCAAATAAAGTATCAAGTAGCAAATAACAACGGAAGTAAAATGATAGAAGGCTCCATCTAGATGTGCCACAGGCGACCATGTTGAGTGGAGTCTCGCGACCTACCGCAACGATCACTCGGAATCGGTATATCCTGCAATGATGAGTTACAGCCAGAACAACCACTGGTCAACACAATTGAATTGTATTTGCAAGATGTGCAAAAAGAATGGTTGTTTATTATACCTAGCATCTACATGCATATTTGGCTAGGTGGAGGTTTAGGCTCTTTTGCGAAAAGCAATACATTTATCCTATCATTTATTAAACAAAATAGTTTTCCAATAATCACTTGGACACACTGCTTGACAACAGGTGCTCCTACCCATTAGTTCAACCACAAGTTTTAAGAAATTATGAAATTGGGATGAGTGAGAAATCGACATATAGTTACAAGCCTAGTTGTTCATTTCGTCCTTAACCAGGGACATGGCTAAGATCTTAGTTTTAGACTCTCGAGAGTTTTGTACACTTTACCCGTAAGACCCGATTAGCCCCGTTTACCAAAACACACAATTTGTATAATGGTTGGGAGAAAACCAAGATAAAACTTTTGGGAAATAGACACTCAAACCACCTGCGGACCGGTACAACCTACTATATGCTACATCTGCTAGTCACGACGGGTTCGAGGTTCTATAACTTACTAAGTTCCATCAACGCCCATACTTATGTTGACAAACGGTTGTACACGTAAACTACCAAACAAGCAACCAATCTATTCTCTTTGAAAACCTGGGCGGCGGTCCCCACCATACAACACACTCCGATGACCACTCTAGCAATCCACCCAGAGAATTGATTAACTTAAGTTGTTTTCATCATAACGTAAAATATCAATAACTTTAAAATCCTTTTCATATAATGAATTCCATAACCCCGTTTGCTAAGCATGGCTAAGCACATCTATACCTACGATGGCGACAAGAGGACAATAACTGTCATGGTAAAAACATATGGCTATCCTATCTGGGTTTTATAGCAAGGCGTAAACACATAACATTTCCTACACATGCAAGACTACAGAAAATCTAATAATGCATAGGAAAATAATAGGACGTTTATGGTAAAAGCACACTTGCCTTGGTGAATGTTGTTCACGCAATCCTCACAGTCGCGAGGGTTGCACTCCGCATAATCTACACGTCGATAGTACCACAATAAGAACAACAACAATACAAGAACTCATACACATGCATGCATGTCATATTAATAGTGCACACTGTTTTTAGTTTGTTCTCTGATCATTAAACTAGAATGATGCTTATGCAATTTATTAGAATGCAACAATATAGTTAATACAATTTTCAAAGCCTTTTAAATGGTTGAATAAGGTTCTGCAATTCTCTATATAATTATGTGTTCGAAAAATATATTTCTTTCTCCTATGTATAGAAAATTTAATTATCTTCCTAGAACAAAAAGATTTAACTCATTTGGATTTATAGAAATAAAGTTATGTCCGAAATACTATATTCAATGTTTTGATTTCTGCAGCATGTAGGTTCGGCAAACATGTAATATTTTTGTATATTCAGATTCTACACAAAATTATTTGAAATTTTGTGTACTAACGGTATTTTATTTGAAATTTTCTGACGTGTGGTTTATTTTATATGATTTTTACAAGATCTACTAATTCTCTGTTTGTGTACTATTCGAATTTTCAGAACTGTGACACGTGTCGAGTTCTGATTGGGTGGTACCCTTTCATCTAAGTGACCTATCCGATCATTGATTTCACATCCAACGGCTGCTGTACTTCTTCCCAGATGAGAAAACCAGTACGTAGAGAATGGCTGTAGATGAACTCACGGAAACGACGTTGAGCAGCTCGGGTGTAGACGGCGGCGACGTTCAGCGTCTCCTGGGCTTGGCGACGGCGGAGGTTCTTCTCAGCTCTTCTTCTCCTCCTCTTCTAGCTCCAAACGGTGGCTGTGACGGTGATGACTCCGGCCGAGATGGTTTTCCGACGAAAATACCGTCGACGAGATTGATTCGTCTGGTGCACGATTTTGAGATTGAAGCATTAGAAACGGTTCAGGAATGAAAGAAGAACAACAGGGGATTGGTAGATGGGTTCGGGACGTGCCGGACATGCGACAAGAACCTTTCGAAGCTCTGGACGGCGGCAATGACGGCGAGCTCCGCCGAGGTCGAAAACGGCGGCTAGGGTTCGTGTTTTGCGGGAAAACGGAAACGGCGTTGATGTGGGGTATTTATAGACTGGGTTTGGTGGCGAATAGATATCTGAAACGAACGAATTCTGGAGATTTTTCTGGTAGCAGTTCGGTAGGGAAAAGCGTGCGACTCCAGGAGTCGTTTCCGGTTCAGGTTTCAGAGAACAAAGTTCAGTTAACAGAACACAACGCGCAGTATGTTGCATCAGGCAAAAACTAATAAAATCTGGAGGTTGTCCGGCGTCTCCTTTGGCCCAGGTAGCCTACGGTTGCTTCTCTCTTTCCTTGCTTTAAATCTTTTCTTTATCAGTCCTATCTTTCCACACGTATCCAGCTATAGCAAAATAGATTTGTGCTTATATATCACTTATGCATTTATAAATTTTCATTTGATCTTTACTTAGTTGGTTTGAGCTTGTTCATTGCATGTTTAAGTACAATGCAATGAATATGCGAACTATATGATGCTATGCACAAGAATGATATGCAAACATCCAAATTCTAAAAATTGGGATGTTACAAACTAACCCCCTTAAGATGAATCTCGTCCTCGAGATTCGGAATGGCTAGCAAATAGGTGTAGGTGTTTAATCTATGGTCAATATCTAGACTAACCCCCTTAAGAGAATTTAACTTGGCCTCCTCAAAACATGCGTTTAAATCAGTTGCATGAATTTAGCTTGTGCAACCATCAACTAGTGGAACTGATCATTATTGTTATGGGGATCATGACGGGGAGGCATCTGTTGGGTTAGCATAGACGAGTATAGATGGAAATAGACTATGGAAAAATACTACCCATACCTAGCATGATCGAAACAACACATACCAATCAAGATATAAGCAAACCAATCATTTTAAAATACATCTTGAAAATAGGGTATAAATTCCTGCGAAAATCCTAAATAAAATTTCAAAACAAAATAGTTGAAAATACTCGAACTACAATTGCCATACCATACAAGTGGATATAGACAATACCTAACACGAATATCAATTCCTAACAAAGACTAATTGGTGGGCAATCTATTATATCTTCTGGAAAACTCCAATAGTAGGTAGTTGTGTCTTTTCCTTGATCGAACAAACTTCTGTATGAGGATCTCCACTAATATTTGAAAAGTGAGAGATGAGAGTAAAAGATGAAGATAAGAGGATGACAAGAATGAAGTGTAACAATGTACAGAGGATTTGGAAAATAAGTTTTCATCATATGGTTTTTCTTAATCCATTCCTAGGTCGCGATCCTACAGTCAACACACTGCTCTGATACCATCTGAAACAGAACAACCCGGTAAGGTGTTGTATCCCGTGTATAGTGCAAGTCCCTGGATCGACTCGCTAGCACACACGTTTCCAAATGAATATCAAAAATCCAGTGCATCATTACTACAACGTATTGATCCAGAATAAAATATTTATTACAATCTGCATAGCTCACGGCTAGCTCAAATAAAGTATCAAGTAGCAAATAACAACGGAAGTAAAATGATAGAAGGCTCCATCTAGATGTGCCACAGGCGACCATGTTGAGTGGAGTCTCGCGACCTACCGCAACGATCACTCGGAATCGGTATATCCTGCAATGATGAGTTACAGCCAGAACAACCACTGGTCAACACAATTGAATTGTATTTGCAAGATGTGCAAAAAGAATGGTTGTTTATTATACCTAGCATCTACATGCATATTTGGCTAGGTGGAGGTTTAGGCTCTTTTGCGAAAAGCAATACATTTATCCTATCATTTATTAAACAAAATAGTTTTCCAATAATCACTTGGACACACTGCTTGACAACAGGTGCTCCTACCCATTAGTTCAACCACAAGTTTTAAGAAATTATGAAATTGGGATGAGTGAGAAATCGACATATAGTTACAAGCCTAGTTGTTCATTTCATCCTTAACCAGGGACATGGCTAAGATCTTAGTTTTAGACTCTCGAGAGTTTTGTACACTTTACCCGTAAGACCCGATTAGCCCCGTTTACCAAAACACACAATTTGTATAATGGTTGGGAGAAAACCAAGATAAAACTTTTGGGAAATAGACACTCAAACCACCTGCGGACCGGTACAACCTACTATATGCTACATCTGCTAGTCACGACGGGTTCGAGGTTCTGTAACTTACTATGTTCCATCAACGCCCATACTTATGTTGACAAACGGTTGTACACGTAAACTACCAAACAAGCAACCAATCTATTCTCTTTGAAAAACCTGGGCGGCGGTCCCCACCATACAACACACTCCGATGACCACTCTAGCAATCCGCCCAGAGAATTGATTAACTTAAGTTGTTTTCATCGTAACGTAAAATATCAATAACTTTAAAATCCTTTTCATATAATGAATTCCATAACCCCGTTTGCTAAGCATGGCTAAGCACATCTATACCTACGATGGCGACAAGAGGACAATAACTGTCATGGTAAAAACATATGGCTATCCTATCTGGGTTTTATAGCAAGGCGTAAACACATAACATTTCCTACACATGCAAGACTACAGAAAATCTAATAATGCATAGGAAAATAATAGGACGTTTATGGTAAAAGCACACTTGCCTTGGTGAATGTTGTTCACGCAATCCTCACAGTCGCAAGGGTTGCACTCCGCATAATCTACACGTCGATAGTACCACAATAAGAACAACAACAATACAAGAACTCATACGTTCTCTGATCATTAAACTAGAATGATGCTTATGCAATTTATTACAATGCAACAATATAGTTAATACAATTTTCAAAGCCTTTTAAATGGTTGAATAAGGTTCTGCAATTCTCTATATAATTATGTGTTCGAAAAATATATTTCTTTCTCCTATGTATAGAAAATTTAATTATCTTCCTAGAACAAAAAGATTTAACTCATTTGGATTTATAGAAATAAAGTTATGTCCGAAATACTATATTCAATGTTTTGATTTCTGCAGCATGTAGGTTCGGCAAACATGTAATATTTTTGTATATTCAGATTCTACACAAAATTCTGATTCCAACGGTATTTTATTTGAAATTTTCTGACGTGTGGTTTATTTTATATGATTTTTACAAGATCTACTAATTCTCTGTTTGTGTACTATTCGAATTTTCAGAACTGTGACACATGTCGAGTTCTGATTGGGTGGTACCCTTTCATCTAAGTGACCTATCCGATCATTGATTTCACATCCAACGGCTGCTGTACTTCTTCCCAGATGAGAAAACCAGTACGTAGAGAATGGCTGTAGATGAACTCACGGAAACGACGTTGAGCAGCTCGGGTGTAGACGGCGGCGACGTTCAGCGTCTCCTGGGCTTGGCGACGGCGGAGGTTCTTCTCAGCTCTTCTTCTCCTCCTCTTCTAGCTCCAAACGGTGGCTGTGACGGTGATGACTCCGGCCGAGATGGTTTTCCGACGAAAATACCGTCGACGAGATTGATTCGTCTGGTGCACGATTTTGAGATTGAAGCATTAGAAACGGTTCAGGAATGAAAGAAGAACAACAGGGGATTGGTAGATGGGTTCGGGACGTGCCGGACATGCGACAAGAACCTTTCGAAGCTCTGGACGGCGGCAATGACGGCGAGCTCCGCCGAGGTCGAAAACGGCGGCTAGGGTTCGTGTTTTGCGGGAAAACGAAAACGGCGTTGATGTGGGGTATTTATAGACTGGGTTTGGTGGCGAATAGATATCTGAAACGAACGAATTCTGGAGATTTTCCTGGTAGCAGTTCGGTAGGGAAAAGCGTGCGACTCCAGGAGTCGTTTCCGGTTCAGGTTTCAGAGAACAAAGTTCAGTTAACAGAACACAACGCGCAGTATTTTGCATCAGGGAAAAACTAATAAAATCTGGAGGTTGTCCGGCGTCTCCTTTGGCCCAGGTAGCCTACGGTTGCTTCTCTCTTTCCTTGCTTTAAATCTTTTCTTTATCAGTCCTATCTTTCCACACGTATCCAGCTATAGCAAAATAGATTTGTGCTTATATATCACTTATGCATTTATAAATTTTCATTTGATCTTTACTTAGTTGGTTTGAGCTTGTTCATTGCATGTTTAAGTACAATGCAATGAATATGCGAACTATATGATGCTATGCACAAGAATGATATGCAAACATCCCATGTTACAAACTAACCCCCTTAAGATGAATCTCGTCCTCGAGATTCGGAATGGCTAGCAAATAGGTATAGGTGTTTAATCTATGGTCAATATCTAGACTAACCCCCTTAAGAGAATTTAACTTGGCCTCCTCAAAACATGCGTTTAAATCAGTTGCATGAATTTAGCTTGTGCAACCATCAACTAGTGGAACTGATCATTATTGTTATGGGGATCATGACGGGGAGGCATCTGTTGGGTTAGCATAGACGAGTATAGATGGAAATAGACTATGGAAAAATACTACCCATACCTAGCATGATCGAAACAACACATACCAATCAAGATATAAGCAAACCAATCATTTTAAAATACATCTTGAAAATAGGGTATAAATTCCTGCGAAAATCCTAAATAAAATTTCAAAACAAAATAGTTGAAAATACTCGAACTACAATTGCCATACCATACAAGTGGATATAGACAATACCTAACACGAATATCAATTCCTAACAAAGACTAATTGGTGGGCAATCTATTATATCTTCTGGAAAACTCCAATAGTAGGTAGTTGTGTCTTTTCCTTGATCGAACAAACTTCTGTATCAGGATCTCCACTAATATTTGAAAAGTGAGAGATGAGAGTAAAAGATGAAGATAAGAGGATGACAAGAATGAAGTGTAACAATGTACAGAGGATTTGGAAAATAAGTTTTCATCATATGGTTTTTCTTAATCCATTCCTAGGTCGCGATCCTACAGTCAACACACTGCTCTGATACCATCTGAAACGGAACAACCCGGTAAGGTGTTGTATCCCGTGTATAGTGCTAGTCCCTGGATCGACTCGCTAGCACACACGTTTCCAAATGAATATCAAAAATCCAGTGCATCATTACTACAACGTATTGATCCAGAATAAAATATTTTTTACAATCTGCATAGCTCACGGCTAGCTCAAATAAAGTATCAAGTAGCAAATAACAACGGAAGTAAAATGATAGAAGGCTCCATCTAGATGTGCCACAGGCGACCATGTTGAGTGGAGTCTCGCGACCTACCGCAACGATCACTCGGAATCGGTATATCCTGCAATGATGAGTTACAGCCAGAACAACCACTGGTCAACACAATTGAATTGTATTGGCAAGATGTGCAAAAAGAATGGTTGTTTATTATACCTAGCATCTACATGCATATTTGGCTAGGTGGAGGTTTAGGCTCTTTTGCGAAAAGCAATACATTTATCCTATCATTTATTAAACAAAATAGTTTTCCAATAATCACTTGGACACACTGCTTGACAACAGGTGCTCCTACCCATTAGTTCAACCACAAGTTTTAAGAAATTATGAAATTGGGATGAGTGAGAAATCGACATATAGTTACAAGCCTAGTTGTTCATTTCGTCCTTAATCAGGGACATGGCTAAGATCTTAGTTTTAGACTCTCGAGAGTTTTGTACACTTTACCCGTAAGATCCGATTAGCCCCGTTTACCAAAACACACAATTTGTATAATGGTTGGGAGAAAACCAAGATAAAACTTTTGGGAAATAGACACTCAAACCACCTGCGGACCGGTACAACCTACTATATGCTACATCTGCTAGTCACGACGGGTTCGAGGTTCTATAACTTACTAAGTTCCATCAACGCCCATACTTATGTTGACAAACGGTTGTACACGTAAACTACCAAACAAGCAACCAATCTATTCTCTTTGAAAACCTGGGCGGCGGTCCCCACCATACAACACACTCCGATGACCACTCTAGCAATCCGCCCAGAGAATTGATTAACTTAAGTTGTTTTCATCATAACGTAAAATATCAATAACTTTAAAATCCTTTTCATATAATGAATTCCATAACCCCGTTTGCTAAGCATGGCTAAGCACATCTATACCTACGATGGCGACAAGAGGACAATAACTGTCATGGTAAAAACATATGGCTATCCTATCTGGGTTTTATAGCAAGGCGTAAACACATAACATTTCCTACACATGCAAGACTACAGAAAATCTAATAATGCATAGGAAAATAATAGGACGTTTATGGTAAAAGCACACTTGCCTTGGTGAATGTTGTTCACGCAATCCTCACAGTCGCAAGGGTTGCACTCCGCATAATCTACACGTCGATAGTACCACAATAAGAACAACAACAATACAAGAACTCATACACATGCATGCATGTCATATTAATAGTGCACACTGTTTTTAGTTTGTTCTCTGATCATTAAACTAGAATGATGCTTATGCAATTTATTAGAATGCAACAATATAGTTAATACAATTTTCAAAGCCTTTTAAATGGTTGAATAAGGTTCTGCAATTCTCTATATAATTATGTGTTCGAAAAATATATTTCTTTCTCCTATGTATAGACAATTTAATTATCTTCCTAGAACAAAAAGATTTAACTCATTTGGATTTATAGAAATAAAGTTATGTCCGAAATACTATATTCAATGTTTTGATTTCTGCAGCATGTAGGTTCGGCAAACATGTAATATTTTTGTATATTCAGATTCTACACAAAATTCTGATTCCAACGGTATTTTATTTGAAATTTTCTGACGTGTGGTTTATTTTATATGATTTTTACAAGATCTACTAATTCTCTGTTTGTGTACTATTCGAATTTTCAGAACTGTGACGCATGTCGAGTTCTGATTGGGTGGTACCCTTTCATCTAAGTGACCTATCCGATCATTGATTTCACATCCAACGGCTGCTGTACTTCTTCCCAGATGAGAAAACCAGTACGTAGAGAATGGCTGTAGATGAACTCACGGAAACGACGTTGAGCAGCTCGGGTGTAGACGGCGGCGACGTTCAGCGTCTCCTGGGCTTGGCGACGGCGGAGGTTCTTCTCAGCTCTTCTTCTCCTCCTCTTCTAGCTCCAAACGGTGGTTGTGACGGTGATGACTCCGGCCGAGATGGTTTTCCGACGAAAATACCGTCGACGAGATTGATTCGTCTGGTGCACGATTTTGAGATTGAAGCATTAGAAACGGTTCAGGAATGAAAGAATAACAACAGGGGATTGGTAGATGGGTTCGGGACGTCCCGGACATGCGACAAGAACCTTTCGAAGCTCTGGACGGCGGCAATGACGGCGAGCTCCGCCGAGCTCGAAAACGGCGGCTAGGGTTCGTGTTTTGCAGGAAAACGGAAACGGCGTTGATGTGGGGTATTTACAGACTGGGTTTGGTGGCGAATAGATATCTGAAACGAACGAATTCTGGAGATTTTTCTGGTAGCAGTTCGGTAGGGAAAAGCGTGCGACTCCAGGAGTCGTTTCCGGTTCAGGTTTCAGAGAACAAAGTTCAGTTAACAGAACACAACGCACAGTATGTTGCATCAGGGAAAAACTAATAAAATCTGGAGGTTGTCCGGCGTCTCCTTTGGCCCAGGTAGCCTACGGTTGCTTCTCTCTTTCCTTGCTTTAAATCTTTTCTTTATCAGTCCTATCTTTCCACACGTATCCAGCTATAGCAAAATAGATTTGTGCTTATATATCACTTATGCATTTATAAATTTTCATTTGATCTTTACTTAGTTGGTTTGAGCTTGTTCATTGCATGTTTAAGTACAATGCAATGAATATGCGAACTATATGATGCTATGCACAAGAATGATATGCAAACATCCAAATTCTAAAAATTGGGATGTTACATTTATGGAAAGACACCACTAGTGAACTGTGGACCCCGGTCCTTTTTCCGTAAACTGATAAAACAACCTACTGCAATCCTGTTACTTTCATTCTCTGCGAACGAACATCATTTTTCACACCATACGTTTAATCCTTTGTTACAGCAAGCCAGTGAGATTGACAACCTCACTATTAAGTTGGGGCAAAGTATCTTGATTGTGTTGTGTGCAGGTTTCACGTCAGCTACACGCCAAGCTCTTTTCTGGCGCCGTTGACACCTTCAGTAGAACTCTAGTTTCCTACTGGTTCGATAACCTTGGTTTCACAACTGAGGGAAATTTGCTGCTGCACTACTTCATACCTTCCTCTTGGGGTTTCCCAACAACACCACACCGGTGCATCAGGACGATAACCAGAAGGTGGATTATTAGTCATATATGCGGTTTGAACGGTCTATGAATATTGTTGTAATGCTCAAATGAATCATACTAGACACCATGACAAGTAAATGCATCATTATGTAGTTCTTTATTTTGTCAATTGCCCAGCTGTAATTTGTTTACTCACATGTATGCTATTATTTATTATGGAGAGACACCACTAGTGAACTGTGGACCCCGTTCCATTCTTTTACATTGATAATACAACCTACTGCAAACACGGTTCTCTTTCATTTTCTGCAAACAAACATCATCTTCCACACTATACGTCTAATCCTTTGTTACACCAAGCCAGTGAGATTGACAACCTCACTATTAAGTTGGAGCAAAGTATCTTGGTTGTGTTGTGTGCAGGTTCCGCGTTGGTTATCGTAAACGGCCCCACCAACAACCTTCAGAAGAGTTTTCATCTCCTACTGGATTGATAACCTTGGTTTAATAACTGAGTGAAACTTCCTGCTGTACTCTCCACACCTTCATCTTGGGGTTTCCCAATGCCGCAGAGAGCATCATGAATTTTCTGGCGCCGTTGCCGGGGACATAAAAAAACAACACTGCATCCATCACCCATGCCAACTACGTGCTCAGCAAGAATTTTATGGCGCCGTTGCCGGGGAGATCAAGAACTTCTGCAAGGGGAGTCTCTCACTTCCAATCTTTTTATTTTGTTATTGTCTCGCTTAGTTTATTCTTATTACTGTCTTGTCTATTATTATTAAAAACACAAAAAAATTAGTTACTTGCATTTTTGTATTTCAGTTTTTATTTTAATTTTGCTAAAATGAATACTGCTGAGAATAATAAGTTGTGTGACTTTACTAGCACAAATAATAATGATTTCATATGCACTCCTATTGCTCCACCTACTTCTAAAGCAGACTTTTATGAAATTAAACCTGCCTTGCTAAATCTTGTTATGAAAGAGGAATTTTCTGGTGTTAGTACTTATGATGCTGCTGCCCATCTTAAGAATTTTGTTGAACTTTGTGAAATGCAAAAATATAAAGATATAGATGAGGATATTATTAAACTAAAATTGTTTCCTTTCTCTTTAAGAGGAAGAGTGATGCACGCGATGGTGTTGTTGGGAAACCCCAAGAGGAAGGTATGATGAGTGCAGCAGCAAGTTTCCCTCTGTTATGAAACCAAGGTTATCGAACCAGTAGGAGATGAAGACGCTTCTGAAGGTGTCAACGGCGCCAAAAAAGAGCTGTTGCAGGGATGTCCTGATGGTTGACCTGGAACCTGCACACAACACAACCAAGATACTTTGCCCCAACTTAACAGTGAGGTTGTCAATCTCACCGGCTTGCTGTAACAAAGGATTAGACGTATAGTGTGGAAAATGATGTTTGTTTGCAGAGAATGAAAGAGAGCAGTGTTTGCAGTAGGTTGTATTATCAATGTAATAGAATGGACCGGGGTCCACAGTTCACTAGTGGTGTCTCTCCAAAATAAATAATATCATACATGCGGATAAACAAATTACAGCTGGGCAATTGACAAAATAAAGAACTGCATAATGATGCATATACTTGTCATGGTGTCTAGTATGAGATTCATTTGGGCATTACAACAATATACATAGACCGTTCCAACCGCATCTATGACTAATAATCCACCTTCCGGTTAGCGTCCGCACCCCATTCAGTATTAAGTTGCAAGCAACAGATTATTGCATTAGGCAAAGTGTGTAATGTAAGTAACACAATTATCCTTAGACAAAACATCACTGTTTTATCCCTAGTAGCAACAGTACATCCACAACCTTAGAGGTTTCTGTCACTCCCCCAGATTAAATGGAGACATGAACCCACTATCGAGCATAAATACCCCCTCTTGGAGTCACAAGCATCTACTTGGCCAGAGCATCTACTAGTAGCAGAGAGCATGCAAGATCATAAACAACATACACATGATATATTATGAAGCAAATGACATAGTACTCAATATTCATCGGATCCCACCAAACACAACATGTAGCATTACAATAAGATGATCTTGATCATGATAGGCAGCTCACAAGATCTAAACATGATGGCACAAGTGGAGAAGACAACCATCTAGCTACTTCTATGGACCCATAGTCCAAGGATGAACTACTCACGCATCAGTCCGGAGGCGGGCATGGTGATGTAGAGCCCTCCGGTGATGATTCCCCTCTCCGGCAGGGTGCCGGGAAGAGCTTCAGAACCCTCCCGAACTAGGGTTGACGACGGCGGCGGCTACAGGATGTTTTGTGGAGAAGTGCTCGGGTACCTAGGGTTTTTTTATTGGGGGGATTCAATATGCGAGAGGGCAACGTCGGTGGACGCCCGTGGGCCCCACACCATGTGGTGGCGCGACACAGGGGGGAGCTGCGCCGCCACCAGGTGTGGCTGGCCTGTGGCCCCCCTCCATCTCCTCTTCGGTGTTCTGGATGCTTCCGGGGAAAATAGGGACTTTGGCTTTTGTTTCGTGCAATTCCGAGAATATTTCCTTAACAACTTTTCTGAAACCAAAAACAACAGAAAAACAGGAACTGGCACTGTGGCATCTTGTTAATAGGTTAGTCCCAGAAAATGCATAAAAATGATACAAAGTGTATATAAAACATGTTGCAATTGGTATAATATAAGCATGGAACAAAAGAAATTATAGATACGTTTGAGACGTATCAAGCATCCCCAAGCTTAGTTTTAATCGTCCCGAGTAGGTAAAACGATAACAACAAATAATTTCTGTAGTGACATGCTTCACACAATCTTGAACAAATATTATTGTAAGGCTCATGTGATGAATGAAGTTACTCAAGGCAATGGTCTATAGTTTGCTAACAAATAGACAAGGAGTAAACAACTGAATCATATAAGTAAAAACTTTTCATGGATAGTACTTTCAAGACAAGCATCAAAAAGTTTTGCATAAGAGTTAACTCATAAAGCAATAGTTTCTAAGTAAAAGAGCATTGAAGCAACACATAGGAAGATTTAAGTTTCAGCATTGGCTTTCAACTTGTAACATGTATATCATAAACATAGTTGTCAACACAAAGAAATATAATAAGTGCAATAAGTGAGCATGTAAGAATTGTTGCACACCAAGTTGACACAAGTGTTTGCTTCTAAGACAGAAAGAAGTAGGTAAACTGACTCAACATAAAGTAAAAGAAAGGCCCTTCGCAGAGGGAAGCAGGGATACAAGCATGTGCTAGAGCTTTTTAGTTTTTATAGGTTTTTGAAATCATATAGAGAGCATAAAAGTAAGTTTTTGAGTGGTGTTTGTTGTTTTCAACGAATGGTAGTGGGCACTTCATCCCCCCTTGTCAACCAGACTTTCAAGAGCGGCTCCCATTGAAGGACGATATCATCCCTATTGTTCTCTTTTGTTTACACATGCAGTTTTAGAAACTGATATTATTGCTTGACTGATTGGATCAGGGCAAAAATGTGAAGAGAATTAAGGCGTTAAAGTTGTAATTAATTGGGACTGGGCACCCCATTTGCCAGCTCTTTTTTTAAAATTATTGGATAAGTGGACGTGCGACTAGTCCATTGGTGAAAGTCTGTCATAAGAAAATAACAAGGTTGATATCGAAAACACCACATACTTCCTAATGAGCTAATAAACATTGACACAAATAAGGGATAATAAGTTTTTAATAAAGGTAGCACATGAAGTATTTGCTTGGAATGGCAGAAAATACCACGTAGTAGGTAGGTATGGTGGACACAAATGGCATGGGTTTTGGCTCAAGGTTTTGGATGCATGAGAAGAATTCCTCTCTATACAAGGCTTTGGCTCGCAAGGTTGTTTGAAGTAAACACAAGATGACAACTGGCACAACAAGACTTACATAAAAACATATTGCAAGCATTATAGAACTCTACATTGTCTTCCTTGTTGTTCAAACACTTTTACTAGAAAATATCTAGACCTTAGAGATACCAAACATGCAAACCAAATTTCAACAAGCTCTACGGTAGTTCTTCACTAATAGGTTTTTAACTACATGATATATGAGCTTAAACATGATCTACTTGAGAGCTCAAAACAATTGCCAAGCACCACAACATGCAAGATAATGATCTACAAGAACATGTATGTCTTTTCATTATACCATGTACCACATATAGCATTTTCTGTTTGAAACCAAACACCAATCAACTTATTTAAACATAAAATCTCCAAGTAATTAATAATAAGACAAGAGAGTATTTCCTAACCGCGGCAGCTTTCAGCTTTCGCCATAAACATAAAACAATAAGTGTTGCGGCTTTCAGCTTTCGCCATAAACATAAAAGATAAGTGCTGAGTCTTTCAGCTTTCGCCATAAACATAAAAGAATGATAGGATCCAATTTATTCAGAAAATGAAAATAACAAAGCAAAAGTAAAAGCAAACAGACGCTTCAAGTAAAGCACATAAGATGTGAAAGAACTAAAATATAGTTTCACTAGAGATCCCCAAGCTTAGACGCTTGAGTCTTCTTGAAATATGCTTGGGTGTCCCACGGAGGCATCCCCAAGCTTAGACTTTTTCATCTTCTTGATCACATCATATCATCCTCTCTCTTGATCCTTGAAAACTTCCTCCACACCAAACTCAAAGTAAATTTTATTAGAGGGTTAGCGCATAATAAAAAATTCTCATATTCTGCATTGACACAATCATCACCAATTCTACTGGACATTAGCTACAGCCACTGGGATTTTGTGGAGCAAAAAGATCCACTCAAAAACAGTAAAAGAGGCAATGCAAAATAAATGGCAGAATCTGTCAAAAACAGAACAGTCCGTAAAGATGAAATTTTTCGAGGCACTTAACTTACTCAGACCAGAAAACTTAAAACTAATGAAAATTGCGTACATATCTGAGGATCACGCACAAAAAATCTCAGGTCATTTTGATTTTTCTGTGAATTCTTACGAATTAAACGGTGGACAGCAGAAAACTGTTCCTGTGCAGAAATCCAAATCTAGCATCAACTTCCTACTAGAGGCTTTACTTGACAAAACAATGCGATAAGATAAAGATACAAAGGAGTTGCTACAGAGGTAAGCATGCTCCTTGACTCAAATAAAAGAAAAATAACAGAAATAAAAAAGTGGGTTGTCTCTCATAAGCGCTTTTCTTTAACGCCTTTCAGCTAGGCACAGAAAGTAAAACTCAAATGTTTCCAAGAGCAGAAGCATCAACAGAATAGTTTGTTCTAATAATAGAAGCAAAAGGTAGCTTCATTTTTTTTCTAGGGAAGTGTTCCATACCTCTCTTGAGTGGGAATTGGTATCTAATATTTCCTTCTTTCATATCAATAATAGCACCCACAGTTCTAAGAAAAGGTCTTCCCAAAACAATAGGACAAGATGCATTGCATTCAATATCCAAAACAATAAAATCAACGGGGACAAGGTTATTGTTAACCATAATAAGAACGTCATCAACTCTCCCCAAAGGTTTCTTCATAGCATTATCAACAAGAAAAACATCCAAATAGCAATTTCCAAAGGTGGCAAATCAAACATATCATAAAGTTTCTTAGGCATAACAGAGATACTTGCACCAAGGTCACATAAAGCATTGCAATCAAATTCATTCACCTTTATTTTAATGATGGGCTCCCAATCATCTTCTAACTTCCCAGGGATAGAAGCTTCAAGTTTTAATTTGTCTTCCCTAACTTTAATGAGAGCATTTGTAATATGTGTTGTAAATGCCATATTTATAGTGCTAGCATTAGGACTTGTAGCTAACTTTTGCAAGAACTTAATAACTTCAGAGATATTACAATCATCAAAATCAAAGTTATTATTATCAAAAGAAATAGGACCATTATCGCCTATGTTCTTACAAATTTCAACACTTTTATCAAGAACAGTTTCAGCAGTTTTAGGCAATTCTAACGTTTGGAAGAAGTAGAGGAAACATTGCCAACACCAATTATGTTACCATTAATAGTAGAAGGTTTACTAGCATGTGAAGTAACATTATTTTAAGTAGTAGTGATAGTGCAAACTCTAGCTAAATTATTATTTCTAGCTAGTTCATCTTCTCTTTCCCATCTAGCATGCAACTCAGCCAACATCCTAACATTATCATCAATTTCCACTTAAATGGAATTAGCAGTAGCAAAGGGATTATCATCAATAGTTTCAGGTTTAGCAGCCATTTTATTAATTAAAAAAGATTGTGCTTCAGACATAGATGAAATACATGTTTCAGCATTTGAAATTTTACCTTGCAAATTAGAAATTTCCCTATTTAACTTCTCCATTTGATAACTAATATTTTTCAACATAGCAGATTGTTCCTCCATAGTTTTAGTGAATACTTTATTTTGCTCATATTGAGTTTGCATAAAGTTTTTAGTGGCTCTTTCAACTTCCAAAATCCTTTCCTCACTAGGCATTCTACCATAAGAATTAACATACCCATTACCACTATTAGAAGGATAAGACTTATAATTGTTATTACCAAAATTATTCCTATAATCATTGTTGTTAAAATTATTATTTTTAATGAAGTTCACATCAACATGCTCTTCTTGTGCAACCAATGAAGCTAAGGGAACATTATTTGGATCAATATGAGATTTACCATTCACAAGCATAGACATAATAACATCAATCTTATCACTCAAAGATGAGGTTTCTTCAACAGAATTTACCTTCTTACCTTGAGGAGTGCTTTCAGTATGCCACTCAGAATAATTAATCATCATATCATCTACAAGTTTTGTTGCAGCCCCCAAGGTGATGGAGATAAAGGTACCTCCTGCAGCCGAATCCAACAAGTTTCTTGAAGAAAAGTTCAGTCCTGCATAAAAGGTTTGGATGATCATCCAAGCAGTCAGTCCATGGGTAGAGCAATTTTTAACCAAAGATTTCATTCTTTCCCATGCTTGAGCAACATGTTCATTATCAAATTGCTTAAAGTTCATAATGCTACTTCTTAAAGAAATAATCTTAACAGGAGGATAATATTTTCCGATGAAAGCATCTTTGCATTTAGTCCATAAATCAATACTATTTCTAGGCAAGGATAGCAATCATTCTTTAGCTCTTCCTCTCAAAGAGAAAGGAAACAATTTTAGTTTAATAATAGCCCCATCTATATCCTTATATTTTTGCATTTCACAGAGTTCAACAAAATTATTAAGATGGGCAGCAGCATCATCAGTACTAAAACCAAAAAATTGCTCTTTCATAACAAGATTTAGCAAGACAGCTTTAGAAGAAGGTGGAGCAATAGGAGTGCATATGAAATCATTATTATTTATGCTAGTGAAGTCACACAACTTAGTATTATCAGGAGTACTCATTTTAGAAAAATTAAAATAAAAACCGAAATATAAAAATGCAAGTAACTAATTTTTTTGTGTTTTAAATAATAATAAGCAAACAAGACAGTAATAAAAATAAACTAAGCAAGACAAAAACAAAGTAAAGAGATTGGAAGCGAGAGATTCCCCTTGCAGAAGTGCTCCTTCTCCCCGGCAACGGCGCCCGAAAAGAGCTTGATGCACGCGATGGTGTTGTTTGGAAACCCCAAGAAGAAGGTATGATGAGTGCAGAAGCAAGTTTCTCTCAGTTATGAAACCAAGGTTATCGAACCGGTAGGAGATGACGACGGTTCTTAAGGTGTCAACGGCGCCAGAAAAGAGTTGTTGCAGATATGTCCTGACGGTTGACCTGGAACCTGCACACAACACAACCAAGATACTTTGCCCCAACTTGACAGTGAGGTTGTTTATCTCACTGGCTTGCTGTCACAAATGACTAGACGTATAGTGTGGAAAATGATGTTTGTTTGCAGAGAATGAAAGAGAGCAGTGTTTGCAGTAGGTTGTATTATCAATGTAAAAGAATGTACCGGGGTCCACAGTTCACTAGTGGTGTCTCTCCATAAATAAATAATAGCATACATGCAGGTAAACAAATTACAGCTGGGCAATTGACAAAATAAAGTACTGCATAATGATGCATATACTTGTCATGGTGTCGATTATGAGACTCATTTGGGCATTACAACAATATACATAGACCGTTCCAACCGCATCTATTACTAATAATCTACCTTTCGGTTAGCGTCCGCACCCCATTCAGTATTAAGTTGCAAGCAACAGATTATTGCATTAGGCAAAGTGTGTAATGTAAGTAACACAATTATCCTTAGACAAAGCATCACTATTTTATCCCTAGTAGCAATAGTACATCCACAACCTTTGTCGCAGCAGTTGAACATGGGGTTCCCCTAGCGCTGCCCAAGTGGGTCCACTGCCCGTGGGCCCACCACGAAGACGAACAAGGACAAGACTCGACACAAGGCCTGGCAGGCGCACCCGCGCCAAGCAAGACCTCCCGGGTATGCAGGACCCCCAGGCCTCCTGTGCCCTAGAAGGAGCCGAAGACTCCGAGAGCGAGAGTCCCCGGCGGGGCCGGGCTCCCTCTCGGGGACAAGACCGTACAAGGAGAAGATAAGGCTTCTAGCACCTTCCAGAGGACGTTGGAAGCCCCCAGAGGACTTGGGAAGCAAGGGGCGGACAGGGGACACCACCTACCGACTGTCAGACCCTGTCCGCCCCTTTCCCCAAAGGCGCCAGAGATCTCACCAACCCGGTGACCGATACTTGGAGGAGAAGAGGCCACGTCGCCTCACGCTCCTCGCATGACCTCTGTGGTATCCCCTTTCCCTATAAAAGGAGGACCAAGGGCATGGAGGAGGGGGATCGACTCAAGGTGAAGGTAGCTTAAGAGGCAAGCAAGCACAAGAGATAGGCTAGCTCACCGACGATCCAAGGTAGAAGACAACCACCAAGCTAGGTTAGAAGGAGGAAGGGAAGGAAGGTGATCTCCTCCGGGCAAGGATCTGTCCTCCCCCTTCCTATAGCCGGAGTACCCTGCCGGGTACCTCACCGGGAACGCCATTGTAGCCACACCATGATTCGTCCATCTATCTAGACATGCAGGAGTAGGGCTGTTAGCCTTCGGGCGGCCTGAACCTGGGTAGATCGCTGTGTGCTTTCCTTGTTTGCCTACTGATACGTTTTATACCAATTGCTACATGTTTTATATACACTTTATATCACTTTTATGCATTTTATGTGACTAACCTATTAACAAGATGCCATAGTGCCAATTCCTGGTTTTCTGCTGTTTTTGGTTTCAGAAAAGTTGTTAAGGAAATATTCTCGGAATTGCACGAAACGAAAGCCAAAGTCCCTATTTTCCCCGGAAGCATCCAGACCACCGAAGAGGTGTAGGAAGGGGGCCACAGGCCAGCCACACCATGTGGTGGCGCGGATCCCCCCTCTACCGCGCCATGATGTGGTGTGGGGCCAACGGGCGCCCACCGACCTTGCCCTTTCGCCTATTTATAGCCCCCGACAAATAAACCCTAGGTACCCGAACACTTTTCCACGAAACATCCCGTAGCCGCCGCCGTCGTCGACCCTAGTTCGGGAGGGTTCAGAAGCTCTTCCCGGCACCCTACCCGAGAGGGGAATCATCACCGGAGGGCTCTACATCACCATGCCCGCCTCCGGACTGATGCGTGAGTAGTTCATCCTTGGACTATGGGTCCATAGCAGTAGCTAGATGGTTGTCTTCTCCACTTGTGCTATCATGTTTAGATCTTGCGAGCTGCCTATCATGATCAAGATCTTCTTATTGTAATGCTACATGTTGTGTTTGCTGGGATCCGATGAATATTGAGTACTATGTCATTTGCTTCATAATATATTATGTGAGTGCGTTATTTATGATCTTGCATGCTCTCCATTGCTAGTAGATGCTCTGGCCAAGTAGATTCTTGTGACTCCAAGAGGGAGTATTTATGCTCGATAGTTGGTTCATGTCTTCATTTAATCAATCAAGATACTTTGCCCCAACTTAACAGTGAGGTTGTCAATCTCACTGGCTTGCTGTAACAAAGGATTAAACGTATGTGTGGAAAATGATGTTTGTTTGCAGAGAATGAAAGTAACGGTATTCCAGTAGGTTGTTTTATAAGTTTAATGAAAAAGGACCGGGGTCCACAGTTCACTAGTGGTGTCTCTCCATAAATAATAATAGCATACATGCGGGTAAACAAATTACAGCTGGGCAATTGACAGAATAAAGAACTGCATAACAATGCATATACAAGTCATGATGTCTAGTGTGAGATTCATTTAGGCATTACAACATGATACATAGACCGTCATCCAACTGCATCTATGACTAATAATCCACCTTCAGGATAGCATCCGCAACACCATTCAGTATTAAGTTGCAAGCAACAGATTATTGCATTAAGTAAAGTGTGTAATGTAAGTAGCACAAATATCCTTGGATAAAGAACTACTGTTTTATCCCTAGTAGCAACAGTACATCTACAATCTTAGAGGTTGCTGTCACTCCCCCAGATTAAATAGAGACATGAACCCACTATCGAGCATAAATACCCCCTCTTGGAGTCACAAGCATCTACGTGGCCAGAGCATCTACTAGTAACGGAGAGCATGCAAGATCATAAATAACGCACTCACAAGATATATTATGAAGCAAATGACATAGTACTCAATTATTCATCGGATCCCAGCAAACACAACATGTAGCATTACATAAAGATGATCTTGATCATGATAGGCAGCTCACAAGATCTAAACATGATGGCACAATAGGAGAAGACAACCATCTAGCTACTGCTATGGACCCGTAGTCCAAGGATGAACTACTCACGCATATGTCCGGAGGTGGGCATGGTGATGTAGAGCCCTCCGGTGATGATTCCCCTCTCCGGCAGGGTGCTGGGAAGAGCTTCTGAACCCTCCCGAACTAGGGTTGACGACGGCGGCGGCTCCGTAATGTTTTCTGGAAAAGTGTTCGGGTACCTAGGGTTTTCCCGTCGGGGGGTTTAAGTAGGCGAAAGGGTGAAGGAGGTGGGGCCCCGAGGGGCCCACACACGTGGTGTCACGGCCAAGGAGGGAGCCGCGCCACCAACTGGTGTGGCCGCCTCGTGGCCCTCCTCCGTATCCTCTTTGGTGTTGTGGACTCTTCCGGGGAAAATAGGGGTATTGGCTTTTGTTTCGTGCAATTCCGAGAATATTTCCTTAACCGCTTTTCTGAAACAAAAAACAGCAGAAAACAGGGAACTGACACTGTGGCATCTTGTTAATAGGTTAGTCCCAGAAAATGCATAAAAACCATATAAAGTGTATATAAAACATGTAGCAATTGGTATAATATAAGCATGGAAAATAAGAAATTATAGATACGTTGGAGACGTATCAACCACTACCATTCGTTGACAACAACAAACACCGCTAAAAAACTTACTTTTATGCTCTCTATATGATTTCAAAAACCTATAAAAACTAAAAAGCTCTAGCACATGCATGTATCCCTGCTTCCCTCTGCGAAGGGCCTATCTTTTACTTTATGTTGAGTCAGTTTACCTACTTCTTTCTATCTTAGAAGCAAACACTTGTGTCAACTTTGTGTGCAACAAGTCTTTCATGCTTACTTATTGCACTTATTATATTGCTTTGTGTTGACAACTATCTTTATGATATACATGTTACAAGTTGAAAGCCAATGCTGAAACTTAAATCTTCCTATGTGTTGCTTCAATGCTCTTTTACTTAGAAACTATTGCTTTATGAGTTAACACTTATGCAAAACTTTTTGATGCTTGTCTTGAAAGTACTATCCATGAAAAGTTTTTACTTATATGATATAGTTGTTTACTCCTTGTCTATTTATTAGCAAACTATAGATCATTGCCTTGAGTCACTTCATTCATAACATGAGCTTTACAATATTATTTGATCAAGATTGTGTGAAAGCATGTCACTTCAGAAATTATTTGTTGTTATCGTTTTACCTACTCGGGACGAGTAGAACTAAGCTTGGGGATGCTTGATACGTCTCAAACATATCTATAATTTCTTATGTTCCATGCTTATATTATACCAATTGCTACATGTTTTATATACACTTTATATCACTTTTATGCATTTTCTGGGACTAACCTATTAACAAGATGGCACAGTGCCAGTTCCCTGTTTTCTGTTGTTTTTTGTTTCAGAAAAGTTGTTAAGGAAATATTCTCGGAATTGCACGAAACAAAAGCCAAAGTCCCTATTTTCCCCGGAAGCATCCAGAACACCGAAGGGGAGTAGGAGGGGGGCCACAGGCCAGCCACACCATGTGGCGGTGTGGCTCCCCCCTCTGCCGCGCTATGATGTGGTGTGGGGCCAACAGGCGTCCACCGACCTTGCCCTTTCGCCTATTTATACCCCCCGACAAATATACCCTAGGTACCCAAACACTTTTCCACGACACATCTCGTAGCCGCCGCCGTCGTCGACCCTAGTTCGGGAGGGTTCAGAAGCTCTTCCCGGCACCCTGCCGGAGAGGGGAATCATCACCGGAGGGCTCTACATCACCATGCCCGCCTCCGGACTGATACGTGAGTAGTTCATCCTTGGACTATGGGTCCATAGCAGTAGCTAGATGGTTGTCTTCTCCACTTGTGCTATCATGTTTAGATCTTGTCAGCTGCCTATCATGATCAAGATCATCTTATTGTAATGCTACATGTTGTGTTTGCTGAGATCCGATGAATATTGAGTACTAAGTCATTTGCTTCATAATATATTATGTGAGTGCGTTATTTATGATCTTGCATGCTCTCTGTTGTTAGTAGATGCTCTGGCCAAGTAGATGCTTGTGACTCCAAGAGGGAGTATTTATGCTTGATAGTGGGTTCATGTCTTTGATGTCTACGCACGCTTCTATTCTTGTAGACAGTGTTGGGCCTCCAAGAGCAGAGGTTTGTAGGACAGCAGCAAGTTTCCCTTAAGTGAATCACCCAAGGTTTATCGAACTCAGGGAGGTAGAGGTCAAAGATATCCCTCTCAAGCAACCCTGCAATTAAGATACAAGAAGTCTCTTGTGTCCCCAACACACCCAATACACTTGTCAGATGTATAGTTGCACTAGTTCGGCGAAGAGATAGTGAAATACAAGTAATATGGATGATTATAAGTAGTAATTGCAATCTGAAATAAAAATGGCAGCAAGCAAACATGTAGCAGAACTGGTTGTAAACGGTGTTTCAATGCTTAGAAACAAGGCCTAGGGATCATACTTTCACTAGTGGACATTCTCAACAATGACATCAAAGCTGAATAATAAATACTACTCTCAAACACTCTCATGTTGGATGATAAACACCATTCACTGTGTAGGGCTACAAGAGCACCCCCAAAGTCAGAGTAAACTAACACCACAACGTCCTAAACGAATCACACATGGTGCACATACTGTCACCTTTACAACCGTGAATAACCCCGGAGTTCATAATAAAGTAACATCTAGAGTGCATAACAGATAAAGAGTAGCATCACATATTCAACTAGATTACAAAGCTCATGATCACATAAAGATCACAACATGGGAGAGAGAGATAAACCACATAGCTACCGGTAGAGCCCGCAGCCCCGGGGGAGAACTACTCACCCCTCATCGTGCGAGTCAGCAATGGCGATGGAGATGGCGGTGGAGTCAATGGAGATGGCTCCGGGGGCAATTCCCCGTCCCGGCAGGGTGCCGAAACAGAGACTTCTGTCCTCCGAATTGGTGTTTTTGGTGGCGGCGGAGCTTCGGGAGTCTTTTCTGGAAAACGACGATTGATCTAGGGTTTTCAGGGCATAGGAAATATATAGGCGGAAGGGCGGCACAATGGGGTGGCTGAGTCGGCCTCCTTATGTGGGGGCGCCACCCCCCTGGCCGCACGAGCACGTGAGGAGGAGGCTGTGGGCCTCCGCTGGACTTGCCCTTCTGGCTCAGTGAGTCTTTTGGCGAAATAGAATTTCTGGAATTTTTCTGGATTTTTCCGAGCACTTTGGTTTTCTGGCCTTTTCTGCAATAAACAGACATAATAAACAGACACTGGCACTGTCGCATCTTGTTAATAGGTTAGTCCAATAAGTGTCATAATATGATATAAAGTGTGTATAAAACATGTGATAATTGGTATAATATAAGCATGAAACGTAAGAAATTATAGATACGTTGGAGACGTATCAACATCCCCAAGCTTAGTTCTACTCGTTCCGAGTAGGTAAAAACGATAAAAGAATAATATCTGAAGTGACATGCTTTCACACAATCTTGATCATATAATAATGTAATGCATGTAAATTGAGATCAAATGAATAAAAGTTGTAGTTTATATTTATATTAAATGAGTAATAAATAAACAAGTAGGTAGAACAAAGTAAAACTTTCAATGAATTAGCACTAGAGATCAATCAACCGTGCAAAGTAGATATTAAAGATGGTTTAAGCTTCAAGAACAATAATATAATCATCTAATGAATCAAACACTCATGACAACTTTGTGAAAGGATCAAGTCAAGCAATAACAATATGCACGTAGAAGATCATCTCTCTATTTGTTCACTCAAAAACAAGCAAGTGTTCAGCGTTGGTTCCTGGCACCAGGATGTTGTGGCTAAAATAATAATAAGGGGGGTTTGGAAGGACAACGGAAGAAAGTCTCACAAAGCTGAAAGTGATCATTAGAAAAGAGGAAGTCTTACAATCGAAGCTATGCAAGGAGTAGTGATTGCCACACAACGGATGCACATAGAGCTATAAGTGTATGAAAGCTCTCCAATGGAACTAGTGGGGGTGCATCTGACTTGCTGGCTCATGAAGACCTAGAGCACTTTTGAGGAGGCTCATCATTGGAATATACAAGCCAAGTTCTATAATGTAAAGTTCCCCACATAGTTATGCAAGTAGAACATGAGAACTCTCTCATATGGAGTAAAGGTGCTAAACATGAGCACAAATGATGACTATGAATATTACAGGTGCTATAACATGAGCACAAGTGTGGATAAAGAGTAGTAATGTTGCCCCCTTTTTATTCTTTCTTTCTTTTTTTCTTTTTTCTATTTTTCCATTTTTTTGTATTTTTCTGTTTCTCTTTTCGATGGCCTCCGTGGCTCTTTTCACTTTTAGGGGCAAACATTCTACCATGACAACACACTTTTCATACAAGGATCTCATAATGGATAAAACATGGTGTATGAAACGGTGACTCTGCCAGTGTAGCAGGATATGCAATGATCTAGCGTAACATGGGTAAAACCACACATCAGCTATATAGAATCATGCAAAGCAATATATAAATGATAAATGACAACAAGTCATGTAATGTAAGATGAAAGTTGCATGGCAATATATCTCGGAACAGCTATGGAAATGCTGTAGTAGGTAGGTATGGTGGATGTTTTGAGGAAGATATTTGGCTTATGTGTAGGAGAACATGATGAAGATCTCCCACGAGTTTTGGATGTACCCGCGAAGTATGCACCAACTCTCAATGTGAGAAAGGGCAATGCAAAGTACCGAAGAGGCTAGCAAATATGGTGGTGGAAGTGCCATGAAAACCGCAGCTTAGAACTCACAAGCAAAAAGATTCCAACTAGAAATATGATCTTACAAGGCATAATGAAAATCACTCCTTGAGGGACTGTGGCAAATGAACAAGTCACTGTTGGGACCCCGACCGTAGCGCATAACACAAAGTCATTACGGTTGTTTTTAACATTAGAAGTCATATATCATTATGCTATCAACTGGATATTTAGTGTAGCACAGCTTCAAGTTTTCTAGACCAACCATTAATCATTCCACTTTACTAAACCATCATGTTTTACCATTAAGCATATTAATATCTCAAAACAACATCAATGATTCAAGTGACACAATTTAATGATCTACAAGATTATGTATCATTTCATCATACCGTCTACCACCTTTAACATTTTCTGTTCTTAACCAAACACCAATCAACTTATCTAAAAATAAACTCTCCAAGTATTTAACAATGAGATGTGAGAGTATAATATAAGAAAACTAACAGCTCTAACAAGAGATGCATGAAAAACAAGAGCTGGAAGTATTGCAGTAACATAGAGGAATACACAACAAATATAAGTGAAGAATACGAGTATTCATAAGAAAAAGCGGAGCGTGTCTCTCTCCCACAAAGGAATGCTAGGATCCATTTTATTCAGAGAACAAGAATAACAAAAGCAAAAATAAAAATAAACAGACGCTCCAAGTAAAGCACGTAAGATGTGACGGAATTAAAATATAGTTTCACTAGAGATGACCTGATAAGTTGTTGATGAAGAAGGGGATGCCTTGGGCATCCCCAAGCTTAGACGCTTGAGTCTTCTTGAAATATGCTTGGGTGACCCACGGGGGCATCCCCAAGCTTAGGCTATTTCATCTTCTTGATCACATCATATCATCCTCTATCTTGATCCTTGAAAACTTCCTCCACACCAAACTCAAAGTAAACTTCATTAGATGGTTAGTGCATAATCAAAAATTCTCATATTCTGTATGGAGACATTCATTATCATGGTACTGGACATTAGCTACAGCCACTGGAATTTTATGGAACAAAAAGATCCATTCGAAAACAGCAAAAGAACCAATGCAAAATAGATGGCAGAATCTGTTAAAAACAGAACAGTCTGTAAAGACGAATTTTTTCGAGGCACTTAACTTGATCAAATTAGAAAACTCAAAACTAATGAAAGTTGCATACATATCTGAGGATCACGCACAAAAAATCCCAGGTCATTTTGATTTTTCTGTGAATTCTAACGAATTAAACGGTGGACAGCAGAAAACTGTTCCTGCGCAGGAATCCAAATCTAGCATCAACTTTCTATTAGAGGCTTAACTTGACACAACAATGCGATAAAATAAAGATACAAAGGAGTTGTTACAAAAGTAAGCAAGCTCCTTGACTCAAATAAAAGAAAAATAACAGAAATAAAACATGGGTTGTCTCCCATAAGCGCTTTTCTTTAAAGCCTTTTAGCTAGGCAAGGAGATTTTTATGATGCTCTCATAAAAATGAGAGTTGAAAAAAACAAAAGAGAGCATCAAGAGGCGAACATCAAACACATTTAAGTCTAACCCACTTCCTATGCAAAGGGATCTTGTAGTAGGATAAATTATTGAAACATAAAGCAACTATCATAGAAAGATGAAACAAATGCAACTTCAAAACTTCCAACATAAAGAGAGGTGTTTTAGTAACTTGAAAACTTTTACAGCCGTATTTTCCTCCTTCATAATAACTTTCAGTAGCATCATTGATAAAATCCACAATATAACCATCACACGAAACATTCTTATCATGATCCATATGCATAAAAGTATCATTATTTCCCTCATAAGAAAAGTTCTTCTCATTAATAACAAGGGGAGCAGGATCATCATAAAGAAATTGAACATGATAGACGAGTTGCATATTAAAAGGATGGGTTTGAGTAATTCCTCTATAACTATGACAAGTTTTAAGAGGATGATTGTAATTATAACTTATGTCATAGTATTCTTTATAATTATCAAAGACTGGAGGCATAGTATCATCATAAACAATAGAATAATTATCCTCCAAAGTGTGTTTTGTTGTAAACATATCATCATTTTTACTAGAAGGAGAGGCCTCAAATATATAATCATTAGTAGCAAAAGGATTTTCAAACACCGCATCCCCAAGCTCAGAGCTTTCTATATCATCATGGGAAGAAACATGGATAGTACTAATAGTATAGCAATTATTAACATCATCATTTTCAGAATTAGTGTCCCAGAGATCTTCAATATCAAAAGAGTGTGTTTTTCCCAATAATGATCACTAATATAAATAACAAGCATAGGTTCATCATCAAGTTCAGAATCATCAAATTCAGAATTATAAGTATCAATTGTAACAGGAGCAACAAGTTTGGGAGAAGATACCGTTTCCTCTCTCCTTTTACTCTTCTTCTTCTTCCTCTTTCCCTTTTTCTTCTTCTTTTCCTCTTTAGGAGGGAGAGGCTTGAAAGGAAGCTTCTCCACATAACCTGGTTTAGTATTAGAGACGATGGAAGAAACTTGGGGGAATTCCCCTCTTTCATTAATAAGATGAAAACATATATTAGTCCTGTCATACTTTGGTAAAGTCCCATCCTTTATAATATTTTGTATGTAAGTGTTAGCATGGCAATTATTAACACAATAGAGATAACATCCATGCAACACATCATTCATATCAATATCACTCATATTTAACAAAGAAGTTTTTCTTGATACCTCTTCACACCCCAAAAATAATGTAAGTTCATCATGTTGATTAGGAGTGATCATGTTATCACAAAAGTCTCCTGCAATATCTTTATTAGAACCTGAGCATTGAAATTCGAAATGACCCTCTTCATAGCAAAGTTCAGAAATAAAAGGGTAGGTGGCACAAACTTTTTCACCAAGATCTCTTAGAACCTTATACCAAGCTCTAGTATTTTCATTCCTATGATGGATACAATATTCATCTTCAATTTGATTAATTCCACAAGGTCTATGTATTCCACAAAAATTAACATGCTTATAAGAAATAGTATTTTCAGGAGTTTGAGCATGTCTATTGCAATCATTAACAACAATTTCATTTTCCATGCAAGTGTCTTTGAAAGGTTCATGATACACGTCCCAATTTTCTTTAGGAACATTAATATGAGAAGCAAAGGTTCTAAAACAATCAACAATAATATGAGAATCAAGACCATATTTAGCACTAAGCTCTTGAAAACCAGCAGTTTCAATGAAAGACTTAATGCAATCATATTCATAGTTTATACCTGATTCTTTACCTTTGTCATTCCCCCAATCTTCAGCATTGTTTCGAATTGTTTCAAGAAGATCCCATCTAGCTTCAACCTTCTTACTTGTGAAAGAGCCCTCTGAACAGGAATCTAGATAATCCTTGCAATGTCCTGAAAGTCTTGCATAAAAATTATTAACAATTATTTTATCAGGAAGCTCATGGTTAGGACATTTGAGTATTAATGTTTTCAGCCTTCCCCAGGCTTGAGCAATGCTTTCTCCTTCATGAGGCCAAAAATTATATATAGAATTCCGATCTTGGTGAATCTCACTTGGAGGATAAAATTTAGAATAAAAGAGAGATACAATTTCCTCCCATCCAAGAATAGCAAATGATCACTAGGATGGACAGTTCCATCCCCTACATAGCGGTTATCCATAACACGATCAATAATTTTCATAGGTATTTTAAATGGCACTATTTCTTCAGGTGGCTTTAGAATATCACAAGCATCATTAGAATTATCACATATTGGAGGCAAAGCATTATCAAGGCAAAATAATTCCTCCAAAGCTGAGGAGCAAAAAAGATTATTTTTATTTAAACTAGCTTCCCCAAGCTTATGCTTTTCCACAGCCTTAGCAATAATGGTGTCCAAAGAATTTATAATAATAACACTACTCCCACTATTATGCAATCTAACTTCCATAGGTTTTTTAATTTTCTCTTCAAAAGTATCATGTCCTAATGCAATATAAATTTCATAGAGATCTCTAATTTTGTTGTTGTTTTCCATTTAGCCTTACTAGGGAAATAAAAACAAGAAACAAAAAGTAATAACTGCAGAATCTAAAGGAGATACCTTCCAACGCTTACCTCCCCGGCAACGGCGCCAGAAAATAGCTTGATGTCTACGCACGCTTCTATTCTTGTAGACAGTGTTGGGCCTCCAAGAGCAGAGGTTTGTAGGACAGCAGCAAGTTTCCCTTAAGTGAATCACCCAAGGTTTATCGAACTCAGGGAGGTAGAGGTCAAAGATATCCCTCTCAAGCAACCCTGCAATTAAGATACAAGAAGTCTCTTGTGTCCCCAACACACCCAATACACTTGTCAGATGTATAGGTACACTAGTTCGGCGAAGAGATAGTGAAATACAAGTAATATGGATGATTATAAGTAGTAATTGCAATCTGAAATAAAAATGGCAGCAAGCAAACATGTAGCAGAACTGGTTGTAAACGGTGTTTCAATGCTTAGAAACAAGGCCTAGGGATCATACTTTCACTAGTGGACATTCTCAACAATGACATCAAAGCTGAATAATAAATAGTACTCTCAAACACTCTCATGTTGGATGATAAACACCATTCACTGTGTAGGGCTACAAGAGCACCCCCAAAGTCAGAGTAAACTAACACCACAACGTCATAAACGAATCACACACGGTGCACATACTGTCACCTTTACAACCGTGAATAACCCCGGAGTTCATAATAAAGTAACCTCTAGAGTGCATAACAGATAAAGAGTAGCATCACATATTCAACTAGATTACAAAGCTCATGATCACATAAAGATCACACCATGGGAGAGAGAGATAAACCACATAGCTAGCGGTAGAGCCCACAGCCCCGCGGGAGAACTACTCACTCCTCATCGTGGGAGTCAGCAATGGCGATGGAGATGGCGGTGGAGTCGATGGAGATGGCTCCGGGGACAATTCCCCGTCCCGGCAGGGTGCCGAAACAGAGACTTCTGTCCCCCGAATTGGTTTTTTTGGTGGCGGCGGAGCTTTGGGACTCTTTTCTGTAAAACGACGATTGATCTAGGGTTTTTAGGGCAGAGGAAATATATAGGCGGAAGGGCGGCGCAAGGGGGTGGCTGAGTCAGCCTCCTCATGTGGGGGCGCCACCCCCCCTAGCCGCGCGAGCACGTGAGGAGGAGGCTGTGGGCCTCCGCTGGACTTGCCCTTCTGGCTCCGTGAGTCTTTTGGCGAAATAGAATTTCTGGAATTTTTCTGGATTTTTCCGAGCACTTTGGTTTTCTGGCCTTTTCTGCAATAAACAGACACTGGCACTGTGGCATCTTGTTAATAGGTTAGTCCAATAAGTGTCATAATATGATATAAAGTGTGTATAAAACATGTGATAATTGGTATAATATAGAGAGAATTCCTTATTTGACACTACTTAAAATTTTAGTTCCTTATTTGGCCTGGGAAACTTTTTCTTCCCTATTTGACACTCTAATTTCATTTTCTTCCCTACATGACACTATAGTACATTTTGAGCACTAACAGTGTTAGCTTGTGACTTAAATTGTCGTTTTTGCCCCTGGTTCAATATGTGACCAATTTTTTTTACATGACAAAAATAGCAATATCCGGACTTGGACTAGCCAGCTAGCTAGGTTGTTGTTTTTTCTAAGCAAGGTCCGCTTGCCGCATGCACGCGCGAAGCTAGCATGTACCTTCGTTTGCTTTTTGTTGCATGCACATGCCCGCGCAGCTAGGTACTGTAGTTTGCATGCACGCTGTTCGACGCAAATTTGTACCATGTTACGATCCTCCTATTGACACGTTGATGGATGCAAGGTACAAGTGCTAAGCTAGCACTCAAGCATGTACGTGCATGCCAAACTAGCTATTAAATTCACAGTTCACGTGCATGAATGGAGCTGGCCATGATGGATCATGGCCATTAGCCAGGCCAGGCAGCCAGACGAGCGCCGGACGCACCGTACCAAATAATTGGCCATACTCGTACAGGCCCCGCGGGATGCGTACAAGATATATATTTTTTGCTTTGTTTTTGTTAACGGTTTTCATCTGATCGAATCCATCAGATAAACTACGGTTGAATCTCTCCCTTTTCTAACACAGTTAGTGCTAAAAAATTGGTCACATATTGAACTAGGGGCAAAAATGACAATTTAAGTCCCAAGCTAACACTGTTAGTGTTTAAAATGTACTAGAGTGTCATATAGGGAAGAAAATGAAGTTAGAGTGTCAAATAGGGAAGAAAAAGTTTCTCAGAGCCAAATAAGGAACTAGAACTTTAAGTAGTGTCAAGAAAGGAATTCTCTCTATAATATAAGCATGAAACGTAATAAATTATAGATACGTTGGAGACGTATCAGTCTTCATTTAATCTGGGGGAGTGACAACAACCTTTAAGATTGTGAATGTACTCTTACTACTAGGGATAAAACAGTAGTGCTTTGTCTAAAGATAATTGTGCTACTTACATTACACACTTTACCTAATGAAATAATCTGTTTGTCGTGGTGGTATCACGGCAGATGCCATAGGATGGCTAAAGTGTGGGGCCGGATGGACGCTGGTGGATCCGGGGAGGGCTAGCAAGCTGAGAAGCTCACATGGGAAGAAGCAAGAACACACAAGAGCAAATCGGAACAAAAAAAACACCACGGTGTACCCAGCTTCGGGGCCCTCGTGAGGAGGTAAAACGCCTACTCCTGCCTCTGTCTCTCTCTATATGTCTATCACAAGAACTACAACATGCTCCTTGAGCTGTATACCCCCACGGTGAGTAAGAACACAAGAACTATGAGGGTCTAAGGGAGAGAAGAGAGCAAAGCTCTTAGCAATAAATGAAACTAGGGTTCAGGCGTCCCTGTCACATGAGGAGTTAATGCTCCTTATATAGAGTCCCGGCCGGGTTCGCAGGAATCCCTAACGGCTCCGGGGCCCACGCACACTGTAGCCACGCCAACGGTAAGGTCATCATGGTCTACCACGACCTAGCCGCCGAGCTACACCGAGCTACGTCATCATGTCTTCCACTGTATCAGACGCCAGCTAGGCGATGATTGTCTCCCTGCCAGAGACAAGACATGGCTTACCCATGCCTTGTCCCCTGTCACCGAGTCAGCGGTACGAGTGAGCAGTCCCGTCGTACCCTGTACCGCGCCTTCTGCCCCGCTTCCGTGTCAGGCGGGACGTGACTTGAGCTTCCGTGTCAGGCGGGGATGTCATCATGTCTTTGACTTCTGTCCCGGCATGAAGTATGCCGGCACCTCTTGGTCTAACCCGGCATGGACATGCCGGATACCCCTTCTCAGCCGGGCATGGGTATGCCAGACTCCTCTACTCGGAAGACTCTCCCGAGTTCCGGCATGCCTATGCCGGAACCTCCTTCCTGCACATACAAGACAAAGAGAAGATGTCGACATAGGGATGTCGGTCATGTTATGTCGGTCTACCTCAAGCCGGAATACCTCATCACCATACCTCGGTCCCTCCATGCCCGGATACACGCCGGTCCTTTCCGACATAACCACATGCCGGTCTCTCTGTACCTCGGTCCACCCGGGATACTGCCTATTTGACTATGTCTCTCCTAACTCATAAGAAAAGTCTTCTAGGCCCAGCCCCTCGAAGATGTCTTAGGCTTGCTCCCAAAGACATCTTCGAGAAGCTGGTTCTTAGAGGAGTCCTCTGCTTCTGCCTGGATCATACTGAGGGGCTGGTTGCCTATTTATAGTGTCACCAGGAGAGGCAGCCTGCGCTTTACCTTCCCCAAGGGGCAACTCTTTGCCATTCCCAAGGGACACATCTTGACACATACGAAAGGGCACCTCTCCACAACTCAAAGGGCCACCTGGCCTTTGGCACCAAGATAAGGACAATTACATCCGTAAACAATAGCATAACGGCCACACCTTTACCCTACCCGGGGGTAGCCCCCCGACACTGTTGCTTGCAACTTAATACTGAAAGGGGTGCGTACGCTAACCGGAAGGTGGATTACTAGTCATAGATGCGGTTGGAACGGTCTACGTATATTGTTGTAATGCCCAAATGAATCTCACACTAGACACCATGACTTGTACATGCATCATTATGCAGTTCTTTATTTTGTCAATTGCCCAGCTGTAATTTGTTTACCC
Source organism: Poa annua (assembly GCA_026929855.1). Lineage (NCBI taxonomy): Eukaryota > Viridiplantae > Streptophyta > Magnoliopsida > Poales > Poaceae > Poa > Poa annua. The sequence goes on from CM049433.1 coordinate 41,141,279, forward strand.
TCATGTATGCTATTATTTATTTAAGGAGAGACACCACTACTGAACTGTGGACCCCGGTCCTTTCTTTTACATTGATAATACAACCTATTACAAACACTATTCTCTTTCATTCTCTGCAAACAAACATCATTTTCCACACTAGACATCTAATCCTTTGTTACAGCAAGCCAGTGAGATTGACAACCTCACTGTTAAGTTGGGGCAAAGTATCTTGGTTGTGTTGTGTGCAGGTTCCACGTTCGTTGTTGACACCGGTAGTGCGCCCTGACAACGTCAGCTTCAACAACCTTCAGAAGAGCCTTCATCTCCTACTGGATTGATAACCTTGGTTTCGTACTGAGGGAAAACTTTCTGCTGTGCTTATCATACCTTCCTCTTGGGGTTTCCCAACCGCAAGGAGAAGATCAACTCCCTGCACATCACCTACCACATCGAGATCGGAGAGTGAGTGAGGAACTTGTCCGGCGATCGTCCCCCGGGAGACGTCTTCAGCCTCCTTCCCGCCCCTACCGCATCTACAAAGGGGTTGCCTCGCATCCCCGGTGTCCGTCCTTCGAGACACGACATCTGGCGCGCCAGGTAGGGGGCGCAAGCGCTGATCTCGTCTTCGTCGACTCGGAGATCTTCGTCAAGTTCTTCGTCAAGCATGCCGCCCAAGAAGAACCCCGAGGCTGCGGCTACCAAGGTTATCTCTCCTACACGCACTCGAGCTTCGCTCCACGGACGAAGAGCGCGCGGACGTGCCGCCCCCGCCGCCTGAGGAGCAGGTTGCGTCGGGCATCGTGGGCGGGTCCAACCGCGAGCTTGGTGGAACTGAAAAAGACATCTTCGAGAAGCTGGTTCTTAGAGGCATCCTCTGCTTCTGCCTGGATCATACTGAGGGGCTGGTGGCCTATTTATAGTGTCACCAGGAGAGGCAGCCTGCCCTTTACCTTCCCCAAGGGTCAACTCTTTGCCATTCCCAAGGGACACCTCTTGACACATACGAAAGGGCACTTCTCCACAACACAAAGGGCCACCTGGCCTTTGGCATCAAGATAAGGACAATTACATCCGTAAACAATAGCATAACTGCCACACCTTTACCCTACCAGGGGATAGCCCCCCGACACCAGTCCCCGAAGCTGGTGTGGTTCTACAGCCTCGGATGAAGAGCCGCACCAGATTTAAACAACCAACTGCCTTGAACAAGTACCCAACATCATCATGCCGGTTCGACCAAAACCTTCGACATCTCCAATTCGGTCCAAGATCGGATATCGGACATCACCGTGTCGGTCCGATATCCGGTGCTAAGATATGAATTACCCCACCAATCCGACATTGTGCCATACCTCGGGTTGTCCGACACCCAAACAAATCTTTCTCAGATTCTCTCATGAGACGTGGCGCTGAAGAGCTGCGCCCTGTCTCGGTTTTGCCACGCGAACTGACACACTGCTGCGTGCACGCCGCACGGGCCCCACAGGCTGTCAACTCCCACATGTACTCGAGTGCCTTGACTCCGGTGCACCCCCTTGGTTCCCGCACCGGCAACCTCATAGGATCCCACCGCGGACGGTTCGTTCCCCGTGGCCCACGATGTGGCCGATCGTGCGGCCGTATTTTTCTTAACGGCAACAACTGCCGCACACGATCCCCACACCCGTTTCCCAAATCGTGGGCGGGAAAATCGGTAATCGCTCCTGGGTCACCTCTTTAAATAGGGGAGAGGGGGAGCCTTCATCCCCTTTGCTTCCCACTCCATCTTCTTCCTCCATCTCTTGTCGCCGCCGCCGCGCACCGCACGAGCACGACGCCGAACGCACGCCGCACCGCTGACCGGAGCACGCTCACAGCCGACCGGAGCACGTTCACCGCCGTCGAGCTCTTCACCGTACACCGCCACCACGCGGACTTCCTCTCCGGTAAGTGAATCCTCACCGGTTTTGATTAGAATACCAACGGTCTCCGGTAGTTCATCTGTAGTTCATCCATGTTAGTTCCTCGATCCGTCACTGCACGAGCACTTTTAGATGAACCCTAGATTTTCACTGCCGATCTTGCGCCAACCGCACGGTCCTCTTCGCGCACTAAGACATTTAGATCACCTCCATAGATCTATTTTTGTTTCTTTTAAGTTCTTGAAGTAGATCTTCTTTCGGATATCCCGGTAATATATTTCTGTTTCTACCCGGGCACTTCAACCTTCTCGGTTTGACCGACATACTGAACTTCCGACATCGGACTGACCTCGGTCTTCCTGTAGATTTCCGACATGTCTTCCGAATATGCCGAGGAAGATCTTGATCTCGGCCTGGAGGAGAGCGAACGCGGCGGATGGGAGGGATCCGATGTCACCCAGGAGGATATCGACTGGCTAATCCGGTCACGCCGCATCCCGGCTAATCTGATATGCCGGATACCCGGCGATGAGATCGAGCCGGAAACTCAAACCGGCGAGCGGGTGGTTTTCCTCGCGCACTTCGAGCGCTGGTTTGGTCTTCCCGCCAGCCCCTTCTTCCGACATTTCCTCATCTTCTATGGCCTCCAACCACACCATCTTCCAGCCAACGCCATTACCATTCTATCGGCGTTTGTCACCGTATCCGAAGGCTATCTCGGACTCTGGCCCACGGTGAACATGTGGGCCAAGTTCTTCCGTCTCCGGAGACAGAGTGTCCCGAATCCGGGGAGGACCAAGCTCCCCAAGGACATGGTGGCCTGCGGAGCCGCCACGATTATACCCCGGAACACCTCCCATCTCCCCAAGGTTCACGGGCTGGAGTCATGCCGGAAGTGGCAGCGGTCCTTCTTCTACGTGAAGAGCCCGGATGACCAAGACCTGCTCAATCTTCTGGAGTTCAGCATTCGGCCGCCCACCGCTCAACTTAACTAGGACTTCAACCCCAAGAACTCTGACGCCGAGTTGAACAAGATCGAGCAGCACTTCGACTCGATGGAGATTGTCCCGACGCCGGATGATCTCCTTCTGACATTCATCACACGCCGCGTCTGCCCTCTTCAACGCCGGGCCCACAAGATATGCCAGATGAGTGGCTGGTATGATCCAACCCGGACCAGCACTTTCGAGCTGGAGAAATCCGAGGCCCGCCGGTGCGTTAGGGCCATCGCCAAGATGACGATGCCAGATGACTGCGAATGGACCCTGGAGCCACACAACCGGAATCGGCTCCCGGCAGTGGTAAGCCACTTCCTGCCCGAACCGACATCGTCCGTCGACCGAGATGATGTTATACCGATATCATGCTTTACCACCTTTCCTTATTCCGAGTTTACTATGCTTTCATTCCAGGTTTTTGCTCGTCAGACCCAAGAGGATGGGCCAGATCCCAAACTCAAATGGGGTAAAGACCTTCCTGTCCGGCCCGGACGTGCCCGAGACCGAAGACCCGGATGACGAGGATCACATGTCGATCCCTGCCGCCGGCATCCCTGCCCCGGGTAAGCCTCAAGCCCGAGATTCCATCAAAGATTGGGCAGATGACGATGACGACGATTGTCAAATACTAGATGTTATTGACGCTCGTCCCATCAACTACGCTCCTCCAGCGCCTCTGACAACGACCACCTCGGGCAAGCCAGTTGCAACGCGCAAGCGCGCAGGGACCGGCACCTCAGCTGTCGGGACCTCGGGAGCCCAAACTTCAGCTCCCGCAGCCAAGAAGCAGAAGCTGATGAAGAAACCGGGGAACAAGGACCCGGGGAGCAAGGAACCGGGGAAGAAGCTTAAGCGCAAGAGGGGGCCTCCCACCACAGAAGGGTAAGGTTTTCTTAGCCCAACTCAGACTCAGTTCCTTCTTTGCCATTAACCGAGATAACCTTATGCCGAGTTAACACTCTTCCTACTTTTGCGCAGCGAACCACTTGAGGTACCTCTAAGTGCGCCCATGTGCCAGCCGCTTCTTCGGACGAGGTAGAGGGTGAAGGGGATCGCAGGCAGAAAACAAAATTTTTCCTATCGGCGATAACCTTAAACTAGCCAGAATCTACACTATGCAGATATAGAAGTACGGCGGATATCGGAATACATACCCTTGTAGACCGAAAAGCGGGGATTACGCTCCCGCACAAGCGTTGACGACGAAGACGACGTAGCCGACCTCTAGGTCGCGAAGAACTCGGCGCGACGAAGACGATGAAGATGACCTCGAGGTCGGGTGGAGGAAGTAGGCCTCCGAGTACCGCTAGCGCAGCACCTCGCAGGGTGTTACACACATACGGTGGAGACGACGGCCTCCGAAGCTCCAGTCCAGGACGAGCAGCGGAAGACTTGGACCGGAACACCAGCAGCGCGGCAGCAGGCTATGGTGGAGAGATCCCCTCTCAACTCGGCGCAACTCCGACAAAGGGAATCACGTTATCGAGGAGAGAAAGAGAATTAATTGGTTGAATTAAAAGGCCAGGGGTGCCCCTTCTTATATAGGCTCCCGGGGGGAGCCAACCTTGCCAGCCAGGCAATGTGGGACTATCCCACATGCCTGGTTCGGCCAAGATAGAGCCGCCGGCCCTAGGTGGGCCCCATTTGGCCCACCTAGGCCGGCCCTCCCCCAATCCGAAGCCCTGGGGGGACTTTCCCCCCCTCATGGGCCTTCTTTCCACCAGAAGGCCCATTTAGGGAAATCAGCCTTTAAAAATTCGAAAATAAATATATAAAATCATATTTAAACATTAATTACACTAATTAATATCAAACATATTATATATAATTTATTCTAGCTCCGAAAACTATTTCGTCGCTGCCCGATCTCCATCGGACCATTCCCGGGACGTTCTCGGTGATCTCTTTCCTTTCCGGTTGTCTTGTCGAAACCCCTTACGTGTGTTACCCTAGCGGTTCGATATAATAACAGACATGATCGAGACTCCTCTCCGATCAATGATTAACTCGTAGGCCTGGACCCCATGAATTAACCCCTGTGATATAACGAATGACTTTCATCTATCAAACCTGGACGTCGAGTCTTAAACCTTTTGCCATAGCGATACTTAGCGTGTCCGAGCATCGTTCATAGATATCTCCATACCTAGCATGATCTCGTTACCGACAACACTATCTTCTACTCGTCTATGATATTATGTCAGCTGGTGACCTAGTCACATGTTTGCAAACTCATTTGACATAATCTCACCGAGTGGGCCCTAGAGTATCTATCCGGCTATACGGACTGACAAATCCCGCTCTTGACCCCTCGTCTCAACTATTCCCTTCCGATACCCAAAAGTATCACCGTTATTGTCACACTATATAAGACATGACGTTTGGTGCGATCAAAGTATCTTCCAGGAATAACAATAAGAGTTGGTCTCACGGTCAAAGGCGTAATGACTACGTCCTACAAATTATGGGTAAGTCCATCACATCGTTCCACCTAACGATATGACTCCATTGCCGACAGACGCCATGTCTCATGATCGGGAAACCTCGATCATCAATCGCGCAATGAAACTAGTCTTAGCAGAGGCAACTAGGGACCTGGTTGTTTATCTACCACACGTGTATTAATGTTTCCGCTTAATACAGTTATAGCATGGTATAAAACATATAATGAACAATTGGAATATAACCAATAAACTATGTTTATTAAGTGCCTCTAGGGCATATTCCCTTCAGTCTCCCACTTGCACTAGAGTAACACTTAATCTAGTTTACAACTTGGTAAAAGCTCAACACCCATAGCATCTTGGTGCATGCTTGTCTTGTGGAAGAGGAATACAGTCAACATATCTCACACATTGAGACCTATATGTGCTTTGCAACACTTCTATGTCACCTAGTTTGACATCATCCCGTATCTTACGATGACGGTGAAATATATCCTAGTGGATGGAGTGAGACTCGAACATTCGCGCAGCATGGGCCTTAAAAGTCTAAGAGATCTATTAAGGGGACCACATACGCTCGGAAAACTGCTCAGTCCAATCACACTTGCTACTTCTGAAGTTGCCATATATTTCTATACCCATGTAGATTATGCAGCAGTGCATTCATATGCGACTTCGCAAACTAACCATGTCTTTCTTCAAAATAAAGGACATCTCCTATATGAGATTTCTAGTTGTATGGGCCAGTGTAATAACTTGCATCATCGTAACCGCTTTACGGCAAGTTGTCTTTCACTCTTTCCCTTTACCAGAAAACATATCTTCAGTTCTCACAGACACTGAAAAATATACTTAACGTTTGTTCATTGATCCACACAAGGATCACTCTAGAACCCGTTCTTCAACCAAGAACTCGGGTCACACCAAGTCGAGCTTTCAGTCTGATAGAATCTATGTATGATACATAGAGAATGTCGAACATCATTTTCTATCACTGAAAATGCCAAGATAAACTTAATATTTCACCTAGTCATACAAGCAAGAACAATCTTCTTCGCTTGTTCTATTCTGAAACACTTCAGAATCTTAACTTAGGAAATATTCCGACCTAATGTTATTAAGCCCCTTACGATCTATACAATTATAGATTGGATGCCTAATACTCCTAACTTCTTTCATAGAAAATTTAATCACTTAAATAATCCTTTACACTCTACTTAGAGGATCTTTGTCATTCAATATGTCGTCACATACAAAATCATGAATGACACCTAGCTCCCACTCAAATATGCCTTCCGCATATAAGATCAAGGAAAGCTACTTAGCTCCCACTCAAATCTTTGCAAATGCAAGTCTCTTCAACTATTTTGGACAACTCCAAAATCCTTTGATCACATCATCAAAGTGAAGATTCCAGTTCCGACATGCTTGCTTCAGCCCATGAATGGACAACTGAAGTTTGCATACATGTTTAGCATCCTCAGGATCACCAAACCATTATTGTACTGATTACAACTCTTTCTTAATGACACTATTAAGAAACATGGTTTCCTTATCCTTCTATCAATTTCTCATTCGAAATTATAGTAATTGCTAAACGACCCAGAATAGATTTAGTCTTCGCCACTTGAGACAAAATCTCGTTGTGGTCAACTTTTGAATCTGTCGGAACTGTTTCACGACAAATCGATCCTTATCAGTGTCTACTCTCTCATAAAATTCCATATTCTGTTAACATCCTAGATGCCATCAAGAAGATCTCCCAAGTCAATACCTGGTAATCGTACATGGATTTTATTTCGGATCATATATGACTCATAGCCATTTCTCGGACTTAGGTCTACCATCTCTTCTTCGTAGTTCGTAGGTCTGTCATATTCCATTAATATGACCTTCATAACAAGATTGTCGTAACACATAGTGTGGAACACAACCTCGTACGCCTACGTTCTTAGTATGAGCTCAGAGCATCATGATCTTGTATCATCAGCTTCTTTCAAGCTGTGGAGCATGACACCGAAAACACTTTCAGTTGCGCCACTCTGATGTCTGGAGAGAAAGTTCATCAACTTTGTCTTGCTCTACTTTCTTTCTCACTTATACCCTTGGACAAGAAACTATTTCTTTCGCAAGGTATATCCCGGCAACGATTTTGCCTATGTCGTGAGACATGTACCCAACTAACTCTTTAGGTACACTACAAAGATTAATCCATTTTAGGTTTGATCACATCAAAACACTAATTTGCTGAAACGACAATCTAGGCTAAAAGCCATGCCATCACTAATATGGTATTGTCTCCATGGATTTAAATGGTGTCCCTATTATCTAACGTGAGTGTTACGTTTCTACCATACGACTCTAATGATCACAATAATTCGGTAAGAGATTTATTTACCACACACTATCCGATAGGGTGCGATTACGACGTCCTAACATACCATAACACTATGGTATTCCATGCGACGTAATTTGTGGAACTCTTCTCACAAGTCTTCCAATGACGTGCCAACATTATAACTCAAATCTTTATTTCCTCGATCTGTATCGCGGGAATTAGATTTTCTTGTTAAATTTATTTCCTACTTCATTCTGAACTTGTTTGATCGAATCAAAATTTCCAGACTAACATTCCCTGAGTGGATATCCATATATCTACTCGGAATATTCATGAAGTCTATGAAATAAACACTTCCACTTTACGTTAAAGTACTTCATTGATTCTCATACACCCATATGCATGATCTTCAACAAGTCATACTCAAAACGTTCAGCGAAGTTCACGAAATAAACGTCTCCACTACCCGTCAATTACTTCATTGATCCACATACATCTATATGCATGACTATCAATAAGTTATATGCCCGTTTTCCGAAAACGGTGTCTTAGTTATCTTGCAAGTGTCAAAAGATCAAATCTAAGGACTTGTAGATCCATCCGATATGGAGCTAATTCATTGACTATAACATTGACATGAATTAAACGGCAGTGCCACACAAATGTGGTGTCTCTATTAAGTTTGTATCCTTTGGCATTAATATTATGAATGTGGGAGCTTCTACCATCTAAATTCAAATCGGCATATGATCATTACTTCATAAATATAGGACAACGAATTTGTCACTAATATATATGAACAATTGTCTCGCTAGAGGAGACACACTTATAACGATCATACTAACAGGCGATCATAAAGAATTTATTCAAATGGTAGATCTAGAGGGAGAGTGTCTATGGCCATCACAACAATTTGTCTGCCATTATCAACACGCAATGTCGCCTCATCCTTTCAAGCCACTCAACCAGTAAACCTGGTTTTCATAAAACATGACTAGTATCAAAACTTAGTCACTACTGCGAGTACTTGCTTAGCTAAAACATTCATAACATGTATATCATATATACACCATCATCATTGATGACTTCCGGCGATCTGTTTCATCTTCTTGATACTTCCAACGTAATCAAGAACCATGAAGGTGAACGATTCTCCTTGCATGACATAGTCTATGACATAGCATTTGCACTTGGCAACGACGTCTGTCATCCAGTGATCGAGCTGAGCGAGGCGTCTCAATGTTCATCAAGTATGACCATATGTCATCAAGTATGACCAATGTTATCAAGTATGACTGCCACGTGCTCCTTCAATGTGTGTATTCTCTTCCATCTTGGTTGAGAAGACAATCAGTCAACGTACTGATAAACTTCATCAACCCAACTTTAGGGGTACCCTGAGTTTAGCGACCATCTCATATGTTCGCGATCTAAAAACTCGTACCCTCCGTTGGTTCTCTATGGCAGAGATCATAGCATACACTGGACTATGATGATATCATCCGCACAAAACCTGATAATCCAAATTATCTTTTGTTAGCGGAATCTCCGGGTTTATCTCCTAGCGGGTATTGTATCACAAAGAGCTAACGGTTTAAACAAGGAGTATCCTCAAGCTAAAGTATAAAACTATGAAGTTTGGACCCAACCTTTTAAGTTTCTCAATCGCAGGAATGTGCCTAATTTTAAAAGATGCTATTACAATGGTTAATATCTACAAAGGTTTGCAAAACAGACTTTGTTCATTATATTTTGAGTTCTAGTATTTTAGAAAATAACTATCCGAACTCCCACTCAAACGAACATCCCTCCTGGTCGTTTAAGCGATTACACGACCCCCATCCATTGCACAACCCCTCATCGTCAGAGCCGGCAGCACAAGTTCAAGGGTAGACAATTGTCAATCACAACAACTCTGCGACTCATGCTCGACCTTTCGGCCTCCGTGTTCCGAGGCCATATCTGCATATGCTAGGCTCGCCACAATAACCTCCACGTAACGCTTGTGCAACATGGCTTACACCCACTGTATGCGAACGACGATATGTCTGACACCCGATCGTCACGGCCTGCCTCATAACGTAGAACTTTCTTGGTGGTGCTCGTTGGAGGAAGAACACTAGTGGTATTTTTGAAGGGATCATCTTATATATAACTACCGCCGCGTAACTAATATATACTAATATATATAATCACACAATATAAGATGCACACAAAACATCAAATGTAATGCGATGTGATATAGTCCATTGCGCCATGGTCTTCTTGGCGCCCGCAGTTCATAAACAATTTAATAAACCTACCTTGACCATATACATTGCCCCTGCAAAATAAAGTTAGACGCTTCTACTTTATCTTTTGCATATTTTACGTGGCTTGGGGCTGTCGTAAATAGAACCGCTTCATACCTACGAACCTTATGACCACAACAACGATCCAATAATTGCATGTTTAAGCATCCCTTTTGGGCCCTCCATTGAAAATGCAAGACCAACTAAAGAGAGAGAGACAGACACCCGCCAGCCACAGATACGGTACAAGCCGTATGTCAGTAGTGGAACCAGTCTCGCGTAAGCGTACGCGTAAAGTCGGTCCGGGCCGTTTCATCAACTCGATGCCGCTGGAATCACAAGTGCACGCTAGAGGGTAGCAAATAACAGGAACGGTGCCCCCGTGCAGAACACGGGTTCTAACAGCGTACAGCTATATCAACGATAGATCGGCTCTGATACCACTGAAGGGGATCGCAGGCAGAAAACAAAATTTTTCCTATCGGCGATAACCTTAAACTAGCCAGAATCTACACTATGCAGATATAGAAGTACGGCGGATATCGGAATACATACCCTTGTAGACCGAAAAGCGGGGATTACGCTCCCGCACAAGCGTTGACGACGAAGACGACGTAGCCGACCTCTAGGTCGCGAAGAACTCGGCGCGACGAAGACGATGAAGATGACCTCGAGGTCGGGTGGAGGAAGTAGGCCTAGGAGTACCGCTAGTGCAGCACCTCGCAGGGTGTTACACACATACGGTGGAGACGACGGCCTCCGAAGCTCCAGTCCAGGACGAGCAGCGGAAGACTTGGACCGGAACACCAGCAGCGCGGCAGCGGGCTATGGTGGAGAGATCCCCTCTCAACTCGGCGCAACTCCGACAAAGGGAATCACGTTATCGAGGAGAGAAAGAGAATTAATTGGTTGAATTAAAAGGCCAGGGGTGCCCCTTCTTATATAGGCTCCCGGGGGGAGCCAACCTTGCCAGCCAGGCAATGTGGGACTATCCCACATGCCTGGTTCGGCCAAGATAGAGCCGCCGGCCCTAGGTGGGCCCCATTTGGCCCACCTAGGCCGGCCCTCCCCCAATCCGAAGCCCTGGGGGGACTTTCCCCCCCTCATGGGCCTTCTTTCCACCAGAAGGCCCATTTAGGGAAATCAGCCTTTAAAAATTCGAAAATAAATATATAAAATCATATTTAAACATTAATTACACTAATTAATATCAAACATATTATATATAATTTATTCTAGCTCCGAAAACTATTTCGTCGCTGCCCGATCTCCATCGGACCATTCCCGGGACGTTCCCGGTGATCTCTTTCCTTTCCGGTTGTCTTGTCGAAACCCCTTAAGTGTGTTACCCTAGCGGTTCGATATAATAACAGACATGATCGAGACTCCTCTCCGATCAATGATTAACTCGTAGGCCTGGACCCCATGAATTAACCCCTGTGATATAACGAATGACTTTCATCTATCAAACCTGGACGTCGAGTCTTAAACCTTTTGCCATAGCGATACTTAGCGTGTCCGAGCATCGTTCATAGATATCTCCATACCTAGCATGATCTCGTTACCTACAACACTATCTTCTACTCGTCTATGATATTATGTCAGCTGGTGACCTAGTCACATGTTTGCAAACTCATTTGACATAATCTCACCGAGTGGGCCCTAGAGTATCTATCCGGCTATACGGACTGACAAATCCCGCTCTTGACCCCTCGTCTCAACTATTCCCTTCCGATACCCAAAAGTATCACCGTTATTGTCACACTATATAAGACATGACGTTTGGTGCGATCAAAGTATCTTCCAGGAATAACAATAAGAGTTGGTCTCACGGTCAAAGGCGTAATGACTACGTCCTACAAATTATGGGTAAGTCCATCACATCGTTCCACCTAACGATATGACTCCATTGCCGACAGACGCCATGTCTCATGATCGGGAAACCTCGATCATCAATCGCGCAATGAAACTAGTCTTAGCAGAGGCAACTAGGGACCTGGTTGTTTATCTACCACACGTGTATTAATGTTTCCGCTTAATACAGTTATAGCATGGTATAAAACATATAATGAACAATTGGAATATAACCAATAAACTATGTTTATTAAGTGCCTCTAGGGCATATTCCCTTCAGAGGGTGATAGCCCACCCCGGGCGAACCCTTCTCCGGCACGTACCTCCCGGGTTGGCACACCCTCGCCGACTTCACAAGCCACAACCGGAGAAGACCGACGTGCCTCCGGCCGTGACGCCGGATCCGGCGCCGAGATACAGCGCTCCGAGATGGAGCAGTCCGAGACTCTGGTGACACCGGTTCCAGCTCAACCGCAACCACCGCCGCAACCAGCACAAGCACCACAACCGCCAACAAAGCAGGTCGCTAAGTCGGTGCCGCAGAAGGCCAAGGTGGTGCTATCAAGGGGCACTCCCCCTCCTTCGACTAAGCAGGGTCCGCTAACCATTGCCAAGAACCCGGCTAAGAACACGGCTGTGGTGAGCAAGAGAGCACCCGTGCCCTTGCTACAACCCACGGCTCCGACCGCAGCCCGGCAAGCCCTGCAAACTGTCGCCGGCAAGCGTCCCGCACGCGCCGCCAGTGAGGAACCCGTTCCCAGTGGCCGTCCCTTAAGCTCGGTGGCTCAACTCACTCTTGAGTGGAACGCCATCGAGACCGGCGAAGTTCCCCCCGAGACTGGCGACGTCCCCTCTGACACTCCGGCATCCCTACACCCGGCTGGGCCCAGCAATGTAGCGCAAACCATGCACGCGATGCATGTCGCGGTTCTGCAAGCTACCCAAGCCGTAGAGGTAAGTCTTTACATATACAGTATCCCTAGTCCCCGAGATTCGGGTCGAGTGATTGAGACTCAACCGAGTAAAGATCACTCGGCGGGAATCTTCAAAAAAATTCCGACATGAAGTCCCCGAGACTCATGTCGCACTTATCATTTTCAGGATTGCACCAGAGCTCGGACCAAGCTGTTCAAGCGGGTGCTCGTCGAATATGGGCATGTCAAGAAATCCTTCAAGGAATTGCGGGAGGAGCACGCAACAAAGGGTATGCATCTTTTTCATAAAACTTTCCTTTGAAGTAAAGCCGAGTTCCCTCTTTCATAACCTTGCTTCGTTGATTTGAACAGTCACCGCCGACGCCCAAGTCATGGCCGAGCAAAAAACTGCTCTTGAGAAGCCGCAAGCCGAGGTATCTCGGCTCCAGGAGGAACTCGCGAAGGCAAAATCTGAGAAGGCCAACATGGAAAAGACCCTGCTGGAGGCTGCCAACAAACAGAAGGACGTCCTTGCTCAGGCCAAGACCCGTGCCACCTCGGCACAAGAAGAACTGAACAGCCTCAAGGCCAAGTGCGATGTCTGGCTATCCGAGCTCAAGAAGCTGAACGGCCAAATGGACAGTAAGTTTCTTTCACCTTCCTCTTCATTCTCTTCGTTTCTACCGATATTATTTTCATGTCGGCATGCACTCTAACCCGGTAACAGTCTTCCTTTCCTCAGAACACTTCGAGCACTCCCGGATCGCTGCCGCAAACATTACCGCCAAGGCTCGTGAAAGGAGAGCCAAACTTGGCCCCATTTCGGATGAGTGGGATATCGAGGATCATCTGACGGCTCTAAACGCCCGGATCTCTCCGCTCAAAGCCATTGGTATCGAGCTACTCAACGCCAGCATCCGAGTCTACCGGACTCTGTTGCCGGGAAGTGAGCCTCCCGCAATCGTCGACGAGTTAGCCAAGTGCCTCTTGAAGGCCGAGATCAGGCTTCGGGAATGGCGATCTTCTGCAGCTCGGGCTGGGGCGGACCAGGCACTGAGCTTCATAATGACTTGGTACGAGTCCATCGACATCGCAAAGGTGAGGTCGCTGCGCTCCAACTCGCCATGGACCTCGGACCCAGCCAAGATTGAGTGCCGGCAAAAAGCCGCCTACTACATGGCCAGCTACGCGCCGGTCCACCAATATGTCGATGGCGATATCTACTCAGACGCCGAAGATTATGCCGACAGCGGGGATGAGGAAGGCGAAGAACAAGCCGAGGAGGAAGAAGAGCACTCCGACGAGGAAGGAGAGCAAGTCGGCGAGGAGGAGCAAGCTGCCGAGGAGGAGCAAGCTGCCAAGGATGAGCAAGCTGCCAAGGATGCCCAAGGGGAAGCCTCCGGGACCGCCAAGACTGCCGCTGCAGATATTATCCGGCCGACCACAACCGACATCCCTCCAGAGGCAGCTTCCGACACCTCCAAGAACACCGCGGCCGACAATGCCAACCCGGAAGTGGTCGACACTTCCGAGCAGGTCACGCCCGACATTCCTCCGGAGGCGGCTTCCGCTACTGCTACTGCCAAGATCACTCCTGCCGATCCGTCCTGCTCCAAGACTGCCACCTGAACTTTCACGCACAACAACATTAAATCCCCGGAATGCCGGGTGCAGATGTAAATACTTTTAAGCGTTTTTTAGTGCCACTCTTTATTTTGTTAACTTAGTGAACTTGACTTGGTGCCGGATCACTTTGCGCCAAGTCCCCGGGTTTACTTCCTGTTTACTATACTTAGTGATTGTCGCAGCAGTGGAACATGGGGTTCCCCTAGCGCTGCCTAAGTGGGTCCACCGCCTGTGGGCCCAGTGCAAGGATGAACAAGGCCAAGACTCGACGCAAGGCCTGGCGGGCGCACCTGCGCCATACAAGACCTCCAGGGTGCACAGGACCCCCGGGGCCCCCTGCGACCCGGAAGGAACCGAAGACCCCGAGAGCGCGAGTCCCTGGCGGGGCCGAGCTCCCTCTCGGTTACAAGACCGTACGACGAGAAGATAAGGTTTCTACCACCTTCCAGATGATGGTAGAAGCCCCAGAAGGCTTCGGAAGCAAGGCGCGACTAGGGGACACCACCTAACCACTGTCAGCCCGCGCCAGCCGCTTTCCCCAAAGGTGCCAGAGGCCTCAACCACCTGAAGACGGATACTTGGAGGAGAAGAGGCCACGTCGCCGTCTCCACCACGGAGAGGGGTTGCTTCCCTCCCGCCAAGAACCCCTCACGCTCCTTGCATGACCTCTGTGGTATCCCCTTTCCCTATAAAAGGAGGACCAAGGGCATGGAGGAGAAAGGACCGGCTTAAGCTAGCTTCAGGAGTAAGCAAGCTCTAACCAAGGACTGACCGGCGATCCAAGGTAGAAGACAACCACCAAGCTAGGCTAGGAGGAGGAAGGGAAGGAAGGTGATCTCCTCCGGGCAAGGATCTATCCTCCCCCTTCCTCTAGTCGGGTTACCCTGCCGGGTACCTCGCCGGAGAACACCATTGTAGCCACACCATGATCCAACCATCTATCCAGACATGCAGGAGTAGGTGATGCACACGGTGGTGTTGTTGGGAAACCCCAAGAGGAAGGTATGATGAGTGCAGCGGCAAGTCTTCCCTCAGTTATTAAACCAAGGTCATCGAACCAGTAGGAGATGAAGAACACGTCTGAAGGTTGTCGGTGGTGAATTTGGCACGGCGCAACACCAAAGGATTCGGTGCCAACGTGGAACCTGCACACAACACAATCAAAGTACTTTGCCCCAACGAAACAGTGAGGTTGTCAATCTCACCGGCTTGCTGTAACAAAGGATTAAACGTATGTGTGGAAGATGATGTTTGCAGAGAATGAAAAAAAGCAGTTTGCAGTTGGTTGTATTATCAGTTTAAAGAAAAGGACCGGGGTCCATAGTTCACTAGTGGTGTCTCTCCATAAATAGTAATAGCATACATGTGGGTGAACAAATTACAGCTGGGCAATTGACAGAATAAAGAGCTGCATAATGATGCATATACTAATGTCATGATGTCTAGTATGAGATTCATTTGGGCATTACAACAATATACATAGACCGTTCCAACCGCATCTATGACTAATAATCCACCATCCGGTTAGCGTCCGCACCCCTTTCAGTATTAAGTTGCAAGCAACAGATTATTGCATTAGGCAAAGTGTGTAATGTAAGTAATACAATTATCCTTAGACAAAGTACTACTGTTTTATCCCTAGAAGCAACAGTACATCTACAATCTTATAGCTTGCTGTCACTACACCAGATTAAATAGAGACATGAACCCACTATCGAGCATAAATACCCCCTCTTGCAGTCACAAGCATCTACTTGGCCAGAGCATCTACTAGCAACGGAGAGCATGCAAGATCATAAACAACACACAACATGATATATTATGAAGCAAATGACATAGTATTCAATATCCATCGGATCCCAGCAAACACAACATGTAGCATTACATAAAGATGACCTTGATCATGATAGGCAGCTCACAAGATCTAAACATGATGGCACAATAGGAGAAGACAACCATCTAGCTACTGCTATGGACCCGTAGTCCAAGGATGAACTACTCACGCATCAGTCCGGAGGCGGGCATGGTGACGTAGAGCCCTCCGGTGATGACTCCCCTCTCCGGCAGGGTGCCGGGAAGAACTTCTGAACCCTCCCGAACTAGGGTTGACGACGGCGGCGGCTCCGCAATGTTTCGTGGAAAGGTGTTCGGGTCCTAGGTCTTGTATTGTCGGGGGCTTTAAATAGGAGAAAGGGTGAAGGCGGTGGAGGGCCGAGGCCCCGTCATCAGGTGCTGGCGCGGCCAGAGGTGGGGCCGCGCCGGCACCTCATCTGGGGGCCTCGTGGCCCCCCTCCGTCAGGTCTTCGGTGTTCTGGAACCTCCCGTGCAAAATAGGGACTTTGGTATTAAATTCGTCCAATTCCGAGAATATTTTCTTAAGTGGTTTTCTGAAACCAAAAACAGCAGAAAACGGGGAACTGGCACTGTGGCATCTTGTTAATAGGTTAGTCCCAGAAAATACATAAAACAACACAAAGTATATATAAAACATGTAGCAATTGCTATAATATAAGCACGGAAATTATAGATACGTTTGAGACGTATCAGTAGGGCTGTTAGCCTTCGGGCGTCCTGAACCTGGGTAGATCGTTGTGTGCTTTCCTTGTTTGCATACCACGTCGAGATCGGAGAGCGAGAGAGGAACTTATCCGACGATCGTCCCCCGGGAGACGTTTCCAGCCTCCTTCGTGCCCCTACCGAATCTACAAAGGGGGTGCCTCGCATCCCCGGTGTCCGTGATTCGAGACACGACATCTGGCACGCCAGGTAGGGGGCGCAAGCGCTAATCTCGTCTTCATCGACTCGGAGATCTTCGTCAAGTTCTGCGTCGAGTTCCTCTTCGCCGAGATCCACGTCGAGTTCTTCCTCGCCGAGATCTACGTCGAGTTCTTCTTCGTCAAAAATCTGCCTCCAGCTCCTTTGCCGACGCCAGGTCTGTGCCGAGATCTTCACCAAACGACTCTCGGCATGGCCCCGAAAAGAAAAGGAAACGCGGCGTTGGAGTTCCCACAGCATCCCGGTCTCGGTTATATCCTCGAGAGGTCTCCTCCTCCTCCGGTGGAAGGCCGGACATTCGGGACTAAGTTCGTCCCGTCCACCGAATGCGTCGATCCCTGGGTCAGCAAGGATGAACCCAAGGATCTCCCCACCGGCACCGAGATCCTTCTTCCCCCGCAACCACAGGAGCACGCAGCAGAGCCTCTCTCAACAGCACTGCCCGCTGAAGCAACGTCAGAAGACGGGATCCCAAACCAGGCCGAGAAAGAAACTCCGCCGGATGAAGAGGTCGACGGGTATATACCACAAGGGATCTACATCCCGCCAAGGAAGGACGGAAAGCCAGGGTCTGGTGCGCGTACCACCAGTCGGATAGGCACAGCTTGGAAGACTGCCGTCAGTTCCAAAATGGAAAATATCTAAAGAACAACAGAGGGGAATGCTATACTTGCGGGGAACCTGGGCATCTCAGCCGGAGTGTCCCCTCAAGCCGGCGAGAAAGGTTAAGTCAGATTTCCGAGTGCTCAAGAAGGAAAGATCTCTCCCAACTTTCTCCAACGCCTCCACGCAGACTATTGATCCCCCGGGAAACCCTCTACCGATCTCTAAGCAGCCCACGCAAAGCACGGCTTCCAGCTGGGATCAAGCTTCTGCCCCGGGAGATACTTCGTGCGGACAATGGGAGCTCCCGGGTCACGTGGTAACTATCCAGATCGGGTTAAGCACACCCCCTCAGAAATAGTGGACTATTAAATGGATGGCTTCTGAGGAATCCAAATTGATCACCGATGGAATTACGAAACCGGCACTATTGCCGCATCAATAAATGGAATATAAGGGATTTGGTTTTCTTATCTTGAGCACTGGCTGCCGGAAGGGATTTTTCTGATAGGTCTCAGGACCGGCGTCTTCATTACGCCAGCAAGTATTTCCGGGTCTTCTCGCCGGAAGGATATTTCTCTGGAGAAGAAGTCCAGTGGTCTCAGGACCGGCGTCCTCACTATGCCAGCCAGCAACCGGAACACCTGTGTGGTGAAACTCCGAAGTATTGGAAGAAAAATAAGAGGTCTCAGGACCGGCGTCCTCACTACGCCAGCCAGCAAGCCGGCTCACCTGTGTGGTGATCGCCAGGTTGCAAGGGAACAGAATAAGAGGTCTCTGGACCGGCTTAGTCCAGTAACAACCATGCCAAGGAAGGCACAACGGGTCAGACCCGGGAATAGGTTATCTCGGTTCAAGACTCTATTCCTGCAAGATTGAGCAGAAGGAAAAGAATTGCGCCCGAAACATGGCGTAGAAGACCCGCCACGGCGGCAGCGCTACTGAACACGGAGATAACCTGAGGACTTCACGAATCCAGCTAAGTGCCTTTACCTCGCCTGTTTTGTTTCTTTGTACCTTGGCTAAAACGAACGCGGGCGTAAACCTGGGGCAGCACCTCCCCCAACTCCGCTGTCCGTTTCCCTCTGGCAGTAGAGTTGTGAGCTGAGGATTGTGCGATCAGGAGCGATGGATTTTTCGGGGGGTTGCGTCCCGTGTCGGCTCACCAGACAGGCTGAGGGTACACGGCTGGTTAGTGCTCTGGCTGAAAGAACCTTCCCGAGAGCGTCAAGCCTCCACGGGCACAACAGAAACAGTTCAGCACAAGGAAAGGATGTTTACATTCGAAAGCATTAAAGTTTTGCCTTTCGGCGATACATAGACGCAGTTCATGACACCTGGTGTCGTCATCCTACATGTTTCAGGGTACCTAGCAGCGGCCTACGGGCCGTCTTCACAAGAGAAGCCCTCCATGATCTTCTCCACCTCGTCAGAAACCCCCGGCAGAGGCGCAGCTCCCGGGGCGACATGGCTCATCTCCTCGAGCAAGTAGATCCGCGGGCGACGCTGCCGAAGGGAGGCCACGAGGCAAGTCACCGCCTGTCTTGCTGCTTTCTCGCCAGCTAGGCGAGCTGCCTCGGCCGCCTGGGACCGAAGCTCACCCAGGAGCTCCGCCACGCGTGTCAGAAAAGGCGGATACCCCCTGAAGGAAGTAGAGAAACTGCTCGAAGCCACCGGAGGCTGGGGCACCCGCAATATAGCCAGCTCCCTGGAGATCTTCTTCGCCGAGGCGCTCATCCCCGGGAGGAAACTCATCATGTCACGCTTGGACGCGGCCATCTTGTCCCGCTCCTCTACGGCTTTCCTCAGCCGCTTGGCCAACTCCTCTTGGCGATCATGCGCCGCCTGCGCCGCGGATTTGGTGGCCTCCTTTGCTCTTGTAAGCTCGGCCTCTTTCTCCTCGCTCTCCTTCTTCTCTTCGGATCGGAGAACTGCAACGTGCTCAAGCTGCCCGTCGCGTTCGGCCACGGCCTCTTTCAGACTAGCGACCTCATGCGCCAAGCCATCCGCACGAGCAGCTTGCTGGTTCCGCTCGCCTCGGACTCTCTTGTAGTCTGCGTAGGCTTGGTCTCGGCTTCGCCGCTTATCCGCCAGCTCCTGCTTCAGCACAGAGACTTGCTCGGAGAGCGAGGCAACTCGCTGGGTCAGATCCCTCATCTCCTGCCGGGCCCAGTTGTCCGCGCTCGTCAGGCCTTCCTCCAGGCGAGCTTCGCTCCGCTCCACCTCCAGGCGCAGCTGCGAATTTCCCTCCAGGCACTTCCTCTCCACTTCGTCCAGTGCAGACGCCCGAGCTTCCAGTTCTTTCTCACGAGTGGAGATGCGCTTCTCCCCGGCATAGAGCAGCTCCTCCTTCGCCGCCAACTCTTGCTCTCTGGCCTCGAGTTTCTCTGCCTCGGCTACCAGCTTCCGCTCCCAAGACTTTAATTCCTCTTCGCGGCGGGTCGCGGGAACTGCCAGCCGGCGCAGTTGGGCCCCGGTGAACGCAGGGAGCTCTCCCAACTCGGTAAACGCCATGGGGGAACTTGAGCCTGTTTTGGTTCCCCCATGACCTTTGGGGGGAACCTCCTCTTCCAGTCCTTCAACACGAGGAGGAGCATCACCCCTAACCCCTGGCATACTGGAAGGTCCCCGGGGATCTACGCCACGCTTCTCCCTGGGGGCTTCGGAGTCTTGCGCTCCCCCCGCCGAGACTGCCGGGGAAGCGACTGACGGGACCACCGGAGCCAAAACAAACCCGGGGACCGGTCCGGACTCCCCGGCCTCTTCGACGTCATCTCCTTCGCCCCCGTGAGCGCGCTTACTGGAGGCCTCAGGCGACTAGTCCCTGCGCGAAACAAAAAAGGAGTTTTCTAAGGCAATCCTGCAAGCATACAACCTCGTTCAAAGTGGAGTCACCAGTAGAGGAAATTCACCTGTCTTTCCTCTTGGACCCAGAGAAGCACCAGTTTCTCACCACTAGGTCCTCAAAGACGCCTGGCGTCCGGACACCCGATCCGCGAGACTCGAAGCTGGCTTCCGGGAGAGGGAGGTCAGCAGACATCGGAGGAGAACCCCTCTCTCCCGGAGAACTCAGCGGAACCGGCCGCTCAACTGGGCGCGACCCCACACCTCCGGCAGGGACTCCCGGAGACTCACCATCGCTCTCCCCGTCGGAATCTCCAGGCTCCTCCGGGGAGACATCCCCTTGCGCCCAGCCGGACGCCTGCAAGCCATCGCCCAGCGGCCCTTGGTCCTTGGGCTACGGCGAGGGCTCAATCGTCGCGGTCCCCCACAGAGCGTACTCGTTGCACTGAGGCATGGAGATTATGGTCTCGTCGGTGAAGGGATCCTCAAACAAGGGCAGGATGCCGCTCGGGAGGGCCGTCGACGACCGAGGCGGAAGAGCCCCCAAGATATTCCTCCAGCTGAGTTCCGGGACTTGGAACCCTTGCCCAGAGGTGCTGCTACCCGCCAGATGAATCTGCCAGACCGGAAGATCCCTATACTGCAGCGGAGCGATCCCCCTGCGAAGGAAATCCACCGCGATCATGGCACACGTCACCCCTTTCTCTCGGAGGAAAGCCAGTCTGGCGACTGCCTCGGACAAGGCGCTATCTTGGGGGCTCAGCTTCTTGGAGTACGACAGGCGCTGCGCCGGGTAGCACGGAGTCTCCAGGTGTGTGCTCGCAATCTGCGCCAGGACGGAGTACCACTCCTTCCTCCACTCCCCCGTGGGCCCCGTCGTGATAATCTCCGCGAACTGGCTCTCAATGCCGTCTCGAAGGCGGAAGGTGACGCCCCCAGCGATCCACTTGGACTTGCCTAGGTGGGGGACGAAGAAGTGGCGGAACAGGGCCACCGACGGCCTGACGCCCACGAATGCCTCGCAGGCGTAAGCGAAGACGGCAAGAATCCGCACCGCGTTGGGATGGAAGTGCAGCATAACCAAACCGTATGCCTCCAGGACAACCACGAAGAACTTGGAAAATGGAGGGAGGAGCCCCATCGTCGAAAAGATGTGGAAGGTGGCTACCCCGCCGGCGTATTCTCCCCCGTCCCCGGGGTACGCTACCACTTCCGCCCCGCGGAAGCTCGAGGTCAAGATGCGGCAGACGTTTCCCATGGCCGCCTCATCGGAAAACTTGCTCGGCGACAGCAGCGCCCTGGTCACCCTTGGCGAAGCTGCCACCGCCGGATTCGTTCCGACCGACTTCTTCGCTACCGTTCGCCGAATCCTCTTTGGGGCCATCGGGGCACGGCGGAGCGGATCTGTCTCCGCGACGGAGGAAGTGGGAAGGGCGAGCAGTGGAATCGATGGAGAAAGACGAAGAGTTGGAGGCAATGGCGTGGGGGAGAGTGGCGAAAGTGAGAAGGCAGCCGCTCTGGAGCCGTTAAGTCAAGGCCAGCCGACTGCCCCACGCGTCACGTCGCGGCCCCATTACTCCGATGGGCGGAGGGATCGAGGAGTCGTGCCGACTTTGGCGTAGCCTAACCGTTGGGCACACGACCACGTCCGAGGCCCGCGTGAACTGCAACGTTCGCCACTACTCAGTCGACAAGGCTCGGGGGCTCGCCTCTACCTGAACTCGGCGAGCCCCACCCAGCAGCACAAGGATGACCAGGTGTCGGACCCACTTTGACTTTTTTGGTCATGCCCCCGGCAGCCTCAGAAGACCGAAGCCGTCGGGACCATGCCCGGGGGCTACTGTCGCAGCAGTGGAACATGGGGTTCCCCTAGCGTTGCCTAAGTGGGTCCACCGCCTGTGGGCCCAACGCAAGGATGAACAAGGCCAAGACTCGACGCAAGGCCTGGCAGGCGCACCCGCGCCATACAAGACCTCCCGGGTGCATAGGACCCCTAGGGCCCCCTGCGACCCGGAAGGAACCGAAGACCCCGAGAGCGCGAGTCCCTGGCGGGGCCGAGCTCCCTATCGGGTACAAGACCGTACGACGAGAAGATAAGGTTTCTACCACCTTCCAGAGGATGGTAGAAGCCCCCAGAAGGCTTGGGAAGCAAGGCGCGATAAGGGTACACCACCTACCCACTGTCAGCTCGCGCCAGCCGCTTTCCCCAAAGGTGCCAGAGGCCTCAACCACCCGAAGACGGATACTTGGAGGAGAAGAGGCCACGTTGCCGTGTCCACCACGGAGAGGGGTTGCTTCCCGCCAAGAACCCCTCACACTCCTTGCATGACCTCTGTGGTATCCCCTTTCCCTATAAAAGGAGGACCAAGGGCATGGAGGAGAAAGGACCGGCTCAAGCTAGCTTAAAGAGTAAGCAAGCTCTGGCCAAGGACTGACCGGCGATCCAAGGTAGAAGACAACCACCAAGCTAGGCTAGGAGGAGGAAGGGAAGGAAGGTGATCTCCTACGGGCAAGGATATGTCCTCCCCCTTCCTCTAGTCGGGTTACCCTGCCGGGTACCTTGCTGGAGAACACCATTATAGCCACACCATGATCCAACCATCTATCCAGACATGCAGGAGTAGGGCTGTTAGCCTTCGGGCGGCCTGAATCTGGGTAGATCGCTGTGTGCTTTCCTTGTTTGCATACCACGTCGAGATCGGAGAGCGAGAGAGGAACTTATCTGACGTTTCCAGCCTCCTTCGCGCCCCTACCGAATCTACAAAGGGGGTGCCTCGCATCCCCGGTGTCCGTGATTCGAGACACGACAGTGATCTTTGCTCTTGTCTACCATACAGGCGTTCGACAGTCGAGTCACAAAACCACAATTATAGCATAAAGTACTTGTCAATATCCGAGTTAAGGGTTAGAGTCATCCGACACAAAGAAAAATAATTGAAAAAACTGGGTTAGTAAACAAGGTATGCCGAATTACTTTTTAGACCGAGTCCCCGAGTTTGTTTTCATCTTCACTACATTCCACAACCTCTGCTCTTGACTACCATTTAGGCGTTCGTCAGTCGAGTCACAAGATCATATCTGTTAGCATACATTACTTGAACTTTGAAACAAGGTTAAAAAACTAGCCGGCATACAAACAGCATAAATAATGAAACACATGCATATACACAAGGCAGTCCCCGAGTTTCATTTCGGGGTGCCGACATACAAATGATATAGAAAAAACCGAGATAACATACATGCATATAGACAAGGCAGTCCCCGAGTTCATCTCGGATTGCCGACATTTTATTCAAAGAGACCGAAATACATACACTGCGCCCTTTAAGAATAAAAGGGACGAAGTAGGGCTATATTCCATGGTCGTTTGGTCTCCTCTCCGGATTTATCCATTACACCTTTTCTAGCGTCCTGCGCATCTACAAGGTAATATGCATCGTTGTGCAGAGCCCTACTTATAACAAATGGTCCCTCCCACGGAGGCGACAGTTTATGCATGCCGGCAGTGCGCTGTATCAACCTCAGCACTAGGTCTCCCTCTCGGAACACCCGAGGGTGGATCTTTCGGCTATGATAGCGTGTGAGATTCTGCTAGTATATGGCCGACCGAGATAAGGCTAACTCGCGTGCCTCTTAGAGTAAGTCAACATCATTTTCTCGTGCCTCTTTTTCCTCGGTTTCTGTATACATTGCCACTCTCGGTGAGTCATACTGTATGTCGGTCAGGAGAACTGCCTCTGCTCCATAAACTAGAAAGAATGGCGTATAGCCATTAGATCTATTCGGTGTGGTTCTCAAACCCCACAGTACCGCCGGTATCTCTTCTATCCAGCAACCCGGAGTCCTCAGCAGAGGTTCAATCAATCGAGCCTTTATGCCGGCCAGCACCAAGGAATTTGCTCTTTCCACTTGCCCATTTGCCTCAGGATATGCCACCGAAGCCACATCAAGTCGGATTCTCTTCTCGGCACAGAATCGAGCAAATTCTCCCACTGCAAAGTTTGTGCCATTATCTGTGATAATGCTGTGCGGGTAGCCGTATCTCAATATGATGTCTTTTAGGAATGAGACCGCAGTGTGGCCGTCACACTTCCGGATTGGCTTCACCTCGATCCACTTGGTGAATTTGTCCACCATCACCAGCATATGAGTCATGTTGCCTCGAGCCGGCTTGAACTGCCCCACCATATCTAGGCACCAAACAGCAAAGGGCCAAATGATGGGAATGGTCTTGAGTGCCGAAGCAGGAACATGTATCTTGTGAGCAAATCTCTGGCACCCTTCACATTTCCGGACGATATCTTCTGCCTGTTGTAGAGCACTGGGCCAGTAGAATCAATGTCGAAATGCCTTAGCCACCAAGGTTCTTGAAGAAGCGTGATGACCACACTCTCCTTGATGAATCTCTAGTAACATCTCTTGCCCTTCCTCCGGCTCGACACAACGTTGCAGCACCTCAGTTACACTTCTTTTTTACAGCTCTTGGTTGATGATGGTGTATGCCTTAGATCTTCTCAATACTCGCCTGGCCTCGACCTCATTGTCGGGTAAGCTTCGATCCACCATGTAAGCCATTATTGGTTCTGCCCATCCCGGCACTGGCTGCACAGGAAAGACTGGCGCGTCTATCTCCATGGGTTCAGCCGACATTGCTTCAACCGACATTCCCTGCGCAGTCCCCAAGTATGGCCGAGCAGTCCCCGAGTTCTCCCCAATGTATCCGACATCCACCTCCATGGGCACGGCCTCCGACTCCGGCTTCTTCGGGATAAAGATTGATTCGGATTCAGGTGATGGCTTGATTGAAGGCTTTCTCAGGTGCTCCAAAGCTATGACGGGCGGAATGGGATCCCGCGATGAGCCGAGCTTGGACAGTATGTCGGCTGCTTCATTTTCTGCCCGAGGTATGTGCTTGAACTCGCAGCTTTCAAAGTATCCCGAAATCATCTGGACATGGAATCGGTAGGACGCTATGTTGGCATCCAAGGCATCCCAATTTCCCGAGACTTGCTGTACCACCAGATCTGAGTCTCCGAAGCACTCTATTTGGCGAATGCCAATCTCCTTGGCCACTTTGATCCCGTGCACCAGTGCCTCATACTCGGCTACGTTGTTGGATGCCGTGAAGTGGATTTGCAGCACATACCTCAGCTGGTCTTGCTTTGGTGAAGTGAGGACTATTCCTGCACCTAGCCCGATCTTTGTCTTGGAGCCGTCAAAATGCATCTTCCAGTAATTGGAATCCAGCAGGGGTTGTTCATACTGCATCTCGGCCCAATCCACGAGAAAATCGGGCAGTACTTGAGACTTGATGGCCTCACGTCTTTCATAAGTCGGAATGTATGGAGACAATTCAATGGCCCACTTGGCTATTCGGCCGCTGGCATCTTTGCAACCCAGGATTTCCGAGAGGGGAGCCTCACAAACCACTGTGATTGGATGCTCTTGGAAATAGTGTTTCAACTTCCTGACTGCCAGGTACACGCCATACGACATCTTCTGGTAGTGAGGATAGTTTTGCTTGGATGTTGAGATCACCTCACTCAGGTAGTAAACCGGTCTCTGCACAGTTTTACCCTCTTCTTCTCGCTACACCACCATCACCACACTCACAACCCGGTTTGTGGCTGCTATATAGAGCAACATCGGCTCCTTGGGCAAAGGCGAGGCCAATATAGGTGCAGTCGCCAACATCTTTTTCAAGTCGGTGAACGCCGCATCCGCTTGCGGAGTCCACACGAACTTATTGCTCTTCTTCATAAGCTGGTGCAAAGGTAAGGCTTTTTCTCCCAACCGACTTAAAGATGCCAAGCATCCGGTGAATTTCTGCACATCCTTGAGTGATCTGGGCAATCTCATATTTTCAATAGCCCTGATCTTAGTCGGATTTGCCTCGATACCTCGGCTAGACACGAGAAAACCGAGTAGCTTTCCAGCCGGCACACCGAATGTACACTTATCCGGGTTAAGTTTCATTCGGAACTTCCTTAAGTTCGCGAATGTCTCTCGGAGATCTGATACGTCTCAAACATATCTATAATTTCTTATGTTCCATGCTTATATTATACCAAATTGCTACATGTTTTATATACACTTTGTGTTGTTTTATGCATTTTCTGGGACTAACCTATTAACAAGATGCCACAGTGCTAGTTCCCTATTTTCTGCTGTTTTTGGTTTCAGAAAACCACTTAAGGAAATATTCTCGGAATTGGACAATTTTTATACCAAAGTCCCTATTTTTTCCGACACGTTCCAGAAGTCCGAAGAGGAGACGAAGGAGGGCACCGAGGCGCCGTCACAAGGTGGGGGCGCTGCTCCCCCCTGCCGCGCCAACACCGCGTGATGGGCCCTCGGGCCTCCACTGCCTTCGCCCTTTCGCCCATATAAACCCCCCGACGTGAAAACCCTAAAACAAGAGGCCATCTTCCACAAAAAGTGCCGCAGCGCCGCCGCCATCGAAGACAAGTTTCAGGGGTCAGAAGTTCCTGTTTCGGCACCCTGCCGGGACGGGGATTGACCCCCGGAGCCATCTCCATCGACTCCACCGCCTCCACTTCGACTCCATGATGGTTTGTGAGTAGTTCCCCCATGGACTACGGGTTCTTGGCTGTAGCTAGTTGGTACTCTCTCTCCCATGTACTTCAATACAATGATCTCATGAGCTGCCTTACATGATTGGGGTCCATATGATGTAATCGGTGTTGTGTTTGTTGGGATCCGATGAATTGTTACATTATGATCAGTCTATCTATAAGTTTGTGAAGTTATTGTTGCTGCAACCTTGTTGTGTTTAATGCTTGTCACTAGTGCACGAGTGGCATGATCTTAGATTTAAGCTCTATAATTATTGCTTAGATTGTATCTACAAGTTGTTTGCACATGTCTCTGTCCGGAACCCGAGGCCCCAGAGTGACAGCAACTCGGATAACTGGAGGGGATGGTTTAGATATGAGGATCACATGTTTTCACCAAGTGTTAATGCTTTCCTCCGGTGCTCTATTAAAAGGAGTACCTTAATTACCAGTAGTTTCCCTTGAGGCCCCGCTGCAAACGGGCTGGTAGGACAAAAGATGTTATGCAAGTTTCTCATTGCGAGCACGTATGACTATATATGGAAAACATGCCTACATGATTAATAAACTGATGTTCTGTCTTGATGCTATTTCAATCTTGTCAATTGCCCAACTGTAATTTGTTCACCCAACACATGTTATTTGCTTGGAGAGTTACCACTCGTGTAGATAGCTGGGAACCCCGGTCCTTCTGTCATCATCATTGCTCTACAGTCAACTACGCACTGGAATACTTTCCGGTGCCATCACCTCTGTGTTACTCCTACTGCTGTGTTACTATTACTATTGCTCTCATATTACTGCTACTTTCACATCACCTCTGTTACTAGTGCTTTTCCAGGTGTAGCTGAATTGACAACTCCGCTGTTAAGGCTTATAAGTATTCTTTGTCTCCCCTTGTGTTGAATCAATAAATTGGGTTTACTTCCCTCGAAGACTATTGCGATCCCCTATACTTGTGGGTTATCAAGACTATTTTCTGGCGCCGTTGCCGGGGAGCATAGCTCTACTCATAAGTTCACCTGGGGAGTACCCTCTACCTCTCTCTCTGTTTTTATTTTATTTTATTTTGTCTAGTTTATTTGTTCTTAGTTTATTTCTGTTTAGTTGTGTTTTGTTTAGTTTACTTTTGTCTAGTTTATTTTTGTCTAGTTTTATTTTTCTTATATACCTAAAAATCCATAAAAATTTGAAAAACCGAAAATTTAAAAAAAACTGTTGTTATGGAAGAACATGCTAGAACCTCTATGGAACTTAATGAATTATTTATAAAGTATAGAGAATCATATAAGGGGAAAGTCATGAGAGGCGTGTTAGAAAAGTTGAATACAATTGCTAAAATTTTGCTTAAACGCCATGATATAAATTGTTGCTCTAAACAGGATACTAAACATCTTAAATTCCAATGTGGCTTTAGTAAAGAAGTTTTAATTGTGAACTATCATTGGAATAACTATATTGACCTTGGATTTGAAGAAGTAGAACAATTTGTTTTATTTATGGGAGCTTCTGAAATAGAATCCTTCATGTCCAAAAATTATGAAACCTGTGTTGCATGTGATAAGCTTAAAGATTATGTCTCTTCTATCCTTGATTATTGCATAGAAAATTACAGCAATAATTGTTATATCATTGATTATAAAGAGAGACTCATTAATGCACAAGAATGTATCCACAATTTGCAGGAACCTGTGGAAGAAGAAATTGCTGAATCTGAAAGCTCATTAGATGAAAAAGAGGAGGAGAGTGAAGAACAAAAGGAGGAAGAATGGATTAGCTACCTATGCCTACCTTCTGATGAGAGTAACTCTTCATCCCTTACACTATTTGATTATCCCCCATGCTTGCCAAAGGAGGATAATGTTATGTTCCTGTGGATTCTCTTGAAATATTCCCTATGAGTAAAACTTGTGAGAATAATTATGCTACTGTTATATATGATAATCCATGCTATTTTGATAAATCTTATGAAAATCCTTTATTTGTGCCTAATTTCGAAATGCATGGTACTAAAGAAGTTTGCTTAGAAAATGTTTATGATAAAGCTCTAGATGATGGTCCTATGTTACTTGATAATATTAATTGTACTACTATTGAAAATGGGATTGGAGAGGTCTTGACTTTATCTAGGAGTCCCATATATCTTGAGAATGATCAATCATCTTGTTATAAAATTGTTAAAAGTGGGTTTGAAAGTTTTTATCCCACTATTATGGAGCTTGATAAAAATTATGTGTTTGTAGATCATGAAAAGCATGCTTTATGTGATAGTTATATTGTTGAGTTTATTCATGATGCTACTGAAAATTATTATGAGAGAGGAAAATATGGTTGTAGAAGTTTTCATGGTACTAAAACACCTCTCTATATGCTGAAAATTTTGAAGTTACTCTTGTTTTATCTTCCTATGCTTGTCACTTTGTTCTATGTGAATTTATTTGTGTACAAGATTCCTATGCATAGGAAGGGGGTTAGACTTAAATGTGTTTTGTATTTGCTTCTTGATGCTCCTTTTGCTTCATTTTCTATTCACATGAGAGCATCATTAAAACTATCTAGCCTAGCTAAAAGGCATTAAAGAATAGCGCTTGTGGGAGACAACCCATGATTTATTTCTGTAATTTTTCTTTTATTTGAGTCAAGGAGCATGCTTACCTCTGTAACAACTCCTTTGTATCTTTATTTTATTGCATAGTTGTGCCAAGTGAAGTCTCTAGTAGGAAGTTGATACTAGATTTGGATTTCTGCGCAGGAACAGTTTTTCTGCTGATCACCGTTAAATTCGTAACTCTTTACAGAAAAATTGAAATGACCTGGGATTTTATGTGTGTGATCCTTAGATATGTACGCAACTTTGATTAGTTTTGAGTTTTCTGATTTGAGCAAGTTAAGTGCCTCAAAAAAATTCATCTTTACTGGCTGTTCTGTTTTGACAGATTCTGTCTCTGTTTTTTGCATTGTCTCTTGTGGACTTTAAGCAAGGCTCTTTATCATTGAGGGCTGTAGCTAATGTTTTATTGAGTTCTTGCAATGTGTCACTACAGAACCTAAGTGGATTAATGTTTTTCAGTACTAACCCCTCTAATGAAGTTTATGAGAAGTTTGGTGTGAAGGAAGTTTTCAAGGATCATGAGAGGAGAATGATATATGTGATCAAGAAGAGTGAAAAGGCTAAGCTTGGGGATGACCCCGTGGGTCACCCAAGAATATTTTAAGAAGACTCAAGCGTCTAAGCTTGGGGATGCCCAAGGCACCCCCTTCTTCATCAACAACTTATCAGGTCATCTGTAGTGAAACTATATTTTAATTCCGTCACATCTTATGTGCTTTACTTGGAGCGTCTGTTTGCTTCTATTTTTGCTTTGTTATTTTTGTTTTCTGAATAAAATGGATCCTAGCATTCTTGAGTGGGAGAGAGACACACTCCGCTTTTTCATTTGAATACTCCTATTCTTCACTTATATTTGTTGAGTATTCTTTTGTAGTTACTTCAGTGCTTTCAGCTCCTGTTTTTCATGCACCTCTTGTTAGGGCTGTTAGTTCTCATATGATATACTCTCTTGTCACATTGTTAAATAAATTGGAGAGTTTATGTTTAAATAAGTTGATTGGTTGGAAAACGAAAATGCTACATGTGGTAGATGGTATAATGAAAAGACATACATATGCTTGTAGATCATTGTCTTGAATTTTTTTGTGATGCTTGGCAATTGTTTTGAGCTCTCAAGTAGATCATGTCTAAGCTTTTGCATCATGTAGTTAAAACCCATTAGTGGAGAACTACCGTATAGCTTGTTGAAATTTGGTTTGCATGTTTGGTATCTCTAAGGTCTAGATATTTTCTAGTTAAAGTGTTTGAACAACAAGGAAGACAATGTAGAGTTTTATAATACTTGCAATATGTTTTTATGTACGTCTTGTTGTCATAGTTTATACTTGTGTTTGCTTCAAACAACCTTGCTAGCCAAAGCCTTGTACTGAGAGGGAATGCTTCTCGTGCATCCAAAACCTTGAGCCAAAACCCATGTCATTTGTGTCCACCATACCTACCTACTATATGGTATTTCCTGCCATTCCAAGCAAATACTTCGTGTGCTACCTTTTATTCAAAACTTATTATCCCTTATTTGTGTCAGTGTTTATTAGCTCATGAGGAAGTAGTAGTTGGGTTTGTTATCTTCCATGCTAATTAAGTAACCTTCGACTTGCATGCTTCATCTGCTCGTCATTAATATTGCAAAGAACTGGTTAGACCACTATAATATCAAAAGGTTTGAGAAAGTTAAAAATAGACACTCCTCCATGGTATGAGATTGACTGGTGGGCACCCGAGGATTCGGTTAGCCATGGTTTGTGAAAGCAAAGGTTGAGAGGAGTGTCAAGCTATATAAATAAGGTGCATATTATAAATGCTTGTTACTAAATAATTCGGAACCACTCTCAACTTGCTTAGTATGGAAGATGACAAGAACTCTACTGCCATTCGTTGACAACGACAAACACCACTCAAAAACTTACTTTTATGCTCTCTATATGATTTCAAAAACCTATTAAACCAAGAAGCTCTAGCACATGCTTGTATCCCTGCTTCCCTCTGCGAAGGGCCTATCTTTTACTTTATGTTGAGTCAGTTTACCTACTTCTTTCTGTCCCCGAAGCAAACACTTGTGTCAACTATGTGCAACAACTCTTATATGCTTACTTATTGCACTTCTTATATTTCTTTGTGTTGACAACTACCTATATGATATACATGTTCAAAGTTGAAAGCCAATGCTGAAACTTATATCTTCCTTTGTGTTGCTTCAATGCTCTTTCACTTAGAGAATATTGCTTTATGAGTTAACTCTTATGTAAATCTTTTTTATGCTTGTTTGAAAGTACTATTCATGAAAAGTTTTTACTTATATGATGTAGTTGTTTACTTGTTGTCTATTTGTTAGCAAACTATAGACCATTGCCTTGAGTCATTTCATTCATTACATGAGCCTTACAATATTATTTGATCAAGATTGTGTGAAAGCATGTCACTTCAGAAATTATTATTGTTATCGTTTTACCTACTCAAGGACGAGTAGAACTAAGCTTGGGGATGCTTGATACGTCTCAAACGTATCTATAATTTCTTATGTTCCATGCTTATATTATACCAATTGCTACATGTTTTATATATACTTTGTGTTGTTTTATGCATTTTCTAGGACTAACCTATTAACAAGATGCCACAGTGCCAGTTCCCTGTTTTCTGCTGTTTTTGGTTTCAGAAAACCACTTAAGGAAATATTCTCGGAATTGGACAATTTTTATACCAAAGTCCCTATTTTTCCCGACACGTTCCAGAAGTCCGGAGAGGAGACGAAGGAGGGCACCGAGGCGCCGTCACAAGGTGGGGGCGCGGCTCCCCCCCTGCCGCGCCAACACCGCGTGACGAGCCCTCGGCCCTCCACCGCCTTTGCCCTTTCGCCCATATAAACCCCCCGACGTGAAAACCCTAAAACAAGAGGCCATCTTCCACGAAAAGTTCCGCAGCGCCGCCGCCATCGAAGACAAGTTTCGGGGGTCAGAAGTTCCTGTTCCGGCACCCTGCCGGGACGGGGATTGACCCCCGGAGCCATCTCCATCGACTCCACCGCCTCCACTTCGAGTCCATGATGGTTTGTGAGTAGTTCCCCCATGGACTACGGGTTCTTGGCTGTAGCTAGTTGGTACTCTCTCTCCCATGTACTTCAATACAATGATCACATGAGCTGCCTTACATGATTGGGATCAATATGATGTAATCGGTGTTGTGTTTGTTGGCATCCGATGAATTGTTACATTATGATCAGTCTATCTATAAGTTTGTGAAGTTATTGTTGCTGCAACCTTGTTGTGTTTAATGCTTGTCACTAGTGCACGAGTGGCATGATCTTAGATTTAAGCTCTATAATTATTGCTTAGATTGTATCTACAAGTTGTTTGCACATGTCTCTGTCCGGAACCCGAGGCCCCAGAGTGACAGCAACTCGGATAACTGGAGGGGATGGTTTAGATATGAGGATCACATGTTTTCACCAAGTGTTAATGCTTTCCTCCGGTGCTCTATTAAAAGGAGTACCTTAATTACCAGTAGTTTCCCTTGAGGCCCCGCTGCAAACGGGCTGGTAGGACAAAAGATGTTATGCAAGTTTCTCATTGCGAGCACGTATGACTATATATGGAAAACATGCCTACATGATTAATAAACTGATGTTCTGTCTTGATGCTATTTCAATCTTGTCAATTGCCCAACTGTAATTTGTTCACCCAACACATGTTATTTGCTTGGAGAGTTACCACTCGTGTAGATAGCTGTGAAACCCGGTCCTTCTGTCATCATCATTACTCTACAGTCAACTACGCACTGGAATACTTTCCGGTGCCATCACCTCTGTGTTACTCCTACTGCTGTGTTACTATTACTATTGCTCTCATATTACTGCTGCTTTCACATCACCCCTGTTACTAGTGCTTTTCCAGGTGCAGCTGAATTGACAACTCCGCTGTTAAGGCTTATAAGTATTCTTTGTCTCCCCTTGTGTCGAATAAATAAATTTGGGTTTTACTTCCCTCGAAGACTATTGCGATCCCGTATACTTGTGGGTTATCAAGATCCTCTACTAGAGTGGATTTCTCTTTAGTTTTTATTACAACGTCATCGACATACACCTCCACATTTTTACCGATTTGATCATGCAAACACTTCTGCATACATCTCTGGTATGTCGCACCAGCATTTCTCAAACCAAAAGTCATGACACGATTGCAATAAGTCCCGTACGGGATAATAAAAGCAGTTTTCAATTGATCATTAGGGTTCAAGGGTATCTGGTGGAAACCAGAATAAGCATCTACAAAAGACAACAACTCACACCCAGCTGTGGAATCGATCACCTGATCTATCCGAGGTAATGGGAACGAATCTTTCGGGCAAGCCTTGTTCAAGTTTGTGAAGTCGATGCACATCCGCCACACTTTGGCCACTACTGGTTCATCTTATTTCTTCTCTACCAAGACCGGGTTAGATAACCAGTCCGGGTGCAGCACTTCCATAATAAATCCAGCCGCTAGCAGTAAGGCTAGATGATCCAATATCGCCGCTCTCCTTTCATCCGAGAGCCGACGTATCGGCTGCTTCACCGGCTTTGCATCCGGTCTGAGAAACAGAGAGTGCTCAGCCAACTCCCTCGGAACGCCTGGCAGGTCCTTATTCGAACATGCAAAAACATCCCGATTCTCACCGAGGAAGAGACTGAGCTCGCCTTCCTATTTCTCAGTTAGGTCAGAGCCTACAATGGCCTTGCGGTCAGGGAACTCGGGGTCGATACAGATCTTCTTGGTCTCCCTTGGCACCTCAAAGGATGCATTCTGCTCCAGGTTCGTCACACCTGGCATGCCGAGTTGTGTAGCTTCAGCCATGGCCACCACCTGGTGCATCTTCATCTTCTCCGCAGCAATGATTAGTGACTCGGCCAGGCATGAACCAGCCGAGGCACACTCGATGGAGCGCTTGTGGTCACCCGAGATCGTGATAATACCATTTGGACCCAGCATCTTCATTTTCAGGTATGCCATATGAGTGGACACCATGAACTTGGCTAGAGCTGGCCGACCGAGTAAAGCATGGTAAGGACTCTCGAGATCCACCACCTCGAACTAGATGCTTTCAGTCCGGCAGTTATCCTTGGTGCCGAATAGCACATCAACCCAGATTTTGCCCATAGGTGCACAAGAGACACCCGGCACTATGCCATGGAAGGTCGTGCTGCTTGGCTGCAACATGTTCAAGCTTATGCCCATCTTCACCATAGTGTCTCGGTACATGATGTTTATGGCACTGCCATTGTCAATCAGAACCCGAGTGAACCGAACATTGATAGTGGGCCCAATGAATGTCGGATCTACGACCAGAGCATATCCTCCCGGAGTCGGCATGACCCGGGGATTGTCCTTCCTGCTCCAGGTGATCTCTTGCTCGGACCAGTGCATGAACTTGGTCACAGCCGGCATAACTGCATTCACCTCTAGTGCACGCCGGTGCAAGCTCTTTTTGTCAGTGGGCTCAGTCACAAGACCACATAGCTCTGATGAGCCTCCTTGTACTCTCCTTGGGGATACTCCACTTGCCGGCTTGACCCTGCATTGTTGCCTCAGACGTTCACCACATTGACTGGTCTCGGAGGTGGTGCCCTCGGGGTTGGTGCATTCATCGGGATAGCATTAGCCCCGGTAAGTGGTGGTGGAGGTCTCGATGCTAGCGGCCTTGGTGGAGCTCGCGACTGGTATCCTCCTGATCCGCCTCCTTCCCTCAGGGTGTGCTGGTACCAGCTGCACTGCCGAGTTGAGTGGTTCGCCGGCTTATGCACATCAGTCGTATGGAAATTGCACGGCCCATCCAGCATTGCTTCATAAGTCGCGTGCTTGCTCGGCCCACCCCATGGTGTTTTCCCTTCTTGATTCTGGCCCCAAGCCGGGCCATCGTACTTCGGACGCTGGCTGCTGCCGGCATTGGGCTGAGCTTGTGCAACTGCAGCAACATGCTGCGCTTCATAGCGGAACTCCGTCTTCCTCCACTTCATCCCGAAGTTTTGGTGATCATCCCGCCGTGTCGGTCCGGGTCTGTTGTTCACCAGGAATCTTCTACATGGCTCTGCCGAGTTCAGCAGAGGCTGCATCGGATCACCAAGTGCATAGCTATCCGCAATGCGGATGGTCTCGGCCAGAGTAGCCGGCATCTCTCTTTGTAACCTCTGCCAGAGCATGGAGCCATGTCGGCATCCTTGGGCAAACCAAGAAATGGCTTGTGCCTCAACAACTCCTTCACAGGAATTGCGCACAGTACTCCACCGAGTTAAGTAATCTCGGTCAGTCTCATTGTCCCTCTGTTTGCACATCGCAAGCTGCTGAGGTCGGTTTGGACTCTTGTAAGTGCTGGAGAAGTTGCTTACAGAAGCTTCTTCAAAATCTAGCCAGCAGTTGACACTGCCTTCTCTCAAGTTATTGAGCCTGCGGGATATATCTCACCGCCCAACGACGGTTACCCCCCGCAATGTGCACTGCCGACACATAGTCTGTCAGCCAGTCTTCCGGCTTGGTTCTGCCGTCATAAGTCTTGGCACCCCGGTTTAACTGAAAATGACGTACAGGTGGTTCCATCATAATCCGGGGTCCAAAACATGCATGGCCAGGTGGGCCTTGCTCCTCCATCATCTGGGACATGTAAATTATGTCCATCTTGTAGCGAGCATCGCTAGGTGCTAACTGACGAAGTCCCAACCGACAGCCCAGTGCATTGTCATAGGTCTGGTACCCGGCCTTCGCCATAGCAGAGTTGCCGTCATCATATCGGATGCCCACTTGGCCAGTACCTTGTGGTTGCTGCACTCCTCCGACATCCTGCTGCCTCGGAGCCTGGTTCTGCACTGGGTACCGAGGTGGATGACCTCGACCAGCTGAGTTGGCATTTCCGACATTCCGGTTACTCGGAACCTACCGGCTTCTACTATGGCCACGACCAACATTGACCTGCTCAGCTATCTGCTTTCCGGCATATGCCGGGTCATAGGTCTGCATCTGCAACTGTCTGTTTCCACCGGAATTCACACTCCGGTCCCAGTCTCTTCCGACATGCGGAGAGGAAGCTTGCCCTCTGGATTTCTCGGTGGCCGCCTTGGCCGAATGAATGACTTGGGATCCACCCACAGCCGTGTTTGCCTTACGAAAGGCTTCATTCTGCCGATTAGCCACAAAGACTAACTCATTGACTCGGTCTTGCTGCTTACGGAGAGCTTCTCCGGATAGACCAGACAACTCGGCTCTCGCCGCTTCAGCAGCCCTAAGAGTTTTAGCAGGAGAACTGTAATTCGGCTGGCCGACACAACACTAGAGTCATACTGGAGCTAGTTCTACCATCTCTGTTCATCTCGGCATTGAGGGCTTTGCCTCTTCTGCGCACACTTTCTACTCGGCTAGGTCGATCTGCTACCGGAGTGAAACCATGAGCAGCATTGTACTCGCGAAGAGTACGGTCTAATTTCTTCCTCAACTCGGCCACCTCCATAGCCTCTTGGTGCAAGAACAGACGCTGTGCCTCTAACTCGGCAACAGCCTGGGTTGCATCGGTCACAGCTACTACCGGCACTGCCAACCTCTGCACTACTTCTCTCATAGGTTCAGGTCTTACCGAGACTTGGGACGTCTCGGCGTTGGCGTGGGCCTCTCTTTCCAGCGCGTTCTTGGCCAGCCGAGTAGACCTTGCGGTGGGTGCGACCACCTTCTCTGCGTCGGCAACGTCCGTCACGCCGGCCATCATGACCGCGCAGCTCTCGGGGCGAGTGGTACGCCGGCCGCGAGCCGCACAGACAGAGGGAGGGTCCTCGGCCACTAGCACCTGCTCCGGGTACTCGCAGACGATCTCGGTGGCAACGTAGGTGACGAAGGATCCGAACTCGATGAGGCGGCCGTTTGCCGGGAACGGCTTGCTGCCGAAGCACAAGGCGTTGTCGCTGACGAAGTTGAGCGAGCCGAGTCGGCAGACAAGGCCGCTAACGACGCGCTCTCTGGAGTCGATGATGGAGCCCGTTGATACGTCCAAAACGTATCTACTTTCCCGAACACTTTTGCTATTGTTTCGCCTCTAACTTGTGTGTTTTGAATGCAACTAACACGGACTAACGCTGTTTTCAGCAGAATTACCCTGGTGTCTCGTTTTTGTGCAGAAAATCAACTTTCAGGAAAAACACCAGGAAAAAGCCCAAAGTCATTATTTTCCCCGAAGAGTCCCAGAGCCAGAAGGGGAAAAGGAGAAGAGCCACGAGGGGCCCACACCACCTGGTGGCGCGGCAAGCCCCTGGCCGCGCCACCACATGGTGTGGCCGCCTCGGTCACGTACTCGCGCCCCCCTCTCGGATATAAGGTGCTCCTGACCTAAAAACAGAGACCCCCGGATCACTTTTCCGAGAAACATCTCCGTGCGCCGCCGCCACCTCGAAACCCAATTCGGGGACTAGAAGTCTCTGTTCCGGCACCCTGCCGGGACGGGGAATCGAAGGAGATCATCGACATCGTCATCGCCACTACTTCTCCGTCAACCATCCATGATTCCCCCATCCATGTGTGAGTAATCCACCGCTGTAGGCTCAAGGGGATGGTAGGGATTGGATGAGATCGTTCATGTAATAGCTGTAATATCATTAGGGCATGGTGCCTAGTATCCGTTATCAGTGTTTTACGTCATTGTTGCAACTTGCTATACTTAATGCTTGTCACTAGGGCCCGAGTGCCATGATTTCAGATCTGAACATGTTATTGTATCATGAAGATAATTATTATTTTGGATCATATCTGCAAGTTGTATTACACATGTCATTGTCCGGAACCCTAGGTCACAAAGTGACAATAATTGGGATAGCCTCGGGGAAAGGCTATGATGTGAGGATCACATGTGTTCACGGAGTGTTAATGCTTTGCTCCGGTACTCTATTAAAAGGAGTACCTTAATTACCAGTAAATTCCCTTGAGGCCCCGCTGCAAACAGGCTGGTAGGACAAAAGATGATGTGCAAGTTTCTCATTGCGAGCACGCGCAACTAAATTGGGACACATGCCTATGGTTATTTAATACTTGGATGCTTTATCTTATTTATCTGCAAATGCCTATGTCTTGATATTATATGAACTATCTTATCCATGCAACGCCCGTACGTCCATCCCTATGCCTACAGTATTTTAATCCTGCTGTCTACTATAATCACTACTGCTGTCTTTATTTCACTGCTGCTGTTATTTCACTACTGTCACTTCTATAAAACTGTTGCTACTGATAATCTGTCTCGAGCATGTCTATTCACAGGTGCAGCTGAACTGACAATTCATCTGTTAAGGCTTATAAATATTCTTTGGCTCCCCTTGTGTCGAATCAATAAATTTGGGTTTTACTTCCCTCGAAGACTGTTGCGATCCCCTATACTTGTGGGTCATCAAGACTATTTTCTGGCGCCGTTGCCGGGGAGCATAGCTTTATTTATAAGTTCACCTGAGATTGATATTGCTTTCTGGAATTCATTCATCCTGGGAAAGCCTGGTGATAAGAAGTTTCCCATACTGCCATCCACTACAAGAAAAGGTACAACTCTGGGTTCCGCTGCTGCACTTGATTCTCCGTCTGTGATGAGTAAGCTTATCTCACCGCTGCATGCTACTCGTACTATTACTTCTGTTGAATCTAAAAATGCTTCTGAAAATTGTGATGATGCTTCTACTGTGCTTGATGAAAATGGTTCCTTAGGACCTTTTCTAGATGCTATAATTGATAAATCTAAACAAACTGAAAATGCTGAAAATTCTAATACTTCTGCTAGTTCACCTGAGTCTAGAGAGTATTTTCCTGATGATCCTGATGAAACTTACGTAGAACTTGATGATGATCTTGTTGATGAAATTAATGCTGCTAGTACTGCTAGTGCTAGGAAAAGTATTCTTGAAAAACGTGTTGTTCAATATAAATTATTGAAACGGATCAACCCGGTAAGGTTGTATCCCGTGTATAGTGCTAGTCCCTGGATCGACTCGCTAGCACACACGTTTCCAAATGAATTATCAAAATCCAGTGCATCATTATTACAACGTATTGATACAGCAAAATATAATTCATTACAATCTGCATAGCACTTGGCTAGCTCAAATAAAATATCAAGTAGCAATAACAGCGGAAATAAATATTATAGGAGGCTCCATCTAGATGTGCCACAGGCGACCATGTTGAGTGGAGTCTCGCGACCTACCGCAACAATCACTCGGAATCGGTATATCCTGCAATGATGAGTTACAGCCAGAACAACCACTGGTCAACACAATTGAATTGTATTGGCAAGATGTGCAAAAAGAATGGTTGTTTATTATACCTAGCATCTACATGCATATTTGGCTAGGTGGAGGTTTAGGCTCTTTTGCGAAAAGCAATACATTTATCCTATCATTTATTAAACAAAATAGTTTTCCAATAATCACTTGGACACACTGCTTGACAACAGGTGCTCCTACCCATTAGTTCAACCACAAGTTTTAAGAAATTATGAAATTGGGATGAGTGAGAAATCGACATATAGTTACAAGCCTAGTTGTTCATTTCGTCCTTAACCAGGGACATGGCTAAGATCTTAGTTTTAGACTCTCGAGAGTTTTGTACACTTTACCCGTAAGACCCGATCAACCCCGTTTACCAAAACACACAATTTGTATAATGGTTGGGAGAAAACCAAGATAAAACTTTTGGGAAATAGACCCTCAAACCACCTGCGGACCGGTACATCCTACTATAAACTACATCTGCTAGTCACGACGGGTTCGAGGTTCTATAACTTACTAAGTTCCATCAACGCCCATACTTATGTTGACAAACGGTTGTACACGTAAACTACCAAACAAGCAACCAATCTATTCTCTTTGAAAACCTGGGCGGCGGACCCCACCATACAACACACTCCGATGACCACTCTAGCAATCCGCCCAGAGAATTGATTAACTTAAGTTGTTTTCATCATAACGTAAAATATCAATAACTTTAAAATCTTTTTCATATAATGAATTCCATAACCCCGTTTGCTAAGCATGGCTAAGCACATCTATACCTACGATGGCGACAAGAGGACAATAACTGTCATGGTAAAAACATATGGCTATCCTATCTGGGTTTTATAGCAAGGCGTAAACACATAACATTTCCTACACATGCAAGACTACAGAAAATCTAATAATGCATAGGAAAATAATAGGACGTTTATGGTAAAAGCACACTTGCCTTGGTGAATGTTGTCGTTTACACAATCCTCACAGTCGCAAGGGTTGCACTCCGCACAATCTACACCTTATTGATAGTACCACAATAAGAACAACAAACAATACAAGAAATTCATACACATGCATGCATGTCATATTAATAGTGCACACTGTTTTTAGTTTGTTCTCTGATCATTAAACTAGAATGATGCTTATGCAATTTATTAGAATGCAACAATATAGTTAATACAATTTTCAAAGCCTTTTAAATGGTTGAATAAGGTTCTACAATTCTCTATATAATTAGTTGCTCGAAAATTATATATATTATATCCTCTGGATAGGCAATTTAATTATATTTCCGGAATAAAAAGATTTGGTTCATTTGGATTTATAGAAATATAGTTATGTCCGAAATACTATATTCAATGTTTTGATTTCTGCAGCATGTAGGTTCGGTAAACGTGTAATATTTTTGTATATTCAGATTCTACACAAAATTCTAAATCCAATGGTATTTTATTTACAATTTTCTGACGTGTGGATTATTTTATATGAATTTGACAAGATCTACAATTTCTCTGTTTTTTTCCTACTCGAATTTACAAATCAGCGGCACTTGACGAGTTCTGATTGGTTGCCCGCTTTGACTGGGTGCTGACTAGGTGCTTGACTAGTCACTTGCCACGCGGCGCCGCCTGATTCGCCGATACCCCTTCAGCGAAAAGGATCTAATCTAACCACACGATTGCGATCGGACGGCTGCTGCGTTTCTTCCTAGTTGAGCATGGTGTTGCTTACCAGTATTGGCAGAGAGAGGTCCTGCAATGACGCTGGGAGTGTGTTGGTGGTCGTACAGCTGGGGAAGTGGTCCAGGCGGTGAAGCTCTCCACGGTAGGTTCGTTTCTCCACCTCTCCTAGCCCCGAATAGAGGTGGTGGTGACTTCCCGAGACGGTTCTCCGGCGAAACTCCGACGACGAGATTGATTCGTCTAGTGCATGTTTATGAGATGGAAACGTTAGAAACGGAGCAGATGTGAAAGAAGAACAATAGGGGATAGGGTAGAAGGGCTCGGATGGTCCCGATTTATGGCAGCAATAACCTTGTGAAGCTCCGAGCGGCGGCAATGGCGGCGAGCTCCGCCGAGCTCCGAACTGGCGACTAGGGTTTGTTCTTTGCGGAAAAACGAAACGTGGGAGATGAGTAGATATTTATAGGTGTTTCTTGGTGGCGAAGGGAGTAGCGATCCGAACAGGAAGTGGAGATTTTCCTGGAAACCTGGTTCGGTTCAGAATAGAAGAAGTACGTACACTAGTAGAGAAATGGCCTTTAGCACCGGTTGTAAAGGCCCTTTAGCACCGGTTGTGCAACCGGTGCTAAAAGGTCGGGACTAAAGGGGTACCCCTTTAGCACCGGAATCCTATGAAACCGGTGCTAAAGGCCTCCACGTGGGCACGGCTGCGCGCGCGCAGGCGAAGGACCTTTTGTACCGGTTGGTATTACCAACCGGTACTAATAGTTTTTGTATTTTTTGAAAAAATTTGAAACTTTTTTTTTTGAATTTCGAAATTTCTCACACTTAGCCACACTCTTAATTACCCACTAACCCACACACTTATACACTAACTACACACTTAATTTCAAGTCAAAGTACTCAAGCTAGTCAAACTTCCCATTCGGTCACCCATCCTCAAATTGCTACAACCCAAGCACGCTTAACTATTGAGTTCCTTTCAAATTAAATACCAAGTGAGAACAGAGAACTTACTGATATTAATATCCTATCAATCATATTAACCACTCGGTCATGATGTTACACTTATTCATTGTTTGAATTACAAAAATTTATTTGAATAAACAACAAAGATTGTATAATAATAATATTGAAATAAATAATGATAAAATATATTTTTTTCCTTTTCTATTTAGTATGAAATAATCCATATCTTTAAATCTAGAAATCAGAATTTAACAAATAAAATTTCTAAATC
The DNA here is from genome assembly GCA_026929855.1 of Poa annua. Classification (NCBI taxonomy): domain Eukaryota; kingdom Viridiplantae; phylum Streptophyta; class Magnoliopsida; order Poales; family Poaceae; genus Poa; species Poa annua. The sequence continues at coordinate 41,184,209 of CM049433.1, forward strand.
AAATAGAAAAAATATAGGAATCCAAATATGACACCCATATCATCTATTGCATCATACAAATATCGATAGTTTTAAGAAAATCGACCTCTTTCGATGAATAGTCGTGGTGGCCATTTTGACAGATTTTTTTTAAAATAAAATAAAAGGATAAACAACTCAAAAAAGGATATCCTTTGGCATGGGGTCCTTATATGTGTACTAGTTGCTATGAAAAATGATAAACTTGATTTTTGACAAAATGTGCAAAAAAAAGTCTTCACAAAAAGATCTATCATGTATGAACATCTAGAAGTTTCAAGACAAATGATCAAGTTATGGTCATTTCCACAGCATAGTTTGTGATAAATATCTCATATCCCACAAATAGATGTATCTTGGTATAAGAAACAACCTTGCCAAAGGAAATCTTAAAATTAATTCCATAAGTATTATTTTCCATTTTTGAAGTGAAAAAAATGACTTTTTTTGTGAACAAAGTACCAAAAATATGATGCAAAATGGGACCCATTTAATTTTCATGGAAACTAGTACACATATGATGGAGAATCCCTAAGTATTAGGTTTTTCCTTGATTTCTAACTAATTTCCCATAGTTTAATGAGTTTATGTTGATTTATCGAAAGTAATTCAAATTTGAACTACAACTGTTTGATAGTTTGTTCTGAAATTTTTGGAAAAATCATTATGAGGTACACAACTAGTGGTTATATCATAGAAACACTGATAATTCTAGAAAATATTACCTCTTTCGACGAATAGTCATCGCGACTGTTTTGATCGCTTTTAAGAAAAAATGAAATAAATTGATAAACATCTCAAAAAATGAAATCCTTTGGCATGGGCTCCTTATATGTGTACTAGTTGCTATGAAAAATGATAAACTTGATTTTTGACAAAATGTGCAAAAAAAGTCTTCACAAAAAGATCTATCATGTATGAACATCTAGAAGTTTCAAGACAAATGACCAAGTTATGATCATTTCCACGGCATAGTTTGTGATAAATATCTCATATCCCACAAATAGATGTATCTTGGTATAAGAAACAACCTTGCCAAAGGAAATCTTAAAATTATTTCCATAAGTATTATTTTCCATTTTTGAAGTGAAAAAAATGACTTTTTTTGTGAACAAAGTACCAAAAATATGATGCAAAATGGGACCCATTTAATTTTCATGGAAACTAGTACACATATGATGGATAATCCCTAAGTATTAGGTTTTTCCTTGATTTCTAACTAATTTCCCATAGTTTAATGAGTTTATGTTGATTTATCGAAAGTAATTCAAATTTGAACTACAACTGTTTGATAGTTTGTTCTGAAATTTTTGGAAAAATCATTTTGAGGTACACAACTAGTGGTTATATCACAGAAACACTGATAATTCTAGAAAATATTACCTCTTTCGACGAATAGTCATCGCGACTGTTTTGATCGCTTTTAAGAAAAAATGAAATAAATTGATAAACATCTCAAAAAATGAAATCCTTTGGCATGGGCTCCTTATATGTGTACTAGTTGCTATGAAAAATGATAAACTTGATTTTTGACAAAATGTGCAAAAAAAGTCTTCACAAAAAGATCTATCATGTATGAACATCTAGAAGTTTGAAGACAAATGACCAAGTTATGGTCATTTCCACGGCATAGTTTGTGATAAATATCCCATATCCCACAAATAGATGTATCTTGGTATAAGAAACAACCTTGCCAAAGGAAATCTTAAAATTAATTCCATAAGTATTATTTTCCATTTTTGAAGTGAAAAAAATGACTTTTTTTGTGAACAAAGTACCAAAAATATGATGCAAAATGGGACCCATTTAATTTTCATGGAAACTAGTACACATATGATGGATAATCCCTAAGTATTAGGTTTTTCCTTGATTTCTAACTAATTTCCCATAGTTTAATGAGTTTATGTTGATTTATCGAAACTAATTCAAATTTGAACTACAACTGTTTGATAGTTTGTTCTGAAATTTTTGGAAAAATCATTTTGAGGTACACAACTAGTGGTTATATCACAGAAACACTGATAATTATAGAAAATATTACCTCTCTCGACGAATAGTCATCGCGACCGTTTTGATCGCTTTTAAGAAAAAATGAAATAAATTGATAAACATCTCAAAAAATGAAATCCTTTGGCATGGGCTCCTTATATGTGTACTAGTTGCTATGAAAAATGATAAACTTGATTTTTTACAAAAATATCAAAATAAGACTTCACAAAAATATCATTTTCCATCTTTTAATAGCAATTTTTTTTTGTGAACCAAGTATAAAAAATATCATGCAAAAGATGATATAGTTGTCATATTTGGATTCCTCTCATTTTTCTAATCGATTTAGACATTTTATTTGTTAAATTTCAATTTATGAATTTAAAGATATGAATTATTTCATATTAAACGAAAAATGGAGTTGTGCTCGCGTGGGGCAAAGCTTTAGTACCGGTTTGTAATAACAACCGGTACTAAAGGTGGAGGGTCTAGCCGTGGGGCCCCCCACTACAGCCGCATGCCCCAACCCTTTAGTACCGGTTGTTGTTAACAACCGGTACTAAAAGGTCCGCACCAACCGGTGCTGTTTCCGGCCGGCCGAATCGCCTCTGAAACCGGTGCTAATGCCTCTTTAGTACCGGTTCCATTATAACCGGTCCCAAAAAGGTCGAACCAAAGGCCTTATTTCTACTAGTGGTACGACTCCAGGAGTTGTTTCCGATTCAGTCTTTTTTTTCAGAGGAAACGGAAATTCAGTTAACATGAGACAGGAAGTAGTACGTTGTGTCAGGGAAAACTGAACGAACGAAAATAGAGTAGAGAGAGGAAGGAAAGACTAATACGTTGGTCTTCTTTGTCCAAATTTTCCTACGGTTGCTCCTTATTTCTTTGCTTTAAACTTTTCTTTAATAGCTCTTTCTTCCCACACGTATTGCAATGTAGCTAAAATTCATTTGTGCCTATATGCACAAAGACATATATAAATCTTGAACTGAACCAGTATATTAAGATTTGAGGTTTGTGTTCATTAAACTTTTAAATACCATGAATGAAAATTGCTAACTATATGATGCAATGCACATGAATGATATGCCAACATCCGAATTCTAAAAATTGGGATGTTACAGACTAACCCCCTTAAGATGAATTTCGTCTTCGAGATTCGGATTGGCTAGCAAAGGTGTGGGTGGTTTTATCTATGGTCAAATTCTAGGCTAACCCCCTTAAGAGAATTTTAACTTGGTCTCCTCCAAGAAACAACGTAAAACCTTATCTGATCAGTAACCTCTTTAACTAGCTTGTTCTTATCCACAAGGCTCCTTGATATAAATGAATGTGATGCACCAGTATAGTAAATTATGAGCGTGATGCAAGAATAGATTGAGAACTTACTAGCCACACGGTCTCGTGCATCATATACTTCCTCCACATTCACATGATTCACAATTGCCTTTTTGAACGGGTTTGGCTTTGATGTCTCATCAACTTTATCCTCCATGCAGTTGTCAGCATAGTGCCCCATCTTCTTGCACTTGAAACATTGTATCTGGCTGAGATCTCTCTTTCCTAAGTGTTTGTGGTTGTGATTATTGCCACCGACTCCCTTGTTATTTCCATTGCCTCCATTGTGATTGCTATTGCCTCCATTGTGCTGATGTCCGTTGTTCTCACTATGACTGTGTCCATTTCCTCCATTGTTATGTTGACCAGAATTTCCATTACTGTCATGGTGAGTCCGGACCTTCTGGTGTGATCCAGAACTGCTGCTGCCACCATTGAACTTCCTCTTGCGTTTCTCAGCTTGCTTCTGTTTGTTTTCTAGAATAACCGCTTTATCCATCAGTGTCTGGAAATTTGGAATATGAACCACGGACAACTGAACAGCAAGTTCATCATTTAGACCATCTAGAAATCTCTCGCGCCTCTTGGCATCTGTATCCACATCTTCTGGGGCATAGCGAGCCAGGTCACCAAAAGCAGTAATATACTCTGAGACTGTGCGATGGTTCTGTCGCAGGTTACGAAATTCCCTCCTCTTCAGACTCATAACTCCATCCGAGACATGGGCATTGCGAAAACCTTACTCAAACATTGCCCAAGTTACAGTATCAATGGGATGGGTTATCTGGTAGTTATCCCACCAAGAAGCAGCTTGTCCCTCAAGTAAGTGAGCAGTAAACCTCACTTTCTCAGCATCTGTGCAGCCTACAGTCACCAAGTCTTTGTTCACCGAGCGCAGCCAGTCCAGTGCAGTCATGGGGTCAGGTGCACTTGCAAACTTATCAGGCCTCAACCTCAGAAACCTGGTGAGCATATCCACCTGTGGAGGTGGATTGTTGTTGTTGTTGTTGTTGTTGTTGTTGTTGTTGTTGTTGTTGTTGTTGTTGTTGTTGTTGTTGTTGTTGTTGTTGTTCTCCATGAACTGCGTCATCACCTGCATGAACTGAGCTTGCGCGGCCATCAACTGCTGGAACTGATCATTGTTGTTATCGGGATCACGGCGGGGAGGCATCTGTTGGGTTAGCATAGATGAGTATAGATGGAAATAGACTATGGAAAAATACTACCCATACCTATCATGATCAAAACAACACATAGCAATCAAGTTATAAGCAAACCAATCATTTTCAAATACTTCTTGAAAATAGGGTATAAATTCCTGCGAAAATCCTAATTAAAATTTGAAAACAAAATAGTTGAAAATACTCGCACTACTATTGCCATACCATATAAGTGGATATAGTCAATACCTAACACGAATATCCTAATGAATACTAAATGGTAGACAAACTATTATCTTCCGAAACTCCAGCAGCGCATGCGATTATCTCCGTCTTGAGATGAGTCTTCTTCCATGTGGGGATCTCCACTATGTTTTTAAAAAGTAGAGATGTGGCTAAATTATGAAGATAAGAGGGATAGAAGAATAGAAAGTATCAATATAATAAGTATTTGGAAAATAAGTTTTCATCCTATGGTTTTTCCTAATCCATTCCTAGGTCGCGATCCTACAGTCAACACACAGCTCTGATACCATCTGAAACGGATCAACCCGGTAAGGTTGTATCCCGTGTATAGTGCTAGTCCCTGGATCGACTCGCTAGCACACACGTTTCCAAATGAATTATCAAAATCCAGTGCATCATTATTACAACGTATTGATACAGCAAAATATAATTCATTACAATCTGCATAGCACTTGGCTAGCTCAAATAAAATATCAAGTAGCAATAACAGCGGAAATAAATATTATAGGAGGCTCCATCTAGATGTGCCACAGGCGACCATGTTGAGTGGAGTCTCGCGACCTACCGCAACAATCACTCGGAATCGGTATATCCTGCAATGATGAGTTACAGCCAGAACAACCACTGGTCAACACAATTGAATTGTATTGGCAAGATGTGCAAAAAGAATGGTTGTTTATTATACCTAGCATCTACATGCATATTTGGCTAGGTGGAGGTTTAGGCTCTTTTGCGAAAAGCAATACATTTATCCTATCATTTATTAAACAAAATAGTTTTCCAATAATCACTTGGACACACTGCTTGACAACAGGTGCTCCTACCCATTAGTTCAACCACAAGTTTTAAGAAATTATGAAATTGGGATGAGTGAGAAATCGACATATAGTTACAAGCCTAGTTGTTCATTTTGTCCTTAACCAGGGACATGGCTAAGATCTTAGTTTTAGACTCTCGAGAGTTTTGTACACTTTACCCGTAAGACCCGATCAACCCCGTTTACCAAAACACACAATTTGTATAATGGTTGGGAGAAAACCAAGATAAAACTTTTGGGAAATAGACCCTCAAACCACCTGCGGACCGGTACATCCTACTATAAACTACATCTGCTAGTCACGACGGGTTCGAGGTTCTATAACTTACTAAGTTCCATCAACGCCCATACTTATGTTGACAAACGGTTGTACACGTAAACTACCAAACAAGCAACCAATCTATTCTCTTTGAAAACCTGGGCGGCGGACCCCACCATACAACACACTCCGATGACCACTCTAGCAATCCGCCCAGAGAATTGATTAACTTAAGTTGTTTTCATCATAACGTAAAATATCAATAACTTTAAAATCTTTTTCATATAATGAATTCCATAACCCCGTTTGCTAAGCATGGCTAAGCACATCTATACCTACGATGGCGACAAGAGGACAATAACTGTCATGGTAAAAACATATGGCTATCCTATCTGGGTTTTATAGCAAGGCGTAAACACATAACATTTCCTACACATGCAAGACTACAGAAAATCTAATAATGCATAGGAAAATAATAGGACGTTTATGGTAAAATCACACTTGCCTTGGTGAATGTTGTCGTTTACACAATCCTCACCGTCGCAAGGGTTGCACTCCGCACAATCTACACGTTATTGATAGTACCACAATAAGAACAACAAACAATACAAGAAATTCATACACATGCATGCATGTCATATTAATAGTGCACACTGTTTTTAGTTTGTTCTCTGATCATTAAACTAGAATGATGCTTATGCAATTTATTAGAATGCAACAATATAGTTAATACAATTTTCAAAGCCTTTTAAATGGTTGAATAAGGTTCTGCAATTCTCTATATAATTAGTTGCTCGAAAATTATATATATTATATCCTCTGGATAGGCAATTTAATTATATTTCCGGAATAAAAAGATTTGGTTCATTTGGATTTATAGAAATATAGTTATGTCCGAAATACTATATTCAATGTTTTGATTTCTGCAGCATGTAGGTTCGGTAAACGTGTAATATTTTTGTATATTCAGATTCTACACAAAATTCTAAATCCAATGGTATTTTATTTACAATTTTCTGACGTGTGGATTATTTTATATGAATTTGACAAGATCTACAATTTCTCTGTTTTTTTCCTACTCGAATTTACAAATCAGCGGCACTTGACGAGTTCTGATTGGTTGCCCGCTTTGACTGGGTGCTGACTAGGTGCTTGACTAGTCACTTGCCACGCGGCGCCGCCTGATTCGCCGATACCCCTTCAGCGAAAAGGATCTAATCTAACCACACGATTGCGATCGGACGGCTGCTGCGTTTCTTCCTAGTTGAGCATGGTGTTGCTTACCAGTATTGGCAGAGAGCAAGGTTTTGGATTTCGGCCGAGATTACCGAAATTTCACCGAAATTCGGCCATTTCGGTCAGGACCGGTAAAATATTTTACCGAACGAAACTTCCTAAATTTTGGGGATTTTTTGTTGAATTGTCTAAAATATTTCATATTGGGTCGAATTTAGTCTGAACTTTCAAAATTTATTCTAGTTTTAATCAAATTTCGTTCCAAAGTTTAAATTTTGGTATTTGCATTTCATCCGAGATTTACCGAAATTCACCGAAATTACCGAATTTCGGCCATTTCGGTCAGAACCGGTAAAAAATCCAAAACGAAATCCAAAACCTTGGCAGAGAGAGGTCCTGCAATGACGCTGGGAGTGTGTTGGTGGTCGTACAGCTGGGGAAGTGGTCCAGGCGGTGAAGCTCTCCACGGTAGGTTCGTTTCTCCACCTCTCCTAGCCCCGAATAGAGGTGGTGGTGACTTCCCGAGACGGTTCTCCGGCGAAACTCCGACGACGAGATTGATTCGTCTAGTGCATGTTTATGAGATGGAAACGTTAGAAACGGAGCAGATGTGAAAGAAGAACAATAGGGGATAGGGTAGAAGGGCTCGGATGGTCCCGATTTATGGCAGCAATAACCTTGTGAAGCTCCGAGCGGCGGCAATGGCGGCGAGCTCCGCCGAGCTCCGAACTGGCGACTAGGGTTTGTTCTTTGCGGAAAAACGAAACGTGGGAGATGAGTAGATATTTATAGGTGTTTCTTGGTGGCGAAGGGAGTAGCGATCCGAACAGGAAGTGGAGATTTTCCTGGAAACCTGGTTCGGTTCAGAATAGAAGAAGTACGTACGACTCCAGGAGTTGTTTCCGATTCAGTCTTTTTTTTCAGAGGAAACGGAAATTCAGTTAACATGAGACAGGAAGTAGTACGTTGTGTCAGGGAAAACTGAACGAACGAAAATAGAGTAGAGAGAGGAAGGAAAGACTAATACGTTGGTCTTCTTTGTCCAAATTTTCCTACGGTTGCTCCTTATTTCTTTGTTTTAAACTTTTCTTTAATAGCTCTTTCTTCCCACACGTATTACAATGTAGCTAAAATTCATTTGTGCCTATATGCACAAAGACATATATAAATCTTGAACTGAACCAGTATATTAAGATTTGAGGTTTGTGTTCATTAAACTTTTAAATACCATGAATGAAAATTGCTAACTATATGATGCAATGCACATGAATGATATGCCAACATCCGAATTCTAAAAATTGGGATGTTACAATTATCTCCTGATGCTAAATTTGCTAAATCTCACATAAACATTAAAGATAAAGATTATGATTTCTCTCTTGATTTAGAACTCATATCTATTGTTGAGAAAGAACCTTTCTGTGGAACTGAAAAAGAAAGTGCTGTAGACCACATGAATGAACTCTCTACTTTAAGTGGTACATTCTCTGATGATATTAAAATACGAACTTACTTTGTTACTAAAATATTTCCTTCCTCATTAAAAAGAGAAGCTAAAACTTGGTAAGAATTTATTACTTTAATCAAGATGAAAATGAAAAACTACCTGATGCTTGGACACGTTTTTGCTCTCTACTTAGAGCTCGGCCTAGTCAGGATTTGGAGAAAAATTATTTACTTGATATATTCTATAGTGGACTAACTGTTGAATCTAGAACGTATCTGGATAGTTGTGCTAGTTGTGTTTTCAGGAAAAGAACTCCAGAAGAAGCCGAGGAACTATTAGCTAAAATAAGCCAGAATTATGATGATTGGAATATTCCGGAACCTACTCCTACACCCACACCAACACCGAAGAGGAGGGGTATTATTGAATTAAGTGATGAGGTGATGAATGAAGCAAAAAGATCTCTTAAAGAGAGGGGTATTAAATCTGAAGATGTGAAGCATTTACCTCCTATAAAAGAATTATGTAAGCCAATTCCTCCTTCACCCATAATTGAGGTACACTCTCTCCAAAGGTTTGATGATGGAGATATTCCTTACTCTAAACCTCCTGATCAATGCTTAGATGAATTTGATACTTTTATTGCTAAGCAAGATAATTTTAATATGAGGATTGAGAATCATTTAATAGAAAACTCTCGAGCTATTAGTAACTTGCATGATATTGTTGATAGAACCTCCAATGATGTTAAAATACTTATTAAACATTTTCATATGGTTCAAACTCAAATTGATCAACTTTCTAAAGTGCAAGAAGAAATGTTAATGAATGCCTCTAGGTATAAAGAAAAACATGTTTGTGAAGTAACAACTAGAGGTGGTAAATCTACTCAAGACCCTTTATATCCTGAGGGACATGCTAAAAGAATTGAACAAGATTCTCAACAAATCAATGAACCTAGTGCTCCTTCTAAGAAAAAGAAGAAGAAACATAAAACTGTTGTAGAATCCTCTGAACCTGTTAACAATCCTAATAGTATATCTGTTTCTGATGCTGAAACTGAAAGTGGTAATGAACTTAATAATGATAGTAACAATGCCAATGATAACGATAAAAATGCCAATTCGGATAGGGAAGAAATAGAAGAGGAACCTGAAAAACACACTAAAAATTAAAAGTACACTAAGGAAGATTTTATTGCTAAAACATGGTAGTGAAAGAGAACCTTGGGTCCAAAAACAAATGCCTTTTCCTGCTAAGAAACTTAAAACCAAAGAAGAAGAACATTATAATAAATTTTGTGATTGGATGAAACCTTTGTTCTTGCAAATTCCTTTGACTGATGCTATTAAATTGCCTCCATATTCAAAATACATGAAAGATATTGTTTCTAACAAATGGAAAATCCCTAATGAGGAAATATCTAATATGCTTGCTAATTATTCTTTTAATGGCAAGGTTCCAAAGAAGTTGGGAGATCCAGGTATACCAACCATTCCTTGCTCTATCAAAAATAATTATGTTAGAACTGCTCTATGTGACTTGGGTGCAGGAGTTAGTGTTATGCCTTTTTCTCTTTACTAGAGACTTTACCTTGATAACCTGATACCTACTGATATATCTTTGCAAATGGCTGATAAATCTACTGATATTCCTGTTGGCATTTGTGAGGATGTTCCTGTTCAAGTAGCTACTAATTGCTTAATCATGACTGGCTTTGTTGTGCTTGAAATGCCTAAAGATGATAATATGTCTATTATTCTTGGGAGACCTTTCCTAAACAACGCAGGGGCTGTTATTGATTGCAATAATGGAAAAGTAACTTTTCATGTGGATGACAAGGAACATGCTGTTTATTTTCCCAAGAGGTTGGATAAAGTACTTGGAGTTAAGACAATTACCAATGTGAGATCTATTAAAGTGGGAAGTATTGATTGCCCTTATAAAGAAGAATACAAAACTCTCATGATTGGATCCATACCCATACGATACAAGGTAACATGAGTGTCCCGTGAAGTTTAAATCTTTTATGTCATATAAAATTCATTTGGTGGCAAGACTTGATCAACCTTGTTAACAAGTGCATTTTAAATGCATAAAAGTGCTAAACAACTTTCTTTCTCTCAAACTTGTTTTACCTACTGTAATATCATTTGGTTTGCAAAATTTAGTTGAATTTAGTTTTAGAAAACAATTTTTCAATATTAAATTTATTAATGCAAAATACCAGAAAATGCCCAGAAATAAAATTTCTCAGAATTTTAAAAATTTTATGTCAAAATTCCTATTTTTCTGGGAGGATTCAGAAAACACCAGAGAGTGGCCAGGGGGACCCACAGGGCCCCCACACCACATGGTGGCGCGGCTGCCTTTGGGCCGTGCCAGCACATGGTGTGGGACCCATAGGCCCCTCCACTTACTCTCCTTCCTCCCCATCCTTTCTCTCTCCCGACCAAACACCCAGCCATTGAAATTTTTCGTGTTCTTCCTGTTCTTGCTGTGCATTTTTTATCTCCATCATCAGCCCATCTTTGCTGCTGATATTTGGGGATTTTGCTCTCCGGTAAGTGACTCCTCCGATTATCCAAGTGCAATTTTGATTAGTGGTCTATATCTTGAGTATTTTGTTGCTGTAGGTGTCATGTTTAGCGAGTTTAAATGCTTGTTCTAAGTTGGGATAACTAGTTTTGATGCATGATTAAGCCTCTAGCAAGTAACTATGGTAGTTCCCCTCAATTAGCTAGCTCAAAATCAATTTTTTATGACACTTGTTAAAAAATTCAGAAAAGGAAGATGCATAACCACCACTTTGGAGAGATATTTGAAAGTGATGTGCCAAGGGTGTCTAGGCCCTCAAGATCATCCACTCGCATTAGGCAATCCTACAACGAGGATGTCTTGGCACCAAACATTGGAGATGAGAGAGATGATGGGGTTCCTAACTCATCATCTTTCCCATGCAATGACTTCATGGTTGCTGCAGGGATTCTTGACGAGTTCTTGCTTATGGTGCAGAGGGTGGGCTTGACCACATACATGGAGGATGAAAGTCCCCAATATGTCAGGCTCACCAAGATTTTTGTTGAGAGTTTTACTTTCAAGAACACCTCTTATCATCAAACTGTTTCATTTAAAATTTATGATAGGGCCGTCACTTTGTCTTTGCTAGAGTTTTGTGCTGTTTTAGGTACCACTTGCCAAGGCTCAACAAAGAGGATCCAAGATGACCCAAGGGATTTGATGGAGCTTTACCGTGAGGTGGCAAATGATGATAGCCGCCGGGCGCAACGTGGCAAGATAAGGAACATTCAGTTCCCCGCTATCAAGTATTTTGTTTACTATATTGCCACTAGTGTGCTTGGTAGGGAGAACACTAGTAACATCTCAAACTACCATCTTGCCTTTCTTGCTGCTGCTCTTAATGGTCATACAACATATAACCTTGGAGCTCTCATTGCTCGTCGCCTTGCTGCTAGGGGACCTATCTATGGAGGAATTATTGCCTCACGTATTGCTGCTAGTCTGAACCTTTATGTTGATCCAAGTGATACTTTATTATCTCCTTGTAGGCTTGATCTTGCTGCAATGATAGGCCACAAATTTGTCACCGCTAACTCTATTCCTGGACGTCTTATATATAGAGTTTTATTTGTTGATGGGGACGAGAGGGAAGTCCCATTGCCGCAACCTGGTTTGTTTAGTCTTGACAGGAGGCCGCGGTCGTTCTCTAAGGTCGAGTTGGACGAGCAGCTGAACGCGCGAGGTTTCCACGAGCAGCACGGCGAGGTGGCGCCTGAGGAGGACTACACCGTGCACTACACCGTTGCGTCCTCGAGTTCTTACCATGGCGAAGGTTCCTCATCATACCAAGAGAACTTCTCATCCTAGGCGCCATGGGGCTGATTTCCCACTTAGGCCAAAATCCTAAGCTTGGGGGGAGGTATACCGATATCACACTCATCTATATATCATTACATCGGTACTTTGTATATCCATGTTTAGTTTTCTTTCTGTTGTTTGTTTCTTGCTTTGCTTTACTTTCTAAAAACTCAAAAAGACCAAAAATACTTCTGTTATTTCTCTTGTTAGTTCATTTGAGTCTCTAGTATTAGTTTGCCTAGTTGTTTAATTCGGTTCCATATGCAAAAACCCAAAAATATTTTGCTTTGTTGTTTGCGTTTCGCGCAGGGACAGATTTCTACTGTCCACCATTTAATTCATAACTTCCTGGTGAAAAATCCAAATGACCTGAAATTGATTGTGCATGTTCCTCAGATATGTACGCAACTTTCATTAGTTTGAGTTTTCGGATCTGAGCATGTTAAGGACCTCGAAAAAATTCGTCTTCACAGGCTGTTCTGTTTTTGTTCTGTTTTTAGTTTCTAAATCCGAAAATCCAAAATATTTGTTGTTTCTTTTTGGTTTTGTATAGTTTGTTTCAGAGCTCAATGCCATCCGTTACTCCGTGGAGATTGGTTTTCATTTCATATTATTCAAGCCACACAAGTGAAGAAGCAATAATGACGATATATGACAATTCGAATGAACTATGAGATTGGTAAGAGACTGGTAATGAACTCTATTTGTTTTTCATTTTTGTACATATACTCATTCATATGAGCATGCTTAGATGGTTCGCATAAGATATATGTCGATTGGTGGATGCTTAGTTGTTTATGTTCTCTTATGATCAATTCCAATTTATTAATAGTAGATGAGATGTTTCTATGGATGTTTGCTTGCATTGTTTTGTTCATGAAAGAGTATGAAACTGTGGTATCCTCCTCTGAACAAATTCATTTGTATCGACTTGGCACATGCTCACACATGTATATGACTGAAAACAAAGAGTCAATTAAGCCTTGATGATTTATTTTGCCTCAGAGTTCTAGTATCAGTTTTACGCCTCCGTTAATTTTATTTTGTCGCAAGCATGATTATGACTGTTATTGTTCTCTTGAATTGTCGCTTCACTGTCTATTGCTAGCCTCCACTTGTACTAAGCAATAATTCTTGTGCTTCCAAATCCCTGAAAGCCAAGTTATTCCAAAGAGTCCACCAAAAACACCTATGTATGGCATTTCAAACCATTCAAGTAAATTTGCATGTGCTATCTTTAAAACCTTCAAACAACTTCTCAATTTGTGACACTGTTTTAGCGCATGAGGAAGTAGTAGTTGGGCTTGTTATCTTCCATACTAATTAAGTAACCATTGACTTGCATGCTTCATCTGCTCGTCATTAATTTTGCAAAGGGCTGGTTAGACCACTATAATATCCCAAAGTTTTGAAAAGAAAAAATAGACACTCCTCCATGGTATGTGATTGCTGGTGGGCACCCGAAGATTCGGTTAGCCATGGTTTGAGAAAGCAAAGGTTGGGAGGAGTGTCAAATTTTATAAATAAGGTGCATATTATAAATGCTTGTTTTAAATAAATCGGAACCGCTCTCAACTTGCTTAGGCCCAGTTATTTTGCTGGCTTATTTCATAAGCTGCCCCTTACCCAGCTTATTTCATAAGCCGAGTAGCTTATTACTTGCAGCTTCCAGATTAGTAATGAGACAATTATTTTAGAAGCCCCCAGCAATAAGCTGGGCGGCTTATGAGAGAAGCTGTGGAGGGGGCAGCTTATTTTTTAAGCCAGCAAAAGAACTGGCCCTTAGTATGGAAGATAATAGGAACTCTATTGCCATTCGTTGACAAATCAATCACCACTCAAAAACAATTTTGCCTCTGTTTTCAAAACAATGAAAAGCTCTAGCACATGTTAAATCCCTGCTTCCCTCAATGAAGGGCCTATCTTTTACTTTATTGTTGAGTCACCATCCCTCTTTGAGCACCTTCTTGAGAGCATAGTTGTCATTCTTAGTGTAATGTGCTTGTCCCAGAATACTGTTAACCGCGGTGTAACTTTGATGCTTTTATCTTTGATATCTTTATTTCTAGTGTTCTCTTGAAACTCAGAGGTGCCTGGGCATTTATGTTTTGCTGTACACATTCGGGCAAGCGAGATACCACCTTATCATACTTTCTTATGAGCTTTGCAATCCTGTGAATTGATATGTTTCATGTTATTTATTATTGGTATGATTGGCATCTCTTCATGGCTTACATAACTATTGGGTGACACCATTTACATATATCTTATTATGAATAGCCTAAGCATTTGCCAGATAGTGAGAATATTTACATCATATGAAGCAAATGTGTTCGTGAAAGTTCTTTTATCGCACTCAGTTGTTAACTGAATTGCTTGAGGACAAGCAATAAGCTAAGCTTGGGGGAGTTGATACGTCCAAAACGTATCTACTTTCCCGAACACTTTTGCTATTGTTTCACCTCTAACTTGTGTGTTTTGAATGCAACTAACACGGACTAACGCTGTTTTCAGCAGAATTACCCTGGTGTCTCGTTTTTGTGCAGAAAATCAACTTTCAGGAAAAACACCAGGAAAAAGCCCAAAGTCATTATTTTCCCCGAAGAGTCCCAGAGCCAGAAGGGGAAAAGGAGAAGAGCCACGAGGGGCCCACACCACCTGGTGGCGCGGCAAGCCCCTGGCCGCGCCACCACATGGTGTGGCCGCCTCGGTCAAGTACTCGCGTCCCCCTCTCGGATATAAGGTGCTCCTGACCTAAAAACAGAGACCCCCGGATCACTTTTCCGAGAAACATCTCCGTGCGCCGTCGCCACCTCGAAACCCAATTCGGGGACCAAAAGTCTCTGTTCCGGCACCCTGCCGGGACGGGGAATCGAAGGAGATCATCGCCATCGTCATCGCCACTACTTGTCCATCAACCATCCATGATTCCCCCATCCATGTGTGAGTAATCCACCGCTGTAGGCTCAAGGGAATGGTAGGGATTGGATGAGATCGTTCATGTAATTGCTGTAATATCATTAGGGCATGGTGCCTAGTATCCGTTATTAGTGTTTTACGTCATTGTTGCAACTTGTTATACTTAACGCTTGTCACTAGGGCCCGAGTGCCATGATTTCAGATCTGAACATGTTATTGTATCATGAAGATAATTATTGTTTTGGATCTTATCTGCAAGTTGCATTACACATGTCATTGTCCGGAACCCTAGGTCCCAAAGTGACAATAATTGGGATAGCCTCGGGGAAAGGCTGTGATGTGAGGATCACATGTGTTCAGGTAGTGTTAATGCTTTGCTCCGGTACTCTATTAAAAGGAGTACCTTAATTACCAGTAGATTCCCTTGAGGCCCCGCTGCAAACAGGCTGGTAGGACAAAAGATGATGTGCAAGTTTCTCATTGCGAGCACTCACAACTAAATTGGGACACATGCCTATGGTTATTTAATACTGAAGGAGATATGCCCTAGAGGCACTTAATAAATATAGTTTATTCGTCATATCTCAATTGTTCATTATATGTTTTATACCATGCTATAACTGTATTAAGCGGAAACATTAATACACGTGTGGTAGATAAACAACCAGGTCCCTAGTAGCCTCTACTTGACTAGTTCATTGGGCAATTGATGATCGAGGTTTCCCGATCATGTGACATTTATGTCAGTTGACAATGGAGTCATGTCATTGGGAGAATGACGTGATGGACATACCCAATATTTGTAGGACGTAGTCATTACACCTTCGACCGTGAGATCTACTCTTATTGCTATTCCTGGAAGACACTTTGATTGCATCAAACGTCATATCTTACATAGTGTGACAATAAAGGTGTCCCTTTCGGGTGTCGGAAAGGAGTATGTTGAGACGGGGGATCAAGAGCGGGATTTGCCAGTCCGCATAGCAGGATAGATACTCTAGGGCCCACTCGGTGAGATTATGTCAAACGAGCTTGCAAGCGTGTGACTAGGTCACCAGGACATAATATCATGGACGAGTAGAAGTTAGCAGTGTCGGTAACGAGATCAAGCTAGGTATGGAGATATCTATGAACGAGTCTCGGACGCGCTAAGTATCGCATGGCAAAAGGTTTAAGACTCAGACGTCTAGGTTCGATCGGTAAAGTATTCGTTATCTCGCATGGATTAATTCTGGGTATCCAGGGTCCACGAATTAGTCATTGATCGGAGCGGAGTCTCGATCATGTCTGGTGAGATAATCGAACCGCTAGGGTAACACACTTAAGGGGAGTCGACATTTTACCAGAAGAGAAAAATAGGAAAAGAGAGACCGGGAACGTCCCAGGAAAGTTTCGATGGAGATCGGGCAGCGACGAAATAGTTTTCGGAGCCGGAATAAATTATGTAATATGTATTTAATATTAATTAGTGTAATTAATAGTTAAATATATTTTTATTTAATTTTTCCTGAATTTTTAAAGGCAAAAATCCCTTAATGGGCCTCTTTGGGCAAAGAGGCCCATGAGGGGGGGAAAGTCCCCCCCAGGAGGAGGGGCTTGGTTCGGCCGGCCTAGGTGGGCCACATGGGGCCCACCTAGGGCCGGCCCACCCACCATGGCCGGCTGGGGTGTGGGAATAGTCCCACACCGCCAGCCTGGCAGGTTGGGCAGCCCCCTGGCCTCCTTTATATAGAGGGGCACCCCTGGCCTTTGAAAACACCAAATTCTCTCTCTCTCTCCTTGGATCACGTGACTCCCAAGTTTGGAGTTGCGCCAAGGACAAAGTTTTCTCCACCATACGCACGCCGCCGCACTGCTGGTCTTCCGGTCCCAGTCTTCCGCTGCTCGTCCCTGGATCGGGCCCGGAGTTCGTCGGCTTCACCGTATGTGTGTAACGCCCTGCGAGCTGCCACGCTAGTGGTGCTGGAGGTCTGCTTCCTCTACACGGCCTCGAGGTCGTCGTCGGTTTCATCGACATCGCCGCGTCATCGTCTTCTTCATCGCGCCAAGTTCTCCGCGACCTTGAGGTCGGCTACGGCGTCTACGTCAGCAACGCTTGTGCGGGAGCGTAATCCCCGCTTTTCGGTCTACAAGGGTATGTATACCGGAACCCCTTCGTACTACTATATCTGCATAGTATAGATCCTGACTAGTTTAAGGTTATCGCTGTTAGGAATTTTTTTTGTTTTCTGCCTGCGATCCCCTTCAGTGGTATCAGAGTCGATCTATGCGTAGATATAGCTGTGCGCTAGCTGCACCCGTGTTTATCATGGGGACAACGTTCTTATTATTTGCTACCCTCTCGCGTGCACTTGCACTGCCGGCAGCATCGAGTTGATGAAGCGGCCCGGACCGACCTTACACGTACGCTTACGCGAGACTGGTTCCACAACTGACATACGGCTGGTTCCGTATATGTGGCTGGTAGGTGTCTGTCTCTCTCTCTTTAGTTGGCTTTGCATTTTCAATGGAGGGCCCGAAAGGGATGAATAAATATGCAATTATTTGATCGTTGTTGTGGTCATAGGTTCGTAGGTATGAAGCGGTTTTATTTACGACAGCCCCAAGCCACGTAAATTTTGCAAAAGATAAAGTAGAAGCGTCTAACTTTATTTTGCAGGGGCAATGTGATATGGTCAAGGTAGGTTTATTAAATTGTTTATAAACTGTGGGCGTGAAGGAGACCATCGGCGCAAGGACCATATCACGTCGCATTACATATTGATGTTTTGTGTGCATCTTATATTGTGTGTATATATATATAGTATATATTAGTTACACGGCGGTAGTAATATAAGATGATCCCTCCAAAATACCATTTGTGTTCTCCCTTCGACGTGCACCACCAAGAAAGTTCTACGTTATGAGGAAGGCCGTGACGATCGGGTGTCAGACATATCATCGTTCGCATACAGTGGGTGTAAGCCATGTTGCACGCGCGTTTACGTTGAAGGTTATTATGGCGAGCCTAGCATGTACAGACATGGCCTCGGAACAAGGTGACCGAAAGGTTAAGCATGAGTCACAAAGTTGTTGTGATTGACATGTCGATGTCTACCTTTGAAGTTATGTTGCCGGCTCTGACGATGAGGGGTTGCATAATGGATGAGGATCGTGTAATCACTAAAACGATGAGAGGGATACTCGTTTTGAGTGGGAGTTCTGGTAGTTTTATTTTATTAAAACTTGAACCCTATTTTATAATGAACAAAGTCTTTATGATTTGCAAAACCTTTTTAGATATTAACCAATGTGATGGCCTTCTTTAAAAAAATTAGGCGCAATCCTGCGATTGAGAAACTTAAAAGGTTGGGTCCAAACTTCATAGTTTTATACTTTAGCTTGAGGATACTCCTTGTTTAAACCATTAGCTCTTTGTGATACAATACCCGCTAGGAGATAAACCCGGAGATTCCGCTAACAAAAGGATAATTTGGATTATCAAGTTTTTGTGCGGATAATATCATCATAGTCCAGTGTATGTTGTGATCTCTACCATAGAGTATTGACGGTGGGTACGAGTTTTTAGATCGCGAACATATGAGATGATCGCTGAACTCGGGATACACCTGAAGTTGGGTTGATGAAGTTTAACAGTATGTTGACTGTTTTTCTTCTCAACCAAGATGGAAGAGAATACATGCGTTGAAGGAGCACGTGGCAGTCATACTTGATGACATTGGTCATACTTGATGACATTGGTCATACTTGAAGACATTGAGACGCCTCGCTCAGCTCGATCACTGGATGACAGACAACGTTGCCAGGAGATATGCCCTAGAGGCACTTTATAAATATAGTTTATACGTCATATCTCAATTGTTCATTATATGTTTTATACCATGCTATAACTGTATTAAGCGGAAACATTAATACACGTGTGGTAGATAAACAACCAGGTCCCTAGTAGCCTCTACTTGACTAGTTCATTGGGCAATTGATGATCGAGGTTTCCCGATCATGTGACATTTATGTCAGTTGACAATGGAGTCATGTCATTGGGAGAATGACGTGATGGACATACCCAATATTTGTAGGACGTAGTCATTACACCTTCGACCGTGAGATCTACTCTTATTGCTATTCCTGGAAGACACTTTGATTGCATCAAACGTCATATCTTACATAGTGTGACAATAAAGGTGTCCCTTTCGGGTGTCGGAAAGGAGTATGTTGAGACGGGGGATCAAGAGCGGGATTTGCCAGTCCGCATAGCAGGATAGATACTCTAGGGCCCACTCGGTGAGATTATGTCAAACGAGCTTGCAAGCGTGTGACTAGGTCACCAGGACATAATATCATGGACGAGTAGAAGTTAGCAGTGTCGGTAACGAGATCAAGCTAGGTATGGAGATATCTATGAACGAGTCTCGGACGCGCTAAGTATCGCATGGCAAAAGGTTTAAGACTCAGACGTCTAGGTTCGATCGGTAAAGTATTCGTTATCTCGCAGGGATTAATTCTGGGTATCCAGGGTCCACGAATTAGTCATTGATCGGAGAGGAGTCTCGATCATGTCTGGTGAGATAATCGAACCGCTAGGGTAACACACTTAAGGGGAGTCGACATTTTACCGGAAGAGAAAAATAGGAAAAGAGAGACCGGGAACGTCGCGGGAAAGTTCCGATGGAGATCGGGCAGCGACGAAATAGTTTTCGGAGCCGGAATAAATTATGTAATATGTATTTAATATTAATTAGTGTAATTAATAGTTAAATATATTTTTATTTAATTTTTCCTGAATTTTTAAAGGCAAAAATCCCTTAATGGGCCTCTTTGGGCAAAGAGGCCCATGAGGGGGGGAAAGTCCCCCCCAGGTGGAGGGGCTTGGTTCGGCCGGCCTAGGTGGGCCACATGGGGCCCACCTAGGGCCGGCGCACCGACCATGGCCGGCTGGGGTGTGGGAATAGTCCCACACCGCCAGCCTGGCAGGTTAGGCAGCCCCCTGGCCTCCTTTATATAGAGGGGCACCCCTAGCCTTTGAAAACACCTAATTCTCTCTCTCTCTCCTTGGATCACGTGACTCCCAAGTTTGGAGTTGCGCCAAGGACAAAGTTTTCTCCACCATGCGCACGCCGCCGCGCTGCTGGTCTTCCGGTCCCAGTCTTCCGCTGCTCGTCCCTGGATCGGGCCCGGAGTTCGTCGGCTTCACCGTATGTGTGTAACACCCTGCGAGGTGCCACGCTAGTGGTGCTGGAGGTCTGCTTCCACTACACGGCCTCGAGGTCGTCGTCGGTTTCATCGACATCGCCGCGTCATCGTCTTCTTCATCGCGCCAAGTTCTCCGCGACCTTGAGGTCGGCTACGGCGTCTACGTCAGCAACGCTTGTGCGGGAGTGTAATCCCCGCTTTTCGGTCTACAAGGGTATGTATACCGGAACCCCTTCGTACTACTATATCTGCATAGTATAGATCCTGACTAGTTTAAGGTTATCGCTGTTAGGAATTTTTTTTGTTTTCTGCCTGCGATCCCCTTCAAATACTTGGATGCTTTACCTTATTTATCTACAAATGCCTATGTCTTGATATTATATGAACTATCTTATCCATGCAACGCCCGTACGTCCGTCCCTATGCCTACAGTATTTTAATCCTGCTGTCTACTATAATCACTACTGCTGTCTTTATTTCACTGCTGCTGTTATTTCACTACTGTCACTGCTATAAAACTATTGCTACTGATAATCTGTCTCGAGCAAGTCTATTCACAGGTGCGGCTGAACTGACAATTCATCTGTTAAGGCTTATAAATATTCTTTGGCTCCCATTGTGTCGAATTAATAAATTTGTGTTTTACTTCCCTCGAAGACTGTTGCGATCCCCTATACTTATGGGTCATCACCCGTCCGGATGTGTACACCAGCCAGCGCCTCTGTCTGCCCCACTGTGGGCGCCAACTGTCGTGGTGGTATCACGGCAGATGCCATAGGATGGCTAAAGTGTGGGGCCGGATGGACGCTGGTGGATCCTAGGAGGGCTAGCAAGCTGAGAAGCTCACACGGGAAGAAGCAAGAACACACAAGAGCAAATCGGAACAACACAAACACCACGGTGTACCCAGGTTCGGGGCCCTCGTGAGGAGGTAAAACCCCTACTCCTGCCTCTGTCTCTCTCTATATGTCTATCACAAGAACTACAACATGCTCCTTGAGCTGTATACCCCACGGTGAGTAAGAACACAAGAACTATGAGGGTCTAAGGGAGAGAAGAGAGCAAAGCTCTTAGCAATAAATGAAACTAGGGTTCGGGCGTCCCTCTCACAGGAGGACTTAATGCTCCTTATATAGAGTCCCGGCCGGGTTGGCAGGAAACCCTAACGGCTCCGGGGCCCACGCACACTGTAGCCACGCCAACGATAGGTCATCATGGTCTACCACGACCTAGCCGCCGAGCTACACCGAGCTACGTCATCATGTCTTCCACTGTATCAGACGCCGCCTAGGCGATGATTGTCTCCCTGCCAGAGACAAGACATGGCTTACCCATGCCTTGTCCCCTGTCACCGAGTCAGCGGTACGGGTGAGCAGTCTCGTCGTACCCTGTACCACGCCTTCTGCCCCGCTTCCGTGTCAGGCGGGACGTGACTTGAGCTTCCGTGTCAGGCGGGGATGTCATCATGTCTTTGACTTCTGTCCCGGCATGAAGTATGCCGACACCTCTTGGTCTAACCCGGCATGGACATGCCGGATACCCCTTCTCAGCCCGGCATGGGTATGCCGGACTCCTCTACTCGGAACACTCTCCCGAGTTCCGGCATGCCTATACCGGAAACTCCTTCCTGCACATACAAGACAAAGAGAAGATGCCGACATAGGGATGATCATGTTATGTCGGTCCACCTCAAGCCGGACTACCTCATCACCATACCTCGGTCCCTCCATGCCCGGATATACGCCGGTCCTTTCCGACATAACCACATGTCGGCCTCTCTGTACCTCGGTCCACCCGGCATACTGCCTATTTGACTATGTCTCTCCTAACTCATAAGAGAAGTCTTCTAGGCCCAGCCCCTCGAAGATGTCTTAGGCTTGCTCCCAAAGACATCTTCGAGAAGCTGGTTCTTAGAGGAGTCCTCTGCTTCTGCCTGGATCATACTGAGGGGCCGGTTGCCTATTTATAGTGTCACCAGGAGAGGCAGCCTGCCCTTTACCTTCCCCAAGGGGCAACTCTTTGCCATTCCCAAGGGACACCTCTTGACACATACGAAAGGGCACCTCTCCACAACTCAAAGGGCCACCTGGCCTTTGGCACCAAGATAAGGACAATTACATCCCTAAACAATAGCATAACGGCCACACCTTTACCCTACCCAGGGGTAGCCCCCCGACACTGTTGCTTGCAACTTAATACTGAAAGGGGTGCGTACGCTAACCGGAAGGTGGATTACTAGTCATAGATGCGGTTGGAACGGTCTACGTATATTGTTGTAATGCCCAAATGAATCTCACACTAGACACCATGACTTGTACATGCATCATTATGCAGTTCTTTATTTTGTCAATTGCCCAGCTGTAATTTGTTTACCCTCATGTATGCTATTATTTATTTAAGGAGAGACACCACTAGTGAACTGTGGACCCCGGTCCTTTCTTTTACATTGATAATACAACCTACTACAAACACTATTCTCTTTCATTCTCTGCAAACAAACATCATTTTCCACACTAGACATCTAATCCTTTGTTACAGCAAGCCAGTGAGATTGACAACCTCACTGTTAAGTTGGGGCAAAGTATCTTGGTTGTGTTGTGTGCAGGTTTCGTACTGAGGGAAAACTTTCTGTTGTGCTTATCATACCTTCCTCTTGGGGTTTCCCAACCGCAAGGAGAAGATCAACTCCCTGCACATCACCTACCACATCGAGATCGGAGAGTGAGTGAGGAACTTGTCTGGCGATCGTCCCCCGGGAGACGTCTTCAGCCTCCTTCCCGCCCCTACCGCATCTACAAAGGGGTTGCCTCGCATCCCCGGTGTCCGTCCTTCGAGACACGACATCTGGCGCGCCAGGTAGGGGCGCAAGCGCTGATCTCGTCTTCGTCGACTCGGAGATCTTCGTCAAGTTCTTCGTCAAGCATGCCGCCCAAGAAGAACCCCGTGGCTGCAGCTGCCAAGGTTATCTCTCCTACACGCACTCGAGCTTCGCTCCACGGACGAAGAGCGCGCAGATGTGCCGCCCCCGCCGCCTGAGGAACAGGTTGCGTCGGGCATCGTGGGCGGGTCCAACCGCGAGCTTGGTGGAGGATCCAAGGAGAATGTGACTCCTCATCCCTCGCTCCGGCCTCCGCCTCCCTTCTTGGGAGAGAAGAGCATCGGCAACGCGGCGGCCAAGGATCGAGGCACAAGATGTACTCCCTCGAGCAAAAGCAAGTCCTTCACGAACGCGTCTCCAGACGCCCAAGCTCGCCACGACGCCCTTGTGGCCGCCAGGGCGCTGATGCAGTTCCCACCAAGCGCCACCGACCCCATGGTGTACCAGGCGTGGAGGGAGCGCGTGGAGAATCTCCTCCACTACACCGACGACAGGCCAGCTCCTGGGGCAACTCAGCCCACCACCGTCGACAACCCTGGCGCCACGACCGGCGGAGCGCGCAAGCCGGGGGCTCGGCCCCGTGGAGACCTCTTCACCGAGACGGAGCCTCCTCGTGCTGCTCCACCCGCGGCCAACCGGCCACAACGAGACCAAGACAAGACCATCTCCGTTGGGTCCTCAACCTCGGAGGAGCATGATCTTTGTCGTGACCTCAACAATCGGCAGCGCGAGGACATGCGCACCTGCATCAAACACCATCGAGAACGTCACCGCCGGGAAAATCGCGACGACGACCTCGCCGAGGGTTGTAACGCCCTCGCACCTGAGATTCGTCGCTTCAACTGGCCCAAGAAGTTCAAGATTGACGTTCTTCGCTTCGACGGCACCACCAACCCCCGGGACTTTCTGCAGATCTACTCCCTCGCTGCGATGGTTGCCGGGGCTGACGAGATCATGATGGCCAACTGGTTCCCTTTGGCCCTAAAAGGAGATGCCCAGACCTGGCTCCTCAACCTTCCCAAGTGCTCTATCCGATCTTGGCGAGCGCTGAAGGAGCAGTTCCTGGGAGCATTCCAAGGGGGGTACGAGCCTCCGGGCACCCCACGGGACCTGTACGACTTCAAGCAGCTTCCGGGCGAGACTCTACGCAAGTACATCCAGCGCTTCACACACAAGATGAACACCATACCATGCATCAAGGACGAGGTGGTGATCCATTCCTTCAGCGCCAACGTCCGCAACTCCCGGATGCAGGAGAAGCTAAGCATCCACCGCGTGGAGAGCACCCGCAAGCTCTGGGAGCTCGCGCACCGCTGCGCGCGAGCGGAGGAAGGCGTGAGGGAAAGCGAACCTGAAGACAAGGCTGCAGTGGCCAAGAACAAGAAGCAGGACGTTGGAACCGACAAGCGCGTCTTCGTCACCGAGCCGAAGGGGAAGATGAAGAGCCATGGTGTCACATACACCCTGAAAACAACCACCCGCTCAAGGACTGTCGCGCTCTCCGAGGCTTCCCTCAACGAGAGCAGCGCCGGACTGACGGGGTCAGTCTAGGCGGTTGCTACAACTGCGGTCTCGCCGGACACAGAGCTCGCGAGTGCCCTACGGGTCGCCAAGGCGGAGGCGGCCGTGGTTGGCCTCGCGGCGGTGGCCGCGGAGGCCGAGGAGGAGGACGCGGCAGACAAGGCGGGCATGAGCAGCAAAACCAGGCGGCTGCCCAAGGCAACAACGGAGAAGCCCCTGCCGTTCCAGGCAACGGTGGACAGTTCCAAGAGGTTGCCGGGGTCGTTGGTTGCATCCAGGGAGGCACCTCTCTGCCTCCATCCAACAGCGCTGGCAAGAAGCTGGTGCAGGAACTCAACGCGGTGGTCTCAGCGTCGTCGAGGCCCCTGGACTGGTCCCACCAGGTCATCACCTTTGACCCGGAGGATCATCCTTCCAATACTGCCGGGGTAGGAACCCTGCCTCTTATCGTATCCCCGATCGTCCACAACTTCAAGGTCACCAAGATGCTGGTCGACGGAGGTTCCAGCCTCAATCTGCTGACGGCCAAGGCGCTGACCGCTCTGCAAGTTCCATTCTCGTGCCTCACCGAAACGGGCGCCTTCCAAGGCGTGAATGGGAAAGTCACGCGGCCCCTTGGGAAGATCACTCTTCCAGTCACCTTCGGTGACCACAAGAACTTCCGCACGGAGGACATCGTCTTCGACGTCGCTGACACTCCGCTCCCGTACAACGACATCCTTGGCCGGTGATACACCCAAAACGTATCTACTTTCCCGAACACTTTTGCTATTGTTTTGCCTCTAATTTGTGTGTTTTGAATGCAACTAACACGGACTAACGCTGTTTTCAGCAGAATTGCCCTGGTGTCTCATTTTTTTGCAGGAATTCAACTTTCAGGAAAATAGCACGAAAAAAGTCCTAAGTCACTATTTTGCCCGAAGAGTCCTGGAGCCAAAAGACGAGACAGAGGCGGGCTGCGAGGCGCCCACACCACGTGCTCGCGTGGGTGGGGCCCTGCCGCGCCGGGAGGGGGTGTGGCCGACTCGGCCACCCCCTCGAGCCCCCCTCTCAGCTACTTAACCCCTCTGACCTAAAAACGACGGGGGGTTCATCACTTTTCCCAAAAACATCTCTGTGCGCCGCCGCCACCTCGAAACCCAATTCGGGGACCAGAAGTCCCTGTTCTGGCACCCTGCCGGGACGGGGAATCGAAGGAGATCATCGCCATCGTCATCGCCACCACCTCTCCATGAACCATCCATGATTCCCCCATCCATGTGTGCATAATCCACCGCTGTAGGCTCAAGGGGATGGTAGGGATTGGATGGGATCGTTCATGTAATAGCTTTAATATCATTAGGGCATGGTGCCTAGCATCCGTTATCAGTGTTTTACGTCATTGTTGCAACTTGCTATACTTAATGCTTGTCACTAGGGCCCGAGTGCCATGATTTCAGATCTGAACATGTTATTGTATCATGAAGATAATTATTGTTTTGGATCATATCTGCAAGTTGCATTACACATGTCATTGTCCGGAACCCTAGGTCCCAAAGTGACAATAATTGGGATAGCCTCGGGGAAAGGCTGTGATGTGAGGATCACATGTGTTCACGGAGTGTTAATGCTTTGCTCTGGTACTCTATTAAAAGGAGTACCTTAATTACCAGTAGATTCCCTTGAGGCCCTGTTGCAAACGGGCTGGTAGGACAAAAGATGATGTGCAAGTTTCTCATTGCGAGCACGCACAACTAAATTGGAACACATGCCTATGGTTATTTAATACTTTGATGCTTTATCTTATTTATCTGCAGATGCCTATGTCTTGATATTATATGAACTATCTTATTCATGCAACTCCCGTACATCCATCCCTATGCCTACAGTATTTTAATCCCGCTGTCTACTATAATCACTACTGCTGTCTTTATTTCACTGCTGCTGTTATTTCACTACTGTCACTGCTACAAAACTGTTGCTACTGATAATCTGTCTCGAGCAAGTCTATTCACAGGTTTAGCTGAACTGACAATTCATCTGTTAAGGCTTATAAATATTCTTTGGCTCCCCTTGTGTCGAATCAATAAATTTGGGTTTTACTTCCCTCGAAGATTGTTGCGATCCCCTATACTTGTGGGTCATCAAGACTATTTTCTGGCGCCGTTGCCGGGGAGCATAGCTTTATTTATAAGTTCACCTGAGTGTGATATTGCTCTCTGGAATTCATTCATCATGGGTGATGTGGCCACCTCTACTTCATATCTGATTCCGGCTAGACGCAACGACATGAGGCCTGTAGCTATTGTCAAAGATGGATTTAACCGGATGGGAGTGGCTAGCAAGGAGCAGCTTAATTTTAGTGGCAATATATCTGTCCAGCTAGTTCCATCAGAGAAGGTAATACCAACGTTCAGGACGCCGTGCACATTCATTGTAGTTGGATCGATCAAAGTTCCAATATGATCTATTCCATCGATCGATCGTAGACTAGCAGTCAAGTTTGTTTTAGTCGTTTTAAGCTAGCTATTTGTGCACGAGAGTTGTGTCCTAGTTGGTTTGGACTTTTGTGTTCACGCGTGCCGGATAATTAATTAGGAAAGTTTGATTAGAGATAGGAGAGAGAGTCCGTATCAAATAGTTTTGATTGCATGTCTGTTTGGTAGGTCTGGTTTTGAGTCGTCTGTTGCCTATATAACAGGTAGGCTTCGGCCATGTATGGAGGTTGAATTTTATTGAGAGAAAAACTACAGAAAACGTCCCATGTCGGGGACACCAAATATTGTGTTCTTTGTTGCTGATCCGCGAGGGATTTTGTCGTTGCTCTACGTGGAGTTGATCTAATCTACTCAACGCTAGTCTTTGTTCTTATGATCTCGCAATCTTGCTTGATCATCTATTTGATCCATATCATCTGGTATCAGATTCGTCGGGTTTCTCACGGTATTGTTTTGTTTTTGATCTGTTGGACTTTGCGATCTGCTGTTTTCGTGGAGACTGCTGAAAAGTGGATCGATCTGGTAAGGAGTACTAGTTCGATACGTCTTGGCTGAGTAATACTTCAATTCGCGTTGGACTTTGTGCTTCCTTGTACGTGAAGTTTGGAGTTCTATTTCCATCGCTCAAGATTACAATGAGTTGTGTCGTCGCTGCTCTGTCTGCTCTCGCGTTCTGAAGGTTTGCCTGCCGTCGAGTGCTGCGTTGATCTAGATGTCAGAAACAATCAAGGAGGAGCAGAAAGGGAACATGGGTGATGCAACTGATCTGGATGGGGCCGTGCTTCCCGTTTATGCTGAAGATCTTGCTGCGAATGTGCGTGAGGGATTTGACCTCACATGCGACTTTGTCATGCGGTGCCACAACAATCTGAAGAAGAAGATCGACACAAGATTTGATGATTTGGGCGCTCAGATTGGTGCATTGCAGACTATTGTTGAGAACCTGCAGGGCCCAGCGCAGCAAGCTCCACCACCGGTCGCGGAACCTCCACACAACGGTCAATTTGACGAACGTCGTCTGCCGCTGCAGCCACCCGCACAAGACCATGCCGGCGATGCTAATGTCGTTGCAGGGTACATGCCAAGACCACGACACAACAACCACCGAGCTGAAGCTATAGCTCATGTCGGAGTGAATGACCGAGATCGTTTCGGTCAGGCTGCACGAGTTCCTATTGACGACGGCATCGGACGCGTGAAGATATCAATTCCGTCATTCTCTGGGAAATGCGAGCCAGAAGATTACTTAGACTGGGAGATGCGCGTCGATCAAATTTTTGATGTTCATCGTTACACGGAGGAGAGGAAGATGCAGCTTGCAGCCATTGAGTTCACCGGTTATGCCCTACTGTGGTGGAACCAAATTTGTCGCTCACGACATCGCCCGATGAGTTGGCAAGGGATGAAGGATTTTATGAGGCGACGATTTGTTCCTGAGCATTATAAACGAAATCTGTACATCAAGCTGCAGCGTCATACTCAAGGTAATTTGAGTGTTGATGAATATTTTAAGGAGATGGAATTGCTCATGATTCGTACAGAGACTGTGGAGGACCCAGAAGCGACGATGGCACGTTTCTTTAACGGGCTGAACGTCGAGGTGCAGGATCGAGTTGAGATGGTGACCTACTCCAATATAGAAGATCTGGTGCATCAAGCTGAACGTGCCGAGCAACAGGTTAAGCAGCGTCAAGTTTCAGCTACAAACACATGGCGACGTTCTTCCACAGAGGATGCTAGTGCTAGTTCTAGGCCAACATCCTTTACACGCTCAAATAATTCTTTGCAAAAGGAGGCGCCAAAATCAGGAGTGTCACGAGCTGCTTCTAATACCCAATCCAGTGCACATATTGAGTGCTTTACATGTGGAGGCAGGGGACATATGAGGCGTGACTGCCCCAATGCAAAGAAAATTTTGCTCACACAGGACGGCTATATCTCTGCAAGTGATGAAGAGGAAGTTGTTGATCAGACTAGTGAGAAGTCTCAGGAAGTTGAACACTTGGATGTGGATGGTTATGAACTTGCTGCTCATTGCAAAAATTTGATGGTGCAACGTGTTCAAGCAGACCGTATAGCGGATAAAGGACAGCGGTGGAATATTTTTCAGACCCAATGTCAAGTTAATAACACCTCCTGCAAGCTAGTTATTGATAGTGGAAGCTATACGAACGTGGTCAGCAAGAGCTTGGTGGATGCATTAGCACTACCCACATGGAAACATCCACAACCACACTGCATCGAATGGCTATATGAATCTGGCAAGCTGAAAGTTACTCACAAGGTGCGTCTCAAATTTTCAGTGGGTCAGTATACTGATACAGTTATATGTGATGTCTTGCCTATGGATGCATGTCACTTGTTGTTGGGAAGACCATGGCAATATGATCGCCGTGTCACACATGATGGGAGGTCCAACACTTATTCTATGTGGAATGATGGGAAACGGCGTGTGTTGCGACCAATGTTTGACAAAGAGATCAAGGTGGATTCAGTTATTTTGGAGAAGAAGAAGGTCGAGAAGACTACCCCAAAACCGAGGACGGTTTCGTCTCAAGGGGGAGGGGATGATGTGGCCACCTCTACTTCATATCTGATTCCGGCTAGACGCAACGACATGAGGCCTGTAGCTATTGTCAAAGATGGATTTAACCGGATGGGAGTGGCTAGCAAGGAGCAGCTTAATTTTAGTGGCAATATATCTGTCCAGCTAGTTCCATCAGAGAAGGTAATACCAACGTTCAGGACGCCGTGCACATTCATTGTAGTTGGATCGATCAAAGTTCCAATATGATCTATTCCATCGATCGATCGTAGACTAGCAGTCAAGTTTGTTTTAGTCGTTTTAAGCTAGCTATTTGTGCACGAGAGTTGTGTCCTAGTTGGTTTGGACTTTTGTGTTCACGCGTGCCGGATAATTAATTAGGAAAGTTTGATTAGAGATAGGAGAGAGAGTCCGTATCAAATAGTTTTGATTGCATGTCTGTTTGGTAGGTCTGGTTTTGAGTCGTCTGTTGCCTATATAACAGGTAGGCTTCGGCCATGTATGGAGGTTGAATTTTATTGAGAGAAAAACTACAGAAAACGTCCCATGTCGGGGACACCAAATATTGTGTTCTTTGTTGCTGATCCGCGAGGGATTTTGTCGTTGCTCTACGTGGAGTTGATCTAATCTACTCAACGCTAGTCTTTGTTCTTACGATCTCGCAATCTTGCTTGATCGGAAGATCGTGTTGCTGCTAGTACCGTGAAAGATTGGGCAAAATCTCAGGATCATCTATTTGATCCATATCAATGGGAAGACCTGGTGATAAGAAATTTCCCATCATACCATCCACTACAAGAAAAGGTACAACTCTGGGTTCCGCTGCTGCACTTGACTCTCCGTCTGTGATGAGTAAGCTTATCTCACCGCTGCATGATACTCGTACTATTACTTCTGCTGAATCTGAAAATGCTTCTGAAAATTGTGATGATGCTTCTACTGTGCTTGATGAAAATGGTTCCTTAGGACCTTTTCTAGATGCTATAATTCATAAATCTAAACAAACTGAAAATGCTGAAAATTCTAATACTTCTGCTAGTTCACCTGAGTTTAGAGAGTATTTTCCTGATGATCCTGATGAAACTTACGTAGAACTTGATGATGATCTTGTTGATGAAATTAATGCTGCTAGTACTGCTAGTGCTAGGAAAAGTATTCTTGAAAAACATGTTGTTAAATATAAATTATCTCCTGATGCTAAGTTTGCTACATCTCCCATAAACATTAAAGATAAAGATTATGATTTATCTCTTGATTTAGAACTCATATCTATTGTTGAGAAAGAACCTTTCTGTGGAACTGAAAAAGAAAGTGATGTAGACCACATGAATGAACTCTCTACTTTAAGTGGTACATTCTCTGATGATATTAAAATACGTACTTACTTTGTTACTAAAATATTTCCTTTCTCATTAAAAGGAGAAGCTAAAACTTGGTATAATAACTTGTCTCCTGGTTCCATTACTAGTCCTATTGGTTTGCTTGATGCTTTCTTTTGAAATATTTTCCTGCTAGTGCTCAACGTGAAGCTTTGCTAAGAATTTATAACTTTAATCAAGATGAAAATGAAAAACTACCTGATGCTTGGACACGTTTTTGCTCTCTACTTAGAGCTCGGCCTAGTCATGATTTGGAGAAAAATGATTTACTTGATATATTCTATAGTGGACTAACTGTTGAATCTAGAACGTATCTGGATAGTTGTGCTAGTTGTGTTTTCAGGAAAAGAACTCCAGAAGAAGCTGAGGAACTATTGGCTAAAATAAGCCAGAATTATGATGATTGGAATATTCTGGAACCTACTCCTACACCCACACCAACACCGAAGAAGAGGCGTATTATTGAATTAAGTGATGAGGTGATGAATGAAGCCAAAAGATCTCTTAAAGAGAGGGGTACTAAATCTGAAGATGTGAAGAATTTACCTCCTATGGAAGAATTATGCAAGCCAATTCCTCCTTCACCCATAATTGAGGTACACTCTCTCCAAAGGTTTGATGATGGAGATATTCCTTACTCTAAACCTCCTGATCAATGCTTAGATGAATTTGATACTTTTATTGCTAAGCAACGTAATTTTAATATGAGGATTGAGAATCATTTAATAGAAAACTCTCGAGCTATTAGTAACTTGCATGATATTGTTGATAGAACCTCCAATGATGTTAAAATACTTATTAAACATTTTCATATGGTTCAAACTCAAATTGATCAACTTTCTAAAGTGCAAAAAGAAATGTTAATGAATGCCTCTAGGGATAAAGAAAAACATGTTTGTGAAGTAACAACTAGAGGTGGTAAATCTACTCAAGACCCTTTATATCCTGAGGGAAATGCTAAAAGAATTGAGCAAGATTCTCAACAAATCAATGAACCTAGTGCTCCTTCTAAGAAAAAGAAGAAGAAACATAAAACTGTTGTAGAATCCTCTGAACCTGTTAACAATCCTAATAGTATATCTGTTTCTGATGTTGAAACTGAAGGTGGTAATGAACTTAATAATGATAGTAACAATGCCAATGATAATGATAAAAATGCCAATTCGGATAGGGTAGAAATAGAAGAGGAACCTGAAAAACACACTAAAAATAAAAGGGACACTAAGGAAGATTTTATTGCTAAGAAACATGGTAGTGAAAGAGAACCTTGGGTCAAAAAACAAATGCCTTTTCCTACTAAGAAATTTAAAACCAAAGAAGAAGAACATTATAATAAATTTTGTGATTGGATGAAACCTTTGTTCTTGCAAATTCCTTTGACTGATGCTATTAAATTGCCTCCATATTCAAAATACATGAAAGATATTGTTTCTAACAAAAGGAAAATCTCTAATGAGGAAATATCAACTATGCTTGCTAATTATTCTTTCAATGGCAAGGTTCCAAAGAAGTTAGGTGATCCAGGTATACCAACCATTCCTTGCTCTATCAAAAATAATTATGTTAGAACTGCTCTATGTGACTTGGGAGCAGGAGTTAGTGTTATGCCTTTCTCTATTTACAAGAGACTTTACCTTGATAAACTGATACCTACTGATGTATCTTTGCAAATAGCTGATAAATCTACTGCTATTCCTGTTGGCATTTGTGAGGATGTTTCTGTTCAAGTAGCTACTAATTGCTTAATCAAGACTGACTTTGTTGTGCTTGAAATGCCTGAAGATGATAATATGTCTATTATTCTTGGGAGACCTTTCCTAAACACTACAGGGGCTGTTATTGATTGCAATAAAGGAAAAGTAACTTTTCATGTGGATGACAAGGAACATACTGTTTATTTTCCCAAGAGGTTGGATAAAGTACTTGGAGTTAATACAATTACCAATGTGAGATCTATTAAAGTGGGAAGTATTGATTGCCCTTATAAAGAAGAATACAAAACTCTCATGATTGGATCCATACCCATACGATACAAGGTAACATGAGTGTCCCGTGAAGTTTAAATCTTTTATGTCATATAAAATTCATTTGGTGGCAAGACTTGATCAACCTTGTTAACAAGTGCATTTTAAATGCATAAAAGTGCCAAACAACTTTCTTTCTCTCAAACTTATTTTACCTACTGTAATATTATTTTGTTTGCATAGTTTTAGTTGAATATGATTTGAAAAATATTTTTCATGCATTGAATTTAATATCTCAAAATCCAGAAAATGCCTAGAAATAAAATTTCTCAGAATTTTAAAAATTTTATGTCAAAATTCCTATTTTTCGGGGAGGATTCAGAAAACACCAGAGAGTGGCCAGGGGGACCCACAGCGCCCCCACACCACATGGTGGCGCGGCTGCCCTTGGGCCGCGCCAGCACATGGTGTGGGACCCACAGGTCCCTCCACTTACTCTCCTTCCTCCCCATCCTTTCTCTCTCCCGACCAAACACCCAGCCATTGAAATATTTCGTGTTCTTCCTGGTCTTGCTGTGCATTTTCGATCTCCGTCATCAGCCCATCTTTGCTGCTGATATTTGGGGATTTTGCTCTCCGGTAAGTGACTCCTCCGATTATCCAAGTGGAATTTTGATTAGTGATCTATATCTTGGGTATTTAGCTGCTGGAAGTGTCATGTTTAGTGAGTTTAAATGCTTGTTCTAAGTTGGAATAACTCGTTTTGATGCATGTTTAAGCCTCTAGCAAGTCACTATGGTAGTTCCCCTCAATTAGCTAGCTCAAAATCAATTTTTTATGACACTTGTTAAAAATTTCAGAAAAGGAAGATGCATAACCACCACTTTGGAGAGATATTTGAAAGTGATGTGCCAAGGGTGTCTAGGCCCTCAAGATCATCCACTCGCATTAGGCAATCCTACAACGAGGATGTCTTGGAACCAAACATTGGAGATGAGAGAGATGATGGGGTTCCTAACTCATCATCTTTCCCGTGCAATGACTTCATGGTTGCTGCAGGGATTCTTGATGAGTTGTTGCTTATGGTGCAAAGGGTGGGCTTGACCACATACATGGAGGATGAAAGTCCCCAATATGTCAGGCTCACCAAGATTTTTGTTGAGAGTTTTACTTTCAAGAACACCTCTTATCATCAAACTATTTCATTTAAAATTTATGATAGGGCCGTCACTTTGTCTTTGCAAGAGTTTTGTGCTGTTTTAGGTACCAGTTGCCAAGGCTCAACAAAGAGGATCCAAGATGACCCAAGGGATTTGATGGAGCTTTACCGTGAGGTGGCAAATGATGATAGCCGCCGGGCGCAACGTGGCAAGATAAGGAACATTCAGTTCCCCGCTATCATATATTTTGTTTACTATATTGCCACTAGTGTGCTTGGTAGGGAGAACACCAGTAACATCTCAAACTATCATCTTGCCTTTCTTGCTGCTGCTCTTAATGGTCATACAGCATATAACCTTGGAGCTCCCATTGCTCGTCGCCTTGCTGCTAGTTTGAACCTTTATGTTGATCCAAGTGATACTTTATTATTACCTCCTTGTAGGCTTGATCTTGCTGCAATGATAGGCCACAAATTTTTCACCGCTAACTCTATTCCTGGACGTCTTATATATAGGGTTTTATTTGTTGATGGGGACGAGAGGGAAGTCCCATTGCCGCAACCTGGTTTGTTTAGTCTTGACAGGAGGCCGCGGTCGTTCTCTACGGTGGAGTTGGACGAGCAGCTGATCGCGCGAGGTTTCCACGAGCAGCACGGCGAGGTAGCGCCTGAGGAGGACTACACCACGCACTACACCGGTGCGTCCTCGAGTTCTTACCATGGCGAAGGTTCCTCATCATACCAAGAGGACTTCTCATCCTGGGCGCCATGGGGCTGATTTGCCACTTAGGCCAAAAGCCTAAACTTGGGGGAAGGTATACCGATATCACACTCATCTATATATCATTACATCGGTACTTTGTATAGCCGTGTTTAGTTTTCTTTCTTTCTTTATTTCTTTCTGTTGTTTGTTTCTTCCTTTGCTTTACTTTCTAAAAACTCAAAAAGACAAAAAATATTTCTGTTATTTCTCTTGCTAGTTCGTTTGAGTCTCTAGTATTAGTTTGCCTAGTTGTTTAATTCGGTTCCATATGCAAAAACCCAAAAATATTTTGCTTTGTCTTTTGCGTTTCGCGCAGAGACAGATTTCAGCTGTCCACCGTTTAATTCATAACTTCCTGTAGAAAAATCCAAATGACCTGAAATTTCTTGTGCATGTTCCTCAGATATGTACGCAACTTTCATTAGTTTTGAGTTTTCTGGTCTGAGCATGTTAAGGTCCTCGAAAAAATTCGTCTTCACAGGCAGGAGATGTTTTTGTTCTGTTTTTAGTTTCTAAATCCGAAAATCCAAAAAGCCGGATTAAACTGCCGGGCCAGCTTCAGTCGGAGCAGCGGGAGTCTTGGGGGCTGAGGCGGAGGAGCTAGAGGCGCCATGCTTCTTCTTTGATTTCTTCTTCGAAACACCCTCGGCCTCCTCCCAGCAAATTTCGAAGACACTGGGGAATTCAGCATCCTCAACAGCCGGACGAGGCGGAGCCGGCACAGAAGGGGTCCCTGAAGTCGGAGCAGACTCCGGATCAACAGGAAGCGGAGCACGGTAGCTTGGGTCCAACTTCGTGGCAGCCATTTCCTTCGGGTATAGCTTCTTATCTTCAGCATCGTAACCCGGCTGGAAGGAGCTCAGACTCAGTGTATCCGTTAGCAAGGTGGCGTGATGCCGGGTCGTCACGTCAATGGCCATGACGTCCTCCCGAGTGAAAGGAGTTCCGTCAGTCTTCTGGGAGGGCCAACCCCGGGTGAGCTGCTGCGTGTCAATAGCTGGGTAATACGCCTTGGTCAGAGCCAGGATTGGCATCGCGGCTCTCCGGGCAGCTGACCTTCTCCAGATATCAATCTGAGCCGGCAGTACGTTCAAAGCATGAAGAAACTTGAGCTGGGTAGTCGGGGGCCTCTCCCACCCATGACACGCCATCAGTGCTTTGCCAGCACCGTAATACAGCTGCTTCACAAGGGTGTAAGCGGCCTTCACCTTCGTCTCCGGCTCAAGTTTGCATATTGCGCTCCAAGGTCCTAAGACAAGAAGATAGATCTGTTAGCCGAAGAACATTTTCTAAGAGACAACAGAAAGCAAGAAGACGGGAAAAAGTCGGCTTACCAAAAAGAGAAGCTATCATCTCAGAAATAAACGCGACGAGCTTATCAAATTTGGCATTGGAGGCCTTCAAGTCCTCCTGTAGCTTGTCGCGCTGTTCGTTCCAGCTGGATTCATGCCCCTCCATCTCCTGGCGAAGATGAGCGTTCTCTTCGGCAGCTCGGCCAAACTGGACCTCCAGCTCTTCGAGTTTCTTGGCAAGCTCGGCGCGCTTGCCGGCTTCCATCTTCAGCTCCTCCTTCACCAGGCTAAAGAAAGAAAAAGTAAGTAAATTCAAATTGTTATAAGTCCCGAGATGTCGCAGGCGAACACTCGGCACTTGGGGGCTACTCAATTTGAAAATCAGAAGCACAAAGTTTAACAAGAAGACCCGGAATATTGAAAGCAACTATTCCGACTCTTGCAGACTACTCAGTTGAACAAGAAGGCAGAATAAAACCGCAATGGAGATTCGGACATCAGCAAGCTAATGCTCCCACTCTTGGGGACTCCTTCACTTGTCTGAGCATGTTTTTGGTTTTGTATAGTTTGTTTCAGAGCTCAATGCCATCCGTTACTCCGTGGAGATTGGTTTTCATTTCATATTATTCAAGCCACACAAGTGAAGGAGCAATAATGACGATATATGACAATTCGAGTTGGGTAAGAGGCTGGTAATGAACTCTATTTGTTTTTCATTTTTGTACATATACTCATTCATGTGAGCATGCTTAGATGGTTCGTATAAGATATATGTCGATTGGTGGATGCTTAGTTGTTTATGTTCTCTTGTGATCAATTCCAATTTATTAATAGTAGATGACATGTTTCTATCGATGTTTGCTGCATTGTTTTGTTCATGAAAGAGTATGAAACTGTGGTATCCTCCTCTGAACAAATTCATTTGTATCGACTTGGCACATGCTCACACATGTATATGACTGAAAACAAAGAGTCAATTAAGCCTTGATGATTTATTTTGCCTCAGAGTTCTAGTATCACTTTTACGCCTCCGTTAATTTTATTTTGTCGCAAGCCTGATTATGACGGTTATTGCTCTCTTGAATTGTCGCTTCCCTGTCTATTGCTAGCCTCCACTTGTACTAAGCAATATTGCTTGTGCTTCCAAATCCCTGAAAATCAAGTTATCCCAAAGAGTCCATAATAAATACCTATGCATGGCATTTCAAACCATTCAAGTAAATTTGCATGTGCTACCTTTAAAACCTTCAAACACTTCTCAATTTGTGCCACTGTTTTAAGCTCATGAGAAAGTAGTAGTTGGGTTTGTTATCTTCCATACTAATTAAGTATCGACTTGCATGCTTCATCTGCTTGTCACTAATATTGCAAAAGAGCTGGTTAGACCACTATAATATCAAAAGTTTTTGAAAAGTGAAAAAATAGACACTCCTCCATGGTATGTGATTGCTGGTGGGCACCCAAGGATTCGGTTAGCCATGGTTTGTGAAAAGCAAAGGTTGGGAGGAGTGTCAAATATCAAAGAGATAAAATATAAAGATGCATATTATAAATGCTTGTTTTAAATAATTCGGAACCGCTCTAAACTTGCTTAGTATGGAAGATAACAAGAACTCTATTGCCATTCGTTGACGGAACAACCACCGCTCAAAAACAATTTTACCTCTGTTTTCAAAATAATAAAAAGCTCTAGCACATGTCAAATCCCTGCTTCCCTCAATGAAGGGTCTATCTTTTACTTGCTATGAGTCACCATCCTTTCTTTGAGCACCATCTTGAGAGCATAGTTGTCATTCTTAGTGTAATGTGCTTGTCCTAGAATACTGTTAACTGCGGTATAACTTTGATGCTTTTATCTTTGACATCTTTATCTCTAGTCCTCTCTTGAATCTCAGAGGTGCATGGGCATTTATGTTTTGCTGTACACTTTCGGGCAAGCGAGATACCACTTTATCATACTTTCTTATAAGCTTTGCGATCCTGTGAATTGATATGTTTCATGTTATTTACTATTGGTATGATTGTCATCTCTTCATAGTTTACATAACTAACTAGGTGACACCATTTACATATATCTTATTATGAATAGCCTAAGCATTTGCCAGATAATGAGAATATTTACATCATATGAAGCAAATGTGTTCGTGAAAGTTCTTTTATCGCACTCAGTTGTTAACTGAATTGCTTGAGGACAAGCAATAAGCTAAGCTTGGGGAGAGTTGATACGTCCAAAACGTATCTACTTTCCCGAACACTTTTGCTATTGTTTTGCCTCTAATTTGTGTGTTTTGAATGCAACAAACACGGACTAACGCTGTTTTCAGCAGAATTGCCCTAGTGTCTCATTTTTGTGTAGGAATTCAACTTTCAGGAAAATACCAGGAAAAAAGCCCAAAGTCACTATTTTGCCCGAAGAGTCCCGTAGCCAGAAGACGAGACGGAGGCGGGCTGCGAGGCGCCCACACCACGTGCTCGCGCGGGTGGGGCCCTGCCGCGCCGGGAGGGGGTGTGGCCGACTCGGCCACCCCCTCGAGCCCCCCTCTCGGCTAATTAACCCCTCTGACCTAAAAACAACGGGGGGTTCATCACTTTTCCCAGAAACATCTCCGTGCACCGCCGCCACCTCGAAACCCAATTCGGGGACCAGAAATCTCTGTTCCGGCACCCTATCGGTACGGGGAATCGAAGGAGATCATCGCCATCGTCATCGACACCACCTCTCTATCAACCATCCATGATTCCCCCATCCATGTGTGAGTAATCCACCGCTGTAGGCTCAAGGGGATGGTAGGGATTGGATGAGATCGTTCATCTAATAGCTATAATATCATTAGGGCATGGTGCCTAGTATCCGTTATCAGTGTTTTACGTCATTGTTGCAACTTGCTATACTTAATGCTTGTCACTAGGGCCCGAGTGCCATGATTTCAGATCTGAACATGTTATTGTATCATGAAGATAATTATTGTTTTGGATCATATCTGCAAGTTGCATTACACATGTCATTGTCCGGAACCCTAGGTCCCAAAGTGACAATAATTGGGATAGCCTCGGGGAAAGGCTGTGATGTGAGGATCACATGTGTTCACAGAGTGTTAATGCTTTGCTCCGGTACTCAATTAAAACGAGTACCTTAATTACCAGTAGATTCCCTTGAGGCCCCGCAGCAAACGGGCTGGTAGGACAAAAGATGATGTGCAAGTTTCTCATTGCGAGCACGCACAAATAAATTGGAACACATGCTTATGGTTATTTAATACTTGGATGCTTTATATTATTTATCTGCAAATGCCTATGTCTTGATATTATGTGAACTATCTTATCCATGCAACGCCCGTACATCCGTCCCTATGCCTACAGTATTTTAATCTTGCTGTCTACTATAATCACTACTGCTGTCTTTATTTCACTGCTGCTGTTATTTCACTACTGTCACTGCTACAAAACTGTTGCTACTGATAATCTGTCTCGAGCAAGACTATTCACAGGTGCAGCTGAACTGACAATTCATCTGTTAAGGACAATTCATCTGTTAAGGCTTATAAATATTCTTTGGCTCCCCTTCTGTCGAATCAATAAATTTGGGTTTTACTTCCCTCGAAGACTGTTGCGATCCCCTATACTTGTGGGTCATCAGCCGGCCTGCGCTGGCCCAGTTCATGGCCGTCTCCCACTTCGCCTACAACATGCTGAAGATCCCGGCATCACATGGGGTGATCAAGATCAGGGCCGACACAGATGACGCCATCTTCTGCGTTTAGAAGCTGAACCAGACGGTGGCGGCGACATCTGGTGTCCATCAAGAAGCGATGGAGGAAGATCTCGGTGCAGGAGCTGATCCCGGGGGCTCGACATCAAGTTCCATCAAGAAGGCGCCGTTCCAAGGCGACCCGCAGATGACCAAGAAGGTGGCCCTGACTGGTGATGGAGTCCGCTCCATTACCATATGTGCCCGCCTCACGGACAAAATAGGAAAGCATGCTCGTCGCCTTCCTTCTGGAAAACTCTGATGTCTTCGCGTGAGACGCATCGGAGATACCCGACGTACCAAGGGAGGTGATAGAGCACAAATTGGCAGTCAGCACGGACGCGCAACCGGTGAAAAAAGTTCTCCGGAACCAGAGTAAACAGCAGCTGGAGTTCATCGTCGCCGAAGTCGACGAGTTGCTGGAAGCTGGCGTCATCCGCTCAGTTCCTCACCCTCTCTGGGTGGCGAACCCGGTGGTGGTTCCAAAACCTCTCACTCTCAAGTGGCGCCTCTGCATCGACTTCACCGACCTAAACAAGGCCTGCCCAAAGGATCCATTCCCTCTACCGCGTATCGATCAGATCGTGGACTCCACGGCAGGGTGCGAGCTGTTGTGCTTCTTCGATGCCTTCTCCGGGTACCATCAGATCCTGATGTCCATCGAATACCAAGAGAAGACAGCCTTCATCACTCCCAAGGGCTACTACTGCTGCACCCGAATGCCTTTTGGCCTCCGGAACGCTGGTGCTACCTTCCAGCGCGATGCAGGCATGCCTTGGGCCACAGCTGGGTCGCAACGCTGAAGCATATATCGATGACATCGTGATCAAGTCTCGGTACCAGGATTCACTCATCAAGGATCTTCATGAAACTTTCGAGAACCTCCGTCGGGTTAACTTCAAGCTCAACCCCGAGAAGTGCGTTTTCGGGGTCCCATCGGGCAAGCTGCTGGGTTTCTTGGTTTCCCATCGGGGAATCGAGGCTAATCCAGACAAAATCAAGGCGATCGATCGCATGGAAGCTCCTCGGCGGATCAAGAACGTCCAGCGCCTCAACGGGTGCATCACTGCACTCCGGTACTCTATTAAAACGAGTACCTTAATTACCAGTAGATTCCCTTGAGGCCCCGCAGCAAACGGGCTGGTAGGACAAAAGATGATGTGCAAGTTTCTCATTGCGAGCACGCACAAATAAATTGGAACACATGCTTATGGTTATTTAATACTTGGATGCTTTATCTTATTTATCTGCAAATGCCTATGTCTTGATATTATGTGAACTATCTTATCCATGCAACGCCCGTACATCCGTCCCTATGCCTACAGTATTTTAATCTTGCTGTCTACTATAATCACTACTGCTGTCTATATTTCACTGCTGCTGTTATTTCACTACTGTCACTGCTACAAAACTGTTGCTACTGATAATCTGTCTCGAGCAAGACTATTCACAGGTGCAGCTGAACTGACAATTCATCTGTTAAGGCTTATAAATATTCTTTGGCTCCCCTTCTGTGGAATCAATAAATTTGGGTTTTACTTCCCTCGAAGACTGTTGCGATCCCCTATACTTGTGGGTCATCAGCCGGCCTGCGCTGGCCAAGTTCATGGCCGTCTCCCACTCGGGCGCTTCATCTCAAGGCTTGGGGAACGAGCTCTTCGGTTCTTCAAGCTGCTCAAGAAGGAGGGCCCTGTCGACTGGACCCCTGAGCACTAGTAGGAAAAGGCTTATAGGTAATGCCCTTTTTGTGACGCACCAAATAGAATGCGCCACAGAAAAGCATTTTTGTGGCGCATTGTTTTTCATGCGCCACAGAAATTGGACTTTCTGTGGCGCATGGGGACTTTCTCTGGCGCATCAGGTCACATGCGCCACAGAAATTGGACTTTCTGTGGCGCATCAGGTGGGGTGCGCCACAGAAAGTTTCAGCCTTCAGATCCCACCCCCCCACCCCCCCCCCCCCCCTAGTGGATCGCCTTTTTCAGTTTTGCGGCAAAGAGAAGAAAATGAAAAAATGTTCAAAAAATTCCATCCTTTAAGGTATGGTTAGGTATTAGTGTCTACTTCATTTAGAATATTTGAAATATGAGTTTTGACCTTTTATGCAAAATCACTGTAAAAAAAGTCGAAACGGCCATAACTTTTGCATACGACGTCGAAAAAATGCGTTTAATACCTTAAAAAACCTAGAGAAAATTAGATAATGCCCACATCCGGGCTTGCCCGGTTAGGCTTTTTCAGATTCTCTAAATTCCGAAAGGAAAAAAGTTATTGACAAAAGATTGTTTTTTCAGCAAAATCAAAAAAATGGAAAAAATA
The DNA here is from genome assembly GCA_026929855.1 of Poa annua. Lineage (NCBI taxonomy): Eukaryota > Viridiplantae > Streptophyta > Magnoliopsida > Poales > Poaceae > Poa > Poa annua. The sequence continues at coordinate 41,226,755 of CM049433.1, forward strand.
TTTCTGTGGCGCACCGGAAGGGGGTGCGCCACAGAATGCTTGGGCGGGATTCGAAATTTGAAATCCGGTGGCTGGCTACCCCTTATCCTCTCCCCTTCTCTCATTTCCTCCTCTTCTTTTCCACTTCTCCTCTCCCCTTCTCTCATTTCCTCCTCTCCTCCACTTCACCTCTCCCCTTCTCATCCCTCCTCCTTCTCAACAAACTCCGGCGACCTCCTTCTCCTCCACCAACTCCGGCGACTTCGACCTCCTCCTCCTCCTCCTACTCCGGCGACCACCTCCACCTCCTCCTACTACGGCGACCGCGACCACCTCCACCTCCTCCGACGACCTCCTCCGGCGACCACCTCCTCCTCCTCCTCCTACGGCGACCTCCTCCGGGAACTCCTCCTCCTCCTCGGGCGACCTCCTCCTCCTCTTTCACCCACCTCTGGCGACCCTCTCCACCACCCACTTACGACGACGACCTCCTCCTCCGAACACGGGCTCTGACGAAATTCCGGCGAAAAACAGGCGGCGCCCCGCCTTTTAAAAAAAAATCAAAATAATAATTTCGTGGCGCACCAATGTGGGATGCGCCACTGAAATAATTCTGTGGCGCATGGTGATGGGTGCGCCACAGAAATCTTGGATTTTTCTATGGCGCACCGGTAGGGTGCGCCACAGAATTATATTTTAGTGGCGAGAATTCTGTGGCGCACCCACCATGCCCAATTGGTGCACCAGAAAAAGGCAAATTGGTGCGCCATAGATAGGCCTTTTCCCACTAGTGCCAGGGCCGCTATATGGTCCAGGCCTCCTCTCGTCAGAGAGGAGCCAGACCCTGGCCGTCCTCCTTCTCTTGCGGTCCGACGAAGCACTGAGTTCGACATGTCAGGTTTGGGAAGACGGGAAGTACAAAAGAAGATGGACCTGAGTAAGGGAGCCATGCTCCTGTACCTTGGTATTTATAGCAAGGGACGAAGAAACACGTCAAGACAGATCGTGGCATCGGAGAGTCAAGCAGGCGTAGAGCGTCGGTTACACGTGTAGGTCGACTGGTGCGGAGCCTCAGGAGGAGTGATACGTCCATTTTGCATCACTATTTTATATCATAATTTACTGTTATTCATTGATGTATTTCATATTTAGATAAGATACTTATGTTATTTCATTTATTTTGCATGTTTGATGATTATTGGAGAATTGATCACCGGAGTCTGAATTCTGCTGGAAAAAGGACCGTCAGGACACCATTTGAAAAGATCAGAAATCAGAAGTAAATAGATGGAAACTCCTATTTTGCCAGAAGAAGGACGGAGCCAAAAGGGGAGACCGAGGAGGGGATCAGGGGGCCCACACCAGGTGGTGGCGCGGCCCCCCTCCTTGCCGCGCGGCCATGCGGTGTGGCCACCCTGGCCCACCACTGGCCGAGCCCTTTCGCGTACTTCTTCTCCTCGAAAACCTAAGACCTAGAGAACCATCGTGGAAATATTCCGCCGCCTCCACGAGGCGGAAAACAACAGAGAGAGAAAAGCTCTCCGACAGGGAGAAATCTGTCGGGGAAATCCCTTCCCGGAGGGGGGAAATCGTCGCCATCATCACCGTCCTCGAGCTGCACTTCATCGGGATCATCATCACCACCATCTCCACCGCCGACACCGTCATCTCCATCGGTCCACTCCGTTCCCGCTGTAACATCTAGGGATGAATCTTGTGTGTTTGATAGGGGAAACTCTCCCGGTGTTGATTACTATTGTTATTGATGCTATTGAGTGAAACCGTTGAATTAAGGTTTATGTTCAGATTGTTACCCATCATTATATCACCTCTGATCATGTTCCAAATGATGTGTTGCGAGTAGTTCGTTTAGTTCTTGAGGACATGGGAGAAGTCTAGATGTTAGTAGCGAACTATGTTGAGTAATATTTAATGTTTTGATATTTAAGTTGTGGTGCTATTCTTCTAGTGGTGTCATGTGAACATCGACTACATGACACTTCACCTTTATGGGCCTAGGGGAATGCATTGTCTATTCGAATATTAATTGTGGGGTTGCCGGAGTGACAGAAACCTAAACCCCCGTTAGTACCTCGATGCATGAGGGATGTTAGGATCTCATAGTTTAAGGCTGTGGTTAGATTTATCTTAATTACTTTCTAGTATTTGCGGATGCTTACTAGGGGTATAATCACAAGTATGTATTAGTCCTAGGAAGGGCGGTGCATTAGCATAGGTTCACCCACACGACACTTATCGAAATACTAAAGATTAATCATCTATATGAAGCGAAAGCACTAGACATAAATCCCGTGTGTCCTCAGGAACGGTTGGTCATCATAAGTAAACAAACCGACTTGTCCTTTGCTCTGAAAGGATTGGGCCACTCGCTGCAATTATAATTGCCGCGCTTTATTTACTCGCACTTTATTTATCTGTATTACCAAAAACTCCTAAAACCTTGTCTGCTAGTGTTTACAGTGAAATACTCATCAAAACTGCTTGTCAGCACTTTCTGCTCCTCGTTGGGTTCGACACTCTTATTTATCGAAAGTACTACGATACACCCCCTATACTTGTGGGTCATCAAGACTATTTTCTAGCGCTGTTGCCGGGGAGTGAAGTGCTATTGGTAAGTGGAATTGGTAAGGAAAACTTTAGCTGTATGTGCTGTTTTTATTTCTGTCTCCTAATTTGCTTAATTATGGACAGAGTATCTATTGCCTTCCTGTTTGGAAGAGCTTCTACCACTGCTGAGGTAGAAGAGGAGGCGCCACCTGAAGAAATAGCGCCATTTAAAATACCTATGAAAATTATTGATCGTGTTATGAATAACCGCTATGTAGGGGATGGAACTGTCCATCCCGGTGATCATTTGCTGTTTTTACATGAATTATGCGAGTTGTTCAAGTGTGCAGGTATTTCAATGGACAAAGTAAGGAAGAAATTATTCTCTATATCACTTGGTGGAAGGGCTTCTCACTGGTATAAATTGCTGAAGAATAGGACTTCTCTTGGATGGGAGGAAATTGTACCTCTCTTTTATTCTAAATTTTATCCTCCAAGTGAAATTCACCAAGATCGGAATTCTATATATAATTTCTGGCCTCATGAAGGAGAAAGTATTGCCCAAGCTTGGGGGAGATTGAAGTCACTAATGCTCAAATGCCCCATTCATGAGCTTCCTGGTAATATTATTGTTGATAACTTCTATGCAAGACTCTCCTTTGAAGATAAAACATTATTGGATACTTCTTGTGCTGGATCATTCACACGTAATAAAGAAAGTTTTAAATGGGATCTTCTTGACCGAATTGAAGAAAATACTGAAGCATGGGAGAACGATAAAGGTAGGGAGTCAGGTATAAAATATGACTTCGAATGCATTAAAACTTTCATGAATACTGATGCATTTCGTAATATTAATAATGCTTATGGTCTTGACTCTCAAGTTGTTGCAAATTATTATAAATCCTTTGCTGCATATTTCGGTTTGCCTAAGGAGGGTTTTGAAAAATATCATGAGCCTTATAAAGATAACTCTATTACTCCTATAACTAAAAGCATTGTAGTTAATACTGTTGATCGTATTATTCCTGAGCCTTATATTGAAAAAGTTCCTTTTCCTGTTAAGATGAAGGAACATTCTGTTATGGCTAGTGTTGTTAACAAAAGTGCTAAGAAAGCTATAGAACCTGATGAACAAATTAAAATTGAACCTCCTGTGGCTATAGTTAAAGATCTTGTTACTAAAAATGTTGGAGATGAGTATATTATATTTTGTGAGGATGCTTCTAATGTTGTTTCTCATCCTAAAAGTTCAAAGAAAACTAGTGTGCCTGTGTTATCTGTTTGAATTGGAGATCATTGCTATTATGGTTTATGTGATATTGGTACAAGTTCTAGTGTTATTCCCTATGAGCTTTACAAAGAAATTTTGCATGAGATAGGTCCTTGCGAACTTGAGGAAATTGATGTGGTTATTCAACTTGCTAATAGAGAAACTATCTCTCCAATTGGTATTGTTAGAGATGTTGAAGTTTTATGTGGTAAGATTAAATATCCTGCTGATTTTCTCGTACTTGGTTCAGTTGCTAGTAAGACTTGTCCTATCATTTTTGGTAGACCTTTTCTGAACACTTGTGGTGCTGTTATAGATTGTGAGAAAGAGAAAATCTTCACTAAGTTTGCTGGTGATTCATATGAATTTAATTTTTCTTAATTTGCTAAAGTCCCTTATGAAACCGAATTGTCTAATGAGGATTTTAAAGTTGAACAGCTTGCCTCTATTGCTCTTGCTCCTAACAATGTTTTGCAGCAATTTTTGGAAGATCATGAAAGTGAAGCCTTTAGAGAGGAAAGGGATGAGCTTCATGAAATATTCCTTCGTCAACCCATCTTGAAACACAATTTAAAGGTGGAAGACTTGGGTAAAACACTCCCACCTAAAGAGGATCCTGTCTTTGATTTAAAACCTTTGCCTAATAATCTTAAGTATGCTCATATTGATGATAAGAAAATATATCATGTTATTATTAGTGCTAACCTTTCAGGTAAAGAAGAGGAAAGATTATTGGAAGTATTGAAGAAACACCGTGGAGCTATGGGTTATACTCTGGAAGATTTAAAAGAGATTTCTCCTACTATATGTCAACATTCTATTAATATGGAGCCTGATGCAAAGCCAGTTGTTGAACATCAACGCCGTTTAATACCCAAGATGAAGGAAGTGGTAAGAAATGAGGTATTAAAACTTCTTGACGCTGGTATTATTTATCCTATTGCTGATAGTAGATGGGTTAGTCCTGTGCACTGTGTCCCTAAGAAAGGAGGAATTACTGTTGTGCCTAATGAAAATGATGAACTTATTCCTCAAAGAGTAGTTGTTGGTTATAGGATGTGCATTGATTTTCGAAAGGTTAATAAAGTTACTAAGAAATATCATTATCCATTACCCTTTATTGATCAAATGTTAGAGAGATTAGCTAAGAAAACTCCTTTTTGCTTTCTTGATGGTTATTCTGGCTTCTCACAAATTGCTGTTAAAGCGCAAGATCAAGAGAAAACCACATTTACTTGTCCTTATGGTACTTATGCTTATAGATGTATGCCCTTTGGTTTATGTAATGCTCCTGCTACTTTTCAAAGATGCATGTCTGCTATTTTTCACGGTTTTTGTGAGGAGATTGTGGAAGTATTCATGGACGATTTCTCCGTCTATGGAACTTCTTTTGATAATTGCTTGCACAACCTTGATAAAGTTTTGCAGAGATGTGAAGAAACAAACCTCGTTCTTAATTGGGAGAAATGTCACTTTAAGGTTAATGAAGGAATTGTTCTTGGACATAAAATTTCTGAAAGAGGTATTGAAGTAGATAGAGCTAAAGTGGAGGCAATTGAGAAAATGCCTTGCCCCCGAGATGTTAAAGGTATTCGTAGTATTCTTGGTCATGCTGGTTTCTATAGAAGGTTTATTAAAAGATTTCTCTAACATATCAAAGCCTCTTACTAATCTTCTAGAGAAAGATGTACCTTTTGTTTTTGATGATGATTGTAAGGAAGCTTTTGAAACTTTGAAAAAGGCTTTAATAAGTGCTCCTATTGTTCAACCACCTTATTGGAATTTACAATTTGAAATTATGTGTGATGCTAGTGATTTTGCCGTTGGTGCTGTTCTTGGACAGCGAATTGATAAAAAGTTGAATGTTATTCATTATGCTAGTAAGACTCTTGATTCTGCACAAAAGAATTATGCTACAACTGAAAAAGAATTGCTAGCTGTTGTCTTTGCTTGTGATAAGTTTAGATCTTATATTGTTGATTCTAAAATTATTATTCACACTGATCATGCTGCTATTAGATATCTTATGGAAAAGAAAGATGCTAAGCCTAGACTTATTAGATGGGTGTTGCTTTTGCAATAATTCGATTTGCATATTGTAGATAGAAAAGGTGCTGAAAATCCTGTTGCTGATAATTTGTCTAGATTGGAAAACATTGCTTATGATCCTATTCCTGTTAATGATACTTTTCCAAATGAACAATTGGCTGCAATAAGGGTGAGTTCACAAGATAGTCCTTGGTATGCTGATTATGCTAACTTTATTGTTTCGAAGTATTTGCCTCCAACCTTTTCAGCTCAACAAAGAAGAAAATTCTATTATGACTTGAGGCATTATTTTTGGGATGACCCACACTTATATAAAGAAGGAGAGGATGGTATTATGCGAAGATGTGTTCCGGAACATGAACAAAAAGAGATATTGAGAAAGTGCCATAGTAGTGCTTATGGAGGACATCACGCTGGAGATAGAACTGCACAAAAGGTTCTTCAGTCAGGTTTTTATTGGCCTACTCTCTTTAAAGATGCAAGAAGGTTTATTTTATCTTGTGATGAGTGTCAAAGAACTGGTAATATCTCTAGACGTAATGAAATGCCTATGAATTATACACTTGTTATTGAGCCATTTGATTGTTGGGGATTTGACTTTATGGGTCCTTTTCCTCCTTCAAAGGGTTATACTCATATACTTGTTGCTGTTGATTATGTTACTAAATGGGTAGAAGCTATACCTAAAAAAAGTGCTGATGGTGAAACCTCATTAAAAATGCTTCAAGATATTATTTTCCCTAAGTTTGGTGTACCTAGATATCTTATGACTGATGGAGGTTCTCATTTTATTCATGGTGGTTTTAGAAAAGTTCTTGCTAAATATGGTGTTAATCATAGAATTGCTTCAGCCTATCATCCTCAAACTAGTGGGCAAGTGGAACTATCAAATAGAGAAATTAAATCTATCTTGCAAAAGACTGTTAATAGAACTAGGAAAAATTGGGCTAACAAATTAAATGATGCTTTATGGGCTTATAGAACTGCTTATAAAAATCCTATGGGTATGTCTCCTTATAAAATGGTTTATGGAAAAGCTTGTCACTTGCCTTTAGAATTAGAACACAAAGCTTATTGGGCAGTGAGAGAACTTAATAGAGATTTTAAACTTCCTGGTGAGAAGAGGTTACTAGACTTGAGTTCTTTAGATGAATGGAGAAGTGAGGCATATGAAAATGCTAGACTCTTTAAAGAGAAAGTTAAAAAATGGCATGATAGGAGAATTATTAAGAGAGAGTTTCATGTTGGTGAGAAAGTTCTATTGTATCGTTCTCGTCTTAGATTTTTTTGCAGGAAAGCTACTCTCCAAATGGGAAGGACCTTATGTTATTGTAGAGGTATATCGTTCGGGTGCAATTAAAATTGCTTCACTCAAGGATGATACTACACAAGTGGTAAATGGACAAAGAGTCAAACATTATATTTCTGGAGATTCTTATAATGAAGATGTTGATATTATTCAAGTGATTACTCAGGAAGTTTTTATTAAAGAGCAATTTCCTAAGCCTGCGGAAGCTGAATTCGAAAAGGTAAAGTTTTGGTAAGAAAAAATCCATGTTTTTAATTTTGGAAGATACTATATTCGTTTCTCAAAAATATGGAAAATTACGAGACGATAACGAGTGGGAGACGGAGCACGAGGCCACGTCACCACATGGTGGCGCGGGCCCCATCCTGGCCGCTCCACCACATGGTGAGCGAGCCTCGGAGCTCGTCTCGGACTAGGTTTCCTCCCGTAGCTTTCCTTTTGTTGCGTAAATTTTTGCTATATAATCTCCCAGATCCCCCGAGGTCTGTATATCGTGCTTTCGACGTGTTTTTGTTTCGAGCTGTTTCTGTCCAGATGTCGTCCCAGGGTTCCTGTTCTGAAGACTACGCGCTGCGCCGCCAACGCGAACTCCTTCAAGATCTTGATCAAGGATCTTTCACTGGATGGGCGGAGGAGGAAAAAGTGAAGGCCAAGCGCAAGGACATGGACGAGAGCGTCATGGGGGAAGTGAAGAAGATGTCATCAGCCAAAAGAGAACGAGCAGGAGCAAGGGGTAGCAAGCCCATCTTTGTGGGATCCATTAACACTCAACGTGCTTTTTCTCATAACATGCAGGGAGCAATACCACCTGTTCCAGATCTTAGCTCTTTCCTAGATGTTGAAGACGCTCTTCGGATCACTGATCAGTTTTGCGATCAGTATCGAGTCCTGAGGATGGAAGTGGACATACTTCAAGAGGAGAACAACAGGCTTCGCAAGATGCTGGAGCGTTACCTGACCCCACTCAAAGTTGTCCCACCATCACCACCGAAGGAGTAATTCATCATCGGTATTGGCATCCCCTTGGCTTGTTCCAAGCTTGGGGGAGTGCCGCGGTATCACACCATTATCTTTTACCTTTTTACCTTTTCAGTTGAGTTATATCATGAGTAGAGAACTTATCTTATAGGATAGTATGCAATGTGGAAGTATCTCTCTTTTAGTTGGTTATCTATGTATCCCTTGGTGTGAGTTGCCGATATGGAATATTAATGAGAAGTTTATCATTTACTTTCTGCACACCTTATTTTAGTTTGCAACTTCTATTATATATGATTGATCTTGTCATTAGTATTGGTATCACTTAGGGAGCATATAGTAAATCTTTTGGTTTTGGCAAACTTAGCATTGGTCAGTAGCTACAATACTTGGAGACTTAAGTGGAGAAAATAAGTACATGTAGATATATTATGCAATGATCTTTCTCACTTATAGCTCATAAGGTTAGTATTCACAAATTAAAATTGTTTGTGCTTCCAAGGAAGATTGCATGATTGTTCTTACTACATGTATATTTGTTTATATCCATCGACTCTTATGCTTGCTACTCAACCTTGCTAGCCAAAGCTTTGTATCGAGAGGGAATGCTTCTCATACATCCAAACCATGAGCCAAAACCTTTGCCACCTGTGTCCACCATAACTACCTATTATGTGTGTATCGAGCCGGAGAGGTTGGTCTGCATTCTGCAGACATCTCCCGCCGGAGAGGTCTACGCGCCCCCTTTGCTACCGAACAACTAATTGGGAGGGATCTCTCTCCCTGATGTCCGCGTACGTAGACGCGACATCAAGTCTCATACATTCGGTTTTTGTCACTCGTCCTGTCCTACTCAATCCATTACTCTAAGGTGACCACCTTAATGCATTCACTAACATATGCACTATTCATTAGTACAAAAAGACGTCATAGAAAATAACAATACTCATATGCAACCAATCAACAAACTATTTCACAATTGCCCATGAACACATCACTTCTCAAACATAGACATGGAGACACAATAAATCATGGGAAAACAATATATGGCGTCATAAATCATGTTTGCCAAGAGATTACAGTAGATGTAAAGGATCTTGTTGTAAATGTTGATGAGGAACACGCCCGATGGGGGTGGAGCGCTTTGTAGATAATCCTGTCGGCATTTCCCCCCTCTGATCTCCTCCGGCGGGGGCCTGTTGACTCTTCGTTTATGTGTTTTTGATATCCGTCTCTGTTTGTATCGAGGACGGCCAAAATGGGGTATATATAGTCGATTTTAGTTCAAAACAAGATGGTGGGTGGACTGAACGGACCCCCATGCGGACCCCATGTGCGGCCTAGGGGAGGTTGCGTCCGGTGCCCAATTTCCCAGCTGGTTGGACCTCTCGTGCCCTCCGGTTCAAGAAATTATGTTTTTTACATAGGCCACACAAAATGTTTTTATACGATATTTTCTACACACATAAAATGTCTGTAGGTATGTCCAATATTTCTGTTTACTTTTTCTTTTTTAACATTTTAAAATGAGTTTTTAAAATAGGAGGTGTCTGTACACCTACGATCGAAAACAGATTTCTTGAACCAGCTTTTTCTTTACTCTGTTTCACTCTCTTCACATGGAGGAAAGGAACCCCATCTCTGACAGCTCTGGCAAAATAAAGACCAATATTGAGTCAAGTCGTCGGGTTGGGCGTAGTTGGGAAGTTTCCGAAATGGATGATTGAAAAATCTAAAGTATCTTTATATGTCGTATGCACCCAAGTGTGGATAAATAAAAGCAAGTTCCAGGCATCTCATAGCCAGGTCCTCTATATGCTTTGCTTGCTCCATTCCATCGTGGATCCTTACCCAGGGCTCAAATCCTCAGGTCAATGGCCGGAAACTCCTCATTATAAACACCACCTATCTCCTCCAAGATCTGAATCAAGCCGGAGCCAACAATGTGCGGCTGCGACGACGATTGTTGCGGCTGCTTCTCTTACAGGACCCGGGAGAACATCAAGTATGGCTGCATCTGCTTCGGCATCGTCGCCGTCATCGTCCTCTTTGCCGTCCTCCTGGCCGCCTACGCCTTCCTCCGCCACATCACCATCACCGTCGAGGACGCCTCGCTTACCAGGTTTGCACTGCTGACCACCCCGACGACGGCGCTCGCGTACAACCTCTCGCTTACGCTGAGCGTCCATAACCCGAACTGGGCGATGACCATCAAGAACACGGAGCCGTTCGAGGCCGCGTACAAGTTCGACGGCCAGCAGTTCGACCGCGTGCAGGTCGCCGACAAGGGCGTCAAGCACCCCCCCAGGAAGACCATCCTGTACCGCCTCGCCACGAGCACAGAGAGCGTCTACGTGGCACTGGGCAACGCCGGCGTGGCGGAGTACAAGCAGGAGAGCCAGGCGGGGGAGTTCGAGCTTGAGGTGGCGCTGACCCGCGAGGTAAGCTACACCGCGCGCTACACCAAGTGCAAGATCGAGGCCACCTGCCCTCTCAAGCTGCAGATCGAGCAGCCCGGGGCGACCACGGTGGTATTCGAGAAGGTGAAATGCAAGCTTGCCAAGGCGGAGAAGAACTGCTAGAGCTGAATTGATTTCGAGTAACTGTGTCCGTCGATTGTTGGTTTGTGTTGATTTGAAGTGTGTATGGGGAATTCTCCCAATTCTTTGATGTAAGATGTAACTTTTCACACTATCTTGCTAATCCAGAAACATAAGTTTGATGCTATTTTGTTCGTTGGCTCAAGGAATAAAGTTTGATGCTATCTTGTCACTACGGTCCTCTTTTCTTTTGGAATACAAGTGCAAACCTTTAGCTAGGTTGCTGCTCGACCCCTTTTATAGGCGGCCCGGCACCTCATCCCCCAATCCATGGCGGGAAGGGTACCCACAAACTGCCAAGGAGGGGCCGTCCATCCATCCTACGCTGCCACAAAGCCGCCGTCCATGGTAGACCCTGCCCCTCTGTGCCGGTGAGGGTATCCTTGTCTCTTCTGGCCTGCAGCGTTAGTCGTGGTCTCTTTGCATAGGAAAGGCCATCTTTAGAGCTAGAGGTGGGGGGCAGCACGGCTTGCAGCCCCGCCCTAGCACCGAAGAGGTAAGTCTCGGTGCCCGGGGATGGACATCGCAGTCGGTCGGCTCCTTTAATCACCAAAACGGCATGCTTTAGACATCTGCCTCTGTCGCACAGAGGTTGGCGATGTCACCCGCCATAGGGGCCCCTCTTCAGTCGGGGTCCCAACAGCACGTGCAGTGGTAGGGGTTGTCGGCTGTCTGGCGCGTCTTTGCCTGCCTGAAGGAGCCTTCAGGAGGCTCGACCTCACCAGGTAGACCCTTCCCTTCTTGAGATGGCGACCTTCCTGAGGAGCGGCGTTCATCAAGTGGAGGTTGTCTTCTGAGGCTCGCCTGGGCCTTGGGCTGGCATCTGACTGGAGGCTTGAGCAAAGACGGGCCGTCATACTCCGGAAGAGTGGGCCCGACAATGGTCGTCAACAGTAGCTGGTTGTAGCGCCTATATTCGGTTTGTACCTACCACTGACGTACAAGTTTTTTTGTTCATCAGCGGTAATAAAAATACCGCTGGCGTACAATTTTTATGTTCGCATAATAGCGCTGGCGAACGTTTTTTTCTATTGGTCAGCAGTTACCCGGCGCCTATAAGCTATTTTCCACCGGTGTAGTTGGTGTGGTTGCCTCTATATCAAGATGTCCTCATCAAGGAGAAAATAATAAAATGTAAATAGTGATATGATCTACATGTACATTGGGTTGGAAAAAAGAGTTAAATGGGTGGATCTGGGTGGTAAACAATACACGGTTCTGTTAATTTGAAAAACTTTCTCGATGTCTTTTTTGTGTAGCCGAAACTATAAAGAATTTGGAATTAAAATTTCGCATGCTTGTAGATCTCTACACTATGTACATCTTAATTTTTTACTCGATATTTGAAAACTAAATAAAAGGTGTCGACTTTGAATTTTTCAAAGCTCGGGCTCCATGAATTAACTAAACCTGTAAGGCCACTGCCGATGGAGCCTTCTCAGAATGCCAGCGATGTGTTGAGTCGCTGGATTGTGGGCCTTACGTTGCTGCGTGTCGCTGGAGTGTGGGACCTCTCCACGTGTGTGTCGCTGGTGTGTGGGCTCTGCGTGGATGGTTTCCGCGTGCGCATCCCGACCGCCGCCCAAGACCCATCCCTATAGTTAAAATCCAGTTTCTTTTCTCCCGACGCCCAAATCCTAGCTTCTCTCTGCCGGACGGTGCTACCGACGACACCTCACCCCCACCGTCCTCCTACTGGGTGCAGCGCTTCTCCTGCTCCCCCACACGTCAGCGGCCCGGTACGGCGAGCCCCGTCTGGCCCTGCTCCGGCGACCGTCCATACGGGAGAAAAAAATCGGGATTGCACGTCACACACCAGCCCTCGTGTGCTCCCAAATCCTGCCATGGATGGCTTCTGCGGCGACGAGCGGAACTCCTGATGCCGGAGACGCGAGGGGAGAGCTGACTGGGCAGGAGGAGTGACTCCATGGCGTCGATGTCCGGGAGATCTGGCACCGTTGTTCCCCACGACCTCCTCCACCCATGAGGCAGCAACGCCTGGGCCCGGCCTCCATACGTGAGCCGCTGCCGGTACCACGCCTACTCGGCGCCCGTCTCCACACCCAACATGCTCAAGTTATCGATCTGAAAATCCTCTCTTCTCTCCCCCTCCATTTCAGTCAAAATTGCTTCTTTGCTGAAGGAAGAGGAGCGGACACTTACCGATCTTGTTAGATACATGGCCGTTCCTACTATGAGTCACCATAATTGGTGCCTTAAACGTTTGAGTTTATAGATTTAGATGCAGAAGAAATTAGGTTTTTTTTTGCTACATAATCGATTTAGGGTACAAGTCCTTTGCAGCTACGTGTGCACCCTCTACCAGATGCCCATTTTCACATCTGAATAGAAGAAGAAATTGGATTTTTCGCTGCATAATGAACGAAGGTTGCAAAACCTTATGTACTCTATTACTAGATTTTGGGACAATTGCTTCTGTGCCCTGGTTGTCTCTAATTTATCCGTTTGTGACATACCCACGCAATTTTATTTGTCTGTGCCCTACCTGGCTCGCGGATGGCTGCTAATGGTTGTTTCCGTCTAGTCAACTGTTAACCTTTAACTTCTTATGGGTGGGACCCATATGTCATAGATTTAATAGTTTCAGGAAAATGTTTGGATTTTTGAATTTTTGAATCTAAGATTCGAACGGTGCAAATTCGAATTTTCAAGTTTCAAAAATTCGAAAATGTGAAAAAAATTCCAGATGTTGCTAATGATTATTATTTATTTATACATGTGTTCAAAATTTGCGTATGAAATATTGCATAGTTTGGTCTGTATAAAAAAGACAAATTTCTAGATCTGAGATCTATATGGGAGATCTAGATCTAGAACAGTACAGAATTCGAAAAAGTCAACTTTCGAAATTAAATGTGAAAAAAATCTCGGATGTTGCCAATGATAATTTATACATGTGTTCAAAATTTAAGTGTGAAATATTGTATAGTTTGGTCTGTATAAAAAAAGACAAATTTATAGATTTGAGATCTAGATCTAGAACAGTGCAGAATTCGAAAAAAGTCAACTTTCGAAATTAAGTGTGAAAAAAATCTCGGATGTTGCCAATGATAATTTATACTTGTGTTTAAAATTAGAGCGCGAAATATTGTGCCGTTTGGCCTATATAAAAATGGAAAATTTGTAAAATATTGTGCTACATGTGAGTTCATGGGTGGCTGGCTAGCTCGTACACATAAACGCGGCGGTGCTCGATTCACCTGCGTCCGACCTCACTTTCCACTCTATCGTGCTCAGGATGAACCGAGCGTCCTAATGGGCAAAGTGTTACGCGAGAGAGGGTTGATGCACACGGTGGTGTTGTTGGGAAACCCCAAGAGTAAGGTATGATGAGTGCAGCAGCAAGTCTTCCCTCAGTTATGAAACCAAGGTTATCGAACCAATAGGAGATGAAGAACACGTAAGAAGGTCTCCCTGGCAATGGCGCCAGAAAATAGCTTGTTGGCGTGGAAAGGGAGGTGGAGTCTGCACAACACAATCAAACTACTTTGCCCCAACGAACTAGTGAGGTTGTCAATCTCACTGGCTTGCTGTAACAAAGGATTAAACGTATGTGTGGAGGATGATGTTTGCAGAGAATGAAAGTAACAGTTTGCAGTTGGTTGTATTATCAGTTTAAAGAAAAGGACCGGGGTCCACAGTTCACTAGTGGTGTCTCTCCATAAATAATAATAGCATACATTTGGGTAAACAAATTACAGCTGGGCAATTGACAGAATAAAGAGCTGCATAATGATGCATATACTAATGTCATGATGTCTAGTGTGAGATTCATTTGAGCATTACAACAATATACATAGACCGTTCCAACCGCATCTATGACTAATAATCCACCTTCCGGTTAGCGTCCGCACCCCTTTCAGTATTAAGTTGCAGGCAACAGATTATTGCAGTAGGCAAAGTGTGTAATGTAAGTAATAACATTATCCTTGACAAAGTACTACTGTTTTATCCCTAGTAGCAACAGTACATCTACAATCTTAGAGCTTGCTGTCACTACCCCAGATTAAATAGAGACATGAACCCACTATCGAGCATAAATACCCCCTCTTGGAGTCACAAGCATCTACTTGGTCAGAGCATCTACTAGTAACGGAGCGCATGCAAGATCATAAACAACACACAACATGATATATTATGAAGCAAATGACATAGTATTCAATATCCATCGGATCCCAGAAAAACATGAAGATGATCTTGATCATGATAGGCAGCTCATAAGATCTAAACATGATGACACAATAGGAGAAGACAACCATCTAGCTACTGCTATGAACCCGTAGTCCAAGGATGAACTACTCACGCATCAGTCCGGAGGCGGGCATGGTGATGTAGAGCCCTCTAGTGATGATTCCCCTCTCCGGCAGGGTGCCGGGAAGAGCTTCTGAACCCTCCCGAACAAGGGTTGACGACGGCGGCGGCTCCGTTAGGGTTTGTGGAAAAGTGTTCGGGTATTAGGTCTTGTATTGTCGGGGGGTATTTGTAGGCGAAAGGGCGAAGGCGGTGGAGGCCCGAGGCCACATCATCAGGTGCTGGCGCGGCAGGGGGGGAAGCCGCGCCCCCACCTGATGGCGGCGCCTTGGTGCCCTTCTTCGTTTCCTCTTCGGACTTCTGAAACGTGTCGGAAAAAATAGGGACTTTGGCATAAAAATAATCCAATTCCGAGAATATTTCCTTAAGTGGTTTTCTGAAACCAAAAACAGCAGAAAACAGGGAACTGGCACTGTGGCATCTTGTTAACAGGTTAGTCCCAGAAAATGCATAAAACAACACAAAGTGTATATAAAACATGTAGCAATTGGTATAATATAAGCATGGAACATAAGAAATTATAGATACGTTTGAGACGTATCAAGCATCCCCAAGCTTAGTTCTACTCATCCTCGAGTAGGTAAAACGATAAGAAGAATAATTTCTGAAGTGACATGCTTTCACACAATCTTGATCATATAATAATGTAATGCATGTAAATTGAGATCAAATGAATAAAAGATGTAGTTTATATTGATATCAAATGAGTAATGAATAAACAAGTAGGAAGAACAAAGCAAAACTTTCAATGAATTAGTACTAGAGAACAATCAACCGTGCAAAGTAGATATTAAAGATGATTTAAGCTTCAAGAACAACAATATAATCATCTAATGAATCAAACACTCGTGACAACTTTGTGATAGGATCAAGTCAAGCAATAACAATATGCACGTAGAAGATCATCTCTCTATTTGTTCACTCAAAAACAAGCAAGTGTTCAGCGTTGGTTCCTGGCACCAGGATATTGTGGCTAAAAGAATAATAATGGGGGTTTGTAAGGCCAACAGAAGAAAGTCTCACACAGTTGAAAGTGATCATTAGACAAGAGGAAGTCTTACAATCGAAGCTATGCAAGGAGTAGTGATTGCCACACAACGGATGCACATAGAGCTATAAGTGTATGAAAGCTCTCCAATGGAACTAGTGGGGGTGCATCTAACTTGCTTGCTCATGAAGACCTAGAGCACTTTTGAGGAGGCTCATCATTGGAATATACAAGCCAAGTTCTATAATGTAAAGTTCCCCACATAGTTATACAAGTAGATCATGAAAACTCTCACATATGGAGTAAAGGTGCTAAACATGAGCACAAATGATGACTATGAATATTACAGGTGCTATAACATGAGTACAAGTGTGGATAAAGAGTAGTAATGTTGCCCACTTTTTATTCTTTCTTTTTTTTTTTTTCTATTTTTTTGTATTTTTCTGCTTCTCTTTTCGATGGCCTCCCTGGCTCTTTTCACTTTTAGGGGCAAACATTCTAATATGACAACACACTTTTGATACAAGGATCTCATAAGGGATAAAACATGGTGTATGAAACGGTGCCTCTGCCAGTGTAGCAGGATATGCAATGATCTAGCGTAACATGGGTAAAACCACACATCAGCTATATAGAATCATACAAAGCAATATATAAATGATAAATGACAACAAGTCATGTAATGTAAGATGAAAGTTGCATGGCAATATATCTCGGAACAGCTATGGAAATGTTGTAGTAGGTAGGTATGGTGGATGTTTTGAGGAAGATATTTGGCTTATGTGTAGGCGAACATGATGAAGATCTCCCACGAGTTTTGGATGTACCCGCGAAGTATGCACCAACTCTCAATGTGAGAAAGGGCAATGCAAAGTACCGAAGAGGCTAGCAAATATGATGGTGGAAGTGCCATGAAAACCGCAGCTTTAGAACTCACAAGCAAAAAGATTCCAACTAGAAATATGATCTTACAAGGCATAATGAAAATCACTCCATGAGGGACTGTGGCAAATGAACAAGTCACTGTTGGGACCCCGACCGTAGCGCATAACACAAAGTCATTCCGGTTGTTTTTAACTTTAGAAGTCATATATCATTATGCTATCAACTGGATATTTAAGTGTGGCACAACTTCAAGTTTTCTAGACCAACCATTAATCATTCCACTTTACTAAACCATCATGTTTTACCATTAAGCATATTAATATCTCAAAACAACATCAATGATTCAAGTGACACAATTTAATGATCTACAAGATTATGTATACTTTAGTTATACCATCTACTACACTTAACATTTTCTGTTCTTAACCAAACACCAATCAACTTATTTAAAACATAAAATCTCCAAGTATTTAACAATGAAGCAAGAGAGTATAACATAAGAAAACTAACAACTCTAACAAGAGATGCATGAAAAATAAGAGCTGAAAGTATTGCAGTAGCTATAGAAGAATACTCAACAAGTATAAGTGAAGAATAGGAGTATTCAAAAGAAAAAGCGGAGCGTGTCTCTCTCCCACACAAGAATGCTAGGATCCATTTTATTCAGAGAACAAGAATAACAAAAGCAAAAATAAAAACAAACAGACGCTCCAAGTAAAGCACATAAGATGTGGCAGAATTAAAATATAGTTTCACTAGAGATAACCTGATAAGTTGTTGATGAAGAAGGGGATGCCTTGGGCATCCCCAAGCTTTGACGCTTGAGTCTTCTTGAAATATGCTTGGGTGACCCACGGAGGCATCCCCAAGCTTAGGCTCTTTCATCTTCTTGATCACATCATATCATCCTCTCTCTTGATCCTTGAAAACTTTCTCCACACCAAACTCAAAGTAAACTTCATTAGAGGGTTAGTGCATAATCAAAAATTCTCATATTCTGCATGGAGACAATCATTATCATGGTACTGGACATTAGCTACAGCCACTGGAATTTTATGGAACAAAAACATCCATTCCAAAACAGCAAAAGAACCAATGCAAAATAAATGGCAGAATCTGTCAAAAACAGAACAGTCCGTAAAGACGAATTTTTTCGAGGCACTTAGCTTGCTCAAATCAGAAAACTCAACACTAATGAAAGTTGCGTACATATATGAGAATCAGGCACAAAAAATCCCAGGTCATTTTGATTTTCCTGCGAAGAGTTATGAATTTAACGGTGGACAGCAGAAAAACTGTTCCTGCGCAGAAATCTAAATCTAGCATCAACTTTCTACTAGAGGCTTAACTTGGCACAACTATGCAATAAAGTAAAGATACAAAGGAATTGCTACAGAGGTAGGCATGTTCCTTGACTCAAGAAAATAAAATAACAGGAATAAAAAGTGGGTTGTCTCCCATAAGCGCTTTTCTTTAACGCCTTTGAGCTAGGCACATAAAGCAAAACTCAAGTATTTCCAAGAGAAGAAGCATCAACATTATAGTTTGTACGAATAATAGAATCAAAAGGTAACTTCATCTTCTTCCTAGGGAAGTGTTCCATACCTTTCTTAAGTGGGAATTGGTACCTTATATTTCCTTCTTTCATATCAATAATAGCTCCAACCGTGCGAAGGAAAGGTCTTCCCAAAACAATAGGACAAGAGGGGTTGCACTCAATATCCAAGACAATAAAATCAACGGGGACAAGGTTATTATTAACCATGATATGAACATCATTAACTCTCCCCAAAGGTTTCTTCAAAGCATTATCAGCAAGAAAAACATCCAAATAGCAATGTTTCAAAGGTGGCAAGTCAAACATATCATAAAGTTTCTTAGGCATAACAGAAATACTTGCACCAAGATCACACAAAGCATTGCAATCAAATTCATTCACTTTTATCTTAATGATGGGCTCCCAACCATCTTCTAACTTTTTATGGATAGAAGCTTCAAGTTTTAATTTCTCTTCCCTAGCTTTAATGAGAGCATTTGTAATATGTGTAGTAAAAGCCATATTTAAAGTACTAGCATTAGGACTTGTAGCTAGCTTTTGCAAGAACTTAATAACTTCAGAGATATTACAATAATCATAATCAAATTCATTATCATTAAAAGTAATGGGACAATTATCTCCTATTGTCGGCTCAGTGGGATCCAGGGTGTGCAGAGCCCACTCTCCACAGCCCTCGCACGCGACAGGATCGACGAAACGACTAAGGACCAAGCAGAACGCTTGGAGAGGCCCTCGAGAGGAAAGGTCTCTCGAGAGGACTGGAGGGGGCAGCGAAGGCCTGAAGAGGTTCCTCCCGAGGCTGCCCCTCTGCAAGGCCCTATCCCCTGGAGAGGGGTCAACGCAAATCCCTCCACAAGGCCGCCCAGGCCCTGTGGAGATACTTCGCTACGAAGCAATCGCCGCAGAGCGCACATGGCCTCTGCCGCGGCCGCAGAGTGACGCGCGCGTCTGCGCGCGATGACGACGGCGCCGCAGTTGCCATTCTGGTGATTAAAGGAGTCAACAAAGCTGTGTCCCCCGCGCCGGACTACGAAGCTTTCCCCTTTGGTGATAAAGCAGATGGGCGCCCCTACGATCTCTGCGGCGCCGGCTGGCCGTCCTGCGTGGACGGTGGCTTTCCTGCGTCATAGGCAGGCTTTACGACCGTGGACCGTGTCCATGGAGAACCCAGCTGCGGTACACCCCGCTCCTCCGTTTCGTCGTCATGTGGGGACCCTTCCGCCGCGCAGTGCGCCAGGATGAGGCCCGGGACGCCTATAAAAGGAGGGGGAGCACCACCGTAGCAAAGGATCGATCTCGGAAAACCTGGACGCCCTACGGTAGCATAGTGTAAGTCGAACCAGCTCGAGGAGGAAGAAGACCTTAGCGTTCCCTCCTTGAGCTCCACTCTGCCATAAGGGAGACCTCGGTAAGCTCATTGTACTGTAACCTCTGCAGCGCAATACCGACAAGCAGGAGTAGCGGTGTTACCTCCTCCTGAGGGCCGTGAACCTGGGTACGGGCTGGTGTTCATCTCTGTCGTGGTGTCCCTCTTCAGGGTCGACGAGCACCGTCGCCGTGCCGGTGGTGGGTTGCGCGCAAACACTGGCCCACACGTGGAGGAACCCGAGAGCGAGGAGCACCGTGGCAGCGACCACCGCGACGACAGGGACGCCTCCCCGGAACGCCACGACGATGCTGAGTCCTCTCATCCGTCTCGGCGCCAAAGCGCGTCTTCTCAGGGACGCCCGGAGCCCACGCCGCACACCGCGCTTCTCATGGCCCAGGAGCTTCTCCGCTACCGGACTAGCGCGGAGGCCCACGACCAGTGGCTCGACCGCCTTCACCACCTCGTCGACGTCGCGACGACGCGCCCCGCCCCGTCGCGCTCGCTGGTCCACCACTCTGGCCGCGCGGGGACGGCCGCGCCGGATGCACCCCCTTCACCACCGGGACCTCCTCCGGCCGCGGCACAGAGGGCTCCCTCTCATGCCTCCTCGCCGCACGACTGCCAAATCGTGCAGCGCACCGCGCCTGACGCGCGGGTGGGGATGGAGCGCCGGAGGGACCTCCAGAACCGCCTCGTCGACGAACTCGGCCAGGCGGGGCAGCAGAACCGCAGGGCTCTCCAGGGCGGAGTCACCACGTATGCCACCGGCTGCGTGGCCTTCACCCGCGCTCTGCGTCGCGTGGTCTGGCCACAGAAGTTCAGGCCGGCCCTCCCCAAGGGCTTCGACGGGTCGAGCAACCCCCTCGAGTTCCTGCAGCTCTACACCACCTCTATACAGGCTGCAGGAGGAGACCACAAGGTCATGGCCAACTGGTTCTCCCACGCGCTCAGGGACTCCGCGTTGTCCTGGGTCCTCAACCTGCCTGAGGACTCCATCGACTCCTGGGAGGAGCTCTGCAGGCAGTTCGTCGCAACCTTCAAGGGCACGTACGAGCGCCCGCTCACCCACAACGACCTGCGCGCTGTGGTGCAGAGAAAAGATGAGACCCTCCGCAAGTACATCCAGCGCTTCAGCCAAGTGCGCAACAAGATCCCGAACATCCCCGACACGCAGGTCATTGCCGCCTTCAGAGAGGGCGTCACCAACCGCAGGATGCTCGAGAAGCTGGGCATTCACGACAAGCTCACCTCTGTGGTGAAGCTGTTCGACCTCGCAGACAAGTGCGCCAAGGCTGAGGAGGGACTCCTCTTCGTCAAGATGAGCCAGCGGGGGGACGACCAGGCTGAGGGATCCAAGAGCCACAAGAAGCGCGAAGAGACCAAGCGCAAGACCACCGCTGTCCTGGCGGCGGAGCCAGCCGCCAAGAACGCCCGCAGAAACTCCCCTGAGCCTGGCGACAGAGATGCGGACAACCGTCCGTTCTGCGTCTACCACAACAGGCGTGGCCACGCCACAGAGAACTGCTTCGACCTCAAGAGGCTGAGCAGGGAGCGCGAGCGAGAAGAAGGCAGCGGGAACCGCGGCAGAGGCCGCGGCTACCGTAGAGACGGCAGGAGCGGACGCAATGGCGGCTACCAGAGGCCGTCGGGCACTCAAGCCAACGCCGCCGAGAAGAACAACAACCTCCGTGACGAGGAAGATGGAGGCTACCAGGCCCCAAGGGGGGCTATGGCCTGCATCCTCGGCGGGGCTCAGGCGCCCAAGTCGAACAACCAGTTCAAGCAGTTCGCTCGCGAGCTCAATGCCGCGCTCCCGAGCACAAAGACCTCTAGGCCCCTCAGGTGCTCCCAGTACACCATCGCCTTCGACGCCAAGGACCACCCCAAGTCGACCAAGACTGTTGGAACCCTCCCCCTGGTCTGCTCCCCCACCATCAACAACATCACCGTTTCCAAGACGCTCATTGATGGGGGAGCTGGCCTGAACGTCATCTCTGTCGAGACCTTCGAGACGCTTCAAGTGCCTTACGAGTGGCTTATGCCCTCCAGGCCATTTACAGGGGTCACCAGTGGTTCGATCGAACCTCTGGGGCAGGTCCGGCTGGCCGTCACCTTCGGCACGCAGAAGAACTACCGCACTGAGCTGATCGACTTCGACGTCGCCCACATTGGCCTGCCGTATAACGCCATCCTCGGCTACCCCGCCCTCGCGAAGTTCATGGCCGTCACGCATCACGCCTACAACATGGTCAAGATCCCCGGCAGCGCTGGCACCATCGCCATCCATGGTCATATCCTGGATGCCACGCGCGCTGTCGAGAGCGCCTACAAGGCAGCTGCCATGGCGTTTCCGCCTGACGAGGACATGGAGCCTCTCGAGAGGCCCCAGAAGAAGAAGCAAATGTTCTCTCAAGAGCAAGCCTCCACGAAGAGGGTGTCGCTGAGCGGCTCGGGGGCTGAGGGCTCAGGGGCTAGCGTCACCATAGGCGCTGCCCTGCCTCCCAAATAGGAAAGCGCGCTCGTCGCCTTCCTTCGGGCAAACTCTGACATGTTCGCATGGACTCCGTCAGATATGTCCGGTGTACCAAGGGAGGTGATCGAGCACCACTTAGCCGTGTGTCCAGACGCACGCCTCGTCAAGCAAAAAGCACGGAAGCAAGCCCCCGAGAAGCAAGCATTCATCGTCAAAGAAGTAGAGAAGCTAAAAGCGGCAAATGTCGTCCGCGAAGTCGCGCACCCCACTTGGCTCTCCAACGACGTGGTTGTCCCCAAACCCGCTGGAGGAGGCCGACTCTGCATCGACTACACGGACGTCAACAAGGCCTGCCCCAAGGACCCATACCCCATGCCGAGGATAGACCAGATCGTGGACTCCACCGCCGGCTGCGACCTCCTCTGTTTTCTGGACGCCTTCTCTGGTTACCACCAGATCAAAATGGCTAAAGAGGACGAAGAGAAAACAGCATTCCTCACCCCCTGTGGTGTGTATTGCTACACGTGCATGCCTTTCGGCCTGAAGAACGCCGGCGCCACTTTCCAGAGGCTCATGAGGATAGCCTTAGGGGCGCAGATGGGCAGAAACGCAGAAGCCTATGTCGACGACATCGTGGTCAAGTCTCGCGAGGGAGACACTCTCTTGAAGGATCTCGAGGAAACCTTCGCCAGCCTGCGCAAGGTGAACATCAAGCTGAACCCCGCCAAGTGCGTCTTCGGGGTGCCTTCAGGCAAACTCCTCGGATTCCTGGTGTCCCACCGCGGCATAGAAGCGAACCCTGACAAGATCAAGGCCATTGAAGGAATGCAGCCTCCTCGCTGGCTCAAGGACATGCAGCGCTTAGCAGGCTGCATGGCCAGCCTGGGCCGCTTCATCTCCAAGTTCGGCGAGAGAGCCCTGCCATTTTTCAAGATCATGAAGAGATCCGGCACATTCAAGTGGACCCCTGAGGCGGACAAGGCTTTTGAGGACTTAAAAAGGAACCTGGCCAACCCACCAGTCATGGTGGCCCCCAGGACAGGCGAGCATCTGAAGCTGTACCTATCAACCACTCCTCAGACCGCAAGCGCCGTTCTGGTGGCCGAAAGGGAAGAGCCGGTCCTCCCCAAGAAGAGCACTGCCACTCCAAGTCCAAAGCCGCCCGACAAAGATCTCGCCAAAGGAGCAGTCTCCACAGACCCACTGCCGGGCCCACAGCCTCAAGTCGAGTCTGCTCCCAACACCCTTGCCGAGACCTCTCCACAGGCGGATCTCGACAAGGGCCCTGAAGAGCCTCCACAGAGAGCCGACGCTGCACCTCCCTCGACAACCCTTGTCGAGCACCCCGTGTACTTTGTTAGTACGGTACCGCGGGATGCTCGGGAGCGCTACCCAATGCAGCAGAAGCTTCTCGTCGCTCTCCTCATGGCCTCCAGGAAGCTGAGACATTACTTCCAGGGCCACCCCATCACGGTGGTCACTTCCTTCCCCCTGGAGCAGATCCTGCACAATCCCAACGCCACAGACCGTGTCGCGGGATGGAACATAGAGCTGCAGCCATTCAACTTGCGCTTCGACACCACAAGAGTCATCAAGGGAAGAGCGCTGGCAGACTTCCTCGCCGAATGGACTGACCCAAGCCCTGAAGAGCCTCGGGGAGAAGAGGCCGAGCCCTCTGGAGACACAATGCGCAGCCACTGGACCATGCACTTTGACGAAGCCTTCGCCTGCCGCAATGGCGGGGCAGGCGTCGTCTTGACCTCGCCCAAAGGCGACAAGCTCTACTACGCCGTCCAGCTGTGCTTCACAATCGACAAGATCTCCAACAACATCGCTGAATACGAGGGCCTCCTCGCCGGCCTAAGGGCCGCCATCGCTCTAGGCGTCAAGCACTTACTCGTCAAGGGCGACTCCCAGTTGCTTGTCAACTTCTCAAAAAAAGCTACACGCCTAAGGACGACCACATGGCCGCCTACCTTGAAGAGGTCCGCAAGCTCGAGAAGCACTTCAGAGGCATGGAGCTCATGCACATCCCGAGGAAAGAGAACCAGGAGGCCGATGACATCGCCAAGCGAGCCTCGCGAAGGCAAGCCCAGCAGGCAGGCGTCTTTGAAGAACGCCTCACCAAGGCATCCATCAGGCAGCCTCAAGAGACTACAGCCGCAAGCACGGACGAAGCGCTCCCACCACCTCCTGAAGCTGGGGCACCCGACTGTGGTCCCCACACAGGGGAGCGCCTGTTGCTGACGGCGGCTCACCAAGAAACAGGCTGGATTGATGAGCTCAAAGACTATTTGGTGAAGGGGATCCTCCCTGAAGAAGATGCGGAAGCAGAGCGAATTGCTCGACAGGAAAAATCCTACTGCATCCTCGAGGGAGACCTCTACCGCAAGCGCCCAAATGGCATCGCGCTCAAATGCATCCCTCCCGAGGAAGGCCGAATGCTGATCAAGGATATCCATGGCGGAGAGTGCGGCCACCACTCGTGTGCGCGCACCCTCGCAGGCAAGGTCTTCAGAAGCGGGTTCTATTGGCCGCAAGTGCTTCAAGATGCGGTCACCATCGGCCAAGCCTGCGACGCCTGCCAGTACCACGCCAAGCAGATCCATCAGCCAGCGCTAGGACTCCAGACTATCCCGCTCTCCTGGCCGTTCGTGGTCTGGGGGCTGGACATTTTGGGCCCCTTCCCGAAGTCGCAGGGGGGCTATCGCTTCCTCTTCGTGGCCGTCGACAAGTTCACTAAGTGGGGCGAGGTCGAACCAGTGCGCACTATACCAGCCGGGGCAGCGGTGAAATTTATCAGGAGCCTAGTCTGCCGCTTCGGAGTGCCTAATCGCATCATCACCGACAATGGCTCACAGTTCACCAGCGGCATCTTCCGGGCTTACTGTGAAAAACTCGGCATCAAGCTCTGCTTCGCCTCGGTGGCTCATCCACGGAGCAATGGTCAGGCCGAGCGAGCAAATGCGGAAGTCCTTAAGGGCCTCAAGACCAGAAGCTTCAACATCCTCAAGGGTCACGGCAAGGGCTGGATCGACGAGCTCCCATCTGTACTCTGGTCCATGCGCACAACCTCTTCAAGGCCCACGGGTGAAACACCGTTCGCCCTTGTCTACGGAGCCGAAGCAGTCTTCCCCGCAGAAATCAAGCACGGATCCCCACGGGTCCTTGCCTTCAACGAGGACACCCAAGAGGACCTCCACAACGACGACCTGCTGCTTCTCGAGGGACTGCGCTGCCGTGCCGCCCTCAGAGCGGCAAAGTACCAGCAAGACCTGCGACGCTACCACAGCCGCCATGTGCGCTCACGCACTCTCGAGGCGGGCGACCTCGTCCTCAGGCGAATCCTCTCCAGAGAAGGCCTCCACAAGCTCTCACCGATGTGGGAAGGCCCCTACAGGGTCTCCCACATCGCCAGGCCTGGCGCCGTACGCCTCGAGACTGAAGACGGCATCCCCGTTAAGAACCCGTGGAACATCGCGCATCTACGCAAGTTCTACCCGTGATCATTGTCACGCCCGTGATCATTGTCACGTCTGACATTTTTTGTCTCTAGAGGAAAGCCCACGACTTCTCCTCCAAGCTTCTCAAAGCTTCTCCTGAGGGTCAGCCCTCCGAGCTCTCCTGCTAACGAGCCACCGCAGGCCGCAGTGAATCTCAGCCACTAATGGGTGGTCCCCATGCCTCGACATGGAAGGAACGTTAGCTTGACAAACCCAAGTGTAATGAACCATTTTCGTTCCTAAGTGAACTATGCGCTACGGCGCCATTTCGTTCCTAAGTGAACTATGCACTGAGGCGCCGCTGTGTAATATTTTGATGGCAAGTTTACTTTCGTGATTTACTTTTCCATGTGCGCTTATATTCTTCCCATGTGCACCTCGCGAGCGGGGGCTGAGTATGGTGCCTGTGCCTCAAGAGCACCCCAGCAGCACTGCAAAATCCAAGAGATCCGAGCTCTGGCTAAAGGGCATGCTCCCGGATACACGCCACCTCTCCAAAGGACCTTGGTACTCTCTCTCCTCGCGAGATACCCATGAGGAAACCTATAAGTGCGCATGAGTCCTTGCTGTCATGCTCTAGCGTTTGGGTTCGCCTCTCTAACATCCGCAGGGAACAAGAGTCTCTCCAAGC
Source organism: Poa annua (assembly GCA_026929855.1). Taxonomy (NCBI): domain Eukaryota; kingdom Viridiplantae; phylum Streptophyta; class Magnoliopsida; order Poales; family Poaceae; genus Poa; species Poa annua. The sequence goes on from CM049433.1 coordinate 41,253,250, forward strand.
TTGTGGAGGAAAAACTCGGCCCCTGGAGGAAAACGCATCGCCAAGGAAAGCCTGCGCAGAGCGAAAGCCTCGCGAAGCTAAGTTCCCCTCTCACGCCAAGAGAATCTCTGCATCCCTCTCACGAGCACTCCTCGTCCCTCGAGCGTCTCTTTGCCCTCACACTCCATGGACTGCTTGCACGTCAAAGGGGGGCCCTTGAGCATCGCGCCTCGAGGACTCTTACCTCTCTAAGCCTTAAACTCCCCCCGGCCTTGCCGAGTCATTGCTCGAGCATACCGCAGCGGCGGAGTCATAGCGCAAGGAGAAGGGTCCTAGCGACGCAGAGTGATAAAAGGCATGGAGTTGAAGCAAAAGGCTCTCGAGGGGACGCACACAAATCTAGTAGCATATACTTAAAAATATAAAGTATATTACAGACTGCGGAACAAAAGTCTTTAAGCCAATATATCCCTACGGCGCTACAAGCGCATTACATTTCAGGAGGAAGTCAGGCAGAAGCCCCGTCGTTGTCCTCCCCGGACCCTTCTTCTCCTGGCTCGCCCTCCTCGTCGCCGCCCTCCTCGCCGTCATCATCCTCCGCCGCGGCCCGCCTGAAGCGGCTGCAGAAGTCGTCGACTTGGTCGCGGACCGAGTTGGAGATCTTCCACCCCTCCTCTCCCTCGAGAGGCTCGGTCACCGTGGTGTAGTCGCAGCCAGGCTGGAGGCGCTGGAGGTTGGCGAAGATGCGGTCGACCGCTACCGCCAGGAGTTGGCGGCATTCCTCCTCGACGATGTCGCGGAGCTCCGCGGCAGGGCCCTCGAGCGCCGTGAAGAGCTGCTCGAAGTAGGTGAGGTACGCGGCGGCGTCGGAGTTGCCCTGAACGGGGACGGGCGGCCCCTCCGCTCCCAGCTTCGCGGCGAGCTCGTTTCCCCGAGCCACTAGGGACTGGAACATGCGCCCCCGCTGCTGCGAGAGCACCCGCGCCGCCTGAGCGCTCTCGGCAGCCTCCACCGCCTTCTCCACAACAGGGCCCACCTGCTGGTTCATCTCCTCCATGTCCGACATGAGGGAGGCGAGGTCCTGCGCCGCGTGCTCACGAGCCTCTTCAGCAACGCGGCGGCGATCCGCTTCGCGCCTCAACCGGGCGTTCAGAGTGGCGTTCATCTCCTCCAGCTGGTGGATCCGGGCGCCGTCCTCACCGCGCTTCTTCTTGAAGCGACTCTCCTACTTCTTGAACTTCTCGTCATAGTCACGGGAGACAGCGGCGCGGTACGCTTTCTCCCGGGCTTGGAACTCCTTCTCAGCCTCCGCCTTCCGCTCGGCGAACGTCACGTTGATGCGCTCCACATACTTCTTGTGGGAAGCCACTTCGCGCTTGTGCTTGGCGAGTGCCGCGACCAGGTTCTCTTCGCGGGCCTCGAGGGCGGCGCGCTGCCCCGACAGCTCCTGCTCCGCCAGCGCCAGCTGCTCGTCGCGCTGGCGCACGTCGCTCTCGCGCTCGCCCAGACTCTGCCCCCTGGCTTCCAAGCTCGCGCGGACCGCCTCTAGGGAGGTCCGCACGGTCTCGGAGTCGGCGAGGATCTTGGCCTCGAGCTGGACGAGCTCGCGGTGCTTGTCCGCCAGCGAGTGCTCCACTGCCTCCCGCTCCGCCCTGGCCGCGGCCAGATCATCCGCCGCTGCTTGGCGCTCGGCCTGGAGGGGCTCCAGGAGCTCTTCAGCGTCGCGCGCGGCGCCCTCGCGGACCTCCTTGGCGAAGCGCAGCGCCTCCTCGCGCTCCGCCTGCAGAGCCAGGTCGCTCTGCCGGCGGGCCTCCACAGCCGCGTGGAAAGCGGCCCAGGCCTCCGCAAGCTTGTCTCGCTGCCGGGCGAGCTCCCCGTCCTCGAGGGCGAGGTGGGCCTCCAGTCCTTCCAGGGACTCCCTCACCAGGAGGAAGGCGACGTCACGACGCCCCCTGCTCCAGTCCCAGCTGCTTAGTACAAGAGCCTGGGAAGTCCCGCTCGGCGCGGAAGGCCCTGCGCCGGCGTCAAGCTTAGAAGAGGGAGCCTCCGCGCGGGCCCAGGGGCTTGGCGGGGAGTCTCCCGCCTCGGCGCCCGCGTTCTGCGCGACGGCGTCGCCCTGCTCAGGCGGCACCTCGTCATGGGATTCCGGGGCAGGAGAGGTCTGCCCCGTAGCCGCTGCCTCCTCCTCCACCGTAGTGCTTGGTGGGGGCGGCGGAAGGTCTTCTCCCACCGTCTCGTCGGCCTTTGGCGGGCTTGGGGTCGGTGTAGTGCCGGCCGCGGCCTCCTGCTGCGCTGGAGGAGTCGCAGCGCGAGGCGGAGTAGGCGTTTTCTCCGCCTGCTCCTCAGAGCGCTCCTCCTCCGGAGGCGGCACAGTCGCCTCGGCCTGAGGCACATCCTCGAGAGGGCCTGCCGGGACCTCCTCCGCAGGCCTCGAGGCCTCGTCTGCTGCGGCCTCTGGCGCGGCCTCCGGCGCGTTTTTCTTCACATCCGCCGCCTTGCGAAGCCTTTGGCGCTTCGCAGGCGCCGGTTTGCTAGCAGAGAACAAGAAGACTTGTCAGAGGGGAACAGACAAGCAAGGATTGAAGAAAGAAAACCAAGTTAAACACACTTACCCAGTCTTCTTGGCGCGGGTGTCAACCCACGCCATGCCAGACGAGCGCCAAGAAGGCGCGGCCCGGGCTCCGGATCCTTCAGGGGCCGGCTCCGCTTTCCTCTTGAGGGGAGCGCTCGTGGGCTCCCCGGCAGGCCTGTCGTGGGCCGCCTTGGACCGAGGCTCCTGTCGCCCCGCCTCGGCCTCCTCGTCCTCGCTGGACGAGAGCTCGAAAACCTCCTCAGTAGGGGGCGCGGCCTTTGACGAGCTCGCCCCGCCTGCTGAGGGGATTGCCCCAGCCGCCGCGCCGCCTTGCTCGGCGTCTGATGTGTAGGGCGACTCCGCGGCGTCTGGCCCCTTCGCCATAGGCATGGGCCCCTCGTCCTCCTCCTCCCCCGCCAGGCCGAGCGGGGTGAACGTGGGCATCTGCTCCAGCACCGCCAGGCGTGCGGCCAGGTTGAGCTGGTGGAGAGGCCTCAGCACCGCAGCAACCGCCACGGGCACGTCCGGGTTGATGAAGAGGCCGCCCATGATGGTGGAGACGACGGCGAGGCGATGGTCGCAGGGGTGGAGTCGCATCGGGTCGGAGGGGCCCGAGTACATCCACATCGGCTTCTTATGCGCCTGTAGAGGCGCGATGCGGCGGCTCACGAAGTCCTCCGCGATCATCTGGCCGGTGAGGCGGTTCTCCCGAAGCATCTTCATGCGGCCCACGAGGTCGGCTATCAGCGGGCCCTGGAAGACCTGCTTGCCCCAATGGGTATTCTTCACAGGCGGCGCCTCCGGGGTGTCGAGGAAGGAGCTCTGCGACTTGACGCCGATGAGGAACCACTTCTGCCTGAAGTCGTCCACCTTCTTCACCACCGCCGTGACAGGCTTCTCGCCGCTCCACGACATGGGGATGTAGACGTCCCCCATGCCGTCCACAATGCGGAAGGATACGCATCCCGTCCGCTCGAGCTTCGCGGAGTTCCGAAGCGCGTAGAAGCTCCGGAAGAGGGCCACCGAAGGCTGCACCCCCAAGTACGCTTCGCACAGGTAGGCGAAGATGGAGAGGATCAGGATGGCGTTGGGGTGCAGATGAAGAAGATGGATCTGGTAGAACTCCAGAACCGCCTCTAGGAAGGGCGAGTACGGAGGCACCATTCCGGCGTAGATGGTGTGAAGGAAAATGGGAAAAAACCCTGCCGGAAAGCGGCCGAGCTTCACGGCCTGGATGGCGCTAGCGCCATGTTCGTTGGTCTTCCCGGCGACCAGGTGCCGCATCTTGTCCAGCGCCGCCGCATTGACGCGGTCCCCGACCAGGGCGGGGCCGAGCGCCTCCTCCCCCTACGCGTCCGGGGGGAGCATCGTCATCGCCGCCTTGCCTTTGGATCCGCCCATCGCTGGAAAAGGAGAAGGGCGCGGAAGGACGAGGAACGGGAAGGAGTTCGCCGGAGAAGGAAAGCTGGAAGAGCGAGAGCAGAAGGCAGAGCGCGCAATGGGAGTAGTAACTCCTGTTCGGACCGGCGCGCAGCTTTATGCCTCATCTGGGCAGTTACAAAGGCGTGGTCGTGGTGGGACCCCCCACGACGCACGTTCTGCCGGAGAAACCGAGTCGCCGCAAACTCACCACCGATCGACGCGTGTCTCGGGCCGGCCGGACATTTTGGACCCACGACGCTTCGTCTGGGCCCGATGGGCCTCGCCGTGCCCGTCATGGGCCCGGGGGCTACTGTCGGCCCAGTGGGATCCAGGGTGTGCAGAGCCCACTCTCCACAGCCCTCGCACGCGACAGGATCGACGAAACGTCTAAGGACCAAGCAGAACGCTTGGAGAGGCCCTCGAGAGGAAAGGTCTCTCGAGAGGACTGGAGGGGGCAGCGAAGGCCTGAAGAGGTTCCTCCCGAGGCTGCCCCTCTGCAAGGCCCTATCCCCTGGAGTGGGGTCAACGCAAATCCCTCCACAAGGCCGCCCAGGCCCTGTGGAGATACTTCGCTACGAAGCAATCGCCGCAGAGCGCACATGGCCTCTGCCGCGGCCGCAGAGTGACGCGCGCGTCTGCGCGCGATGACGACGGCGCCGCAGTTGCCATTCTGGTGATTAAAGGAGTCAACAAAGCTGTGTCCCCCGTGCCGGACTACGAAGCTTTCCCCTTTGGTGATAAAGCAGATGGCCGGCGCTACGCTCCAACGACGACGTCACCGTGGGCGCCCCTACGATCTCTGTGGCGCCGGCTAGCCGTCCTGCGTGGACGGTGGCTTTCCTGCGTCACAGGCAGGCTTTACGACCGTGGACCGGGTCCATGGAGAACCCATCTGCGGTACACCCCGCTCCTCCTGTTGGGGGGATCATAACCCGCTAGGCCCACCGACATAGAAGACCAGCCGGCCTGGCAGGAAGCCTGGGCCGGATCAAGCATAAAGGAGATGGGCCGGGTTCCACGAAAGCCGGCGTGCGACGTGTGACTTGGCAAGCAAGCAAGGAAGGCTCTAGAAGACCCGGAGGCAATATGCATCACGGAGTACAAGACTTGGAGGATACGAAAGACAAGACGAGTTAGAGTAGAACTCCAGTAGTCTTACCATGTAAACCAGGAGACCTGGATGTCTATATAAGCGGGCTCCTAGGTCATAGAGAGATAAGTTAAGAGCCATAAGCCAGAGGCCAAGGAAGATAGACAAATAGAGAGAGCTCCCACGCCCGGGTTCATCTAAACCCGGCGATCGCCATTGGCGCACCATGTAACATATTATCATATCAGTGACTTATAGCAAGACGTAGGGATCCTCCACCGAGGGGACCCGAACTTGGGTAAAAAACATCTTCTCCCTCGTAGAGCTAGACAATCTCCTGAGCGCCAGAGTCGCCTTGCCGCTCATACTCAAGTTTCCACCCGGAAACATCTGCCGTGACAGTCCCACGACACCTCCGTTTCGTCGTCATGTGGGGACCCTTCCGCCGCGCAGTGCGCCAGGATGAGGCCCGGGACGCCTATAAAAGGAGGGGGAGCACCACCGTAGCAAAGGATCGATCTCGGAAAACCTGGACGCCCTACGGTAGCATAGTGTAAGTCGAACCAGCTCGAGGAGGAAGAAGACCTTAGCGTTCCCTCCTTGAGCTCCACTCCGCCATAAGGGAGCACTCGGCAAGCTCATTGTACTGTAACCTCTGCAGCGCAATACAGACAAGCAGGAGTAGCGGTGTTACCTCCTCCTGAGGGCCGTGAACCTGGGTACGGGCTGGTGTTCATCTCTGTCGTGGTGTCCCTCTTCAGGCTCGACGAGCACCGTCGCCGTGCCGGTGGTGGGTTGTAGACCAACGTGTTCAGTCCCCCTTCACGAACTTCTCTTCAGAGTGTGACCGTCCCTGTCTCGTGGGAATCACTCTCCGACACCTATGCTCTTAAAAATTTCGGCACTTTTATCAAGCATAGTTTTAGGAGTTTTAGGCAATTTTAATTTTTTGCAAGAAGTAGAGGAAACATTGCCAACACCAATTATGTTACCATTAATAGTAGGAGGCTTACTAGCATGTGAAGTAACATTATTTTCAGTAGTGGTAATGGTGCAAACTCTAACAATATCATCATCTTTAGCTAATTCTTCCTCTCTTTCCCATCTAGCACGCAATTGAGCCATCATCCTAACATTTTCATCAATTCGAACTTGGATAGCATTAATTTTAGCAAGGGTCTTACTCTCATTAGTATCATTAGGCATGACTTTAGATTTTAAAAGATCAACATCAATAACAAGACTATCAACTTTAGAGGCAAGAATATCAATTTTCCCAAGCTTTTCCTCAACAGTTTTATTAAAGGTAGTTTGTGTAATGATAAAATCTTTTAACATGGTTTCAAGTTCAGAGGAGGTATTTCTATTATTGCTATAAGAATTACCATAAGAATTACCATTATTAGGAGGATAGGGCTTATAGTTGTTATTACCATAATTGTTCCTATAGGCATTGTTGTTGAAATTATTATTTTTAATGAAGTTCACATCAACATGCTCTTCTTGTGCAACTAGAGAAGCTAAGGGAACATTATTAGGATCCATATGAGATTTACCATTCACAAGCATAGACATGATCATATCAATCTTTTCACTCAAAGAGGAGGTTTCTTCAACAGAATTTACCTTCTTACCTTGAGGAGTCCTTTCAGTATGCCACTCAGAATAATTAACCATCATATTGTCCAGAAGTTTTGTTGCAGCCCCCAAAGTGATGGACATAAAAGTACCTCCAACAGCCGAATCCAATAAATTTCTTGAAGAAAAATTAGTCCTGCATAGAAGGTTTGGATGATCATCCAAGCAGTCAGTCCATGGTTTGGGCAATTTTTAACCAGAGATTTCATTCTTTCCCAAGCTTGAGCAACATGTTCATTATCAAATTGCTTAAAGTTCATAATGCTACTCCTTAGGGAAATGATCTTAGCAGGAGGATAGTATTTTCCAATAAAAGCATCTTTGCATTTAATCCAAGAATCAATACTATTCCTAGACAATGAAAGTAACCATTCTTTAGCTCTTCCTCTCAAGAGAAAGGAAATAATTTCAGTTTTATAATGTCACCATCTATATCCTTATATTTTTGCATTTCACAAAGTTCAACAAAATTATTTAGATGGGCAGCAGCATCATCAGAACTAACACCAGAAAATTGCTCTTTCATGACAAGATTTAGCAAAGCAGGTTTAATTTCAAAGAATTCTGCTTTGGAAGCAGGTGGAGCAATAGGTGTGCATATAAAATCATTATTGTTGGTGCTAGTGAAGTCACACAACTTAGTATTCTCAACAGTAGTCATTTTAGCAAAATTTAAAAGCAAACCGAAATATAAATATTAATGCAAGTAACTAATTTTTTTTGTTTTTGATAATAAGAAGCAAACAAGATAATAACAAAGTAAATAAAATGCAACTAACTAATTTTTTTGTGTTTTTGATATTTAATAGCAAACAAAACAGGAAATAAAATTTAACAAAGCAAGACAAGAACAAAGTAAAGAGATTGGGAAGTGAGAGACTCCCCTTGCAGATGTGCTTCAGCTCCCCGGCAACGGCGCCAGAAAACGGGCGTCGAAGGGGAGATAGAAGCCCGCTAAACAATAGTGTCTTGATCTCCCCGGCAACGGCGCTAGAAAACTCCTTGATGCACACGGTGGTGTTGTTGGGAAACCCCAAGAGGAAGGTATGATGAGTGCAGCAGCAAGTCTTCCCTCAGTTATGAAACCAAGGTTATCGAACCAGTAGGAGATGAATAACACGTCTGAAGGTCTCCCTGGCAATGGCGCCAGAAAAAAGCTTGTTGGCGTGGAAAGGGAGGTGGAGCCTGCACAACACAATCAAACTACTTTGCCCCAACGAAACAGTGAGGTTGTCAATCTCACTGGCTTGCTGTAACAAAAGATTAAACGTATGTGTGGAGGATGATGTTAGCAGAGAATGAAAGTAACAGTTTGCAGTTGGTTGTATTATCAGTTTAAAGAAAAGGACCGGGGTCCACAGTTCACTAGTGGTGTCTCTCCATAAATAATAATAGCATACATGTGGGTAAACAAATTACAGCTGGGCAATTGACAGAATAAAGAGCTGCATAATGATGCATATACTAATGTCATGATGTCTAGTGTGAGATTCATTTGGGCATTACAACAATATACATAGACCGTTCCAACCGCATCTATGACTAATAATCCACCTTCCGGTTAGCGTCCGCACCCCTTTCAGTATTAAGTTGCAGGCAACAGATTATTGCATTAGGCAAAGTGTGTAATGTAAGTAATAACATTATCCTTAGACAAAGTACTACTGTTTTATCCCTAGTAGCAACAGTACATCTACAATCTTAGAGCTTGCTGTCACTACCCCAGATTAAATAGAGACATGAACCCACTATCGAGCATAAATACCCCCTCTTGGAGTCACAAGCATCTACTTGGCCAGAGCATCTACTAGCAACGGAGAGCATGCAAGATCATAAACAAGACACAACATGATATATTATGAATCAAATGACATAGTATTCAATATCCATCGGATCCCAGCAAACACAACATGTAGCATTACATAAAGATGATCTTGATCATGATAGGCAGCACACAAGATCTAAACATGATGGCACAATAGGAGAAGACAACCATCTAGCTACTGCTATGGACCCGTAGTCCAAGGATGAACTACTCACGCATCAGTCCGGAGGCGGGCATGGTGATGTAGAGCCCTCTGGTGATGATTCCCCTCTCCGGCAGGGTGCCGGGAAGAGCTTCTGAACCCTCCCGAACTAGGGTTGATGACGGCGACGGCTCCGTTAGGTTTTGTGGAAAAGTGTTCGGGTATTAGGTCTTGTATTGTCGGGGGGTATTTGTAGGCGAAAGGGCGAAGGCGGTGGAGGCCCGAGGCCACGTCATCAGGTGCTGGCGCGGCAGGGGGGGAAGCCGCGCCCCCACCTGATGGCGGCGCCTCGGTGCCCTTCTTCGTTTCCTCTTCGGACTTCTGGAACGTGTCGGGAAAAATAGGGACTTTGGCATAAAAATCATCCAATTCCGAGAATATTTCCTTAAGTGGTTTTCTGAAACCAAAAACAGCAGAAAACAGGAAACTGGCACTGTGGCATCTTGTTAATAGGTTAGTCCCAGAAAATGCATTAAACAACACAAAGTGTATATAAAACATGTAGCAATTGGTATAATATAAGCATGGAACGTAATAAATTATAGATACGTTTGAGACGTATCAAGGGTTTCTCCACGATCACAAGAGGGCGACGCCGTTTGACTATTGTCGAACACCTTGAGTGCGCGATCTGAGCATGCCAATGTTGGCATCAGCATGTTCCCACCGATTCCCAACTAATTGGGAAGCAATCTTTATATGTTTGTGTGCAGAAGTGGATTTCCTACAACTTTCCAGTTATACGAGTTTGCTAGTTTTGAACTTCCTCTGTTGTGTTTTCGTGAAAAACAGATCTAGTCCGACCTCGCAGTCCACTTTATCGTGCTCAGTGTGAGCCGAGCGTCCTAGTGGGTAAGTTTTGACGCGCGAGAGAGGGCTTCTTCGACTACCACGAGCGAGCGGCGCCGTCAAACTACTGTCAAACACCTTGAGGGTGCGATCTTGACATGGTCATGTCGGCATCAGCATGTTCATTATCATATCATAGTTTGTGATAAAATGCCCATATTTGGTACATATGTGTGCCATGGTATGGGAAACAACGTCGCCGAAGCGATTTTCAAAATTCTTTTTAGAAATATCATTTTCCATTTTTTAAGTGTCCAAAATGACTTTTTTTTGTGAAGCAAGTACATAAAATATGGTCCAAAATGACACCAATTTAATTTTCACAAAGAGTTGTACATATTTGATGGATAATCCCTAAATATGAGAAATTTCCTTGCTTTCTATCTAAACTCCCATGTTTAATTGACTTTATGTCAAAATAGAGAGCATGGCTATTCATCAAAAGTGGTCGAATTTTCAAAAACTATCGACGGTTCTATGTTGTAACCACTACTTGTGTACCTTAAAATTATTTTTGTAACATTTCAAAGCAAACTATCACACAGTTGTAGTTCAAATTTGAATTATTTTCGGAAAATTGACATAAAGTCAATTAAAGAGGGGAATTTAGATAGAAAGCAAGGAAAATTCTCATATTTAGGTATTATCCATCAAATATGTATTACTCTTTGTGAAAATTAAATGGGTTTCATTTTGGACCATATTTTATGTACTTGCTTCACAAAAAAGTCATTTTTAGCACTTAAAAAATAGAAAATGATATTTCTAAAAAGAATTTTGAAAATCGCTTCGGTGACGTTGTTTCCCATACCATGGCACACATATGTGCTAAATACGGGAACTTTATCACAAACTGTTACACGATAATGGCCATAGATTGGTCATTTGGCTTGAAACTTATATTTGTTTGTAGATGATTGACATTTTTGTGAAGTATTGTTTTGAAAAGTTTGTCAAAACTCAAGTTTTCATTTTTCCTATAAACTAGTACACATAAAAGGACTCCATGCCAAAGGGTTTCTTTTTTTGATTATTTTTTCACTTTTTTTCATTTCTTTCAAAAAATGGTCAAAATGGAGAGCATGGCTATTCATCAAAAGTGGTCGAATTTTCAAAAACTATCGATGGTTCTATGTTGTAACCACTACTTGTGTACCTTAAAATTATTTTTGTAACAAATTCAGAGCAAACTATCACACAGTTGTAGTTCAAATTTGAATTACTTTCGGAAAATTGACATAAAGTCAATTAAAGAGGGGAATTTATATAGAAAGCAAGGAAAATTCTAATATTTAGGGATTATCCAACAAATATGTACTACTGTTTGTGAAAATTAAATGGGTGTCATTTTGGACCATATTTTATGTACTTGCTTCACAAAAAAAAGTCATTTTTAGCACTTAGAAAATGGAAAATGCTATTTCTAAAAAGAATTTTGAAAATCGCTTCGGCGACGTTGTTTCCCATACCATGGCACACATATGTGCTGAATATGACCACTTTATCACAAACTGTGATATGATAATGGCCATGCTGATGCCGACATGACCATGTCAAGATCGCGCCCTCAAGGTGTTTGACAGTAGTTTGATGGCGCCGCTCGCTCGTGGAAGTCGAAGAAGCCCTCTGTCCCGCGTCAAAACTTACCCATTAGGACGCTCGGCTCTCACTAAGAACGATAAAGTGGACTGCGAGATCGGACTAGATCAGTTTTTCACGAAAACACAATCGCAGTGATCGTGGAGAAACCCTCTCTCTCGCGTAACACCTTGCCCATTAGGAAGCTCGGTTCACCCTGACCATGATAGAGTGGAAAGTGAGGTCGGATGCAGGTGAATCGAGCACTGCGGCGTTCACGTATACGAGCTAGCCAGCCACCCATCAACTCACGTATAGCACAACATTTTACAATTTTTTCATTTTTACACAGGCCAAACGACACAATATTTCGCGCTCTAATTTTGAACACAAGTATAAATTATCATTGGCAACATCCGAGATTTTTTTCACATTTAATTTCGAAAGTTGACTTTTTTGAATTCTGCACCGTTCTAGATCTACATATCAGATCTAGAAATTTGTCTTTTTTATACAGACCAAACTATACAATATTTCACACCCAAATTTTGAACACATGTATAAATTATCATTGGCAACATCTGAGATTTTTTTCACATTTAATTTCGAAAGTTGACTTTTTCGAATTCTGTCCTATCCTAGATCTAGATCTCCCATCTTGATCTCAGATCTAGAAATTTGTCTAGATCTCAGATATAGAAATTTGTCTTTTCTATACAGAACAAACTATACAATATTTCACACTCAAATTTTGAACACATGTATAAATAATCATTAGCAACATCTGGAATTTTTTTCACATTTTCAAATTTTTGAAACTTGAAAATTCGAATTTGCACCGTTCGAATCTTAGATTCGAAAATTCGAAATTCCAAACATTTTCCTGAAACTATTAAAATTTATGACATATGGGTCCCACCCATGAGAAGTAAAAGGTTAACCGTTGACTAGACAGAAACAGCCATTAGCAGCCATCCGCGCGCCAGGTAGGGCATAGACAAATAAAATTGCGCAGCACAAACGGATAAACTAGAGACAAGCAGGGCACAGAAGCAATTGTCCCCTAGATTTTTACCAATCTGACTGCAGGCTGTATATAGTTCTTGATGATACTTAGAAATTACGGTATTGAAAGTGTTGTAAGAGTTTCTCTCTCTGTTTATATTTTAATTAATACAAGTGTATTTTTTTTTGGGAATATATGTACAGAGAGTAAGAGAGCAGGTTCTCTACTGAAAGCCTACATGTTGAGTATTTGCATGTTTTTTGCAGAGTACACTGAGTGTTAATATGTAAGCCTGTTACATTTGTGCATGGGTGAACATAAAAATAGGCTCCTGTTGCAGGCCATTTAATTTTTCTGGATTTGAATAAGTAATTCTAATCATTATCAACATAGTGTTTCAAGCCGTGAAGATAGTTGAAGGCTAAAGAACCAGGATAATAGTGATGGATATACGGGAACTATGAATTACCAACGATAATGAAAAGATAACCTGAAGTAAGAGCATCTCCACCGGGGGCCTCTAAATGTGTGTCCGGCACCCCCCAATTGGGCCTCCTTTGGGGGGTGCCGGACATGTGTTCGGGCAACATTTGGAGGCCCTCCACAGCTGCACTCTCCAAAGGCGCACCCCCAAACACACCCAACATTTGAGCGAACTGCCGAACACCTTGCGGGCATGAGGTGGTCGTCGCCGATGAACAACACAAATGAGGAACTATGTTAAGGGAATGGCCATAACTTGATCATTTTGCTTAAAATCTTTAGTTTTGGATTACAATAATTTTTAAAATCAGGACCTATCGATGTTTCTGTAATGCAAAAGATGATTTGGAGTCATATTTGGATTCCTCTAATTTTTTTAAATCAATTTAGACATTTTATTTGTTAAATTCCGATTTAAGGATTTAAAGATACGAATTATTCCATACTAAATGAAAAAAGCAAAAATAAAGTGAAATTTATTTTATCATTATTTATTTAAATATTATTATTATATAATCATTGTTGTTTATTCAACTATTTTTTTTTTATAATTCAAGCAATGAAAAGTGTAACATCATGACTGAGTGGTTAATATGATTGATAAGATAGTAATATTAGTAAGTTCTCAGTTCTTACTTAGTATCTAACTTCAAAGGAACCTAAATGTTAAGCATGCTTGGGTTGGAGCAATTTGAGGAAGGGTGGCCGAATGAGAAGTTTGACTAGATTAAATAGTTTGACTTGAGATTAAGTGTGTAGTCAGTGATGAAGTGTGTGGGTTAGTGGGGTGTGTGACCAAGCGAGAAATTTCAAAATTCCAAAAAAAACGTTTAATTTGTTTTCGAAAAAAATTCAAAATTATTTGGAAAACCTTTAGTACCAGTCGGTGTTACCGACCGGTATTAAAGGTTTTCCACACGAGCCGCTGCCCCGTGCCCACGTGGAGGCCCTTTTAGTACCGGGTTTTGCCCAACCGGTACTAAAGGTGGGGGATCTTTAGTCCCAACTTCGTAGTACCGATTGTAAAACCGGTACTAAAAACCCTTACGGACCGGTAATAAAAGTAAGTTTTCTACTAGTGCACCCATCGTGGCTGGTTGCAGTGGTGGGTGGCCAAGGACGGACTGCTCTCATACCAAGATGATATGAGCTCGGGAAGCAGGGATACAAGGGAGGGGATTAGAATGTGAATTAGGGTTGGAGCGGAGAGGGTAGCGAGGTTCGCCCTCGGTTGCATGCTGGGGCTCGTCCCCTGCCGTGTCGACGAGGCTCTGAACAGCTCGTGAATCTTTTCTGGTTTTTTGATCGATGATCCCCTAATACAATCTATCTCTCTCTTTATATGTTAGAGAGACTAGGATAACTTGTAAAACAAACCGACTCCTCCCAGGCTGGAATTAAATAGACTTCCTGTCGCAGCAGTGGAACATGGGATTCCCCTAGCGCTGCCTAAGTGGGTCCACCGCCTGCGGGCCCAGCACATGAGTGAACAAGGCCAACACTCGACGCAAGGCTTGGCGGGCGCGCCCGCTTCATACAAGACCTCCCGGGTGTGCAGGACCCCCGAGCCTCCTGCGACCCGGAAGGAGCCGAAGACCCCGAGAGCGCGAGTCCCCGGCGGGGCCGAGCTCCCTCTCGGGTACTAGACCGTACAAGGAGAAGATAAGGCTTCTAATACCTTCCAAAGGATAGTGGAAGCCCCCAGAAGGCTTGGGAAGCAAGGCGCGGCCAGGGGACACCACCTACCCACTGTCAGCCCGTTCCGGCCGCTTTACCCAAAGGCGCAAGAGATCTCAACCACCCGAAGACGGATACTTGGAGGAGCAGAGGCTACGTCGCCGTCTCCACCACGAAGAGGGGTTGCTTCCCGCCAAGAAACCCTCACGCTCCTTGCATGACCTCTGTGGTATCCCCTTTCCCTATAAAAGGAGGACCAATGGCATGGAGGAGGGAGGAGGAACTCAAGCTAGCTTAAGGAGTAAGCAAGCCCTAGCCAAGAGCTCACCGGCGATCCAAGGAAGAAGACAACCACCAAGCTAGGCTAGAAGGAGGAAGGGAAGGAAGGTGATCTCCTCCGGGCAAGGATCTGTCCCCCCTTCCTCTAGCTGGAGTACCCTGCTGGGTACCTCGCCGGGAAACACCGTTGTAGCCACACCATGATTCGTCCATCTATCCAGACATGCAGGAGTAGGGCTGTTAGCCTTCGGGCGGCCTGAACCTGGGTAGATCGTTGTGTGCTTTCCTTGTTTGCATACCACGTCGAGCTCGGAGAGCGAGTGAGGAACTTGTCCGGCGATCATCCCCCGGGAGACGTTTCTAGCCTCCTTCGAGCCCCTACCGAATCTACAGAGGGGGTGCCTCACATCCCCGGTGTCCGTCTTTCGAGACACGACATCTAGCACGCCAGGTAGGGGGCGCAAGCGCTGATCTCGTCTTCGTCGACTCGGAGATCTTCGTCAAGTTCTTCATCAAGCATGCCGCCCAAGAAGAAGCCCGAGGCTGCAAGTGCCAAGGTCATCTCGCCTGCACGCACTCGAGCTTCCATGGACCGCCGCGCCACGGACGAAGAGCACGCGGACGTGCCACCCCCGCTGCCTGAGGAGCAGGTGGCGCAGGGCAACACGGTCGGGCCCAACCGCGAGCTGGATGAAGGGTCCAAGGATGATGTGACCCCCCGTCCTTCGCTCCGGCCCAGCCTCTTTTCTCAGGAGAGAAGAGTGCCGGCAACACGGCGGCCAGGGACCGCGGCACAAGATGTACTCCTTCATCCAAGAGCAAGTCCTTCACGAACGCGTCTCCAGACGCCCAAGCTCACCACGACGCCCTTGTGGCCGCCAGGGCGCTGATGCAGTTCCCACCAAGCGCCACCGACCCCAAGGTGTATCAGGCGTGGAGAGAGCGCTTGGAGAATCTTCTCCACTGCGCCGACGACAGGCCAGTCCCTGCGGTGACTCAGCCCACTACCGTCGACAACCCTGCTGCCACAACCGGCGGAGCGCGCAAGCAGGGGGCTCGGCCCCATGGAGACCTCTTCACCGAGACAGAGCCTCCTCGCGCTGCTCCACCAGCGGCCAACCGGCCACCGCAAGTTCAAGACAAAACCATCTCCGTCGGGTCTTCAACCTCGAAGGAGCATGATCTTCGCCGCGACCTCAACAATCGGCAGCGCGAAGACATGCGCACACGCATCAAACGCTCACCGCCGGGAAGATCGCGACGACGACCTCGCCATGGGCTGTAACGCCCTGGCTCCCGAGATCCGTCGCTTCAGCTGGCCCAAGAAGTTTAAGATCGACGTCCTTCGCTTCGACGGCACCACCAACCCCCGGGACATCCTGCAGATCTACTCCCTCGCTGCAATGGTTGCCGGGGCCGATGAAATCATGATGGCCAACTGGTTCCCCTTGGCTCTCAAAGGGGATGCCCAGACCTGGCTCCTCAACCTCCCCAAGTGCTCCATCCGATCTTGGAGGGCGCTGAAGGATCAGTTCCTAGGGGCTTTCCAAGGAGGGTACGAGCCTCCGGGTACCCCGCGAGACTTGTACGACTTCAAGCAGCTTGCAGGCGAGACTCTCCGCAAGTACATCCAGCGCTTCACCCACAAGATGAACACCATCCCGTGCATCAAGGACGAGGTGGTGATCCAGTCCTTCAGGCCAACGTCCGCAACCCCCGGATGCAAGAGAAGCTAAGCATCCACCGCGTGGAGACCACCCGCAAACTCTGGGAGCTCGCGGACCGCTGCGCGCGACCAGAAGAAGGCGTGAGGGAAAGCGAACCTGAAGACAAGGCCGCAGCGGCCAAGAACAAGAAGCGAGACACTGGAGCCGACAAGCGCGTCTTCGTCACCGAGCCGCTCGCGAAGAGGGTCAAGCCCGCTGAAGCCGAAGGGGAAGAAGAAGAGCCATGGTGTCACATACACCCTGAAGGCAACCATCCGCTCAAGGATTGTCGCGCTCTCCGAGGCTTCGCGAGAGCAGCGCCGGACTGACGGGGTCGGTCCAGGCGGCTGATTCAACTGCGGGCTCGCCGGACACAGAGCTCGCGAGTGCCCTACAGGTCGCCAAGGCGGAGGCGGCCGCGGCGGAAAAGGCGGGTACGAACAGCAAAACCAGGCGGCTTCCCAAGGCAACAACGGAGATGCCCCTGCTGTTCCGGGTAACGGTGGGCAGTTCCAAGAGGTTGCCGGGGTCGTCGGTTGCATCCATGGAGGCTCCTCTCTGCCTCCATCCAACAGCGCTGGCAAGAAGCTGGTGCGGGAACTCAACGCGGTGGTCTCAGCGCTGTCAAGACCCCTGGACTAGTCCCACCAGATCATCACCTTTGACCCGGAGGATCATCCTTCCAACACTGCCGGGGTCGGAACACTGCCCATGATCGTGTCCCCGGTCATCCACAACTTCAAGGTCACCAAGATGCTGGTAGACGGAGGCTCCAGCCTCAACCTACTGACGGCCAAGGCGCTGACCGCCCTGCAAGTTCCGTTCGCTCGTCTCACAGACACGAGCGTCTTCCAAGGCGTGAATGGGAGTGATGTCTATGCATGTTTCTATTCTCGTAGACAGTGTTGGGCCTCCAAGAGCAGAGGTTTGTAGAACAGCAGCAAGTTTTCCTTAAGTGAATCACCCAAGGTTTATCGAACTCAGGGAGGTAGAGGTCAAATATATCCCTCTCAAGCAACCCAGCAAGTAAGATACAAGAAGTCTCTTGTGTCCCCAACACACCCAATACACTTGTCAGATGTATAGGTGCACTAGTTCGGCGAAGAGATAGTGAAATACAAGTAATATGGATGATTATAAGTAGTAATTGCAATCTGAAATAAAAATGGCAGAAGCAAACATGTAGCAGAACAGGTTGTAAACGGTGTTTCAATGCTTGGAACAAGGCCTAGGGATCATACTTTCACTAGTGGACACTCTCAACAATGACATCAAAGCTGAATAATAAATACTACTCTCAAAAATTCTCTTGTTGGATGATAAACACCATTCACTGCGTAGGGCTACAAAAGCACCCCCAAAGTCTGAGTAAACTAACACCACAGCGTCATAAAGGAAAAACACACAGTGCGCACACTGTCACCTTCACAACCGTGAATAACCCCGGAGTTCATATTAAAGTAACCTCTAGAGTGCATAATAGATAAAGAGCAACATCACATATTCAACTAGATTACAAAACTCATGATCACATAAAGATCACACCATGGGAGAGAGAGATAAACCACATAGCTACCGGTAGAGCCCGCAGCCCCGGGGGAGAACTACTCACTCCTCCACTAGTAGGAAAAAGGCTACTGTTGGCGAGCTGTTTTTGCCTAGCGCTGGCGAACAGCTGTCCGCCAGCAGAGCTACGCCAGTGGTAACCTTTACCGCTGGCGAACAGCTGCTCGCCAGCGGTAGAGGCGGCCACCGCTGGCGAACGGCGGCTATGTTCGCCAGCGGCAGTAGGCCACAGCACTGGCGAACTAGCCTTGTTCGCCAGCGGTTGCGCATCCGCTCGCCAGCGCTAGTCCCCGCGGGGTAGGCGTCTGTTCGCCAGCGCTACTATTTCTGTTCGCCAGCGGTATAATTTCCGAATTAAATATTTTATTTTAAAATATTGCATTACAGGATTATATATATATATATATCAGAATTGCAGTACAGTAATTTCAGAAAGTTAAAAGTGTACAGAATTCCAGAAAGTTACAATTTGACAATGCCCAAACATAGATTCACATATGCATTTAAAACATGTTCATGGCATTACAAAAATGTTTTCATCATACACAAACATCGGAATTAAGTCGTAAGTTCTCCAAAACAAGTAGACGGTAAGTTACAATCATCATATAGTCATGGCGGGTAATGAAGTGTAACATCCCAAAACTTTGGAATGTTTAAAAATCACTAAAATTTAAAACTTTTGTTTTGATTAAATTGAAAACTTTAAAACAGAAGAAAACCAAATATAAATAACATTATAGCATCTTCAAAAGGTTTACATTCTTTAAGTACTCAAGTAATCACTAATCTCAAAAATTGAATTTAAGTTCAAAAATATATTGTCTAGAATATTTCTTAAAACCTCAATATGTAATTTGACAAATGATTTAGAAGTTTTCAAAACATTTGTAATAAAAAGAATTTATAAGTATTTGTTTTGAACCACTTAGCCATAGCTATTCATAAACTCTAAAATCTCTATTTGCAAAGTGCTCATGTTATTTAAAGCATCCAATTCAAAAATGATTTTATTCTTTTCCCTGAGTTAAAAAACATAGTTTTGGAAACCACAATCTGGGGTTAATATCTTTAAAACTTTCTAGACTTTAAGATTATAATTACTCTTATAAGCATGTTATGACTTGAAATTAATTCATCAACTTTTAAAACATAAGATAATTCAGAATTATCTCCCACAAAACAAAATAAATAAAGATATAGTGTTTCACAAATGAACTATATAAAGTTTTCAAATGATTTATCATTTTATAAAACTTATTGGTGCACAAAATATTTTGAATCGAAAATGAAAACATTATATTTCCCTTTCTTTTCAAAAGTTAAGTTATGTTATTTAATATTGTACTAAAGACAAAAATGAGTTTAAATAACTTAATTGCAAACTTATATAAGTATTGTAAATTCTATAACTTTAATTTAGCCACAAATAAAGTTATTAAAGCCCTAACTTCAAATTTGACATAAAGTGTCAAATTTGTATTTTATGAATAATTCAAAATATTATTTTTCAAAAGTGTCCAAATCAAGCCCACAAATGGTTTAAAACAAAGATATGATTCTTAGGAATTTTTAGAAATTTATTTTGTTTCATTTGGACACCTAAATCAAAAGTTATAAAAGAAATAAAGAAAAAAAAAACAAAAAAGGAAAAATACCTGGACGACGTCAGCGATGACGTCATCGTCTTCAACCTCTGCCGAGAAATCCGGCCGAAACGCCCGGCCGGAAATTACGCTCCGATTTCTCCCCCCCCCCCCCCTCGCGCGACCCCTGCTGCCCAAGACCCTCCCCTTTTAAAGCCCACACCCTCCTCTCTGTTTTCCCCTCTCCGCTCCCTCTGTTTCGCGCCGCCAGGCCGCTCCAATGGCTCGCCGGAGCCCGCACCGCCGCCGCCGCCTTTTTCTCCGTTTCCCGGCGAGGTGAGCTCCCCCCTTGTCCGAGGCCGTGCCCCACCGTTTCCTCGCGTCGTCGCGCACCTCCTCACCCCTTCCCCGCATCTCTCCCGCAGCCGTTCGTCGAGGAAGGAGGCGACCGGAGCTTCACCGATGTGAGCAGCGCTCCGGCCGTGCGTCGCCGCCGTTCGGAGAAGCAATTGGCGCCGCCAACGCGCCCACCGACTTCGTCGTGACCTCCCGCATCCCGCCGTCGTCTCCTCGAAGCCGGGGACACACCGCAGCGACCGGAGCGTCCGCACCCGAGCCGCCGCCGCCGCCATCACCCTCCTCTCCGGCCACCGGCGCCGCCAGGTTTGAATCGCCCCTCCTGAACCTTCCGATTCGTGAGCATCGGCCCAGATTAGATCGCCCCAACGAATCGGTACGGATCGATTCGATCCGTCAGATCTGGATCAGACGATCCAGATCAGACGAGCCGAGCCGCGGCTCAGACTAAGCCGAGCCGAGCCCAGCCAATCGTAGCGCGCCACGTGGCCCTGCGGTTTTCTGTTTTAATTCCGGAATAAAATTAATTGGCCCTTTTACAGAAAGGTCCCTACCACTTAGATTTATCATAACTTTTTAACCCCTCATCCAAATTGGACAAATTTTATATCAAATTAAAGCTCTTGACCAGTAGAATCTTTTTGCCCTGTTATAATTTAAATTTGACTAGTTTAAATTGATTCAACTTTCATACTAAGAGTTTGAGTAAATTTGACATAGATTCAAATTCATATGTCCAAAAGTTGCAAATAAAATATTTTTGGGAAGCTTAGGATATGTAGGATAAAGATCCAATGTTGTAAATAATGTTTGAACAATTTAAAATGAATTTAAAAATCAGAGACTTAATTTGATTAATTTAGGCATAGCATAAGTTTTTAATAATGTAATTAAATTATTTTGTTTGCACAAATGCCATGAATATTTGTTCTTGTACAGAGAAACAAAAATCCATGTTTATTAAATTATTTCATTACATTAATATGTCGGTGGTGCTTAAAACCTTTCAAGTGATATTAGAACATTTATAGGTGCTTATAAATGTTTATGATTAACTAGATTTTGATTCAAAACTTGATGTTGGTCTAAATAATTAGTTTACTAATTTATATTGTAATATGAACATTTAAGTTTAGATTTAAAATGCCTTTATATGTTACTCTAATACAACTTGGAATTTAAATTATGTTTAAACCTTTTTCAAAGTTAATGTGTGATCATTTTGACCAAGTTTAACACAAAGTCTCATTAAATCAATTTTGAAATATAGACTTGTGTAATTGTATTCAATTTTGCTAGATACCTTAAAATTTCAAACCTTGCTTTTAATTGTTTTCAAAACATCTTGACCCTTCATTTGTGTAAACCTTTTTCAAGACCATCCCCTGACCAAATTGGCGAACCCTTAACTCAATCACATTAATTCTTTTTGCATATTGAATTATGTGACACCCTTGACCAAATCCTAAGCTAAGCCTTTTTACGCTTGTTTGATTTCTGATTGGTATGTATTTGTTAAATTGCTTGTTTATTGGATGCCCTTTTATTTATAGATTGAACGGAGTGCAACGTTCATTGTTGACAAAGAGTGTGTGAGAAACGACAAGATTCATCAGGCAAGTGATACCATAAATGACCCATTATTTTATACTATTGCATTCCTAGTATTTTCAGTAGTATGCATGACAGGTTTACTATTGTTATATATATTATGCTATGCAAACCTTTTTAGGATATCCATATGACCACCTTAGTAGTGACCTATTATAATTTAGTGGAAGTACTTGCTGCAAAAATGATTGTTTTATGGTAGATGTTATAAGTGAAAATTTCACTAAATTAATTAACCGCCTGGGTGGATTGGTTCGATAGAGGATGATGTGAGTGGAGTGGCTATTCATGGGTCATTTCTATGGCTGTCTTGTTTATGCTCACTTGTGGTTGCCACCCAGGGCTATGAGATTGAAGTTACACTGAGTATAGTTGCTTACCGTGCAACCATTAGTCATATGGGCTCTGTCTTGACGGAGTAAGTCGCGAGAACCTGAATCCGTCGTGACCAGCAGATGTAGAGGGTGTAGGTTGGTTCGGGTCCGCGTGTGATTTGGGGGATTGCTTCTGAAAAGTCTCGTCTCGATCTTCTTCTTTTCCTCCTCACTAAATGAGTGTAGAGGATAGTTTGGGTTGATTGAGTCTAATGGTGAAAGTGCACAAGCTCTCGAGAGTCTAAACCTAAGATCTTAGCCGTGTCCCCGGAAACGGACAATTTGAGTGACTACACAAGGCTGTCTACTGAAAATCTCTTCATTCCAATTTCTTAAATAAAATTTGATGGGTGAACTCGGGTAGGAGACGCGGATGAGTCCGGTGGTCTCTTAAATAGAAGTTTATGATTACAAAAATGGTTGATGAAATATAGGACAAAACTTGCTTTGCGCAATAGCCTTTGAGCTCCACCAGCCAAATATGCATGTAGTAATAGTCTTGCCATTTATATCCACCATAGTATCACTTGCCACCACAATTCAATTGTGCTGACCCTTTATAGCTGGGCTGCAACTAAACCTTGCAGATTGGACAGACGATGAGTGAGGTTTGCGATAGGATTTCGAGTCTACAACCAACATGCTTGCCTGTGGCACATGAAGATGATGAGGCTCATTGTAACTATTGTTTTCCGCTGCTATACTTTGTATTTTTTTGCTAGCCTTTTTAGGTTATGCAACTTGTAATGGATATTGTATCACTGGATCATGCGATTTAATAAAGTATTTGACACTTTTGCATGATATACATCTTAAACTGTGGTGCTAGCATTTGATCCAGGGACTAGCACATTAACACAGGGATCTCCACCCTATAATAAAAGGTGAGGTCGCTATATGAAGTGTTCATTCATCTGGTTCTAGCTTCCGGTTCCAAGCTTCTAGCTTCATGTCCTTCTCGTTGCTCTCGACTCCTTCATCCCTATACACAACACATATATATAGTGTTAGAACATAGCAATGAAATTATCGACATATTGAAAACAGAATGTAAACTAAATCATTTTAGTGTGTCTAGACACACGAATGTGTCACACACACCATCAAATCTAGGACTTCTCCTTGCTCGGCTTCTCGTTGCTCGGCTTCTCCTTGGGCTTCGGCGGGAAAGGGCGACAACCTTCTAACGAGTTGAAGGGTCTGTAGTCACCCTGCTGTTGTATGAGCGTTTCAATCGCAGTGTTAGAAGTTGGTTTCCTGTTGAGGTGGAATATCCCGCCTCCGCGGGAGACATCCCTACAGATTATTCGCGCAAGGTCCTGCTGGACGTCCGAACTCCTTTCGGATAGTGGCATCAGAGGCATTCGCCATGTCCACGGCCCATTTATCACAAGCGCTTGGATATCGTAGACGTTCCTCGTCCATGAGGTACTCGCGCATTTGAAGGATGAGGTACCAGGCGTCCCTCGTACTACCTGGCGCCTTCTTGATGCATGGGAACTCGAGCCTGTGGCGGAATGCATTCTTTCCTCGCCTTATGTTGGGCCTTGTGACGTTGCCTCCCTGGTAGACGAAGCCATTGAGAGCATCATCGAGAACCCTCTTGATGTGGGTGTAGTCCTTCTTCTTCTCATGACTCCCCGCGTCAAGAAAAAGTGAAGATGCAAGTTTAGGGTAAAAGACGATGAGGGTGCCGTATTTGTTTCTGTGCAAAACATTTCGGAGAGACAATTAAACCTTTGTGCATGGAAATGAAACGATAGATATGAACGAAAGATAGCTGATGACTTACTCGGGAAAGTAAGGCAAGAGGAAGGTGTCCTTCTTGTCATTCTTCAAGAAGCAAGATTCTAAGAATTCAGTTGCCCATCTCCGACCGTCAGGGCTTTGCAACCATCCTTCGAGCATGTAGAAGGGGTCAATTACAGAGGTGTGGGGGTTATTCTCTCTAAGGATCTGATGCTCCATACTGAGCACCATAAGGCGAACCAAGCTTGGGCTGAGCGCATTCATATGGAGCATGTCGAAGATGTCATCAAATCTGATGAAGAGCATATGACCGGGATCTTTATCGACAAAGTTGCAACGTTCTGGTACCTTTCCCATGAAAAGCGGGAATGTCGGATTACTATCCTTGAGAAGATTTTCCTCCAAATATAGAACAGTGTCATGTAGGTTCTGCATATCCGCATTCACGATCTTGAGAATCTTGGGCGGCAGCATTGGTTTACCTAGCTCATGGATGGAATGCCAGTTCTGGATGGTTATCTTGTCATGAACCCGGCGCGGCTTGACCTTAGACCCCGGCTCTTGCTGGCTCATGATCTCAACAGGAACTAATTTCTTAGTTCTTTTTCGCACCTTCTTGGGACCCTTTGGCTCAAACGCCTCCTTAACCGCATCACGGACTGCGTCCTGGCTGAGACCATCTTGATCGGGAGCTTAGGGTGTTGGTTGAGAGTTGAAAAGACGCTTGGAGACGCCGGTTATGTCAGCCCCGCCGGGTCTCGTCATTTCATCACGGCGGTCTTGTGTATTCTCATTATTATGAAAGAATGCCGGCTCGTGAACGTCATCAATGAAATAATTATCGGGGTCATGATTGTCATCTCCGTCGGTCTCGGGGTCTGCAGGTGGAGTTGGCTGTGGGGTGGTCGTAGGACGAGCGTCCAAACGAATAAGTGATTTTGGCCATGTCATTGCCCACCCCAAGCAATCGCCAAGGGTAAATTGTGAATCGGCATCCGCGGGTTGATTGGGAGGATCCAAATGAGCGCAACCCGGGAATACCCGAACCAAGGAAATCTTGAACAAATGATCAGGCAAAGGCCTTGTGTGACACACGCGGTTAAGCGGTGCAACAATGTTAGCCTTTGCCACATCCTTGAGCTCATTGTCCACCATGAGCAGCAATGTGCATCCCACCTCGTCGGCCTGCAGAAACATATATTACCGTGAGAGGATGACAAGAATGAAGAAATTAATGACTTGTCGGTGTGCAAGTAATTACCGTGAGGGCGTTGAGCTCTTCTAATGGCGACGGACCGCGGACGGCCGTCGGTGTGCAAGTGATGGAAGGGCTGCTACGAGGCACGCTGCCGACCTGTGATGGTGCAGGTGTAGGGTTGGCAGATGGCGTATGGTCAAGATTAGTGTTGGCGGCCGCGTTTTGCACAACAGGCTGAACATTGATCGAGTTGCTGGAGCCTAAGCTGATCATGGGGAACGGTCCTTGTCTGCCTCCCTCAAACCAATTTCCGATAGTCTCGCAGAGGGTAGGAAGGATGGCGTTGATCGTCTTGGCCACGGTGTCCTGGACTTGCACCGGAATGTTATCTTTGACGGTCGCCAACTCCTTCCTGAGAGATGCTTCCACGCTGCTCTTCCTCTCCTTTCGCTCCTCCTTAGTCTCGGGGTAGTAGAAGGCATGTTTGTGGCCACTTTCGGCCCCCACCACACGGCCACGATGTGGGCCTTTAGTCGGCGACACATTCTTTACCGTGTTATACGCCCGGTGGAAAGGATTGTCCCATGGGCCAAGGACCTGTGTTGAGGAGCCTTCCGACTGAGCTTGTGCATGAGCTTGTTGTTCCTCCGCAAGCTTCTGTTCAAGGTCCTTCACCTTCGCGTTGGTGACAAGTTGACCGGATTTGGGGTCTTTCTTGTAGCGGGCCCTGATAAATTTTCTTGCTTGCGGGTCTTCGAACACGTCATACGGGTTTGTTCCTACCCTTTCCGCGTCCTCCTTTTCCCAAATGGGTTCTTTTCCCGAGTAGCCGCGGCTTCCGAGACTGTGGGGAGCTATGTTCTTGCCATGCATATTCTTGCCCCATTCCCGAAGCGCTATCTTTGAAGTGAGCTTCTCATTGGCGAGAAAATCATTGTAGTGCTCTTCAGAAATTGACGGCCACTTCTTATGTATCTCCTCGAAAGCGGCACCTTCAGAGATTTTCTCCCGCACACTCGATCTCCAAGTGGAGAAGGCTTTGGTGAACTTGCCGAGAGCGAATGAGTTTGCAATGTTCTTCCGGGGATGCAGGCTTTCGTACTCGGTAGGGAACTTGTAGCGTGCGTGAAGCTTCTCGATGAGTAGCAAGGCCGTAGCAGAATTCCCTTTATCCCGAAGGCCTTCGGTGTTGAGGTTGCCGAAGGTTCGAACAATGCATCCCAAGGTGTTGCCGTACCCTTTGACGACATTTATTGGCGCTGTAGGCGCGCCGCTTTTGGGGTCCACCTCATCGATAGCTTCGCGGAGGGTCTTGAGCATGTTGGGACGCCTATCCTTTCGTGCACGCTTGGCTTCACTACCGGACGTGCCATCGCCAGCCCCACTAGTAGTGGTGTCGTTGCCGGTGGTCTCGTTGCCTGATGTGTCCTCATGGCGGACACCACTAGTAGTACCGACATCATGATGGGCTTCCTCCATCTCATCATCTGCGTCGCCCCCAAGCATATTTATATATGCATCCTCGTCCTCCTCCATCGGGTCTTCATTTCTCTTCCGAGAACCCCCCGCCTCCGAGTTGTGACTCATGTTTCTAATGAGTAGAAAGAACATAGTTAATACACATATAATAGAAAGAACATAGCTAGCTAATACTCAAAATATGTCCTATTTCTAACACAAGTCATGCTAAAATTTCACAACAAATTTCGGCATGACCTTTGCTAAAAATAGGACATATCGAGTACCCGAATTGCCGGAACGGAAGTTAATCAACATTCCGGCGATCTCAAGGGTCTCATGTGTACCTGCAAACATTTCATAACATGCAATAGGCTACACAAGCCCAATCTCCGGCATACACATTTCATTCATACGCAATATTCATACACAATATTCATACACAATATTCATACACAAAATATTCATACACAATATTCATACACAATATTCATACACAATAATCAACAATGCTAGTAAAAATCATAAAAATCCAAAAAGAGGGAGAAAAACCTATCTTCAAATCTGTTAAAAAGTTCCAACTTTGGAGCCTTACCAAATTATCAAATGTTTTTCCTATTGACATTTTTCTTCCACGGATCCATTGTACTAAGTTAGTACCTCATATTAAAGACCAGAAACAATTATTTCAAAATTCCTAACACCTAATTGAAGGTGCTTTTTAAAGCTATTCCAGAACTGTGACAACTACACTTAGCATTTTTTTTTGCAATTCTTCAAAATCCAAAATATTCCTAAACCAACCTAAAGTCTACATATACTAATATATACACTAACATGATCAAATCCTAATCTAAACTAACCTAAAAAAACCCTAACAGTGGCAGTGACATTTCATCGAACACCTGCTGTGCAGAAATTGGAAGAGAGGGAGGAGGAAGAAGGAGGCAGGAGAGAAGGGAGGCAGAGAAGGAGAGGGGGAGGAGGAAGGAGAGATGGAGGAGGAAGGAGAGAAGGGAGAGGTATACCTGCTCGGGGAAGGGAGAGGAGGGCAGGGGCTCTGGCCGGTCGGTCTGCACGTGCTCGGAGAAGGGAGAGGAGGGCAGGGGCTCCGGCCGGTCGATCTGCACGCGTGCTCGGGGAAGGGAGAGGAGGGCAGGGGCTCCGGCGGCGCGGTGGGCGTCCTGGCGTGGTGGGGGAAGGGAGAGGAGGGCAGGGGCTCCGGCGGCGTGCTGTGGGCTCCGGCGGCGTGCTGCTCGGGGAAGGGAGAGGAAGGAAACGGTTTGAAACAGAGAGGCGCGAAGACAGTCAGTTATGCCCAGTGAGAGCATAGCGCTGGCGAACAAACTTGTCTGTTCGCCAGCGGTAACCGTAGCGCTGGCGAGCAACCTGGTTTGTTCGGCAGCGGTATTCTCACTACCGCTGGCGAACACAATTGTCTGTTCACCAGCGGTAACCTGGGACCAGAGTGCATTTCAAAACATTTCAAACATTTGAGAACATTTCAAACATTTCAAATACATTTGTGCATTTGAGAACACATTTCAAACACTTCTCAAATAACATTTCAAACACGTCTCAAATAACATTTCAAATATGAAATTCAAATATTCTTGTGCATTTGAGAACACATTTCAAATACATCATGGATTTGAAGAAATTACACGGCCATATGACTTGTGGATTCAAATTACATGGCCATAGTTTCCAAAATATGAAGATATACAAATTATGATACACATAATGCCCGTATTTGTCCTTTCAAACGACATCATGTTGTGCTGGAATAACGGCCCCAGATGGGTTATATCATCCACGATATGGATCAACAAATGCACACAGATGTCAAAGAATGCGGGAGGGAAGTAAATTTCAAGCTCGCATAGGATCACGACGATCTCTTCCTTTAGCCTGTTGAGTCGCTTGAGGGTGATTGACTTTTTAGAGATCACGTCGAAAATGTTACATAGGCCAAACAGGGTTTCACGGACGTGTTTGTCCATTATACCACGGATCGCAACCGGGAATATCTGTGTCATCATCACGTGACAATCATGAGACTTCATCCCGCTGAACTTCTGTTTGGTTGAGTCTAGGAATCTTGTTATTAGTCCACCGTAACCCAAAGGAATTTTGACTTCAAGAAGGCATTTCATCAATTGTTCGATCTCTTTTCGACTTAGGGTGAAGCAGGAGGGGGGGCAGTAATAATCAGGCAGCTTCACCCTCTTGGCCCTACGACCGTGATCGTCCTGCTCCTCTGTCTCATCAGGCACCTTCTCTCCTCGACCCCCATGAAGCTCTTCTCTCATATTGAAATGAACTAGGTCGTATCTTGCTTTCGGCCCATCTTTGGTTCTCTCCGCCATGTTGAGCAGAGTGCCAAACAAACTCTCGAACACATTCTTCGTCATATGCATTAGATCAAGGCAATGAGGCGTACCGAGAATCTTCCAGTACGGCAAGTCCCAAAACACGGACCTCGTCTTCCATACACCCAGGAGAGGTTTTGGTGTCTTCTGCTTCTTTCCCGGCGCAGGGCACTGTTGCCAACCATTCAGTAGCTCTAAGATTTCTTCCCCGGACCTCTGAAGGGGCGGTCCCCGGGGCTCATCTTCGTTGTTGAAGAGGTCTCCACGCTTTCTCCAAGGGTCTTTCTTCGGTAGCCATCTTCGATGACCCATGTAGACGGTTTTTGAAGACCCGGGATCTTTCGGAAGCTGGAGAAACGTCGGATCATCCATGCACCTCACACATGCGTTATGTCCGTGGCACACCTGACCTGCGACATATCCGTATCCGAGAAAGTCATGCACAGTACATAGCAAGACAGCTCTCATAGGAAAATATTCTTCTGACACGGCGTCCCATGTGTTAACACCTTCCTCGGCCCATAAGGTGTCTAGCTCATCTTTCAGTAGCTTCAGATAAAGATTGATGTCGTTTCCAGGTTGTTTTGGGCCTTGGATTAGCATGCTCATGTGAATGTACTTCCTTTTCATGCACAACCAGGGCGGGAGGTTGTAAATCCATACAAACACGGGCCAGGTGCTGTGTGTGCTGCTCTGGCTGCCAAACGGATTAAGCCCGTCGGTGCTCGCACCCAACCTGATGTTCCTTGGATCTGCTCCGAAGGTTGGATATTCAGCGTCAACTGCTTTCCACTGACTTGCATCTGAAGGGTGTGTCAGATTTATATTTTCATTACGCTTTGGATCTTTGAGCACTTGCTTTTTTCTTTCCGCGTGCCAGCGCATGAGCTCAGCTTCCTTACGGTCCGTGAAATACCGCTGGAGACGGGGAATCAACGGAAAGTACCAAACAACTTTGCGAGGAGCTTTCTTCCCTTTCTTGTATCGAGCGGCATCGCACACTGGACACTTTGTCTTCTCCGCATCCTCTTTCCGATAAATGTAGCAATCATTAATGCACACATGATACTTCTCGTGCGGTAAATCAAAAGGGCAAACGACTTTTTTGGCCTCATCACAACTTTTTGGACAGGTGTTGTCCTCAGGAAGGACACCGTGCCAATATTCCAGACTAGAATCGACGCTTATATCGCTCCATTTGTATCTTGCCTTCATCTGCAAAACATTGAGCGCAACATTCAAACGGGAATCTTCCGCACCGCAACCTGGATACAACGGAGTATTTGCATCTTTCTCGAGTTGCGCCAACTTAGATTGCTCTCTAGAAGCTGCTCTGGAGTTAGTGGTCTTCTTTAGAAGCAGTTCTTGGACATGAGGATCTTGCACGAGTAAAGTTAATGGTGTCTCGTCTTCCATAGCTGTTTCTTCTGCCACCTCATTATCTCCATCATGATCAGGAGGCTCTTCGTTATCATTATTGTGATCATGTTCATGATCTCCATCATAATCAAGAGGCTCTTCATGATCATTATCATGATCATTTCCTGTCGCAGGTGCCTCATTACCTTCATGATCATGGCGGCCATTATCGCGCAACCACTGAGTGTGGCCATCCATGAAACCACGCATGAGCAAGTGCTCTAGCAACTTTCCAGAGAAAGGGTTGATCAATCCCACTAGTTTGCATTTTCGACATGGACATCTTATCTCTGTGCGGTTATGTCGAAACATGTCCTCTGTCGCGTGTTTTACATATCTGTTCACTACAGCTTCACTCATGGCGGCCATTATCGTTCGCCTACAAAGTGTAGAACAAACTCATGAGAATCATACATATACCACGCTTATCACGAAAAATTTCGCCATGACCTTTCTATATGTAGAGGTCATAATAAGAAAGAGTACCGAAATTTGCCGAAACGGAAATGAATCAACATTTCGGCAATAAATCGGCATCACTCTCCTATTTCACACATATTGTGTTACACGTCATCACAAATTTTAACAAATTTATCCCACTTTCATGCACTTCATGTCAAAATTTGACATTTTCACATAATTTTACATACATAGTGTTCATTTCACACATATTCATAGAAATAGAGCTCGACCTTTGATTCAATACACGCAGGACAAGAGATAACCAAGCCAAAACACCGACGAAATGGCTATGGATTGGCTCAAAAAGGTGAAACTATTTTTTGGGATTGTGAGATAAAACTTTTTGGTGGAAAGTGGTTTTTGGGGGTGGTTTAGCTAGATCTATCAAAAAATCTAGTTTTTATTGGCTAAAAAGAGAGTATTTGAGGGGGGAAAAGAGCAAAATCTCGGATTGGCTCGTGGTAGAGAGAGAATTCAATGGAGTTAATGGTGGGGAAAGGAGGTGGGTGATGCAATTTAATGCTCTGGTCCCAGGTTACCGCTGGCGAACAAGGATGCAGCTCGCCAGCGCCGCATCTGGACCGCTGGCGAACCAGCTATTTGTTCGCCAGCGGTAGTTGCCACTATCGCCGCCCCAGCCAGGATACAGCCGCCACACTGCCTCTGGCGGGCACATTTCTGTGTTCGCCAGCGCTATGTCATCTACCGCTGGCGAACAAGGACCGCGTTCGCCAGCGGTGTTCTTCGGCGACAGCCCCGCCCAGCCCAGATAGAGCGCTGGCAAGCAGGTTTCGTTGTCCGCCATCGATAGCAGTTTTACCGCTGGCTGTGACGGCTATGCGTTCGCCAGCGGTAACAGCGCTGGCGGTCGTTTTTTCTTGCTCGCCAGTGCTATCCTGGTGGCTATAAGCCTTTTCCTACTAGTGCTCATCGGTGGAGTCAGCAACGGCGATGGAGATGTCGGTGGAGTCGATGGAGATGGCTCCGGGGGCAATTCCCCATCCCGGCAGGGTGCCGGAACAGAGACTTCTGTTCCCAGAAACTTGTCTTCGATTGCGGCGGCGCAGCGGAACTCTTCTCGGGAAAAGGCTTCGGTGTTTAGGGTTATTTTGCCGGGGGCAATATATGGGCGAAAGGGCGAAGGTGGTGGAGGCCCGAGGGCCCCACACTACGTGGCCGCGCGGCAGGAGGTGGGGCCGCGCCACAAATAGGTGTGGGCGCCTCGGTGCCCTCCTCCGTCTCGTCTTCGGTGTTCTGGAAGCTCCCCAGAAAAATAGGGACTTTGGTATTTTATTCGTCCAATTCCGAGAATATTTCCTTAACAGCTTTTCTGAAACAAAAAATATCAAAAAACATGGAACTGGCACTGATGAGGATATATCTATGAATTATAGTGATTATTCATGCTTGAACTGGAAGGAAATATTAAGCCTAACTGATGATTATTATCAGGTGAATTTATTCCTAACTAAAAATAATACTTTGATATCTCAGAACTATATACTATCTAAATCATTGTATTATTCTTTGATTAGATTTGGCATCCGTGAGAATGACGCCAGCGGAGGAGAGGGAGGACGGCGACCACAATACACGCGATGACGGCGGCCACAAGATGCAAATCATGCAAGTCGGAACTGTCGACATGACGCACCAAATCGGCCAAAGAAGTGAGATCGACGCATGCTTGCCGAGAAGTCAAGGTCGCAGGATCCAGCCCTGCTATGCATGTCCGTCACATACATGCTGGCCAAGACCGGACCATGCCATGCATGTGCGCACGTTGCATGCACGTTGGCCAAGGCTTGGTACGTGAGGGAGTAGGCTGATTAATCATGACCAAGTTAATTAATGGGCCAAATTATTTAATACTAGAGAAGCCCATTATGAGAGAGATAGAGCTACGTACACCTCATTAACCGACCTGCGTGTTGGTTCGTTTGTCCGGCTATATATATCTAGCCTTGCCGTGTAGTTTAGACAGACCACGTTTAAACATAAACCCTAGATTGGATTGCGAAGCATTCATCTATATTCGAGTTCCTCTATGTTGCGCTCAGGAATTCAACTTCTCCACTGTGTTGCGCTCTGGAGATTATTATCCGAATTTTGAGTGTGATCTGTTGTTCCACTGGGAATTACTAGATTGCAAAACCGCTTCGTGGCCGGCGGCTACGTTGTATCGGTGTGAGGCGTCGCGAATATCCATTGGGTTGAAAAGCTGTTGCATTGGCAACGGGGGAACAGCCGGAGAGTTCGTCGGATTCTCGCAAGTTATCTTCCACCATCATCCATCTACCCACCGCTCACTGAGAAGATCGGGCCACCCCTTATCATCTTGCTATCAGATTTCCAGCGTTTTACTCGGTGAGCATCCACATATCCATCCCCGTAGATTTTACTATTTTTCGTCCTATCCCGAAAAAGCCCCACAAAAATATTTGCCATAGCCTTAGATCGCATCGTTTCATCGAGTCTAGCTGCTGATCGTGTCTTTTCGCGTTACTTTTTCTTCCGATCTGAGACGTACTAGCGTCTAGGTCTCTGTTTCTTTTCGTCTGTTTTTCTTGTCGTCGGAGTGCTGGTCTGTTACGTGTTTGTCCAATCGGAAGTCAGCCGAATCGCTGCTGCGCCATATAAAATTGCTTTGCTTAAATACCTGCCTCGTGAGGTGTTTGTTTGAGCAAAGAATTTTCCTGCACGTGTATCCAAGCAGCAAAGGACAAGGAAAGACAAGTTTGAATCAATCTTGGTTGCTGTTTTCCTTTTGGTTTCCATGCCTGATTAGAGTCCGAATTTAGATTGATTAGGTTTCTGTTCTTGTCCGTCCATTAAATTCCCTGATCCCGTTAATCCGAGTCTTCCTTTTGCTAAGCCTTAGGTAAAAGCCTGTCTATCTTTTTGTGTTTAGAACTTTCCTACGAGACTAGTAAATTATTTGCTCTTTGGGCTGCTCATATAGGTTGGAAAGTGCATTATTTTGGCAGTCTATTTTATTTGCTCCTGTGAAATATTTGTGTGGCCTAGTTAAACAGAGAAAAAGGAAAAAAAAAGAAGAGAAAAAGAAAGTCCCGAAATTACTATAGCTACAGTACCGACCAAAAAAAAAAAGAGGCCAGAATTTTATTCATATCAGTCTGTTTGGAGCATTGTTTGCGAATTATATTCCTGCCTTGCACTAGTAGAATTGAGCAATCTTGTGCCCTTATTATTGAGCTTTTGCTAGCGTCTCTCTTGTGCATTGCAACACGAGCATTACTCCGGCCGACATATATCATTCATAGCTCGCAATTGCCCCATTTATCTCCACCGTGTGCGTTTCCAAGTGTCTCTTGTGTCATACGATCAGCACTAGGCTTTGTGAATCGGTGTGTTGTTAGGTATCCCTACCAAGCTCCACTAAAATACCCTGATTTTGTTGTGTGACACTTTGAGACCCATAATATTCGCTTCACCCCATCCGTGCACGTACTGCCCTATGAGTGGTAAGGTTTACTATTCACTTTGGAACGGTAAGATACATAATTTCTTTCGGTTTTGAGTGAGTTGAGAGTTTTTCCACATATACATATTCGTGTTGTTCACTAATCATGGCAGACAAGGCTACGGATACTTTGGACACACACCGATATCACTTCCTCCGCCATAAATATTGTAGTGATACTTTTTGGGAGGAAGAATGTGGTACTTTTGATGGTGATGGCATATTCCACCATTGTGTGCAAATTGGTGAGCGATGTGCTGCCGCCACCGTTCACGGATCCTCTAATCTCAATCTGGTTAGCATTGAGGTTGTAGACAAATTGCAGCAACATAAATGTGCCCGTTCGAAGCCATACCTTTTACGCTCATCATATGGCACATTGCTGATTTCCCACACTGCTGAAGTTCCTTTTACCTTCGGCAATTATACCGAGCTGGTGTGGTGTGATGTATCCCCAGTGCCACTTGATTCTTGTCATGTCCTTTTGGGAGGTCCATGGTGCAAGAAGTTTCAAGTTCAAGCCCGCCCAAAGGTCAAGAATATTTCATTCATATGGAACAAGACGCGGGGTGGACTGTTGCGGAGTTCAGCCAATGATTTTCATGAGTATCATCTTCTTCGTAAGGAGATGAGAAAAGAATTCAGCTTGTCCGCTAGGTACAAGGTCATCATGGACGGTGACAGATCCATTATATGTCATCTTGACCACATTGTGCATCAAATCCCATGTGAGAATGAGAGCCACATAGCCAAATTGAGTGAGAGTGTTATAAAAAGTGACTTGTGTGACTCCACTAAACGTGAGGTTGAGTGCATCCACTTCGAGAGTATGAGAGAACAAGATAACACGAGTGTAGTAGATGATAGGACATGTGAGGATATTTCTACTAACATCATAATCTCTACTCCTAGTGTTGTTTCATGTGATATGCAGGTTGCTTTTGAAGAAAGGGAGCCATCAGCTCTACAACCCGCATCACCACGTGAGGATGATGTAATAGTTCCTACTACATCTGAGGAGATTACCATTGAAAAAGGTACTGATTTGGAGCTGCAGCCAGCAAGCGAATCACTTTGTGAGTCTACTCCTTTGTTGGTTGATTCCTGTGATATGAACTACACACATATTTGAAAACCATGTGATAAATTGCTAATTTCGAATTTAGATCATGTGGTACTGATTGCACATAAGGAAGTGCTTGCTCGAATTCCACTTGATACTATTGTTTGTTATGTAATGCTAGATGAACCTATGAATTTGAGTTGTGCGATGGACAAGATATCTGAAATTTCATATTTGCGTTCTGGCACACATGCATGTTGTTTCTTTATTAATTTAATTGGTGAGTATAGCATTAATGATGAATTTATGGTGGATCACATATGCATTACGTATGATAAAATTACTGAATTAAACTGTCCTAGTTTAAATCCTATATGCTATGTGCCGAGATCTTTTTGCTTTGGGACAATACCTTATTCTCATGATCATATGACGTGTTCTAGTCTAGTTGATGTTTTACAGGGAACTGGTCTTGCTAGATTTCAACCTGATTTTGCACATACGTTTTGTGTGTATCATGCGTTGTGTCCTAGGTGTGCTACAAATTTGAACTTCACTTATACTTGCAATTTCAGTTGCCTTTGGTCTATTGATATTAATTTGTGTGTCAAGAAAAATGGTACAACAAGCTATATATACATGTACTCTGCATATACGTTGTTCTTTTTGTTTCTTCCGCTTTCAACTTATCCACAGCCGAGGACGGCTGTTCTTGAAGAAAGGGAGGATGATGAGGATATATCTATGAATTATAGTGATTATTCATGCTTCAACTGGAAGGAAATATTAAGCCTAACTGATGATTATTATCAGGTGAATTTATTCCTAACTAAAAATAATACTTTGATATCTCAGAACTATATACTATCTAAATCATTGTATTATTCTTTAATTAGATTTGGCATCCGTGAGAATGACGCCAGCGGGAGGAGAGGGGGGACGGCAACCACAATACACGCGATGACGGCGGCCACAAGATGCAAATCATGCAAGTCGGAACTGTCGACACGACGCACCAAATCGGCCAAAGAAGTGAGATCGACGCATGCTTGCCGAGAAGTCAAGGTCGCAGGATCCAGCCCTGCTATGCATGTCCGTCACATACATGCTGGCCAAGACCGGACCATGCCATGCATGTGCGCACGTTGCATGCACGTTGGCCAAGGCTTGGTACGTGAGGGAGTAGGCTGATTAATCATGACCAAGTTAATTAATGGGCCAAATTATTTAATACTAGAGAAGCCCATTATGAGAGAGATAGAGCTACGTACACCTCATTAACCGACCTGCGTGTTGGTTCGTTTGTCCGGCTATATATATCTAGCCTTGCCGTGTAGTTTAGACAGACCACGTTTAAACATAAACCCTAGATTGGATTGCGAAGCATTCATCTATATTCGAGTTCCTCTGTGTTGCGCTCAGGAATTCAACCTCTCCACTGTGTTGCGCTCTGGAGATTACTATCCGAATTTTGAGCGTGATCTGTTGTTCCACTGGGAATTAGTAGATTGCAAAACCGCTTCGTGGCCGGCGGCTACGTTGCATTGGTGTGAGGCGTCGCGAATATCCATTGGGTTGAAAAGCTGTTGCATTGGCAACGGGGGAACAGCCGGAGAGTTCGTCGGATTCTCGCAAGTTATCTTCCACCATCATCCATCTACCCACCGCTCACTAAGAAGATCGGGCCACCCCTTATCATCTTGCTATCAGATTTCCAGCGTTTTACTCGGTGAGCATCCACATATCCATCCCCGTAGATTTTACTATTTTTCGTCCTATCCAGAAAAAGCCCCAAAAAATATTTGCCATAGCCTTAGATCGCATCGTTTCATCGAGTCTAGCTGCTGATCGTGTCTTTTCGCGTTACTTTTTCTTCCGATCTGAGACGTACTAGCGTCTAGGTCTCTGTTTCTTTTCGTCTGTTTTTCTTGTCGTCGGAGTGCTGGTCTGTTACATGTTTGTCCAATCGGAAGTCAGCCGAATCGCTGCTGCGCCATATAAAATTGCTTTGCTTAAATACCTGCCTCGTGAGGTGTTTGTTTGAGCAAAGAATTTTCCTGCACGTGTATCCAAGCAGCAAAGGACAAGGAAAGACAAGTTTGAATCAATCTTGGTTGCTGTTTTCCTTTTGGTTTCCATGCCTGATTAGAGTCCGAATTTAGATTGATTATGTTTCTGTTCTTGTCCGTCCATTAAATTCCCTGATCCCGTTAATCCGAGTCTTCCTTTTGCTAAGCCTTAGGTAAAAGCCTGTCTATCTTTTTGTATTTAGAACTTTCCGACGAGACTAGTAAATTATTTGCTCTTTGGGCTGCTCATATAGGTTGGAAAGTGCATTATTTTGACAGTCTATTTTATTTGCTCCTGTGAAATATTTGTGTGGCCTAGTTAAACAGAGAAAAAGGAAAAAAAAAAAAGAGAAAAAGAAAGTCCCGAAATTACTATAGCTACAGTACCGACCAAAAAAAAAAGAGGCCAGAATTTTATTCATATCAGTCTGTTTGGAGCATTGTTTGCGAATTATATTCCTGCCTTGCACTAGTAGAATTGAGCAATCTTGTGCCCTTATTATTGAGCTTTTGCTAGCGTCTCTCTTGTGCATTGCAACACGAGCATTACTCCGGCCGACATATATCATTCATAGCTCGCAATTGCCCCATTTATCTCCACCGTGTGCGTTTCCAAGTGTCTCTTGTGTCATACGATCAGCACTAGGCTTTGTGAATCGGTGTGTTGTTAGGTATCCCTACCAAGCTCCACTAAAATACCCTGATTTTGTTGTGTGACACTTTGAGACCCATAATATTCGCTTCACCCCATCCGTGCACGTACTGCCCTACGAGTGGTATGCTTTACTATTCACTTTGGAACGGTAAGATACATAATTTCTTTCGGTTTTGAGTGAGTTGAGAGTTTTTCCACATATACATATTCGTGTTGTTCACTAATCATGGCAGACAAGGCTACGGATACTTTGGACACACACCGATATCACTTCCTCCGCCATAAATATTGTAGTGATACTTTTTGGGAGGAAGAATGTGGTACTTTTGATGGTGATGGCATATTCCACCATTGTGTGCAAATTGGTGAGCGATGTGCTGCCGCCACCGTTCACGGATCCTCTAATCTCAATCTGGTTAGCATTGAGGTTGTAGACAAATTGCAGCAACATAAATGTGCCCGTTCGAAGCCATACCTTTTACGCTCATCATATGGCACATTGCTGATTTCCCACACTTCTGAAGTTCCTTTTACCTTCGGCAATTATCCCCAGTGCCACTTGATTCTTGTCATGTCCTTTTGGGAGGTCCATGGTGCAAGAAGTTTCAAGTTCAAGCCCGCCCAAAGGTCAAGAATATTTCATTCATATGGAACAAGACGCGGGGTGGACTGTTGCGGAGTTCAGCCAATGATTTTCATGAGTATCATCTTCTTCGTAAGGAGATGAGAAAAGAATTCAGCTTGTCCGCTAGGTACAAGGTCATCATGGACGGTGACAGATCCATTATATGTCATCTTGACCACATTGTGCATCAAATCCCATGTGAGAATGAGAGCCACATAGCCAAATTGAGTGAGAGTGTTATAAAAAGTGACTTGTGTGACTCCACTAAACGTGAGGTTGAGTGCATCCACTTCGAGAGTATGAGAGAACAAGATAACACGAGTGTAGTAGATGATAGGACATGTGAGGATATTTCTACTAACATCATAATCTCTACTCCTAGTGTTGTTTCATGTGATATGCAGGTTGCTTTTGAAGAAAGGGAGCCATCAGCTCTACAACCCGCATCACCACGTGAGGATGATGTAATAGTTCCTACTACATCTGAGGAGATTACCATTGAAAAAGGTACTGATTTGGAGCTGCAGCCAGCAAGCGAATCACTTTGTGAGTCTACTCCTTTGTTGGTTGATTCCTGTGATATGAACTACACACATATTTGAAAACCATGTGATAAATTGCTAATTTCACAAAGCCGGAGGAGCTTCGTGGTCGGCGGCTACGTTGCATCGGTGTGAGGCGTCGCGAATATCCATTGGGTTGAAGAGCTGTTGCATTGGCAACGGGGGAACAGCCGGAGAGTTCGTCGGATTCTCGCAAGTTATCTTCCACCATCATCCATCTACCCACCGCTCACTGAGAAGATCGGGCCACCCCTTATCAGGCACTGTGGAATCTTGTTAATAGGCTAGTCCTAGAAAATGCATAAAAATGATATAAAGTGTATATTAAAGATGTAGCAATGGGTATAATATAAGCATGGAACATAAGAAATTATAGATACGTTTGAGACGTATCAAGCATCCCCAAGCTTAGTTCTACTCGTCCTGAGTAGGTAAAATGATAACAAGAATAATTTCTGAAGTGACATGCTTTCACACAATCTTGATCATATAATAATGTAATGCATGTAAATTGAGATCAAGTGAATAAGAGCTGTAGTTTATATTGATATCAAATGAGTAATGTATAAACAAGTAGGAAGAACAAAGTAAAACTTTTAATGAATCAATACTTGAGAACAATCAACCGTGCAAAGTAGATATTAAAGATGATTTAAGCTTCAAGAATAACAATATAATCATCTAATGCATCCAACACTCATGACAACTTTGTGAAAGGATCAAGTCAAGCAATAACAATACGCATGTAGAAAATCATCTCCCTATTTGTTCACTTAAAAACAAGCAAGCGTTCAGCGTTAGTTCCTGGCACCAGGATGTTGTGGCTAAAAGAATGTTAAGGGGGGTTTGGAAGGCCAAGGGAAGAAAGTCTCACACAGCTAAAAGTGATCATTAGACAAGAGGAAGTCTTATAATCGAATCTATGCAAGGAGTAGTGATTGCCACACAACAGATGCACATAGAGCTATAAGTGTATGAAAGCTCTCCAATGGAACTAGTGGGGGAGCATCCAACTTGCTTGCTCATGAAGACCTAGAGCACTTTTGAGGAGGCTCATCATTGAAATATACAAGCCAAGTTCTGTAATGTAAAATTCCCCACATAGTCATGCAAGTAAAACATGAAAACTCTCTCATATGGAGTAAAGGTGATAAACATGAGCACAAATGATGACTATGAATACTACAGGTGCTAAAACATGAGCACAAGTGTGGATAATGAATAGTAATGTTGCCCCCTTTTTTATTTTTCTCTTTTTTTTTTTACTTTTTCTGTTTCTCTTTTCGATGGCCTCCATGGCTCTTTTCACTTTTAGGGGCAAACATTCTAATATGACAACACACTTTTGATACAAGTAACTCATAAGGAATAAAACATAGTGTATGAAACGGTGCCTCTGCCAGTGTAGCAGGATATGCAATGATGTAGCGTAACATGGGTAAAACCACACATCAGCTGTAAAGAAACATGCAAGGCAATATATAAATTATAAATGACAACAAGTCATGTAATGTAAGATGGAAGTTGCATGGCAATATATCTCGGAACAGCTATGAAGATGATGTGATAGGTAGGTATGGTGGATGTTTTGAGGAAGATATTTGGCTTATGTGTAGGAGAACATGATGAAGGTCTCCCACGAGTTTTGGATGTACCCGCGAAATATGCACCAACTCTCAATGTGAGAAAGGGCAATGCAAAGTACCGAAGAGGATAGCAAATATGGTGGTGGAAATGCCATGAAAACCGCAGCTTAGAACTCACAAGCAAAAAGATTCCAACTAGAAATATGATCTTACAAGGCATAATGAAAATCACTCCATGAGGGACTGTGGCAAATGAACAAGTCACTGTTGGGACCCCGACCGTAGCGCATAACACAAAGTCATTACAGTTGCTTTTAATATTAGAAGTCATATATCATTATGCTATCAACTGGATATTTAAGTGTGGCACAGCTTCAAGTTTTCTTGACCAACCATTAATCATTCCACTTTACTAACCCATCATGTTTACAATTAAGCATATTAATATCTCAAAACAACATCAATGATTCAAGCGACACAATTTAATGATCTACAAGATTATGTATCATTTCATCATACCATCTACCACATCAAACATTTTCTGTTCTTAACCAAACACCAATCAACTTATCTAAAAATTAAACTCTCCAAGTATTTAACAATGAGATATGAGAGTATAATATAAGAAAATTAACTGCTCTAACAAGAGATGCATGAAAAACAAGAGCTAATAGTATTGAAGTAACATAGAAGAATACTCAACAAATATAGGTGAAGAATACGAGTATTCTTAAGAAAAAGCGGAGCATGTCTCTCTCCCACAAAGGAATGCTAGGATCCATTTTATTCAGAGAATGAAAATAACAAAAACAAAAACAAAAACAAATAGACTCTTCAAGTAAAGCACATAAGATGTGTCGGAATTAAAATATAGTTTCACTAGAGACGACCTGATAGTTTGTTGATGAAGAAGGGGATGCCTTGGGCATCCCCAAGCTTAGACGCTTGAGTCTTCTTGAAATATGCTTGGGTGACCCACGGGGGCATCCCCAAGCTTAGGCTCTTTCATCTTCTTGATCTCATCATATCATCCTTCTCTCTTGATCCTTGAAAACTTCCTCCACACCAAACTCAAAGTAAACTTCATTAGAGGGTTAGTGCATAATCAAAAATTCTCATATTCTGCATGGACACAATCATTACCAATGCTACTGGACATTAGCTACAGCCACTGGTATTTTATGGAACAAAAAGATACATTCAAAAACAGCAAAAGGAGCAATGCAAAATAAATGGCAGAATCTGTAAAAAACAGAACAGTCCGTAAAGACGAATTTTTTCGAGGCACTTAACTTGCTCAAAACAGAAAACTCAAATCTAATGAAAGTTGCGTACATATCTGAGGATCACGCACAAAAAATCCCAGGTCATTTTGATTTTTATGTAAAGAGTTATGAATTTAACGGTGGACAGCAGAAAACTGTTCCTGCGCAGAAATCGAAATCTAGTATCAACTTACTACTAGAGGCTTTACTTGACACAACAATGCGATAAAATAAAGATACAAAGGAATTGCTACAAAGGTAGGCATGTTCCTTTACTCAATATAAAAGAAAATAACAGGAATAAAAAAAAGAAAAAAAGAAAAGTTGGTTGTCTCCCATAAGCGCTTTTCTTTAATGCTTTTCAGCTAGGCAGGAGATCTTTATGATGCTCTCATAAAAATGAGAGTTGAAAAACAAAGGAGAGCATCAAGAGGTAAACATCAAACACATTTAATTCGAACCCACTTCCTATGCAAAGGAATCTTGTAATAGGATAAATTATTGATACATAAAGCAACTATCATAGAAAGATGAAACCGATAAAACTTCAAAACTTCCAACATAACGAGAGGTGTTTTAGTAACTTGAAAACTTTTACAACCGTATTTTACTCTCTCATAATAACTTTCAGTAGCATCATTGATAAAATCCACAATATAACCATCACATGAAACATTCTTATCATGATCCATATGCATAAAAGTATGATTATTTCCCTCATAAGAAAAGCTCTTCTCATTAATAACAATGGGAGTAGGATCATCATAAAGAACTTGAACATGATAGACAAGTTGTATATTAAAAGGATTGGTTTGAGTAATTTCTCTATAACTATGACAAGTTTCAAGAGGATAATTGTAATTATAACCTATGTCATAGTATTCTTTATAATTATCAAAGACCGGAGGCATAGTATCATCATAAGCAATAGAATAGTTATCCTCCAATGTGTGTTCATTTGTAAACATATCATCATTTTTACTAGAAGGAGAGGTATCAAATATATAATCATTAGTAGCAAAAGGATTTTCAAACACCTCATCCCTAAGCTCAGAGCTTTCTACATCATCATGGGAAGAAACATGGATAGTACTAATAGTATAGCAATTATTAACATCATCATTTTCAGAATTAGTGTCCCAAAGATCTTCAATATCAAAAGAAGTGTGCGTTTCCCAATCATGATCACTAATATAAATAACAGGCATAGGTTCATCATCAAGTTCAGAATCATCAAATTCAGAGTTATAAGTATTAATTGCAACAGGAGCAACAAGTTTGGGAGAAGATACCGTTTTCTCTCTCCTTTTACTCCTCTTCTTCTTCTTCCTCTTTCCCCTTTTCTTCGTCTTTTCCTCTTTAGGAGGGAGAGGCTTGAAAGGAAGCTTCTCCACATAACCTGGTTTAGTATTAGAGACAATGGAAGAAACTTGGGGGAATTCCTCTCTTTCATTTAAAAGCTCAAAACACACATTAGTCCTGTCATACTTTGGTAAAGTCTCATCCTTTATAATATTTTGTATGTAGATGTTAGCATGGCAATTATTAACATAATAGAGATAACATCCATGCAACACATCATTCATATCAATATCACTCATATTTAACAAAGAAGTTTTTCTTGATAACTCTTCACACCCCAAAAATAATGTAAGTTCATCATGTTGATTTGGAGTGATCATGTTATCACAAAAGTCTCCTACAATATCCTTATTAGAACCTGAGCATTGAAATTCGAAATGACCCTCTTCATAGCAAAGTTCACAAATAAAAAGATAGGTGGCACAAACTTTTTCACCAAGATCTCTTAGAACCTTATACCAAGCTCTAGTATTTTCATTCCTATGATGGATACAATATTCATCTTCAATTTGATTAATTCCACAAGGTCTATGTATTC
Source organism: Poa annua (assembly GCA_026929855.1). Lineage (NCBI taxonomy): Eukaryota > Viridiplantae > Streptophyta > Magnoliopsida > Poales > Poaceae > Poa > Poa annua. The sequence continues at coordinate 41,296,918 of CM049433.1, forward strand.
CTGATACGTCTCAAACATATCTATAATTTCTTATGTTCCATGCTTATATTATACCAATTGCTACATGTTTTATATACACTTTATATGGTTTTTATGCATTTTCTGGGACTAACCTATTAACAAGATGCCACAGTGCCAGTTCCCGGTTTTCTGCTGTTTTTGGTTTCAGAAAACCACTTAAGAAAATATTCTCGGAATTGGATGATTTTTATGCCAAATTCCCTATTTTTCCCGACACGTTCCAGAAGTCCGAAGAGGAAACGAAGAAGGGCACCGAGGCGCCGCCATCAGGTGGGGGCGCGGCTCCCCCCCCCCTGCCGCGCCAGCACCTGATGACGTGGCCTCGGGCCTCCACCGCCTTCGCCCTTTCTCCTACAAATACCCCCCGACAATACAAGACCTAAGACCCGAACACTTTTCCACAAAACCTAACGGAGCCGCCGCCGTCGTCAACCCTAGTTCAGGAGGGTTCAGAAGCTCTTCCCGGCACCCTGCCGGAGAGGGGAATCATCACTGGAGGGCTCTACATCACCATGCCCGCCTCCAGACTGATGCGTGAGTAGTTCATCCTTGGACTACGGGTCCATAGCACTAGCTAGATGGTTGTCTTCTCCTATTGTGCCATCATGTTTAGATCTTGTGAGCTGCCTATCATGATCAAGATCATCTTTATGTAATGCTACATGTTGTGTTTGCTGGGATCCGATGGATATTGAATACTATGTCATTTGCTTCATAATATATCATGTTGTGTGTTGTTTATGATCTTCCATGCTCTCCGTTGCTAGTAGATGCTCTGGCCAAGTAGATGCTTCTGACTCCAAGAGGTGGTATTTATGCTCGATAGTGGGTTCATGTCTCTATTTAATCTGGGGGAGTGACAGCAACCTCTAAGATTGTAGATGTACTGTTGCTACTAGGGATAAAACAGTAGTACTTTGTCTAAGGATAATGTTATTACTTACATTACACACTTTGCCTAATGCAATAATCTGTTGCTTGCAACTTAATACTGAAAGGGGTGCGGACGCTAACCGGAAGGTGGATTATTAGTCATAGATGCGGTTGGAACGGTCTATGTATATTGTTGTAATGCCCAAATGAATCTGTCGGCCCAGTGGGATCCAGGGTGTGCAGAGCCCACTCTCCACAGCCCTCGCACGCGACAGTGTCGACGAAATGACTAAGGACCAAGCAGAACGCTTGGAGAGACCCTCGAGAGGAAAGGTCTCTCGAGAGGACTTGAGGGAGCAGCGAAGGCCTGAAGAGACTCCTCCCGAGGCTGCCCCTCTGCAAGGCCCTCTCCCCTGGAGAGGGGTCAACGCAAATCCCTCCACAAGGCCACGCAGGCCCTGTGGAGATACTTCACTACGAAGCAATCGCCGTAGAACGCACATGGCCTCTGCCGCGGCCGGAGAGTGACGCGCGCGTCTGCGCGCGATGACGACGGCGCCGCAGTTGCCATTCTGGTGATTAAAGGAGTCAACAAAGCTGTGTCCCCCGCGCCGGACTACGAGGCTGTCCCCTTTGGTGATAAAGCGGATGGCCGGCGCTACGCTCCAAGGACGACGTCACCGTGGGCACCCCCACGATCTCTGCAGCACCAGCTGGCCGTCCTGCGCGGACGGTGGCTTTTCTGCCCCACGGGCAGGCTTTACGACCATGGACCGGGTCCATGGACATCCCGGCAGCGGTGCACCCCGCTCCTCTGTTTCCTCACCATGTGGGGACCCTTCCACTGCGCAGAGCGCAAGGACAAGGCCCGGGGCGCCTATAAAAGGAGAGGGAGCACCACCGCACCAAGGGATCGGGCGATCGATCGATCAATCGCGAATCAACCAGGATACGCCCCACCATCACTTAGCCTAGCCTAGCGTGCTCGAGGAGGCAGGAGACCTCAGCCTCCCTCCTTGAGCTCTGCACTGCTGGAAGAGAGCCCTCGGGAAGCTCATTGTACTGTAACCTTCGCAGTGCAATACAGACAAGCAGGAGTAGCGGTGTTACCCCCTCCTGAGGGCCGTGAACCTGGGTACGGGCCGTTGTTCATCTTTGCCGTGCCGTCCCTCCTCAGGCTCGACGAGCATCGTCGCCGTGCCGGTTGAGGGTTGTAGACCAACGTGTTCAGTCCCCTTCTCGAACTACTCTTCAGAGTGTGACTATCCCTGTCTCGTGGGAATCACCCTCCGACATTTGGCGCGCCAGGTAGGGGGCTGAGGCGCGTCTTCAACCTTCGATCAGCTTCCGCGCCATGACGGACACCCGCGCGACACGCGCCAACAGGCGCGCAGCGGAAAGGGCTCATACAGAGCCCGGCACCGCCCCCACTCGCGGCCGCCGCGGCCGTCCTCGCATGACGGAGCGCGCCAATACCGGCCCGCACGTGGAGGAGCCCGAGAGCGAGGGCCACCGTGACGACAGGGACGCCTCCCCGGAGCACCACGATGATGCTGAGTCCTCGCATCCGTCTCGGCGCCAAGGCGCGTCTTCTAAGGGACACCCGGAGCCCACGCCACACACCGCGCTACTCATGGCCCAGGAGCTCCTCCGCTACCGGCCTAGCGCGGAGGCCCATGAGTAGTGGCTTGACCGCCTCCACCACCTCGTCGACGTCGCGACGACGCGCCCCGCTCCGTCGCGCTCCCTCGTTCACCACTCTGCCACCGCCGGAACCACCTCCGGCTGCAGCGCAGAGGGCTCCCTCTCATGCGTCCTCGCCGCGCGACTGCCAAATTGTGCAGCGCGCCGCGCCTGACGTGCGAGTGGGGATGGAGCGCCGGAGGGACCTCCAGAACAGCCTTGTCGAGGAAATCGGCCAGGCGGGGTAGCAGAACCGCAGGGCCCTCCAGGGCGGGACCGCCACGTACGCCACCGGCTGCATGGCCTTCACCCGCGCTCTGCGCCGCGTGGTATGGCCGCAGAAGTTCAGGCCTACCCTCCCCAAGGGCTACGACGGGTCGAGCAACCCCATCGAGTTCCTGCAGCTCTACACCACCTCTATCCAGGCTGCAGGAGGAGACGACAACGTCATGCCCAACTGGTTCTCCCACGCCCTCAGGGACTCTGCGCTGTCATGGCTCCTCAACTTGCCTGAGGACTCCATCGACTCGTGGGAGGAGCTCTGCAGGCAGTTCGTCGCCAACTTCAAGGGCACCTACGAGCGCGCGCTCACCCACAACGACCTGCGCGCTGTGGTGCAGAGGAAGGATGAGACCCTCCGCCAGTACATCCAGCGCTTCGGCCAAGTGCGCAACAAGATCCCGAACATCCCCGACACGCAGGATGCTCGAGAAGCTGGGCATTCACGACAAGCTCACCTCTGTGGTGAAGCTGTTCGACCTCGCTGACAAGTGTGCCAAGGCTGAAGAGGGACTCCTCTTCGTCAAGATGAGCCAGCGGACGGACGACCCTGCCGAGGGGTCCAAGAGCCACAAGAAGCGGGAGGAAACCAAGCGCAAGACCACTGCTGTCCTAGCGGCTGAGCCAGCCGCCAAGCACGCCTGCAGGAACTCCCCTGAGCCTGGCGACAAAGAGGCGGACAACCGTCCGTTCTGCATCTACCACAACAGGCGCGGCCACGCCACCGAGAACTGCTTCGATCTCAAAAGGCTGAGCCGAGAGCGCGAGCGCGAAGAGGCTAGCGGGAGCCGCGGCAGAGGCCGCAGCTACCGCAGAGATGGCAGAGGCGGACGCAATGGCAGCTACCAGAAGCCGCCAGGCACTCAAGCCAACGCCGCCGAGAAGAACAACAACCTCCCTGACGAGGAAGATGGAGGCTATCGGGCCCCAAGGGGAACCATGGCCTGCATCCTCGGCAGAGCTCAGGCTCCCAAGTCCAACAACCAGTTCAAGCAGTTCGCCCGCGAGCTCAATGCTGCGCTCCCGAGCGCCGAGACCTCCAGGCCCCTCAAGTGGTCTCAGTACACCATCGCCTTCGACGCCAAGGACCACCCCAAGTCGACCAAGACTGTTGGAACCCTCCCCCTGGTCTGCTCCCCCACCATCAACAACATCGCCGTCTCCAAGACGCTCATCGATGGGGGTGCTGGCCTGGACGTCATCTCTGTCGAGACCTTTGAGACGCTTCAAGTGCCTTACGAGTGGCTCATGCCCTCCAGGCCATTCACAGGGGTCACCAGTGGTTCGATCGAACCTCTGGGGCAGGTCCGGCTGGCCGTCACCTTCGGCACGCAGAAGAACTACCGCACTGAGCTTATCGACTTCGACGTCGCGCACATTGGCCTGTCGTATAACACCATCCTCGGCTACCCCGCCCTCGCGAAGTTCATGGCCGTCACGCATCACGCCTACAACATGGTCAAGATCCTCGGCAGCGCTGGCACTATCGCCATCCATGGTCATATCCTGGATGCCACGCGCGCTGTCGAGAGCGCCTACAAGGCGGCCGCCATGGCATTCCCGGCTGACGAGGACATGGAGCCTCTCGAGAGGCCCAAGAAGAAGAAACAGATGTTCTCTCAAGAGCAAGCTTCCACGAAGAAGGTGTCGCTGAGCACCACTGGCTCGGGGGCTGAGGACGCCGGGGCTAGCATCACCATAGGCGCTGCCCTGCCTCCCAAATAGGAAAGCGCGCTCGTCGCCTTCCTTCGGGCAAACTCTGACATGTTCGCTTGGACTCCGTCAGATATGTCCGGTGTACCAAGGGAGTTGATCGAGCACCACTTAGCCGTGTGTCCAGACGCACGCCCCGTCAAGCAAAAAGCACGCAAGCAAGCCTCCGAGAAGCAAGCATTCATCGTCAAGGAAGTAGAGAAGCTAAAAGCGGCCATCGATGGGCAGAAACGCAGAAGCATACGTCGACGACATTGTGGTCAAGTCTCGCGAGCGGGACACTCTCTTGAAGGATCTCGAGGAAACCTTCGCCAGCCTGCGCAAGGTGAACATCAAGCTGAACCCCGCCAAGTGCGTCTTCCGGGTACCTTCAGGCAAACTCCTCGGATTCCTCGTGTCCCACGGCGGCATAGAAGCAAACCCTGACAAGATCAAGGCCATAGAAGGGATGCAGCCTCCTCGCCAGCTCAAGGACATGCAGCGCCTAGCAGGCTGTATGGCTAGCCTGGGCCGCTTCATCTCCAAGTTCGGCGAGAGAGCCCTGCCATTTTTCAAGATCATGAAGAGATCCGGCACATTCAAATGGACCCCTGAAGCGGACAAGGCTTTTGAGGACTTGAAGAGATATTTGGCCAGCCCACCAGTCATGGTGGCCCCCAGGACAGGCGAACATCTGAAGCTGTACCTATCAGCCACTCCTCAGACCGCAAGCGCCGTCCTGGTGTTCGAGAGGGAAGAGCCAGTCCTCCCCAAGAAAAGCGCTGCCACTCCAAGCCCAAAGCCGTCCGACAAAGATCTCGGCGAAGGAGCAGTCTCCACAGACCCACTGCCAGGCCCACAGCCTCAAGTCGAGTCCGCCCCGAACACCACTGCCGAGACCCCTCCACAGGCGAATCTCGACAAGGGCCCTGAAGAGCCTCCCAGAGAGCCGATGCTGCACCTCCCTCGACAACCCTTGTCGAGCACCCCGTCTACTTCGTCAGTACAGTACTGCGGGATGCTCGAGAGCGGTACCCAATGCAGCAGAAGCTTCTCGTCGCTCTCCTCATCGCCTCCAGGAAGCTGAGACATTACTTCCAGGGCCACCCCATCACGGTGGTCACCTCCTTCCCCCTGGAGCAGATCCTGCGCAACCCCAACGCCACAGATCGCGTCGCAGGATGGAACATCGAGCTGCAGCCATTCAATTTGCGCTTCGACACCACAAGAGTGATCAAGGGGAGAGCACTGGCGGACTTCGTCGCCGAATGGACTGACCCAAGCCCTGAAGAGCCTCGGGAAGAAGAGGCAGAGCCCTCTGGAGACACGATGTCCAGCCACTGGACCATGCACTTCGATGGAGCCTTCGCCTGCCGCCATGGCGGGGCAGGCGTCGTCTTGACCTCGCCCAAAGGCGACAAACTCTACTACGCTGTCCAGCTGTGCTTCACAATTGACAAGATCTCCAACAACATCGCGGAATATGAGGGCCTCCTCGCCGGTTTAAGGGCCGCCATCGCTCTGGGCGTCAAGCATTTACTCGTCAAAGGCGGCCCCCAGTTGCTTGTCAACTTCTCCAATAAAAGCTACACGCCTAAAGACGACCATATGGCCGCGTACCTTGAAGAGGTCCGCAAGCTCGAGAAGCACTTCAGGGGCATGGAGCTCATGCACATCCCGAGGAAAGAGAACCAAGAGGCCGACGACATCGCCAAGCGAGCCTCGCGAAGGCAAGCCCAGCAGGCAGTCGTCTTTGAAGAGCGGCTCACCAAAGCATCCATCAAGCAGCCTCAAGAGACTACAGCCGCAAGCACGGACGAAGCACTCCCACTACCTCCTGAAGCTGGGGCACCCGACTGTGGTCCTCACACAGGGGAGCGTCTGTTGCTGACGGCGGCTCACCAAGAAACAGGCTGGATTGACGAGCTCAAAGACTACCTGGTGAAGGGGATCCTCCCCGAAGAAGATGCGGAAGCAGAGCGAATCGCTCGACAGGCGAAATCCTACTGCATCCTCGAGGGAGACCTGTACCGCAAGCGCCCAAATGGCATCGCGCTCAAATGCGTCCCTCCCGAGGAAGGCCGAATGCTGATCAAGGATATCCATAGCGGAGAGTGCGGCCACCACTCGTGTGCGCGCACCCTCGCAGGCAAGGTATTCAGGAGTGGGTTCTACTGGCCGCAAGTGCTTCAAGATGCAGTCACCATCGTCCAATCTTGCGACGCCTGCCAGTACCACGCCAAGCAAATTCATCAACCGGCGCTGGGACTCCAGACCATCCCGCTCTCCTGGCCGTTCGTGGTCTAGGGGCTGGATATTTTGGGTCCCTTCCTGAAGTCGCAGGGGGGCTACCGCTTCCTCTTCGTGGCTGTTGACAAGTTCACTAAGTGGGCCGAGGTCGAACCAGTGCGCACCATACCAGCCGGGGCAGCGGTAAAATTCATCAGGAGCCTGGTATGCCGCTTCGGAGTGCCTAATCGCATCATCACGGACAATGGCTCACAGTTTACCAGTGGCATCTTCCGCTCTTACTGCGAAAAACTCGGCATCAAGCTCTGCTTCGCCTCGGTGGCTCATCCACGGAGCAATGGTCAAGCCGAGTGAGCAAATGCAGAAGTCCTTAAAGGCCTCAAGACCAGAAGCTTCAACATCCTCAAGGGTCACGGCAAGGGCTGGATCGACGAGCTCCCATCTGTGCGCTGGTCCATGCGCACAACCTCTTCAAGGCCCACGGGTGAAACACCGTTCGCCCTTGTCTATGGAGCCGAAGCAGTCCTCCCTGCAGAAATCAAGCACGGATCACCACGGGTCCTTCCCTTCAACGAGGACACCCAAGAGGACTTCCACAACGACGACCTGCTGCTTCTCGAGGGACTGCGCCGCCGTGCCGCCCTCAGAGCGGCAAAGTACCAGCAAGACCTGCGACGCTACCACAGCCGCCATGTGCGCTCACGCACTCTTGAGGCGGGCGACCTCGTCCTCAGGCGAATCCTCTCCAGAGAAGGCCTCCACAAGCTCTCGCCATGTGGGAAGGCCCCTACAGGGTCTCCCACATCGCCAGGCCTGGCGCCGTACGCCTCGAGACTGAAGACGGCATCCCCGTCAAGATCCCGTGGAACATCGCGCATCTACGCAAGTTCTACCCATGATCATAGTCACGCCCGTGATCATTGTCACTTCAGACATTTTTGTCTCTAGAGGAAAGCTCGCGGCTTCACCTCCAAGCTTCTCAAAGCTTCTCCTGAGGGCCAGCCCTCCGAGCTCTCCTGCTAACGAGCCGCCGCAGGCCGCAGAGAATCTCAGCCACTAATGGGTGGTCCCCATGCCTCGACATGGAAGGAACGTTAGCTTGGCAAACCCAAGTGTAATGAACCATTTTCGTTCCCAAGTGAACTATGCGCTACGGCGCCATTTCGTTCCCAAGTGAACTACGCGCTGAGGCGCCGCTGTGTAATATTTCGATGGCAAGTTTACTTTCGTCATTTACTTTTCCATGTGCGCTTATATTCTTCCCATGCGCACCTCGCGAGCGGGGGCTGAGTACGGTGCCCTTGCCTCAAGAGCACCCCAGCAGCACTGCAAAATCCAAGAGATCCGAGCTCTGGCTAAAGGGCATGCTCCCAGATACACGCCACCTCTCCAAACGACCTTGGTACTTTCTCTCCTCGCGAGATACCCATGAGGAAACCTATAAGCGCGCATGAGTCCTTACTATCATGCTCTAGCGTCTGGGTTCGCCTCTCTAACCTCCATAGGGAACAAGAGTCTCTCCAAGCTCGTGGAGGAAGAACTCGGCCCCTAAAGGAGAACACATCACCAAGGAAAGCCTACGCAGAGCAAAAGCCTCGCGAAGCTAAGTTCCGTGCTCACACCAAGAGAGGCTCTTCATCCCTCTCACGAGCACTTTTCGTCCCTCGAGCGTTTCTTTTCCCTCACTCTCCATGGGCTGCTTGCACGTCAAAGGGGGGCCCTTGAGCATCGCGCCTCGAGGACTCCTACCTCTCTAAGCCTTAAACTCCCCCCGGCCTTGCCGAGTCATTGCTCGAGCATACCGCAGCGGCGGAGTCATAGCGCAAGGAGAAGGGCCCTAGCGACGCAGAGCGAAAAGAGGCATGGAGATGAAGCAAAAGGCCTTCGAGGGGCAAGCACACAAGCTTAGTAGCGTATGCATAAGAAATATATTACAAACCATGGAGCAAAAGTCTCTAAGCCAAATATCTCGACAAGCGCTACAAGCGCGTTACATTTCAGGGGAAGGTTAAGCAGAAGCCCCGTCGCTGTCCTCGCCGTCGTCCTCTCCAGGCTCGTCCTCGGAGCCTGCCTCCTCGCCGTCGTCCTCCCCACCTCGGCCCGCTTGAAGCGGCTGCAGAAGTCGTCGACTTGGTCGCGGAGCGAGTTGGAGATCTTCCACCCCTTCTCCCCCTCGAGAGGCTCGGTCACCGTCGAGTAGTCGAAGCCGGGCTGGAGGTGCTGGAGGTTGGTGAAGATGCGGTCGACCGCCACCGCCAGGAGTTGGCGGCATTCCTCCTCGACGACGTCGCGGGGCTCCGCGGCAGGGCCCTCGAGGGCTGTGAAGAGCTGCTCAAAGTAGGCGAGATAAGCGGCGGTGTCGGCGTTGCCCTGAGCGGGGACGGGCGGCGCATCTGCCCCCAGCTTCGCAGCGAGCTCGTTGCCCCGAGTCACCAAGGACTGGAACATGGGCTCCCGCTGCTGCGATAGCACCCGTGCGGCTTGGGCGTTCTCGGCAGCCTCCACCGCCTTCTCCACAGCAGGGCCCACCTGCTGGTTCATCTCCTCCATATCCGCCATGAGGAAGGCGAGGTCCTGCGCCATGCGCTCGCGAGCTTCCTCGGCGGCGCGGCGACCATCTGTTGCGCGCCTCACCCGGGAGTTCAGATTGGCGTTCATCCCCTCCAGCTGGTGGATCCGAGCGGCATCCTCATCGCGCCTCTTCTTGAAGTGGCCCTCCTGCTTCTTGAACTTCTCGGCATAGTCGCGGGAGACAGCGGCGCGGTACGCCTTCTCCCGGGCTTGGAATTCCTTCTCAGCCTCCCCCTTCAGCTCGGCGAACTTCGCGTTGAAGCGCTCCACATGCCTTTCGTGGGTGGCCACTTCGCGCTCGTGCTTGCCGAGGGACTCGGCCAGGCTCTCTTCGCGGGCCTCGAGGGCGGCGCGCTGCCCTGACAGCTCCTGCTCCGCCAGCGCCAGCTGCTCGTCGCGCCGGCGCACGTCGGTCTCACGCTCGCCCAGACTCTGCCCCCTGGCTTCCAAGCTCGCGCGGACCGCCTCCAGAGAGGTCCGCACGGTTTCAGAGTCGGCGAGGATCTTGGCCTCGAGCTGGACGAGCTCGCGGTGCTTGTCCGCCAGCGAGTGCTCCACTGCCTCCCGCTCGGCCCTAGCCGCGGCCAGATAGTCCTCCGCTGCCTGGCGATCGGCTTGGAGGGGCCCCAGGATCTCCTCGGCATCGCGCACGGCGCCCTCGCGGACCTCCTTGGCGAAGCGCAGCGCCTCCTCGCGCTCCGCCTGCAGAGCCAGGTCGCTCTGCCGGCGAGCCTCCACAGCCGCGTGGAAAGCGGCCCAGGCCTCCGCAACCTCATCCCGCTGCCGGGCGAGCTCCCCGTCCTCAAGAGCGAGGTGAGCCTCCAGTCCTACCAGGGACTCCCGCACCAGGCGGAAGGCGACGTCCCGACGCCCCTTGCTCCAGTCCCAGCTGCCGAGGACAAGAGCCTGGGAAGTCCCGCGCGGCCCGGAGGTCCCTGCGCCTGCATCGAGCTTGGAAGAGGAGGCCTCCGCGCGGGCCTGGGGGCTCGGCGGCGAGTCCTCCGCCTCAGCGCCCGTGTTCTGCGTGCCGGCGTCGCCCCGCTCAAGCGGCTCCTCGTCATGGGTTTCCGGGGCGGAAGAGGCCTGCCCCGTAGCCGCTGCCTCCTCCTCCGCCGCGGTGCTTGGCGGGGGCGGCAGAAGGTCTACTCCCACCGTCTCGTCGGCCTTTGGCGGGCTCGGGGTCGGTGTAGTGCCAGCCGCGGCCTCTTGCTGCGCTGGCGGAGACACGGCACGCGGCGGAGTGGGCGCCTTTTCCGCCTGCTCCTCAGAGCGCTCCTCCTCCGGAGGCGGCGCGGTCGCCTCAGCCTGAGGCGCATCCTTGTGAGGGCCTGCAGGGACCTCCTCCGCAGGCCTCAAGGCCTCGTCTGCTGCGGCCTCTGGCGCGGCCTCCGGCGTGGTTTTCTTCACATCCGCCGCCTTGCGAAGCCTTCGGCGCTTCGCAGGCGCTGGGTCGCTAGCAGAGAACAAGAAGACTTGTCAGAGGGGAGCAGACAAGCAAAGATTGAAGAAGAAAAACAAAGTTAAAAACACTTACCCAGTCTTCTTGGCGCGGGTGTCCACCCACGCCATGCCAGACGAACGCCAAGAAGGCGTGGTCCGGGCTCCGGATCCTTCAGGAGCCGTCTCGGCTTTCCTCTTGAGGGGAGCGCTCGTGGGCTCCCCGGCAGGCCTGTCATGGGCCGCCTTGGTCCGAGGCTCCTGTCGCCCCGCCTCGGCCTCCTCGTCGTCGCTGGACGAGAGCTCGAAGACCTCCTCAGTAGGGGGTGCGTCCTTTGACGAGCTCGCCCCGCCTGCTGAGGGGATCGCCCCTGCCGCCGCGCCGCCTTGCTCGGCGTCTGATGCGTAGGGCGACTCCGCGGCGTCTGGCCCCTTCGCCATGGGCATGGGCCCCTCGTCCTCCTCCTCCCCCGCCAGGCCAAGCGGGGTGAACGTGGGCATCTGCTCCAGCACCACCAGGCGCGCGGCCAAGTTGAGCTGGTGGAGAGGCCTCAGCACCGCAGCAACCGCCACGGGCACGTCCGGGTTGATGAAGAGGCCGCCCATGATGGTGGAGACAACGGCGGGGCGATGGTCGTAGGGGTGGAGTCGCATCGGGTCCGAAGGCCCGAGTACATCCACATCGGCTTCTTGTGCGCCTGTAGAGGAGCGATGCGGCGGCTCACGAAGTCCTCCGCGATCATCTGGCCGGTGAGGCCGTTCTCCCGAAGCAGCCTCATGCGCCCCACGAGGTCTCCTATCTGCGGGCCCTGGAAGATCTGCTTGCCCCAAAGGGTATTCTTCACGGGCGGCGCCTCCGTGGTGTCGAGGAAGGAGCTCTGCGATTTGATGCCGATGAGGAACCACTTCTGCCTGAAGTCGTCCACCTTCTTCACCACTGCTGTGACGGGCTTCTCGCCGTTCCACGACATGGGGATGTAGACGTCCCCCATGCCGTCCACGATGCGGAAGGATACGCATCCCGTCCGCTCGAGCTTCGCGGAGTTCCGGAGCACGTAGAAGCTCCTGAAGAGGGCCACCGAAGGCTGCACCCCCAAGTAGGCTTCGCACAGATAGGCGAAGATGGAGAGGATCAAAATGGAGTTGGGGTGGAGGTGGAGAAGATGGATCTGGTAGAACTCCAGAACCGCCTCCAGGAAGGGCGAGTATGGAGGCACCAGCCCGGCGTAAACGGTGTGGAGGAAAATGGGAAAAAACCCCGCCGGAAGACGGCCGAGCTTGGCGGCCTGGATGGCGCTGGCGCCGTGTTCATTGGTCTTCCCGGCGACCAGGTGCCGGATCTTGTCCAGCGCCGTCTCATTGACGCGCTCCCCGATCAGGGCGGGGCCGAGCGCCTCTTCCCCCTGCGCGTCTAAGGGAGCGTCCCCATCGCCGCCTTGCCTTTCGGTCCACCCATCGTCGAGGAAGGAGAAGGAGTTCGCCGGTGAGAGAAAGCTAGGAGGACGAGAGCGAGAAGGCTGGATGCGCGGAATGAGAGCAGTAACTGCTGTTCGGACCGGCACGCAGGCTTTATGCCCCATCTGGGCAGTTACCAAGGCGTGGTCGTGGTGGGACCCCCCACGACGCACGTTCTGCCGGAGAAACCGAGTCGCCGCAAACTCACCGCCGATCGACGCGTGTTTCGGGCCGGCCGGACATTTTGGACCCACGACGCTTCGTCTGGGCCCGGTGGGCCTCGCCGTGCCCGTCATGGGTCCGGGGGCTACTGTCGGCCCAGTGGGATCCAGGGTGTGCAGAGCCCACTCTCCACAGCCCTCGCACGCGACAGTGTCGACGAAACGACTAAGGACCAAGCAGAACGCTTGGAGATACCCTCGAGAGGAAAGGTCTCTCGAGAGGACTGGAGGGAGCAGCGAAGGCCTGAAGAGGCTCCTCCCGAGGCTGCCCCTCTGCAAGACCCTCTCCCCTGGAGAGGGGTCAACGCAAATCCCTCCACAAGGCCGCCCAGGCCCTGTGGAGATACTTCACTACGAAGCAATCGCCGCAGAGCGCACATGGCCTCTGCCGCGGCCACAGAGTGACGCGCGCGTCTGCGCGCGATGACGACGGCGCCGCAGTTGCCATTCTGGTGATTAAAGGAGTCAACAAAGCTGTGTCCCCCGCGTCGGACTACGAGGCTTTCCCCTTTGGTGATAAAGCGGATGGCCGGCGCTACGCTCCAAGGACGACGTCACCGTGGGCACCCCCACGATCTCTGCAGCACCAGCTGGCCATCCTGCACGGACAGTGGCTTTTCTGCCCCACGGGCAGGCTTTACGACCATGGACCGGGTCCATGGACATCCCGGCAGCGGTGCACCCCGCTCCTCCGTTTCGTCGCCATGTGGGGACCGTTCCACTGCGTAGAGCGCAAGGACATGGCCCGGGGCGCCTATAAAAGGAGAGGGAGCACCACCGCAGCAAGGGATCGGGCGATCGATCGATCAATCGCGAATCAACCAGGATACACCCCACCATCACTTAGCCTAGCCTAGCGTGCTCGAGGAGGAAGGAGACCTCAGCCTCCCTCCTTGAGCTCTGCACTGCTGGAAGAGAGCCCTCGGCAAGCTCATTGTACTGTAACCTTCGCAGTGCAATACAGACAAGCAGGAGTAGCGGTGTTACCTCCTCCTGAGGGCCGTGAACCTGGGTACGGGCCGTTGTTCATCTCTGCCGTGCCGTCCCTCCTCAGGCACGACGAGCATCGTCGCCGTGCCGGTTGAGGGTTGTAGACCGACGTGTTCAGTCCCCTTCTCGAACTACTCTTCGGAGTGTGACTATCCCTGTCTCGTGGGAATCACCCTCGGACAGAATCTCACACTAGACATCATAACATTAGTGTATGCATCATTATGCAGCTCTTTATTCTGTCAATTGCCCAGCTGTAATTTTTTTACCCACATGTATGCTATTATTATTATTTATGGAGAGACACCACTAGTGAACTGTGGACCCCGGTCCTTTTTCTTTAAACTGATAATACAACCAACTGCAAACTGTTACTTTCAATCTCTGCAAACATCATCCTCCACACATACGTTTAATCCTTTGTTACAGCAAGCCAATGAGATTGACAACCTCACTGTTTCGTTGGGGCAAAGTAGTTTGATTGTGTTGTGCAGGCTCCACCTCCCTTTCCACGCCAACAAGCTGTTTTCTGGCGCCATTGCCAGGGAGACCTTCAGACGTGTTCTTCATCTCCTACTGGTTCGATAACCTTGGTTTCATAACTGATGGAAGACTTGCTGCTGCACTCATCATACCGTCCTCTTGGGGTTTCCCAACAACACCACCGTGTGCATCAAGGAGTTTTCTGGCGCCGCTGCCAGGGAGCTGAAGCACATCTGCAAGGGGAGTCTCTCACTTCCCAATCTCTTTACTTTGTTTTTGTCTTGCTTAGTTAAATTTTATTTCCTGTTTAGTTTGCTATTAAATATCAAAAACACAAAAAATTAGTTACCTGCATTTTATTTACTTTGTTATTATCTTGTTTGCTTCTTATTATCAAAAACACAAAAAAATTAGCTACTTGCATTAATATTTATATTTCGGTTTGCTTTTAAATTTTGCTAAAATGACTACTGCTGAGAATACTAAGTTGTGTGACTTCACTAGCACCAACAATAATGATTTTATATGCACACCTACTGCTCCACCTGCTTCCAAAGCAGAATTCTTTGAAATTAAACCTGCTTTGCTAAATCTTGTCATGAAAGAGCAATTTTCTGGTGTTAGTTCTGATGATGCTGCTGCCCATCTAAATAATTTTGTTGAACTTTGTGAAATGCAAAAATGTAAGGATATAGATGGTGACATTATAAAATTGAAATTATTTCCTTTCTCCTTGAGAGGAAGAGCTAAAGAATGGTTACTTTCATTGCCTAGGAATAGTATTGATTCTTGGATTAAATGCAAAGATGCTTTTATTGGAAAATACTATCCTCCTGCTAAGATCATTTCCCTAAGGAGTAGCATTATGAACTTTAAGCAATTTGATAATGAACATGTTGCTCAAGCTTGGGACAGAATGAAATCTCTGGTTAAGAATTGCCCAACCCATGGACTGACTGCTTGGATGATCATCCAAACCTTCTATGCAGGACTAAATTTTTCTTCAAGAAATTTATTGGATTCGGCTGCTGAAGGTACTTTTATGTCCATCACTTTGGGGGCTGCAACAAAACTTCTGGACAATATGATGGTTAATTATTCTGAGTGGCATACTGAAAGGACTCCTCAAGGTAAGAAGGTAAATTCTGTTGAAGAAACCTCCTCTTTGAGTGAAAAGATTGATATGATCATGTCTATGCTTGTGAATGGTAAATCTCATATGGATCCTAATAATGTTCCCTGAGCTTCTTTAGTTGCACAAGAAGAGCATGTTGATGTGAACTTCATTAAAAATAATAATTTCAACAAGAATGCCTATAGGAACAATTATGGTAATAACAACTATAAGCCCTATCCTCCTACTAATGGTAATTCTTATGGTAATTCTTATAGTAATTCTTATAGCAATAATAGAAATACCTCCTCTGAACTTGAAACCATGTTAAAAGATTTTATCACTACACAAACTTCCTTTAATAAAACTGTTGAGGAAAAGCTTGGGAAAATTGATATTCTTGCCTCTAAAGTTGATAGTCTTGTTATTGATGTTGATCTTTTAAAATCTAAAGTCATGCCTAATGATACTAATGAGAGTAAGACCCTTGCTAAAATTAATGCTATCCAAGTTCGAATTGATGAAAATGTTAGGATGATGGCTCAATTGCGTGCTAGATGGGAAAGAGAGGAAGAATTAGCTAAAGATGATGATATTGTTAGAGTTTGCACCCTTACCACTACTAAAAATAATGTTACTTCACATGCTAGTAAGCCTCCTACTATTAATGGTAACATAATTGGTGTTGGCAATGTTTCCTCTACTTCTTCCAAAAAATTAAAATTGCCTAAAACTGCTGAAACTATGCTTGATAAAAGTGCTGAAATTTTTAAGAGCATAGGAAATAATTGTCCCATTACTTTTGATGATAATGAATTTGATTATGATAATTGTAATATCTCTGAAGTTATTAAGTTCTTGCAAAAGCTAGCTACAAGTCCTAATGCTAGTACTTTAAATATGGCTTTTACTACACATATTACAAATGCTCTCATTAAAGCTGGGGAAGAGAAATTAAAACTTGAAGCTTCTATCCCTAAGAAGTTAGAAGATGGTTGGGAGCCCATCAAAAAGATAAAAGTGAATGAATTTGATTGCAATGCTGTGTGATCTTGGTGCAAGTATTTCTGTTATGCCTAAGAAACTTTATGATATGTTTGACTTGCCACCTTTGGAACATTGCTATTTGGATGTATTTCTTACTGATAATGCTTTGAAGAAACCTTTGGGGAGAGTTAATGATGTTCATGTCATGGTTAATAAGAACCTTGTACCCGTTGATTTTATTGTCTTGGATATTGAGTGCAACCCCTCTTGTCCTATTGTTTTGGGAAGATCTTTCCTTCGCACGGTTGGAGCTATTATTGATATGAAAGAAGGAAATATAAGGTACCAATTCCCACTTAAGAAAGGTATGGAACACTTCCCTAGGAAGAAGATGAAGTTACCTTTTGATTCTATTATTCGTACAAACTATAATGTTGATGCTTCTTCTCTTGGAAATACTTGAGTTTTGCTTTAAAGAAAAGCGCTTATGGGAGACAACCCACTTTTTATTCCTGTTATTTTATTTTCTTGAGTCAAGGAACATGCCTACCTCTGTAGCAATTCCTTTGTATCTTTATTTTATTGCATAGTTGTGCCAAGTTAAGTCTCTAGTAGAAAGTTGATGCTAGAATTGGATCTCTGCGCAGAAATAATTTTTCTGCTGTTCACCGTTAAATTCATAACTCTTTACAGAAACGTCGGAATGACCTGATATTTTCTGAGCGTGATCCTCATATATGTACGCAACTTTCATTAGTTTTGAGTTTTCTGATTTGAGCAAGTTAAGTGCCTCAAAAAAATTCGTCTTCACGGACTGTTCTGTTTTTGACAGATTCTGCAATTTATTTTGCATTGGTTCTTTTGCTGTTTTTGAATGGATCTTTTTGTTCCATAAAATTCCAGTGGCAGTAGCAAATGTCCAGTACCATGATAATGATTGTCTCCATACAGAATATGAGAATTTTTGATTATGCACTAACCCTCTAATGAAGTTTACTTTGAGTTTGGTGTGGAGGAAGTTTTCAAGGATCAAGAGAGAGGATGATATGATATGATCAAGAAGATGAAAGAGCCTAAGCTTGGGGATGCCCCCGTGGGTCACCCAAGCATATTTCAAGAAGACTCAAGCGTCAAAGCTTGGGGATGCCCAAGGCATCCCCTTCTTCATCAACAACTTATCTGGTCATCTCTAGTGAAACTATATTTTAATTCCGTCACATCTTATGTGCTTTACTTGGAGCGTCTGTTTGTTTTTATTTTTGCTTTTGTTATGGATCCTAGCATTCTTGTGTGGGAGAGAGACACGCTCCGCTTTTTCTTTTGAATACTCATATTCTTCACTTATACTTGTTGAGTATTCTTCTATAGCTACTGCAATACTTTCAGCTCTTATTTTCCATGCATCTCTTGTTAGAGCTGTTAGTTTTCTTATGTTATACTCTCTTGCTTCATTGTTAAATACTTGGAGAGTTTATTTTTTAAATAAGTTGATTGGTGTTTGGTTAAGAACAGAAAATGTTAAATGTGGTAGATGGTATAACTAAATGATACATAATGTTGTAGATCATTAAATTGTGTCACTTGAATCATTGATGTTGTTTTGACATATTAATATGCTTAATGGTAAAACATGATGGTTTAGTAAAGTGGAATGATTAATGGTTGGTCTAGAAAACTTGAAGCTGTGCCACACTTAAATATCCAGTTGATAGCATAATGATATATGACTTCTAAATGTTAAAAACAACCGTAATGACTTTGTGTTATGCGCTACGGTCGGGGTCCCAACAGTGACTTGTTCATTTGCCACAGTCCCTCATGGAGTGATTTTCATTATGCCTTGTAAGATCATATTTCTAGTTGGAATCTTTTTGCTTGTGAGTTCTAAATCTGCGGTTTTCATGGCACTTCCACCACCATATTTGCTAGCCTCTTCGGTACTTTGCATTGCCCTTTCTCACATTGAGAGTTGGTGCATACTTCGCAGGTACATCCAAAACTCGTGGGAGATCTTCATCATGTTCTCCTACACATAAGCCAAATATCTTCCTCAAAACATCCACCATACCTACCTACTACAGCATTTCCATAGCTATTCCGAGATATATTGCCATGCAACTTTCATCTTACATTACATGACTTGTTGTCATTTATCATTTATATATTGCTTTGCATGATTCTATATAGCTGATGTGTGATTTTACCCATGTTACGCTAGATCATTGCATATCCTGCTACACTGGCAGAGGCACCATTTCATACACCATGTTTTATCCATTATGAGATCCTTGTATCAAAAGTGTGTTGTCATGTTAGAATGTTTGCCCCTAAAAGTGAAAAGAGCCATGGAGGCCATCGAAAAGAGAAACAGAAAAATACAAAAAAAATGGAAAATAGAGAAAAAAAAGAAAGAAAGAATAAAAAGGGGGCAACATTACTACTCTTTATCCACACTTGTGCTCATGTTATAGCACCTGTAATATTCATAGTCATCATTTGTGCTCATGTTTATCACCTTTACTCCATATGTGAGAGTTTTCATGATCTACTTGTATAACTGTGTGGGGAACTTTACATTATAGAACTTGGCTTGTATATTCCAATGATGAGCCTCCTCAAAAGTGCTCTAGGTCTTCATGAGCAAGCAAGTTAGATGCACCCCCACTAGTTCCGTTGGAGAGCTTTCATACACTTATAGCTCTATGTGCATCCGTTGTGTGGCAATCACTACTCCTTGCATAGCTTCGATTATACGACTTCCTCTTGTCTAATGATCACTTTCAGCTGTGTGAGACTTTCTTCCGTTGGCCTTCCAAACCCCCATTATTATTCTTTTAGCCACAACATCCTGGTGCCAGGAACCAACGCTGAACACTTGCTTGTTTTTGAGTGAACAAATAGAGAGATGATCTTCTACGTGCATATTGTTATTGCTTGACTTGATCCTTTCACAAAGTTGTCATGAGTGTTTGATTCATTAGATGATTATATTGTTGTTCTTGAAGTTTAAATCATCTTTAATATCTACTTTGCACGGTTGATTGTTCTCTAGTACTAATTCATTGAAAGTTTTGCTTTGTTCTTCCTACTTGTTTATTCATTACTCATTTGATATCAATATAAACTACAGCTTTTATTCATTTGATCTCAGTTTACAGGCATTACATTATTATATGATCAAGATTGTGTGAAAGCATGTCACTTCAGAAATTATTCTTGTTATCGTTTTACCTACTCGAGGACGAGTAGAACTAAGCTTCGGGATGCCTGATACGTCTCAAACGTATCTATAATTTCTTATGTTCCATGCTTATATTATACCAATTGCTACATGTTTTATATACACTTTATATGGTTTTTATGCATTTTATGGGACTAAACTATTAACAAGATGCCACAGTGCCAGTTCCCTGTTTTCTGCTGTTTTTGGTTTTAGAAAACCACTTAAGGAAATATTCTCGGAATTGGATGATTTTTATGCCAAAGTCCCTATTTTTCCCGACACGTTCCAGAAGTCTGAAGAGGAAATGAAGAAGGGCACCGAGGCGCCGCCATCAGGTGGGGGCGCGGCTCCCCCCCCCCCCCCTGCCGCGCCAGCACCTGATGACGTGGCCTCGGGCCTCCACCGCCTTCGCCCTTTCGCCTACAAATACCCCCCGACAATACAAGACCTAAGACCCGAACACTTTTCCACAAAACCTAACGGAGCCGCCGCCGTCGTCAACCCTTGTTTGGGAGGGTTCAAAAGCTCTTCCCGGCACCCTGCCGGAGAGGGGAATCATCACTAGAGGGGTCTACATCACCATGCCCGCCTCCAGACTGATGCGTGAGTAGTTCATCCTTGGACTACGGGTTCATAGCAGTAGCTAGATGGTTGTCTTCTCCTATTGTGCCATCATGTTTAGATCTTGTGAGCTGCCTATCATGATCAAGATCATCTTTATGTAATGCTACATGTTGTGTTTGCTGGGATCCGATGGATATTGAATACTATGTCATTTGCTTCATAATATATCATGTTGTGTGTTGTTTATGATCTTGCATGCTCTCCGTTGCTAGTAGATGCTCTGGCCAAGTAGATGCTTGTGACTCCAAGAGGGGGTATTTATGCTCGATAGTGGGTTCAAGTCTCTATTTAATCTGGGGGAGTGACAGCAACCTCTAAGATTGTAGATGTACTGTTGCTACTAGGGATAAAACAGTAGTACTTTGTCTAAGGATAATGTTATTACTTACATTACACACTTTGCCTAATGCAATAATTTGTTGCTTGCAACTTAATACTGAAAGGGGTGCGGACGCTAACCGGAAGGTGGATTATTAGTCATAGATGCGGTTGGAACGGTCTATGTATATTGTTGTAATGCCCAAATGAATCTCACACTAGACATCATGACATTAGTATATGCATCATTATGCAGCTCTTTATTCTGTCAATTGCCCAGCTGTAATTAGCTGAACCCCGCCAAGTGCGTCTTCGGGGTACCTTCAGGCAAACTCCTCGGATTCCTCGTGTCCCACGGAGGCATAGAAGCAAACCCTGACAAGATCAAGGCCATAGAAGGGATGCAGCCTCCTCGCCAGCTCAAGGACATGCAGCGCCTAGCAGGCTGTATGGCTAGCCTGGGCCGCTTCATCTCCAAGTTCGGCGAGAGAGCCCTGCCATTTTTCAAGATCATGAAGAGATCCGGCACATTCAAATGGACCCCTGAAGCGGACAAGGCTTTTGAGGACTTGAAGAGATATTTGGCCAGCCCACCAGTCATGGTGGCCCCCAGGACAGGCGAACATCTGAAGCTGTACCTATCAGCCACTCCTCAGACCGCAAGCGCCGTCCTGGTGGTCGAGAGGGAAGAGCCAGTCCTCCCCAAGAAAAGCGCTGCCACTCCAAGCCCAAAGCCGCCCGACAAAGATCTCGGCGAAGGAGCAGTCTCCACAGACCCACTGCCAGGCCCACAGCCTCAAGTCGAGTCCGCCCCGAACACCACTGCCGAGACCCCTCCACAGGCGAATCTCGACAAGGGCCCTGAAGAGCCTCCCCAGAGGGCCGATGCTGCACCTCCCTCGACAACCCTTGTCGAGCACCCCGTCTACTTCGTCAGTACAGTACTGCGGGATGCTCGAGAGCGGTACCCAATGCAGCAGAAGCTTCTCGTCGCTCTCCTCATCGCCTCCAGGAAGCTGAGACATTACTTCCAGGGCCACCCCATCACGGTGGTCACCTCCTTCCCCCTGGAGCAGATCCTGCGCAACCCCAACGCCACAGATCGCGTCGCAGGATGGAACATCGAGCTGCAGCCATTCAATTTGCGCTTCGACACCACAAGAGTGATCAAGGGGAGAGCGCTGGCGGACTTCGTCGCCGAATGGACTGACCCAAGCCCTGAAGAGCCTCGGGAAGAAGAGGCAGAGCCCTCTGGAGACACGATGTCCAGCCACTGGACCATGCACTTCGATGGAGCCTTCGCCTGCCGCCATGGCGGGGCAGGCGTCGTCTTGACCTCGCCCAAAGGCGACAAACTCTACTGCGCTGTCTAGCTGTGCTTCACAATTGACAAGATCTCCAACAACATCGCGGAATACGAGGGCCTCCTCGCCGGTTTAAGGGCTGCCATCGCTCTGGGCGTCAAGCATTTACTCGTCAAAGGCGACTCCCAGTTGCTTGTCAACTTCTCCAATAAAAGCTACACGCCTAAAGACGACCATATGGCCGCGTACCTTGAAGAGGTCCGCAAGCTCGAGAAGCACTTCAGGGGCATGGAGCTCATGCACATCCCGAGGAAAGAGAACCAAGAGGCCGACGACATCGCCAAGCGAGCCTCGCGAAGGCAAGCCCAGCAGGCAGGCGTCTTTGAAGAGCGGCTCACCAAAGCATCCATCAAGCAGCCTCAAGAGACTACAGCCGCAAGCACGGACGAAGCACTCCCACTACCTCCTGAAGCTGGGGCACCCGACTGTGGTCCTCACACAGGGGAGCGTCTGTTGCTGACGGCGGCTCACCAAGAAACAGGCTGGATTGACGAGCTCAAAGACTACCTGGTGAAGGGGATCCTCCCCGAAGAAGATGCGGAAGCAGAGCGAATCGCTCGACAGGCGAAATCCTACTGCATCCTCGAGGGAGACCTGTACCGCAAGCGCCCAAATGGCATCGCGCTCAAATGCGTCCCTCCCGAGGAAGGCCGAATGCTGATCAAGGATATCCATAGCGGAGAGTGCGGCCACCACTCGTGTGCGCGCACCCTCGCAGGCAAGGTATTCAGGAGTGGGTTCTACTGGCCGCAAGTGCTTCAAGATGCAGTCACCATCGTCCAATCTTGCGACGCCTGCCAGTACCACGCCAAGCAAATTCATCAACCGGCGCTGGGACTCCAGACCATCCTGCTCTCCTGGCCGTTCGCGGTCTGGGGGCTGGATATTTTGGGTCCCTTCCTGAAGTCGCAGGGGGGCTACCGCTTCCTCTTCGTGGCTGTTGACAACTTCACTAAGTGGGCCGAGGTCGAACCAGTGCGCACCATACCAGCCGGGGCAGCGGTAAAATTCATCAGGAGCCTGGTATGCCGCTTCGGAGTGCCTAATCGCATCATCACCGACAATGGCTCACAGTTTACCAGTGGCATCTTCCGCTCTTACTGCGAAAAACTCGGCATCAAGCTCTGCTTCGCCTTGGTGGCTCATCCACGGAGCAATGGTCAAGCCGAGCGAGCAAATGCAGAAGTCCTTAAAGGCCTCAAGACCAGAAGCTTCAACATCCTCAAGGGTCACGGCAAGGGCTGGATCGACGAGCTCCCATCTGTGCTCTGGTCCATGCGCACAACCTCTTCAAGGCCCACGGGTGAAACACCGTTCGCCCTTGTCTACGGAGCCGAAGCAGTCCTCCCTGCAGAAATCAAGCACGGATCACCACGGGTCCTTCCCTTCAACGAGGACACCCAAGAGGACTTCCACAACGACGACCTGCTGCTTCTCGAGGGACTGCGCCGCCGTGCCGCCCTCAGAGCGGCAAAGTACCAGCAAGACCTGCGACGCTACCACAGCCGCCATGTGCGCTCACGCACTCTTGAGGCGGGCGACCTCGTCCTCAGGCGAATCATCTCCAGAGAAGGCCTCCACAAGCTCTCGCCGATGTGGGAAGGCCCCTACAGGGTCTCCCACATCGCCAGGCCTGGCGCCGTACGCCTCGAGACTGAAGACGGCATCCCCGTCAAGATCCCGTGGAACATCGCGCATCTACGCAAGTTCTACCCATGATCATAGTCACGCCCGTGATCATTGTCACTTCAGACATTTTTTGTCTCTAGAGGAAAGCTCACGGCTTCACCTCCAAGCTTCTCAAAGCTTCTCCTGAGGGCCAGCCCTCCGAGCACTCCTGCTAACGAGCCGCCGCAGGCCGCAGAGAATCTCAGCCACTAATGGGTGGTCCCCATGCCTCGACATGGAAGGAACGTTAGCTCGGCAAACCCAAGTGTAATGAACCATTTTCGTTCCCAAGTGAACTATGCGCTACAGCGCCATTTCGTTCCCAAGTGAACTACGCGCTGAGGCGCCGCTGTGTAATATTTCGATGGCAAGTTTACTTTCGTCATTTACTTTTCCATGTGCGCTTATATTCTTCCCATGCGCACCTCGCGAGCGGGGGCTGAGTACGGTGCCTGTGCCTCAAGAGCACCCCAGCAGCACTGCAAAATCCAAGAGATCCGAGCTCTGGCTAAAGGGCATGCTCCCAGATACACGCCACCTCTCCAAAGGACCTTGGTACTTTCTCTCCTCGCGAGATACCCATGAGGAAACCTATAAGCGCGCATGAGTCCTTACTATCATGCTCTAGTGTCTGGGTTCGCCTCTCTAACCTCCACAGGGAACAAGAGTCTCTCCAAGCTCGTGGAGGAAGAACTCGGCCCCTAAAGGAGAACACATCGCCAAGGAAAGCCTACGCAGAGCAAAAGCCTCGTGAAGCTAAGTTCCGTGCTCACACCAAGAGAGTCTCTTCATCCCTCTCACGAGCACTTTTCGTCCCTCGAGCGTTTCTTTTCCCTCACTCTCCATGGGCTGCTTGCACGTCAAAGGGGGGCCCTTGAGCATCGCGCCTCGAGGACTCCTACCTCTCTAAGCCTTAAACTCCCCCCGGCCTTGCCGAGTCATTGCTCGAGCATACCGCAGCGGCGGAGTCATAGCGCAAGGAGAAGGGCCCTAGCGACGCAGAGCGAAAAGAGGCATGGAGATGAAGCAAAAGGCCTTCGAGGGGCAAGCACACAAGCTTAGTAGCGTATGCATAAGAAATATATTACAAACCATGGAGAAAAAGTCTCTAAGCCAAATATCTCGACAAGCGCTACAAGCGCGTTACATTTCAGGGGAAGGTTAAGCAGAAGCCCCGTCGCTGTCCTCGCCGTCGTCCTCTCCAGGCTCGTCCTCGGTGCCTGCCTCCTCGCCGTCGTCCTCCCCACCTCGGCCCGCTTGAAGCGGCTGCAGAAGTCGTCGACTTGGTCGCGGAGCGAGTTGGAGATCTTCCACCCCTTCTCCCCCTCGAGAGGCCGGGCTGGAGGTGCTGGAGGTTGGTGAAGATGCGGTCGACCGCCACCGCCAGGAGTTGGCGGCATTCCTCCTCGACGACGTCGCGGGGCTCCGCGGCAGGGCCCTCGAGGGCTGTGAAGAGCTGCTCAAAGTAGGCGAGATAAGCGGCGGTGTCGGCGTTGCCCTGAGCGGGGACGGGCGGCGCATCCGCCCCCAGCTTCGCAGCGAGCTCGTTGCCCCGAGTCACCAAGGACTGGAACATGGGCTCCCGCTGCTGCGATAGCACCCGTGCGGCTTGGGCGTTCTCAGCAGCCTCCACCGCCTTCTCCACAGCAGGGCCCACCTGCTGGTTCATCTCCTCCATATCCGCCATGAGGAAGGCGAGGTCCTGCGCCATGCGCTCGCGAGCTTCCTCGGCGGCGCGGCGACCATCTGTTGCGCGCCTCACCCGGGAGTTCAGATTGGCGTTCATCCCCTCCAGCTGGTGGATCCGAGCGGCATCCTCATCGCGCCTCTTCTTGAAGCGGCCCTCCTGCTTCTTGAACTTCTCGGCATAGTCGCGGGAGACAGCGGCGCGGTACGCCTTCTCCCGGGCTTGGAATTCCTTCTCAGCCTCCACCTTCAGCTCGGCGAACTTCGCGTTGAAGCGCTCCACATGCCTTTCGTGGGTGGCCACTTCGCGCTCGTGCTTTCCGAGGGACTCGGCCGGGCTCTCTTCGCGGGCCTCGAGGGCGGCGCGCTGCCCTGACAGCTCCTGCTCCGCCAGCGCCAGCTGCTCGTCGCGCCGGCGCACGTCGCTCTCGCGCTCCCCTGGCTTCCAAGCTCGCGCGGACCGCCTCCAGAGAGGTCCGCACGGTTTCAGAGTCGGCGAGGATCTTGGCCTCGAGCTGGACGAGCTCGCGGTGCTTGTCTGCCAGCGAGTGCTCCACTGCCTCCCGCTCCGCCCTAGCCGCGGCCAGATAGTCCTCCGCTGCCTGGCGATCGGCTTGGAGGGGCCCCAGGATCTCCTCGGCATCGCGCACGGCGCCCTCGCGGACCTCCTTGGCGAAGCGCAGCGCCTCCTCGCGCTCCGCCTGCAGAGCCAGGTCGCTCTGCCGGCGAGCCTCCACAGCCGCATGGAAAGCGGCCCAGGCCTCCGCAACCTCATCCCGCTGCCGGGCGAGCTCCCCGTCCTCAAGGGCGAGGTGAGCCTCCAGTCCTACCAGGGACTCCCGCACCAGGCGGAAGGCGACGTCCCGACGCCCCTTGCTCCAGTCCCAGCTGCCGAGGACAAGAGCCTGGGAAGTCCCGCGCGGCCCGGAGGTCCCTGCGCCTGCATCGAGCTTGGAAGAGGAGGCCTCCGCGCGGGCCTGGCGGCTCGGCGCCGAGTCCTCCGCCTCAGCGCCCGTGTTCTGCGTGCCGGCGTCGCCCCGCTCAAGCGGCGCCTCGTCATGGGTTTCCGGGGCGGAAGAGGCCTCCCCGTAGCCGCTGCCTCCTCCTCCGCCGCGGTGCTTGGCGGGGGCGGCAGAAGGTCTACTCCCACCGTCTCGTCGGCCTTTGGCGGGCTCGGGGTCGGTGTAGTGCCAGCCGCGGCCTCTTGCTGCGCTGGCGGAGACACGGCACGCGGCGGAGTGGGCGCCTTTTCCGCCTGCTCCTCAGAGCGCTCCTCCTCCGGAGGCGGCGCGGTTGCCTCAGCCTGAGGCGCATCCTCGTGAGGGCCTGCAGGGACCTCCTCCGCAGGCCTCGAGGCCTCGTCTGCTGCGGCCTCTGGCGCGGCCTCCGGCGCGGTTTTCTTCACATCCGCCGCCTTGCGAAGCCTTCGGCGCTTCGCAGGCGCCGGGTCGCTAGCAGAGAACAAGAAGACTTGTCAGAGGGGAGCAGACAAGGAAAGATTGAAGAAGAAAAACAAAGTTAAAAACACTTACCCAGTCTTCTTGGCGCGGGTGTCCACCCACGCCATGCCAGACGAACGCCAAGAAGGCGTGGTCCGGGCTCCGGATCCTTCAGGAGCCGTCTCGGCTTTCCTCTTGAGGGGAGCGCTCGTGGGCTCCCCGGCAGGCCTGTCATGGGCCACCTTGGTCCGAGGCTCCTGTCGCCCCGCCTCGGCCTCCTCGTCGTCGCTGGACGAGAGCTCGAAGACCTCCTCAGTAGGGGGCGCGGCCTTTGACGAGCTCGCCCCGCCTGCTGAGGGGATCGCCCCTGCCGCCGCGCCGCCTTGCTCGGCGTCTGATGCGTAGGGCGACTCCGCGGCGTCTGGCCCCTTCGCCATGGGCATGGGCCCCTCGTCCTCCTCCTCCCCCGCCAGGCCAAGCGGGGTGAACGTGGGCATCTGCTCCAGCACCACCAGGCGCGCGGCCAAGTTGAGCTGGTGGAGAGGCCTCAGCACCGCAGCAACCGCCACGGGCACGTCCGGGTTGATGAAGAGGCCGCCCATGATGGTGGAGACGACGGCGGGGCGATGGTCGCAGGGGTGGAGTCGCATCGGGTCCGAGGGCCCGAGTACATCCACATCGGCTTCTTGTGCGCCTGTAGAGGAGCGATGCGGCGGCTCACGAAGTCCTCCGCGATCATCTGGCCGGTGAGGCCGTTCTCCCGAAGCAGCCTCATGCGCCCCACGAGGTCTCCTATCTGCGGGCCCTGGAAGATCTGCTTGCCCCAAAGGGTATTCTTCACGGGCGGCGCCTCCGGGGTGTCGAGGAAGGAGCTCTGCGATTTGATGCCGATGAGGAACCACTTCTGCCTGAAGTCGTCCACCTTCTTCACCACTGCTGTGACGGGCTTCTCGCCGTTCCACGACATGGGGATGTAGACGTCCCCCATGCCGTCCATGATGCGGAAGGATACGCATCCCGTCCGCTCGAGCTTCGCGGAGTTCCGGAGCGCGTAGAAGCTCCTGAAGAGGGCCACCGAAGGCTGCACCCCCAAGTAGGCTTCGCACAGATAGGCGAAGATGGAGAGGATCAAAATGGAGTTGGGGTGGAGGTGGAGAAGATGGATCTGGTAGAACTCCAGAACCGCCTCCAGGAAGGGCGAGTATGGAGGCACCAGCCCGGCGTAAACAGTGTGGAGGAAAATGGGAAAAAACCCCGCCGGAAGACGGCCGAGCTTGGCGGCCTGGATGGCGCTGGTGCCGTGTTCTTTGGTCTTCCCGGCGACCAGGTGCCGGATCTTGTCCAGCGCCGTCTCATTGACGCGCTCCCCGATCAGGGCGGGGCCGAGCGCCTCTTCCCCCTGCGCGTCTGAGGGGAGCGTCCCCATCGCCGCCTTGCCTTTCGGTCCACCCATCGTCGAGGAAGGAGAAGGAGTTCGCCGGTGAGAGAAAGCTAGGAGGACGAGAGCGAGAAGGCTGGATGCGCGGAATGAGAGCAGTAACTGCTGTTCGGACCGGCGCGCAGGCTTTATGCCCCATCTGGGCAGTTACCAAGGCGTGGTCGTGGTGGGACCCCCCACGACGCACGTTCTGCCGGAGAAACCGAGTTGCCGCAAACTCACCGCCGATCGACGCGTGTCTCGGGCCGGCCGGACATTTTGGACCCACGACGCTTCGTCTGGGCCCGGTGGGCCTCGCCGTGCCCGTCATGGGCCCGGGGGCTACTGTCGGCCCAGTGGGATCCAGGGTGTGCAGAGCCCACTCTCCACAGCCCTCGCACGCGACAGTGTCGACGAAACGACTAAGGACCAAGCAGAACGCTTGGAGAGACCCTCGAGAGGAAAGGTCTCTCGAGAGGACTGGAGGGAGCAGCGAAGGCCTGAAGAGGCTCCTCCCGAGGCTGCCCCTCTGCAAGGCCCTCTCCCCTGGAGAGGGGTCAACGCAAATCCCTCCACAAGGCCGCCCAGGCCCTGTGGAGATACTTCACTACGAAGCAATCGCCGCAGAGCGCACATGGCCTCTGCCGCGGCCGCAGAGTGACGCGCGCGTCTGCGCGCGATGACGACGGCGCCGCAGTTGCCATTCTGGTGATTAAAGGAGTCAACAAAGCTGTGTCCCCCGCGTCGGACTACGAGGCTTTCCCCTTTGGTGATAAAGCGGATGGCCGGCGCTACGCTCCAAGGACGACGTCACCGTGGGCACCCCCACGATCTCTGCAGCACCAGCTGGCCATCCTGCACGGACAGTGGCTTTTCTGCCCCACGGGCAGGCTTTACGACCATGGACCGGGTCCATGGACATCCCGGCAGCGGTGCACCCCGCTCCTCCGTTTCGTCGCCATGTGGGGACCCTTCCACTGCGCAGAGCGCAAGGACAAGGCCCGGGGCGCCTATAAAAGGAGAGGGAGCACCACCGCAGCAAGGGATCGGGCGATCGATCGATCAATCGCGAATCAACCAGGATACACCCCACCATCACTTAGCCTAGCCTAGCGTGCTCGAGGAGGAAGGAGACCTCAGCCTCCCTCCTTGAGCTCTGCACTGCTGGAAGAGAGCCCTCGGCAAGCTCATTGTACTGTAACCTTCGCAGTGCAATACAGACAAGCAGGAGTAGCAGTGTTACCTCCTCCTGAGGGCCGTGAACCTGGGTACGGGCCATTGTTCATCTCTGCCGTGCCGTCCCTCCTCAGGCTCGACGAGCATCGTCGCCGTGCCGGTTGAGGGTTGTAGACCAACGTGTTCAGTCCCCTTCTCGAACTACTCTTCGGAGTGTGACTATCCCTGTCTCGTGGGAATCACCCTCGGACAGAATCTCACACTAGACATCATAACATTAGTATATGCATCATTATGCAGCTCTTTATTCTGTCAATTGCCCAGCTGTAATTTTTTTACCCACATGTATGCTATTATTATTATTTATGGAGAGACACCACTAGTGAATTGTGGACCCCGGTCCTTTTTCATTAAACTGATAATACAAACAACTGCAAACTGTTACTTTCATTCTCTGCAAACATCATCCTCCACACATACGTTTAATCCTTTGTTACAGCAAGCCAATGAGATTGACAACCTCACTGTTTCGTTGGGGCAAAGTAGTTTGATTGTGTTGTGCAGGCTCCACCTCCCTTTCCACGCCAACAAGCTGTTTTCTGGCGCCATTGCCAGGGAGACCTTCAGACGTGTTCTTCATCTCCTACTGGTTCGATAACCTTGGTTTCATAACTGAGGGAAGACTTGCTGCTGCACTCATCATACCTTCCTCTTGGGGTTTCCGAACAACACCACCGTGTGCATCAAGGAGTTTTCTGGCGCCGCTGCCAGGGAGCTGAAGCACATCTGCAAGGGGAGTCTCTCACTTCCCAATCTCTTTACTTTGTTTTTGTCTTGCTTAGTTAAATTTTATTTCCTGTTTAGTTTGCTATTAAATATCAAAAACACAAAAAATTAGTTACCTGCATTTTATTTACTTTGTTATTATCTTGTTTGCTTCTTATTATCAAAAACACAAAAAAATTAGCTACTTGCATTAATATTTATATTTCGGTTTGCTTTTAAATTTTGCTAAAATGACTACTGCTGAGAATACTAAGTTGTGTGACTTCACTAGCACCAACAATAATGATTTTATATGCACACCTACTGCTCCACCTGCTTCCAAAGCAGAATTCTTTGAAATTAAACATGCTTTGCTAAATCTTGTCATGAAAGAGTAATTTTCTGGTGTTAGTTCTGATGATGCTGCTGCCCATCTAAATAATTTTGTTGAACTTTGTGAAATGCAAAAATGTAAGGATATAGATGGTGACATTATAAAATTGAAATTATTTCCTTTCTCCTTGAGAGGAAGAGCTAAAGAATGGTTACTTTCATTGCCTAGGAATAGTATTGATTCTTGGATTAAATGCAAAGATGCTTTTATTGGAAAATACTATCCTCCTCCTAAGATCATTTCCCTAAGGAGTAGCATTATGAACTTTAAGCAATTTGATAATGAACATGTTGCTCAAGCTTGGGACAGAATGAAATCTCTGGTTAAGAATTGCCCAACCCATGGACTGACTGCTTGGATGATCATCCAAACCTTCTATGCAGGACTAAATTTTTCTTCAAGAAATTTATTGGATTCGGCTGCTGAAGGTACTTTTATGTCCATCACTTTGGGGGCTGCAACAAAACTTCTGGACAATATGATGGTTAATTATTCTGAGTGGCATACTGAAAGGACTCCTCAAGGTAAGAAGGTAAATTCTGTTGAAGAAACCTCCTCTTTGAGTGAAAAGATTGATATGATCATGTCTATGCTTGTGAATGGTAAATCTCATATGGATCCTAATAATGTTCCCTGAGCTTCTTTAGTTGCACAAGAAGAGCATGTTGATGTGAACGTCATTAAAAATAATAATTTCAACAACAATGCCTATAGGAACAATTATGGTAATAACAACTATAAGCCCTATCCTCCTACTAATGGTAATTCTTATGGTAATTCTTATAGTAATTCTTATAGCAATAATAGAAATACCTCCTCTGAACTTGAAACCATGTTAAAAGATTTTATCACTACACAAACTTCCTTTAATAAAACTGTTGAGGAAAAGCTTGGGAAAATTGATATTCTTGCCTCTAAAGTTGATAGTCTTGTTATTGATGTTGATCTTTTAAAATCTAAAGTCATGCCTAATGATACTAATGAGAGTAAGACCCTTGCTAAAATTAATGCTATCCAAGTTCGAATTGATGAAAATGTTAGGATGATGGCTCAATTGCGTGCTAGATGGGAAAGAGAGGAAGAATTAGCTAAAGATGATGATATTGTTAGAGTTTGCACCCTTACCACTACTAAAAATAATGTTACTTCACATGCTAGTAAGCCTCCTACTATTAATGGTAACATAATTGGTGTTGGCAATGTTTCCTCTACTTCTTCCAAAAAATTAAAATTGCCTAAAACTGCTGAAACTATGCTTGATAAAAGTGCTGAAATTTTTAAGAGCATAGGAAATAATTGTCCCATTACTTTTGATGATAATGAATTTGATTATGATAATTGTAATATCTCTGAAGTTATTAAGTTCTTGCAAAAGCTAGCTACAAGTCCTAATGCTAGTACTTTAAATATGGCTTTTACTACACATATTACAAATGCTTTCATTAAAGCTGGGGAAGAGAAATTAAAACTTGAAGCTTCTATCCCTAAGAAGTTAGAAGATGGTTGGGAGCCCATCAAAAAGATAAAAGTGAATGAATTTGATTGCAATGCTGTGTGATCTTGGTGCAAGTATTTCTGTTATGCCTAAGAAACTTTATGATATGTTTGACTTGCCACCTTTGGAACATTGCTATTTGGATGTTTTTCTTACTGATAATGCTTTGAAGAAACCTTTGGGGAGAGTTAATGATGTTCATGTCATGGTTAATAAGAACCTTGTCCCCGTTGATTTTATTGTCTTGGATATTGAGTGCAACCCCTCTTGTCCTATTGTTTTGGGAAGATCTTTCCTTCGCACGGTTGGAGCTATTATTGATATGAAAGAAGGAAATATAAGGTACCAATTCCCACTTAAGAAAGGTATGGAACACTTCCCTAGGAAGAAGATGAAGTTACCTTTTGATTCTATTATTCGTACAAACTATAATGTTGATGCTTCTTCTCTTGGAAATACTTGAGGTTTGCCTTAAAGAAAAGCGCTTATGGGAGACAACCCACTTTTTATTCCTGTTATTTTATTTTCTTGAGTCAAGGAACATGCCTACCTCTTTAGCAATTCCTTTGTATCTTTATTTTATTGCATAGTTGTGCCAAGTTAAGTCTCTAGTAGAAAGTTGATGCTAGAATTGGATCTCTGCGCAGAAATAGTTTTTCCGCTGTTCACCGTTAAATTCATAACTCTTTACAGAAACGTCGGAATGACCTGATATTTTCTGAGCGTGATCCTCATATATGTACGCAACTTTCATTAGTTTTGAGTTTTCTGATTTGAGCAAGTTAAGTGCCTCAAAAAAATTCGTCTTCACGGACTGTTCTGTTTTTGACAGATTCTGCCATTTATTTTGCATTGGTTCTTTTGCTGTTTTTGCATGGATCTTTTTGTTGCATAAAATTCCAGTGGCAGCAGCAAATGTCCAGTACCATGATAATGATTGTCTCCATACAGAATATGAGAATTTTTGATTATGCACTAACCCTCTAATGAAGTTTACTTTGAGTTTGGTGTGGAGGAAGTTTTCAAGGATCAAGAGAGAGGATGATATGATATGATCAAGAAGATGAAAGAGCCTAAGCTTGGGGATGCCCCCGTGGGTCACCCAAGCATATTTCAAGAAGACTCAAGCGTCAAAGCTTGGGGATGGGCATCCCCTTCTTCATCAACAACTTATCAGGTCATCTCTAGTGAAACTATATTTTAATTCCGTCACATCTTATGTGCTTTACTTGGAGCGTCTGTTTGTTTTTATTTTTGCTTTTGTTATGGATCCTAGCATTCTTGTGTGGGAGAGAGACACGCTCCGCTTTTTCTTTTGAATACTCATATTCTTCACTTATACTTGTTGAGTATTCTTCTATAGCTACTGCAATACTTTCAGCTCTTATTTTCCATGCATCTCTTGTTAGAGCTGTTAGTTTTCTTATGTTATACTCTCTTGCTTCATTGTTAAATACTTGGAGAGTTTATTTTTTAAATAAGTTGATTGGTGTTTGGTTAAGAACAGAAAATGTTAAATGTGGTAGATGGTATAACTAAATGATACATAATGTTGTAGATCATTAAATTGTGTCACTTGAATCATTGATGTTGTTTTGACATATTAATATTCTTAATGGTAAAACATGATGGTTTAGTAAAGTGGAATGATTAATGGTTGGTCTAGAAAACTTGAAGCTGTGCCACACTTAAATATCCAGTTGATAGCATAATGATATATGACTTCTAAATGTTAAAAACAACCGTAATGACTTTGTGTTATGCGCTACGGTCGGGGTCCCAACAGTGACTTGTTCATTTGCCACAGTCCCTCATGGAGTGATTTTCATTATGCCTTGTAAGATCATATTTCTAGTTGGAATCTTTTTGCTTGTGAGTTCTAAATCTGCGGTTTTCATGGCACTTCCACCACCATATTTGCTAGCCTCTTCGGTACTTTGCATTGCCCTTTCTCACATTGAGAGTTGGTGCATACTTCGCAGGTACATCCAAACCTCGTGGGAGATCTTCATCATGTTCTCCTACACATAAGCCAAATATCTTCCTCAAAACATCCACCATACCTACCTACTACAGCATTTCCATAGCTATTCCGAGATATATTGCCATGCAACTTTCATCTTACATTACATGACTTGTTGTCATTTATCATTTATATATTGCTTTGCATGATTCCATATAGCTGATGTGTGATTTTACCCATGTTACGCTAGATCATTGCATATCCTGCTACACTGGCAGAGGCACCGTTTCATACACCATGTTTTATCCATTATGAGATCCTTGTATCAAAAGTGTGTTGTCATGTTAGAATGTTTGCCCCTAAAAGTGAAAAGAGCCATGGAGGCCATCGAAAAGAGAAACAGAAAAATACAAAAAAAATGGAAAATAGAGAAAAAAAAGAAAGAAAGAATAAAAAGGGGGCAACATTACTACTCTTTATCCACACTTGTGCTCGTGTTATAGCACATGTAATATTCATAGTCATCATTTGTGCTCATGTTTATCACCTTTACTCCATATGTGAGAGTTTTCATGATCTACTTGTAAAACTGTGTGGGGAACTTTACATTATAGAACTTGGCTTGTATATTCCAATGATGAGCCTCCTCAAAAGTGCTCTAGGTCTTCATGAGCAAGCAAGTTAGATGCACCCCCACTAGTTCCGTTGGAGAGCTTTCATACACTTATAGCTCTATGTGCATCCGTTGTGTGGCAATCACTACTCCTTGCATAGCTTCGATTATACGACTTCCTCTTGTCTAATGATCACTTTCAGCTGTGTGAGACTTTCTTCCGTTGGCCTTCCGAACCCCCATTATTATTCTTTTAGCCACAATATCCTGGTGCCAGGAACCAACGCTGAACACTTGCTTGTTTTTGAGTGAACAAATAGAGAGATGATCTTCTACGTGCATATTGTTATTTCTTGACTTGATCCTTTCACAAAGTTGTCATGAGTGTTTGATTCATTAGATGATTATATTGTTGTTCTTGAAGTTTAAATCATCTTTAATATCTACTTTGCACGGTTGATTGTTCTCTAGTACTAATTCATTGAAAGTTTTGCTTTGTTCTTCCTACTTGTTTATTCATTACTCATTTGATATCAATATAAACTACAGCTTTTATTCATTTGATCTCAATTTACAGGCATTACATTATTATATGATCAAGATTGTGTGAAAGCATGTCACTTCAGAAATTATTCTTGTTATCGTTTTACCTACTCGAGGACGAGTAGAACTAAGCTTGGGGATGCCTGATACGTCTCAAACATATCTATAATTTCTTATGTTCCATGCTTATATTATACCAATTGCTACATGTTTTATATACACTTTATATGGTTTTTATGCATTTTCTGGGACTAACCTATTAACAAGATGCCACAGTGCCAGTTCCCTGTTTTCTGCTGTTTTTGGTTTCAGAAAACCACTTAAGGAAATATTCTCGGAATTGGATGATTTTTATGCCAAAGTCCCTATTTTTCCCGACACGTTCCAGAAGTCCGAAGAGGAAATGAAGAAGGGCACCGAGGCGCCGCCATCAGGTGGGGGCGCGTCTCCCCCCCCCTGCCGCGCCAGCACCTGATGACGTGGCCTCGGGCCTCCACCGCCTTCGCCCTTTCGCCTACAAATACCCCCCGACAATACAAGACCTAAGACCCTAACACTTTTCCACAAAACCTAACGGAGCCGCCGCCGTCGTCAACCCTTGTTTGGGAGGGTTCAGAAGCTCTTCCCGGCACCCTGCCGGAGAGGGGAATCATCACTAGAGGGCTCTACATCACCATGCCCGCCTCCAGACGGATGCGTGAGTAGTTCATCCTTGGACTACGGGTTTAGATCTTGTGAGCTGCCTATCATGATCAAGATCATCTTTATGTAATGCTACATGTTGTGTTTGCGTGGATCCGATGGATATTGAATACTATGTCATTTCTTTCATAATATATCATGTTGTGTGCTGTTTATGATCTTGCATGCTCTCCGTTGCTAGTAGATGCTCTGGCCAAGTAGATGCTTGTGACTCCAAGAGGGGGTATTTATGCTCGATAGTGGGTTCAAGTCTCTATTTAATCTGGGGGAGTGACAGCAACCTCTAAGATTGTAGATGTACTGTTGCTACTAGGGATAAAACAGTAGTACTTTGTCTAATGATAATGTTATTACTTACATTACACACTTTGCCTAATGCAATAATTTGTTGCTTGCAACTTAATACTGAAAGGGGTGCGGACGCTAACCGGAAGGTGGATTATTAGTCATAGATGCGGTTGGAACGGTCTATGTATATTGTTGTAATGCCCAAATGAATCTCACACTAGACATCATGACATTAGTATATGCATCATTATGCAGCTCTTTATTCTGTCAATTGCCCAGCTGTAATTAGTTTACCCACATGTATGCTATTATTATTATTTATGGAGAGACACCACTAGTGAACTGTGGACCCCGGTCCTTTTTCTTTAAACTGATAATACAACCAACTGCAAACTGTTACTTTCATTCTCTGCAAACATCATCCTCCACACATACGTTTAATCCTTTGTTACAGCAAGCCAGTGAGATTGACAACCTCACTGTTTCGTTGGGGCAAAGTAGTTTGATTGTGTTGTGCAGGCTCCACCTCCCTTTCCACGCCAACAAGATGTTTTCTGGCGCCATTGCCAGGGAGACCTTCAGACGTGTTCTCCATCTCCTACTGGTTCGATAACCTTGGTTTCATAACTGAGGGAAGACTTGCTGCTGCACTCATCATACCTTCCTCTTGGGGTTTCCCAACAACACCACCGTGTGCATCAATTCCACAAAAATTAACATGCTTATAAGAAATAGTATTTTCAGGAGTTTGAGGATGTCTATTGCAGTCATTAACAACAATTTCATTTTCCATGCAAGTGTCTTTGAAATGTTCATGATACACGTCCCAATTTTCTTTAGGAACATTAATATGAGAAGCAAAGGTTCTAGAACAATCAACAATAATATGAGAATCAAGACCATATTTAGCACTAAGCTCTTGAAAACCAGCAGTTTCAACGAAAGACTTAATGCAATCATATTCATAGTTTATACCTGATTATTTACCTTTGTCATTCTCCCAATCTTCGGCATTGTTTCGAATTGTTTCAAGAAGATCCCATCTAGTTGAATGCCCGTGCGTTGCTACGGGCTCTTATATAATTTTTCACATCATTGAAATACTTTATGGTCGTCCATCTTAAACAGACTGCAGCTAGACTGTGTTTTCTCTAACTCCATCAAATGTCAGTATTGCATAGCCCATGACTTTCGAGTTGCTATGACATAACTGAAAAGAAATATAGAAATCTGATTCCTCTCAGTTTCATTTGAATCTCAACCATTATCCTTTGTACAGGCCTTTCCACCGACCATTTGGCTAGATGGTCAATGATAGTCACTTTGTTCAAGCATCCTTACCCCAAATTTTCTCAGATCATACAAACCAGTCATTCTTGTTATGCTTCTTCTCTAATTTTAATATACATGTAAGACAATGTGTATCCGTCTAATGCCATGGTGCCCTAACAATGTCGAATATGAGCATAACATTTGCTAGCCTTCTTTCGTCACCACAATCAAGACCTTCCTTAACCGGTTTGCCCCCACCCATGTCCGGCTCGACTGCTCGTGGAAGTCACATATGTGTTTCCATGGGCCACAAGAAAAATATTAAATCCAAAATTCTGACATGTCTGGTACAAGCTACAACTGAATATTACTTAACAGAAGCATCACGACCACTTTTGGCACTTGCTATGTTATATAACATCATTGTACATGTATTAAATTGTGAACATTTGAGAATAAGAATTCACAAACAATTGGAACCCCCAAATAAGGTGATAGAACATGGAAAATTAATACTGTGATTAGAGGCTAGATATTAATGATTACATAAACGGGGCACGGTGATATTGAAGGGTTTGCTTATTCAAATTAGAATTCCAAAAAAAAAACTTTCAGAAAGGGAAGTAGGACAAACAAAAAGGTAGACATATCTTGAGAGTACACCATGCTTCTGATCCAGATCAACATAGATACAATATGCAGCATTCTAAGCATGGGGTACTTCTTAAGCATCTAGGCATTCTTCAGTAGCTGCAAGACCTCAATTTTCACGTACATCAAAGGGATCGCCCCTTTGTTGTGGTGATTTCTTTACATACATTGGAAAATTTAATCACCTCCTCAATCTTTTTGTGATCCTGCCGCGCTCAGCAAATATCGAATTAGTGAACCACCAACAGATGCAACACCAGCACATGTTGTATCAACTTGTTGTACTTTGTAGGATGACACAGCTCCATGGAAATTCTACAATCAAATTCAACAAACTATATAAGTATAAATCCTATAAGTATTGATACGAACAAAGGTTCAAATAATACCATAACTCTATAAGCCAATTAACCAAATGTTCATCTACAACAAACACAAAGAAGAAGGCTAGAGAACATACCATAACTCTTGATTGTTCCAAAATAGCTTCACAATGCCATTTTCAACGACTCCGATCTGATGGCATGATAGTAAAAATGAACATCTGCAATAATAACAAACTTGAAATAATACGCATTTGTAAATCAGATGAATGGGTTATTTTCTTCTCTCATTTGCTCTCACATTTAGTGTTAGCTTCATCTATGGGTCTACTAATAGGTGGTTGGTCATTTTTCTGGTCCAATGTATAATTGATGTAAAAAATTCTAAATAGATCACTCGACAGTGAAATTGTAAAACATTAAAGATGAATGTGCGATGTAGTAAATAGTGATGCATCGCCATGCAGGGAAAATGCTTAGCTGCATAGGTCTGCATCTACCATGTCCGGGCAGGTATTGTAAAATGCACACTCAATAATTATAGCATGCATGTTAGCTCCTAAAAATACCAGAATGCTAGCATTACAATACCTCAATATTTTGCAAGTCGGTTTTTTCCTTGCAAAGTCTGATAATGGAAAAGGCTACTCCATAACTTTTTAGTGTTCTGTTTAAGATTTGAAATATCAATCACTGACGATTCTAAAACCTATTAGAGTTCTGTTAAGATCATAAATATCCAAATCATTGACGATTCTAAATCTGATAGTCCGAACAATATGAAAATACCAAGATTTGACAAGCTGAACATTAATGATCCTTTATGTACAATTAATTATTTCCCTGCTGAATCAAGCTAGTCCAGCACTCCGCATCAGGACCATATGGCTGAATGTAATACTCGCAGTAGTAATTGTGCATCTATTCATATGAACATGGCAGCAATCCATAATATACTTATGGTATGTGCTATCTCTAGTGGTCAGGGAGAATAATTAATAGCCACAAAATTAAAAAGAAAACATATTTACCAACTGCACATCCAACAGAATATCAACACGATGCAGAGATATACAAATAGCTTATCTACAAACTTGAGTGAAGTCCACCTTTAAACATCAACAATCAGAGATGTTTCTTGTGATTAAACACACCTGCACGTGGAAGAGATTAAAGGCTGTATCAGCTTGAAGACCCTTAACATGATGAGTTTAAAAGGCTGTACTTTTCTAAGATGATGAGTTTAAAAGAATTGATGGCAATATATTTTCTGAATGTAATTGACGATGTTCTGGACTTTATCCCTGTCAGCATAAACCGAGTTCTCAGTCAAAAACCGACTTGAGTTCCAGTAGTTTGTACGAATCTCCCAAACACAAACTTGCTATTTCAAATTGCTGAGTGGACACGATAATCCAGCTGAATCCTTCTTGTCGGGAAGAAAAGTCCTGATAGCATCTCACACAGTCATGGTGCAAAGGTCTTCAAGAGTTCAAGACGGTGAGATATCCCAAATCGCTGACTTGCCGCACAAACTCATTATGGTAATAGCCTTGCTTGGCCTCCGATCTTGTGAGGATGATTCTGTTTACACCGCATAGAAAAACCCTGAAATTTAGTTTTGAATAATGTTCAGACCGCAGTGACTGTTGCATGTATGTCACAAGAACACTCTGTCATTGTGCTCCAACCAAATAGGAGTTATTTTACGCTCCAACCAATTTGAGGTTGCTATGTTCACCGTGACAAAATGGAAAATGCCAATCCGAGATGATACAAGCAAGATATCTTTAGGTTAGACGTAGTACAAGTCTTGATTGATATATACTATATAGTACTATTTAACAGGCATAGATAGATATATGTGTTAATATGCATAAGACATTATTTATAGGAAAGCCTGTTTATTGAAATAGATACATATCGTTAGATAATTCTGAACAAAGATGACGCAACACTCGAACGGTTTGCTGATGGAAAACTTTCATGTTGTTCTCATATGCAACAAAATGGTCACTGATATAATATTTGCCCTATGTTTAAAAAGGAAATACGGATCAGAAAAGATTGTAGCTTAACCCTATTTAGCACGAGGTAAATATATTCGGTAGCCAACTATTGATTGATATGTATCCTAATGTGTGGCGCATGCCTGCAGTACAAAACTAAAAAAGGGCTTCATTCTAAGATAAACTTCTATGTCGAAGTTTGGAGAAGATTAATGCAAGCATAACCCACACCATCAGGGTATGTTCGTGATAAGTCAAGCTCAAAATTTAGGGAAATACTCACAAGCTGCAAGCAACCAATTTTGTAATTCGATTGAAGAAGCCTGAACCTGACATTCCCCCTCCTGCTCTGAAAGCATATTTTCATATTTAGTCTTAACCACGGCTTGTAGAGGCATTTAGTCATACATCTTGCAAGTTATATAGACGGAGGCAAAAAATAATGAACGAATCATTCCATACCATGACATCGCAGGGAAAAAGATGACCTTGCCGCCGTATGTAGTCCATCATTGGTACAGCTTCCACCCTTGGCACCTCGTTTTTCTATGGAGATTCAGCCCCTACAAGGAAAATTCATGTATCGTCAAAGTCTCGTCGGCAAACACAAGCACCAAGATTAGCAATAACCAAGACAACCCATCAAAGTGAATCAGTAAATTTCTAGACCAGGGGAGGACCAGCTGCGCAGGATGGGAGTGGCCAGCCTGACGAGAGAGGAGATGAGCAGTCGTGGCAGCAAGGGGAGGGGCAGACATGCGAGGTGCACGGCGGCACCGTCACGCGTGCTTGCGTGGGCGACGAAGTTGGGCAGTCCCGATCTGCTATTCCCCTGCCACGCCTGGAAGGAACCACCATAGGGTACCTTGGAATGTGGCGTCTCCCGCTGAGAGGAATCGGAACTCGCCGGGGTGGAGCAGATGCTGGGCTAGGGAGAGGAGAAGAGGAGAGGACAGAGGAGCTGGCCTGGGGCAATATGCATTTCCATTGACTTACCGGCACCTTGACTCGGCGGCACATGCGGAGGAGGCGTCATGGCAGCCTCGGATGGCGACGGCGGCGGCGCTGGTGGTCGCGGAGGAAGCTGCGCGGAGGCCACGGGAGCGGCGGGAGGAGGCAGAATGGGAGCGGCGGGAGGGGGCAACATATCCTCGACGGCGCAGCAGGCCAGGTCGAAGGTCATGGGCCAGATCGAGCCCCGACGTGCCCAGTTCATGAGGTCGTCCACCTTGTAGACGACGAACTCGGCCGCCTTGGACCCCGCCGCCGGCGGGGGCACGCCCGCGTACGGCGCCGGCGAGGTGCCCGCCGTGGCGGTGGCGCCGGCGGCGGCGGAGTAGGTCCTCGGCGCGGAGAGGAGGGCCAGGCGCGCCGTGCGCGGGAGCAGCGCCATGGTCGTGGCCTTAGGGTTTGCTCGGCTCGTGGAGGGGAAGGTGGGAGCGTGGCGT
This sequence comes from Poa annua, assembly GCA_026929855.1. NCBI lineage: Eukaryota > Viridiplantae > Streptophyta > Magnoliopsida > Poales > Poaceae > Poa > Poa annua. The sequence continues at coordinate 41,338,355 of CM049433.1, forward strand.
GGGCGATTGGCTTCTCATCGCTCGCGGATAGGTGTCCTGCGTCCGATCGCTCGCTGCGAGATGCGGAACCGTTCAATGACTCGCTCGCCAGGACGTGCGAAGGTGCGGGTGGAAAATTTTCACTTTTCACCTACGTACGAACTCCCATTTAATAGTAAAGATTATTATTATTTATGGAGAGATACCACTAGTGAACTGTGGACCCCGGTCCTTTTTCTTTAAACTGATAATACAACCAACTGCAAACTGTTATTTTCATTCTCTATAAACATCATCCTCCACACATACGTTTAATCCTTTGTTACAGCAAGCCAGTGAGATTGACAACCTCACTGTTTCGTTGGGGCAAAGTAGTTTGATTGTGTTGTGCAGGCTCCACCTCCCTTTCCACGCCAACAAGATGTTTTCTGGCGCCATTGCCAGGGAGACCTTCAGACGTGTTCTTCATCTCCTACTGGTTCGATAACCTTGGTTTCATAACTGAGGGAAGACTTGCTGCTGCACTCATCATACCTTCCTCTTGGGGTTTCCCAACAACACCACCGTGTGCATCAATTCCACAAAAATTAACATGCTTATAAGAAATAGTATTTTCAGGAGTTTGAGGATGTCTATTGCAGTCATTAACAACAATTTCATTTTCCATGCAAGTGTCTTTGAAATGTTCATGATACACGTCCCAATTTTCTTTAGGAACATTAATATGAGAAGCAAAGGTTCTAGAACAATCAACAATAATATGAGAATCAAGACCATATTTAGCACTAAGCTCTTGAAAACCAGCAGTTTCAACGAAAGACTTAATGCAATCATATTCATAGTTTATACCTGATTATTTACCTTTGTCATTCTCCCAATCTTCGGCATTGTTTCGAATTGTTTCAAGAAGATCCCATCTAGCTTCAACCTTCTTACTTGTGAAAGAGCCCTCTGAACAGGAATCTAGATAATCCTTGCAATGTCCTGAAAGTCTTGCATACAAATTATTAACAATTATTTTATCAGGAAGCTCATGGTTAGGACATTTGAGTATTAATGTTTTCAGTCTTCCCCAGGCTTGAGCAATGCTTTCTCCTTCATGAGGCTAGAAATTATATATAGAATTCCGATCTTGGTGAATCTCACTTGGAGGCTAAAATTTAGAATAAAAGAGAGATACAATTTCCTCCCATCCAAGAGAGTGCCTATCTTCAGCAATTTATACCAATGCGCAGCTCTTCCACCAAGTGACCTAGAAAATAATTTCTTCTTAACTTTGTCCATTGAAATACCTGCACACTTGAACAACTCGCATAATTCATGTAAGAATAGCAAATGATCACCAGGATGGATAGTTCCATCCCCTACATAGCGGTTATCCATAACACGATCAATAATTTTCATAGGTATTTTAAATGGCACTATTTCTTCAGGTGGCTTTAGAATATCACAAGCATCATTATAATTATCACATATTGGAGGCAAAGCATTATCAAGGCAAAATAAATCCTCCAAAACTGAAGAGCAAAAAAGATTATTTTTATATAAACTAGCTTCCCCAAGCTTAGGCTTTCCCATAGCCTTAGCAATAATGGTGTCTACAAAATTTATACTAATAACATTACTACCACTATTATGCAAACTAACTTCCATAGGTTTTTTAATTTTTTCTTCAAAAGTATCATGTCCTAATGCAATATAAACTTCATAGAGATCTCTATTTTTTTTGTTGTTTTCCATTTAGCCTAACTAGTGAAATAAAAACAAGAGACAAAAAGATAAAATTGCAGAATCTAAAGGAGATACCTTCCAACGCTTACCTCCCCGGCAACGGCGCTAGAAAATAGCTTGATGTCTACGCACGCTTCTATTCTCGTAGACAGTGTTGGGCCTCCAAGAGCAGAGGTTTGTAGAACAGCAGCAAGTTTCCCTTAAGTGAATCACCCAAGTTTTATCGAACTCAGGGAGGTAGAGGTCAAAGATATCCCTCTCAAGCAACCCTGCAATTAAGATACAAGAAGTCTCTTGTGTCCCCAACACACCCAATACACTTGTCAGATGTATAGGTGCACTAATTCGGCGAAGAGATAGTGAAATACAAGTAATATGGATGATTATAAGTAGTAATTGCAATCTGAAATAAAATTGGCAGCAAGCAAACATATAGCAGAACAGGTTGTAAACGGTGTTTCAATGCTTGGAACAAGGCCTAGGGATCAGACTTTGACTAGTGGACACTCTCAACAATGACATCAAACCTGAATAATAAATACTACTCTCAAACACTCTCTTGTTGGATGATAAACACCATTCACTGTGTAGAGCTACAAAAGCACCCCCAAAGTCTGAGTAAACTAACACCACAGCGTCACAAAGGAATCACACACGGTGCGCACACTGTCACCTTCACAACCGTGAATAACCCCGGAGTTAATATTAAAGTAACCTCTAGAGTGCATAATAGATAAAGAGCAACATCACATATTCAACTAAATTACAAAGCTCATGATCACATAAAGATCGCACCATGGGAGAGAGAGATAAATCACATAGCTACCGGTAGAGCCCGCAGCCCTGGGGGAGAACTACTCACTCCTCATCGTGGGAGTCGGCAACGGCGATGGAGATGGCGGTGGAGTCGATGAAGATGGCTCCTGTCGTGGGATTGTCACGATAGATGTTTCCGGGTGGAAACTTGAGTGTTGGGACATAGCGACTTCTGACATCTGGAGCTTGTCTAGCGTGGCGTGTGGAAACAAGGATTTACCCAGGTTCGACCCCTCTTCTTGAGGTAAAGACCTACTCCTGCTTTGCTTTATTGATATAGGGTTTCGAGGACTCGGCGCCTTAGCTTCCGGGTCTCGATTACAATCTGTGTCTCTAGGTATTGCTGGGGCTTTCGACTTATCTCTCTAAGAACTAGGAGACCCCCTTATATAGGCGGCGGGTCTCGCTGGAGGTACAAGCGGGGATCCGGGTTACAATCATACCCGGACTCTAATCTAACTCCTCTAAGGCTTCGCCTTCCTTATCGGGACTCCGTCTTGCACCTGGACTCCGAGTCTTCGGGATCCTTCCTTGTACGCCAAGTTACACGTCGCGCACCGGCTTACGTGGAACCCGGCCCATCTCTTCTAAGCTTGATCCGGCCCAGGCTTCCTGCCAGGCCGGCTGATCTTCTATGTCGATGGGCCTACCGGGTTATGATCCCCCCAACAGTAGCCCCCAGGATAATCTTGGGGAAGCCGTCATTTCTTTTGTCCGGGTTATCATCTGAAAAACAATAAACAATCATTAGGCAAGCAGGCTCTCGGGTGTCAATTTGGCCGGCTCTTGCTGGCGTCCCGTTCATATCGGCCCAGTGGAATCCAGGGTGTGCAGGGCCCACTCTCCACAGCCCTCGCACGCAACAGTATCGAAAGATGACGAAGGACCAAGCCGAATGCTTGAAGAGACTCTCGAGGGGAGAAGCCTTCGAGAGGGCTTGAACGGCAGCGGAGGCCTGAAGAGGCTCCCCCCGCGACTGTCCCTCTGCAAGGCACTCTCCTCTTGAGAGGAGTCAACACAAATCCCTCTACAAGGCCGCTCTGGCCCTGTAGAGATGCTTCGCTGAGAAGCAACCACCGCAGAGCGCACATGGTCTCTGCTGCGGCCGCGGAGTGACGCGCGCGTCTGCGCGCGGTGACGACGACGCCGCAGTTGCCATTCTGGTGATTAAAGGAGTCAACAAAGCTGTGTCCCCCGGCCGGATCACGAAGCTTTCCCCTTTGGTGATAAAGCGGATGGCCGGCGCTACGCTCCAACGACGACGTTACCGTGGGCGCCCCCACGATCTCTGCGACACCAGCTGGCCGTCCTGCGCGGACGGTGGTCTACCTGCCGCAAGGGCAGGCTTTACGACGGTGGACCGAGTCCATGAGCAACTCAGCTGCGGTGCACCCCGCCCCTCCGTTTCGTCGCCATGTGGGAACCCTTCCACTGCGCAGGCCGCAGGGATGAGGCCCGGGGCGCCTATAAAAGGGGAGGGAGCACCTCCGTAGCGGGAGGATCGATCGATCAATTAACACTGCACCATAGCCTAGTCTAGCCAAGTGCGCTCGAGGAGGAAGAAGACCTCAGTGTCCCCTCCTTGAGCTCCGCACTGCCACAAGAGAGTCCTCGGCAAGCTCATTTGTACTATACCCTCTGCAGCGCAATACAGACAAGCAGGAGTAGCGGTGTTACCTCCTCCAGAGGGCCGTGAACCTGGGTACGGGCTGGTGTCCATCTCTGTCGTGATGTCCCTCCTCAGGCTCGACGAGCACCGTCGCCGTGCCGGTTGAGGGTTGTTTGACCAACGTGTTCAGTCCCCTTCTCGAACTACTCTTCAGAGTGTGACCACCCCTGTCTCGTGGGAGTCACTCTCCGACATTTGGCGCGCCAGGTAGGGGAGCTGAGGCGCGTCTTCAACCTTCGACCAGCCTCCGTGCCATGACGGACATCCGCACGACACGCGCCAACAGGCGCGCAGCTGAGAGGGCTCATACTGAGCCCGGCACCGCCCCCACTCGCGGCCGCCGCGGCCGCCCTCGCACGGCCGAGCGCGCCAACACCGGCCCGCGCGTGGAGGAGCCCGAGAGCGAGGATCACCGTGGCGGCGACCGCCGCGACGACGAGGACTTCTCCGAGTACCACGAGGACGCTGAGTCCTCGCGTCCATCTCGGCACCAGGGCGCTTCCTCTCAGGGGCGTCCCGAGCCCGGTCCACACACTGCGCTTCTCATGGCTCAGGAGCTTCTCCGCTACCGGCCCAACCCGGAGGCCCACGACCAGTGGCTCGACCGCCTCCACCACCTCGTCGACATCGCGACGACGCGCCCCACTCCGTCGCGTTCGCTGGTTCACCACTCTGGCCGCAAGTGCTTCAAGATGCGGTCACCATCGTCCAAGCCTGCGATGCCTGCCAGTACCACGCCAAGCAAATCCATCAGCCGACGCTGGGGCTCCAGACCATCCCGCTCTCCTGGCCGTTCGTTGTCTGGGGGCTGGACATCTTGGGCCCCTTCCCGAAATCGCAAGGGGGCTACCGTTTCCTCTTCGTGGCCGTCGACAAGTTCACCAAGTGGCCCGAGGTCGAACCGACGCGTAGTATACCAGCCGGGGCAGCGGTGAAATTCATCAGGAGCCTGGTCTGCTGCTTCGGAGTGCCTAATCGCATCATCACCGACAATGGCTCACAATTTACCAGCGGCATCTTCCGGTCTTACTGCGAAAAACTCGGCATCAAGCTCTGCTTCGCCTCGGTGGCTCATCCACAGAGCAATGGTCAAGCCGAGCGAAAAATGCGGAAGTCCTCAAGGGCCTCAAGACCAGAAGCTTCAACATCTTCAAGGGCCACGGCAAGGGCTGGATCGACGAGCTCCCATCTGTGCTCTGGTCCATATGCACAACTCCCTCAAAGCCCACTGGCGAAACGCCGTTCGCTCTTGTCTATGGAGCCGAAGCAGTCCTCCCCACAGAAATCAAGCACGGATCCCCACAGGTCCTTGCCTTCAACGAGGACACACAAGAGGACCTCCACAACAACGACCTGCTGCTTCTCGAGGGACTGCGCCGCCGTGCCGCCCTCAGAGCGGCAAAGTACCAGCAAGACCTGCGACGCTACCACAGCCGCCATGTGCGCTCACGCACTCTTGAGGCGGGCGACCTCGTCCTCAGGCGAATCATCTCCAGAGAAGGCCTCCACAAGCTCTCGCCGATGTGGGAAGGCCCCTACAGGGTCTCTCACATCGCCAGGCCCGGCGCTGTGCGCCTCGAGGAGTTGACGGCATCCCCGTCAAAAACCCGTGGAACATCGCGCATCTACGCAAGTTCTACCCGTGATCATAGTCACGCCCGTGATCATTGTCACGTCAGGCATTTTTTGTCTCTAGAGGGAAGCTCACGGCTTCACCTCCAAGCTTCACAAAGCTTCTCCTGAGGGTCAGCCCTCCGAGCTCTCCTTGTAGCGAGCCACCGCAGGCCGCAGAGAGTCTCAGCCACTAATGGGTGGTCCCCATGCCTCGACATGGAAGGAACGTTAGCTTGGCAAACCCAAGTGTAATGAACCATTTCGTTCCTAAGTGAACTATGCGCTGAGGAGCCATTTCGTTCCTAAGTGAACTATGCGCTGAGGCGCCATTTCGTTCCTAAGTGAACTATGCGCTGAGGCGCCATTTCGTTCCTAAGTGAACTATGCGCCAAGGTGCCGCTATGAAATATTTTGGTGGTGAGTTTACTTTCATCATTTTGCCTTTCCATGTGCGCTTATATTTTTCCCATGCGCACCTCGCGAGCGGGGGCTGAGTACGGTGCCTGTGCCTCAAGAGCACCCCAGCAGCACTGCAAAACCCAAGGGATCCGAGCTCTGGCTAAAGGGCATGCTCCCAAAAACACGCACCTCTCCAAAGGACCTTGGTACTTACTCTCCTCGCGAGATACACCTGAGGAAACCTATAAGCGCACATGAGTCCTTACTACCATGCACTAGCGTTTGGGTTCGCCTCTCTAACATCCGCAGGGAACAAGAGTCCCTCCAAGCTCGTGGAGGAAAAACTCGGCCCCTGGAGGAGAACGCATCGCCAAGGAAAGCCTACGCAAAGCAAAAGCCTCGCGAAGCTAAGTTCACCGCTCACGCCAAGAGAATCTCTTCATCTCTCTCACGAGCACTCCTCTTCCGTCGAGCGTTTCTTTTCCCTCACACTCCATGGACTGCTTGTACGTCAAAGGGGGGCCCTCACACTCCGAGGACTCTTACCTCTCTAAGCCTTAAACTCCCCCCGGCCTTGCCGAGTCATTGCGCAGGCATACCGCAGCGGCGGAGTCATAGCGCAAGGAGAAGGGTCCTAGCGACGCAGAGCGAACAAAGACATGAAGTGGAAGTAAAAGCCCCTCGAGGGGCACACCTGCGAACTTAATAGCATATACTCAAAAATACATTACAGACTGTGGAGCAAAAGTCTCTAAGCTAAGTCTTTTAATGGCGCTACAAGCGCATCACACTACAGGAAAAGATCGGGCAGAAGCATCGTCGCCCTCCTCCGCAGGCCCTTCCTCTTCAGGCTCGCCCTCGGAGCCTGCCTCCTCGCCGTCGTCCTCCTCCGCCTCGGCCCGCTTGAAGCGGCTGCAGAAGTCGTCGACCTGGTCGCGGACCGAGTTGGAGATCTTCCACCCCTTCTCTCCCTCGAGAGGCTCGGTCACCGTCGAGTAGTCGAAGCCAGGCTGGAGGTGCTGGAGGTTGGTGAAGATGCGGTCGACCGCCACAGCCAGGAGTTGACGGAATTCCTCCTCAACGACGTCGCGGAGCTCCGCGGCAGGACCCTCGAGCGCCGTGAAGAGCTGCTCGAAGTAGACGAGATACGCGGCGGCGTCGGCGTTGCCCTGAACGGGGACGTGCGGCGCCTCCGCACCCAGCTTTGCTGCGAACTCGTTGCCCCGAGCCACCAAGGACTGGAACATGCGCTCCCGCTGCTACGATAGCACCCGCGCTGCTTGGGCGTTCTAGACAGCCTCCACCGCCCGCTCCACAGCAGGGCCCACCTGCTGGTTCATCTCCTCCATGTCCGCCATGAGGGAGGCGAGGTCCTATGCCACGCGCTCGCGAGCCTCTTCGGCAACGCGGCGACGATCCGCTTCACGCCTCGCCCGGGAGTTCAGGTTGGCGTTCATGTGCTCCAGCTCACGGATCCGGGAGTCATCCTCGGCTCGCCTCTTCCTGAAGCGGTTCTCCTGCTTCTTGAACTTCTTGTTGTAGTCTCGAGAGACGGCGGCGCGGAACTCTTTCTCCCGGGCTTGGAACTCCTTCTCCGCCTCCGCCTTCCGCTCGGCAAGGCTGGCATTGAAGCGCTCCACGTGCTTCTTGTGGGTAGCCACTTCGCGGTTGAACTTGCCGAGGGCCTCGGCCAGATTACCCTCCCGGGCCTCAAGGTCGGTGCGCTGCACCGACAGCTCCTGCTCCGCCTGCAGCAGCTGCTCGTCGCGCTGGCGCACGTCGTTCTCGCGCTCGCCCAGCCTTTGCCCCCTGGCATCCAAGGCCGCGCGGACCGCCTCCAGAGAGGGCCGCACGGCTTCGGAGTCGGCAAGGATCTTGGCCTCGAGCTGAACGAGTTTGCAGTGCTTGTCCGCCAGCGAGAGCTCCACGGCCTCCCGCTCCGCCCTGGCCTCGGCCAGATCGTCCGCCGCTACCTGGCGCTCGGCCTGGAGGGGCTGCAGGTGCTCTTCAGCTTCGCGCACGGCGCCCTCGCGGACCACCTGGGCGAAGCGCCGAGCCTCCTCGCGCTCCGCCTGAAGAGCCAGGTTGCTCCGCCGGCGATCCTCCACGGCTGTGTGGAAGGCGGCCCAGGCCTCCGCAAGCTCATCCCGCTGCCGGGCGAGCTCCCCGTCCTCGAGGGCGAGGTGGGCCTCCAATCCGTCCAGGGACTCCCGCACCAGGCGGAAGGCGACGCCGCGGCGTCCCCTGTTCCAATCCCAGCCGCTAAGGACAAGGGCTTGTAAAGCCCCGCGCGGCGCGGAGGTCCCTGCGCCTGCGTCGAGCTTGGAAGAGGGGGCCTCTGCGCGGAGCCCTGCAGCGTCGCGGGCCTGGGGGCTTGGCGGCGAGTTCTCCACTTCGACGCCCGCGCTCCGCGCGCCGGTGTCGCCCTCCTCGAGCGGCACCTCATCATGAGTTTCAGGGGCAGGAGAGGCCTGCCCCGTAGCCTCCGTCTCCGCCTCCGCTGCAGAGCTTGGCGGGGGCGGTGGGGGGGCTGCCCCCTCCATCTCGTCGGCCCTCGGCGGGCTCTGGTTCGGCGTCACGCCTACCGCGGCCTCCTGCTGCGCTGGGGGAGTGGCAGCGCGAGGCGGATTGTGCGCCGTCTCCGCCTGCTCCTCAGGGCGCCCCACCTCCGGAGGCGGCGCAGTCGCCTCAGCCTGAGGCGCACCCTTGAGAGGGCCTGCGGGACCCTCCTCCACAGGCCTCGAGGCCTCGTCCGCCGCGGCCTCTGGCGCAGCCTTCTTCACCTCTGCGGCCTTGCGAAGCCTTCGGCGCTTCGCAGGCGCCAGTTCGCTGGCAAGGAACAAGAAAGCCTGTCAGGAGGGAACAGGCGAGCAAAGATTGGGGAAGAAAAAGCCAAGATAGAGACACTCACCCAGTTTTCTTGGCGCGGGTGTCAACCCACGCCATGCCGGACGAACGCCATGAAGGCGTGGTCCTGGCTCCGGACCCCTTAGGAGCCGTCTCTGCCTTCCTCTTGAGGAGAGCGCCCATCGGCACCCCGGCAGGCCTGTCGTGGGCCGCCTTGGTCCGAGGCTCCCGTCGCCCCGCCTCGGTCTCATCGTCGTCAGACGAGACCTCGAGGATTCCCTCGGCAGGGAGCGCAGCCCTTGACGAGCTTGCCCCGCCAGGCAAGGGGTTCGCCCTCGCCGCCTCGCAGCCTGCCTCGCCGTCTGATGCGTAGGGCGACTCCGCAGCTTCTGGCCCTTCGCCACGGTAGGGCCACCTCGTCCTCCTCCTCCCCCGCCAAGCCAAGCGGGGTGAACGTGGGCATCTGCTCCAGGACCGCCAGGCACGCGGGCAAGGAGAGCTGGTGGAGAGGCCATAGCACCGCAGCAACCGCCACGGGCACGTCCGGATTGATGAAGAGGAAGCCCACGATGGTGGAGACGACGTCGGGGCGGTGGTCGCAGCAGTGGAGCCGCATCAGGTCCGTGAGGCCCGAGTACATCCACATCGGCTTTTTGTGCGCCTGAAGCGGAGCGATGCGGCGCCTCACAAAGTCTTCCGCGATCATCTGCCCGGTGAGGCCATTCTCCCGGAGAAGCTTCATGCGGCCCACTAGGTCTGCGATCTGCGGGCCCTGGAAGACCTGCTTGCCCCAGTGGGTGTTCTTCACGGGTGGCGCCTCCGGGACGTCGATGAAGGAGCTCTGCGACTTGACGCCGATGAGGAGCCACTTCTGCCGGAAGTCATCCCCCTTCTTCACCACCGCCGTGACAGGCTTCTCGCCGTTCCACGACATGGGGATGTAGACGTCCCCCATGCTGTCCACGATGCGGAAAGAGACGCACCCCGTCCGCTCGAGGTTCGCAGAGCTCTGGAGCGCGTAGAGGCTCCGGAAGAGGGCCACCGAAGGCTGCACCCCCAAGTAGGCTTCGCACAGATAGGCGAAGATGGAGAGGATCAAGACGGAATTGGGGTGCAGATGGAGGAGGTGGATCTGGTAGAACTCCAGAATCGCCTCCAGGAAGGGCGAGAAGAGAGGCACCAACCCGGCGTAGATGGTGTGGAGGAATATGGGGAAAAACCCCTTCGGGAGCCGGCCGAGCTTGGCGGCCTGGAGAGCACTGGCGCCGTGCTCGTTGGTCTTCCTGGCGACCAGATGCCGAATCTTGTCCAGCGCCGCCTCATTAACGCGCTCCCCGACCAGGGCGGGGCCGAGCACCTCGTCCCCCTGCGCGTCCGAGGGGAGCGTCACCATCGCCGCCTTGCCCTTCACTGGACCCATCGTCGACGAAGGAGGAAAGTGTGGAAGAACGAGGAAGAAAAAGGAGTTCGCCGGTGAGAGGAAGCTAGGAGGGCGAGAGCGGAAGGCCGGGTGCGCGGAATGAGAGCAATTACGGCTGCTCGGACCGGCGCGCAGGCTTTATGCCCCATCTGGGCAGTTACCGAGGCGAGGTGGGGCCCCCCACGACGCACGTCCTGCCGGAGAAACCGAGTCGCCGCAAACTCGCCACCGATCGACGCGTGTCTCGGGCCGGCCGGACACTTTGGGCCCACGACGCTTCGTCCGAGCCTGGTGGGCTTCTCCGTGCCCATCGTGGGCCCGGGGGCTACTGTCGGCCCAGTGGAATCCAGGGTGTGCAGGGCCCACTCTCTGCAGCCCTCGCACGCAACAGTATCGAAAGATGACTAAGGACCAAGCCGAACGCTTGAAGAGACTCTCGAGGGTAGAAGGCTTCGAGAGGGCTTGAAGGGCAGCGGAGGCCTGAAGAGGCTCCCCCCGCGACTGTCCCTCTGCAAGGCACTCTCCTCTAGAGAGGAGTCAACACAAATCCCTCTACAAGGCCACTCTGGCCCTGTAGGGATGCTTCGCTGAGAAGCAACCGCCGCAGAGCGCACATGGTCTCTGCTGCGGCCGCGGAGTGACGCGCGCGTCTGCGCGCGGTGACAACGACGCCGCAGTTGCCATTCTGGTGATTAAAGGAGTCAACAAAGCTGTGTCCCCCGCGCCAGATCACGAAGCTTTCCCCTTTGGTGATAAAGCGGATGGCCGGCGCTACGCTCCAACGACGACGTCACCGTGGGCGCCCCCACGATCTCTGCGACACCAGCTGGCCGTCCTGCGCGGACGGTGGTCTTCCTGCCGCAAGGGCAGGCTTTACGACGGTGGACCGAGTCCATGGGCAACTCAGCTGCGGTGCACCCCGCCCCTCCGTTTCATCGCCATGTCCGAACCCTTCCACTGCGCAGGCCGTAGGGATGAGGCCCGGTGCGCCTATAAAAGGAGAGGGAGCACCTCCGTAGCGGGAGGATCGATCGATCAATTAACACTGCACCATAGCCTAGTCTAGCCAAGTGCGCTCGAGGAGGAAGAAGACCTCAGTGTCCCCTCCTTGAGCTCCGCACTGCCACAAGAGAGTCCTCGGCATGCTCATTTGTACTGTACCCTCTGCAGCGCAATACAGACAAGCAGGAGTAGCGGTGTTACCTCCTCCAGAGGAACGTGAACCTGGGTACGGGCCAGTGTCCATCTCTGTCATGATGTCCCTCCTCAGGCTCGACGAGCACCGTCGCCGTGCCGGTTGAGGGTTGTTTGACCAACGTGTTCAGTCCCCTTCTCGAACTACTCTTCAGAGTGTGACCACCCCTATCTCGTGGGAGTCACTCTCCGACAGTTCATAACCCGGCCATCACTTGACGACTTTCACTTCTGGACCTAGCAAATTTCAATCTTTCTTGATTCTCCTCGAAGACGACGGTCAACCTTCTGGGTCAACGACATTTTTAATGTTTATCCCTTCTTGAGAATCGAGGAGTCGAGCGACCATCTCGGGAACCCAAGACCCTGCCAGGTACCGAATCTGGCGCTTCGGATATTGTTCCCTGGCATCATCATTGCGGTTTGGTTTTTCCCCTTTTACCGCTAGGTCAACTCCACTTGGGGAATAAATAAGTGGGTACGGGAGAAACGCAATCATTTCCCCCGTGCGTCCCCACTCCTTCTTCTTCCTCTAGCCAGCGCCGCCGTCACTCTCGAGCTTGAGCTCCCCAGCCCACGTCGGAGCCAGCTAGCGCCGCCGCTCTTTTCCTGCTTCCGGCCGCATCCGCCACTGCGTCGCGCCCATACCGTAGCTGTCTTCTCTCATCACACCACTTTAGATCTAGATCTGATCTCCTGAGGTTGACAATGGGGAAAAAGGTTGCGAGCAAGGGCCCGGCTGCCGCCGCCACCAAGGCCAATCCCAAGAAGGCCAAGATTTCGGCCGGTGCCTCCGCTTCTGGCGCCACTGCCACGGCGGCGCCCTCCGGGAACTGGTCGGGCTCTACCATGTCCAACGCCAAGCTCCAAGACCTAGTGGACTCCGACGACCTCCAGGCCCAGAAGACGATCCACTGGCGCGCCCCTCGTGTCGAGATCATCCCTACTCCCAAGGATGACGAGGTAATCGTCTTTGCTGACCACCTCAACCGCGGTTTCCAACCTCCTGGGTCTCTTTTTTTCCGATCTCTTTTTGCCTATTACAGCCTTAGGCCTCAAGATCTCGCCCCCAATTCTGTTCTCTCTATTTCGAACTTCACGGTTCTATGCGAAGATTATCTTCAAATGGAACCCACCATCGATCTTTTCCTTGAGTTCTTCTATTGCAATCCACAGCGGTCCTCTACTGCTCTTCCTTTGAATATTTGCGGAGGAGTCGCGATCCAGAGGCGCCTTGATTCCATTTTTCCGGCTCTCAAGCTCAACAGCCACCCTCGGGCTTGGCAATCCACCTTCTTTTACTGTAAAGACACCTCCCCCAAAGGCCAGCCCAAATTGCCGGGTTTCCGCGCAGACCCGTTAGAGCCGGGGGAGTCCGTCAACTCTTACGCCAGAGATCGCGCCACCTTATCTCCTATCCATTCTAGGATCCGGGCTCTCAAAGCCCAAGGACTTAAGCGTACGGACCTTGTCAAGTGTTGGGTAGGGTGGTGCATCAAGCCACTCTCCATCCGGCCCAAACTCATTTCCGACTATACTAACATTCCTTCCGACCCTCTTCGATACACATCACGAGAACTGGAAGACGCAGAGATCATCCGGGTCTCTAAGAGGTTGCTGGCCGAGTCTGTTGCCGCGGTCAAGCTTGATGGGCTTCTGCCCTTCTGTTCTGAAAATCCGGCACCGAAGGTACCATATCCTCTAAGCTCTTGCACTTTCCGTCCATATATACCTAAGTTCTTGTTCTTTCATGACCGAATTTTGCTTGCTCCAGGCTACCGACACCTGGTGGAAAGCCGCCGAAGAAACTCCCGCCTCCTCCGACCAAGAAGAAGATGACTCAGAGCATAACTCGGAGGGAGGGGACGCTGAAGCTAAAGGTGAGCTCGATTCCGTGGACCGGCTTCTCCGGGACCTCTTGGAGGCCGATATTCAAGACAATGCCTCTTCTTATACTCCCAAACTTCCAGGTCAGGACGACCAAGACTCCATCCAGAACCCAGCACCGCCTTCTCCCCCTCCGGCTCAAGCCAAGCGGGTCCGCAACGCGGAACGCCTGATATCACGCTCTCGTTTCCTCGATCTTGAAGCTTCCGCATCTCAAATTCGCCCACCTACACAGCACAAGGATGAGGCGCCGCCGAAACGCCAAAAGACCCGATCCTCTACTTCCTCCGATGAACTCTCCACAGGTATCTCGTATAACCCTTCTCCTCGCAGAAGAAATGCTTCCCGAGTCTCCCCCGATGCTCTATATCCTTTGGCGGGCAAAATCCGGGTCGCTAAATCCCGGTCTCTGTCCTGCTCTTCAGATTCTGGCTCTGAGACTCTCCCCTCCGACTTTGTCGTCAACAAGGGGTAAATCTCTTACTAAGTCTTCTGTTTTACTTTGCTCGCTTTCGGTCGTTTACACAAGTTTACTTTTTCAGGGTCAAAGCCGTCCTCAGCAACGAGGAGACTCCTGATATTGTGGTGACTCCTCTTACGGAGGCCGGAGTTGAGGAAACTCAGGCAGAAATGCCGGTGGACCCGGTCATTCCAGACCCGGTTTCCCCCTCTGCTGCCGGCTCTCCACCGAAGGATTCTCTTCCCATAATTCCGGAGGAGCCGGAGGTTGCAGTTACTGGTACCGGCTTCCAGGACCCGGATGCTCCTTCCACTACAATGACTAAAGTATTGGAGCCAGAGTTAAAGGTGGAGGAGGAACATGTTGCTCACGCTGCTGGCAAAGAGCGTGCAGAGGAGGCGGGCGACTCGGACTCTAAAGAAGAGGTTCCCCTGAATACGTTGGAATTTCCTGAACTTTTTGAGAAGATTCACGCCTGGCTTTCAAGGGTGCGGAAGGAGGAGTCTCAACTTCGGCACTATCTTCATCATCGCTTCCAGGTACGTGTTCCCTTCTAGTAGTCCCCAAGTGCTTAGCTTTGACTTATGTAGATGATTAGTACTTCAAGTAGAGGGAATACGTCTCCTGATGTAGATAAAAACTTCGTAGTAGTCCCCAAGAGTCGGAGCAGTAGCTTGCTGCGCTCCGGGTCTTCTTTTTTTTATAAATAAAACTCCGAAATGAGTAGTCCCCAAGAGTCGAATCAGTAGCTTGCTACGCTCCGGGTCTTCTTTTTTAAATAAAACTCCGAAATGAGTAGTCCCCAAGAGTCGGATCAGTAGCTTGCTACGCTCCGGGTCTTCTTTTTTAAATAAAACTCCGAAATGAGTAGTCCCCAAGAGTCTGATAAGTAGCTTGCTGCGCTCCGGGTCTTCTTTGAGAACCATGTAATTTGGTCTTTACTTTTTTGCTTCTGCTGAGTAGTCCCCAAGGGCCGTGTATGCTGCTTGCGGCTGCTCGGGTCTCTCAACCTGTCTTTCTGATGATATGTCTTTGTCTTTTGTAGACTTTTTCTGAGTCGAGTGCCAAAAGTAACAGTGAAGTGCGCCCCCAACTTGCGCACGAGATGGGTCTCCGAGAAAAGGCTGAGCAGCAACCGAAGGCTCAGGAGGAAATTTTAAGCCGGCTAAAGGCCGACAACGAAGTACTGCAGAAGAAGGTTCATGACCAGGAGCTGGCTCTCCAGGTCCAAGCCGTCAACTTGCAAAAGGTCAATGCCGAACATGAAAAGATTAAGAAGCACATTCATAACCAGGCGGTGGCAGTCTTCGGTAAGCATGCTTTTTTAGCTTTGGCCCTCGTGTTGTCCTCTTGGTTGTGCTTATGTTTCTCTGTTTCGTCTCAGGTCCGGCTCAAGGAGTGACAATTAAGGGGACCATCGACAAGATACAAACCATCTATGGCGTTATCATGCGGCTATATTTTGGCTGTTCTGAGATGATCAAGATGTCTTCATCTGGTGGTGATTCCCCGCCGGGTCTGCCGGACTTCCTGGCTGCCACCTCGGTTGTACCAACTCTGATGCAACAGTGGAAAGCGTCCTCCTGTCACAAGGGTGCCATCTGCGCTCTGGCTCTTGCGAAGGCCTAATATCCCAACCTTGACCCGGTTAAGCTGACCAAGGGCTTTCCGGAGTTTCAAGCAGATGGCCAAGAGACTGCGAAGATATATGGTAAGCTTGTGAAGTCGGTCCGGCGCCCAGCTTGTCAAATTGCTGACGGGCTGGCATTGGATGAATTCCAAGCGACGTATGATGAAGAGAACCGCGCAGTCAAGGAGATTCCGCCAGAGCCTATCAATTTGTGGAAGCCAGTGGAGGAAGCGCCGCAACTCTTCACGCCTTTCACTACAAGTGCGAACCCTTCAAGCTCTACTCCTGATGTACCAGCTCCTTCTCGCCCTTCTGATCTTGACGGCTTTGAGGCTTTGGCCTCGGTCGTTTTGCAGAAGCCGCCAGGCGAAACTACAAAGGGTACGAAGGACCCTGGGCAAGGATCTGCACCGGCTCCTCCACTCCAGTAGATCGACCCGATGTCCCCACCGCCGACTCTTGTGTCGGCTTACATACTTTTGGCTTGTCTTGATCCTGAAAACAATTGATTGGCCTGCTTGGCCTGTAATAGGTTAGGTATAAATACTTATGTCTTACTCTATGATGCGCCTTCGTGCGCTGCTAAAGTCCTTGCTTGTTTATATGATCTCATTCTTTTTGTGAAATCTGCAAGTCTTGTTGGTTTCGATGACCCTTTTGGTTTCTTTAGCTCTCTGCAAAGCTGGTTTTCGCATGACATCTTTCGTGCGTAAAAGCTCCAAAAAACAATCAGGGTCTGCTAAGTCCCCATGGGCATCAAAGTCAGATTGAAAGCCGGACTTTTAGCATCTAGTCA
Organism: Poa annua; assembly: GCA_026929855.1. Classification (NCBI taxonomy): domain Eukaryota; kingdom Viridiplantae; phylum Streptophyta; class Magnoliopsida; order Poales; family Poaceae; genus Poa; species Poa annua. The sequence continues at coordinate 41,354,797 of CM049433.1, forward strand.
TATATTATGCGAGAATAACATCAAACCTGCAGGCAAGTATAACCAAGAATAACTGTGGCGTCTTTGCCGGGTCCTGGGTTTGTAACTTAGAACTTTTTTAGTTAATAAGCCCCCAAGACCCAGATCACATGTAAAATGAGGACTCACGCATTTATATGGTGAAAAGGCAATACTCTTTCTTTAGAGGTACCTGCCTCATTTCATTGATCATATAATATGTACAAAGCTAGCAAGTCGCCTCATTAAAAACCTTCCAGTCCCCTTAGGTACCCTGGTAAGGAAAAGAGCGCGTCTGAAACCTGCTGCTTTTAAACTGAAAAGATATAAAAAGGTGGATCTCTCTCATCTAGGAGCTCGCAAAACCTAAGTGTAGTAGGGCCTAAGCTTTGCTATGTTCCAAGGCATGTCGTTCTCTTGCATGGGGAATCTGGTATGGTCTGTATTGTTTCCTGTCACTATAGCTTCTTCTCTAATATCCACCAAGTAGTAAGACCCGTTGTGTAAGTGCCGGCTGACAACGAAGGGACCTTCCCATGGGGGAGTCAACTTGTGAAAGCCAGTCTTGTTTTGGGCTAGTCGTAAGAAAAGGTCTCCTTCCTGGAAAGTTCTTGACCTAACCCGGCTACTGTGATAGCGCCCCAGGTCTTGTTGATATATGGCTGACCTCTCCAGAGCGAGTTCTCGTGCCTCTTCAAGCATATCGACTGAGTTTTGCCGGGCTATCTCGTTTTCTGTCTCGACGTAATTTGCAACTCTTGGTGAATCATGCAGGATGTCGCTGGGTAACACGGCTTCTGCCCCATAGACCATGAAGAAAGGAGTGAAGTCTGTTGATCTATTTGGGGTTCTGTTTATGCTCCAGACGACTGATGGCAGTTCTTCTTCCCAGCACCCGGCTGCCTGGATCAACGGAACCCGGAGTCTTGGCTTGATACCTCTGAGCAACTCCTGGTTTGTCCTCTCCACTTGTCCGTTTGACTGAGGGTGTGAAACTGAAGCAGGGTCAAGCCGGATGCCGTTCTCTTTGCAAAATATCTGCATCTCTCCGAGTGAGAAATTTGTCCCATTGTCTGTGATGATGCTGTGAGGATATCCAAAGCGATATATGATCTTCTTCAGGAATTTGACTGCTGTTGCTGCTGTGCAACTGTTGACTGCTTGTACTTCGACCCATTTTGTGAACTTATCCACTTCAACTAAGAGGTGAGTTTTCTTGTTGGGTGACGTCTGGAAGGGTCCCACCATATCCATGCCCCATACTGCAAAGGGCCATGTTATTGGGATGGTCTTCAAATCCTGAGCCGGCATATAAATCTGTCTTGCGTATCGCTGGCATCCATCGCAAACCCGGGCAATGTTCTCTGCGTCTGCCAAAGCCGTCAACCAGAAGAATCCGTGTCTGTATGTTTTGGCGACCATTGATCTTGTAGATGCATGATGTCCGCAATCCCCTGAGTGGATTTCATGAAGTATCTTCCAGCCTTCCTCTGGTGATACACATCGCAGGAACACTCCTGACGTACTCCTCTTATATAACTCTCCATTGATGATGGTGTACGCCTTAGCCCGGCGCACTATCTGCCGTGCCAATACTTCGTATTGTGGTAGCTCTTCTCTCAGTAGGTAAGCCAGATATGGCTCAGTCCACGACGGAATTTGATGTAGGGCGGCAACCAACTGTGAGTCCGGGTCATCCGGATTTGCTAACTCCTCTTCTGTTGGAAGCTTGACTGATGGATGATGTAACTCGGCGAGGAACACGTTTGGAGGTACCGACTCTCTCCTAGAGCCGAGTCTTGATAAGGCGTCAGCTGCCTCATTCTTTCTTCTGTCGATGTGTTCAACCTGGTATCCTGAGAAGAAACCAGCGACTTTGTCTACCTCTCTCCTGTAAGCCGCTATATTGGCGTCTTTCCTGTCGCAAGTTCCTGATACTTGCTGAGCAACAAGGTAGGAATCTCCATAGCACATGATCCTCTTGATGTTCATCTCTTTAGCAACTTTCAGACCATGTAACAGAGCCTCATACTCTGCGATATTATTGGTGCATGGCTCGAAGTGTATCTGTAAGAGCTTAACTTGTGTCCTTTTGGCGAAGTTAAAACGACGCCGGCTCCCGAACCTTCAAACTGTTTTGACCCGTCGAAGTGCATAACCCAGTGCTTCGCGCTAGGTGCAGGTGGTAAGGGGTCAAACTCTGTCCAGTCATTGACGAAATCAACCAGGGCTTGTGACTTGATTGCTGTCCTTGGCTCGTAGTTGATGTGGTAAGGTCCCATCTCGATGGCCCACTTTGCAATTCTGCCTGTAGCTTCTTTGTTTCTGATGATTTCTGCCAATGGAGCAGAACTCACCACCGTGATGGGATGCTCCTGGAAGTAGTGAGGCATCTTCCGGCTTGCCATGAAGACGCCGTAGACTAACTTTTGCCATTGCGGGTATCTCTGTTTTGACTCTGTCAAGGCTTCGCTAACATAGTAAACCGGCATTTGGATTGGGTACTCTTTCCCCTCTTCCTTACGCTCTACCACAACCACGGCACTGACGGCTCGTGAATTTGCAGAGACGTATAATAACATCGGCTCCTTACTCGTGGGATCCGCTAGAACTGGTGATGAGGATAGTGTTTTCTTCAAATCTTCAAAGGCGTCATCGGCTTCTTGACCCCAGACAAACTTGTCTGACTTCTTCAGCAGCTTGTAAAGTGGAAGTGCTTTCTCTCCCATCCTTGCAATGAACCGGCTTAGGGCTGTGACGCAACCCGTCCGTTTCTGTACATCATTTATGCATTCTGGCTTCTTAAGGTTCATGATGGCCTTAATCTTAGCCGGGTTTGCCTCTATTCCTCTTTCTGAGACTATGAAACCTAGCAACATGCCTGCTGGTACTCCAAACACGCACTTGGTCGGGTTTAGCTTCATCTGATACCTGCGAAGGTTGGTGAAGGTCTCTGTCAGGTCATCCAGTAGTGACCCGGCTTTCTGCGACTTGATCACGACGTCATCAACATACGCGTGCACGTTGCGACCAATTTTATTCTGAAAACAATTCTGGATGCATCTCTGATAGGTGGCACCTGCATCTTGAGACCGAACGACATGGTTTTGTAACAGAAAGCACCAAAGGGGGTGATGAACGAAGTCTTCTCCTGGTCGTCCACATGGAGCTTGATTTGATGATACCCGGAATATGTATCCAGGATACATAACAACTCGCTGCCGGCTGTGGCATCGATGATCTGATCTATAAAGGGCAATGCAAAGGGGTCTTTTGGACAAACCTTGTTCAAGCTGGTGTAATCCACACACATGCGCCACTCTCCGTTTTTCTTCATAACTAGGACCGGGTTTGCCAGCCATATCGGGTGATAAACCTCCATGATAAACCTGGCTGCGAGCAGACGGGCGATCTCTTCTCCAATGATCTTTTTCCTTCTGCATTGATACGACGTAGTCCTTGTTTAACCGGCTTTGCTTTAGGATCAACATGTAAGCTGTGCTCAGCAAGTTCAATCGGTACACCCGACATGTCTGAAGGAGACCATGCAAAGATATCCCGATTCTCACGGATGAACTTGATGAGCGCGCTTTCCTATTTCTCGTCCATGTGGGCTCCTATCGAAAACTGCTTGGAGGAGTCCCCTTCTACGAAGTCAATCATCTTGGTATCTTGAGCAGACTTGAATTTCTTATTTTCTTCCTCGTGAGCCGGCTTTTCCAACACACGTTTGTCGGCCGGGTCTACTTGAGACTTGTAGTACTTAAGCTCTTCTTTTGAACAAGCCTGTTCTGCCATGATGGCGTCTCCATTGTCACACTCTATAGCCATATCCTTGCTTCCCTCAATTGTGATTATTCTCTGAGGACCTGGTATCTTCAACTTGTGGTATACGTAACACGGCCTGGCCATGAACTTGGCGTAAGCCGGCCTTCCGAACAGAGCGTGGTACGGACTCTTTAAATCAACAACCTCAAACTTCAAGAACTCTGATCTGAACTGCTCCTTGCTCACACCAAAAGCCACCTCTAGACTGATTTGGCCAATTGGGTGTGCCGATTTTCCTGGGACTATGCCATGAAAAATTGTTGAAGTTGGAGTCAGACGATCTTCGGTCAAACCCATCCTTTTGAACGTGTCAAGATATAAAATGTTGATGTTGCTTCCTCCGTCCATGAGGACCTTGTTTAAAGAAAATCCATCAACTTGTGGTGCCACAACAAGAGCCAAGAGAACCGGGTGCTCCACCGTTGGCGGATGATCTTCCCGGCTCCAAGTAACTGTCTGCTCGGACCACTTTAGGAACCTTGGAACAGCTGATGCTACTGCATTAACGGCTCGTGCTTGTAATTTCTTTTCCCTCCTGGATGTACTGGTGGTGAAAACGTGATACTGGCCCTGACTATGGAGTTACTTCGGGTTCTGCTGATACCCGGTCATAACTTGGTTCTGCTGTTGACTAGACCCGGCGTTGTTATTCGGCGGTCCGTTTTACCCAGCCCCCTGTCCTGGTCCTGCCGGGTGACTGTTGTTCCCGTTGTTTCCATTGTTTCCGAAGTTGCCATTGTTTCCAAAGTTTCCCTGATTCCTCTGCATTTCTTGTTCGTGCCTCATCCAGGCCCTTATATCAGCACACTGAGCTAGCGAGTGATTTGATGGTCTTCCGCTCTTGCTATGTTTCGGACATGGTATGTTGTACATCTCGCTGACGTTTGGTCCTCTCGAAGGACCTCCCCTAAAATTGCCACCGGGTCTCGGCCATCTGTAACCCGTCGCCTGGGTTGTCCCCACGAACTCTGAATTTCCTCCTTCATATGGACGCTTGTTATTATTGTTCTGGTTACCATTGTTCTGATTTTGATTCAGGTTACGGCCTCCACTGACTCGGTTGTTCTTCTGTTGCTCCTTTGTCTCACCCGGCCTCTTGTCTGTTGCGGTGTACTTATTGGCTGCAGTTACAATTTCCCCGATTGTGATGTCTTTGCAGGCCGGGTCTTCTCTCATACGTCCGATCTTCTGTGTTAATGAGTCGTAGCAAACATTTTTCTCCATGTACAGCATGGCCGTGCTTGGTGATATATTCACTGATGAGTGTAAGATCTCCGTAACTCTAGACATCTATTGCCTGGCTGACTCGGTTTTTCTCATGACACACCGATCCAGATCCGCCTCTGTATACTGTTTCTTGCATGTCCCGGCGAAGTTCTTGATAAACGCCGCCTTTAACTCCTCCCAAGAATTGATACTTCATGGTGGAAGTCGATCTAACCATATCTTGGATGCTCCTTCCGCCATCATGAGGTACATGTAGCGTGCGCACAAATTTGGTGTTGCATTCTTTATGTCCATCGCCATGCTGTAACTGCTTAACCACGTCTCTGGATTCATGTTTGGCTCGTAATTGCAAACTTTGGTCGGCTCTTTGAATTTTTCGGGAAACGGCTCCGCTCTTATGGCATCTGATAAACACTTTGTTCCTGTTAAGTTTGAAGACGTGCCTCCTCCGTGACCCGGCGCAGGCGAAGATACGGCGGGTCTGGCGGGGATCACCACTCCAGCTCCGGCTTCCGGAAGCGCCGCGGCCGCAATTGCGCGCCTTGCTCTTGAACTGTTGACTATTGACTGTGCCGCGGACATAGCCGGCGCGGCCACCCGTTGAGGTGCAGCCGCTGGTTGTTGTTGTTGCATCACTTGTTGGTTCTGTTGCTGAACTTGATGATTTACCGGCCCAAGCCGGTTCTGGACTGATCTTGCTGCTACCGCTCTCCGTGCCGGGTTCTAGTACGACTCCTTTGTGGTTCCGAGTTGAATGCTTGCGAGCCGCTTGGGTTATTGTTCTGCTGGACCACGGTGGTACGCAACAAATCAATGGCCCTCCGTGCTTCAACGCCAGCTGGTGAGTTATCGAACGGGATCTGCTCTAGGGCATGTGCAGCTGCAAAAACATTGTCAACTGGATTATTATAATGACCTGGGGGAGTGTTAAACCTGGGGGGTGGTGGTAGTAGTTGTTCTGCAACTGCATCCCCGGCTCTGGCTCCTCCAGCCGGGCTTCCCGCATTTCTTCCAGCTTGCGCTCCTTGTAACCCGGCCTGCGGCGTGCCGGCTCCCATTACAGGGTTAGCCGCCGCCACGGGTGGGGGTACCTTGTTGGGTGGTGTCTGGTACTCGAGGACTTGAGGTACTATGGCGTTTGTTCCGGTTGGGAGATGTAACCGGCTTCCGCGCCTCCTGTTCTGTACTGCGGTGAATTCGTCCCTCCTTCTCTGGAGAACGTTTCTCTCATCTTGTAACCTATGTTCATGCTGAGCCAAAAGCCGCTCTTTCTCTGCTATGCGCCGGGTTTCATCCGCACGCTCTTGGTTTGCTCTTGCAATGGCCTGCCTTAGATCTTCCAGTTCTCTCTGTATTGCCGATACTTCTCCTAAGTGCTGCGCCGGGTTTCCTGATGCTCCGGCAAGTGTTTGGTCGTTCGCCCAGGTGGCGGGACTTGATTCCGTGGGTTTGGCGGCGGAACAGGGGTGTGCACCAGGATCGGATTTGTGAAAGCCGTTCCAGGTGCTAGGGGTTATGTCTGGATTGCTGCGCTGAAAGTCGGTAAAACTGCTCCGGTATTGGGGTTGGGTGGCGCATATGCTGCAGGTGGCATGCCAAGCTGGCCCTGATCCCAAACCTCTCTATTATGTCTTGCGGTTCTCTCTATGCTTGTCTCGTCACTAACGGAGGCTGTTCCTCCATCAGCCGGCTGAGCTGTGGTCACGACATGAACCGTCATATGAAGTACGGGTCCTAGGGGTGCCGGGTGTTCTTCTTCCTCAAGTCCATATCCCCAACGATCTTCAAACAGTGGTAATATTGACTCTGTATCTGTGTCCAGATCTGACATGTTCGTTGGTGCGACGGTAGAATCCTGCAAAGCTTGGATCGCCGCCTCTTCCTCTTCGGTCATGATCTCGCACTCTGGTGATCCAACGGACTCTTCTCCATCTGTCTGGGCCATGGTAGTTGACCCGGATTGTGACTCATACTCCGGCTCATACTGATCTTTGCCGACTCCTGCGGTGTGGATCATGCCGACGAAGACATTGATCTGACCAAAGATGATCATAGATCCAGTCTCCAGCTGATCTGCTTCTTCTTTCCAACCAAAGTCGTCCACGATCTGCTCCCCTCCTGGAAGCGTGTGGATCTGGCCGATAACTAGATTTTCCATACCGCGCCGCGCTTCTCCAACAAAACTGATGTTCTTGGCCGCAAGCCCCACGGTGGGCGCCAGCTGTCGTGGGATTGTCATGACAGATGTTTCCGGGTGGAAACTTGAGTGTTGGGACATAGCGACTTCTGACATTTGGAGCTTGTCTAGCGTGGCGTGGGGAAACAACGATTTACCCAGGTTCAGCCCCTCTTCTTGAGGTAAAGACCTACTCCTTCTTTGCTTTATTGATATAGGGTTTTGAGAACTCGGCGCCTTAGCTTCCGGGTCTCGATTACAATCTGTGTCTCTAGGTATTGCTGGGGCTTTCGACTTATCTCTCTAAGAACCAGGAGACCCCCTTATATAGGCGGCGGGTCTCGCTGGAGGTACAAGCGGGGATCCGGGTTACAATCGTACTCGGACTCTAATCTAACTCCTCTAAGGCTTCGCCTTCCTTATCGGGACTCCGTCTTGCACCTGGACTCCGAGTCTTCGGGATCCTTCCTTGTACGCCAAGTTACACGTCGCGCACCGGCTTACGTGGAACCCGGCCCATCTCTTCTAAGCTTGATCCGTCCCAGGCTTCCTGCCAGGCCAGCTGATCTTCTATGTCGGTGGGCCTACCGGGTTATGATCCCCCCAACAGCTCCGGGGGCAATTCCCCGTCCCGGCAGGGTGCCGGAACAGAGACTTCTGTCCCCCGAAACTTGTCTTCGATGGCGGCGGCGCAGCGGAACTCTTCTCGCGAAAAGGCTTCGGTGGGTAGGGTTATTTTGTCGGGGGCAATATATGGGCGAAAGGGCGAAGGCGGTGGAGACCCGAGGGCCCCACATCATGTGGCCGCGCGGCAGGAGGTGGGGCCGCGCCACCAATAGGTGTGGGCGCCTCGGTGCCCTCCTTCGTCTCGTCTTCGGTGTTCTGGAAGCTCCCCAGAAAAATAGGGACTTTGGTATTTTATTCGTCCAATTCCGAGAATATTTCCTTAACAGCTTTTCCGAAACAAAAAATAGCAGAAAACAGGGAACTGGCACTGTGGCATCTTGTTAATAGGTTAGTCCCAGAAAATGCATAAAAATGATATAAAGTGTATATAAAACATGTAGCAATGGGTATAATATAAGCATGGAACATAAGAAATTATAGATACGTTTGAGACGTATCAGGGAGCGTCACTCGGCCCCTCGGGAAGATCACCCTTCCAGTCACCTTCGGCGACCACAAGAACTTCCGCACGAAGGACATCGTTTTCGACGTTGCTGACACTCCACTCCCATACAACGGCATACTTGGCCGGCCTGCACTGGCCAAGTTCATGGCCGCCTCCCACTTCGCCTACAACATGCTGAAGATCCCGGCACCACACGACGTGATCAAGATCAAGGCCGACACAGACGACGCCATCTTCTGCGTTCGGAAGCTGAACCAGACGGTGGCGGCGACAGCTGGCGCCCATCCAGAAACAATGGAGGGACATCTCGGTGCATTCCCTTGGGAAGAAGCTGATCCTAGGGGCCCGACGTCAACTCCTGACAAGAAGGCGCCTTTCCACGGCGACCCGCAGATGTCCAAGAAGCTGTTTCTGACCAGGGATGGAGTGCGCTCTATTACCATCGGCGCCCATCTTACGGACAAATAGGAAAGCGTGCTCGTCTCCTTCCTTCGGGAAAACTCTGACGTCTTCGTTTGGGACGCGTCAGAGATACCCGGGGTACCAAGGGAGTTGATAGAGCACAAATTGGCGGTCGGCGCGGACGCGCGACCTGTGAAGCAGGTTCTCCGGAACCAGAGTAAACAGAAGCTGGAGTTCATCATCGCCGAAATTGACAAGCTGCTAGAAGCCAGCGTCATCCGCCCAGTTCCTCTCTGGGTAGGGAACCCGGTGGTGGTTCCAAAACCCTTGACGCTCAAGTGGCGCCTCTGCATCGACTTCACCAACCTGAACAAGGCCTGCCCGAAGGATCCATTCCGCCTACCACGTATCGATCAGATCGTGGACTCCACAGCGGGGTGCGAGCTGTTATGCTTCTTGGATGCCTTTTCTGGGTACCATCAGATCCTGATGTCCATCGAAGATCAGGAGAAGACGACCTTCATCACTCCCAAAGGCTGCTACTGCTACACCCGGATGCCTTTTGGCCTCTGGAACGCCGACGCTACCTTCCAGCGCGCGATGCAGGCATGCCTTGGGCCACAGTTGGGCCGCAATGTTGAAGCATACATCGACGACATCGTGGTCAAGACTCGGTACCCACTACAACAAACTCATCCCGTAGGGACGCTATATATGAGACGGATTTGTTTTCGTCTATAGGATGATAGAGCGGATCAACATAGGGACGTTTCTTTAGACGTTCCACATAACGTCTCAAAAAAATCATCTATAAGCTGACAAAATAAATAAAAAGTATAACTTATACTTACATAGTAACGAATCTTGAGACGTTTTGAAATGCGTCTATACAATTAACATTTGTGGACTCCAAAAATTAATACTCCCTCCGTTCCTTTATATAAGGTGTATAGTTTTTTTTTTAAAAATTCTAAAATATAAGGTGTATTTGCTATTTATGGACAATTTGACCAATCAAAAAATGAGATCTAGTCTCAAAAGAGCGATTTAACGGATTGTATTCATTTTGTACCAATTAAGAACTCATCTCTAGCCATTTAAAAAAAAAAATTAGTACACTATGTACAAAATAGCTTGTCTTAATATTCGTGCAGAAAACTTATACACTCTATATTCAGAAACGGAGGGAGTATTATATAATGGTTCAATAGTACATACCCATGTGAAATACACTCCTAATAGAGAAATAAAAGCCCCGAGAAATCATAGTGATCCAATATTTATGTTTTATTGGAATTAATCCAATATTCACGTTGAGGAGAGAGATTAGCAATATATCTCATCTCCAGTAGCTGGTTTTTTGCTGTCACGCAGACTGATCCGTTCGACCGATCGGGATGTTTGACCGTCTCGTACCGTGCAGTGTAATACGTACGTGCACGAGTACCAGCGTGCATATCCGTCCGACGCCAACGATCGGGATGTTTGGCCGTCTCGTACCATTGTACGTGCAGTGCAATACGTACGTGCACGAGTACCAGCATGCAGATCCGTCCCACGCCAAATTGGCTAGGAATGGGGCCAGCTTAGCGAAGTGATGATCGATAGTGATGCTCATCGATCGCCACCATAATCGTGCTTTGGGGTTAAAGGTGAAACTGATATTGCGAAATCATGCTAATTCGCTTCACTTGTATTTCTGAAATCGAAACACACAAAAATGAATACAAAGACACATATTTAAAGAGTTTATTTAAATAATTGGTTTACGTATTTATCGTCTCCACGTTGACACATATTTTAAGAGTTTATTTTAAGAATTGGTTTACATATTTATTTTCATTAAGAAATGAGAAATAAAAATAGTTTTTCTCCTTACGTTAACTTTGCTAGTTTTACCGCTCAAAGTAGGGAACTAATCCCGCGCGCCTTTTTTCCGTTCTGACGCTAACTTTCGTAGTTTTAGCGTTAAAGAAATATATTCCCGCTTATCTTGAGAGAATCAAAAATATTTAATACTATTCCAATATATAATGCCCATCACTTTTCCACTAACCTCCATCTATACGAAGGGGATCCCTCGCCTGCATCTCTCCAGCTAGCCGCCACCCCTTTTCTTGATCTCCTCATCAAAGATTGGATCTGCTGCTGTGTGCCGACACCCAGGTTCGAGCTCCCTCAAATCCATCTCGTTTACATATTATTTTGCACAGTAAATCTAGGGCCGACCCGTTAAGGCGGCGTCGCCGGTGCCGTCGCCGATGACGGCAAAGAGGTCGGCAGCGCTTCAGCCTGTGATCGGTGGGGTGTACCGTGGGGACTGCGTACAATGCGGTGGGTGCGTGCGAATTCAGTGCGTGCTCTGGTTTCCCCAATTTTTCTTAAAATTCAGTGCGTGAATGCAAAGGTGACCAAATCAATTGAAGCGGAGGCCATTTTCTAAGAATTCAGTGTGTGCTCTGGTTTCCCCAATTTTTTTCAATGGTTTGCATTAGACAATGTTATGTATTACACTCCCGTATTTTTTATAGTGGTATTCCCCAATGCAAAACCGAGCTGGAGAGGTTGCCTTACTATTAATTTCTAGGGTTCTCGTATTAATTTTGATTACCAGGGTTGCCTCATGAATCTACTAGCCTGATTAAGATAATTTCTAAGTTTTCCTACAACATTTTCAGGAAACATATGGCTGTCTTTTGCCAACATTATGTGTAGCATTTTTATATTCCTACATGCAGGGTCCAATGGAGACATGCGACAAATAGTGGGCAAAATTCCCACGAGAGGATTACAGAAATGTAATGCGGTGACGATGATTTCCCCCCTCTCCGGAGCTCCGGAGCAGCAGGATCTGACCCCCCTCGGAGGGAATCAGGAGTTTCGCCGCCGCCGCGGCCTCGAATTGTCTGGGGAAAAATTAGGGCGCAGGTTTCCGGAGGAGACGGAGGTCGTGGTAAAAAGCCCCAGGCAAGGAAGTGCGCGAGGCTCCCCTCGTTTGGGCCTCGTGGCTCTTCCCTCTTCGAACTTTTGCCCCCTCTGGTTCTCCTGATGCAAAAACTGCTGTGCAACTTTCCTTTTTTCAATTGGGTTCCTGTAACTCCTGCAACAATAAAAAGAAGAAAAGGGGGGGTTTTCTGCCTCCCAGATATTAAATACCAAAAATAGGGACTTTGTATGAAAGTCCCCAAAATCATCTAAAACATGTAAAACATTGATATAATAGTTCCAATAACATTCTAATATGATGATATAAGTTATATAAATGATGATATAAAATGCACGTATCAACTCCCCCAAGCTTAAACCTTTACTCGTCCTCGAGTAAGTAAGGACATAGATCATTACATGCATCAATGGACTTATGGTTGATAAATAAATACGGGCATAGTATCATCATCATGTTCAGTTGTAAAGTAAGATAAATGAACTAAAACTCATACACATGTGGGCAATATAAGTAGAAGCTCTAGCAATCACCCCTTACTTTTGAACATAGAAAACCATTGTATGTTAGACAATTGAACTAAACTCTTATTCATACTCTTTTACCAATACTTTTGCTCTCATTTGCAAGCATTATACTCTTTTATGCTTTGCTGAAATTTAAAGACAAGATAAACTCTCATGGGATAAATAGTTAGAGGAAGACAAATGAAAGGATAAATATGATATTGCTTATCACCTTGCCTCTCTAGTAACTAGTACAAACTTAAGTCATGGATATTTCAATCAAGTTCTTATGCTCAACACAACCTTTGCCTAACACTTTCCATGGCTAACCCAATCCTCGGGTGCCCACCTTTTCATTCACTTTTCAAGAGCATAAGTATTGAAACATCCATGATCATTAATTTTCTCAAAAGATACCAAAGTCCAGCAAGAGTGTTTCATATTTCCTTTCATTAACCTTCCTAAATATTTATTCTACAAGACCACATCTTCACTTTAAACTTATATACTTCATGTCATATTGACTTATTCTTTCACTTATTCTATTGATGAGATAATTCTACAAGTGTCCAACATACTCAAGTTAACCAAGTTCAAAGCAAGATGTGACTGAAACTTCTTAATATACCACGCACATTTGCATGAGTGTTACCCATAAATATCCAAAACAAGAGACCCATGAATGACACCATACTTTAATATTCATTGATAAACCATAGGGGATAAATGATAATGCTCAATGAGCTCACACAAGCCTAAGAGAGATTGATAACTAAACTATAAAAGCAAAGCACACCATGACTAGATAGATATGATAAACTAGTAAAGATAAAGACTAGGTTGAACTCCCCCAAGCTTGAGGTTCTGCAGACTCTTTATTTCTCCTCTTTCTTGACTTCATAGTAGTTGTCTTCAAGTTCTCCAATGACACTCATTATAAGATTGTAGGCTTGCTCAAACTGGTTTGTGGCATCTCCTAGCTTCTCCATGAGACTCTTCTCTCTTGACTCCTTGCTAGGCTTCCACTCCGGGCTTGGTACCTCGGTGTTTGGGATCTTGTAGTCCCACTCACCAAGATAGTTATCCGAGGTGACCTTCTGAAATTCCCTGTCAATAAGAGTAGAAACCACGTTTCTTCTTGCAAGAGCGTGCCTAGGAGCCTTCCCTCCAGTGCTCATGCGAGCGGTCTTCCTCTTCTTCGGGAGAGACATGTTCACTCTCACGGCAGCAACAGGGATAGGAGCAGGTGGTGAAGGTGGTGCAGACGCGAGGTGGACGAAGGGCTTCTATTCTCCATCTTCTTCCTCTTCCTCCTCCATCTTCTCTACGTCGGGCTTGATGTCCTCATCATCTGAGTAGTCCTTCCTCTTCCTGTTCCTCCTCCACATGGACGTGGGGTTGTTCCCCTCAAGCTCATCATCATCATCGTCCATGGAGGAGCATTGGAAAGAGTCTCTCGAAGACATGGCCAAAACCCCGAGAGACAGAAACAAAGAAAACAAATATCGCTCGAGAACGCTCGGTGCGAGATCAGATTGACGAAAGGGGGTATATATTGACGGTTTTTAGGGTAAAACGAAGCGTCAGAGTCCAAAACGAGACGAAACGGGACTCCGAGGGGCAAAAGGAGTGGGCCCACGCGGCCAAGGAATCTAGCCGCATGGGACCCCCTCTTTCCTCCCTCGGGGCTCCGTTCCTTCCAAGTTTCTTGTCCTATATGCTAATTTTCATAAAAAATGATCTCCATAAAATATTATGCAATTCCGAGAAACTTCCAAACAGAAAAGTTATCAATTATTGATTTTGGGTTTCCAAAACTGTAGAGTTTCTCTCTATTACCTCCTCCGGTGTCTTCAAATCCATTTCTTCCACCATTCCGATGAAGCTTTTTCCTGCAATATAGTGTTTAAGGCGTTGTCCATTGACCACATGAGGTTTACCTTTCATGTCACCGTGAAGACGAATGGCTCCTGAACGGTACACCTCCTGTATCACCAATGGTCCCTGCCATTTTGAAGCTAACTTTCCTGCAGAAAACTTGAAACGAGGGTTGTATAATAAAACTTGATCACCTACTTTGAATTCTTTCTTCTTAATTTTCTTGTCATGCCAAATTTTAACTTTCTCTTTAAATAGCCTAGCACTTTCATTAGCTTCATTTCTCCACTCATCAAGTAGGTTTAAATCAAGAATTCTCTTCTCTCCAGCAGTTTTTAAATCAAAGTTAAGTTGTTTAATAGCCCATCTAGCTTTACGTTCTAATTCAACAGGTAAATGACAAGCTTTTCCATAAACCATTCTGTAAGGAGACATTCCCATAGGATTTTTATAAGCAGTTCTATAAGCCCATAGTGCATCATTAATCTTAAGTGGCCAGTCAGACCTAGACCTATTAACTGTCTTTTCCAAAATGAGTTTAATTTCCCTATTACTTAATTCAACTTGTCCACTTGTTTGAGGATTATAAGGAGATGCAACTCTATGATTAACATCATATTTTGCTAATGTTTTCCTAAGAATACCATGCAAGAAATGAGAACCACCATCAGTAATTAAAAACCTTGGAACACCAAACCTGGGGAAAATGATGTCCCTCAGCATCTTCATTGTTGTGGCATGATCTGCACTTTTGGTTGGAATTGCTTCCACGCACTTTGTTACATAATCCACTTCAACCAAAATGTGAGTATGCTTTGTCTTTGAGGTTGGGAAAGGTCCCATAAAGTCAAAACCCCACACATCAAAAGGCACAAGTGGTAAAGAATAATTCATAGGCATTTCATTTGTCCTACCAATATTTCCTACTCTTTGACATTTATCACAAGTTTTAACATATTCAGCACAATCCTTAAATAAAGTAGGCCAATAAAAACCAGATTGTAATACCTTTGCTCCTGTGCGATCTCCTGCATGATGCCCTCCATAAGGACTATCATGACAATCTTTTATAATAGCATGTTGTTCATGCTCAGGTACACAACGTCTAATAATACCATCTACACTCTTCTTACAAAGGAAAGGATCATCCCAAAAATAATGTCTAAGATCATAAAAGAACTTCTTTCTTTGCTGAAGAGTAAAGTGTGGTGGCAAAACTTTGCCAACAATAAAATTTGCATAATTAGCAAACCATGGAGATGCAACTTTAGCCATAGAAACATTAATGTTTGCAAGTTGTTCATTAGCAAAACTATCATTAATAGGAATAGGATCATCAGGTATATTTTCCATTCTAGAAAGATGATCAGCTACTTGATTATCTTCCCCTTTCCTATCAACAATATGTAAATCAAATTCTTGCAGCAAAAGTACCCATCTTATTAATCTAGGCTGAGCATCTTTCTTATTCATTAGATATTTAATAGCAGAATGATCAGAATGCACAATGACTTTTGAATCAATAATATAAGGTCTAAACTTATCACATGCAAATATCACTACTAAAAATTCTTTCTCAGATGTGGCATAGTTTCTTTGGGCACCATCAAGTGTCTTACTAGCATAGTAAATAACATTAAGTTTCTTATCAACTCTTGGACCCAAAACAGCCCCAACTGCATAATCACTAGCATCACACATAATCTCAAAAGGCAAATTCCAATCAGGAGGTTGAATAATAGGAGCACTTATTAAAGCATTCTTCGAAATATTAAAGGATTCAATACAATCATCATTAAAAGAGAAAGGAACATCCTTTTGCAAAAGATTGGTTAGAGGATTTGATATTTTTGAAAAATCTTTAATAAACCTACGATAAAAACCTGCATGCCCAAGAAAGCTTCTTATACCTTTGATATCCCTTGGGTATGGTAACCTCTCAATAGCTTCTATCTTTGCTGGATCAACTTCTATTCCTCTTCCAGAAATACGATGTCCAAGAACAATACCTTCATTAACCATAAAGTGACACTTTCCCAATTAAGGACTAGGTTTTGATCTTCACATCTCTGCAAAACTTTGTTAAGGTTGAACAAGAAATTATCGATTGAAGTTCCATAAACAGAAAAATCATCCATAAAGACTTCCATTATCTTTTCAATATAATCAGCAAATATAGCATTCATGCATCTTTGAAAAGTAGCAGGAGCATTACACAAACCGAATGGCATTCTCCTATAAGCAAATGTACCATATGGGCAAGTAAAAGTGGCTTTTCTTGATCATCTTTGTGAACAGGAATTTGTGAGAAACCTGAATAACCATCTATATAACAAAAGTGAGAGTGTTTAGCTAACCTTTCTAACATTTGATCAATAAATGGCAATGGATAATGATCCTTACGAGTTGCTTTATTTAACTTTCTAAAATCAATACACATCCTATACCCAACAACAGTACGTTGAGCCACAAGTTCATCTTCATCATTTGGAACAACAGTCATTCCACCCTTTTTAGGAACACAATGAACAGGACTCACCCACTTGCTATCAGCTATGGGATAAATAATACCAGCTTCAATAAGTCTTATTACCTCTTTCCTTGCCACTTCTTTCATTTTTGGGTGAAGACGGCGTTGAAAATCAACAACAGGCTTTGCATCTTCTTCCAAATTAATCTTATGCATACATAGAGCTGGGCTTATACCTTTTAGATCATTAAGAGAATATCCAATGGCTGCTTGATGAGCTTTCAATACATCAAGTAATTTCTCTTCTTCTTCAGCTGAAAGGTTAGCACTAATAATAACAGGATATATGCTCTTCTCATCCAAATATGCATACTTAAGATTCTCTGGAGGTTTTAACTCAAAACTAGGATCCCCTTTAGGTGGTGGCAACACTCCTAAATTATCAGGTGGAATATGCAACTGTAATTGTGGTAGTTGTTGCCATAATATTTGTTCTAAGGCATCCTTTTCTTCATCATTAAATGGTTCATCTTGATTAAGCATATAACGTTCTACCACATCCGTTGAAGCTACAGCTATATGAGCAAGAGTTTCAACTACATCTTTAGCAAATGGTTCTTTCTTTAAATGTTTATCAGCAAATTTAGAAAAGTTAAACTCATGTTTTTCTCCAGCACACTCAATAAACACTTTCTCTTTAACTAAATTAATTTCAGCACCAACAGTATGTAAGAAAGGTCTACCAAAAATGACAGGACAAATTGAATCTTGAGGACAACCAAGCACAATAAAATCAGCAGGATATTTTATCTTCCCAACAAGTACTTCAACATCTCTAACAATTCCAAGAGGACTAATATAATCTTTATTGGCAAGTTGAATTGTCATACCTGTCTCTTCCATAACAATAGGATCAATGTCAGGCTTGATTTCAAGATAAAGAGAGTACGGAATAACACTAATACTTGATCCAATATCACATAACCCATGATAGCATGAAGTCCCAATAGCACATGATATAATAGGCTTACCAACCTTGGCCGAATTGCCTTTGACGACCTTAGTAGCATCTTCACATAAATAAACATCAACAGGATCTTC
The DNA here is from genome assembly GCA_026929855.1 of Poa annua. Taxonomy (NCBI): domain Eukaryota; kingdom Viridiplantae; phylum Streptophyta; class Magnoliopsida; order Poales; family Poaceae; genus Poa; species Poa annua. The sequence goes on from CM049433.1 coordinate 41,372,458, forward strand.
TTCATTTAATTGTTTGATAACAGAAATTTGACTTTTAACTTCCACCTGTTCATAAGACTCAGAACATTTTCTGTTACTCTTGTTAGTAACAGCAATAAGCAAGTTCTCCTTAATTTTATTTGGATAAGGAGGTGTTTCAACATACTCTTCAATTGTCACAGATGATACTGGTTCCACCTGTTTAATAACTTTAGGAACAACAATAGATTGTTTAACAGGTTCAACATATACTTCAAAGCCAGTTTCAGGAAGACATAGATGCTTAGCAACACCTTTAGATATTTCTACCATAATGTAAGGATCAAGACCAAAATTATCACTCAGATTTTTAAATAAAGTAGAAGTAGAGAAGTGCTCTACACATGAATATCCATAGTCCAGATGTGGTTCATTACCTTTATCAAGATCCCTATGACCGGTGTTCTGAGCAATAGTCTCCAATAAATTCCATGCTTCATCTTCAGTATTATTTGTAAAACTTCCACCAGACGAATTATCCAGAGTTTCCTTCTGATGCTTAGGCAGCCTCACATAAAAGTTTATCAGAATAATTTTCCTTGTAAAATCATGACAAGGAATCTTGCGAAGGAGCTCCTTTAATCTACCCCAAGCTTGAGTAATACTCTCTCCCAGATGTGGCCAGAAATTAAATATATAGCAGCGGTTATCATAAGCTTCTTTAGCAGTAAAATATTTAAGAAAGAAAACCTTCCTCAGCACATTCCAGTCTTATTTAACTCCTTCATCCAAAGACCTGTACCAAATACGAGCATTACCAGATAAAGACAACAATAGCAGCTTCCTTATTACCTGATCATCAGAAATATCAGTGAGACTAAATAACCCACATATGTCTTTAATGTGTTCAATATGGTCCCGTGCAGACTTAGATCCATCCCCTAAGAATGGATCCTTCATAACTCTCTTAACATGACCAACGGGAATTTTATATCCCACTCTAGGTCTCTCAGGCACAGCAGTTTCCACCACTTTTGGAGTGGCATAAGCACTTTCATATAAAAGCAAGTTGCAAATCATGACGATTCATATAAGCCATAGTAACAATAAGATAATAGCAGCAGATAAAACTCAGCTTCCAAGCTTCCTTACCAAACTTCTTACCAATAGCACAACGCTCCCCGGCAACGGCGCCAGAAAAGTATCTTGATGGCTCCCAAGTGCAGGAGATCAATTGTAGTACCTTTCGAATAGAAAAGGTTGTCGAACCCACGAGGAGCTGAAGGTATTGGTTAGTAAGAATGATAGATAAAACAATGAAAGGTGCAAGTGTTTTTGGGGGTTTTGGTTGTATGGTTGCAAATAAAATAAAAGTGCAGATAGTAAATAGTAACAGTTGAAAGCTCTCAATGAGAGAAAAGCCCAATCCTCTATGTGGCAAGAGGACAAGATCAAGTGATGTGTGTCTTATATTTCGAAAACGTTCCCGAGGGCGGCATGGATATAACTAGGCATATAGATTTATTAAACAACACGTTGAATATCTTGTCAAGTTTTAATCTTGTTTAGGACGGAGCCACAACTTAGGTAAAGCTAAATAAATAAACTAAACCCTCTTGTGATGGATCATGTGGCCAAGTAAAAGCCTGCACAAGAATTATTAAGACATAATTTCCCACCATAGCATTACACTCTAAGGTCCCCGATATTAATACCCCATAATAATAACTTCGTGACTCATTCTCAGGTTTCTTGTCCTCCCAAGTCGTCCTCATTTCATTATACTACGGTGTTCTCCTATGAGCCCATATAGGTGAAGTGTTGTGCAGTCGACGTTCGCACAACACCATCATAGAATCACATAAAAAGATAAACACTAGACAAAATACCAACACATGTCATATATAAATCATTGCCAATTCATCCTATGCCCTCAGGAACGTACGGGAACTACTCACAACGTGCAAACATCATCATATTCAGTGGCATAGGTGGTACAACACAATCTGAAAATATAACTTCACCACCAAATAATGACAAGTGCTCAATCACAAACATGAATAGTAGCACAAAACAAGTATCTAGGGTATAGCAACTCACAAACTACGAGGGGAACGGAGTGGATCACGGAGATGATGATGGAGATGGTGCTGGTCTTGGTGTTGGTGATGATGGAGAGGCCTCCTCCCACGCCAAGGAGGAGAGGTGATGGCGGTGACGATGATTTCCCCCCTATCCGGAGCTCCGGAGCAGCAGGATCTGACCCCCCTCGGAGGGAATCAGGATTTTCGCCGCCGCTGCATCCTCGAACCGTCTGGCGAAAAATTAGGGCGTAGGTTTTCGGAGGAGACGGAGGTCGTGGTAAAAAGCCCCAGGCGAGGAAGTGCATGAGGCTCCACTTAGTGGGCCCCACGCGGCCAAGGAATCTGGCCGCGTGGGCCCCCCTCTTTTGGGCCTCGTGGCTCTTCCATCTTCGATCTTTTGCCCCCTCTCGTTCTCCTGATGCAAAAACTGATGTGCAACTTTCCTTTTTTTAATTGAATTCCTGTAACTCCTGCAACAATAAAAACAGTAAAAGGGGGGTTTTCTGCCTCCCAGATACTAAATAGAAAAAATAGGGACTTTGTATGAAAGTCCCCAAAATCATCTAAAACATGTAAAACATTGATATAATAGTTCCAATAACATTCTAATATGATGATATAAGTTATATAAATGATGATATAAAATGCACGTATCAGCTGCCCCACCTTGGGCCCAGGACATCATCAAGTACATGACCGAGCATACCCTTCCGGGTAACGACCACGATGACGAGCGGGTGTCTCGCCAAGCCAAGCTCTACGTCCTGATCGACGGAGAGCTCTACTGGCGGCATGAAAATGGAGTCAAGCTCCGTTGCATTCCGCCAGAACAAGGTAAGGCGTTGCTGAAGGACATACACAAAGGCACGTGCTCCAGTCATGTTGCATCAAGATCACTGACGGGGAAGATTTTCCGTCACGGGTTCTACTGGCCAACAGTTCTCCACGACGCTGAGCAGATCGTCAAGACGTGTGAAGCTTGCCAGCATTATGCGATGGATATTCACCAGCCAGCACAAGCTCTGCAGCCTATTCCAATCTCTTGGCCGTTCGCGGTCTGGGGGCTGGACATCGTGGGCAAGATTTCGAGATCAATCGAAGGACATGAGTATCTCTTCATCGTCGTTGACAAGTTCACGAAGTGGGTAGAAGTGATGCCAGTGCCGAAGCAAATGGCCCAAGCCGCCATCAAGTTCATCGACGGGATCATGTTCAGATACGGAGTACCCAATAGGATCATCACCGACAACGGCTCTTAGTTCACAAGCCGAGCTTTCATCAACTTCTGCGAAGAAATGGGCATCAAGGTGTGTTTCGCCTTGGTGTCCTATCCAAGGTGCAATGGACAAGTGGAGCGAGCCAACGCAGAAGTACTCAAGGGTCTGAAAACCAAAGCATTTGACAAGCTAGAAGACCGGGGCAAGAACTGGATCGAGCACCTACCAAGCGTCCTATGGTCACTCAGGACCACAACCTGCAGAGCCACGGGAGAAACACCTTTCTTCCTCGTCTATGGAGCAGAAGCAGTCCTGCCAACTAAACTCAAGCATGGATCCCCCCGGGTACTCGCCTATGATGAAGAGGCACAAGTGGAGAGGAGGATTGACGACATCAATTTCCTGGAAGAAGTGCGGTGTCGAGCATCCCTGAGATCGGCTCGTTACCAGCAAGCGCTAAGGCGCTATCATGGCCGCCATGTGCGAGCAAGAGCATTGGAGCCAGGCGACCTGGTACTCCGGAAGAAGCAAAACCTTGGAGGCATGAACAAAATGTCATCCAAGTGGGAAGGTCCTTATCGGGTCACACATACCCTAAGGCCTGGAGCGGTCTACCTGGAAGATGAGAACGGTAGACCGGAGAGCAATGCCTGGAACATCGAGAACCTCCGGAAATTCTACCCCTGACTACAAACACGAATTGCACTTAGTTAAGGTCGACTATGCACGCCCTGGGGGCTAGTATTGTGTAAAGGGTGTAAGAATCGTCGCCAAGGAATAAAAGATAATTTTTCAATTCCGTGAGCCTCAATTTCTGTCGAGAAATCGTTTTTCCGCTGCAACCCGTAAGCAGGGGGCTGGTATGTGCCGGTGGCTGGCGGGTCGACGCATGCACCTATCAGTAGGAGCTGCCTACCCAGCCAGCCGTGCTGCCGCAGAAAGGAGTGATTGGGCAGTGATGTGCTTTAAAGCACCTAAGTACAGAAATGCACTACCAACTTTGCTTGCGGATTGCTTCGGATAAACTTTCTCTCGATATGAAGAGAGGGTCCATTCTTTTCCTACTGAACGTTTGTTGTGTGTAGCGCCTCCCCGGGACAGGAAATCTTTAAAAGAAGACGGAAGTGGAGCTAAATACCCGGGAGAGGCCTAAATCAGAAAGCGATTGGGGAAGCAGATAAGTTTTTGCATTCGCATACATCTTAGGCATGATATCTCGCTTGGAGTCAATATACTGTCAACCTGAGCATGCTTAACTGTGTATGAGAGCCCTTGCGGGGATCAGGCGTCCTCCCTGGTGAACGGCCAATTTCCCTCTAGCTTAGTAACTACGGCTGTGTAGTAAAGCCTCGAAGGGTATAGTACTTCCTGGGGGTATTACTTCTCCTGGTGACAGTTAAGGATACTTGCACCTGGGTTGACTCCTCATAAACTGGAAGGCACATAGTGCAAGGGGATATTGGGAAATGACCCCGGGAGTTGAGCTAGGAAATGCATTCATATTTAGATTCTGAAATTACACACTAGCATTACATTCAGCAAGGCAACTTATGCCCATATCTAGCGTGTGCTACTAAGGCCAGCCCAGGCGCCCTGGCTGCGCAGATCTATCTTTGCCACTTGGTCTATCTGCCGGGTGAACCTCTATCTTACGGGGACGCCTGAAGGAGAAAGGGACATTCACGCAGAATCTTCAGGCATCCTGAGGGGCGGAAGACCCTGTCGAGGGCACGGGGCCGCCTCGCCTGAGTACGCGAACGATGCCTCTCGCCAGTTCGCAAGTGGCCTGCTCTTCCTCCTGAGGGAAACAACGCCGGCCAAGTCAAGATCAAGGCTGGCTGAGGACAAGTAAGATGAGGTGTCTCAGGAGGCGCCATTACCTGGTCAACGGCCTCAAGCTCGGCAAAAGGCTGGGAGAGACCCGGAGTACCTGTAAAGGCCCCCCTTTTTCTATAAGGTAGCGACCTCCTGTGTATTGTGCTAGTCCCTGGATCGACTTGCTAGCACCACAGTTTAAGATGAAATATCATGCAAATGCGTCAAATACTTTGTTTACATCGTATGATCCAGGCTTACAATATTCTATACAATGGGCATAACCCCAAGGGCTAGCATAGTATTATTCAGAGTTCAACACAGCGGAATAGAAGTAGCAATGAGCCTCCATCATCTTCATGCGCCACAGGCAAGCATGTTGGTTGTAGACTCGAAGCCCTAACGAAATCTCACTCATCGTTTGTCGAACCTGCAATGGTGAGTTGCAGCCCAGACTATAAAGGGTCAGCACAATTGAATTGTGGTGGCAAGATGATACTATATTGATTAATTTAGCAAGACTATATCTACAAACATATTTGGCTTGGTGAAGTTTGAGGCTGAATTGCTTAAAGCAAGATTTCGCCTATCATTTTGTAAAACAGTTTTTCATTTAACTAAGTAGTACTACTCCTTGTCTTTTGTGAATCCAGGTTATAGTTCAACTATAAAATCTCCATAAAATGGGAACTGTTTCAAGTCCAGCCTCTTCAAGTCAACCTCTTCAGTCTAGTCGCTCCAGTTTTGTTTCCAAAGACTTGTGTCACAGTCATACGCTTCTCCTCATATAATGAATCGATTGGTATCGATAGGTCTGGCCATCGGCCGTCTACTCATAATATTGATCGATAGGTTTGGCCATCGGCAGCCTACTCATAACTTTGATCGATAGGTCTGGCCATCGGCCACCTACTCATAACTTTGATCGATAGGTCTGGCCATCGGCCGCCTACTCATAACTTTGATCGATAGGTCTGGCCATCGGTCCCTACTCATAGGATTGATCGATAGGTCTGGCCATCGGCCGCCTACTCATAACTTTGATCGATAGGTCTGGCCATCGGCCCCTACTCATAGGATTGATCGATAGGTCTGGCCATCGGCCGCCTACTCATAACTTTGATCGATAGGTCTGGCCATCGGCCCCTACTCATAGGATTGATCGATAGGTTTGGCCATCGGCCCCTACTCATAGGATTGATCGATAGGTTTGGCCATCGGCCCCTACTCATAGGATTGATCGATAGGTCTGGCCATCGGCCGCCTACTCATAAGATTGATCGATAGGTCTGGCCATCGGCCCCTACTCATAGAATAGATCGATAGGTCTAACCATCGGCCCCTACTCATATCTTTCATAAAAGTAATAATCCAAATTCTTCATATAACTTATCCTCGACTCATCAATGATTCTCATTCTTCCAACTTAATTAGTCTTCTTAAAATGTTTTCAACTTCGTCTACAAGCATGGCTAAGCAAGCAACTCCTACATTGGTTTTTCTACGAAATTGGTCACGAAAACATGTGGCTATCCTTTCTAGGTTTGCATAGCACATCATTTTAATAACTTTATCATGCATACCATAAAAAAAAATATAAAGCATAATTAACAAAATGGGGCATTTATATTTGAAGTATCACTTGCCTTTTGGAGGATGTCGTTGTTCACACACTCTCTCCAACGAATAACGTTTCACTCCGTTCAATCTATACGAGGAAAGAGAACTACAATAAACAAACATTTCGAACAAACACATGACACATAAAAGCAAATATCACAATAATGTATTCATTAAGATTTGTTTTGGTTCATTTATTTTATGGTCAAGTCTTATCACATAATTCCATTTACAAAAGGGATTAATGTGATAGGACTTAGGGTTTGCCATTTATGGTCAAGGGATGGTCTAATTTCAAATTAGAACATTTCAAATCAGAATAGGTAGAAATGGTGTTCCAAAGATTCTATAGAACTGGTCTTGATTAAAAGATCACACGTGTGTTTGATCAAAAGGGTTTAATACCTTTTAATATTTAAAGTTTGCCATTCTAAAATATCTAACATGTTATAAACACATCTTTATAAGTTTATATTTCAAAATAGTTGAGTAGGCTTAGTTTTGTTACTTCTGGTCAAAATAAAATACTTGTGTTATTTTTGTAAAAGAAAACAATTTAATAAGGTTAATAGAATCTTAAACAATGTTAAAACATACAAATAGGGTTTCCTATTTTTAAATGGAAATTACATTGCTAAAAATTAATTTTAACAGTGCAGCATTATTAGACAGATCCTAAGTTTTCCAAAAATATTTTATTTGCAATTTTTGAACTTATGTATTTGAACCTAGGTCAAATTTAATCAAATCTTCCATTTGAAAATTTGAATGAATTTAACCTAGTCAAATTTGAATTCCAACAGTCCTAAAAGATTCTACAAGTCAAGGGCTTTCCAAAAATATATAGTTTATTAAATTTGGATTTGTGGTTTAAAAGTTACAACAATTCTAATACGCAGGGGCTTTTCTGCAAAACAGCCATTTAATTCTATTCGGAATAAAAATCAGAAAATGGTCGTCTGACGTGGCGCTGATGCGGCTACCACGCGGGCGCTGACTGTGCTACCGATTCGTTTTAAAAGGAGATTTAATGTCGGCCGTTCGATTTAGATCCTACGGATGGGGGTCAAGGTTCTCACCGGGCGGCGAGGGAGGTCGCCGGATAATGGTGTAGACGGCGGCGCCGGTCTCGGCGTTGATGCTCCCGAGGCTCCGGTGTCCTCCTTGCTCCGGGATGGTCTCGAAGAGGTTCAGGGCCTTGCGGCAGAGGCGATAAGTGCGACGAATTCGACTGGCGCTTCCTCGGTTAGCGGGCAGCCATGGAAGGAAAGCTCGTCGCGCCGGCGAGCTCCGGTTAGCGCTTCCTCTCCTGGATGGCTACAAGGAGAAGGCGGGGATGGGTCAGGGAGGAGCGAAACTGCGAGGGGAAGGTCGGGAGAGTGGCAAGGGGCTCGGGTTCTTCCTCACCACGCCGAAAATCGAGAAACTAGCCGCCGGCGTCGAGCGGCTCCGGCGGGCAAATACGACGGCCTGGAGGCGTTGTTTCGGGAGGGAGGAGAGGGTAAATGAAGCCGGGGCGTTGGTCTTTGTAGGGGTCTGCGCAGTAGAGGCCGGGATCGGTTGACGCGAGCGAATCGTGGGCGGGGTCGTGGGCGCGTTCTCCGGTCGTGGGCGAGGCTGGAGGTTGGAGACGACCCCGGCTGACCGGTGGGTCCCGGTGGCCAGAGAGAGAAGGGAGAGAGGGCCGGGGTGGGCCGTTGCTGGGCTGGAGCTGGGATCCTACGCGTCGCACGCGCGGAGGTAAGCGCTGGGCTGGTCCAGCCAACTCTTTTTTTTCTTTTTTTTTCTTTCCCTTTTCTTATTCAGTTTTCATTATTTCTTTTATATCTCTTGTTTTATTTATCTAAATGGCCTCCAACTAATTTCTAAATATCTGTAATATTCATAACTTTATTTTTAAACAATCAAACTCATGTTTGTAATACATTTCAAATTATGATATTTTCAAATAATGAAATTTAACACTTTATGGCAATTTAAATTAGAGTTTCAATAAGATAATTTATGTCTTCACAAAATCAAGGAAAATATCACAAATGCATATGTTTAAAATAAATCATACTAAATCCATTTTCAAAATCAAACATTTCAATCAAATCTATATTTTAAAATAAGAGGATATTCCGAATAGCTTTGTGACTATAAATATTGACCTAGGGTTTTATTAAGGACCCAGTTATATTGTTTTGAAGTATCTAATTTAACCAAAACATTTTGAAATAGGCATACTTTAAATAATTGAAGGTACTTTACAAATATGGTGTTAGGGTTAAATAAGTATTTAGAAAATTTATTTATAGTTCATCACTCAAGTTGAAAGTAAAGTTTACCTGATTGAATTAAATCATAATACATTCGACAAGTCATAATAATCCTTTTTTGTTGGTCCTCTAGGACATTGATGATTTATTTTTAATATGAAATAAAAGTTCTAAATTTTAGTGATTTTTAAACATTCCAAAATTTTGGGATGTTACAGACTACCACCCTTAAAAGGAATCTCGTCCCGAGATTCGAAGAGGCTAGAAAGAATGTTAGGTTTGGATGTCTGGGTTTAGGACAATTGGGTGGGCTACCACCCTTAAAAGAAAACTTCATGGGCTGTCTAGACCTCGCCATGTACACGATCACATATGTTGGTTGATATATTTTCCCTGGGTCAACCTCTGAGTCGTTGAGTGACGATTCATCTTCCTTATTCTGGCGAATTGTGTAAATCCATACACGATATAGGATTAAAAATAAGTTGTTTCTTCAAGACTTCTTCTCCTCGATGTGATTTTGATATTTGAATACCACCTTAACTCAAGGAACCTTAGTTCTACATATTCCAGTTCTTTTTTTTTGTAACCATCTTCACACAGTTGAATTCTTCATAAGAGTTGACATGGGTAGTTAACACAAAGAGGTTTCTAGTCCTTCAATTATCCATTTGGAAATTATATAAGCGAGTATACTACCGATATGGCATAGTTGCTTATTACTTCCACCTTTTTAACTACTCCTTGTTGGTAAAGCTTGGATCATTCATTCTGTCATTTTCTCTCCTCTCAGGACAATACCATGAATAATGTCCCAACTCCTTGCATATAAAGCACTCTACCTGGCTCATATCCTTCTTAACAGAGTGGTCGTGGTATTTCTTCTTCTTTGGGCATTTCCATGAAAAGTGTCCCAAATTCTTACACTTGAAACACTCCACTTGGCTAATGTCCCTCTTGACGGATTGGTTTTGGCGATTCATGTCATTGGTTTCCTCATTATTGGGGTCACTACCCTTGGGATTCCTTGCTCTATAGTTGTTGTGGTTCCAATAGTTATCTCCTTTGCATACTTCATTATGGTTGTGGCCATTTCCACTAACATGATTGTTTCCATGGTTGTGAAAGTTGTTGACATTGCTTCCCTCATAATGATTATGCCTCTTGTGTGTAGTTTCTGAGTGGTACTTACTCGAGCTATGCTTCCTCTTTCTATTTTCAGCTTGTATCTGTTTGTTCTCCAAGATAATGGCCTTGTCGAGAAGTGACTGATAGTTGGGTGCGTAGACAACCGACAATTGAATGGCTAATTCATCATTCAGACCATCCAAGAATTTCTCCTTCCTCTTGGCATCTGTGTCAACATCGTCTGGCGTGTAGCGTGCTAGATTGTTGAAATCCTCTATGTATCTAGCAACCGTGCGGCTTCCTTGACGCAGATTTCGGAATTCTCTTTTCTTCAAGCTCATCACACCAGTTGATATGTGTGCAGTACGGAAACCTTCTTGGAACATCTCCCAGGTAACATCCTCAATTGGGTGAGTGATCTGATAGTTGTCCCACCAGCTGGCTGCAGGTCCTTCTAGCAAATGTGCCGCAAACCTGACCTTCTCTACATCCGTGCATCCAACGGTTACTAGATTCTTATTCACTGAGCGTAGCCAGTCATCTGCTACAACAGGCTCTGAGGCGCTAGTGAACGTTGCTGGTCTCAACCTTAGGAACCGGGTGAGCATGTCCACTTGTGGGGGCGGTGGTGGAGGTGGGTTGTTGTTGTTGTTGTTGTTGTTTGCTAGGAACTGAGTCATCACTTGCATGAGTTGGGTCAACACTTGTTGCATCCCATTGTTGTCGTTACCATTGTTGTCTTCATTGTTGTTGTTGTGGGTTTCTCGACGAGGAGGCATCTGTTGGTTTAGCATAGATAAGCAGAGATAGAGAGATCTAAGAGGAGAAAATCCTACCCTCACAACAAACATTTATAAAACAACAACCTAATTATTTAACCAATCAACAAGATTCAACCACAAACAAGAAAATCAATCTGGTATCGACATACAACCTAAGTTGGTATGTACAATACACCAACACGACATCGTGGTTCTAATTAAATGGTGGTCTCTGGTCTAACTCCTTGTTGAGTACTTCAGGTTCTTCCACTTATTGAATATCTTTGAAGTGCTTGCCGAATACTGGTCCTCCAATGGTCTTCAGCATAGTGATTCGTATTGATATCGAGAAATCCATATGAAGTATTAGGCTCATTCTTAAAGAACATGGTCTTCTAGAATAAGAAGAGATATTTTCAGAAGGTTGATAGTAGACGAGAGTATAAGAAAAAGGTAAAATAAAAAAATATATTTATTTTAGAAAACTGAATAAAAATAGATTTTCAATCCTATGGTCAAAATCTATTTCTGTCCAAACCTAGGGTCACGAACCTACAGGCAACACAGTGCTCTGATACCATCTGTAAAGGCCCCCCTTTTTCTATAAGGTAGCGACCTCCTGTGTATTGTGCTAGTCCCTGGATCGACTTGCTAGCACCACAGTTTAAGATGAAATATCATGCAAATGCGTCAAATACTTTGTTTACATCGTATGATCCAGGCTTACAATATTCTATACAATGGGCATAACCCCAAGGGCTAGCATAGTATTATTCAGAGTTCAACACAGCGGAATAGAAGTAGCAATGAGCCTCCATCATCTTCATGCGCCACAGGCAAGCATGTTGGTTGTAGACTCGAAGCCCTAACGAAATCTCACTCATCGTTTGTCGAACCTGCAATGGTGAGTTGCAGCCCAGACTATAAAGGGTCAGCACAATTGAATTGTGGTGGCAAGATGATACTATATTGATTAATTTAGCAAGACTATATCTACAAACATATTTGGCTTGGTGAAGTTTGAGGCTGAATTGCTTAAAGCAAGATTTCGCCTATCATTTTGTAAAACAGTTTTTCATTTAACTAAGTAGTACTACTCCTTGTCTTTTGTGAATCCAGGTTATAGTTCAACTATAAAATCTCCATAAAATGGGAACTGTTTCAAGTCCAGCCTCTTCAAGTCAACCTCTTCAGTCTAGTCGCTCCAGTTTTGTTTCCAAAGACTTGTGTCACAGTCATACGCTTCTCCTCATATAATGAATCGATTGGTATCGATAGGTCTGGCCATCGGCCGTCTACTCATAATATTGATCGATAGGTTTGGCCATCGGCAGCCTACTCATAACTTTGATCGATAGGTCTGGCCATCGGCCACCTACTCATAACTTTGATCGATAGGTCTGGCCATCGGCCGCCTACTCATAACTTTGATCGATAGGTCTGGCCATCGGTCCCTACTCATAGGATTGATCGATAGGTCTGGCCATCGGCCGCCTACTCATAACTTTGATCGATAGGTCTGGCCATCGGCCGCCTACTCATAACTTTGATCGATAGGTCTGGCCATCGGCCCCTACTCATAGGATTGATCGATAGGTTTGGCCATCGGCCCCTACTCATAGGATTGATCGATAGGTTTGGCCATCGGCCCCTACTCATAGGATTGATCGATAGGTCTGGCCATCGGCCGCCTACTCATAAGATTGATCGATAGGTCTGGCCATCGGCCCCTACTCATAGAATAGATCGATAGGTCTAACCATCGGCCCCTACTCATATCTTTCATAAAAGTAATAATCCAAATTCTTCATATAACTTATCCTCGACTCATCAATGATTCTCATTCTTCCAACTTAATTAGTCTTCTTAAAATGTTTTCAACTTCGTCTACAAGCATGGCTAAGCAAGCAACTCCTACATTGGTTTTTCTACGAAATTGGTCACGAAAACATGTGGCTATCCTTTCTAGGTTTGCATAGCACATCATTTTAATAACTTTATCATGCATACCATAAAAAAATATATAAAGCATAATTAACAAAATGGGGCATTTATATTTGAAGTATCACTTGCCTTTTGGAGGATGTCGTTGTTCACACACTCTCTCCAACGAATAACGTTTCACTCCGTTCAATCTATACGAGGAAAGAGAACTACAATAAACAAACATTTCGAACAAACACATGACACATAAAAGCAAATATCACAATAATGTATTCATTAAGATTTGTTTTGGTTCATTTATTTTATGGTCAAGTCTTATCACATAATTCCATTTACAAAAGGGATTAATGTGATAGGACTTAGGGTTTGCCATTTATGGTCAAGGGATGGTCTAATTTCAAATTAGAACATTTCAAATCAGAATAGGTAGAAATGGTGTTCCAAAGATTCTATAGAACTGGTCTTGATTAAAAGATCACACGTGTGTTTGATCAAAAGGGTTTAATACCTTTTAATATTTAAAGTTTGCCATTCTAAAATATCTAACATGTTATAAACACATCTTTATAAGTTTATATTTCAAAATAGTTGAGTAGGCTTAGTTTTGTTACTTCTGGTCAAAATAAAATACTTGTGTTATTTTTGTAAAAGAAAACAATTTAATAAGGTTAATAGAATCTTAAACTATGTTAAAACATACAAATAGGGTTTCCTATTTTTAAATGGAAATGACATTGCTAAAAATTAATTTTAACAGTGCAGCATTATTAGACAGATCCTAAGTTTTCCAAAAATATTTTATTTGCAATTTTTGAACTTATGTATTTGAACCTAGGTCAAATTTAATCAAATCTTCCATTTGAAAATTTGAATGAATTTAACCTAGTCAAATTTGAATTCCAACAGTCCTAAAAGATTCTACAAGTCAAGGGCTTTCCAAAAATATATAGTTTATTAAATTTGGATTTGTGGTTTAAAAGTTACAACAATTCTAATACGCAGGGGCTTTTCTGCAAAACAGCCATTTAATTCTATTCGGAATAAAAATCAGAAAATGGTCGTCTGACGTGGCGCTGATGCGGCTACCACGCGGGCGCTGACTGTGCTACCGATTCGTTTTAAAAGGAGATTTAATCTCGGCCGTTCGATTTAGATCCTACGGATGGGGGTCAAGGTTCTCACCGGGCGGCGAGGGAGGTCGCCGGATAATGGTGTAGACGGCGGCGCCGGTCTCGGCGTTGATGCTCCCGAGGCTCCGGTGTCCTCCTTGCTCCGGGATGGTCTCGAAGAGGTTCAGGGCCTTGCGGCAGAGGCGATAAGTGCGACGAATTCGACTGGCGCTTCCTCGGTTAGCGGGCAGCCATGGAAGGAAAGCTCGTCGCGCCGGCGAGCTCCGGTTAGCGCTTCCTCTCCTGGATGGCTACAAGGAGAAGGCGGGGATGGGTCAGGGAGGAGCGAAACTGCGAGGGGAAGGTCGGGAGAGTGGCAAGGGGCTCGGGTTCTTCCTCACCACGCCGAAAATCGAGAAACTAGCCGCCGGCGTCGAGCGGCTCCGGCGGGCAAATACGACGGCCTGGAGGCGTTGTTTCGGGAGGGAGGAGAGGGGAAATGAAGCCGGGGCGTTGGTCTTTGTAGGGGTCTGCGCAGTAGAGGCCGGGATCGGTTGACGCGAGCGAATCGTGGGCGGGGTCGTGGGCGCGTTCTCCGGTCGTGGGCGAGGCTGGAGGTTGGAGACGACCCCGGCTGACCGGTGGGTCCCGGTGGCCAGAGAGAGAAGGGAGAGAGGGCCGGGGTGGGCCGTTGCTGGGCTGGAGCTGGGCTCCTACGCGTCACACGCGCGGAGGTAAGCGCTGGGCTGGTCCAGCCAACTCTTTTTTTTCTTTTTTTTTCTTTCCCTTTTCTTATTCAGTTTTCATTATTTCTTTTATATCTCTTGTTTTATTTATCTAAATGGCCTCCAACTAATTTCTAAATATCTGTAATATTCATAACTTTATTTTTAAACAATCAAACTCATGTTTGTAATACATTTCAAATTATGATATTTTCAAATAATGAAATTTAACACTTTATGGCAATTTAAATTAGAGTTTCAATAAGATAATTTATGTCTTCACAAAATCAAGGAAAATATCACAAATGCATATGTTTAAAATAAATCATACTAAATCCATTTTCAAAATCAAACATTTCAATCAAATCTATATTTTAAAATAAGAGGATATTCCGAATAGCTTTGGGACTATAAATATTGACCTAGGGTTTTATTAAGGACCCAGTTATATTGTTTTGAAGTATCTAATTTAACCAAAACATTTTGAAATAGGCATACTTTAAATAATTGAAGGTACTTTACAAATATGGTGTTAGGGTTAAATAAGTATTTAGAAAATTTATTTATAGTTCATCACTCAAGTTGAAAGTAAAGTTTACCTGATTGAATTAAATCATAATACATTCGACAAGTCATAATAATCCTTTTTTGTTGGTCCTCTAGGACATTGATGATTTATTTTTAATATGAAATAAAAGTTCTAAATTTTAGTGATTTTTAAACATTCCAAAATTTTGGGATGTTACAGTACCGGCGGTCTTCTCTTTCAGAAAGGCCATCAAGAAGGCTTTCTTGATGGCCCTCAACCAGGCTGCCTCCTGCGCGGCCGGGCCCGTTATGGCCGCCAAGTCGGCTAGGGCTTGGGAAGTGGAAGCTCGAGAGGCATCTCCCCGTCCGGCTACCCAGATCTTAGTAGCCCAGGGCGCATCCGCGGTGCCACGGAACACTGACTCCGCCGTAGAGATCTCCGAAGCTCCGCCCCCCGACATCGCCTCCGCGTCGCCGGATGATACGTCTCAAACGTATCTATAATTTCTTATGTTCCATGCTTATATTATACCAATTGCCTACATGTTATATACACATTTTATATTGTTTTATGCATTTTCTGGAACTAACCTATTGACAAGATGCCACAGTGCCAGTTCCCTGTTTTCTGTTGTTTTTGGTTTCAGAAATCCACTTAAGGAAATATTCTCGGAATTGGACAATTTTTATAACGAAGATCTTAGAATTCCAGACACGTTCCAGAAGTCCGAGGGGGAAAAGGAGACGGGCACCGAGGCGCCCACCTCAAGGGGTGGCGCGACAGCCTCCTTGGCCGCGCCAGGACCTGAGGTGGGGCCCTCGGGGCTCCACCGCCTTCGCCGCTTCGCCTATTTAATCCCCCCGAAAACCTAAGGCAATCAACCCGAACACTTTTCCACTTTTCCTCACGGAGCCGCCGCCGTCGTCAACCCTAGTTCGGGAGGGTTCAGAACCTGCTCCCGGCACCCTGCCGGAGAGGGGAATCATCACCGGAGGGCTCTACATCACCATACCCGCCTCCGTACTGATGCGTGAGTACATCATCCTTGGACTACGGGTCCATAGCAGTAGCTAGATGGTTGTCTTCTCCTTTTGTGCCATCAAGTTTAGATCTTGTGAGCTGCCTATCATGATCAAGATCATCTTTATGTAATGCTACATGTTGTGTTTGCTGGGATCCGATAAATATTGAATACTTTGTCATTGCTTCATAATATATCATGTTGTGTGTTGTTTATGATCTTGCATGCTCTCCGTTGCTAGTAGTTGCTCTGGCCAAGTAAATGCTTGTGACTCCAAGAGGGGGTATTTATGCTCGATAGTGGGTTCATGTCTCTATTTAATCTGGGGCAGTGACAGAAAGCTCTAAGGTTGTAGATGTACTGTTGCTACTACGGATAAAACAGTAGTACTTTGTCTAAGGATAATGCTATTACTTACATTACACACTTTGCTTAATGCAATAATCTGTTGCTTGCAACTTAATACTGAAAGGGGTGCGGACGCTAACCGGAAGGTGGATTATTAGTCATAGATGCGGTTGGAACGGTCTATGTATATTGCTGTAATGCCCAAATGAATCTCACACTAGACATCATGTCATTAGTATATGTATCATTATGCAGCTCTTTATTCTATCAATTGCCCAGCTGTAATTTGTTTACCCGCATGTATGCTATTATTATTATTTATGGAGAGACACCACTAGTGAACTGTGGACCCCGGTCCTTTTCTCTAAACTGATAATACAACCAACTGCAAACTGTTACTTTCATTATCTGCAAACAAACATCATTTTCTACGCCATACGGTTAATCTCTTTGTTACAGCAAGCCGGTGAGATTGACAACCTCACTGTTGAGTTGGGGCAAAGTTTCTTGATTGTGTTGTGCAGGCTCCACCTTCACCAAGCAATTCCTGGCGCCATTGCAAAGGGGAGACCATCAGACGTGTTCTTCATCTCCTACTGGTTCGATAACCTTGGGTTCATCACTGAGGGAAATTTGCTGCTGCACTACTTCACACCTTCCTCTTGGGGTTTTCCAACTCCTCACACCCGTGAGCATCAAGCATTTTTCTGGCGCCGTTGCCGGGGAGATCAAGACACATCTGCAAGGGGACTCTCTCACTTCCCAATCTCTTTACTTTGTTTTTTTCTTGCATTTTATTTACTTTATTATTGTCTTGTTTGCTTAATATCAAAAATACAAAAAAAATAGTTACTTGCATTGTTATTTTTATTTCGGTCTGGTCTTTTATTATTTCGGTTTCTATATTTGTTTATTTCGGTTTGTCCCTTAAATTGCTAAGATGACTATTGCTGAGAATACTAAGTTGTGTGACTTTACTAGCACCAACAATAATGATTTTATATGCACACCTATTGCTCCACCTGCTTCCAAAGCAGAATTCTTTGAAATTAAACCTGCTTTGTTAAATCTTGTCATGAAAGAGCAATTTTCTGGTGTTAGTTCTGATGATGCTGCTGCCCATCTAAATAATTTTGTTGAACTTTGTGAAATGCAAAAATATAAGGATATAGATGGTGACATTATAAAACTGAAATTATTTCCTTTCTCCTTGAGAGGAAGAGCTAAAGAATGGTTAGTTTCATTGCCAAGGAATAGTATTAATTCTTGGATTAAATGCAAAGATGCTTTTATTGGAAAATACTATCCTCCTGCTAAGATCATTTCCCTAAGGAGTAGCATTATGAACTTTAAGCAATTTGATAATGAACATGTTGCTCAAGCTTGGGAAAGAATGAAATCTCTAGTTAAGAATTGCCCAACTCATGGACTGACTGCTTGGATGATCATCCAAACCTTCTATGCAGGACTAAATTTTTCTTCAAGGAATTTATTGGATTCAGCTGCTGGAGGTACTTTTATGTCCATCACTTTGGGGGCTTCAACGAAACTCTTGGATAATATGATGGTTAATTTTTCTGAGTGGCATACTAAAAGGACTCCTCAAGGTAAGAAGGTAAATTCTGTTGAAGAAATCTCCTCTTTGAGTGAAAAGATTAATATGATCATGTCTATGCTTGTGAATGGTAAATATCATATGGATCCTAATAATGTTCCCTTAGCTTCTTTAGTTGCACAAGAAGAGCATGTTGATGTGAACTTCATTAAAAATAATAATTTCAACAACAATGCCTATAGGAACAATTATGGTAATAGCAACTATAAGCCCTATCCTCCTAATAATGGTAACGGTCATGCTAATTCTTATGGTAGAATGCCTAGTGAGGAAAGATTGTTTGAGGTTGAGAAAGCTACCAAAAATTTCATGCAAACCCAATATGAGCAAAATAAAGTTTTCACTAAAACCATGGAGGAACAATCATCTATGTTAAGAAATATTAGTTATCAAATGGAGAAATTAAATAGGGAGATTTCGGGTTTGCAAGGAAAATTTTCAAATGCTGAAACTAGTATTTCATCTATGTCTGAAGCACAATCTTCTTTGATTAATAGAATGGCTGCCAAACCTGAAAATATTGATGACAACCCCTTTGCCACTGCTAATGCCATCCAAGTTCGAATTGATGAAAATGTTAGGATGATGGCTCAATTACGTGCTAGATGGGAAAGAGAGGAAGAATTAGCTAAAAGTGATGATATTGTTAGAGTTTGTACCATTACTACTACTGAAAATAATGTTATCCCACATGCTAGTAAGCCTCCTACTATTAATGGTAACATAATTGGTGTTGGCAATGTTTCTTCTACTACTTCCAAAAAGTTAAAATTGCCTAAAACTGCTGAAACTAGTCTTGATAAAAGTGCTGAAATTTTTAAGAACATGGGAGAAAGTGGTTCGGTTTGCTTTGATGATAATAATTTTGATTTTGATAATTGTAATATCTCTGAAGTTATTAAGTTCTTGCAAAAGTTAGCAACAAGTCCTAATGCTAGCACTAGAAATCTTGCTTTTACTACGCATATTACAAATGCTCTCATTAAAGCTAGGGAAGAGAAATTAAAACTTGAAGCTTCTATCCCTAAGAAGTTAGAAGATGGTTGGGAGCCCATCATTAAAATAAAAGTGAATGAATTTGATTGCAATGCTTTGTGTGACCTTGGTGCAAGTATTTCTGTTATGCCTAAGAAACTTTATGATATGTTTGACTTGCTAACCTTTGGAACATTGCTATTTGGATGTTTTTCTTGCTGATAATGCTTTGAAGAAACCTTTGGGGAGAGTTAATGATGTTCTTATTATGGTTAATAATAACCTTGTCCCCGTTGATTTTATTGTCTTGGACATTGAGTGCAATCCCTCTTGTCCTATTGTTTTGGGAAGACCTTTCCTTCGCACGGTTGGTGCTATTATTGATATGAAAGAAGGAAATATAAGGTACCAATTCCCACTTAAGAAAGGTATGGAACACTTCCCTAGGAAGAAAATGAAGTTACCTTTTGATTCTATTATTCGTACGAGCTACAATGTTGATGCTTCTTCTCTTGGAAATACTTGAGTTTTGCTTTCAGTGCCTAGCTGAAAGGCGTTAAAGAAAAGCACTTATGGGAGACAACCCAATTTTTTATTCCTGTTATTTTATTTTATTGAGTCAAGGAACATGCTTACCTCTGTATCACTTCCTTTGTATCTTTATTTTATTGCATTGTTGTGCCAAGTTAAGCCTCTAGTAGAAAGTTGATGTTAGATTTGGATTCCTGCGCAGGAACAATTTTCTGCTGTCCACCGTTAAATTCGTAAGAATTCACAGAAAAATGAATATGACCTGAGATTTTTTGTGCGTGATCCTCAGATATATATGCAACTTTCATTAGTTTTGAGTTTTCTGATTTGAGCAAGTTAAGTGCCTCGAAAAAATTCGTCTTTACGGACTGTTCTGTTTTTGACAGATTCTGCCATTTATTTTACATTGGTTCTTTTGCTGTATTTGGATGGATCTTTTTGTTCCATAAAATTCCAGTAGCTGTAGCTAATGTCCAGTACCATGATAATGATTGTCTCCATGCAGAATATGAGAATTTATGATTATGCACTAACCCTCTAATGAAGTCTACTTTGAGTTTGGTGTGGAGGAAGTTTTCAAGGATCAAGAGAGAGGATGATATGATGTGATCAAGAAGATGAAAGAGCCTAAGCTTTGGGATGCCCCCGTGGGTCACCCAAGCATATTTCAAGAAGACTCAAGCGTCAAAGCTTGGGGATGACCAAGGCATCCCCTTCTTCATCAACAACTTATCAGGTTATCTCTAGTGAAACTATATTTTAATTCGGCCACATCTTATGTGCTTTACTTGGAGCGTCTGTTTGTTTTTTGTTTTTGCTTTTGTTTTCTGAATAAAATGGATCCTAGCATTCTTGTGTGGGAGAGAGACACGCTCCGCTTTTTCATTCGAATACTCCTATTCTTCACTTATACTTGTTGAGTATTCTTCTATAGCTACTGCATACTTTCAGCTCTTGTTTTTCATGCATCTCTTTTTCAGAGCTGTTAGTTCTCATATGTTATACTCTCTTTCTTCATTGTTAAATACTTGGAGAGTTTATGTTCAAATAAGTTGATTGGTGTTTGGTTAGGAACAGAAAATGTTAAATGTGGTAGATGGTATAACTAAATGATACATAATCTTATAGATCATTAAATTGTGTCACTTGAATCATTGATGTTGTTTTGAGATATTAATATTCTTAATGGTAAACATTATGGTTTAGTAAGGTTGAATGATTAATGGTTGGTCTAGAAAACTTGAAGCTGTGCCACACTTAAATTTCCAGTTGATAGCATAATGAAATATGACTCCTAATGTTAGAAGCAACCGTAATGACTTTGTGTTATGCGCTACGGTTGGGGTCCCAACAGTGACTTGTTCATTTGCCACAGTCCCTCGTGGAGTGATTTTCATTATGCCTTGTAAGATCATATTTCTATTTGAAATCCTTTTTCTTGTGAGTTCTAAAGCTGCGGTTTTCATGGCACTTCCACCTCCATATTTGCTAGACTCTTCGGTACTTTGCATTGCCCTTTCTCACATTGAGAGTTGGTGCATACTTCGCGGGTACATCCAAAACTCGTGGGAGATCTTCATCATGTTCTCCTACACATAAGCCAAATATCTTCCTCAAAACATCCACCATACCTACCTACTACAGCATTTCCATAGCTGTTCCGAGATATATTGCCATGCAACTTTCATCTTACATTACATGACTTGTGGTCATTTATCATTTATATATTGCTTTGCATGATTCTATATAGCTGATGTGTGGTTTTACCCATGTTACGCTAGATCATTGCATATCCTGCTACACTGGCAGAGTCACCGTCTCATACACCATGTTTTATCCATTATGAGATCCTTGTATCAAAAGTGTGTTGTCATGATAGAATGTTTGCCCCTAAAAGTGAAAAGAGCCATGGAGGCCATCGAAAAGAGAAACAGAAAAATAGAAAAAAATATAAAAAAAAGAAAAAAAGAAAGAAAGAATAAAAAGGGGGCAACATTACTACTCTTTGTCCACACTTTTGCTCATGTTATAGCACCTGTAATATTCATAGTCATCATTTGTGCTCATGTTTAGCACCTTTACTCCATATGTGAGAGTTTTCATGTTCTACTTATATAACTATGTGGGGAACTTTACACTATAGAACTTGGCTTGTATATTCCAATGATGAGCCTCCTCAAAAGTGCTCTAGGTCTTCATGAGCAAGCAAGTTAGATGCACCCCCACTAGTTCCATTGGAGAGCTTTCATACACTTATAGCTCTATGTGCATCCGTTGTGTGGCAATCACTACTCCTTGCATAGCTTCGATTATAAGACTTCCTCTTGTCTAATGATCACTTTCAGCTGTGTGAGACTTTCTTCCGTTGGCCTTCCAAACCCCCATTATTATTCTTTTAGCCACAACATCCTGGTGCCAGGAACCAACGCTGAACACTTGCTTGTTTTTGTGTGAACAAATAGAGAAATGATCTTCTATGTGCATATTGCTATTACTTGACTTGATCCTTTCACAAAGTTGTCATGATTGTTTGATTCATTAGATGATTATATTGTTGTGCTTGAAGCTTAAATCATCTTTAATATCTACTTTGCATGGTTGATTGTTCTCTATTCCTGATTCATTGAAAGTTTTGCTTTGTTATGCCTACTTGTTTATTCATTACTCATTTGATATCAATATAAACTACAGCTTTTATTCATTTGATCTCAACTTACATGCATTACATTACTATTTGATCAAGATTGTGTGAAAGCATGTCACTCCAGAAATTATTTGTTATCGTTTTACCTACTCGAGGACGAGTAGAACTAAGCTTGGGGATGCTTGATACGTCTCAAACGTATCTATAATTTCTTATGTTCCATGCTTATATTATACCAATTGCCTACATGTTTTATACACATTTTATATTGTTTTGTGCATTTTCTGGAACTAACCTATTGACAAGATGCCACAGTGCTAGTTCCCTGTTTTCTGCTGTAATTGGTTTCATAAATCCACTTAAGGAAATATTCTCGGAATTGGACAATTTTTATACCGAAGATCTTAGAATTCCAGACACGTTCCAGAAGTCCGAGGGGGAAAAGGAGACAGGCACCGAGGCACCCACCTCAAGGGGTGGCGCGGCGGCCTCCTTGGCCGCGCCAGGATCTGAGGTGGGGCCCTCGGGGCTCCACCGCCTTCGCCCCTTCGCCTATTTAATCCCCCCGAAAACCTAAGGCAAACAACCTGAACACTTTTCCACTTTTCCTCACGGAGCCGCCGCTATCGTCAACCCTAGTTCTGGAGGGTTCAGAACCTGCTCCCGGCACCCTGCCAGAGAGGGGAATCATCACCGGAGGGCTCTACATCACCATGCCCGCCTCCGGACTGATGCGTGAGTAGTTCATCCTTGGACTACGGGTCCATAGCAGTAGCTAGATGGTTGTCTTCTCCTTTTGTGCCATCATGTTTAGATCTTGTGAGCTGCCTATCATGATCAAGATCATCTTTATGTAATGCTACATGTTGTGTTTGCTGGGATCCGATGAATATTGAATACTTTGTCATTGCTTCATAATATATCATGTTGTGTGTTGTTTATGATCTTGCATGCTCTCCGTTGCTAGTAGTTGCTCTGGCCAAGTAAATGCTTGTGACTCCAAGAGGGGGTATTTATGCTCGGTAGTGGGTTCATGTCTCTATTTAATCTGGGGCAGCGATAGAAACCTCTAAGGTTGTAGATGTACTGTTGCTACTACGGATAAAACAGTAGTACTTTGTCTAAGGATAATGCTATTACTTACATTACACACTTGGCTTAATGCAATAATCTGTTGCTTGCAACTTAATACTGAAAGGGGTGCGGACGCTAACCGGAAGGTGGATTATTAGTCATAGATGCGGTTGGAACGGTCTATGTATATTGTTGTAATGCCCAATTGAATCTCACACTAGACATCATGTCATTAGGATATGCATCATTATGCAGCTCTTTATTCTATCAATTGCCCAGCTGTAATTTGTTTACCCCCATGTATGCTATTATTATTATTTATGGAGAGACACCACTAGTGAACTGTGGACCCCGGTCCTTTTCTCTAAACTGATAATACAACCAACTGCAAACTGTTACTTTCATTCTCTGCAAACAAACATCATTTTCCACACCAGACGGTTAATCTCTTTGTTACAGCAAGCCGGTGAGATTGACAACCTCACTGTTGAGTTGGGGCAAAGTTTCTTGATTGTGTTGTACAGGCTCCACCTTCACCAAGCAATTCCTGGCGCCATTGCAAAGGGGAGACCTTCAGACGTGTTCTTCATCTCCTACTGGTTCGATAACCTTGGTTTCATCACTGAGGGAAATTTTCTGCTGCATTACTTCACACCTTCCTCTTGGGGTTTTCCAACTCCTCACACCCGTGAGCATCACTGGACATCTTCAGCAACTCGCGTCCTGCAGCAAGGAGGGGTGGAGGCAAGTGGAGCAGAAGGGGAGAAGTGTGCGACGGAGACTGGGGGCTGTGGAGTCTTTTTATAGACTACTCGGCCGCCACTTACCGCTTGACGGTTCGAGTGCCGCAGTCATGAGGACACGTTTTGCAAAAAAAAACTGTTCACATTCCACTAGTAGAAAACAGCCTAACAGTCCCGGTTTGAAAGGGCCTTTTGTCCCGGTTTAAAAACCAGGACTGCGGAATCGGGACTAAAGGCCAGCTCCTTTAGTCGCGGTCCCGTCTGCAACCGGGACAAATAGCATCCACGTGGGCTCGCAGGCGAGCTGCTCAGGCCATAACCTTTTGTCCCGGTCTGTATTACAAACCGAGACTAAAAGTGCGAGAGGTTTTAGGTTTTTTTATTTTGTTTTCTGTTTTCTGTTTTATTTATGATTTAAACTATTATTCGTACGGTACAATTACACACATCGATGCATATATTGTATGACGAGTCTAAATTAAGCAGACATGCATATATAATATAACGAGTCAGTCGTACAAACATATATATACATTCGATCATATATACACACGAGTGTCTTCCGAACACGAGAATTACATGAATATCACTTATGGGTTTTCATGGTATTCTCCTATTGGGGCTATGACCTCGTCAAGCAAAAAATCAGCAATTTCCTCTTGAATTTCTCTTATGCGTTGCTTTGCTGGGAGTTGCGACCGTGAAGCCACATTCTATATCAAATAGAAGGTCGATATGAATATATAAATTATCATTAACAAAAGTAAAACTCTGAATATATATATTAATGTTGAACGTACATGTGGAAAAGTCCGCGCACTGACACACGTGCGCACGTACTCGCAAACGAAGTATCCACATAGATTAGTCGCCGGTGGCTGTTTCTCGCACTTTACGAAAATAGAGTTGAATCAAATAATAATGAAACAGGACAATCCGATATTAAAACTTGAATTAAAATGAGTACTATACTTACGGGGATTTGTTTAAAGGTCAGCTCTGATTTAAAATGACCACCCTCAGATCTTGTGAACCGCTTCCATACCCTACAAATAAAATGAATAAAGAAGATATTAATAACTAGAACACAGGAAAATAAAGAGGCCGATATAGTGTAATAACGATTGAAATTACTTTTGGAGCATATCAGTAATGCTTGCGTAATACTACAAGGTATGCGCTATTGAGTGCTCGATCTCAACTATCCCACGGTCAATTTGAATGTTAAAGAGAATCCAGTGGTAGCTGCACACGTTCATCAACATTTAGTCAGAGCGAAAAGTTAATGTGTACAAGACAGTAAGAACACTCTCACCTGAAGTTGTAAGGAAACAAAATCACATCTTTATAATTTTGTTGCTTCAATGCATTGAACAAGTTGTTCTCCGTTTCCTCCAGAAATTGTTCTAGGTTATGTACATGAACTCGATCCGGGTCAACGAACCCAACTTGATAATTAGGCATCCTCTTACATTCGAGAATCTTCTTTCTGCATAATAGCATATGAACGAATGTATGTAGTGAGACTTAATTAGCTAGAGACTTAATTAATAACAGAAGTAAAAATTAATCACTTACAGACAATAGCAGCTCATGATACATTTGTCGAGGGCTTCCATATTGAATAACTGCCATAATTCATCAAAATCAATATGGATTGTCTGTTCTCCGATGAAGTAATGTTCATGTTTATAGGTAAGAGACATCATTGTTTGGCCGTCTTTTGTGCCCTCCATGTACCACTGATGTAATTCTCGCATCCTTGGAGGTAGCAGTGCCAACTCCGGCTCTGTGACCAGTTCCTTCCCCATGACAAATTGCCTTGCCAGGGGAGCCATGCCGGTTTCAACTATGCCTAGCATTTCATCAATCGTCAGACCAGGAATTTCTTCAAACTTTTCTGGTAATACAATTGGGGATGCCACCTTCAACGGAACGATCGATTGTTTTTTCTGTTGTCCAAGCTGGGCAACGTCGGCTCTCTGCTGCCTCTTATTCTCCGTGGGACGACCCTTGGGGAGCGGTGACACTTTCTCCTTAGTAGGCGGAGTCGGGCACTTCCACTTTACTCCAATGTACTGAGTGGGCGGCGCCGAAGATCGAGTCCGCTGATGCAGCGTGGAAGATGTGGGAGCCTTAGGCGCAGATGAGGAAGCCTTAGTCGCAGATGAGGGAGCCTTAAGCGTAGATGATGGAGCCTTAGGCGTAGATGAGGGAGCCTTAGGCGTAGATGAGGGAGCCTTTGGCGTAGATGAGGGAGCCTTAGGCGTAGATGAGGGAGCCTTAGGCGCAGATGAGGGAGCCTTAGGCGTAGATGAGGGAGCCTTAGGCGCAGAAAGAGGCGGCGATGGTTGAGGTGGAGGTGAGGGAGCCTTAGGCGGCGATGATCGAGGTGAAGGTGAGTGAGCCTTAGGCGGCGATGATCGACGTGGAGGTGAGGGAGCCTTAGGCGGCGATGGTCGAGGTGAAGGTGAGGGAGCCTTAGGCGGCGATGATCGACGTGGAGGTGAGGGAGCCTTAGGCGGCGATGATCAACGTGGAGGTGAGGGAGCCTTAGGCGGCGATGATCGAGGTGGAGGTGATGGAGCATCAGGCCGCGATGATCGACGTGGAGCTGAGGGAGACTTAGTCCTTTGCAAGTTGCCTGGAAATATGATGTATTTCTTTTTCCATAAAATAACTCCATGCAAGACTTCTCCCAGGGTCGACTCCCCTTCAGGGCCAGCGAAGTCAATCTCCAATGTCTCACAGCCGGATAGAATTTTATCCACCCCGACACGAGCATACCCATCTGGAATCTCGCGGCCATGCCAACGCGCTGCAGGATCAACTTTCAAAGCAAAGCCGACGGCCACCTTCATGGATATATTCTTCAATGGCTGGTGTAGCTCACAATCAGTCTTCTCTTCGATATTGTCCACGGGGTAGCGCTCCATCGGTGACACATCAACCTGTGCATCATCAACGCTAACATGCAACGAGGTGGAAGCCATGCTGCTTCTCCGGCAGTCGGGTGCAGGATCTATGTACATGTGTTCTCCCTCTGGACGGCTTGATATTTGCTCCTGCATCTGAGAATACATCGCAAAGAGCTGCTCGTTCTTTTCTTCCACATTCTTCAGCCGGTCTGCCGCCTGCTGCTCCCTCCTCTTCTGTGCTCTCGCTCGGCTTCTATAAGTGTTTATGTCCTCATGAAACCCTATCTTCCAAGTAACACATCCATAGCCTCGTACGCATCCTCCGTGCTCAGGATTTTTGAGTGCCTTTGTCAGTTCGTCGTTATCTCTATCAGGAACAAAAGTTCCCGCCTCCACCTCGGCTATTGCTGTTTCAAGATCCTTGAGGGGAGTCAACACTGCTTTCTTCGTCGGATCACGAAGAACCAACTCCCCTGTTTCCATATCCAACGTCATACCATGCGCCATTAGGAAATTTCCTGCTCTTTCGGGCACTTTCTCTGTACCTGGAGATAGCCCTTTTGCCTTAATTTTAGCCTTAAGTTTATCCCACTTAGGCCTGGCAGTCCTGTAGCCACCTGTCCCCAGATTATAATGATATATCTTCAGTGCAGCATTATCCGCGTTCTTTTTCGACCGTGCTATAGCTTCTTCCGATTCCTTGTACGTCTTGAAATCATCCCATTGAGCACGTAACCTCTCTTGAGTTCCCTTGAACTCCGGAGTAATTTTCCCGCTCTTGACATAAGTCGCCCACAATCTTTTCTTGTGGTTACAGAATTGTGTGGCCATCTTCTTAATGATCCACGCCTTCACTTTGTCCATCATGGCCTTTGTTTGCTCCGGGGTGTCCATCTTCGGCAGAGTGAAGTGTGATATTAGCTTCTCCCAAATAGATTTCTTTAATTCGTCAGAGACAAAACTTATATTGTCGGCTCTTGCTGGCTTATTCCATTCTCGACAGGTGATCGGGATCATATCCCTAACAAGAACTCCTGCTTGATTTGTAAATGCTGTCACGCTCTTTTTGGGCTCCAAAGGGATCCCATTGGCACTGACTACATCAATCCTCATGTGCATGTTCTCGTTCCACTTTTTGGTCGGGCCCCTTGAAGTGGAGGATTTGTTCGATTTGGAGGTCTACAAAAAACATTCGTTTAATATATGCTCAATGTGTGAAGGTCTAACTATAGTGATATATATCATGAGCAAAGACTTAAATATTTACATCGGAGGACTTGCAGGTTGAGGGCCCAGCGCTAGTATCGACATCAATACTTGTTTGCGGGTTGTCTCCTTGTAACAAATCTTCCAAAAAGCAATACCCATCATCATTCAGATATTGTGAGCCGTCATCCACAAAGTTCTCTACATCTTCTGGTCGGCTTTCCCCTATCATGTTCAACAATGCATCTTCCTGAGGATCTCTACCGTTACCGTTGTGGTCCATAGCTTTAACTATAAAGAAAAAGGATTAAATAAAGATTAAAAGTAGTAGCAATAACAACAAAGAGGGACATTGAAAGTAGTAGTAGCAATAACATCAATTAGTTACAAGTCATAATAATATATATCGCATCCATAATACATCACGCTAATCAAAATGGACGTCGAACCGCCGGAAACATGCCGCGTGCGGTGAAAACCCAAAGTGAAGGAACCCAAACAGGATCATAACTAATGTGAGATCCCTGAATATGCTGCCAAGTGTTGGACGGACGGACATCCAACGCGACCATGTACCGACGGACGTGCTCGTCCTCCTCCCTGTCACGATGACGTACCAACTCCTCGGGGGCCGGCACCCTCTGTACCCGTCGGGGCCCACGTGACCGCCACCAAAGAAGCTCCGGGTCGACGATGGTTCCCTCATTCCTCACCAATCTGCGCACACCGGAAGGTAGCACCTCCCAGTGCCAACCCGGCGGAGCCTAGTCCCAGACATCCATAGTCCCGTCCATCTTGAAACTATGAATCTTTACATTAACTCTTAAAATCCAAGACATTGTATAAAACATTGTAAAATTCAAAGACATTGTATTAAATTCCAACATATTGCTAAATTCTAAATTCAACTACTAAGTCCTAAAACAATAGTTCTAAATTTTAAATTGAAGACACTAAAATACTATAACAATTTGCTAACACACTAATTTACAAACTTCCTAACATTGCAAAACAGACAGCAAGGCCTCATATTGAATTGCTTCAGGGATGGTGTCAGCGAACAACGTGGAATGAACATTGCATATATGTTTAGACAACATGGTTCACTCACACCTCCCTGAAGATGCAACCATCTAATCATCGGCCAAAAGTAGTCATGCTGACGTCAGCATGACAATGGAGCTTAACAGTAGCAATTCACTTAACATTGCATCAGAAATTAATCAACACATTGCATAAAAACACATTGTCACAAATATTAATCAACACATTGCACAAATATTAATCAACACATTGCACATAACTCTAGCAACTAAAGAACAATAGCATTTTCCTAACAATAATTCTAAGACACTACCCTTTGCACATTTCACAAATATTAATCAACACATTGCACAAATATTAATCAACTAAATAGTACTAAAGCAATAGCAATTCATCTAAAACAGTAGCATTTCCTATAGCAATTTTAAAAACATTAGTATTTCTATCAATTTCCTACCAATTCCTAGCAATTCCAAAATGATTAACTAAAACACAAGATGAACACCTAAACTAATTCAGTTTCTAGCAATTCCTAGCATTTCTATCAATTTCCTACCAATTCCTAGCAATTTAAAGTCTTAATTCATTTTCTGGAAAAAATAAACCGATGACGTCACCATGACGTCACCAATACTAAGTGATCGAGGGGAGAGGCCGGAGTGCTCACCGGCTGCGACGACGACGACGAGCTCGGCGGGGACGGGGACGACGAGCTCGGCGGGGACGGGGCTGACGAGCTCGGCGGCGCGCCGTTGAGGGAGAAGAAGAGGAAGCGGGGACGGCGAGCTCGGCAGTGGCGGCGCAGCGGACGGCGGCGTGCGGCAGCGGACGGCGGCGAGGCGGAGCTCGGCAGCGGACGGCGGCGCGCTCGATTTGGGCAGCCTGCCGGCGTCCTGGGGTGGTTCCTTAGCGCTGTCCCAGTTCGTGGCTTGAAACGGGATAGTGCAGAAGAAGCATTTATACCACTGACCTTTAGTCGCGGTTCGTGGCTCCAACCGCGACTAAAGGTACCCCTTTAGTCCCGGTTGGAGCCACGAACCGCGACCCACTGTGTTTTCGGCCGATTAGTTTTCGCGCACGGTGCCACCCCTTTAGTCGCGGTTCGTAAAACCAACCGCGACTAAAGGTGTGTTTTTGCGCCAAAACTCAAATATTTTTCATTTTGCAATTTCAAAAGAGGTTGAACATACATTTGATCTTGTACCGCAATGCAGTGCATACCGGGCATGCAACCAAATTCTCATAGTCACCGCGGTACAGGATGCAGTCATTTGGGCAAGCGTGTATCTTCTCCACTTCTAATCCTAGAGGGCAGACAACCTTCTTTGCTTCGTACGTACTGACGGACAATTCGTTATCCTCTGGAAGTTTCTTTTTCATAATTTTTAGCAACTTTTCAAATCCCTTATCGGTCACGCCGTTCTCTGCCTTCCATCTCAGCAATTCTAGCGTGGTATCCAGCTTTTTCTGTTCATTTTTGCAGGTTGGGTACAACAATTTTTTGTGATCCTCTAACATCTGCCCGAACTTCAGCCTCTCCTTTTCACTTTCGCAGTCTCGCTTCGCATCAGCAATGACCCGACCAAGATCATCAATAGGCTCATCTGGTGCTTCAACTTCTTCTTCTTGTTGTTCTTCATTTTCGACATTTTCTCTCTCACACTGTTCAGGGAACATAGGATAGTCGTCATTATTATCTTCTTCTTCGTCGTCTTCCATCATGACCCCTATTTCTCCATGCTTGGTCCAACATTTATAGCCGGGCATGAAACCGGACGTATAGAGGTGGATGTGAATATCCCGTGAGTCGGGGAAATCCCTCTCGCTCCGACACACACAGCATGGACAACACATAAAACCATTATGCGCGTTTGCCTTAGCAACCTCGACAAATTCCCGCACGCCTTGCATGAACTCATTCGATCGCCGGTCACTGTACATCCATTGTCGTCTCATCTACACACAATTATATATAGAGAGAGTAAGTGCTCAAATTAATATAGTGTTCATCACAATACAAGCGCAATCACACAATGCTAACAATAATTCTGAGTCCCAACACAGTACGACAACACTAGTTTGCACACTTTAAAAAACCGTACATGGCGATTATAATCGCGACTAGGAGAACAATGACACCGAATGAGAAATGTAGGAACATTTCATTTCGGAGAGCTGCCTTTTTCATCTTATTAATCTTCAACCTCGTTCTTTCCCTAGTTTCACGAGTCTGGATCATGTGTCCATCGATGATATCCGCCAAATCCAACTCTATTTCCCCCTTCTTTTCCACAACCATGTCTCTTTTTTTGTTCAGAGTTTTTAAATCTTGTTTCATCTTGTGGATTGTATCATGAGCTAGCCTTAGCTTCTCTTCGGTCCTACTCAAATTTTCATCGGTCTTTCTCTTCTCCTCTCTTGTAAAATTTAATTCTTCTAGGAGAATGACTTTTCCTTGTAGACAATGTTGAAACTGGACACATCCATCACGAATGCCGCACTCACATACTGATTCCTAATATTTATAATTGGAAAAATTAAATTAGGAAATTCTCACCCTAAAATAAAAATTATTTTTATATTACAGAGACGACATGACATCTAGATGTGCTAATAATACCTCATCCGAAAAGGAGGAGTTGTTCACGACGCCGGGGACCTCGCTGTTGTCGACCATCGTATATGGCTGCGTGGCTCGGATATGTAACATATCATTATATACATATAAATAACTAAGTTGAGCTAAAGTTGAGCTATTGTTGAGCTATGTTGAGCTAAGTTGACCGTATCTTCACACATATGCAAACTAGCTAGGTAGCTAAAATTTGAGCTCACACTTCCCACAAAATTACTCCTAAAGCTAAATCCACCATTCTCTATACTTCTAAAGCATTAAATGAGCAAAAATTAGCAGTAAGAGATAATACGATACAATGGCTAACCTTTTAGAAGGCAGGAAGCTTCAAATCTTCACAAATCGACGGCAACGCTGATGAACTCGAGCTCCACGCGAAGAACACAAGGAACAGCTCGAGCAGCTCTCCACACGCGCTCTGAACAGAAAATGCAACGGCTGGCTCGGGGGACGAAGTATATATAAAATGGGACTTTTAGTCCCGGTTTGTTACACGAACCGCGACTAAAACCTTTGGTTGCGGTTCGTATAACCAACCGGGACTAAAAGTTTGTCTGGAACCGGGACTGATAGGTTTCGACCTCGAGATGCCTTACTAGCCGTTGAAACCGGGACTAATAGTACCTTCAGTCCGGGTTCCAGGATGGACCGGGACTGAAGGGACTCAGGGCTCAAAACCGAAGCCCCATTTTCTACTAGTGTTCACACAAGGCACAAGTGCAAAGTACAAGGAATGGAGAAAAGCTCTTCTTCGACAACGACAAGATCTACAACGAAGGCCTACTTTTTTACAGAAAAAGGATTCACCCCCGACAACCCGGGAGTGTGAGCATACCCCGGGAGGCGCTACTTCCCGAAGTACGTCGACGAGGCCGCCAAGAAGGAGGTCAAGGAGATCTTCGACATCTCCTTCTCGGCCTCTTGCCTCCTCAGGACGACGAGCCCTCCTCCACCTTGATGCTGGATGAGTTTTCCTCATCTTCATCCTCGTCGGAGCTGGAGCCGCCGTCGCCGTCGCTGCTACTGCTGCCGCTCTCCATGCAGCACTCGGTGCGTCCTCCGGCGGCATCGAAGATCTTCACGGAGAGCGTCGCATCCCCGTCGTACAGGAATGTCACCTTCTGCCCCCGGGTTAACCACCGGTAGTAAGAAAACGACTTCCACCCATGACCCAGAAGCATGGAGTCATCGATGGCGTACTCCGCCCAGACCCAGGAGGGGCCGTTGGGGCAGCCTTCGACGTGCAGCCAGAAGCCAGTAGGCTTATCTTCCGCCATGACCATCGCGAAGGAGGTCGAGAGGCGCAGGTGACCGCGAGGCTCGCGATCCAGATCCACCAAGAACTCGAACGGAGCAAAGCCGGCGTGCGCTGAGCTCCTTGGAGGAGGGGAAGCTCTGCCACGGCCACCACGTCCTCCACGACCACCTCGACCGCCGCGACTCCCTCTTCCTCGACCTCGACATCCGCTGCGGCCGCGGACAGGCAGTTCTTCTCTCGACGCGGCTCGGACAGCGCGCGCACGTCCTCGCCCCCTTCTCGCTGGTGCCATTATCGCGGTGCCTTTGGTAGAGTGGAAGGCGGAGAGGTAAGGAAGATGGGTGGGAGCAGAGGAGTCCGCTCCTGCTTTTATAAGCGCGAGCTGCTCCCCCCCACGATGGACTCCTCGTTTTCTCCGTTACCGGGAGTCGAGAAGACTAGCACAGTTATTCCCCCGAGCGGAATAACTCCAAGAAGACCAGGCGCCGGACCCACTTTGACTTTTTGGTCATAGCCCCGGCAGCCTCAGAAGACCAAGGCCGCCGGGACCATGCCCAGGGGCTACTGTCGCAGCAATGGAACATGCCGTTCCCCTAGCGCTGCCTAAGTAGGTCCACCGCCTGCGGGCCCATCACATGAATGAACAAGGCCAAGACTCGACGCAAGACTTGGCGGGCGCACCCGCTTCATACAAGACCTCCCGGGTCTGCAGGAGCCCCGGGCCTCCTGCGACCCGGAAGGAGCCGAAGGCCCCGAGAGCGCGAGTCCCCGGCGGGGCCGAGCTTCCTCTTGGGTACAAGACCGTACAAGGAGAAGATAAGGCTTCTACTACCTTCCAGAGGATGGTGGAAGCCCCCAGAAGGCTTGGGAAGCAAGGCGCGGCCAGGGGACACCACCTACCCACTGTCAGCCCGTGCCAGCCGCTTTCCCCAAAGGCGCCAGAGATCTTAACCACCCAAAGACGGATACTTGGAGGAGAAGAGGCCACGTCGCCGTCTCCACCACGGAGAGGGGTTGCTTCCCGCCAAGAACCCCTCACGCTGCTTGCATGACCTCTGTGGTATCCCCTTTCCCTATAAAAGGAGGACCAAGGGCATGGAGGAGGGAGGAGGAACTCAAGCTAGCTTAAGGAGTAAGCAAGCCCTAGCCAAGAGCTCACCGGCAATCCAAGGAAGAAGACAACCACCAAGCTAGGCTAGAAGGAGGAAGGGAAGGAAGGTGATCTCCTCCGGGCAAGGATCTGTCCTCCCCCTTCCTCTAGCCGGAGTACCCTACCGGGTACCTCGCCGGGAAACACAATTGTCGCCACACCATGATTCGTCCATCTATCCAGACATGTAGGAGTAGGGCTGTTAGCCTTCGGGCAGCCTGAACCTGGGTAGATCGCTGTGTGCTTTCAATGTTTGCATACCACGTCGAGCTCGGAGAGCGAGTGAGGAACTTGTCCGACGATCGTCCCCCGGGAGACGTTTCCAGCCTCCTTTGCGCCCCTACCGAATCTACAAAGGGGGTGCCTCGCATCCCCGGTGTCCGTCCTTCGAGACATGACACTTCCTAAAAGAGATATATTATTCCTAATAATAACTTGGGCCTTCCTGGGCTGCGCAAATCAGCCACGCGTCCCTCTTGATGCAGTTATTTATGTGCTCCAGGTGGGGCTTTGGCTCTAGACATACGACTGTAATGTTGCCCCCAATGCATCCGTAACACTCAGTGCATTACATGTGCTTGCTTGACCTATAATATCATCTCTAATTTAGACACTTAGAACTTCTATTTCTGTTTGTGATTGTGTTGGAGACAAAGTCGCTACATTTCTTGCTTTGATCGCATTTCTAACGGAAAATAAGATTTTAAGATATTAGTAAAACACTTAAGTAAAACAATCCAATTTTGTCAAAATTGTTCCTTATTGGTGATCTATTTGTGTTTTATCCTCTGATGATTTGCAGGGCAGAACTAAGGCAACAAGGCCATATGAATTTCTGAACCATTTTGGTGTCTGGCCATATCATCATGCTTTCGAAGACCTATTTATGCTTTGTTTTTCAGTTTTTTTTACATTGACTTCCTAAGATAGTAAGGTAAAAGAGTTGTCTCTATGTTTTCTTCATTTCTTTGTGTTCAATGTATTTTATTTTGTTACTTCACACTCCGACTACCCAACATATGTCAATCTGTGCAGGTTCTCAATAATTTTCTATGATCCAGTTAACATAATTATTGTGCTAAAAAATTGTGAGCTGTGCTGCTTAATTATTGAGCATCATATATACTTCTGGCTTAGTGGCTTGTAAGATAAAATGGTAGCCGTGTCTACATATAACCTGACATAGCTAGTCACCTGTGCTGAAATATTGCCCAAATATTATGTGGGCCTTTGGCCCATTTAGCAATTCCAGAAAAATCCCTAAAGCCCATGCTGCTGTCATGGCAAGTGGTGGGACTTTAGTCCCATACTGCTAGTTTAGTGAGATGTGCATCAGCTTATATACTGAGCCATTCTACTACTAGTACGAGTTGGTATGAGGTATGAGGAGAATGGTTGTGTACCACACGCGCGCTCCTCCTCCTCCGCCGCCCGCCTCGCCACGCCTCGCCTCGTCATGACGCGCCGCGGGTTGCGGGAATCTCGCCAAGCCGATGTGTTCTTTTTGTCACGCAGGAATAACATGTCAACGGTCGCGAAACGTTTAGTGTCAATGGAGACTAATTGCTAGCTGAAACGTTCGGTATTAAGTACGTACGTTTTCAGCCTTGATGGCACTTCATTGTTTACGTTTTGGCTGATCATCCGACTCCTACGTCTGTGCCTATGTAACCGAGAGGTCGCTCCTCTCAGACTACACAGAACAGAATAGAATCATCTGCCCACAGCCGCCACCGCCACAATCGTTCCTTCTCAGTGTTGCTGCCATCGCTGATCCCATCCCGTCCGCCGCGTACACGGTCGACGGGAGAGCAGGCCTCCGAAACCCCGCCTCTCCGTTTCCTGTACGGGAGAGGGGCGATTAGGTTTTTGGGGAGCGTCTCCTATGCGACTGCTCACCAATCTTCTTCCACTACTTCGCCTAATTCCTCTACGTCCGCGTCGCCTTCGTCTTCGTCATGGGAACCGACGCCGACCGCCTCGCCGCTGAGAAGGCTGCCGCTGACAAGAGGATCGCCGATGAAGCTTCCGCTTCTGGTTCGGCCAATTGGCCAACTGCCGGGTATGATATGTTCATACCTCTCCTAGTTATTTACTTGTTTACTGTACTAGTGATTTGCGTAGATGTATCTACTTTATGTCTAGTACACGATTACACTGTTAAGTTTCAGTATGTCATTAGCACTATCTACGTCATGATTTTAGTCAATACTTGGATTAATATAATCGGAAAATTGCTTACAATCCAAAAACCTAATGTGTCTAGGCAATTTTCGATCCAAGGTTTTGCTGCTACACTGAAACCAACCCCGTTCACGGGGACGTACTTTAAACGTTGGCAGACCAAAACCACCTTATGGCTCACTGCGATGAACGTGTTCTGGGTCGCCGGTGTGACTCCCACTGGAACGATTGCTCCTGAACAGGAGAAGGCGTTTAGGGAGGCCACCGTCGTCTTTGTTGGAGCCGTTCTAAGCGTGATCGGAGATAAGTTGGTTGACGCATATTTGCATGTGCGGGTTGCCAAGGACTTGTGGGAGGCGCTTGAATCTAAATTCGGCGCAACCGATGCTGGAAGCGAGATGTATACCATCGAGCAGTTCCATGATTACAAAATGGTTGAAAACCGTTCTGTATTGGAGCAGGCTCATGAGATACAATGCATCGCAAAAGAGCTTGAGCTTCTCAAGTGTGACCTACCGGGCAAATTTGTCACGGGATGCATAATCGCTAAGCTGCCTAATTCATGGAGGAGCTTTGCCACCACTCTAAAACATCAGAGGCGTTGAGGATGTCATTGGCCATCTGAGTGTTGAGCAGAATTCCAGGGCAAAGGACTGGCATTGAAAAGGCGAAGGTACTTCTGTTGCCAACATGGTACAGAAGAACTTCAACCCCCACAAGCACAAAGGGAAAACTGGTGTCCAACAGAATACCGACTTCAAGAAGAAGGGTAACAAACCCTTCAAGAAGGATAAGAAGAAAGGTGCATGCTACACCTGTGGTTCAGAGGAACATTGGGCTCCTAAGTGCCCGAAGAAGTTCAAGAAACCAGGACAGGACTCGAAGTCCATCAACATGATTGTGAGCAACAATGAGAATGGTGCATCTGGGTACGGTAATTTGTTTACTGTATTTTCAGTTTGTCAGTCTAACGAATGCTGGATTGACACAGGTGCAAATACTCATGTATGTGCTGATATTTCATTGTTTTCTTCTTATCAGGTCACAGGGAACGGATCCGTATTGATGGGGAATGGAGCGAGTGCTTCTGTTCTTGGTGTTGGCACGGTCGATCTGAAGTTTACTTCGGGACGGATCGTGCAGCTCAAGAACGTACATCATGTCCCCGCCATCAAGAAGAATCTCGTTAGTGGCTCCCTTCTATGTAGAGAAGGGTTTAAGTTGGTATTCGATTCTAATAAAGTAGTTGTTACGAAATATGGACCGTTTGTTGGAAAAGGTTATGAATGCGGAGGCATGTTCCGCTTTTCTCTTACTGATTTCTGTAATAAAGTCGTGAACAATATTCATTCGAATGTTAATGAAACAGAAGTTTGGCATTCACGTCTTTGTCACATTGGTTTCGGTTGTATGACGCGGCTAGCAAAACTAAGTTTAATCCCATCTTTCACTTTAGCCAAAGGTTCTAAATGTTTTTCGTGTATTCAAGCAAAGCAACCTCGCAAGCCTCATAAAGCTGCGGAGGAAAGACACTTGGCACCGTTAGAACTTATACATTCTGATCTTTGTGAGATGAATGGCTTATTGACTAAAGGTGGAAAGAGATACTTCATGACACTGATAGATGATTCCATTAGATTTTGCTATGTATGTTTGTTAAGCACTAAAGATGAGGCTCTTCACTACTTTAAAATCTATAAGGCAGAAGTTGAGAATCAACTTGAAAAGAAAATTAAACACATCCGGTCTGATCGTGGTGGAGAGTACTTCTCGAATGAGTTTGATTCTTTCTGTTCGGAACACGGTATTATTCATGAGGGGATGCCTCCATATTCTCCCCAGTCAAATGGGGTAGCCGAACGGAAAAACCGTACTCTAACAGATTTGGTTAACGCCATGTTAGATACATCGGGTTTATCCAAGGCATGATGGGGGGAGGCGATATTGACGTTATGTCATGTCCTGAATAAAGTTCCGACAAAAGACAATGAGCTCACTCCGTATGAGCAATGGGAGAAGAGAAGGACAACACTCTCATATTTACGTACTTGGGGCTGTTTGGCGAAAGTCAATGTGCCGATCCCCAAAAAGCGTAAGCTTGGACCCAAGACCGTGGACTGTGTTAATTTGGGCTACGCTAAGAATAGCGTTGGCTATAGATTTTTAGTAGTGAAATCTGAAGTACCTGACGTGAAGGTCGGTATAGTTATGGGGTCTAAAGATGCTACTTTCTTTGAGGATGTTTTTCCTATGAAAGATATGCAAAGCACTTCTGGACAGGAACCTGAGGAAACTCCTGAGCCTGCCATTCCTATAGAATATTATGAACAAACCCATGAGAAAATTCCTGAGAAGGATGACGAGGATACCCTTGGTAGGGGCAAGCGACAAGGCTAGGCTTGTGGCCAAGGGCTATGCCTAGAAAGAAGAGGAAGATTTCTTCGATACTTATTCACCTGTGGCCAGACTGACCACCATACGAGTTTTACTCTCGTTGGCAGCCTCGCATGGTCTTCTCGTCCATTAAATGGATGTTAAGACGGCTTTCCTAAATGGAGAGCTAGTCGAGGAAATCCATATGCAACAGCTAGATGGCTTTGTAATAGATGGTTAGGAAGGAAAGGTATGTAAGTTACTGAAATCTTTATATGGCCTGAAACAAGCACCTAAGCAATGGCATGAGAAATTCAATACAACTTTAACCTCTGTTGGTTTTGTTGTTAATGAAGCTGACAAATGCGTATACTATCGCCATGGTGGGGGCGAAGGAGTTATACTATGTTTATATGTTGATGACATACTGATTTTTGGGACCAATCTCAAAGTCATTGAGGAGGTCAAGTTTTTCTATCTCAAAACTTTGAGATGAAGGACCTTGGTGTGGCTGATGTTATTCTGAACATCAAGCTACTGAGAGATAATGAGGGTGGGATTACACTTTTGCAATCCCATTACGTTGAGAAGATATTGAGTCGATTTGGATATTCGGACTGCAAAACTTCTCCAACGCCTTATGATCCTAGTGTGCAAATTCGAAAGTTCAATGGCACAGCTAAGGATCAACTGAGGTACTCTCAAGTAATTGGTTCTCTCATGTACCTAGCTAGCGCAACAAGGCCTGACATCATGTTTGCTGTTTGCAAACTTAGCCGGTTTGTTTCCAATCCGGGTGATGTGCATTGGCATGCTGTCGAAAGAATCATGCGCTATTTGAAAGGTACTGAGAACTATGTACTTCACTATACCGGAAGCCCGTCAGTACTTGAAGGGTATTGTGATGCGAATTGGATCTCTGATGCTGATGAGATGAAAGCCACAACAGGGTATGTGTTTACTCTTGGAGGTGGTGCTGTTTCCTGGAAGTCTTGCAAGCAAACGATCCTGACGAGATCGACAATGGAAGCAGAATTAACAGCATTGGACACATCTGGTGTCGAAGCAGGATGGCTTCGAGATCTTTTGATGGACTTGCCAGTGGTTGAAAAGCCAGTTCCGGCTATCCTTATGAACTGCTATAACCAAACAGTGATTGTAAAGGTTAAGAGTTCAAAGGACAACATGCAGTCCAACAAACACATAAGAATGAGATTAAAATCTGTCAGACATTTAAGGAACTATGGAGTTATAGCGTTGGATTATATCCAGTCGGCTAAGAATCTGGCAGATCCCTTCACTAAAGGGCTATCACGTGTTGTGATAGATAATGCATCGAGGGAGATGGGTATGAAACCCACATGAGTTGCCATGGTAGTAACCCAACCTATATGATCGGAGATTCCGTGAAGTAGGACCTGGGAAAACAAGCTATTGGTTAACTGAAGAGAGTAAACTATACTAACCCACTCCGTTGAAGATGCAATACTCTCGGTAACTGTATGGCAGGTTGACTTTTGTCTTAATGTGTTCCAAAGCTTTGTATAAGCAAGACACACAGAGCGATCTTTGGAGGAACACACCTATATGAACCTGACTGTTGGTCACAGTCTATGAGATTAGGGTGATCTCTAGTAAGTTCATGAACAGGTCAGGAGTGACTAATATGCTCCACCCGAGGGGTCAGCCTTCGGCAGCCTAGTACTGGTAAGATATTTGGTGAAACTAATTTACACCAAACTGACAATTCAAGGCCTAGTCCATTGTCAGTTGTGAAGGAGTGTAGCTGATTGCTCTAGTTAGAGTTCAACCTTAACATGTCTCTACTGAAAATACTGGTATATTAAAACAGTGTTTGGAATAAGTGATAACATCATGGGACTTTGGGATCTGGTGGGGGATTGCTGAAATATTGCCCAAATATTATGTGGGCCTTTGGCCCATTTAGCAATTCCAGAAAAATCCCTAAAGCCCATGCTGCTGTCATGGCAAGTGGTGGGACTTTAGTCCCATACTGCTAGTTTAGTGAGATGTGCATCAGCTTATATACTGAGCCATTCTACTACTAGTACGAGTTGGTATGAGGTATGAGGAGAATGGCTGTGTACAACACGCGCGCTCCTCCTCCGCCGCCTGCCTCGCCACGCCTCGCCTCGCCTCGTCACGACGCGCCGCGGGTTGCGGGAATCTCGCCGAGCCGATGTGTTCTTTTTGTCACGCAGGAATAACATGTCAACGGTCGCGAAACGTTTAGTGTCAATGGAGACTAATTGCTAGCTGAAACGTTCGGTATTAATTACGTACGTTTTCAGCCTTGATGGCACTTCATTGTTTACGTTTTGGCTGATCGTCCGACTCCTACGTCTGTGCCTATGTAACCGAGAGGTCGCTCCTCTCAGACTACACAGAACAGAATAGAATCCTCTGCCCACAGCCGCCACCGCCACAATCGTTCCTTCTCAGTGTTGCTGCCATCGCTGATCCCATCCCGTCCGCCGCGTACACGGTAGACGGGAGAGCAGGCCTCCGAAACCCCGCCTCTCCGTTTCCTGTACGGGAGAGGGGCGATTAGGTTTTTGGGGAGCGTCTCCTACGCGACTGCTCACCAATCTTCTTCCACTACTTCGCCTACTTCCTCTACGTCCGCGTCGCCTTCGTCTTCGTCATGGGAACCGACGCCGACCGCCACGCCGCTGAGAAGGCTGCCGCTGACAAGAGGATCGCCGATGAAGCTTCCGCTTCTGGTTCGGCCAATTGGCCAACTGCCGGGTATGATATGTTCATACCTCTCCTAGTTATTTACTTGTTTACTGTACTAGTGATTTGCGTAGATGTATCTACTTTATGTCTAGTACACGATTACACTGTTAAGTTTCAGTATGTCATTAGCACTATCTACATCATGATTACGTCATGATTTTAGTCAATACTTGGATTAATATAATCGGAAAATTGCTTACAACCTGGAGCTCCTGAAAGAAATTATTTATTGATAATGTATGTAAATAAAGTTTTCTGAAGCTTGGAAGCATGAGTCAACCCTTGGTATTGCCAATGGGATCAAGGGGTGCACTAGTAGAATAAGGACTTTACGTCCAGACCTTTAGTCTCGGCCGCGTTTGAGGCCGATACTAATATGACATTAGTACCGGTCCAAACGGCCGGAGAGGCCGGTGCCTGCAGTACCGGTTCGTAATGAACCTTTAGTACCGGTTGGGGACACCAACCGGTACTATAAGGGTTGGCGGCCGGCGCAGCACTGGGGGGGCCCGCGGCGAGAACATTGAGTACCGGTTTGTAATACAAACCGGTACTAAATGTCTTCACTGTATTTAGCATCTCCCACCCCGAGCCACATCTTCATTTTTTCAGCTCGAGCACACACTCCATTTTTGCTCTCTTTCCTCTCCCAAGAGCTCAAGTTCACCACATTTTTCTCCAACATTTGTCTAGGTTGGTGGCATCTATCTATACAAGGGTTAGCACCTTCATCTACTCTTCCGGCATTTGAAGTTTAGCTCATTTGTTTGCTAGTTTGAGCTCATTTGATTGTTGTAGTGCTAGCAAGGTGTTTGATGAAATGCCTAACTTAGAGATTTCATTTGTTTTATATGCATTTAAGGTCAAACTAAAATATGATTTGTGGTTTTTTGTAGTGTCGTCCAGTCCCCTTCCTCACCGACGTCGATCTCCCGCGTCGTCCCGTCGCCGACACCACCTCGGTGAGCCTCTTGTTTTTATCTTTTATTTTAATAAATCTTAGTTATAGAATTATTACTTGTATAAATTTCTTATTTGTGTGACATTTTGTTAAATATAGTGTCATGGTTTTGACATCTGTCCACACCGGCTCTCGCCCGCTCTATTATTCGGATGTGGTACGATTGTTTGTTATAAGTATATGTTTGATTAATTTCGTGTTTATAAAAATTATACCGACCAACTTAACGTAGATATATTTTTATCTAGTAGGTAGTTGAACCGGAAAATGAGCCCGACCCTATTGTCGAGTTTTTAGTAGAAGAAAACAATGATTTGAAAGCTAAATTGAAAAGAAGTGAAGATCTTCGTCTCGAAGAGAAGATGAAATGAGAGTTGAAGATTGCCGACGTCGTCGATGATAACGAGATCAAGATGGAGGCAATGCGCTTGGATCACGAGATTAAGATGAATGCAATGCGCTTGAAGCTTAAAAAGTTTAGAAAATATGTCATTAGTCAAGAGGCTTGGTATCATTATGCTGTTGGTTCAATAATTACCTTAGTTGCGATTTTGATCGCATTTGTCGTTGGATTCAAATTCTTTAGCTAGTTCTATGTTCGTTTCAATTAATGAATGTTTATGAGAACTATGTATTAGATTTGTTTAAATATGTTGAACTTGTATTAATGAATTGGTCACGTATCTATCTATTCATGATAGATATATATATAGCTATTGTGTAATGGTTTTGGATATATTTACATAATGCAGATGAATCGACAATGGATGTACGTTGACCGACGCACTCCGG
Source organism: Poa annua (assembly GCA_026929855.1). Taxonomy (NCBI): domain Eukaryota; kingdom Viridiplantae; phylum Streptophyta; class Magnoliopsida; order Poales; family Poaceae; genus Poa; species Poa annua. Next base: position 41,415,841 of record CM049433.1, read on the forward strand.
AGTTCATGACCGGCGTGCTGGATTTTGTCCGTGTTGATGAGGCGAATAAGCGGGATGGTTTTATGTATTGTCCATGTTGTGATTGTAAGAATATCAAGGGTTACTCCAAATCAAAAACCATTCACATCCACCTGTTTCAGTCCGGTTTCATGTCCGGCTATAATTGTTGGACCAAACACGGAGAAACATGGGTCATAATGGAAGACAATGAAGAAGAAGAGGACGATGACAACTATCCTGAGTTTGCTGAATACGATGGTACTACAATGGCGGAAACTGGAGAAGACGCGCCTGACGAAGAGGCGCCGGATGAGCCCGCTGATGATCTTGCTCGGGCCATTGCTGATGCATAGACAAACAGCGTAAATCAGAGGGAGTGGCTCAAGTTGGAGCGCATGTTAGAGGATCGCAAAAAAAATTGTACCCAGGTGTCGAAGATGACCAGAAAAAGCTGGGTACGACGCTGGATTTGCTGCAATGGAAGGCTGAGAATGGTGTATCGGACAAGGGGTTTGAAAAGTTGTTGAAAAAGATAAAGAAGATGCTTCCAAAGGATAACAAATTGCCCGACAGTACGTACGAGGCAAAGAAGATCGTCTGTCCTCTAGGATTAGAGGTGCAAAAGATACATGCATGCATTAATGACTGCATACTCTACCGCGGTGAGGAGTACGAGAATCTGAATGCATGCCCGGTATGCGGTGCATTGCGGTATAAGATCAGGCGAGATGACCCTGGTGAAGTTGAGGGCGAGCGCCCCAGAAAGAGGGTTCCTACCAAGGTGATGTGGTATGCTCCTATAATACCACGGTTGAAACGTTTGTTCAGCAACAGAGAGCATGCCAAGATGTTGTGATGGCACAAAGAGGACCAGAAGAAAGACGCGATGTTCAGGCACCCCGCTAATGGGTCGCAGTGGAGAAAAATCGAGGGAGAGTTCCCGGACTTTGCAGATGACGCAAGAAACTTAAGGTTTGGTCTAAGTACGGACGGCTTCAATCCTTTTGGGGAGCAGAGCAGCAGTCATAGCACCTGGCCTGTGACTCTATGTATTTACAATCTTCCGCCTTGGTTGTGCATGAAGCGAAAGTTCATCATGATGCCAGTGCTCATCCAAGGCCCGAAACAACCCGGCAGCGAGATTGATGTGTACCTCAAGGCCATTAGTTGACGAACTTTTAGAGTTGTGGCGGGAAGAAGGTGTACGTGTGTGGGATGAGCACAAACAGGAGAATTTTGACCTTCGAGGGTTGCTTTTCGTAATGATCAATGATTGGCCTGCTCTTAATAACATCTCAGGACAGACAACTAAGGGATACCATGCATGCACACATTGTTTGGATGATTCTGAATGTATATACTTGGATAATTGTAAGAAGTGTGTGTACCTGGGGCATCGTCGATTTCTTCCGGACAGGCATAACGTCCGGAAGAAAGGCAAGCATTTCAAAGGTGAGGCAGATCACCGTAGGAGGCCTATGGACCGTACTGGTGAACAAATATTTGATATGGTCAAGGATCTAAAAGTAATCTTTGGAAAGGGTCCTGGAGGACTGCAGGTTCCAAATGACGCTAACGGGCACGCACCCATGTGGAAGACGAAATCTATATTTTGGGAGCTACCATATTGGAAAGTCCTAGAGGTCCGTTCTGCAATCGACGTGATGCACGTGACGAAGAATATTTGCGTGAACCTGCTAGGCCACTTCGGCGTGTATGGGAAGAAAAACAACACAGAGGCAGCACGGGAGGACCAAAAACGTTTGAAAGAACGAGACGGCCTGCTTCCAAAACACTATGAAGGTCCTGCCAGCTATGCTCTAACCAAACAAGAGAAAGTGATATTTTTTGAATGTCTGAGCAGTATCAAGGTCCCGTCTGGCTTCTCGTCGAATATAAAGGGAATAATAAATGTGGCACAGCAAAAATTTCAAAACCTAATGATGAGGATATATCAGTGGATTATGATGATTATACATGCTTAAAGTGGAAGGAAATATTAAGCCTAACCGATGATTATTATAAGGTGAACTCATTCCTAGTTGGACATGATACATTGATTATAAGAATGTTATACTACCTAAGTTATTGTGTTCTTGTATCATTAGGTTTGAGTTAATAGAGCATGGCGCATGAAGAAGAAGATGCGTGCAAGGAATGGAGATCATTGACAACCATCAAGGTGGCAAGCACGAGGGAGGCGAGGGAGGAAGTGGAGCCATCAATGAAGAGAGATTCAATTCGGACTAGCAGAAGTCACGAATTCGAAACATTCAAGGTGTATTCATATGAAGTCCAAATAAAGCAACGAAGCACAGGTTGGAAAGGAAATTACAAATCCTTTCTAACGGATCCGACCCCAAACACCGGTTCGACTCGGACAAGCCTCGGTGACCAAAACAAGTCGACGGCTGTTTCCTGCCAGTTTCCAAATAGAGTCCTTTAAGTTAGGAAAGTTAGAGATATGTTTGTTTTCGACTCCAACCCTATGTTGGACGTCCAGCAGCCTTTATATACTTGTAATTCGTGGCTTTTAGAAGCAGACCACGTTTAAACATAAACCCTAGATTGGATTGCTAAGCATTCATCTATATTCGAGTTCCTCTGTGTTGCGCTCAGGAATTCAACCTCTCCACTGTGTTGCGCTCTGGAGATTATTATCCGAAGTTTGAGTGTGATCTGTTGTTCCACTGGGAATTAGTAGATTGCAAAACCGCTTCGTGGTCGGCGGCTACGTTGCATCGGTGTGAGGCGTCGCGAATATCCATTGGGTTGAAGAGCTGTTGCATTGGCAACGGGGGAACAGCCGGAGAGTTCGACGGATTCTCGCAAGTTATCTTCCACCATCATCCATCTACCCACCGCTCACTGAGAAGATCGGGCCACCCCTTATCATCTTGGTATCAGAGCCAGGTTGCAATGCACAGGAGAGACGCTAGCAAAAGCTCAATATTAAGGGCACAAGATTGCTCAATTCTACTAGTGCAAGGCAGGAATATAATTCGCAAACAATGCTCCAAACAGACTGATATGAATAAAATTCTGGCCTCTTTTTTCTTTTTCGCTCGGTACTGTAGCTACAGCAATTTCGGATCTTTCTTTTTCTCTCCTTTTTTTTTCCCCTTTTCTCTCTTTGATATATATACACCTGGCCACTTACGGGAGCAAATACAATTAATTGGACTGCCAAAAGAAAGTCTGCACTTTTTCTGATTCTAATGAGCAGCCCTTGAGCAACTGAGATGCTAGTCTCGTAGGAAAGTGCTACACAAATAATAGACTGGCTTTTACCTAGGTTTAATTAGCAAATAAAAGACTCGACCGAACACGGATTGGACAAAGGAAAATAAAAAAAAATGACGACCGAAACTTGGAGTGCGATCAAACACGGAAAACAGCCAATTGACACACTTCCGATTAACCAAACGTAACAGACTAGGACTCAGATCGGAAAAGTAACAGACTAGGACTCCGACAAAAAAAAAAACTGACGCAGAAACTAGATGATACTACGACTCAGATCGGAACAAAAGCAACGCAAAAGGACACACGATCAGCAACTAAACTTGATGAAACGATGCGAACTAAGTCTATGGCAAATATTTTTGTGGGGCTTTTTCTGGATAGGACGAAAAATAGTAAAATCTACGGGGATGGATATGTGGATGCTCACCGAGTAAAACGCTGGAAATCTGATACCAAGATGATAAGGGGTGGCCCGATCTTCTCAGTGAGCGGTGGGTAGATGGATGATGGTGGAAGATAACTTGCGAGAATCCGTCGAACTCTCCGGCTGTTCCCCCGTTGCCAATGCAACAGCTCTTCAACCCAATGGATATTCGCGACGCCTCACACCGATGCAACGTAGCCGCCGACCACGAAGCGGTTTTGCAATCTACTAATTCCCAGTGGAACAACAGATCACACTCAAACTTCGGATAATAATCTCCAGAGCGCAACACAGTGGAGAGGTTGAATTCCTGAGCGCAACACAGAGGAACTCGAATATAGATGAATGCTTAGCAATCCAATCTAGGGTTTATGTTTAAACGTGGTCTGCTTCTAAAAGCCACGAATTACAAGTATATAAAGGCTGCTGGACGTCCAACATAGGGTTGGAGTCGAAAACAAACATATCTCTAACTTTCCTAACTTAAAGGACTCTATTTGGAAACTGGCAGGAAACAGCCGTCGACTTGTTTTGGTCACCGAGGCTTGTCCGAGTCGAACCGGTGTTTGGGGTCGGATCCGTTAGAAAGGATTTGTAATTTCCTTTCCAACCTGTGCTTCGTTGCTTTATTTGGACTTCATATGAATACACCTTGAATGTTTCGAATTCGTGACTTCTGCTAGTCCGAATTGAATCTCTCTTCATTGATGGCTCCACTTCCTCCCTCGCCTCCCTCGTGCTTGCCACCTTGATGGTTGTCAATGATCTCCATTCCTTGCACGCATCTTCTTCTTCATGCGCCATGCTCTATTAACTCAAACCTAATGATACAAGAACACAATAACTTAGGTAGTATAACATTCTTATAATCAATGTATCATGTCCAACTAGGAATGAGTTCACCTTATAATAATCATCGGTTAGGCTTAATATTTCCTTCCACTTTAAGCATGTATAATCATCATAATCCACTGATATATCCTCATCACCTAAAGTCTCATGACTGCCATATGATTATGACGCAATTGCTTCCGATTGCATTGAGGGGGCTTCTACCGGAAAATGTTCGAGTACCCATTGTGAAGCTTTGTGCATTCCTCAATGCAATATCTCAGAAGGTAATCGATCCAATGATCCTACCAAGGTTACAGAATGATGTGGTCCAGTGTCTTGTCGGTTTTGAGTTGGTGTTCCCCACATCCTTCTTCGATGTTATGACGCATGTCTTGGTTCACCTAGTCGAAGAGATTCAAATTCTCGGTCCCGTATTTCTACACAATATGTTCCCATTTGAGAGGTTCATGGGAGTCTTAAAGAAATATGTTCATAACCGTGCTAGGCCAGAAGGAACCATCTCCAAGGGCTATGGAACCGAGGAGGTCATTGAGTTCTGTGTTGACTTTATTCCTGACATTAATCCGATTGGTGTTCCACAGTCGCGACATGAGGGGAGACTGAGTGGAAAAGGCACTCTAGGGAAAAAAGTATTAGTATGTAGGGACGGACCTTCTTTCAGTCAAGCGCACTACACAGTTCTACAAAATTCCTCGTTGGCAGCTCCGTATATCGAGGAACACATGAATATTTTACGATCTGAGAACCCGGTGGAGGATGAGTTCTGGATTAAAGATCAACACAAGGCGAAATTCAGCGGTTGGTTGCAAACACATCTCATGAGTAACACCGAAGTTGATGTTCAGCTGTACTTGTTGGCCAGGACACCATCTTCGACTATAGTCACTTTCGAAGGGTACGAGATAAATGGGAATACATTTTACACGATCGCTCAAGATAAAAAGAGCACCAACCAAAACAGTGGTGTCCGCTTTGACGCAACAAACAACAATGCGCAAAAGGACACATATTATGGTTACATAGAGGAGATATGGGAACTTGAGAATGGACCTTCTTTTAAGGTCCCTTTGTTTCGGTGCAAATGGGTCAAGCTGAATGCAGGCGGGGTAAAGGTAGACCCGATGTACGGAATGACAACGGTGGATCTGAACAATCTTGATTACAAAGACGAACCGTTCGTCCTAGCAAATGATGTAGCTCAAGTTTTCTACGTGAAAGACATGTCTACCAAACCGAAGAAAAGAAAAAACATGGAAGCGAATACATCAGCCGAGGCAAAACGCCACATAGTTTTTTCAGGGAAAAGAAACATCGTGGGAGTGGAGGACAAGACAGACATGTCAGAAGATTATGATAAGTTTGAAGAAATTCCGCCCTTCAAAGTCAACACTGACCCAAGCATCACGTTAAGTAATGAAGATTCTCCATGGTTCCGGGGCAAAGTTAAGCAATCGAAGAAAAGGAGGAATAATACAACAGATGGGAATATTGGTGATGTGTAATCCAGGAATGATATTTATGAAATATGAGGTCTTTATCACAAACTATGTTGTGGAATATGAGGTCTTTATCACAAACTATGTTGTTGAAATGACCATAACTTGGTCATTTGTCTTGAAACTTCTAGATGTTCATACATGATAGACCTTTTTGTGAAGACTTTTTTTGCAAATTTTGTCAGAAATCAAGTTTATCATTTTTCATAGCAACAAGTACACATATAAGGTCCCCATGCCAATGGATTTCCTTTTTTGAAGTGTTTATCACATTATTTCATTTTTTCGTAAAAATGATCAAAACGGTCGCGGTGACAATTCATCGAAAGATGTAATATTTTCTAGAACTATCAATGTTTCTGTGATATAACCACTAGTTGTGTACCTTAAAATGATTTTTCCAAAAACTTCAGACCAAACTATCAAACAGTTGTAGTTCAAATTTGAATTACTTTCGAAAAATCGACATAAACTCAATTAACTAGGGGAAATTAGGTAGAAATCAAAGAAAAACCTAATACTTGGGGATTATCCATCATATGTGGACTAGTTTCCATGAAAATTAAATGGGTGCCATTTTTCATCATATTTTTGGTACTTTGTTCACAAAAAAAGTCATTTTTTGCACTTAAAAAATGGAAAATGATATTTATGAAAATAATTTCAAGAATTCCTTTGGCATGACTGTTTCTTATACCAATATGCACCTATTGGTGGAATATGAGGTCTTTATCACAAACTATATTGTTGAAATGACCATAACTTGGTCATTTGTCTTTAAACTTCTACATGTTCATACACGATAGACCTTTTTGTGAAGACTTTTTTTGCAAATTTTGTCAGAAATGAAGTTTATCATTTTTCATAGCAACAAGTACCCATATAAGGTCCCCATGCCAAAGGATTTCCTTTTTTGAAGTGTTTATCACATTATTTCATTTTTTCGTAAAAAGGATCAAAACGGTCGCGGTGACAATTCATCGAAAGATGTAATATTTTCTAGAACTATCAATGTTTCTGTGATATAACCACTAGTTGTGTACCTTAAAATGATTTTTCCAAAAACTCCAGACCAAACTATCAAACAGTTGTAGTTCAAATTTGAATTATTTTAGAAAAATCGACATAAACTCAATTAACTAGGGGAAATTAGGTAGAAATCAAAGAAAAACCTAATACTTGGGGATTATCCATCATATGTGGACTAGTTTCCATGAAAATTAAATGGGTGCCATTTTGCATCATATTTTTGGTACTTTGTTCACAAAAAAAGTCATTTTTTGCACTTAAAAAATGGAAAATGATATTTATGAAAATAATTTCAAGAATTCCTTTGGCATGACTGTTTCTTATACCAATATGCACCTATTTGTGGAATATGAGGTCTTTATCACAAACTATGTTGTTGAAATGACCATAACTTGGTCATTTGTCTTGAAACTTCTAGATGTTCATACATGATAGACCTTGTTGTGAAGACTTTTTTTGCAAATTTTGTCAGAAATGAAGTTTATCATTTTTCATAGCAACAAGTACACATATAAGGTCCCCATGCCAAAGGATTTCCTTTTTTGAAGTGTTTATCACATTATTTCATTTTTTCATAAAAACGATCAAAACGGTCGCGGTGACAATTCATCGAAAGATGTAATATTTTCTAGAACTATCAATGTTTCTGTGATATAACCACTAGTTGTGTACCTTAAAATGATTTTTCCAAAAACTTCAGACCAAACTATCAAACAGTTGTAGTTAAAATTTGAATTACTTTCGAAAAATCGACATAAACTCAATTAACTAGGGGAAATTAGGTAGAAATCAAAGAAAAACCTAATACTTGGGGATTATCCATCATATGTGGACTAGTTTCCATGAAAATTAAATGGGTGCCATTTTGCATCATATTTTTCGTACTTTGTTCACAAAAAAGGTCATTTTTTGCACTTAAAAAATGGAAAATGATATTTATGAAAATAATTTCAAGAATTCCTTTGGCATGACTGTTTCTTATACCAATATGCACCTATTTGTGGAATAGAGATTTGTACAAAGTTTTATAAACTAATTAGTTAAAAGAAAATAGATATAAAATACCTTTTATTTTAAATGTTACATTTTTAAAATGTCAATATTCTTTGTAATTTGTTGAAAACATGTTCTTGAATATAGATATATTTTTTACAAATTATTAGAAACTAATTTTACTAGTTTTAGACAATTACATCAGTAGATATACAAAAACAGAAAACAAAAAATAGAAAAGGGAAATAAAATAAAATAAAACACCTTCAGTACCGGTTGCTGGTTGCAGCCGGTACTAAAGGTTTTCGTTTCGCGCCAGTTCTCTGGACGCCGAATCGACAAACCTTTAGTACCGGCTACAATCACCAGCCGGTACTAAAGGTCCTTTAGTACCGGTCGAGGGCACAGACCGGTACTAAAGGTATGTGCTTTAAATGCCTTGAGCCCCCGATCGGGCAGTTTCACTTCTAACAAGCGCAGAGGCAGACGCCGCCAGGACCTCGACGCCATCGACGGAGAGCCTCGCCGCGCCGCTCCCAGACGCTGTGCCGCTCCCGACGCCGTCCTCGTCCATTCTGGTATGGAGCTCCGCCGCCATCTTCTGTCCCGTGTGATTTGAGCTCTAATCCGCCGTCGGTTCCCCATTTGCAGACGAGAAACCCTAGGTGTCCGCTGCCGGCGAGCACGATTCCGACCATCCTCGATCTCGCCTCGCCGCTCCGACCACCCCTACGTCCCTCGTGGTGAGCTACCGGTCCTCGGAGACCCCCCTCTCGCCCTCGTTTCCTCCATTATCGGCGAGCTTGATTCCGGCCCTTTCTTCCACCGCCGCCCGGCCTTCTCCGGCGACCATTCGAGGGCAGCGCCGCTAGCAATTTGTCGCGTGCGTGCGTAGGTGCTCCCTCTCGGCCTCAATCGACAGAGGAGTCAGAGGAGTGCGAGGCTGGAGGTGCTCTCCATTGATGACATCATAGTGACGTCAGCACCCATATATATTTTCCAGAGAGTTAGTTTTAGAGGTTTTAAATAGAATTTAGCTACTGTTTTAGGTGTTGTTAGGAAAATTTAGTTATACTTGCTAGTTAGACTTGCTAGGAAATTGTAGTTAGACTTGATAGTTTAGTTAAATAGAGTTTAGGACATTTTATATAGAGTGTTAGATTATTTGTTAAATATAGTTTAGGACATTTTATATATTGTTAGACTATTTCAGAATTGCTAGGAAATGGTACTTTTTTAGATGAATTTTGTTATTTATATGAATGCTATTGTTATTTATATGAATGCTATTGTTATTTATATGAATGAATATATGGAAATGCAATGTTTTAGTTACTGGTTTTGTACATATGCTACTGTTTTTGTATATATGTTAAATTTGGGAATGTTAAATTTGTAAATGTTGTTTACATGTTGTGAATGTTAAGTTTGTAAATGAAAGTTGCAAATGTTGTTTACATGTTGTAAATGAAAGTTGTAAAAGAAAGTTTACATGATTAGAACTTTGTTATACTGGGAAAGAGAAGATGAATACATATGTGACTTTGTTAAATGAAGTTGCATATATTGTGGCCTATATGTTGTAAATGCTACACTTCTATGTAAATGCTACACTTGTATTATAAATCTCGTAGCAGCGCGCGCAACCATAATTCCCGCAGCAACGCGTGAGGAATGCGACAATATGACAATGTAATATGAAATATTTCTATCGTCGTTCTTATCGTGATAATGTGACATCAATGTAGGATTCGACGTCCTGTCTGTGACCTTCCCGAGTCTCGTTGATCCCGCGCCTCACCGTCGTTCCCGAGCATCCCCTCGTGCCCTCCCCCGCGGTGAGCCTCTACCGTGCGCACATGTTATTTCTTTACAATGTTGCCGCCCGATTTGGCACTAAATTGTTCTATCTTTTTTTTTGTATTAGTTAAGCTATGGACAGCAGAGCAAATGAAGAGGAGTTGTTCGACATGATAGCTGAGCCCGATCACAACGATGGTGAAGATGATGGCTCGCAATTTCTTAACCTTTCCGGTGATCGAATGGAGGACGAAGATATTTATAACTTAGGAGCTCCTCCCTCCGGATCGAACAATAATGCCGATGAGAATGTAACGAAGAATACCGACGAGGTATACATAGCCTCTGGTGATAAATGATTTGATATGGATACATATACATATATTAACATAACATTTCTTCTTTTAGCCCTCTGGATCGGGATCGAGCATATTTGGTAAATTAGCTGGTAAAAGAAAACGAGGCCCGGCCAAAAAGTTGAAAGATGAAAGGTTCGATATCGAAGCAATCTCTGAAATTGCCGAACCGATTGCTCCCGAGGTCCACGCCCGTAAATTTGTGACTCAGTGCGGAGTTGTTGTTCGGGACAACATTCCGATCACCATCCGAGAATAGCACAAGCCGAAGGTTGAATGTGGAGAAGATAGTTTTGTGTCAGATATTTGCAAGAAGGAACTTTTGAAGTCCATTTTCCACAATTTCGTCCTACCGACAGGCCTCCCACGCGCCGAGAAAAGGAAAGTCTTCAATTGGACTCTTAAGAATTGGGGTTATGCCTATCTTGATGAACTGGTGATATAACCCCAATTTTGAAGACGTACAGTACGTGAAGATAAAAGATCAGTGGGAAGATTTTAAGACCTACAAGAAATCAGAAGTAGCTCTCGAACTGTCGAGGAAAAATAAGCTAAATGCCGACAAAAAGCAATATCATCAGCGTTTGGGGCCAGGTGGCTACAAGACCGCCATTCCTATCTGGGAAGAAAGAGACGCCAAGTTAATTGATGCCGGGGTCATTCCAAGTACATCGAGTTATCCCCCAAGGGTGAAGCATTGGTTGTACGGCGTCAGGATGGAGCCCAACTCAAAGACATGGAGTCTTGTGTTGAAGGAAAAAGTTAAACCAGGCCCCAAGGGACAGGCTGAAAGAGAAAAAAATCTGCAGGTAGTCAAAGATATTGATAGTGCAAAAGTTTCCGTCCAGGAGGGAAGGTTCTCGCCCGACAGAGAGAACGACGAGCTGACACTCGCCCTCGGGAATGACGAACACACCGGACGAGTACGAGGCGTGGGCGTCTACCCTTGGAAGTGAAGGAGATATGCCCTAGAGGCACTTAATAAAGATAATTTATTCGTCATATCTCAATTGTTCATTATATGTTTTATACCATGCTATAACTGTATTAAGCGGAAACATTAATACACGTGTGGTAGATAAACAACCAGGTCCCTAGTAGCCTCTATCTAACTAGTTCATTGGGCAATTGATGATCGAGGTTTCCCGATCATGTGACATTGATGTCAGTTGACAATGGAGTCATGTCATTGGGAGAATGACGTGATGGACATACCCAATATTTGTAGGACGTAGTCATTACGCCTTTGACCGTGAGATCAACTCTTATTGCTATTCCTGAAAGATACTTTGATTGCATCAAACGTCATATCTTAACAGTGTGACAATAAAGGTGTCCCTCTCGGGTATCGGAAGGGAGTATGTTGAGACGAGGGATCAAGAGCGGGATTTGCCAGTCCGCATAGCAGGATAGATACTCTAGGGCCCACTCGGTGAGATTATGTCAAATAAGCTTGCAAGCGTGTGACTAGGTAACCAGGACATAATATCATGGACGAGTAGAAGATAGTGTTGTCGGTAACGAGATCAAGCTAGGTATCACTATATCTATGAACGAGTCTCGGACACACTAAGTATCGCCATGGCAAAAGGTTTAAGACTCGACGTCCAGGTTCGAACGACAAAGTTATTCGTTATCTCACAGGGATTAATTCTGGGTATCCAAGGTCCACGAATTAGTCATTGATCGGAGAGCTGGTCTCGATCATGTCTGGAGAGATCTCGAACCGCTAGGGTAACACACTTAAGGGGAGTCGACAAGTTTACCGGAAGAGAAAAGAGAAAGCACCGGAAAAGTTCCGGGAGAGAATCCGAAGTCCTATCGGAGTACCGAAGATAGTTCGGAGAGTTTCGGAAAAGTTCCGGAAGAGAGGAAATTGTTTATATATGTTAAATTAATATTAATTAGTGAATTAATATTATTTTAATGAATTTATAATGATTAAATTCGTGTTTAAACATGCAGCCCACTAAATGGGCCTTCCCCGGAGGGGAGAAGGCCCATATAGGGGCCGAATTTCCCCCCAAGGCCCAAACCCACCAAGGGGTGCCGAATTGGGCCCTAGGGGCCCATGGGGGGCCGGCCAGCCTCCCCCCCCCTTGGTGCGGTTTGGGGTTTAGTCCCACCTTGCCAGTTTAGCAAGGTGGGGTGCCCCCTTTCTCCTATATATAGAGGGGAGAGAGAGCTTCCTCTCAACACACCAATTTCTCTCTCTCTTTTCCTCCTTGAATAACGTGATTCCCTTGTTGGAGTTGCGCCAAGGAGGAGTTCTCTCCACCATACGCACACCGTCGTGCTGCTGGTCTTCCGGTCCCAGTCTTCCGCTGCTTGTCCTTGGATCGGAGCCCGGAGGTCGTCGTCTTCACCGTACGTGTGTGAATCCCTGCGAGGTGCCACGCTAGTGGTGCTCGGAGGTCTTCTTCCTCTACACGACCTCGAGGTCGTCTTCGTCGGCTTCATCGACAACGCTTGTGCGGGAGCGTAATCCCCGCTTTCGGTCTACAAGGGTATGTATATCGATCTCCTCCGTATTACTATATCTGCATAGTATAGATCCTGGCTAGTTTAAGGTTATCGCTGTTAGGATTTTTTTTGTTTTTCTGCCTGCGATCCCCTTCAGTGGTATCAGAGCCGATCTATGCGTAGATATAGTTGTACGCTTTTAGAACCCGTGTTTATCACGGGGGCATCGTTCTTTTATTTGCGACCCTCTCGCGTGCACTTGCATTGTCGGCAGCATTGAGTTGATGAAGCGGCCCGGACCGACTTTACGCGTACGCTTATGCGAGACTAGTTCCACTACTGACATACGGCTTGTACCGTTTATGTGGCTGGTGGGTGTCTGTCTCTCTCTCTTTAGTTGGCTTTGCATTTTCAATGGAGGGCCCGAAAGGGATAAATAAATATGCAATTATTTGATCGTTGTTGTGGTCATAGGTTCGTAGGTATGAAGCGGTTCTATTTACGACAGCCCCTAGCCACATAAAATATGCAAAAGATAAAGTAGAACGCGTCTAACTTTATTTTACAGGGGCAATGTGATATGGTCAAGGTAGGTTTATTAAATTGTTTATAAACTGTGGGCGCGAAGGAGACCATCGGCGCAAGGACCATATCACGTCGCATTACATATTGATGTTTTGTGTGCATCTTATATTGTGTGTATATATATTAGTATATATTAGTTACACGGCGGTAGTAATATAAGATGATCCCTCCAAAATACCATTAGTGTTCTCCCTTCGACGTGCACCACCAAGAAAGTTCTACGTTATGAGGCAGGCCGTGACGATCGGGTGTCAGACATATCGTCGTTCGCATACAGTGGGTGTAAGACATGTTTGCACAAGCGTATACGCTGAAGGTTATTATGGCGAGCCTAGCATGTACAGACATGGCCTCGGAACGCGGAGACCGAAAGGTCGAGCATGAGTCACAAAGTTGTTGTGATTGACATATCGATGTCTACCTTTGAAGTTGTGTTGCTGGCTCTGACGATGAGGGGTTGCATAATGGATGAGGGTCGTGTAATCACTAAAACGATTAGAGGGATATTCGTTTTGAGTGGGAGTTCTGGTAGTTTTATTTTATTAAAACTTGAACCCTATTTTATAATGAACAAAGTCTTTATGTTTTGCAAAACCTTTGTAGATATTAACCAATGTAATAGCCTTCTTTATAAATTAGGCGCAATCCTGCGATTGAGAAACTTAAAAGGTTGGGTCCAAACTTCATAGTTTTATACTTTAGCTTGAGGATACTCCTTTGTTAAACCATTAGCTCTTTGTGATACAATACCCACTAGGAGATAAATCCGCAGATTCCGCTAACAAAAGGATAAATTGGATTATCAAATTTTTGTGCGGATAATATCATCATAGTCCAGTGTATGCTATGATCTCTGCCATAGAGAATTTACGGTGGGTACGAGTTGTTAGATCGCGAACATATGAGATGATCGCTAAACTCAGGATACACCTAAAGTTGGGATGATGAAGTTTATCAGTACGTTGACTGTTTTTCTTCTCAACCAAGATGGAAGAGAATACACGCATTGAAGGAGCACGTGGCAGTCATACTTGATGACACTGGTCATACTCGATGACATTGGTCATAATTGATGACATTGAGACGCCTCGCTCAGCTCGATCACTGGATAACAGACAACGTTGCCAGATGCAAATGCTTTGTCATAGACTATGTCATGCAAGGGGAATCGTTCACCTTCATGGTTCTTGATTGCGTTGGAAGAATCAAGAAGATGAAACAGATCGCCGGGAAGTCATCAATAATGATGGTGTATATATGATATACACGTTATGAATGTTTTACCTAAGCAACTACTCGCAGTAGTGACTAAATTTTTGATACTAGTCATGTTTTATGAAAACCAGATTTACTACTTGAGTAGCTTGGAAGGATGAGGCGACAATGTGTGTTGATGATGGCAGACAAAATGTTGTGATGGCCATAGACACTCTCCCTCTAGATCTACCATTTGAATAAATTCTTTTATGATCGCCTGTTAGTATGATCGTTATAAGTATGTCTTCTCTAGCAAGACAATTGTTCATATATGTTACTGACAAAATCGTTGTCCTATATTTATGAAGTAATGATCATAAGCCGATTTGAATTTAGATGGTATAAGCTCCCACATTCATAATATTAATGCCAAAGGATACAAACTTAATAAAGACACCACATTCGTGTGGCACTACCGTTTAAGTCATGTCAATGTTATAGTCAATGAACAAGCTCCATACGGATGGATCTACAAGTCTTTAGATTTGATCTTTTGACACTTGCAAGATAACTAAGACACCGTTTTCGGAAAGCGGTCATATGACTTATTGATAATCATGCATATAGATGTATGTGGATCAATGAAGTAATTAACGTGTAGTGGAGACCTTTATTTCGTAAACTTCAATGAACGTTTTGAGTATAACTTGTTGAGAATCATGCATATGGGTGTATGTGAATCAATGAAGTACTTTAACGTATAGTGGAAGTCTTTATTTCATAGACTTCATGAATATTCCGAGTAGATATATGGATATCCACTTAGGGAATGTTAATCTGGAAATTTTGATTCGATCAAACAAGTTCAGAATGAAGTAGGAAATAAATTTAACAAGAAAATCAAATTTCTACGATACAGATCGAGGAATAAAGATTTGAGTTATAATGTTGGCATATCATTGGAAGACTTGTGAGAAGAGTTCCACAAATTACGTCGCATGGAACACCATAGTGTTATGGTATGTTAGGACGTCGTAATCGCACCCTATCGGATAGTGTGTGGTGAATAAATCTCTTATCAAATTATTGTGATCATTGGAGTCATATGGTAGAAACATAACATTCACGTTAGATAATAGGGAAACCATTTAAATCCATGGAGACAATACCATATGAGTGATGGCATGGCTTTTAGCCTAGATTGTCGTTTCAGCAATTTAGTGTTTCGATGTGATCAAACCTAAAATGGATAAATCTTTGTAGTGTACCGTACCTAAAGAATTAGTTGGGTACATGTCTCACAACATAGGCAAAAACATTGCCGGAATATACCTTGCAAAAGAAATAGTTTCTTGTCCAAGGGTATAAGTGGGAAAGGAAGTAGAGCAAGACGAAGTTAATGAACTTTTTCTCCAGACATCAGAGTGGCGCAACGGAAAGTGTTTCCGGTGTTATGCTTCTCAACTGGAAAGAAGCTGATGATAAAGATCATGATGCTCTGAGCTCATACTAAGAACGTAGGCGTACGAGGTTGTGTTCCACACTGTGTGTTACGACAATCTTGTTATGAAGGTCATGTTAATGGAATATGACAGACCTACGAACTACGAAGAAGAGATGGTAGACCTAAGTCCGAGAAATGGCTATGAGTCATATATGATCCGAGATAAAATCCATGTACGATTACCAGGTAATGACTTGGGAGATCTTCTTGATGGCATCAAAGCTGTTAATAGAATATGGAATTTTATGAGAGAGTAGCCACTGATAAGGATCGATTTGTCGTGAAACAGTTCCGACAGATTCAAAAGTTGACCACAACGAGATTTTGTCTCAAGTGGCGAAGCCTAAGTCTATTCGGGGTCGTTTAGCAATTACTATAATTTCAAATTGAGAAATTGAGAGATGGATAAGGAAACCATGTTTCTTAATGGTATCATTAAGAAAGAGTTGTAATTAGTACAATGAAATGGTTTGGTGATCCTGAGGATGCTAAACATGTATGCAAACTTCAGCTGTCCATTCATGGGCTGAAGCAAGCATATCGGAGCTGGAATCTTCACTTTGATGATGTGATCAAAGGATTTTGGAGTTGTCCAAAATAGTTGAAGAAACTTGCATTTGCAAAGAAGTGAGTGGGAGCTAAGTAGCTTTTCTTGATCTTATATGTGAAAGGCATATTTGAGTGGGAGCTAGGTGTCATTCATGATTTTATATGTAACGACATATTGAGAATGACACAGATCCTCCAGTAAGATATAAATGATTATTTAAGTGATTAAATTTTCTATGAATGAAGTTAGGAGTATTAGGCATCCGATCTATAATTGTATAGATCAAAAGGGGCTTAATAACATTAGGTCGGAATATTTTCCTAAGTTAAGATTCTGAAGTGTTTCAGAATAAAAAAAGCGAAGAAAAAGGTTCTTGCTTGTATGACTAGGCAAAATATTAAGTTTATCTTGGCATTTTCAGTGATAGAAATTGATGTTCGACAATCTCTATGCCTCAGACATAGATTCTATCAGACTGAAAGCTCGACTTGGTGTGACCCAAGTTCTTGGTTGAAGAACGGGTTCTAGAGTGATCCTTGTGTGGATCAATGAACAAACGTTAAGTATATTCTTTAGTGTCTGTGAGAACTAAAGATATGTTTTCTGGTAAAGGGTAAGAGTGGAAAGACAACTTGCCGTAAAACGGTTACGATGATGCAAGTTATGACACTGACCCATACGACTGGAAATCTCATATAGGAGATGTCCTTTATTTTGAAGAAAGACATGGTTAGCTTGCGAAGTCGCATATGGATGCACTGTCGCATAATCTACATAGGTATAGAAATATATGGCAACTTCAGAAGTAGCCAGTGTGATTGGACTGAACAGTTTCCGAGCATATGTGGTTCCCCTTAATAGATCTCTTATATTTTTAAGGCCCATGCTACGCGAAGGTTCGAGTCTCACTCCATCGACTAAGATATATTTCACCGTCATCGTAAGATACGGGATGATGTCAAACTAGGTGACATAGAAGTGTTGCAAAGCACGTATAGGTCTCAATCTGTGAGATCTGTTGACTGTATTCCTCTTCCACGAGACAAGCATGCACCAAGTTGCTATGGGTGTTGAGCTTTTACCAAGTTGTAAACTAGATTAAGTGTTAATCTAGTGCAAGTGGGAGACTGAAGGAGATATGCCCTAGAGGAACTTAATAAAGATAATTTATTCGTCATATCTCAATTGTTCATTATATGTTTTATACCATGCTATAACTGTATTAAGCGGAAACATTAATACACGTGTGGTAGATAAACAACCAGGTCCCTAGTAGCCTCTATCTAACTAGTTCATTGGGCAATTGATGATCGAGGTTTCCCGATCATGTGACATTGATGTCAGTTGACAATGGAGTCATGTCATTGGGAGAATGACGTGATGGACATACCCAATATTTGTAGGACGTAGTCATTACGCCTTTGACCGTGAGATCAACTCTTATTGCTATTCCTGCAAGATACTTTGATTGCATCAAACGTCATATCTTAACAGTGTGACAATAAAGGTGTCCCTCTCGGGTATCGGAAGGGAGTATGTTGAGACGAGGGATCAAGAGCGGGATTTGCCAGTCCGCATAGCATGATAGATACTCTAGGGCCCACTCGGTGAGATTATGTCAAATAAGCTTGCAAGCGTGTGACTAGGTCACCAGGACATAATATCATGGACGAGTAGAAGATAGTGTTGTCGGTAACGAGATCAAGCTAGGTATCATGATATCTATGAACGAGTCTCGGACACGCTAAGTATCGCCATGGCAAAAGGTTAAAGACTCGACGTCCAGGTTCGAACGACAAAGTTATTCGTTATCTCACAGGGATTAATTCTGGGTATCCAAGGTCCACGAATTAGTCATTGATCGGAGAGCTGGTCTCGATCATGTCTGGAGAGATCTCGAACCGCTAGGGTAACACACTTAAGGGGAGTCGACAAGTTTACCGGAAGAGAAAAGAGAAAGCACCGGAAAAGTTCCGGGAGAGAATCCGAAGTCGTATCGGAGTACCGAAGATAGTTCGGAGAGTTTCGGAAAAGTTCCGGAAGAGAGGAAATTGTTTATATATGTTAAATTAATATTAATTAGTGAATTAATATTATTTAAATGAATTTACAATGATTAAATTCGTATTTAAAAATGCAGCCCACTAAATGGGCCTTCCCCGGAGGGGAGAAGGCCGATATAGGGGCCGAAATTCCCCCCAAGGGCCAAACCCACCAAGGGGTGCCGAATTGGGCCCATGGGGGGCTGGCCGGCCTCCCCCCCCTTGGTGCGGTTTGGGGTTTAGTCCCACCTTGCCAGTTTAGCAAGGTGGGGTGCCCTCTTTCTCCTATATATAGAGGGGAGAGAGAGCCCCTCTCAACACACCAATTTCTCTCTCTCTTTTCCTCCTTGAATAACGTGATTCCCTTGTTGGACTTGCGCCAAGGAGGAGTTCTCTCCAGCATACGCACACCGCCGTGCTGCTGGTCTTCCGGTCCCAGTCTTCCGCTGCTTGTCCTTGGATCGGAGCCCGGAGGTCGTCGTCTTCACCGTACGTGTGTGAATCCCTGCGAGGTGCCACGCTAGTGGTGCTCGGAGGTCTTCTTCCTCTACACGACCTCGAGGTCGTCTTCGTCGGCTTCATCGACAACGCTTGTGCGGGAGCGTAATCCCCGCTTTCGGTCTACAAGGGTATGTATATCGATCTCCTCCGTATTACTATATCTGCATAGTATAGATCCTGGCTAGTTTAAGGTTATCGCTGTTAGGAATTTTTTTTTCTGCCTGCGATCCCCTTCAGGAAGGTTGGGTTCGCCGAGCATAAGGACACCTACAGGAGCCGCGACAGGAAGAAGAAACAGGAGGAAAAGAAGTATAAGCGGTTGGAAAACATGATAGTAGAACTGCAGCAGCAGAATGCAATGAGGCAGGAAAGGTCATCTGAGCCGCAGGACCAACTGGATATGGCATCTCAGCGGAGAAGCAGCGTGGCTTCCTCGCAAAATGTCCAGGCTGATGACGACGCAACATACCCCGTGGATAAGATTGAGGGGCAAACAAACTGTGAGCTGCACATCAAGATGAAAAACCTATCCATGAAGGTGGCGGTCGGCTTTGCTTTAGAGAATAGTCCCGGAGCAACCCTTCACGGCGGCTACGCTCGAGTTGGGGTGGATGAAATTATGAATGGATTCGAGGACCTAGAGCTTGACTTTCCTGGAGCTGAAGGAGAGATGACACTGGGAGAAGTGTTGCGTGGAGTAATTCTATGGAGAAAGGAACACATCGTGTTTCCAGCTGAATCGACGCGTAGGCCACCAACCCCTCCCAGTAGCAATCAACCTCCAAGTCCAACCCACATTGATAATATGGACATCGAGAGGGACCCCAGCGCGAGTCCAACCCAGCGCGAGTCCATCCCGGAGCGTGCAAAGAGTACAACCTAGCGCGAGTCCATCCCGGAGCGTGCAAAGAGTCCAACCCAGCGGGAGTCCACCCCGGAGCGTGCAAAGAGTCCGCCCACCAGAAACAGGTCCTTCTCAATGAGGCAGAGGACGCTTGCCGGTGCGTCGAGTGGTGCTCCAAAGGACACCTACAAGTACGCGCCTTCGTTGAAGCCTCTTCCGGTGTTACCTTGGGACAGGACCGTTGAGGAAAATGCTGCAATCGTAAAAGCTGAAGTTGCCGCACACTTCGCGAAGAAAGTGCCCGAGCCAAAGCAGGTACTAAACCCTAAGGGTGTTAAACACTTTCTAGACATCGTATGTAATCCTGACCGTAGAACTTTGGATGATAACTATACACGCTTTATCTCGAAGAGTTATGACCAAGAAGAGGAGGATAAAAGGAAGCGGTTAGCTGCAAAGAAAAAGAAGGGGAAATAGGTTCCCCAGCTCGGAGAACAGAAAGTACAGTCGGTCGCCCCGCTGAAGGTACAGACAGACAAGAGTCCCAACATTGGGACAAATTTTCCCTACATGAGCGATGCTGAAATTGACGCACTTTTCCCCAAGACGACTGAGATAACACGGAAGTTTGTCTACGGGGAAGATCTTCTCCCTTCTGAGGAGATGGTGCGTCTAGCTTATCAAATGCGGAAATTGCATGACTGGTATAAGAGATGCACAAAGAACAAGACGTTAGTGTTTTACGTGACATACCGGGCCGACCAATTCTTCATCGACAACGAGATATGTGTCGAATTTTCAGAATTATGGCAGTTATACAACCGGCGTGCTCTCGACGTAACTATCATGAGTTGCTATGTTCTGTAAGTGATTTTTTCTAAGTCTCTAGCTGATGAGCATGTCTTTATCCTCACTAATTGAGCCTGTAAATATCCTCACTATATTCTTTTTTATGCTATTATATATGTAGGTGGATGCTTATCGAGTGCAAAAGGAAAAGACTCTGTGAAGTTGGGTTCATTGACCCATTTATCGTTAACTGCAAAAACTTAGTGCGGAAGCCCGCGGACTGCGAGGAGGCATTGTTAACAGCGCTATTGAAGCAAACTCAGGCGAATGATATACTTCTTCCTTACAACTTCAATTGAGTGTGACTGTCTTGAACACATTTCTATATTGCTAATTACTAGATGTTAAGTTTAATTGATGAGTTATATGCATGCCTCCCTATATAAATGTGTGCAGCTACCATTGGATTCTACTGGACATTATCATTGACAAGGGATTAGTTGAAGTCTTTGACTCATTACGCAAACCAGAATCAGACTACCAGAACTTGATTGACATGCTTCAGAGGTAATTTCAACCATTAATTCATTTCATGATATCAAGTAATCAATAACTCATTTATTCATTTGCTTTTGCGAGTAGGGTTTGGAAAATATTCATCAAGAAAGAGGATGGTCAATGGAAACCACAGCTGACTATTAAACATATTGATGTAAGTGTAGTCCTATTAAACAGAGTCTCTTTAATTCATCATTATTTTGAATTATTATTTAATTGATTTATATCCTCGTAAAGACCTTGAAGCAACCCCTGGAAATGAATTATGTGGATTCTACGTCTGCGAGTTCATGAGGACCTTGAGCGTTGAGCAGGTGTCGCGTGAGAAAAGAATGGATGTGAGTGTGACTGTCTTGCACTACATTTCAATCTTATTATGATTTGATATATATATATATACACACAACTAATATATTCATATTGATCTCCTTTAAAGCTTAACGACAAGCGCGCTTCCATCCTACCACATCAGCGCGTAGAAGCAATTCAAGAGGAGTTGGCGGGATTTATACTTGAGGAGATCATGCATCTAAAGGGAGAATACCATAATCCAAAATATAGCTATGACACATGAAAGAAACTCACGACGTAATGAGGAGAATGAATGTAATTAATGTGATCTCTATATACCGCATTGTCTATATATATATATGTAATAGCGTAGTAGGAATATATCCTATATCTAAATTATATTATATATCAACTTGTACCGTATGTATTAGCGTAGAATACATATACGTAAAATATATTACATATACATCAACGTGTACCGTATATATATAATACCGTATGTACGTAAAACAGTAGATGAAAAAGAAAACATAAAATAAATATATTGTAGTAAACAAAAGAAAACAGAAAAAAAAGAAAAAAAAACAGGAAACGAAAAGCTAAAACGCTCAGAACTTTAGTACCGGTACTAAAGCTCCCCCGTCGAAACGCTGCCCCGCGCCCCACGTGGAGACCTGCCCCACGTGGAGACCTTTCAGTACCGATCGATACACAACCGGTACTAATACTGGGGGGCATTAGTCCCAGTTGGTCAGTACTGGTTATGAGGACCGGTACTAGTGACCAGTTTTCCACTGGTGGTGAAGCGCGGATAGCCCATTTACAATTAGCACCGAAAACAATTGAACGTGTTGCGCTAGAGGGTGATGCATCGAAACACATTGCAAGGAGGAGCTGACAACAAAATATCTAACGCTTTGTACTGTGCACCTATATGGTTGCATTTCCATACATTTATGCGTGCCCGCACAATCTCTGACACGTTCTAATACAGTGAATTGTTAGGGAATCTAAAATCACTGTTATAATTACTTTTGCGAGAAACTATTACAGTAGATAATCCAACTCTTACGTGAGCCACGCTTTTCACTTCCAACTTAGGAAGAACATGCGCTTTGTTTATGGGCTGAACGCCCCATTATTCAGTTGAATATTGAAGGAAGTAAGGAATTGCGATTGGAAGAACAAAAATACCAAAACCGTTAGCCAGGGCACGAGAAGCGTCAACATGATGGCGCGCGCCCATTTCTCATGCCGTCGAGTCGGCCTCTGGGGCGCCGGCAGGGGACGGGGCTCCGGCAGGGGACGGTGCGCTCGATTCGGATGACGATGGTGCGTCGGCGGACGGTTCCTCGGTCACCGGCGGAGGAGCGGTATCAGTGGATGGTTCTTGGGCACCCGACGCGCTGGGGCCCTCGGTCGACGACTCAGGTGCGGTGGCGCCGTAGGATCCTCCGGGAGCGCTGGCGTCCCAGGCCGTGGGTGGCACGGCGACGTCCGCAGACATGGAGCCGGAGGCCTCCGTGATGAGGTCCAGCGTGACCCGGAGCAGCTTCTCGAACTCAAGGCTCTTGGTGACGACGGCGTTTTTTATGTCGCTGATGGGCGCGTCCTTGCAGCTATCCTCGCAGGTGGATGTGCCGCCCAGCGTGGCCGAGAGCCACGACTTGATCTCCAGGAACTTGGCGTCGGTGAGCTCCCGGGTGAGCCCGCTCAGGTGCGCCACCGCCTCCTCGATATCGTCGGAGCAGCTGTCCAGGCACTTGAAAAGGATGTCCTCCTTCACGCCGCTGAGCTCGTGGTGGGCGAACGCGGCCACCGTGGTGCCAACCTCCTTGGCCACGTACACAGACAGCTCCGCCAGCCGGCGCGCGTCCGCCGTCCGGGTCTCTGGGTTAGTCGTTAGCGACTGGATGCATACCTTGGGGAACAGAGTCTTGTTGCACGCGTCCTGGAGGTTGTCGCTGTGGGGGGTGGACCGAGCGACGGGTGCGCCGGAGACCAGGACGAGGAAGACGACAACGAGGGAGCGCGGCATGCCGGCCATGGTCGCTAGCAGCATGCAGACAGCAAATTGATTCTTTGTTGGCCCGTCTCTCTTCCTGTGGCGTGTGAGCACGAATGGTGAGCCTCCCATGGGATTATATACCACTTCAGTTGTTCGCCGTGTGTTTTGGCGGACAAGGTGGATGGATGGTCCAGGGCTCGTCTCCGTGCACCTATGGTTTCCCATAGCCTTCGGAGAGGGGAGAATGCTTCCGGTGACAAGTGTTGCAACTCTCTTTTCGTTTCAACTAGTATATGTGGCTGTAAAGGAAATTAGCTTAGCTAGAGTTAGCCAGGCCTGAAGGAATACATATAACCTAGATTTGTACACTTGCACAGTGTCTCGATGGGGCAAAGCGCACGTGAAGTATGAATAGAAGTGCAACCGTACGTACAACTTAGACTTTCAACTTGGAGGATTTGCTTGCAAGTCAGACTTTTTATAAAACAAGACAAAAGATTTGTCATCTATTATATATTCAAAAGAAATTGCGAGCTAACCAGAAATTAAAGGAATCCAATAGAAATCTCACAACAATCAGAAACATCTGGCCGTTTATTAAAATAGACTAAAAATTTACCCAACATTGGCATTGTGATTCGACATATCCCCATCCTAATCGTTTTTGTTTTATTTTCAGTGGCCGCCGCACATTGGCCTCCTTGATGGAGTGGCTAAACCACCTCTCAGCGCAAGAAGTCGAGGCTGAGTTCAACCAGCTTGTCGATGAAACTTGGTCTTGGCAAGTAAGGATGCTCAGCGAGTCGGATTTTTCTCTGGTGTTCCCTTTGACATGCAGCTTGAGGATGACAATTAGAGGCGGGGCCTTCGATTACCATTCTCGAAAGCAAGGGCGTTGGTAATGGAAGGAGGTACACATGAGCATGCTTCTAAAGTGCTAACCGGCCACTAGTAGGAAAAGGCTTATGGCCACCAAGTTACCCTGGCACACAAGATTTTATATTTGCCAGGGGTACTTACTGCTGGCGCACGCAATATCAGCTCACCGTAGTAGGTGAATTACCGCTGGCGCACATCTTGGTCCGTTCGCCACCAATACATGCCGGACTAGGCCGCCTCGATGGAGAACTTACCGCTGGCGCACATCTCGGTCCGCTCGCCAGCGGTATCGCTGGTACTCCTGGCGCACAAATATACTGTTGGCAAGCGTTAATTGGCGGCTGTAGTTACCGCTGCCACGGTACTTATCGTTGTCTAACGAGGTATCAGCTCGCCAGCGGTAGCAACTTTGATGAGGATATAATAGGGGTACATGCTGATTATACATGCTTGAGCTGGAAGGAAATATTGAGCCTCACTGATGTCCATTATAAGGTGAATTCTTTCCTAGTAATTAATAATGTTTGGGTTTATGAGAATATTATACTATCTAAGCCTATGAATTTATGTATGATTAGGTTTACTAATAACACAAACATGGATGGAGGAGAGGAAGCAAGGAGCACAAGGACGCGTGGAAAACAAAGATGCTTCCATGGAAAACAACATCAAGGAAATGATATTTCAGTTCGGATTGGCAGAAATCCCGAATTTGAAATAGTCATGGATTTTTCATACGGGTTCCAAATAAAGCAAGGAAGCACAATCCGGAAAGGATATTCGATGAGCTTTCCATTGGATCCGGCCCCAACTAAAGATTCGACTCGTACAAGGCGTGGTGTCCGAACCAAGTTACGAATCGTTTTCTATAAGCTTCCAAAAGGAGTCCAATTGGCTGTACCCATGTTGGGTCAGTTTGTAATCGAGTTGGTTGAGTCCAACCGAGTAGGAATAGGCTAGATTCGTGGGAGGCATCCCCCTCCCTCATATATACCTCATAGCCACGAATTATTAGGTTAGACTTCGTTAAACATAAACCCTAGCCGCCTCTAGATTGTATTGCTGAACAAGCATTCATCTTGAAGTATACCGCTGCAAATTCTACGTGCTATCTTGTTGTTCCACTGGGAATAAGGGGATACAGGACCACCTCGTGATCTTTGATTACGTTGTGCAAGAGTGTGTAGTTGAGAATATCCAAAGGGATTGATTGTTGTTGAATTGGCAACAGGGATTATCCGAGGAGAGTTTTCAGTGAGACACTAGTTATCGCTCATCCACCAAACATCCACCATAAATTCGTGTTGCTCACAAGAGAAGATCGGGCTACCCCTTATCATCTTGGTATCAGATTCTCGGGTTTACTCGGTGAGCTAATTCCATCCTGTAGTTTAGTTGTTTTTATTACCTATCCAGAAAAAGCCATACAAAAAAAAATTAGGTCTAGATTGTTGCCATAGCCTAGATCACACCGAAATTGCTTAGTTTACTTTGCTGTTTTGGTTGATTTTGCGTTTCTGTTTTTCCTTTTCTAGTTTTCGAGTTTAGGGTTTAGTTCTTTTCCGTGTCAAGTTCGTTTCCGTGTCAAGTTCGTTTTGTTTCGGAGTCCATATCAAAAATCCCAAAAAAATTCGCTAGTTTCCGAGTTCGTTTCAGTTTCCAGCCGCGAATCAGTTTCTGTCGCTCGGACCGCTGGTTTCCATCGACGTACGTCGCTGTTTTGGTCAGTTTTTCCGGTTCCGAGTCCGTGTCGTGGACGGTTTTCGGCAGAAAATTCAAACTGCCATAACTTTTGCATACGAACTCCGATTTCGACGTTCTTTAGCTCGTTTCGAAGAGGAGACCGAAGCGAAGGCAGCCAAACTGACTTTGCCTGTTTACGGCATTTCGACGTCTCAGAATTCCCAAAAAACGTCGGGAAGTAATTCTTTTTGGCACTTCTTTGCAAAAACTTTAGACACAGCCTTTCTACAGCAATCTAAACTTAGGCACCTACCCAAAAGAATAGCTATTTTGTGCTCATACAGGCTGCTCAAGTTCTCATACATCCTAGTGTGCAATTATTGTTTCTGTAATTCCTACTCCTCGCATTGTTAAGGCCATTGGAAAAATACATAAAAACAGAAAAAGTGATAGTATTAAAAAAAAAGAGCACTATCCAAAAGAGGCCGAAAGTTACAACTGCATAATTTGGCGAGTGGAGCTGTTTTGATCCTTACTATATATTGACACTACGTTGAGCAATCGTGTGCCTGTTTTTCATCAAGCATAGCTAGTGTCTTTCTAGTGCAGTGCAAAACCTCCATCCATATATTTGCATTGCCACATTTGTCTCCAACATTTTGTGTGAGTTCCCTATGTGTGTTTTCTATCATTACAAAACAGCAAATAGGCTTTGTCATTTTGGTGTGTTAGGATTCCCAACCAAGCCCCACCAAAGACCCTGTTTGCATTGTGACACGTGATATCCTGGTTATTCTCTTCTCACACTTGGTACACTTTTCATTGATCCTTGTTGGTAAGTAAATCCTATTCACTTTGGAACGGTAAGATACACTAGTATTTGCTGGTTTTGAGTGAGTTGTGAGAGAACACCACATCCCATTGTTATTTTGTTTCACTAACACTTTAATCAATGTCGTCTCCTGTTAGTGATGTTGATGTGCAGGCAAAGAAGGCACTTGAGGAAGTGGTCAAGTGGAATGAATATGAGGCCTTGAGAGACACCATGTACAACCGAATTGCGGCTGAAGTGGAGAAAAGTGATGATAGTTTGAGGGCCGAATTGAATACTTTGGACCTCAAAATTGAAGCTTCTGCTACTCAAGAATCTGTTGATGTTTTACAAGAGTCTGTGACCAATTTGACAAGACAGATTGCGAATTTAACAACTATGGTCCAACAACAACAACGAGCTCCACTCAATGTTCATAATGTTGCTGCCTTGGATGACCATGGCAATAGGCACGGTGGCCGTGGAGGATTGGCTGCTCGGCGGGTACCTTGGGAGAATAATCGCGAGGATGATGGGTTGGGCAAACCAAAATTCTCTATACCGACTCTCACTTGTGATACCGAAGATGTGGAAGAGTACTTAATGTGGGAGCTGAAAATAGAGAAGCTTTGGAGAATGCATGAATATAGTGAAGAGAGGAAAATAAAGCTTGCAGCTTCTGGATTTGATGGCTATGCTCTCTTGTGGTGGGATGGCATTACAAGATTGAGGGAAGAAAAAGACGAACCATACGTTGATACTTGGGGAGAGATGAAACAAATGCTGCGGGATAGATTTGTGCCCAAGAACTATATTAGAACTCTTTATGACAAATTGCAACAATTGAAGCAAGGTTCAAATTCTGTGGATACATATTATAAAGAGATGGAGTTGATACTTCAAAGGGCTCGGGTTAGAGAGGCTCCTGAACAAACAATGCAACGTTTTCTGTCCGGTTTGCAATTTAGAATACGGAGCATTGTGAGGCATGTACCATATAGTGATATGACAGATTTGCTGCATCAAGCACGAGAGGCTGAGAAACGGTTGGGCGAGGAGGTACAAATGAGTGCAAGGAGGAGTTTTGCACCGAAGAATCCTGCTTTCTCACCAGCAACACCACAAGTTTCTCCAAACCGAAGTGGTACTAGTGCCAAACCCGAGGCTAACACTTCTAGTGCAAGGAAAACAACCCCACCTATTTCGAGCTCAACTGGATCAACCACTACACGACAGAATAGAGAGATGACATGCCATACGTGTGGTGGAAAAGGACATTTTAAACGAGATTGTCCTAACAAGAAAGTCATGATTGTTAATGCTGATAATGAATATGAGACCGGAGATGATGCTGATCCTAATGAGGAAGATGATTATGATGATGAAGATGGTCCTGTTGATGCCTATGCTACGCATTATCCAACTATTGTTTGCACACAAGCTTTGAGTGTTATTCCAAGTGAACAAAGTCAACGCTGTAACTTGTTCCAAACCAAAGCGGTTGTAGGTCCTCAAATGGCTTGCAAGGTGATCATTGATGGGGGGAGTTGCAGAAACTTAGCAAGCAAAGATTTATGTGCAAAGCTCAAGTTGAGATATATTCCACACCCACACCCTTATTATATTCAGTGGTTGAGTGACAAAGAAGAAATTAAGGTGTGCCATATGGTGCGAGTGGAATTTCAGATTGGACCATAAAAAGATACAATTGAGTGTGATGTGGTTCCCATGTCGGTTTGACATATGCTTTTTGGGAGACCGTGGCAATTTGACCGCAAAGTTATACATGATGGGAGAGCAAACACATATCAATTGAATTGGCATAACAAGGATATTGTTTTGAGGCCTATGACACCACAGCAAATTGTAAATGAGTCTCGTCAAAAAACAGAAGTGAATTTAGAAAAAGAGAGTGAGAGACATGGGAAGAGTGAAAACAAATATTTCTGTGAGAGAAAATAAGCCTATGCCGAGTGGTAAAAGTAAGGGAGTGAGCCTTTTGACAATGTTAGCCACCAAAGATGATTTGAGAGAGTTTAGTGAGGATCCTAGCTTAGTACCTATAGTGCTTATGCATAAGGGGGAGATTTTAGTTTCTAATGACATGACTCCTCTCCCTATTGGTGTTTCTAATGTTTTGCAGGACTTTGGTGATGTTTTTCCGGATGAGATACCCTCGGGGCTGCCACCATTGAGAGGGATTGAGCACCAAATTGATTTTATTCCTGGTTCTTCATTGCCAAACCGAGCTCCCTATAGGACAAATCCCCAAGAAACTAAGGAAATTCAGAAACAAGTGCAAGAGCTTTTGGACAAAGGGTATATTCAATCAGCCTTTCTCCTTGCGTTGTTCCTGTTATTTTGGTTCCTAAGAAAGATGGTACATGGCGCATGTGTGTCGATTGTAGGGCAATTAATAACATCACTATTCGATATCGTCATCCTATACCACGTTTGGAAGACATGTTAGATGAATTAAGTGGTGCTGCTGTTTTCTCTAAAATTGATTTGCGTAGTGGTTATCATCAAATTAGGATGAAAGAGGGGGATGAGTGGAAAACAGCCTTTAAAACAAAATTTGGTTTATATGAGTGGTTAGTAATGCCTTTTGGCTTAACTAATGCACCTAGTACTTTCATGAGATTAATGAACCATGTTTTGAGAGATTTTATTGGCAAGTTTGTGGTAGTTTATATTGATGATATTCTCATATATAGCCACAATGAACATGAACACATTGATCATATTAGACAAGTCTTGCATGTGCTAAGAGAAAATAAATTATTTGGTAATCTAGCGAAGTGCACTTTTTGCAAAGACAAGGTCATATTTCTTGGATATGTTGTATCTAAACATGGGATCGAGGTAGATGAAACTAAAATTGATGCTATTCGTAGTTGGGCAATTCCCATGACTGTTAGTCAACTTCGAAGTTTTCTTGGATTGGCTAGTTTCTATAGACGATTTGTGAAAAACTTTAGTACTATTGCTGCCCCTTTGAATGATTTGACTAAGAAAGGTGTTGCTTTCGAGTGGGGGGTTGCTCAGGATATTGCTTTTGATACTTTGAAAAATATGTTGATTTCGGCTCCATTGTTAATGCTTCCTAACTTTCATAAACAATTCGAAATTGAATGTGATGCTAGTGGCATAGGTATTGGAGGTGTGTTAATGCAAGATAAAAAACCAATTGCTTATTTTTCTGAGAAATTGCATGGTGCTCAATTGAATTATTCTGTTTATGATAAAGAATTGTATGCACTTGTACGAGCTCTTTAAATTTGGAAACATTATTTGTGGCCAAAAGAATTTATCATACATTCTGATCATGAGGCATTAAAATTTTTAAAGAGTCAATCCAATCTTAATAAGAGACATGCTAAGTGGGTAGAATTTATTGAATCTTTTCCATACATCATTAAATACAAGAAAGGATTGGATAATGTGGTTGCTGATGCTTTGTCTAGGAAAAACATGTTACTCACCAAATTAGATGTCCAAGTTTCGGGTTTGGAGAGTTTAAAACCTCTATATGCTGAAGATAATGAGTTTTCTATGCCATATGCTAAATGCTCTGCTGTAAGGGCTTGGGATAAATATCACATACATGATGGATTTCTGTTTCGAGCTAACAAATTGTGTATTCCCGAGTGTTCTTTGCGTTTGATGTTATTGCAGGAATCTCATAGTGGTGGATTGATGGGACACTTTGGACGTGAGAAAACATTACTTATGTTGGCTGACAATTTTTATTAGGCACACATGAGGCGTGATGTGTATAGGTTTGTGCAACGTTGCATCACTTGCAACAAGGCTAAATCAAAATTGAAGCCTCATGGTTTGTATACTCCTCTTCCTGCACCTACTACACCATGGGAAGATATTAGTATGGATTTTGTGTTAGGATTGCCGAGGACTAAAAGAGGACATGATTCTATATTTGTGGTAGTGGATAGATTTTCTAAAATGTCACACTTTATTGCATGCCACAAAAGCGACGAGGCGTCGCATATTGCTAATCTGTTTTTCAGGGACATAGTGAGACTACATGGAGTACCAAGGACTATTGTTTCTGATCGTGATGTGAAGTTCATGAGCTATTTTTGGAAGACACTATGGGGGAAGCTGGGAACGAAGCTGCTGTTTTCAACCACATGTCACCCCCAAACTGATGGACAAACCGAGGTGGTAAATCGCACATTATCAACATTGTTGCGCACCATGATAAAGAAGAACCTGCGAGAGTGGGAGGAGTGTTTGCCACATGTTGAATTCGCATATAACAGGGCTGTTCATTCCAACACTCAATTATGCCCATTTGAGGTTGTGTATGGTTTCAAACCTATCACACCACTTGATTTGCTGCCACTTCCTATTCAAGAAAGAGTCAATATGGAGGCATCAAAGCGTGCAGATTTTGTGAAGAAGATCCATGAGAAGACCAAGCACGAAATTGAAAAGAAAGGGAGACTTGTTGCTGATCGTGTTAACAAGAAGCGCAAAGAGGTGATATTTCAGCCCGGAGATATGGTTTGGGTGCATTTTCGCAAGGACAGATTTTCTGCATTGCGCAAGTCCAAGTTGCTTCCACGTGGTGCTGGTCCATATAAAGTGCTTGCAAGGATCAATAATAATGCATACAAGATTGATCTTCCAACGGATAAGTTTGGTGTTAGTAATTCTTTCAATGTTGCTGATTTGACACCATACTTTGGAGAAGACCTTGCTGCGTCGAGGTCGACGCCTTTTCAAGGGGGGGAGGATGATGAGGACATCCGTAGCTCTTCTACACTTTCTCCAATTGAAGATGTTGCTGTTCAAGATAAACCCAATGAAGTGAGACTTGGACCAATGACAAGATCAAGAACCAAGTTATTAGAACAACAGGTGAACTCACTCTTAATAGAATATGATGTTTGTGATTATGAGAATTTTATACTACCTAAGTCTATGCATTTATGTATGATCAGGTTTTTTGATAACACAAACATTATTGGAGGAAAGGAGCAGCAAGGCATGGAGTACATGGATGATCACATGAAGAATAAGAAGGAATGCATGGAGGATAAAATTCAGAACATCTACTACAAGTGCTCGAGGGAGGAGAGGGAGGCCGGAGCACATCGAGAGAGGCAAGAGGATGGCGCACCACACCATGTGGGATGCACCAAGGAGGAGTCCTAGTCACACAAGGATCAGGACCTGCGAGTCCTTTATGGCTGAACCCAACTCGGGTCAGTTTGTATCCCTAGTTTGAGTCCATAGAGTCCAAACCGAGTTGGTCTTGGAGGTGGTGCGTTTTGGGCTTCTGTGGCCGCACCCCCTCCCCATATATACCCCTTTGTTGCGAGTTAGTTAGGTTAGACTTCGTTAAACATAAACCCTAGCCGCCTCTAGATTGTATTGCTGAACAAGCATTCATCTTGAAGTATACCGCTGCAAATTCTACGTGCTATCTTGTTGTTCCACTGGGAATAAGGGGATACAGGACCACCTCGTGATCGTTGATTACGTTGTGCAAGAGTGTGTAGTTGAGAATATCCAAAGGGATTGATTGTTGTTGCATTGGCAACAGGGATTATCCGAGGAGAGTTTTCAGTGAGACACTAGTTATCGTTCATCCACCAAACATCCACCATAAATTCGTGTTGCTCACAAGAGAAGATCGGGCTACCCCTTATCAAATTGTCATATATCGTCATTATTGCTCTTTCACTTGTGTGGCTTGAATAATATGAAATGAAAACCAATCTCCACGGAGTAATGGATGGCATTTAGCTCTGAAACAAGCTATACAAAACCAAAAGAAACAACAAATGTTTTTGGGATTTTCGGATTTAGGAACTAAAAACGGAACAAAAACAGAACAGCCTGTGAAGATGAATTTTTTCGAGGACCTTAAAATGCTCAGATCAGAAAACTCAAAACTAATGAAAGGTGCGTACATATCTGAGGATCATGCACCAGAAATTTCAGGTCATTTGGATTTTTCTACAGAAAGTTATGATTTAAACGGTGGACTGCAGAAATCTGTCCCCGCGCGAAACAGCAAACAGCAAAGCAAAATATTTTTGTGTTTCTACATATTGAACTGAATTAAATACTAAGAATACTAATACTAGATACTAAAACAAACCAGCAAAATAAATAACAAAAATATTTTTGTTATTTTTGAGTTTTGGAAAGCAAAGCAAAACAGGAACAAATAAAAAAAAGAGAAAACTAAAACAAAACATGGATATACAAAGTACCGAACTAATGATATGAAGATGAGTGTGCTATCGGTATACCTCCCCCCAAGTTTAGGCTTTTGGCCTAAGTGGGAATCAGCCCCATGGTGCCCAGTTCTGGGCTTCGTCGTGGTATGTCGAAGACCCTTCCCCATAATACGAGCTCGAAGATGCGCCGGCGTAGTGCGTGGTGTAGTCTTCCTCGGGAGTCTCCTCCACACCATGCTCCCTGTAGAAGCCTAGTGTGCTCAAACGCTCGTCCAACTCCACCACCGAGTACGACCACGGCCTCCTGTCAATACTGAACAAACTGGGCTGCGGCAAAGGTATTTCCCTTTCACTACCGTTGGAAAACATTAGCCTAAATACAAGGTTATGCAAAGTGGATCCAATAGTAACAAATTGATGACCTTTCATTGCAGCAAGGTCAAGATAGCAAGGAGCAAGTAATGTATCATTAGGATCTATAGGCAGCCTCAAATGTGCAACAATACGTGAGGCAATAATCCCTCCATAGATGGGCCCCTTAGCAGCTAAGCGGCCAGCAATCAAGGTACCAAGGTTAAATGGGAATTCACCCTTAAGTGCAGCAAGAAGAAATGCAAGGTGATAGTTAGAAATATTACTAGTGTTATCCCTACCAAGCACACTAGTGGCAATGTAGTAAGCAAAATACTTAATAGCTGGGAACTGAATATTCCTTATCTTGCCACGTTGTGCGGAGCGGGTGTCATCATTTGTCACCTCCTGGTAGATTTGCGTCAAATCCTTCGGGTCATTCAGAATCTTCTTCGATATCCCCGTGTCCGCTGTATCTATCACATCACAAAAAGTACGCAGAGGCAGGGTAACAGGCATATCATAAATCTTAAAGGAAACAGAAGAGCCAAATATTTTGTTGTTGAGAGCAAAACTCTCAGCAAAAATCTTGGTAAGCCTGACATATTGGGGACTCTCATCCAACATGTAAGAAGTCAGGCCCACCCTTTCCACAAGGGTTTGGAAATCCTCAAGTAAACCTGCAGCACTAAGAAAGTCATTACATGGGCGGGATGCTGAGTTTGGGCAACCATCATCCCGCTCATCTCCAATGCTTGGTGCTAGGATTTCCTCGTTGTAGGATTGCCTAACACGAGTAGAAGCTCTCGAGGGCCTTGCCCTCCTTGGTGTATCCCTCTCAAACATGTCTCCATAGGTATGGTTATGCATCTTCCTTTTCTGAAATTTTTAGCAAAAATCATAAAAAATGATTTTTAGCCAACTAAATGAGGGGAAACCACTATAATGACTTGCTAGAGGCTTAAGCATGCATCAAAACTAGTTATCCTCACTTAGAACAAGCATTTTAACTCACTAAACATGATATCTACAGCAGCAAAATACTCAATATATAATCCACTAAACAAAATTCTACTTGGATAATCGGAGGAGTCACATACCGGAGAGTGAATACCCCAAATTTCAGCAACAAAGATGGGCTGTAGATGGAGATCGAAATTGCAGAGGAAGAAAAGCAAGAACACGATTTTTTCGAATGTGGGGGTGTTTGGTCGGGAGAGAGGAAGGCAGGGGAGGAAGGAGAATAAGTGGGGGGCCATGTGGGCCCCACACCATGTGCTGGCGCGACCAAAGGGCTGCCGCGCCACCACCTCATGTGGGGGCATGGTGGTCCCCCCTGGTCAGCCTCTGGTACCCCCAGGTAGCTCCTCGAAAAATAGGAATTTTGACATAAATTTTTTGAAATTCTGAGAAAATTTATTTTTTATTATTTCCTGGTATTTTGCATTAATAATTTTAATATTGAAAGATTTGTTTTTTAACACCAAATGCAACTAAACTTTGCAAACTAAATGATATTGCAGTAGGTAAAACAAGTTTGAGAGAAAGAAAGTTGTTTAGCACTTTCATGCATTTAAAATGCACTTGTTAACAAGGTTGATCAAGTCTTGCCACCAAATGAATTTTATATGACATAAAAGATTTAAACTTCGTGAGACACTCATGTTACCTTATATGGTATTGAGATGGATCCAACAACAAGAGTTTTGAATTCTTCTTTATAAGGGAAATCAATACTTCCCACTTTGATGGACCTCACGTTAGTAATTGTATTAACTCCAGGCATTTTATCCATTTTCTTGGGGAAATAGACAGTATGTTCCTTGTCATTCACATTGAAAGCTACTTTTCCTTTATTGCAATCAATAACAGCCCCTGCAGTGTTTAGAAAAGGTCTCCCAAGAATAATAGACATATTATCATCTTCAGGCATTTCAAGCACAACAAAGTCAGTCATGATTAAACAATTATTAGCCACTTGAACAGGAACATCCTCACAAATACCAACAGGAACAGCAGTAGATTTATCAGCCATTTGCAAAGATATATCAGTAGGTATCAATTTATCAAGGTAAAGTCTCTTGTAAAGAGAGAAAGGCATAACACTAATTCCTGCTCCCAAGTCACATAGAGCAGTTCTAACGTAATAATTTTTGATAGAGCAAGGAATGGTCGGTATACCTGGATCACCCAATTTCTTTGGAACCTTGCCATTAAAAGAGTAATTAGCAAGCATAGTAGATATTTCCTCATTAGGAATTTTCCTTTGTTAGAAACAATATCTTTCATATATTTAGAATAAGGAGGCAACTTAATAGCATCAATCAAAGGAATTTGCAAGAACAAAGGTTTCATCCAATCACAAAATTTATTATAATGTTCTTCTTCTTTTGTTTTAAGTTTCCTAGCAGGAAAAGGCATTTGTTTTTGGACCCAAGGTTCTCTTTCACTACCATGTTTCTTAGCCATAAAATCTTCTTTAGTGTACTTTTTATTTTTAGTGTGTTTTTCAGGTTCCTCTTCTATTTCTTCCTTATCCGAATTATCATTCTTATCATTATCATTGGCATTATTATTATCATTGTTAAGTTCATTACCACTTTCAGTTTCAGCATCAGAAACAGATATACTATTAGGATTGTTAACAGGTTCAGAGGATTCTACAACAGTTTTATGTTTCTTCTTCTTTTTCTTAGAAGGAGCACTAGGTTCATTAATTTGTTGAGAATCTTGTTCAATTCTTTTAGCATGTCCCTCAGGATATAAATGATCTTGAGTAGATTTACCACCTCTAGTTGTTACTTCACAAACATGTTTTTCTTTATCTATAGAGGCATTCATTAACTTTTCTTTTTGCACTTTAGAAAGTTGATCAATTTTAGTTTGAACCATATGAAAATGTTTAATAAGTATTTTAACATCATTGGAGGTTCTATCAACAATATCATGCAAGTTACTAATAGCGCGAGAGTTTTCTATTAAATGATTCTCAATTCTCATATTAAAATTACCTTGCTTAGCAATAAAAGTATCAAATTCATCTAAGCATTGATCAGGAGGTTTAGAGTAAGGAATATCTCTATCATCAAACCTTTGGAGAGAGTGTACCTCAATTACGGGTGAAGGAGGAATTGGCTTACATAATTCATCTATAGGAGGTAAATTCTTCACATCTTCAGATTTAATACCCCTCTCTTTAACAGACTTCTTGGCTTCCTTCATCACTTCATCATTTAATTCAATCATACATCTCTTCCTTGGCATTGGTACAGGTGTTGGAGTAGGTTCAGAAATATTCCAATCATCATAATTCTGGCTTATATTAGCCATTCATTCCTTAGCTTCTTCTGGAGTTCGTTTCCTGAAAACACAACTAGCACAACTATCCAAATATGTCCTAGATGCATCAGTTAGTCCACTGTAAAATATATCAAGAAGATCATTTTTCTCTAAATCATGGTTCGGCTGGCCTCTTATTAGAGAGCAAAACCGTGTCCAAGCATCAGGCAATTTCTCATCCTCTTCTTGATTAAAGTTATAAATCCTTAGCAAAGCATCACGTTGAGAACTAGCAGGAAAATATTTCCGAAAGAAAGTATCAAGCAAACCAATAGGACTAGTAATGGAACCAGGAGACAAATTATTATACCAAGTTTTAGCTTCTCCTTTTAATGAGAAAGGAAATATTTTAGTGACAAAATAAGTGCGCATCTTTATATCTTCAGAAAACATACCACTCAAATTAGAGAGTTCATTCATGTGTTCTACAGCACTTTCATTTTCGGTTCCACAGAAAGGTTCTCTTTCAACAATAGCTATGTGAGCCAAATCAATAGAGAAATCATAATCTTTATCTTTAATGTTTATGGGAGATGTAGCAAATTTAGCATCAGGAGATAATTTATATCTAACAGCATGTTTTTCAAGAAGGCTTTCCATAGCACTAGCATCTTTAGTAGCATTAATCTCATCAACAAAATCATCATCAAGTTCCACATAAGTTTCATCGGGATCATCAGGAAAATACTCTCTAGACTCAGGTGAACTAGCAGAAGTATTAGAATTTTCAGCATTTTCAGTTTGTTTAGATTTATCAATTATAGCATCTAGAAAAGGTCCTAAGGAACCATTTTCATCAAGCACAGTAGAAGCATCATCACAATTTTCAGAAGCATTTTCAGATTCAGCTGAAGTAATAGTACGAGTAGCATGCAGTGGTGAAATAAGCTTACTCATCACAGACAGAGAATCAAGTGCAGCAGCGGAACTCAGAGTTGTACCTTTTCTTGTTGTGGATGGCAGTATGGGAAACTTCTTATCACCAGGCTTTCCCATGATGAATGAATTCCAGAAAGTAATATCAATCTCAGGTGAACATATAAATAAAGCTATGCTCCCCGGCAACGGCGCCAGAAAATAGTCTTGATGACCCACAAGTATAGGGGATCGCAACAGTCTTCGAGGGAAGTAAAACCCAAATTTATTGATTCGACATAAGGGGAGCCAAATAATATTTATAAGTCTTAACAGATGAATTGTCAGTTCAGCTGCACCTGTGAATAGACTTGCTCGAGACAGATTATCAGTAGCAACAGTTTTATAGTAGTGACAGTAGTGAAATAACAGCAGCAGTGAAATAAAGACAGCAGCAGTGATTATAGTAGACAGCAGGATTAAAATACTGTAGGCACAGGGACGGATGAACGGGCGTTGTATGGATAAGATATTTCATGTAATATCAAGACATAGGCATTTGTAGATAAATAAGATAAAGCATCCAAGTATTTAGTTGTGCGTGCTCGCAATGAGAAACTTGCACATCATCTTTTGTCCTACCAGCCCGTTTGCAGCGGGGCCTCAAGGGAATCTACTGGTAATTAAGGTACTCCTTTTGCACATCATCTTTTGTCCTACCAGCCCGTTTGCAGTGGGGCCTCAAGGGAATCTACTGGTAATTAAGGTACTCCTTTTAATAAAGTACCGGAGCAAAGCATTAACATTCCGTGAACACACGTGATCCTCACATCACAGCCATCCCCTCCGCCTGTCCCAATTATAGTCACTTTGGGGCCTTCGGTTCCGGACAATAATATGTGTATACAACTCATAGATATGATCTAAAACATTGATTATCCTCATGATACAATAACATGTTCAGATCTGAAATCATGGCACTCGGGCCCTAGTGTCAAGCATTAAGCATAACAAGTTGCAACAATGACGTAAAACACCGATAACGGATACTAGGCACCATGCCCTAATGATATTACAGCTATTACATGAACGATCTCATCCAATCCCTACCATCCCCTCAAGCCTACAGCGGGCAATTACTCACACATGGATGGGGGAAACGATGATGGTCGATGGAGAGGCGTTGGTGATGACGATGGCGATAATCCCCTTCGATTCCCCGTCCCGGCAGGGTGCCGGAACAGAGACTTCTAGTCCCCGAATTGAGTTTCGAGGTGGCGGCGGCGCACGGAGGTCTTTCTGGGAAAAGTGATGAACGCCCTCTCGTTTTTAGGTCAGAGGGACCTTATATCCGAGAGGGGGGCGCGAGGAGGCAAACGAGCCGCCCTCACGTGGTGTTGGGGCGGCCAGGAGCCTGCCTCGCCAGCACCTTGTGAGGTGGGCCCGTTGCCCCCCTCCGTCTGGCTTTCTGGCTCCGTGGGTCTTCGGGCAAAATAGGAACTTTGGCATTATTTCTGGTGTTTTTCCTGAAAGTTGATTTTCTGCACAAAAACGAAACACCAGGGCAATTCTGCTGAAAACAGCGTTAGTCCGTGTTAGTTGCATTCAAAACACACAAGTTAGAGGCAAACCAATAGCAAAAGTGTTCGGGAAAGTAGATTCGTTTTGGACGTATCAATGCACACTTTTTATAAATTGGTTTGGCACTCCTCCCCACCATTGCTTACACAATCCATGGCTAACCGAATCCTCGGGTGCCTTCCAATTCTTCTCAAACCTTGGAGGAGTGCCTATTTTTGAATAACATAATACTTTGGAACTTTCTTTTTGATAACTCATTGAAAACAATGTGAAGAGAATTGAACAATTAAACTTGGGACTGGGCACCCCATTTGCCAGCTCATTTGAAAGTCTATCTAACAAGTTAAACATAAAGTAACCCACATACTTCCTCATGAGCTAATAAACAGTGACACAAATAAGGGATAATGATTTTGAATAAAGATAGCACACGAAGTATTTACTTTGAGTGGCGCAAAATACCACATAATAGGTAGTTATGGTGGACACAGAAGGCAAAGGTTTTGGCTCATGGTTTGGATGTATGAGAAGTATTCCCTCTCGATACAAGGCTTTGGCTAGCAAGGTTGGGTAGCAAGCATAAGAGTCGATGGATACAAACAAATATACATGTAGTAAGAACAATCATGCAATCTTCCTTGGAAGCACAAACAATTTTAATTTGTGAATACTAAGCTTATGAGCTAAAAGTGAGAAAGCTCATTGAATAATATATCTACATGTACTTATTTTCTCCACTTAAGTCTCAAAGTATTGTAGCTACTGACCAATGCTAAGTTTGCCAAAACCAAAAGATTTACTATATGCTCCTAGAGTGATACCAATACTAATGACAAGATCAATCATATATAATAGAAGTTGCAAACTAAAATATGGTGTGCAGAAAGTAAATGATAAACTTCTCATTAATATTCCATATCGTCAACTCACACCAAGGGATACATAGATAACCAACTAAAAGAGAGATACTTCCACATTGCATACTATCCTATAAGATAACTTCTCTACTCATGATATGACTCAACTGAAAAGGTAAAAAGGTGAAAGATAATGGTGTGATACCGCGGCACTCCCCCAAGCTTGGAACAAGCCAAGGGGATGCCAATACCGATGATGAATTACTCCTGAGGTGGCGTCGGTGGAGAATCCTCTTCATCAAACTTCCAAGGCCGGGGCTCTCCATCAACAAATGATGACTTGGTCTCGACTATCCTGAAACTTCCAGCAGCACTTATGCGTTTAAACCTGGTTTCGTACTCACAGTTTTGATTCTGAACATCGTAGAGTTGCGCCTGAAGGTTGTTGGTAGTCTTATGGAGCGAGAAGATGTCCTCCCAGAGCTTTGCGGTCTCCTCCTCATGCTTGACAATAAGTTCAGCCATGATCCGGTGAACGATATCCACCTCACGTTCCGCCATCTTCCTGTATTTGAAGACTTCTTGCTCCAGACTCTTCATCCTTTCCTCCATGCTCCCTTCTCCTTGAGGCCCCTGAACGTCTTCAACTTGTACCTTCCCTTCCTTGAGCAGCAACTCTTTGGGATGCATCTTCAACTCGATTATGTACGGGTTGACGACGTTCGCAAAGAAACTGTCCTTGGAGGGCTCGGACGAAGACATGATAGCTCTAGATCCAAGGTTGAAATCTGGCAGAAACAGCTCGAAACAAAAACAAGTCGAAAACACGATATACAGACCTCGGGTAGTCTGGGAGATTATATAACAAATTTTTACGCATCAAAAGGAAGGCAACAGGGCGAAATCGGGTAGGAGACGGACTCCGAGGCGCGCACACCATACGGTGGCGCGGCCAGCATGGGGCCCACGCCACCACGTGGTGACGGCGCCTTGTGCTCCGTGTCTTGCTCATTTTCGTCTTGTATTTTTCCATATTTTTGAACAACTAATATAGTATCTTCCAAAATTAAAAACGCGGACTTTTTCTTACCAAAACTTTACCTTTTCGAATTCAGCTTCTGCAGGCTCAGGAAATTGCTCTTTAATAAAAGCTTTCGAAGTAATCACTTGAATAATATCAACATCTTCATTATAAGAATCTCCAGAAATATAATGTTTGAATCTTTGTCCATTTACCACTTGTGTAGTATCATCCTTGAGTGAAGCAATTTTTGCACCCGAACGATATAACTCTACAATAACATAAGGTCCTTCCCATTTGGAGAGTAGCTTTCCTGCAAAAAATCTAAAACGAGAACGATACAATAGAACTTTCTCACCAACATGAAACTCTCTCTTAATAATCCTGTTATCATGCCATTTCTTAACTTTCTCTTTAAAGAGTCCAGCATTTTCATATGCCTCACTTCTCCATTCATCTAAAGAACTCAAGTCTAGTAACCTCTTCTCACCAGCAAGTTTAAAATCTCTTTTAAGTTCTCTCACAGCCCAATAAGCTTTGTGTTCTAATTCTAAAGGCAAGTGACAAGCTTTTCCATAAACCATTTTATAAGGAGACATACCCATAGGATTTTTATAAGCAGTTCTATAAGCCCATAAAGCATCATTTAATTTGTTAGCCCAATTTTTCCTAGTTCTATTAACAGTCTTTTGCAAGATAGATTTAATTTCTCTTTTTGATAGTTCCACTTGCCCACTAGTTTGAGGGTGATAGGCTGAAGCAATTCTATGATTAAGACCATATTTAGCAAGAACTTTTCTAAAACCACCATGAATAAAATGAGAACCTCCATCAGTCATAAGATATTTAGATACACCAAACCTAGGTGTCGGCCCAGTAAGGACCGGGGTATGCACGGCCCACTCCCTACAGGCCT
This sequence comes from Poa annua, assembly GCA_026929855.1. Lineage (NCBI taxonomy): Eukaryota > Viridiplantae > Streptophyta > Magnoliopsida > Poales > Poaceae > Poa > Poa annua. Next base: position 41,457,883 of record CM049433.1, read on the forward strand.
CGCCCGCGTAGAACTTCGGCAGAACGGCTGAGTACCAGGCTACCGCTTGGAGGGATCCTCAAGAGGCACCCCCCTCTCGAGGCCTGAAGAGGACGCCAGGGCCTGAAGAGGATCCTGCGCTTCAAGAGACTCCCCAGGCACAGCCCGCCTGGAGAGGAGTCAGCAGAAAACCCCTCCACAGGCGACCACGACCCTGTGGAGACACTTCGCGGCTAAGCAAGCGGTGCAGGGCGCACATGGCCCCTGCAGCAGCCACAGGGTGACGCGAGCATCCCAGTGGCCATTCTGGTGATAAAGGAGTCAACAAAGCCGCGCCGCCTGCGGCCGGACAGCCAGGACTTTCCTCTTTGGTGATAAAGCGGCTGGACGGCGCAACGCTCCAAGAAGATCGTCACCGTGGGCTCCACCACGACCTCTGCTGCGCCTGCGAGCCGCCCTGCACCGCCTGCAACCTGTCGGCCACGGCACGCTACTTTAGCACGGATGAGCCGCGTCCATGGACGGAGGAGCCGCTGTGGGCTCCCTCTCCTTGACGCCACCGACGTGTGGGAGCCCACCAGCACGAGGCCGGAGCCCGGAGCGCCTATAAAAGGAGCAGGAACTCCGCCGTAGAGGGGGATGGAGCACCCAATCGCGCAATCGCCCCCTAAACAGATAGGATAGCCAACTGCTGGAGGAGGAAGACAATCACTGTGTCCCTCTCCAGGCACCAAACTGCCTCAAGAGAGCCTTCGGCAAGCTCATTGTCCTGTAACCTTCACAGTGCAATACAGACAAGCAGGAGTAGCGGTTTTACCTCCTCTCGAGGGCCGTGAACCTGGGTACGGGCTGGTGTCCATCTCTGGCGTGATCGTCCTTCTTCAGGCTCGGCGAGCATCGTCGTCGAGCCCCTCGAGAGTTGTTAGACCTCCGTGTTCAGTCCCCCCTTTCGAACCTCTCTTCAGGTCGAGACTACCCCTGTTACGTGGGAGTCACTCCTCGACATTTGGCGCGCCAGGTAGGGGACTGAGGCGCGTCCTCAACCTCCGAACTCCGCGCCATGATGGACACCCGCGCGACGCGCGCCAATCGGCGTACCTCTGAGAGAGCTCACACCGAGCCTGGCACTGCTCCCACCCATGGCCGCCGTGGTCGCCCCCGCACGACCGAGCGCGCTGGCACCGGCCCGCGCGTGGAGGAGCCAGAGAACGAGGAGCACCGCGAAGGAGACCAGCGTGACGACGAGGACCTCTCCGAGCGCCGTGGGGACGCTGAGTCCTCGCACCCGTCCCGGCGCCAGAGCGTGTCCACGCGGGAGCACCACGAGCCCGCCCCGCACACAGCGCTGCTCATGGCCCAGGAGCTCCTCCGCTACCGGCCAAGTGCCGAGGCGCACGACCAGTGGCTGGACCGCCTCCACCACCTCGTCGACATCGCAACCACGCGCCCTGCTCCGTCGCGCTCCATCGTGCCTTCCGGCCCTGCAGGGACGGCCGCACCAGGTGCGCCACCACCACCGCCGGGACCACCTCCGGCCGCGGCACAGCGGGCCCCCTCCCATGCTTCCTCGCCGCACGACTGCCAAATCGTGCAGCGCACCGCACCTGACGCGCGCGTGGGCATGGAGCGACGTCACGACCTCCAGAACCGCCTCGTCGAGGAGCTCGGTCAGGCGGGGCAGCAAAACCGCAGGGCCCTCCAGGGAGGAACGGCCACATATGCCTCAGGCTGCATGGCCTTCACGCGCGCCCTGCGTCGTGTGGTCTGGCCGCAGAAGTTCAGGCCAGCGCTCCCCAAGGGCTTCGACGGGTCCACCAACCCTCTCGAGTTCCTGCAGCTCTACACCACTTCCATCCAGGCTGCAGGGGGCGACGACAAGGTCATGGCCAACTGGTTCTCCCACGCCCTCAGGGACTCAGCGCTGTCCTGGCTTCTCAACCTGCCGGAGGACTCCATCGACTCCTGGGAGGAGCTCTGCAGGCAGTTCGTCGCCAACTTCAAGGGCACGTACGAGCGCGCACTCACCCACAACGACTTGCGCGCTGTGGTGCAGAAGAAGGATGAAACTCTTCGCAAGTACATCCAGCGCTTCAGCCAGGTGCGGAACAAGATTCCAAACATCCCCGACACCCAGGTGATCGCTGCCTTCCGCGAGGGCGTCACGAACCGCAGGATGCTCGAGAAACTCGGCATCCACGACAAGCTCACCTCTGTGGTGAAGCTGTTCGATCTGGCGGACAAGTGCGCCAAGGCTGAAGAGGGACTCCTCTTCGTCAAGATGAGCGCGCGGGGGGACGACCCTGGCGAGTGGTCCAAGAGCCACAAGAAGAAGGAAGAGCCCAAGCGCAAGGCCACCGCGGTCCTCGCGGCAGAGCCTGACGCGAAGGGCTCCCGCAGGGGTTCCCCCGAGCGCGGCGACAAAGAGGTGGACCACCTTCCGTTCTGCGTCTACCACAACAGGCGTGGGCACGCTACAGACGACTGCTTCGACCTCAAGAGGCTGAGCAGGGAACGCGAGCAAGGAGAAGGCAGCGGAAGCCGCGGCAGAGGTCGCGGCTACCGCAGAGACGGCAAGGGCAGGCGCGATGGCGGCTACCAGAAGCCGTCGGGCACTCAAGCCAACGCCGCCGAGAAGAACAACAACCTCCCCGACGAGGAAGATGGAGGCTACCAGGCCCCGAGAGGCGCCATGGCCTGCATCCTCGGCGGAGCTCAAGCACCCAAGTCGAACAATCAGTTCAAGCAGTTCGCCCGCGAACTCAACGCTGCGCTCCCGAGCACTGAGACCTCTAGACCCCTCAAGTGGTCCCAGTACACCATCGCCTTCGACGCCAAGGACCACCCCAAGTCGACCAAGACTGTTGGAACCCTCCCCCTGGTCTGCTCCCCCACCATTAACAACATCACCGTCTCCAAGACGCTCATTGATGGGGGAGCGGGCCTGAATGTCATCTCTGTCGAGACCTTCGAGACGCTTCAAGTGCCCTACGAGTGGCTTATGCCCTCCAGGCCGTTCACAGGCGTCACCAGTGGTTCTATCGAGCCTCTGCGGCAAGTCCGCCTCGCGGTCACCTTTGGCACGCAGAAGAACTATCGCACGGAGCTGATCGATTTCGACGTCGCCCACATCGGTTTGCCGTACAACGCCATCCTCGGCTACCCCGCCCTCGCGAAGTTCATGGCCGTCACGCATCACGCCTACAACATGGTCAAAATTCCCGGCAGCGCTGGCACCATTGCCGTCCATGGCCATGTCCTGGACGCCACGCGCGCTGTCGAGAGCGCCTACAAGGCAGCCGCCATGGCTTTCCCGGCTAACGAGGACATGGAGCCTCTCGAGAGACCCAAGAAGAAGAAGCAAGTGTTCTCTCAGGAGCAAGCCTCCACGAAGAAGGTGCCGCTAGACACCACCAGCTCGGGGGCTGAAGGCTCGGGGGCTAGCGTCACCATAGGCGCTGCTCTGCCTCCCAAATAGGAAAGCGCGCTCGTCGCCTTCCTTCGGGCAAACTCTGACATGTTCGCATGGACTCCGTCAGATATGTCCGGTGTACCAAGGGAGGTGATCGAGCACCATTTAGCCGTGTGTCCAGACGCACGCCCCGTCAAGCAAAAAGCACGTAAGCAAGCCCCCGAGAAGCAAGCTTTCATCATCAAGGAAGTAGAGAAGCTAAAGGCGGCAAACGTCGTCCGCGAAGTCGCGCACCCCACTTGGCTCTCCAACGGCGTGGTTGTCCCTAAACCCGCTGGAGGAGACCGACTCTGCATCGACTACACCGATGTCAACAAGGCCTGCCCCAAGGACCCATACCCCATGCCGAGGATAGACCAGATCGTGGACTCCACCGCTGGCTGTGACCTCCTCTGCTTTCTGGACGCCTTCTCTGGTTATCACCAGATCAAGATGGCTAAAGAAGACGAGGAGAAGACGGCATTTCTCACCCCTTGTGGTGTGTACTGCTACACATGCATGCCCTTCGGCCTGAAGAACGCTGGAGCCACCTTCCAGAGGCTCATGAGGATAGCCTTGGGGGCGCAGATGGGCAGAAACGCCGAGGCCTACGTCGATGATATCGTGGTCAAGTCTCGAGAGGGGGACACCCTCTTGAGGGACCTCGAGGAAACCTTCGCCAGCCTGAGAAAGGTGAACATCAAGCTGAACCCCGCCAAGTGCGTCTTCGGGGTCCCTTCAGGCAAGCTCCTCGGATTCCTCGTGTCCCACCGTGGCATAGAGGCAAATCCTGACAAGATCAAGGCTATAGAGCAAATGCAGCCTCCCCGCCGACTCAAGGATATGCAGCGCTTGGCGGGCTGCATGGCCAGCCTTGGCCGTTTCATCTCCAAATTCGGCGAGAGAGCCCTGCCATTTTTCAAGATCATGAAGAGATCGGGCACATTCAAGTGGACCCCTGAGGCGGATAAAGCCTTCGAAGACTTAAAGAAGTATCTGGCTAGCCCTCCAGTCTTGGTGGCCCCCAGGGCAGGCGAGCACCTGAAGCTGTACCTCTCAGCCACCCCTCAGACCGCAAGCGCCGTCTTGGTGGTCGAGAGGGAAGAGCCTGTCCTCCCCAAGAAGAGCACTGCAACTCCAAGCCCAGAACCCCCCGACAAAGGCCCCGTCGAAGGAGCAGCCTCCACAGACCCACTGCCAGGCCCACCGCCTCAAGTCGAGTCTGCTCCCCCCACCCCTGTCGAGATGCCTCTACAGGCAGATCTCGACAAGGGCCCTGAAGAGCCTCCACAGGGGGCTGACGCTGCGCCACCTCAGGTAACCCTCATCGAGCACCCCGTCTACTTCGTCAGCACAGTACTGCGGGACGCTCGCGAGAGGTATCCAATGCAGCAAAAGCTCCTCGTCGCGCTCCTCATCGCCTCCAGGAAGTTGAGACACTACTTCCAGGGCCACCCCATCACGGTGGTCACTGCCTTCCCCCTGGAGCAGATCCTGCGCAATCCCAACGCCACAGATCGTGTCGCGGGATGGAACATCGAGCTGCAGCCATTCAACTTGCGCTTCGACACCACGAGGGTCATAAAAGGAAGAGCGTTGGCTGACTTCGTCGCCGAATGGACTGACCCAAGCCCTGAGGAGCCTCGCGAGGCAGAGGCCGAGCCCTCGGGAGACACAGCGTCAAGCCATTGGACCATGCACTTCGATGGAGCCTTCGCTTGCCGCAATGGCGGAGCAGGCGTCGTCCTAACCTCGCCCAAGGGTGACAAGCTATACTACGCTGTCCAGCTGTGCTTCACAATCGACAAGATCTCCAACAATATCGCCGAATACGAAGGCCTCCTCGCCGGCTTAAGGGCCGCCATCGCTCTGGGCGTCAAGCACCTGCTCGTCAAGGGAGACTCCCAGTTGCTTGTCAACTTCTCCAACAAGAGCTACACACCAAAAGACGACCACATGGCCGCATACCTCGAAGAGGTCCGCAAGCTCGAGAAGCACTTCAGGGGCATGGAGCTCATGCACATCCCGAGGAAAGAAAACCAAGAGGCTGACGACATCGCCAAGCGAGCCTCGCGAAGGCAACCCCAGCTTGCCGGCGTCTTTGAAGAGAGGCTCGCCAAGGCATCCATCAAGCAGCCTCGAGAGGCCACAGCCGCAGGCGCAGACGAAGCGCTCCCACCACCTCCTGAGTCTGGAGCGCCCGATTGCGGCCCCAGCACCGGGGAGCGCCTGTTGCTGACGGCAACCCGCCAGGCCTCAGGCTGGATTGATGAGATCAAGGACTACTTGGTGAAAGGAATCCTCCCTGAAGAGGATGCTGACGCAGAGCGAATCGCTCGACAGGCGAAATCCTACTGCATCCTCGAGGGAAACCTCTACCGCAAGCGCCCAAATGGTATCGCGCTCAAGTGCGTCCCTCCTGAGGAAGGCCGAGAGCTGATTAAGGACATCCACAGTGGGGAGTGCGGCCACCACTCATGTGCGCGCACCCTCACAGGCAAGGTCTTCAGGAGCGGCTTCTACTGGCCTCAGGTGCTTCAAGATGCGGTCGCCATTGTGCAAACCTGCGACGCCTGCCAATTCCACGCCAAGCAAATTCATCAGCCGGCACTGGAGCTTCAAACCATCCCGCTCTCCTGGCCATTTGCAGTCTGGGGGCTGGACATCTTGGGCCCCTTCCCAAGGTCGCAGGGGGGCTACCGCTTCCTCTTCGTGGCCATCGACAAGTTCACCAAGTGGACCGAGGTTGAGCCGGTGCGCACCATACCAGCTGGGGCTGCGGTGAAATTCATCAGGAGCTTGGTCTGCCGCTTCGGCGTGCCCAACCGCATCATCACCGACAACGGCTCGCAATTCACCAGCGGTGTCTTCCGAGCATACTGCGATAAGCTTGGTGTCAAGGTCTGCTTCGCCTCAGTAGCTCACCCACGCAGCAACGGTCAAGCCGAGCGAGCAAACGCTGAGGTCCTCAAGGGGCTCAAGACCAGGAGCTTCAACATCCTCAAGGGCCACGGCAAGGGCTGGATCGACGAGCTCCCCTCAGTGCTCTGGTCCATACGCACAACTTCCTCGAGGCCTACAGGCGAAACGCCGTTCACCCTGGTCTACGGAGCTGAGGCAGTCCTCCCCGCAGAAATCAAGCATGGATCGCCACGGGTCCTTGCCTTCAATGAGGACACCCAAGAGGGCCTCCACAACGACGACCTGCTTCTTCTCGAGGGACTGCGCCGTCAGGCCGCCCTCAGAGCGGCAGGGTACCAGCAAGACCTGCGACGCTACCACAGCCGCCATGTGCGCTCACGCACCCTTGAAGCGGGCGACCTCGTCCTCAGGCGAATCCTCTCCAGGGAAGGCCTCCACAAGCTCTCGCCAATGTGGGAAGGTCCCTACAGGGTCTCCCACGTCGCCAGGCCTGGCGCAGTACGCCTCGAGACCGAAGACGGCATCCCCATCAAGAACCCGTGGAACATCGCGCACCTGCGCAAGTTCTACCCGTGATCATTGTCACGTCAAGACATCTAGCTGAAGAGGCAGCTTACGGCTCCACCTCCAAGCATTTTTTGTCTCTAGAGGTTAAAAGCTCACGGCTTAAACCTCCAAGCTCCAAAGGCTTCTCTCGAGGGTCAACCCTCCGAGCTCTCCATGTAAACGAGCCGCCTCAGGCCGTTGAGAGTCTCTGCCACTAATGGGTGGTCCCCATGCCTCGACATGGTCAAATACATTAACTTGGCAACTCCAAGCATAATGAGACAATTTCGTTCCCAAGCGAACTATGCGCTGCGGCGCCGCTATGTAATATTTTGGTGGTGAGTTTATTTCAGCATTATTTTCCTTATTGAAAATGGGCACTTATATCTCTCCACATGCGCACCTCGCGAGCGGCGGCTGAGTACAGTGCCAGTGCCTCAAATGACACACCAGCAGCACTGCAAAACCCAAGGATCCGAGCTCTGGCTAGAGGGCAGGCCCTCACAAACACGCCATCTCTACAAAGGACCTTGGTACTCTCTCTCCTCGCAAGGAACGCCTGGGGAGACCTATAAGCGCGCATTAGTCCATGGTAAAGTGCACAAGCGTTTGGTCCTGCCTCTCTAACATCTATAGGGAACAAGCGTCTCTACAAGCCTGAGGAGGCAGCAGGGAAAAAACCCTTGAAGAGGACCTCCCCGGCGAGCTAAAAAGCCTCTACAGGGCAAAAGCCTCGAGAAGCTAAGTCCCGCTCCTGCGACTCGAGAGCCTTTTCTCTCCAAGCGCACGTTTGTCCCTCGAGCGATTTCGTTCTCCCTTACACTTCATGGACTACTCGCACGTCAAAGGGGAGCACTTGGGCATCGCGACTCAGGGCTCTTACCTCTCCAAGCCTTAAACTCCCTCCGGCCTTGCTGAGTCATTGCTCTAGCATACCGTAGTGGCGGAGTCATAGTGCGAAGAGACGGGTCCTAACGACGCAGAGAAAACATAGACATGAAAGTAAAGCAGAAAAGGTCTCTCGAGGGGCAAACAAGCTAGCATAAATAAGCTTAACGAGGTATATTACAGGCCCAAAACGTACAATGTCTGAATACAAAAAATTGTCTCAGATACAAGCGCTCAAAGGCGCGACCAGCAAGACTCAGGCGGAGTCCGTGCCAGCACGCTCCTCCTCAGCGTCCTCCTCCTCGGCAGGGGCGGCCTCCTCCTCGCTGTCCTCCGCAGCCACCTCCGCACGCTTGAAGCGGTTGCAGAAGGCCTCCACTTGCTCGCGGAGGGCGTTGGAGACCTGCAGGGCCTCTCCAGCCGGGCGCGCCTCGGTCACCGTGGAGAGGTCGAAGCTGGGCGAAAGGAGCCGGAGGTTGGTGAAGATGCGGTCGACCACCACCTCCAGAAGCTGGCGGCTCTCGACCTCAATCACCTCGCGGAGATCGCCGGCGGGACCCTCGAGGGCCGTGAAAAGCTGGTCGAAGTAGACCAGGTACATCGCAGCATCACCACGACCGCGAGCCTCGGTGAGCGGCGCTTCTGCGCCGAGCTGGGCCGCGAGCTCATTGCCTCTCGCTACCAGCGCCTGGAACATGCGGTCCCGCTGCTTCGCGAGCACGAGAGCCGCCTGCGCGGTGTCCACCGCCTCCGTCACCTGCTTGGCTGCAGAGCCCGCCTGCCCCTCCACGTCCTTGATGAGGGCGTCCAGCTCCAGGGCAGCAGCCCGGCGGCCCTCCTCAGCCTGGCGGTAGGCGTCCTTGGCGCGTTGGAGGCGGACCTCGAGCTTGGAGTTGACCTTCTCAAGCTCCGCGATCCGCTTGGCGTCAGCAATGTGCTTGGCCTTGAAGCGGTCCTCCTGCTTCTTGGCCTTGTCGCGGAACTCCTGGGAGATGGTCCGCCTGAAGTCTTTCTCGCGCTCCGCGAGGGCAGCCTCCGCCTCCTTTTTCTTCTCAGCGAACCGCAGCTGGAAGCGCTCCAGGGTTTGCCTCTGGGCGGTGACGTTATCGTCGTGCCGCTGGAGCGCTTGGGCCAGGTCCCCCTCACGCGCCTCGAGCTCTTCCCGCTTGGTGGCCAGCTCACCCTCCGCCTGGAGCCGCTGCTCGTCGCGCTGCTCCACGTCTTTCTCCCTGGAGGCCAGCTGCCGCTCACGCTCGGCTAAGCTCTTGCGGTCCTCCTCCAGGGTCTCCTGCGCGGCCCGGTGGGCGGAGAGGAGCTGGGACTCTAGCTGGGAGACCTCGCGGCGCTTCTGCTCCAGCGAGCCCTCCATAGCCGCGCGCTCGGCCTTCACCTTCGCGAGGAGATCGGCGGCCGCATCGCGCGCGTCCTGGAGGGGGGCAAGGAGCTCGTCGGCGTCGCGGACGGCTCCCTCTCGGACCTCCTTAGCAAAGCGGATGGCCTCCTCGCGGGCGGCCTGGAGCGCCTGATCCTCCTGGCGCCGGGCCTCAACCGCGGCATGGAAGCGCCCCCAGGCCTCCGCGAGCTCGTCGCGTTGCTGAGCAAGTTGGGCGTCCTCAAAGGCGAGCTGCGCCTCCAGGCCCTCCAGGGACTCCCTCACCACGCGGAAGGCCACCCCGCGGTGTCCCTTGCTCCAGTCCCAGCCGCTCAGGACCAGGCCGCGTTGCGAGGAGGGCCCGGCCCCGGCGTCGAACCTTGAGGATGAGGCCTCTGGGCGTGCCTGGGGGCTAGGCTGCTCCCGGTCCTTCGCCGCGCCCAGGATGGTCTCACCGCCCTCGTCGCCTGGTCGCGTCGCCTCTTGCGCCTCGCCCCCCGCTGTGGGGCGTGGCGGAGAAGGAGGAGCTCCCCCTGCAGAGGCGCCCGCGCTTGGTGGGCCCTGGTCTGCCTCGGCCTCTGGTTGCGCGGGAGGCGTAGCCGTGCGAGGTGGGGTGGCCTCGCGTGCCGGAATCGACTCACGCGGCGGCGTAGCCGCGCGAGGCGGTGCAGGAGCTCGAGGAGGGCTGGCCGACCGCTCTTCCTGCACCTCCACCACTAAGGGCACGGGGGGCGGTGCAGCGGCCTCCGCCTGAGGCGCTGCTGCCTCCGCCAGAAGCTCAGTTGCCCCCGCCTGAGGCGCCTCTTCGGCTGGGCCTGCCGTGGCCATCTCCCCGGGCCTCGCGGCCTCTCCAGCCACGGCCTCTGCCGCGGCTCCCTTCACCTCCGCTGCCTTGCGAAGCCTACGGCGTTTCGCAGGCACTAGGTCGCTGAAAGAATCGGGGGGCAAGTGTCAGAAATATGAGAAGAAGAGTGCAATAATCAAGCGTTTAGTAATTGAAGGAACTTACCCAGACCGCTTGGCGCCGGTGTCAACCCACGCCAAGCCTGGCGAGCGCCAGGAGGGCCTGAGCCTGGCGTCTGGCCTCTCCAGAGGTGCCTCGGCTTTCCTCTTAGAAGGGACGTCAGAGGGCCTCGCGCCAGGCCTGTCGCAGGCCGCCTTGGACCGGGGCTCGCGACGCCCCAGCAAGGACTCCTCGTCAGAGGCCTCCTCTTCAGACTCCTCCTCCTCCGCGCGACGCGTGGGCGCCCCCGCGAAGGCGCCTTCGTCGTCACCTGACGAGATGTCGCAAATCTCGCCCGCTTGGGGCCTGGCCCTCAAAGAGGCCTCCTCGCCCGCCGCGGCTTCCTCCTCGCCTGCCGCGGCTTCCTCCTCGCCTTGCCCGGCTCCTGAGGCAGAGGGCGTCTCTGCCCCCTCCGCATCATGCACCACAGGCACGGGCACCACCTTCCGCGCCGGGCCTGCCGGAGTGTACGGAGGGACCCCCTCCAGAACGGCCAGACGCTCGGTCATGTTGTACTGGTGCAGAGGCCTGAGGGAGATCGGGAGTTCCTCCATGGCGGGCACCGCGGGGTTGATGAAGAGCGCGGACAGGACGTTGTCGACGGCATCTTTGTCGTTGTCCTCGCGATGGAGCCGCATCTTGTCATTGGGGCCGGAGTACATCCACATCGGCATCGCGTGCGCCTGGAGTGGGGCGAGGCGGCGCGTCACGAAGTCCGCCACGACGATTTGCCCCGTGAGGCCTTCCTCCCGGAGGTAGCTCAGGCGGCCCGACAGCATCACGTTCTGCGCGCCGCAGAAAGTGGCCTTGCCCCAGTGCGAGTTCTTCACGGGCGGCGCGTCAGGGACCTCGAGGAAGGCGCTTGGCTGCTCCACGCCAACGAAGAACCACCGCTGGCGGAAGTCGTCCACCTTCTTCGTCACGGAGGTGATAGCCTTGCCCTCGCTCCACGACATGGGGATGTAGACGCTCCCCATGCCGTCCACGATGCGGAAGGAGACGCATCCCGAGCGCTCGTTCTTCGCCGTGCTCCGGAGCGCGTAGAAGCACCGGAAGAGCTCCACCGTGGGTTCCACGCCTAGGTACGCCTCGCAGAGGTAGGCGAAGATGGCGAGGATGAGCACCGAGTTGGGGTGGAGGTGCAGCAGTTGGATTTGGTAGAAGGCCAGCACCGCCTCCAGGAACGGGGAGAAGGGCGGCACCAGGCCCGCCGAGACGCAGTGCTGGAAGATGGGGAAAAACCCTCGCGGGCGTTTCCCGTGCGCCGCAGGCTTGAGTGCGGTGGCGCCGTGCTCGTTGGTCCGGTCCGCCACCAGGAAGCGGACCTTCTCGAGCGCCTTGTCGTTGACGCGCACGCCCAGCAGTGCCGCGCCGTGTGCGGCCTCAGCGGGTGCCGCTTGTGATGAAGACCCCGCGGCCGCCTTGCCCTTGTTCTTCGGCGGAGTCATCGTCGGAGGGAAGAAGGGAGCGGCGCGAGGGGAAGTTGGAGAAATCGGAGAAGAGGGCGCCGGATTGCAGGAGCGGAGAGCTTTGTGCGGTTGGCGTCTGCGAGAAGAAGTGGGAGTAGTAACGGCTCCCTGCTCCGGCGCCGGGGTTTTTATGTCTCGTCAAGGAGCAGTTACCGGGGCGTGGTGGGACCCCCCACGACGCACGTCCCATATCGTGCGCAACCGTTGCTCGCCGGAGTGACGCGTGGCTCGGCCCGGCCTGCAGGTTTGGCCCCACGACGCTTCGCCTAGACCCAACGGGCCTCGTCGTGCCCATCGTGGGCCCGGGGGCTACTGTCGGCCCAGTAAGGACCGGGGTATGCACGGCCCACTCCCTACAGGCCTCGCCCGCGTAGAACTTCGGCAGAACGGCTGAGGACCAGGCTACCGCTTGGAGGGATCCTCAAGAGGCACCCCCTCTCGAGGCCTGAAGAGGACGCCAGGGCCTGAAGAGGATCCTGCGCTTCAAGAGACTCCCCAGGCACAGCCCGCCTGGAGAGGAGTCAGCAGAAAACCCCTCCACAGGCGACCACGACCCTGTGGAGACACTTCGCGGCTAAGCAAGCGCTGCAGGGCGCACATGGCCCCTGCAGCAGCCACAGGGTGACGCGAGCATCCCAGTGGCCATTCTGGTGATAAAGGAGTCAACAAAGCCGCGCCGCCTGCGGCCGGACAGCCAGGACTTTCCTCTTTGGTGATAAAGCGGCTGGACGGCGCAACGCTCCAAGAAGATCGTCACCGTGGGCTCCACCACGACCTCTGCTGCGCCTGCGAGCCGCCCTGCACCGCCTGCAACCTGTCGGCCACGGCGCGCTACTTTAGCACGGATGAGCCGCGTCCATGGACGGAGGAGCCGCTGTGGGCTCCCTCTCCTTGACGCCACCGACGTGTGGGAGCCCACCAGCACGAGGCCGGAGCCCGGAGCGCCTATAAAAGGAGCAGGAACTCCGCCGTAGAGGGGGATGGAGCACCCAATCGCGCAATCGCCCCCTAAACAGATAGGATAGCCAACTGCTGGAGGAGGAAGACAATCACTGTGTCCCTCTCCAGGCACCAAACTGCCTCAAGAGAGCCTTCGGCAAGCTCATTGTCCTGTAACCTTCACAGTGCAATACAGACAAGCAGGAGTAGCGGTTTTACCTCCTCTCGAGGGCCGTGAACCTGGGTACGGGCTGGTATCCATCTCTGGCGTGATCGTCCTTCTTCAGGCTCGGCGAGCATCGTCGTCGAGCCCCTCGAGAGTTGTTAGACCTCCGTGTTCAGTCCCCCCTTTCGAACCTCTCTTCAGGGCGAGACTACCCCTGTTACGTGGGAGTCACTCCTCGACACTAGGGAAAATAATATCTTGAAGAATTTTTAATGAGGTCTCACCATCAGCACTTTTTGTAGGTATAGCTTCTACCCATTTAGTAACATAATCAACAGCAACAAGTATATAAGTATAACCCTTTGAAGGAGGAAAAGGACCCATGAAGTCAAATCCCCAACAATCAAATGGCTCAATAACAAGAGTATAATTCATAGGCATTTCATTACGTATAGAGATATTACCAGTTCTTTGACACTCATCACAAGATAAAATAAACTTTCTTGCATCTTTAAAGAGAGTAGGCCAATAAAAACCTGACTGAAGAACCTTTTGTGCAGTTCTATCTCCAACGTGATGTCCTCCATAAGCACTACTATGGCACTTTCTTAGTATCTCTTTTTGTTCATGTTCCGGAACACATCTTCGCATAATACCATCCACTCCTTTATATAAGTGTGGGTCATCCCAAAAATAATGCCTCAAGTTATAAACTTCTTTCTTGAGCTGAAAAGGTTGGAGGCAAATACTACGAAACAATAAAGTTAGCATAATCAGCATACCAAGGACTATCTTGTGAACTCACCCTTATTGCAGCCAATTGTTCATTTGGAAAACTATCATTAACAGGAATAGGATCATAAGCAATGTTTTCGAATCTAGACAAATTATCAGCAACAGGATTTTCAGCACCTTTCCTATCTACAATATGCAAATCGAATTCTTGCAAAAGCAACACCCATCTAATAAGTCTAGGCTTAGCATCTTTCTTTTCCATAAGATATCTAATAGCAGCATGATCAGTGTGAATAATAATTTTAGAATCAACAATATACGGTCTAAACTTATCACAAGCAAAGACAACAGCTAGAAATTCTTTTTCAGTTGTAGCATAATTCTTTCGTGCAGAATCAAGAGTCTTACTAGCATAATGAATAACATTCAACTTTTTATCAATTCGCTGTCCAAGAAAAGCACCAACGGCAAAATCACTAGCATCACACATAATTTCAAATGGTAAATTCCAATCAGGTGGTTGAACAATAGGAGCACTTATTAAGGCCTTTTTCAAAGTTTCAAAAGCTTCCTTACAATCATCATCAAAAACAAAAGGTACATCTTTTTGTAGAAGATTAGTAAGAGGCTTTGATATTTTAGAGAAATCTTTAATAAACCTTCTATAGAAACCAGCATGACCAAGAATACAACGAATACCTTTAACATCTCGGGGGCAAGGCATTTTCTCAATTGCCTCCACTTTAGCTCTATCTACTTCAATACCTCTTTCAGAAATTTTATGTCCAAAAACAATTCCTTCATTAACCATAAAGTGACATTTCTCCCAATTAAGAACAAGGTTAGTTTCTTCACATCTCTACAAAACTTTATCAAGGTTGTGCAACCAATTATCAAAAGAAGTTCCATAGACGAAGAAATCATCCATGAATACTTCCACAATCTCCTCACAAAAACCGTGAAAAATAGCAGACATGCATCTTTGAAAAGTAGCAGGAGCATTACATAAACCAAAGGGCATACGTCTATAGGCCTAAGTACCATAAGGACAAGTAAATGTGCTTTTCTCTTGATCTTGCGCTTTAACAACAATTTGTGAGAAGCCAGAATAACCATCAAGAAAGCAAAAATGAGTTTTCTTAGCTAATCTCTCTAACATTTGATCAATAAAGGGTAATGGATAATGATCTTTCTTAGTAACTTTATTAACCTTTCGAAAATCAATGCACATCCTATAACCAACAACTACTCTTTGAGGAATAAGATAGTCATTTTCATTAGGCACAACAGTAATTCCTCCTTTCTTAGGGACACAGTGCACAGGACTAACCCATCTACTATCAACGATAGGATAAATAATACCAGCGTCAAGAAGCTTTAATACCTCATTTCTTACCACTTCCTTCATCTTGGGTATTAAACAGCGTTGATGTTCAACAACTGGCTTTGCATCAGGCTCCATATTAATAGAATGTTGACATATAGTAGGAGAAATCCCTTTTAAATCATCCAGAGTATAACCCATAGCTCCACGGTGTTTCTTCAATACTTCCAATAATCTTTCCTCTTCTTTACCTGAAAGGTTAGCACTAATAATAACAGGATATATTTTCTTATCATCAATATGAGCATACTTAAGATTATCAGGCAAAGGTTTTAAATCAAAGACATGATCCTCTTTAGGTGGGAGTGTTCTACCCAAGTCTTCCACCTTTAAATTGTGTTTCAAGATGGGTTGACGAAGGAATATTTCATCAAGTTCATCCCTTTCCTTTCTAAAGGCTTCACTTTCATGATCTTCCAAAAATTGCTGCAAAACATTGTTAGGAGCAAGAGCAATAGAGGCAAGATGTTCAACTTTAAAATCCTCATTAGGCAATTCGGTTTCATAAGGGACTTTAGCAAATTTAGAAAAATTAAATTCATATGAATCACTAGCAAACTTAGTCAAGATTTTCTCTTTCTTACAATCTATAACAGCACCACAAGTGTTCAGAAAAGGTCTACCAAAAATGATAGGACAAGTCTTACTAGCAACTGAACCAAGTACGAGAAAATCAGCAGGATATTTAATCTTACCACACAAAACTTCATCATCTCTAACAATACCAATTGGAGAGATAGTTTCTCTATTAACAAGTTTAATAACCACATCAATTTCCTCAAGTTCACAAGGACCTATCTCATGCATAATTTCTTTGTAAAGCTCATAGGGAATAGCACTAGAACTTGCACCAATATCACATAAACCATAATAGCAATGATCTCCAATTCGAACAGATAACACAGGCACACTAGTTTTCTTTGAACTTTTAGGATGAGAAACAACATTAGAAGCATCCTCACAAAATATAATGTACTCATCTCCAACATTTTTAGTAACAAGATCTTTAACTATAGCCACAGAAGGTTCAATTTTAATTTGTTCATCAGGTTCTATAGCTTTCTTAGCACTTTTGTTAACAACACTAGCCATAACAGAATGCTCCTTCATCTTAACAGGAAAAGGAACTTTTCAATATAAGGTTCAGGAATAATACGATCAACAGTATTAACTTCAATGCTTTTAGTTATAGGAGTAATAGACTTATCTTTATAAGGCTCATGATATTTTTCAAAACCCTCCTTAGGCAAACGGAAATATGCAGCAAAGGATTTATAATAATTTGCAACAACTTGAGAGTGAAGACCATAAGCATTATTAATATTACGAAATGCATCAGTATTCATGAAAGTTTTAATGCATTCGAAGTCATATTTTATACCTGACTCCCTACCTTTATCGTTCTCCCGTGCTTTAGTATTTTCTTCAATTCGGTCAAGAAGATCCCATTTAAAACCTTCTTTATTACGCGTGAATGATCCAGCACAAGAAGTATCCAATAATGTTTTATCTCCAAAGGAGAGTCTTGCATAGAAGTTATCAACAATAATATTACCAGGAAGCTCATGAATGGGGCATTTGAGCATTAGTGACTTCAATCTCCCCCAAGCTTGGGCAATACTTTCTCCTTCATGAGGCCAGAAATTATATATAGAATTCCGATCTTGGTGAATTTCACTTGGAGGATAAAATTTAGAATAAAAGAGAGGTACAATTTCCTCCCATCCAAGAGAATTCCTATTCTTCAGCAATTTATACCAGTGAGAAGCCCTTCCACCAAGTGATATAGAGAATAATTTCTTCCTTACTTTGTCCATTGAAATACCTGCACACTTGAACAACTCGCATAATTCATGTAAAAACGGCAAATGATCACGGGGATGGACAGTTCCATCCCCTACATAACGGTTATTCATAACACGATCAATAATTTTCATAGGTATTTTAAATGGCGCTATTTCTTCAGGTGGGGCCTCCTCTTCTACCTCAGCAGCGGTAGAAGCTCTTCCAAACAGGAAGGCAATAGATCCTCTGTCCATAATTAAGCAAATTAGGAGACAGAAATAAAAACAGCACTTACAACTAAAGTTTTTCTTACAAATTCCACTTACCAATAGCGCTTCACTCCCCGGCAACGGCGCCAGAAAATAGTCTTGATGACCCACAAGTATAGGGGGTGTATCGTAGTACTTTCGACAAATAAGAGTGTCGAACCCAACGAGGAGCAGAAGGTGCTGACAAGCGGTTTTGATGAGGATTTCACTGTAAACACTAGCAGACAAGTTTTTAAGAGTTTTTGGTAATACAGATAAATAAAGTGCGAGTAAATAAAGCGCGGCAATTATAATTGCAGCGAGTGGTCCAATCCTTTTTAGAGCAAAGGACAAGCCGGGTTGTTTACTTCTGATGACCAAACGTTCTTGAGGACACACGGGATTTCTGTCTAGTGCTTTCGCTTCATATAGATGATTAATCTTTAGTGTTTCGATCAGTGTCATGTGGGTGAACCTATGCTAATGCACCGCCCTTCCTAGGACTAACACATACTTGTGATTATACCCCTAGTAAGCATCCGCAAATACTAGAAAGTAATTAAGATAAATCTAACCACAGCCTTAAACTCTGAAATCCTGACATTCTGATACGTCCAAAACGTATCCACTTTCCCGAACACTTTTGCTATTGCTTTACCTCTAACTTGTGTGTTTTGAATGGAACTAACACGGACTAACGCTGTTTTCAGCAGAATTGCCCTGGTGTCTTATTTTTGTGCAGAAATTCAACATTATGGAAAAATCCTAGAAATTATGCGAAATTCCCTATTTTGCCCGAAAACCCACGGAGCCAGAAGACCAGACGGAGGGGGGCAACGAGCCCACCTCACAAGGTGCTGGCGCGGCAGGCTCCTGGCTGCGCCAGGACATCATGAGGTCGACTCGGTCGCCTCCTCGCGCCCCCCTCTCGGATATAAACTCCCTCAGACCAAAAACCAAGGGGGCGTTCATCACTTTTCCCACAAACACATCCGTGCGCCGCCGCCACCTCGAAACTCAATTCGGGGACCAGAAGTCTCTGTTCCGGCACCCTGCCGGGACGGGGAATCGAAGGGGATCATCGCCATCGTCATCACCAGCGCCCCTCCATCAACCATCATCGTTTCCCCCATCCATGTGTGAGTAATTCCCCGCTGTAGGCTTGAGGGGATGGTAGGGATTGGATGAGATCGTTCATGTAATAGCTGTAATATCATTAGGGCATGGTGCCTAGTATCCGCTATCGGTGTTTTACGTCATTGTTGCAACTTGTTATGCTTAATGCTCGACACTAGGGCCCGAGTGCCATGATTTCAGATCTGAACATGTTATTGTATCATGTGGATAATCAATGTTTTAGATCATATATATGAGTTGTATACACATATTATTGTCCGGAACCGAAGGCCCCAAACTGACAAGTATCAGGTGATTTCTAGCACTAGTATCTACAAGTATTATTTTATATATAGGAATAAAGATACAACACATATTTTTATCTAATGCAGATATCACGGCGATTTGTATAAGCCTCGGGTTAAGATGCGAGACAACGCGACAAGAATGGGGCACATACGTGAGGACAAAGTAAAGAAAGAGGCCACCAAAATATCAGGCATACGTGAGGGCAAAGTAGAATTGTGCATGCCATACGTGGGTATCATGCATGTACAAAAGCTGAACCTATACAAATACGTGCGTGTATGTGGGCCGGCCGGCCGGCCATATGCATCGATGGTAAACTGGCCCAGCTCGATACATGCGGAAATAGCGTCGTCAAGTCCCTGACGTGAAGACTCGAAGCGGCGGCTGCCCTCCTAAATAAATAGTCAACGCATCTAGGTTTACACGCGGATTTTGTTTAGTTTAAGATTTAGCCATTGCTATTCTTCATCAAATCGTCGACCTCCACCCAAATCGTTAGCTACCGTCTCATCGAAAGATCGGGCAACCTTACCCTATCAAGTGGTATCAGATTTCAGGTTTCTCGGTGAGAAAAATTTATCACTAGATTTGTTTTCATACCTACAGTCCACGAAAAAGCCATACAAAAATATTTAGATTAGTTCATCCTTGTCCAAGACAGTTTTAGCCTTTTCGCCTCATCACTCAGTTTTGTTTTGTGGAATTTTCGTTGCATCGTGTGTCGAGTTGCTGGTTTTTAGTGTGTAGATTTTTTAGAGTTTCGAGTTCTACTCACGTTTTCTCACGTCTTTCATCTCCATCTACCACCAGCACTATCTCCACATATACACCACCGTGTTGGTTTTCCGCTGCCACCTTTTCTTCTTCCATCTGCGCCTCTGTTGTCTAGCAATTTGTTTCTCTTCGTTGCATCGTCACATCACCTGCTTCTTTTTTGATAAAGGGCGCTTTATTACTTAAAAGATTTAAGCGTTTACACTCAGCCTCTGCATAACGGAGATGCACACAGCTGTCCCCAAGTACACAATCAGGAACTGAAAAAAGGCGTATTACATATCATATTAATGAGCAAATGCAACTACGCCTGAAGAGGTGGTGGTTCAATCCGTAGATTATGCTGCCACCCATGATGGGAAAAAGTATCCCTCGTCGTGGACTTCAACCGTGCACAGACCTCCGTAAATAGGTCTCGGTGCTCCGCTCGCTGAAGAGACGACCATGAACGGAGTGTACCGGTACACCGGTAGATGACCTGCAAGGGAGAAGAAAATTTATCATTAAACACTTTATCATTTCTTCATAGCCATAGCGACCAAATGATGGCAAGCGCTCCCACCCTAATATGCTTCCTAAGCCTATTATCGATACCGTGTAACCAATTCCCGAAGATATTGGTGACACTGCGTGGGGGATAAATGTTAGATGCTACTTGGATGATTGACCATATAGACCGCGCGAGCCGACATTGAAAAAAGAGGTGTTTTATTGTTTCATTCTGATGACAGAAAACACAACTCTTATCTCCTTGCCAGTTCTGCTTAGCAAGCTTGTCTTTGGTTAGAATTACTCCACGACGAAGATACCAACCAAACACCTTGTTTTAAGTGGTATCTTCATCTTCCAAAGTAACTTGTTGCTATCAACCAGTATGTGAGAATGGGTCAAAGCATTATACATGGAGGCTACAGAGAATTTGCCATTCTTGTGTAGGTCCATCGAAATTCATCTGGCTCGGCGGAAAGTTGTATATTGGCTACCCGTTGTAAAAGGGCTTGCCATGCAACCAACCGCTGGCCAATCAAATCTCTCCTGAACGTTACATCTGGAGGTGAGGTCGCCATTACCTTCTTAATGGTATCACTTTTGTAACGAACAATATTATACAATGCCGGATATTGTTCTCGGAGTGGGGTATTTCCTAACCACGAGTCCTCCCATAACCTTATCTGAGACCCATCTTTAATCGAAAAATGTCCAAATCTGAAGAACTTTAATTTTGCAGCCATCAGACCAGGCCAAAAATGCGAATCACCATGTTTCCAAGAAACTTGGGACAGCGGTTTGGAGCCAACATATTTCCGATTCAGTATGGTTTGCCACTGTCCATTTTCGGTCAGCAACTTAAATAACCATTTACCTAGGAGAGCTGTATTCTTGACGTCAAGGTCGTGAATTCCCAACCCTCCCTAGTCTTTAGGTGTACAAACCACACTCCATTTAACCAGTCGATATTTCTTCTTCTCACTATCCCCTTGCCAAAAGAATCTAGATCGACAATAATCTAGTTTTTGGAGCACACCTTTTGGCAGGAGAAAGAAAGATAACATATATAGTGCCATGTTAGTTAGCACAGAATTTATGAGTATCAATCTTCCGCCAAGAGACAGCAATTTTCCTTTCCAACTACTTAAATGTTTTTTAGTCTTTCTTCGACGCATACCTGCTTCTACATCGCTGTTTTCGGTTTAATCTCTTCCTTGGTACTCGTGCTTGGTGAGAAGACCGAGGTAGAAAAAGCAGATATATCTTGTCGTGTTGAAGGGCACCTCCACGACCGGTTGAGACAAAGTCCTGATTGAGTACGTTGGTTCCAAGAAAGAATCCTTCGTTTTGATACGTGCCTATTTTTCTGCTGTTTGTTTTTGGAATTAATCCGAACCGTTGCACCTGGTAGCCCACTTGTGCACTACTGTACCGCATCATCTGATGCCGGAAACCCTGTAGCCCGCTGTTTGTTCTCCCCCCTTTCTATCTAAGTCGACACGCAAGCCTTTTGCGTGTTCGCAAAAAGAATTAATCCGAACCAAAAGAGGGATTAAAGCATACTTAGTCTTGCTAAAAAAAAGGAGAAAAAGAAAAAAGAGTTTTGATCCCGTACGTGCTTGTGTGCGCACTTCGGTCCAGGAATTAAGATCAGATTTTGCTTCGGTAGAAAAAGAGAAAAAAAAAGAACGAGAGTACGATCTGTTGTCTTTCGATCCGTTCCTTTATTTGGACCTCATCTATCGTTTCCTGTACATCTACATCGGCGTATTTGCTTCTTTACTGATAATCACTCACCATCCACTATATTTTCCACTATTTCACATATATTGTTTCCTGAAAATCCGTGATTACAATTTGAGTCTTAGGCTCGCGTCTCTAGTACGGTCTAGTCTAGAACCAGCAACTTGACTACTTTGAATGGATTTTCAGCTTTACATTGTCTAACGTGATTGTGGTATTTTTCTCTACATATTTTAAGCCTACCTATAGCTCCACCTATTTCTACACCGTGCGTTGACACCGCCTGGCAATCGCTTTACTCAATCTTCACGGGAATTTGATTACGCCGGTTGCTAATCACCACCTGCTGCATGGTAAGAACTTGTAAGAATTGATATTTGCATGATTGTGAGCGACTCACCACCACATCCTAGTAGTTCATGTGAACATATACCTGCGATTTGTTTCTTGTTTTCGAATAATCATGGCAGGTTCTGGAGTTCGGATTTCTTGGGCTTCGTCTATTGTCGGAGATGTGCCGCCGCCTAGACAAATACAACGTCGACCGCGAGAGGTTAACCCTGATGATAAGGTTACCTTTTCTATGCCATCATTTAATGGTCGATATAATCCTGGATTATATATTGATTGGGAATTTGAGATAAATGGTATATTTGTGTCCCATGAATTTTCTGAGCGTAAGAAAGTAAAAAGTGCAATTCGTACATTCACTAGTTTTGCTTCCGTTTGGTGGAATGAATATTGTCGTTTATATCCTGATTATATACCAACTACTTGGCATGATTTGAAACTTGCTATGCGACATAGATTTGTTCCATCATATTATACTCGTGACATGGTTAAGAAATTGCAGAATTTAAAACAAGGTAGTACCAGTGTAAGAGAATATTATGATGATTTAGAAATTACCTTGTTGCATTCCTTTCTGGAGGAAAGTGATGATGATTTTATGGATAGATTTTGGGAAGGGTTAAACCATGATATCCAGGATATACTTATGCATAAAGAATATTATTCTATCAATAGTATGTTTTCTCTTGCTTGCAAAGCTGAACAGAAAATAAAGAGGCGTGTGCACGAGACCAGCAAGTGCAAAAAGAAGATGAATTTTCCTTCTTCTCCGCCGAGTGGGATTGAATTGTTTTGCGATTACGACGAGTCACCACCAGCGATACCTCCATCATCAGAAATAGACCAAGAGGGTAATGGTACAGCTACTGATTTCGTTACCACACATGAGATTTCTCAATGCCCTACTGATTTAAGTATGATATGTGTTGAGCTAGACGTTGATTTGGTCACACCACTTGTTTTAGAGCATGCTAGTGACCTGAACGTATCATGTGATCAAATAGCTAGGACGCCAACCATTTTTAGTGCCCCTATTGCTCATTTTAATCGCTCTTTAAATCTGAGGGCCTCCACGGAACTTATTGTTGATGAGAATGGACGTGGTTTAGAGGATTGTGTAAATTTTTTGACTACTCCTATTGCTGAAATTAATTCGTCCATTGATATGAGTACGCAAAATGACATAATTGTTGATAATACTGCAGCTTGTGACTTGATAGTTGAGTCTAGTTTGGACCATATAAAAATTGTTAGGAATAACGATGTGTTGGCCATGATTTCTCATGCTAATTCTTTGTTTTCTATTATGATGGATCCACCAATTTCTTTGTCACATGCTCGGAATAAAATTTGGGAAATCACATGTATGCTCCCGTTGAAAAACGCTTATGCCCCAGATTTTACATTTGAGTTGATTGGTGATTATGATATTAATACTGAATTTTGGGTGCATAAAATTTGTATCACGTGTGATGATCTTGCTGTTTTCAAAGAAAATAAATTGCTGCATATGTTCACTCATTTTGATATGACCTCCAATGGTACTGATTTTATACCAAATAGCTTGTTGCATGATTATTTATCTAAGCAAGTTGTGGTTAGCATTTTTGACACCTTGAATTTTTATTTACCAATGTTGGGATGGTTTAATGATGAGCATTGCAAGATAAATGTTATAAACACGAGCTTCGCTTATATATGCAAACGAAGTTGCTATAGTTCTTGTGCCAACATGGATGATAATATTTTGGGATATGACGAGCCTTATTTGTGTGAATCATTTAAAATGATGCATGGGAGAGGAGTTAAAACGGTAGACATATACATATACCATGCATACACCTTGTTTCTTTTGTTATCCCTGTTTCAGAAGAAACAGCGCCGAGGACGGCTTCATTTTCAAAAACGGGAGGATGATATGGACATGATGAGCCCGGATACAGCCAAATCTATTTGTCACGAATATATTTATCAGGTGATTTCTAGCACTAGTATCTACAAGTATTATTTTATATATAGGAATAAAGATACAACACATATTTTTATCTAATGCAGATATCACGGCGATTTGTATAAGCCTCGGGTTAAGATGCGAGACAACGCGACAAGAATGGGGCACATACGTGAGGACAAAGTAAAGAAAGAGGCCACCAAAATATCAGGCATACGTGAGGGCAAAGTAGAATTGTGCATGCCATACGTGGGTATCATGCATGTACAAAAGCTGAACCTATACAAATACGTGCGTGTATGTGGGCCGGCCGGCCGGCCATATGCATCGATGGTAAACTGGCCCAGCTCGATACATGCGGAAATAGCGTCGTCAAGTCCCTGACGTGAAGACTCGAAGCGGCGGCTGCCCTCCTAAATAAATAGTCAACGCATCTAGGTTTACACGCGGATTTTGTTTAGTTTAAGATTTAGCCATTGCTATTCTTCATCAAATCGTCGACCTCCACCCAAATCGTTAGCTACCGTCTCATCGAAAGATCGGGCAACCTTACCCTATCAAGTGGTATCAGATTTCAGGTTTCTCGGTGAGAAAAATTTATCTCTAGATTTGTTTTCATACCTACAGTCCACGAAAAAGCCATACAAAAATATTTAGATTAGTTCATCCTTGTCCAAGACAGTTTTAGCCTTTTCGCCTCATCACTCAGTTTTGTTTTGTGGAATTTTCGTTGCATCGTGTGTTGAGTTGCTGGTTTTTAGTGTGTAGATTTTTTAGAGTTTCGAGTTCTACTCACGTTTTCTCACGTCTTTCATCTCCATCTACCACCAGCACTATCTCCACATATACACCACCGTGTTGGTTTTCCGCTGCCACCTTTTCTTCTTCCATCTGCGCCTCTGTTGTCTAGCAATTTGTTTCTCTTCGTTGCATCGTCACATCACCTGCTTCTTTTTTGATAAAGGGCGCTTTATTACTTAAAAGATTTAAGCGTTTACACTCAGGCTCTGCATAACGGAGATGCACACAGCTGTCCCCAAGTACACAATCAGGAACTGAAAAAAGGCGTATTACATATCATATCAATGAGCAAATGCAACTACGCCTGAAGAGGTGGTGGTTCAATCCGTAGATTATGCTGCCACCCATGATGGGAAAAAGTATCCCTCGTCGTGGACTTCAACCGTGCACAGACCTCCGTAAATAGGTCTCGGTGCTCCGCTCGCTGAAGAGACGACCATGAACGGAGTGTACCGGTACACCGGTAGATGACCTGCAAGGGAGAAGAAAATTTATCATTAAACACTTTATCATTTCTTCATAGCCATAGCGACCAAATGATGGCAAGCGCTCCCACCCTAATATGCTTCCTAAGCCTATTATCGATACCGTGTAACCAATTCCCGAAGATATTGGTGACACTGCGTGGGGGATAAATGTTAGATGCTACTTGGATGATTGACCATATAGACCGCGCGAGCCGACATTGAAAAAAGAGGTGTTTTATTGTTTCATTCTGATGACAGAAAACACAACTCTTATCTCCATGCCAGTTCTGCTTAGCAAGCTTGTCTTTGGTTAGAATTACTCCACGACGAAGATACCAACCAAACACCTTGGTTTTAAGTGGTATCTTCATCTTCCAAAGTAACTTGTTGCTATCAACCAGTATGTGAGAATGGGTCAAAGCATTATACATGGAGGCTACAGAGAATTTGCCATTCTTGTGTAGGTCCATCGAAATTCATCTGGCTCGGCGGAAAGTTGTATATTGGCTACCCGTTGTAAAAGGGCTTGCCATGCAACCAACCGCTGGCCAATCAAATCTCTCCTGAACGTTACATCTGGAGGTGAGGTCGCCATTACCTTCTTAATGGTATCACTTTTGTAACGAACAATATTATACAATGCCGGATATTGTTCTCGGAGTGGGGTATTTCCTAACCACGAGTCCTCCCATAACCTTATCTGAGACCCATCTTTAATCGAAAAATGTCCAAATCTGAAGAACTTTAATTTTGCAGCCATCAGACCAGGCCAAAAATGCGAATCACCATGTTTCCAAGAAACTTGGGACAGCGGTTTGGAGCCAACATATTTCCGATTCAGTATGGTTTGCCACTGTCCATTTTCGGTCAGCAACTTAAATAACCATTTACCTAGGAGAGCTGTATTCTTGACGTCAAGTTCGTGAATTCCCAACCCTCCCTAGTCTTTAGGTGTACAAACCACACTCCATTTAACCAGTCGATATTTCTTCTTCTCACTATCCCCTTGCCAAAAGAATCTAGATCGACAATAATCTAGTTTTTGGAGCACACCTTTTGGCAGGAGAAAGAAAGATAACATATATAGTGCCATGTTAGTTATGACAGAATTTATGAGTATCAATCTTCCGCCTAGAGACAGCAATTTTCCTTTCCAACTACTTAAATGTTTTTGTAGTCTACCTGCTTCTACATCGCTGTTTTCAGTTTAATCTCTTCCTTGGTACTCGTGCTTGGTGAGAAGACCGAGGTAGAAAAAGCAGATATATCTTGTCGTGTTGAAGGGCACCTCCACGACCGGTTGAGACAAAGTCCTGATTGAGTACGTTGGTTCCAAGAAAGAATCCTTCGTTTTGATACGTGCCTATTTTTCTGCTGTTTGTTTTTGGAATTAATCCGAACCAAAAGAGGGATTAAAGCATACTTAGTCTTGCTGAAAAAAAGGAGAAAAAGAAAAAAGAGTTTTGATCCCGTACGTGCTTGTGTGCGCACTTCGGTCCAGGAATTAAGATCAGATTTTGCTTCGGTAGAAAAAGAGAAAAAAAAAGAACGAGAGTACGATCTGTTGTCTTTCGATCCGTTAAGCCTACCTATAGCTCCACCTATTTCTACACCGTGCGTTGACACCGCCTGGCAATCGCTTTACTCAATCTTCACGGGAATTTGATTACGCCGGTTGCTAATCACCACCTGCTGCATGGTAAGAACTTGTAAGAATTGATATTTGCATGATTGTGAGCGACTCACCACCACATCCTAGTAGTTCATGTGAACATATACCTGCGATTTGTTTCTTGTTTTCGAATAATCATGGCAGGTTCTGGAGTTCGGATTTCTTGGGCTTCGTCTATTGTCGGAGATGTGCCGCCGCCTAGACAAATACAACGTCGACCGCGAGAGGTTAACCCTGATGATAAGGTTACCTTTTCTATGCCATCATTTAATGGTCGATATAATCCTGGATTATATATTGATTGGGAATTTGAGATAAATGGTATATTTGTGTCCCATGAATTTTCTGAGCGTAAGAAAGTAAAAAGTGCAATTCGTACATTCACTAGTTTTGCTTCCGTTTGGTGGAATGAATATTGTCGTTTATATCCTGATTATATACCAACTACTTGGCATGATTTGAAACTTGCTATGCGACATAGATTTGTTCCATCATATTATACTCGTGACATGGTTAAGAAATTGCAGAATTTAAAACAAGGTAGTACCAGTGTAAGAGAATATTATGATGATTTAGAAATTACCTTGTTGCATTCCTTTCTGGAGGAAAGTGATGATGATTTTATGGATAGATTTTGGGAAGGGTTAAACCATGATATCCAGGATATACTTATGCATAAAGAATATTATTCTATCAATAGTATGTTTTCTCTTGCTTGCAAAGCTGAACAGAAAATAAAGAGGCGTGTGCACGAGACCAGCAAGTGCAAAAAGAAGATGAATTTTCCTTCTTCTCCGCCGAGTGGGATTGAATTGTTTTGCGATTACGACGAGTCACCACCAGCGATACCTCCATCATCAGAAATAGACCAAGAGGGTAATGGTACAGCTACTGATTTCGTTACCACACATGAGATTTCTCAATGCCCTACTGATTTAAGTATGACATGTGTTGAGCTAGACGTTGATTTGGTCACACCACTTGTTTTAGAGCATGCTAGTGACCTGAACGTATCATGTGATCAAATAGCTAGGACGCCAACCATTTTTAGTGCCCCTATTGCTCATTTTAATCGCTCTTTAAATCTGAGGGCCTCCACGGAACTTATTGTTGATGAGAATGAACGTGGTTTAGAGGATTGTGTAAATTTTTTGACTACTCCTATTGCTGAAATTAATTCGTCCATTGATATGAGTACACAAAATGACATAATTGTTGATAATACTGCAGCTTGTGACTTGATAGTTGAGTCTAGTTTGGACCATATAAAAATTGTTAGGAATAACGATGTGTTGGCCATGATTTCTCATGCTAATTCTTTGTTTTCTATTATGATGGATCCACCAATTTCTTTGTCACA
Source organism: Poa annua (assembly GCA_026929855.1). Taxonomy (NCBI): domain Eukaryota; kingdom Viridiplantae; phylum Streptophyta; class Magnoliopsida; order Poales; family Poaceae; genus Poa; species Poa annua. The sequence goes on from CM049433.1 coordinate 41,485,800, forward strand.
TGCTCGGAATAAAATTTGGGAAATCACATGTATGCTCCCGTTGAAAAATGCTTATGCCCCAGATTTTACATTTGAGTTGATTGGTGATTATGATATTAATACTGAATTTTGGGTGCATAAAATTTGTATCACGTGTGATGATCTTGCTGTTTTCAAAGAAAATAAATTGCTGCATATGTTCACTCATTTTGATATGACCTCCAATGGTACTGATTTTATACCAAATAGCTTGTTGCATGATTATTTATCTAAGCAAGTTGTGGTTAGCATTTTTGACACCTTGAATTTTTATTTACCAATGTTGGGATGGTTTAATGATGAGCATTGCAAGATAAATGTTATAAATACGAGCTTCGCTTATATATGCAAACGAAGTTGCTATAGTTCTTGTGCCAACATGGATGATAATATTTTGGGATATGACGAGCCTTATTTGTGTGAATCATTTAAAATGATGCATGGGAGAGGAGTTAAAACGGTAGACATATACATATACCATGCATACACCTTGTTTCTTTTGTTATCCCTGTTTCAGAAGAAACAGCGCCGAGGACGGCTTCATTTTCAAAAACGGGAGGATGATATGGACATGATGAGCCCGGATACAGCCAAATCTATTTGTCACGAATATATTTATCAGGTGATTTCTAGCACTAGTATCTACAAGTATTATTTTATATATAGGAATAAAGATACAACACATATTTTTATCTAATGCAGATATCACGGCGATTTGTATAAGCCTCGGGTTAAGATGCGAGACAACGCGACAAGAATCGGGCACATACGTGAGGACAAAGTAAAGAAAGAGGCCACCAAAATATCAGGCATACGTGAGGGCAAAGTAGAATTGTGCATGCCATACGTGGGTATCATGCATGTACAAAAGCTGAACCTATACAAATACGTGCGTGTATGTGGGCCGGCCGGCTGGCCATATGCATCGATGGTAAACTGGCCCAGCTCGATACATGCGGAAATAGCGTCGTCAAGTCCCTGACGTGAAGACTCGAAGCGGCGGCTGCCCTCCTAAATAAATAGTCAACGCATCTAGGTTTACACGCGGATTTTGTTTAGTTTAAGATTTAGCCATTGCTATTCTTCATCAAAGGCAACCGTGTCGGTTCAGACCTCTTGTACTTCGCACTTGCAGAATCCCATCTATAAAGTTTTCATCTTTCATCCGCAATATCTTGATTGCATCTATAATTCTTACTAGTTCTTCGATTGCTTGCAGGAATTGATCTACGGATCAGGTTGACCTAGCTCCGGCGAGATCAATAGCCTCAGGAAGTTGGTGTAGCGATTGCATTGGCGCAACGTCTCGCACGTTTGTAGTCGGATCGTCAACGTCGACCTCCACCCAAATCGTTAGCTACCGTCTCATCGAAAGATCGGGCAAGCTTACCCTATCACTGTGCCTACAGTATTTTTAATCCTGCGGTCTACTATAATCACTGCTACTGTTTTTATTTCACTGCTGCTGTTATTTCACTACTGTCACTACTATAAAACTGTTGCTACTGATAATCTGTCTCGAGCAAGTCTATTCACAGGTGCAGCTGAACTGACAATTCATCTGTTAAGGCTTATAAATATTCTTTGGCTCCCCTTGTGTCGAATCAATAAATTTGGGTTTTACTTCCCTCGAAGACTGTTGCGATCACCTATACTTGTGGGTCATCAAGACTATTTTCTGGCGCCGTTGCCGGGAGCATAGCTTTATTTATAAGTTCACCTGAGATTGATATTGCTTTCTGGAATTCATTCATCATGGGAAAGCCTGGTGATAAGAAGTTTCCCATACTGCCATCCACAACAAGAAAAGGTACAACTCTGAGTTCCGCTGCTGCACTTGATTCTCCGTCTGTGATGAGTAAGCTTATTTCACCGCTATATGCTACTCGTACTATTACTTCTGCTGAATTTGAAATTGCTTCTGAAAATTGTGATGATGCTTCTACTGTGCTTGATGAAAATGGTTCCTTAGGACCATTTCTAGATGCTATAATTGATAAATCTAAACAAACTGAAAATGCTGAAAATTCTAATACTTCTGCTAGTTCACCTGAGTCAAGAGAGTATTTTCCTGATGATCCCGATGAAACTTATGTGGAACTTGATGATGATTTTGTTGATGAGATTAATGCTACTAAAGATGCTAGTGCTATGAAAAGCCTTCTTGAAAAACATGCTGTTAGATATAAATTATCTCCTGATGCTAAATTTGCTACATCTCCCATAAACATTAAAGATAAATATTATGATTTCTCTATTGATTTGGCTCACATAGCTATTGTTGAGAGAGAACCTTTCTGTGGAGCCGAAAATGAAAGTGCTGTAGAACACATGAATGAACTCTCTACTTTGAGTGGTATATTTTCTGAGAACATAAAGATGCGCACTTACTTTGTCACTAAAATATTTCCTTTCTCATTGAAAGGGGAAGCTAAAACTTGGTATAATAATTTGTCTCCTGGTTCCATTACTAGTCCTATTGGTTTGCTTGATACTTTCTTTCGGAAATATTTTCCTGCTAGTGCTCAATGCGATGCTTTGCTAAGGATTTATTACTTTAATTAAGAAGAGGATGAGAAATTGCCTGATCCTTGGACACGGTTTTGCTCTCTAATAAGAGGCCAGCCGAACCATGATTTAGAGAAAAATGATCTTCTTGATATATTTTACAGTGGACTAACCGTTGAATCTTGGACATATTTGGATAGTTGTGCTAGTTGTGTTTTCAGGAAACGAACTGCAGAAAAAGCTGAGGAATTAATGGCTAAGATAAGCCAGAATTATGATGATTGGAATATTCCTGAACCTACTCCAACACCTACACCAACACCAAGTAAGAGAGGTATGACTGAATTGGATGAAGAAGTGATGAAGGAAGCCAAGAAATCTCTTAAAGAGAGAGGTATTAAATCTGAAGATGTGAAGAATATACCTCCTATAGAAGAATTATGTAAGCCAATTCCTCCTTCACCCATAATTGAAGTACACTCTCTCCAAAGGTTTGATGATAGAGATATTTCTTACTCTAAACATCCTGATCAATGCTTAGATGAATTTGATACTTTTATTGCTAAGCAAGGTAATTTTAATATGAGAATTGAGAATCATTTAATAGAAAACTCTCGCGCTATTAGTAACTTGCATGATATTGTTGATATAACCTCCAATGATCTTAAAATACTTATTAAACATTTTCATATGGTTCAAACTCAAATTGATCAACTTTCTAAAGTGTAAAAAGAGATGTTAATGAATGCCTCTAGGGATAAAGAAAAACATGTTTGTGAAGTAACAACTAGAGGTGGTAAATCTACTCAAGATCCTTTATATCCTGAGGGACATGCTAAAAGAATTGAACTAGATTCTCAACAAATTAATGAACCTAGTGCTCCTTCTAAGAAAAAGAAGAAGAAACATAAAACTGTTGTAGAATCCTCTGAACCTGTTAACAATCCTAATAGTATATCTGTTTCTGATGCTGAAACCGAAAGTGGTAATGAACTTAACAATGATAATAATAATGCCAATGATAATGATAAGAATGATAATTCGGATAAGGAAGAAATAGAAGAGGAACCTGAAAAACATACTAAAAATAAAAAGTACACTAAGGAAGATTTTATTGCTAAGAAATATGGTAGTGAAAGAGAACCTTGGATCCAAAAACAAATGCCTTTTCCTGCTAGGAAACTTAAAACCAAAGAAGAAGAACACTATAATAAATTTTGTGATTGGATGAAACCTTTGTTCTCGCAAATTCCTTTGACTGATGCTATTAAGTTGCCTCCTTATTCTAAATATATGAAAGATATTGTTTCTAACAAAAGGAAAATTCCTAATGAGGAAATATCTACTATGCTTGCTAATTACTCTTTTAATGGCAAGGTTCCAAAGAAGTTGGGTGATCCAGGTATACCAACCATTCCTTGCTCTATCAAAAATAATTATGTTAGAACTACTCTATGTGACTTGGGAGCAGGAGTTAGTGTTATGCCTTTCTCTCTTTTCAAGAGACTTTACCTTGATAAATTGATACCTACTGATATATCTTTGCAAATGGCTGATAAATCTACTGCTTTTCCTGTTGGCATTTGTGAGGATGTTCCTGTTCAAGTAGCTACTAATTGCTTGATTATGACTGACTTTGTTGTTCTTGAAATGCCTGAAGATGATAATATGTCTATTATTCTTGGGAGACCTTTTCTAAATACTGTAGGGGCTGTTATTGATTGCAATAAAGGAAAAGTAACTTTCAATGTGAATGACAAAGAACATACTGTTATTTTCCCAAGAGGTTGGACAAAATACGTGGAGTTAATACAATTACCAATGTGAGATCTATTAAAGTGGGAAGTATTGATTGTCCTTATATAGAAGAATACAAAACTCTTATGATTGGATCCATACCAATAAGATAGAAGGTAACATGAGTGTCCCGTGAAGTTTAAATCTTTTATGTCATATAAAATTCATTTGATTGCAAGACTTGATCAACCTTGTTAACAAGTGCATTTTAAATGCATGAAAGTGCTAAACAACTTTCTTTCTCTCATTCTTGTTTTACCTACTGTAATATAATTTCGTTTGAAAGTTTAGTTGCATTTGGTGTTAGAAAACAATTTTCCAATATTAAATTATTAATGCAAAATACCAGAAAATGAAAAAAAAAATCTCAGAATTTCAAAAAATTTATACCAAAAATCCTATTTTTCTGGGGAGGTTCAGAAAGTGCCAAGGGGTGGCCAGGGGGACCCACCATGCCCCCACATGAGGTGGTGGCGCGGCAGCATGCCAACCGCGCCAAGGCATGAGGAGGGCCCACCTGGCCCCTCAACTTACTCTCCTTCCTCCCCATTCTTTCTCTCTCCCGACCAAACACACCCAAATTGAAAAAATTTGTGTTCTTGCTGCTCTTGCCCTTGGATTTTCGATCTCCTTGCTCAGTCCATCTTTGCTGCTGAGATTTGGGGTATTCACTCTCCGATATGTGACTCCTCCGATTATCCAAGTAGAATTTTGTTTAGTGGATTACATATTGAGTATTTTGCTGCTGTAGATATCATGTTTAGTGAGTTTAAATGCTTGTTCTAAGTGAGGATAACTAGTTTTGATGAATGCTGAAGCCTCTAGCAAGTCACTATAGTGGTTTCCCCTCATTTAGTTGGCTAAAAATCAATTTTTATGATATTTGCTAAAAATTTCAGAAAAGGAAGATGCATAACCATACCTATGGAGACATGTTTGAGAGGGATACACCAAGGAGGGCAAGGCCCTCAAGAGCTGCTACTCGCGTTAGGCAATCCTACAACGAGGAAATCCTAGCAGCAAGGATTGGAGATGAGCGGGATGATGGTTACCCGAACTCAGCATCCCGCCCATGTAATGACTTTCTTAGTGCTGCAGGTTTACTTGAGGATTTCCAAACTCTTGTGGAAAGGGTAGGCCTGACTTCTTACATGTTGGATGAGAGTCCCCAATATGTCAGGCTTACCAACATTTTTGCTGAAAGTTTTGCTCTGAACAACAAAACATTTGGCTCTTCTGTTTCCTTCAAGATTTATGATATGCCTATTACCATGCCTCTGCGTACTTTTTGTGATGTGATAGGTACAGCAAACACTGGGACATCAAAGAAGATTATGAAGGACCCGAGAAATTTGGCGCAACTCTACCAGGAGGTGACCAATGATGATACCCGCTCCGCACAACGTGGCAAGATAAGGAACATTCAGTTCCCAGCTATTAAGTATTTTTCTTACTACATTGCCACTAGTGTGCTTGGTAGGGGTAACACCAGTAATATTTCTAACTATCATCTTGCATTTCTTGCTGATGCACTTAAGGGTGAAATCCCATTTAACCTTGGTACCTTGATTGCTCGCCGCCTAGCTGCTAAGGGACCCATTTATGGAGGGATTATTGCCTCATGTATTGTTGCACATTTGAGGTTGCCTATTGATCCTAATGATGCATTACTTGCTCCTTTCTATCTTGACCTTGCTGCAATGAAAGGTCATCAATTTGTTACTAATGGATCCACTTTGGAGAACCTTGTATTTAGGTTAATGTTTTCTAACGGTAGTGAAAGGGAAATCCCTTTGCCGCAGCCCGGTTTGTTCAGTATTGACAGGAGGCCGTGGTCGTTCTCGGAGGTGGAGTTGGACGAGCAGCTGAACGCGCGGGGCTTCCACGAGCAGCACGGCGAGGCGGCACCTGAGGAGGACTACACCGCGCACTACACCGGTGCATCCTCAAGTTCGTATCATGGTGAAGGTTCCTCATCACGCAACGAGGATTTCTCATCTTGGGAGCCGTGGGCTCCATCTTACCCGCCATGGGGTTGATCCCCACTTAGGCCAAAAGCCTAAGCTTGGGGGGAGGTATACCAATAGCACACTCATCTATATATCATTACATCGGTACTTTGTATATCCATGTTTCGTTTTAGTTTTCTTTCTTTTATTTGTTCATGTTTTGCTTTGCTTTCCAAAACCCAAAATACCAAAAAGATTTCTGTTATTTCTCTTGCTGGTTTGTTTTAGCATCTAGTATTAGTATGCTTAGTATTTAATTCAGTTCAATATGCAAAAACACAAAAATATTTTGCTTTGTTGTTTGCTGTTTCGCGCAGGGACAGATTTCTGCTGTCCACCGTTTAAATCATAACTCCCTGTAGGAAAATCCAAATGACCTGAAATTTCTTGTGCATGATCCTCAGATATGTACGCAACTTTCATTAGTTTTGAGTTTTCTGATCTGAGCATGTTAAGGTCCTCTAAAAAATCCGTCTTCACAGGCTGTTCTGTTTTTAGTTCCTAAATCCGAAAATCCAAAAATATTTGTTGTTTCTTTTTGGTTTTGTATAGTTTGTTTCAGAGCTCAATGCCATCCATTACTCCATGGAGATTGGTTTTCATTTCATATTATTCAAGTCACACAAGTGAAAGAGCATAATGACGATATATGACAATTCGAGTTGGGTAAGAGGCTGGTAATGAACACTATTTGTTTTTCATTTTTGTACATATACTCATTCATGTGAGCATGCTTAGATGGTTCGCATAAGATATATGTCGATTGGTGGATGCTTAGTTGTTTATGTTCTTTTATGATCAATTCCAATTTATTAATAGTAGATGACATGTTTCTATGGATGTTTGCTTGCATTGTTTTGTTCATAAAAGAGTATGACATTGTGGTATCCTCCTCTGAACAAATTAATTTGTATCGACTTGGCACATGCTCACACATGTATATGACTGAAAACAAAGAGTCAATTAAGCCTTGATGATTTATTTTGCCTCAGAGTTCTAGTATCACTTTTATGCCTCCGTTAATTTTATTTTGTCGCAAGCATGATTATGACGGTTATTGCTCTCTTGAATTGTCGCTTCCCTGTCTATTGCTAGCCTTCACTTGTACTAAGCAATTTTGCTTGTGCTTCCAAATCCCTAAAAACCAAGTTATTCCAAAGAGTCCACTATAAATACCTATGCATGGCATTTCAAACCATTCAAGTAAATTTGCATGTGCTACCTTTAAAACCTTTAAACACTTCTCAATTTGTGCCACTGTTTTAAGCTCATGAGGAAGTAGTAGTTGGGTTTGTTATCTTCCATACTAATTAAGTACCGACTTGCATGCTTCATCTGTTTGTCACTAATATTGCAAAGAGCTGGTTAGACCACTATAATATCAAAAGTTTTGAAAAGTGAAAAATAGACACTCCTCCATGGTATGTGATTGCTGGTGGGCACCCGAGGATTCGGTTAGCCATGGTTTTTGAAAAGCAAAGGTTGGGAGGAGTGTCAAAATATCAAAAGGATAAAATATAAAGATGCATAATATAAATTCTTGATTTTAAATAATTCAGAACCGCTCTCAACTTGCTTAGTATGGAAGATAACAAGAACTCTATTGCCATTCATTGACGGAACAACCACCACTCAAAAACAATTTTACCTCTGTTTTCAAAACAATGAAAAGCTCTAGCACATGTCAAATCCCTGCCTCCCTCAATGAAGGGCATATCTTTTACTTTACTATTGAGTCACCATCCCTTCTTTGAGCACCTTCTTGAGAGCATAATTGTCATTCTTAGTGTAATGTGCTTGTCCCAGAATACTGTTAACTGCGGTGTAACTTTGATGCTTTTATCTTTGACATCTTTATCTCTAGTCTACTCTTGAATCTCAGAGGTGCCTGGGCATTTATGTTTTGCTGTACACTCTCGGGCAAGCGAGATACCACCTTATCATACTTTCTTATGAGCCTTGCAATCCTGTGAATTGATATGTTTCATGTTATTTACTATTGGTATGATTGGCATCTCTTCATAGTTTACATAACTAACTAGGTGACACCAATTATATATATCTTATTATGAATAGCCTAAGCATTTGCCAGATAATGAGAATATTTACATCATATGAAGCAAATGTGTTCGTGAAAGTTCTTTTATCGCACTCAGTTGTTAACTGAATTCCTTGAGGACAAGCAATAAGCTAAGCTTGGGGGGAGTTGATACGTCCAAAACGTATCCACTTTACCGAACACTTTTGCTATTGTTTTACCTCTAACTTGTGTGTTTTGAATGCAACTAACACGGACTAAAGCTGTTTTCTGCAGAATTGCCCTGGTGTCTTATTTTTGTGCAGAAATTCAACTTTATGGAAAAATCCCAGAAATTATGCGAAAGTCCCTATTTTGCCCGAAGACCCACGGAGCCAGAAGACCAGACGGAGGGGGGCAACGAGCCCACCTCACAGGGTGCTGGCGCGGCAGGCTCCTGGCCGCGCCAGCACATCATGAGGTCGACTCGGTCGCCTCCTCGCGCCCCCCTCTCGGATATAAACTCCCTCAGACCTAAAACCGATGGAGCGTTCATCACTTTTCCCAGAAACACATCCGTGCGCCGCCGTCACCTCGAAACTCAATTCGGGGACCAGAAGTCTCTGTTCCGGCACCCTGCCGGGACGGGGAATCGAAGGGGATCATCGCCATCGTCATCACCAACGCCTCTCCATCAACCATCATCATTTCCCCCATCCATGTGTGAGTAATTCCCCGCTGTAGGCTTGAGGGGATGGTAGGGATTGGATGAGATCGTTCATGTAATAGTTGTAATATCATTAGGGCATGGTGCCTAGTATCCGTTATCGGTGTTTTACGTCATTGTTGCAACTTGTTATGCTTAATACTTGACACTAGGGCCCGAGTGCCATGATTTCAGATCTGAACATGTTATTGTATCATGAGGATAATCAATGTTTTAGATCATATCTATGAGTTGTATACACATATTATTGTCCGGAACCGAAGGCCCCAAAGTGACAATAATTGGGACAGCCGGAGGGGATGGCTGTGATGTGAGGATCACGTGTGTTCACGGAATGTTAATGCTTTGCTCCGGTACTTTATTAAAAGGAGTACCTTAATTACCAGTAGATTCCCTTGAGGCCCCGCTGCAAACGGGCTGGTAGGACAAAAGATGATGTGCAAGTTTCTCATTGCGAACACGCACAACTAAATTCGAACACATGCCTATGGTTAATAAATACTTGGATGCTTTATCTTATTTATCTACAAATGCCTATGTCTTGATATTACATGAATTATCTTATCCATGCAACACCCGTTCATCCGTCCCTATGCCTACAGTATTTTAATCTTGCTGTCTACTACAATCACTGCTTATGTCTTTATTTCACTGCTGCTGTTATTTCACTACTGTCACTACTATAAAACTGTTGCTACTGATAATCTGTCTCGAGCAAGTCTATTCACAGGTGCAGCTGAACTGACAATTCATCTGTTAAGGCTTATAAATATTATTTGGCTCCCCTTGTGTCGAATCAATAAATTTGGGTTTTACTTCCCTCGAAGACTGTTGCGATCCCCTATACTTGTGGGTCATCACATCCCTCATGCATCGAGATACTAACGGGGGTTTAGGTTTCTGTCACTCCGGCAACCCCACAATTAATATTCGAATACACAATGCATTCCCCTAGGCCCATAAAGGTGATGTGTCATGTAGTCGACGTTCACATGACACCACTAGAAGAATAGCACCACAACTTAAATATCAAAACATTAAATATTACTCAACATAGTTCAATACTAACATCTAGACTTCTCCCATGTCCTCAAGAATTAAACGAACTACTCACAACCCATCATTTGGAACATGATCAGAGGTGATATAATGATGGGTAACAATCTGAATATAAACCTTAATTCAACAGTTTCACTCAATAGCATCAATAACAATAGTAATCCACACCGGAAAGTTTCCCCTATCAAACATATAAGATTCAGCCCTAGATGTTACAGCGGGAACGGAGTGGACCGATGGAGATGATGGTGTCGGCGGTGGAGATGGTGGTGATGATGATCCCGATGAAGTGAAGCTCAATGACGGTGATGATGGCGACGATTTCCCCCCTTCGGGAAGTGATTTCCCCGGCAGATTTCTCCCTGCCGGAGAGCTTTTCTCTCTCTGGTGTTTTCCGCCTCGTGGAGGCGGCGGAATATGTCCACGATGGTTCTCCAGGTCTTAGGTTTTCGGGGGGATGAAGTACGCGAAAGGGCGTCGCCAGGAGTGGGCCAGGGTGGCCACACCACCTACCGGCGCGGCAGAGGGGGGATCCGCGCCTGGGCATGGTATGGGCCCCCTGAGGCCCACCTGGCTCTCCCCTTTTGGCTCCCTCCGGCATCTGGAAGAATAGGAACTTCCATCCTTTTATTTTGTTCTTCCGGTCTTTGCAAATATTGTATCTTGACGGTGCTTTTTCCAGCAGAATTCAGACTCCGGTGATCCATCCTCCAATAATCATCAAACGTGCAAAATAGATGAAATAACATAAGTATCATATCTAAATATGAAATATATCAATGAATAATAGTAAATTATGATATAAAATAGTGATGCAAAATGGACGTATCATTCCTCCAAAGATTGCTCTGTAGGATAGCGTCTTGCTTATGCAATGCTTTGGAACACATTAAGACAAACGTCAACATGTCATACAGTTATCGAGAGTATTGCATCTCCAACGGAGTGGGTTAGTAAAATTTACTCTCTTCAGTTAACCACTGCTTGTTTTCCGAGGTCCTACTTCACGGGATCTCCGATCACATAGGTTGGGTTACTACCATGACAACTCATATGGGTCTCATACCATCTCTCTCGATGCATTTTCTATCACAACACGTCGCCCTTTAGTAAAGGGATCTGCCCGATTTTTAGAAGACTGGATATAATCCAATGTTATTACTTCGGAGTTTCTCAAATGTCTGTGATGTCTACGCACACTTCTATTCTCGTAGACAGTGTTGGGCCTCCAAGAGCAGAGGTTTGTAGGACAGCAGCAAGTTTCCCTTAAGTGAATCACCCAAGGTTTATCGAACTCAGGGAGGTAGAGGTCAAAGATAACCCTCTCAAGCAACCCTGCAATTAAGATACAAGAAGTCTCTTGTGTCCCCAACACACCCAATACACTTGTCAGATGTATAGGTACACTAGTTCGGCGAAGAGATAGTGAAATACAAGTGATATGGATGATTATAAGTAGTAATTGCAATCTGATATAAAAATGGCAGCAAGCAAACATGTAGCAGAACTTGTTGGAAACGGTGTTTCAATGCTTAGAAACAAGAACTAGGGATCATACTTTCACTAGTGGACATTCTCAACAATGACATCAAAGCTGAATAATAAATACTACTCTCAAACACTCTCTTGTTGGATCATAAACACCATTCATTGCATAGGGCTATAACAGCACCCTCAAAGTATGAGTAAACACACACCACAACGTCATAAAGGAATCACACACGGTGCACACACTGTCACCTTTACAACCGTGAATAACCCCGGAGTTCATATTAAAGTTACCTCTAGAGTGCATAATAGAAAAAGAGTAACATCACATGTTCAACTAGATTACAAAGCTCATGATCACATAAAGATCACACCATGGGAGAGAGAGATGAACCACATAGCTACCGGTAGAGCCCGCAGCCCCGGGGGAGAACTACTCACTCCTCATCATAGGAGTCAGCAACGGCGATGGAGATGGCGGTGGAGTTGATGGAGATGACTCCGGGGGCAATTCCCCGTCCCGGCAGGGTGCCGGAACAGAGACTTCTGTCCCCCGAATTAGGGTTTTTGGTGGCGGCGGCGCAGCGGAACTCTTCTCTGGAAAAGGGCTATAAGTAGGCGAAAGGGCGAAGGCGGTGGAGGCTCGAGGGCCCCACACCCTGTCCTCGCGCGGCAGAAGGGGGGGCCGCGCCGAGAGGGGGTGTGGGCCCCTCAGGGTCCTCCTTCGTGTCCTCTTCGGTGTTCTGGAACCACCTGGGAAAAATAAGCACTTTGACGTTTCGTTTGTCCAATTCCGAGAATATTTCCTTAACAACTTTTCTGAAACCAAAAACAGCAGAAAACAGGCAACTGGCACTATGGCATCTTGTTAATAGGTTAGTCCCAGAAAATGCATAAAATGATATAAAAGTGTATAAAACATGTAGCAAGTGGTATAATATAAGTATGGAACATAAGAAATTATAGAAACGTTTGAGACGTATCAAGCATCCCCAAGCTTAGTTCTACTCGTCCCGAGTAGGTAAAACGATAACAAATAATTTCTGGAGTGACATGCTTTCACACAATCTTGATCAAATAATAATGTAATGCATGTAAGTTGAGATCAAATGAATAAAAGCTATAGTTTATATTGATATCAAACGAGTAATGAATAAACAAGTAGGCATAACAAAGCAAAACTTTCATTGAATCAGTAATAGAGAACAATCAACCGTGCAAAGTAGATATTAAAGATGATTTAAGCTTCAAGCACAACAATATAATCATCTAATGAATCAAACAATCATGACAACTTTGTGAAAGGATCAAGTCAAGTGATAGCAATATGCACATAGAAGATCATTTCTCTATTTGTTCACACAAAAACAAGCAAGTGTTCAGCGTTGGTTCCTGGCACCAGGATGTTGTGGCTAAGAGAATAATAATGGGGGTTTGGAAGGCCAACGGAAGAAAGTCTCACACAGCTGAAAGTGATCATTAGACAAGAGGAAGTCTTATAATCGAAGCTATGCAAGGAGTAGTGATTGCCACACAACGGATGCACATAGAGCTATAAGTGTATGAAAGCTCTCCAATGGAACTAGTGGGGGTGCATCTAACTTGCTTGCTCATGAAGACCTAGAGCACTTTTGAGGAGGCTCATCATTGGAATATACAAGCCAAGTTCTATAGTGTAAAGTTCCCCACATAGTTATGCAAGTAAAACATGAAAACTCTCACATATGGAGTAAAGGTGCTAACCATGAGCACAAATGATGACTATGAATAATATGGGTGCTATAACATGAGCACAAGCGTGAATAAAGAGTGGTAATGTTGCCCCCTTTTTTTATTCTTTCTTTTTTTTCCATTTTTTTGTATTTTTCTGTTTCTCTTTTCGATGGCCTCCATGGCTCTTTTCACTTTTAGGGGCAAACATCCTAATATGATAATATGACAACACACTTTTGGTACAAATATCTCATGATGAATAAAACATGGTGTATGAAAACGGTGCCTCTGCTAGTGTAGCAGGATATGCAATGATCTAGCGTAACATGGGTAAAACCACACATCAGCTATATAGAATCATGCAAAGCAATATATAAATGATAAATGACAACAAGTCATGTAATGTAAGATGAAAGTTGCATGGCAATATATGTCGGAACAACTATGAAAATGCTGTAGTAGGTAGGTATGGTGGATGTTTTGAGGAAGATATTTGGCTTATGTGTAGGAGAACATGATGAAGATCTCCCACGAGTTTTGGATGTACCCGCGAAGTATGCACCAACTCTCAATGTGAGAAAGGGCAATGCAAAGTACCGAAGAGGCTAGCAAATATGGAGGTGGAAGTGCCATGAAAACCGCAGCTTTAGAACTCACAAGAAAAAGGATTCCAAATAGAAACATGATCTTACAAGGCATAATGAAAACCACTCCACGAGGGACTATGGCAAATGAACAAGCCACTGTTGGGACCCCGACCGTAGCGCATAACACAAAGTTATTACGGTTGCCTTTAATGTTACGAGTCATATTTCATTATGCTATCAACTGGAAATTTAAGTGTGGGACAGCTTCAAGTTTTCTAGACCAACCATTAATCATTCCACCTTACTAAACCATCATGTTTACCATTAAGCATATTAATATCTCAAAACAACATCAATGATTCAAGTGACACAATTTAATGATCTACAAGAATATGTATCATTTAGTTATATCATCTACCATATTTAACATTTTCTGTTCTTAACCAAACACCAATCAACTTATTTAAACATAAACTCTCCAAGTATTTAACAATGAAGCAAGAGAGTATAACATATGAAAACTAACAGCTCTGAACAAGAGATGCATGAAAAATAAGAGCTGAAAGTATTGCAGTAGCTATAGAAGAATACTCAACAAATATAAGCGAAGAATAGGTGTATTCAAATGAAAAAGCGGAGCGTGTCTCTCTCCCACACAAGAATGCTAGGATCCATTTTATTCAGAGAATGAAAATAACAAAAACAAAAACAAAAACAAACAGACGCTTCAAGTAAAGCACATAAGATGTGGCGGAAATAAAATATAGTTTCACTAGAGATAACCTGATAAGTTGTTGATGAAGAAGGGGATGACATGGGCATCCCCAAGCTTTGACGCTTGAGTCTTCTTAAAATATGCTTGGGTGACCCACGGGGGCATCCCCAAGCTTTGGCTCTTTCATCTTCTTGATCACATCACATCATCCTTCTCTCTTGATCCTTGAAAACTTCCTCCACACCAAACTCAAAGTAAACTTCATTAGAGGGTTAGTGCATAATCAAAATTTCTCATATTCTGCATGGAGACAATCATTATCATGGTACTGAACATTAGCTACAGTCACTGGAATTTTATGGAACAAAAATATCCATTCAAAAACAGCAAAAGAACCAATGCAAAATAAATGGCAGAATCTGTCAAAAACAGAACAGTCCGTAAAGACGAATTTTTTCGAGGCACTTAAATTACTCAAATCAGAAAACTCAAAACTAATTAAAGTTGCGTACGTATCTGAGGATCACGCCCAGCAAATATCAGATTTTTTAAATTTTTTTGCAGAGAGTTATGAATTAAACGATGGACAGAAGAAAAATGTTTCTGCGCAGGAATCCAAATCTAGCATCAACTTTCTACTAGAGACTTAACTTGGCACAACTATGCAATAAAATAAAGATACAAAGGAGTTGTTACAGAGGTAAGCATACTCCTTGACTCAAATAAAAGAAAAATAACAGAAATAAAATAGTGGGTTGTCTCCCATAAGCGTTTTTCTTTAAAGCCTTTTACCTAGGCATAGTGATATTTATGATGCTCACATAAAGATGAGAGTTGAAAAATAAAAGAGAGCATCAAGAAGAATATATAAAACATATTTAAATCTAACACACTTCCTATGCAAAGGAATCTTGTAAGAAAATAAATTAATAAAGCACATAGTGACTAGCATAGGAAGGCAAAACAAGTGCAACTTCAAAAATTTCAACATAAAGAGAGGAGACTTAATATTATTGTGATGTATGAATCCATGTCTCCCTCTCTCATAATAACCAGTCGGTCTTAAAGTACCCAGCAAATAAAAGCAAATCAAGAGAAAGCTCAAAACATTCATCATAAAGAGAAGCAATTGAGTAACATGAAGATTTCTATAACCATACTTTCCTCTCTCAAAATAATTTTCAGCGGCATCATGAATAGACTCAACAATATAGCTATCACCTAAAGCATTCTTATCATTATCCATAAGCATAATAATATCATTACTCCCCACATAAGCATAATCAATTTTATTAGTAATAGTGGGAGTAAAACTATCACATCCATCATTGTAATCATCATAAATTGGAGGCATAGAATAATCATAATTAATTTCATCCTCGATAGTAGATGGACTGAAAATATCATATTCATCATTGTAAACGTCATATATAGGAGGCATAGTATCATCAAAGTAAATTTTCTCCTCCGTGCTTGGGGAACTAAAAATATCATGCTCATCAAAACCAGCTTCCCCAAGCTTAGACTTTTCCATAGCATTAGAAATAATGGTGTTCAAAGAATTCATACTAATAACATTACTACCACTATTATGCAAACAAACTTCCATAGGTTTTTTAATTTTCTCTTCAAAAGCATCATGTCCTAATTCAAGATAAATTTCATAAAGATCTCTAATTTTTTTGTTGTTTTCCATTAAGCCTAACTAGTGAAAAATAAAAACAAGAAACAAAAAGATTTAACTGCAGGATCTAAAGGAAATAACTTCGAGCACTCACACAACAGCAACGGTGCTAGAAAATAGCTTAGTAGCCAGATGATGTGAGTACCTTTTACCTTACCTCCCCGGCAACGGCGCCAGAAAATAGCTTGATGTCTACGCACACTTCTATTCTCGTAGAAAGTGTTGGGCCTCCAAGAGCATTGGTTTGTAGGACAGCAGCAAGTTTCCCTTAAGTGAATCACCCAAGGTTTATCGAACTCAGGGAGGTAGAGGTCAAAGATAACCCTCTCAAGCAACCCTGCAATTAAGATACAAGAAGTCTCTTGTGTCCCCAACACACCCAATACACTTGTCAGATGTATAGGTGCACTAGTTCGGCGAAGAGATAGTGAAATACAAGTGATATGGATGATTATAAGTAGTAATTGCAATCTGAAATAAAAATGGCAGCAAGCAAACATGTAGCAGAACTTGTTGGAAACGGTGTTTCAATGCTTAGAAACAAGGCCTAGGGATCATACTTTCACTAGTGGACATTCTCAACAATGACATCAAAGCTGAATAATAAATACTACTCTCAAACACTCTCTTGTTGGATGATAAACACCATTCATTGCATAGGGCTATAACAGCACCCTCAAAGTATGAGTAAACACACACCACAACGTCATAAAAGAATCACACACGGTGCACACACTGTCACCTTTACAACCGTGAATAGCTGTAAAGGTCCCCCTTTTAATATAATGTAGCGACCTCCTGTGTATCGTGCTAGTCCCTGGATCGACTTGCTAGCACACACAGTTTATGATGAAATACCATAACATTGTATCAAATTCATTACACGATGATCCAGAAGTAAAAAGGTTCGATACAAGGTGCATAGCTCAAGGCTAGCTCAAACCGAAATAAACACACAGCGGAAAGCAAATGGATAAAGTGAGCTCCATCTTCATCATGTGCCACAGGCAAGGCATGTTGGTTGGAGAATCGCGACCCTAACAATCCTTTCTCCTCGTCAGAGGGTCCTGCAATGGTGAGTTGCAGCCCAAACTATATTGGGTCAGCACAATTGAATTGTGGTGGCAAGATGACACTTTATAGTTAAAATTTCTAAGACTATATCTACATGCATATTTGGCTCGGTGGAGTTTGAGGCTGATTTGCATAAAGCCAGTTTTGTCCTATCATTTATAAAACAACTTTTCATCTTAGACAAAGGGTACCACTGATAGACATCAGTGAACACCTTTGACAACAAAGAGTACCACCGATAGACATCGGTGAACAACTTTGAAAACTACTCACAACGAGCACCACCGATAGACATCAGTGAGCTCTCCCAAACCCTTGTTCACCCATCAAATTTTAATATGAAATTGGGATGAGGAGATCTTCAACATCTGCCCTGTCTAGACGCTCATTTGTTCATAACCGGGGACACGGCTAAGCATACTTAGTTTTAAACTCTCGAGAGGGTGTGCACTTTCACCACAAGACCCAATCATTCCCTCCCCCATGTCACCCAATTATGAAATGGAAAAGAGAAGACCGGGACGAGATCTTTCCGAAGCAATTCCCCGAGTCACAACGCGTGACCCGAACCAACCTATCATCCCCCTACATCTGCTGGTCACGATGGATCGGGGTCTCGCAACATATATGATCAAGTCAGAGCCCATATGACATGTGGCTGCACTGGAAGCTACAAAACAAGGTGCCTCTACAATCTCTTTGAGCCTGGGTGACTTTCCACAATTGTGCGCTTCCACCAAGGGTAATTACCATAGACATGAACCATAGAAATGGACCCCCTGAGTAGCCACCCACCATGGTTCTCCAACCAGCACCCAGGTAGTTCATTGATTTGTTTCAGTTAATTTTCACTATCCAACTAATCAAAAACATTTTTCATAGCTTGGCTAAGCTTTTCTACCAAGTTCCATGCTACTAGGCTCAAGGTGGGGGGATAGCTACACACTACATAGGAGCATAGCATAATATAGTATCCACAAACAATTCCTAGCATGCATACTACAGAAAATTACTACTATGCAATATAGTGAAAATAATAGGAGAGCGTCACTTGCCTTTTGAAAGTTGTCGTTTCTCACACTCTTTTCAACGAATAACGTTTCACTCCGTTCAATCTATACGAGGAAAGAGAAGTACAAAAAACAATCAATTCGAACAAACACATAACACATAAAAGCAAACATCACAATAATGTGTTCATCAATAATTGTTTCAGTTCATTTATTCTATGTCAAGTCGTATCACATAATTCAATTTACAAAAGGGATTAATGTGATAGAACTTAGGGTTTGCCATTTATGGTCAAGGGATGATCTAATTCAATTTGAACCTTTCAAATCTGAATAGGTTGGAGTGGTATTCCAAGGGTTCTAAGGGTTGGTCTTGATTAAAAGGTCACACATGTATTTGATCAAAAGGGTTTATTACATTGAATATTAAAAGTTTGCCATTCCAAAATATCTGTCAGGTTTTAAACACATCTTTATAAGTTTATATTTTCAAAATTGGTTGAGTAGGCTTAGTTTTGTTACTTCTGGTCAAAAGAATATATTTGTGTTATTTTTGTGGAAGAAAACAAATTAATAAGGCTAATAGAATTTAAACTTTGTTAAAACATACCAATAGGGTTTTGATTATCAAATGGAAATGACATTGCTAAAATTTAATTTCAACAGTGCAACAATATTATACAGATCCTAAGGTTTCCAAAAATATTTTATTTGCAATTTTTGGACTTATGGATTTGATCCTAGGTCAAATTTACTCAAATCTTCCATTTGAAATTTGAATATATTTAAACTAATCAAATTTGCATTTCAACCGTGCTAAAAGATTCTACAGGTCAAGGGCTTTCCAATGATATAAAGTTTGTCAAATTTGGCTCTATGGTTAAATAGATATAATGGTTTGAAGTTACAGGGGCTTTTCTGCAAAACAGCCATTTAATTCTATTCGGAATAAAAATCAGAAAATGGTTGCTTGACGTGGCGCTGACGCGGCGTTGACGTGGCGCTGATGCGGCTGCCACGTGGCGCTGACTGTGCATACCGATTCGTTTTAAAAGAAGATCTAATCTCGGTTGTTGGATGGAGATCGGACGGATCGGGGACAAGGAGCTCACTGGGAGGTAAGGAAGGTCGCCTGAAAATGGTTGCGCGGCGGCGCCGGCATCGGGCGTGCACGCTCCGGTCTTTGTGGAGCTTCCCCGGACACGCGGAGGCGACGGCGAGGAGCAGCTCGTCACGGCAGAGAAGATGACAGTGTTTAGGGCGTCGATTTCTTCCCGGACGCGCGTGGCGGGGTGACCGGAGACGTTCGGTCGCCGGCGAACTCCGGTCGCGTACGAACCCGATGTTTGGCTGCGGTAAAGAAGCAGGTAAGGAGGTGAGGGGATGCGCACGGACGCGGCGAAACGGCGGGGTACAATCTCGGGCTGGGGAAAGGGCTCACCTCGCCGGATTTGAGTGAAAGGCGACGGCGGCAGGCTTGCTCCGGCGAGCTCAATCGGCGGCCTGGCGGCGCAATTCTAACGAGCGAGAGAGGGGAATGGAGGCCGGGGTCGTGGGCATTTAAGGAGGGCGCAGAGCGCATCGTGGGGGGAGGAGGGCTCGAGGGAGTGGGGAGAGTGGAGGGAGTGGGCAACGTGGGCACGGCCGTGGCATCGTGGGCAGTTGCCGGAGGTAGGAGACGAACTCGGGCTGACGGGTGGGGCCGGGAAGTCAGAGAGAGAGAGGAGGGGAGAGAGGGGCCGTGGTGGGCTGGTACTGGGCCTCTGCGCCTCGCAAGCGCGGTAGATAGGTGTTGGGCCGGCTGGGGCTGGTCCGGTTATTCCTTTCTTTTTTGTTTCTTTTCATTTTCTTTTTCTGTTTTTCTTATTTCTTCTATATCTTTTATTTTATTTATCCAAAAGATATCAAACAAATTTCTATAAATTTGTAAAACCCAGATCTTTCTTTTAAAACATTCAAACACATGTTTTCAATATATTTCATATTATAAACTTTTCAAAGAACATAATTTAACAATTTTTGTGGAGTTTAAAATAGAGTTTTTAATAAAGAATTTATGTCATAGTAAAATCAAGAAATATATCACAATTACATATGTTTAAAATAAGTCTTTCTAAACCCTTTTCAAAAATCAAACACTTGAATCAAATCTATATTTTAAAAATAGAGGATGTCCCAAATAGTTTTGTGACTATAAATATTTATCTAGGGTTTAATAAGAATCCATATATAATGTTTTTGAATTAAATAATATATCCAAAACAATTTTGAAATAGGTATACTTCAAATAATATAAAGTACTTTGCAAATATGGATTTTAAGGTTTAATAAATATTTAAAGGTTACTTTTCAAAAAAAAAAATTAAAGGTTTATCTATAGCTCCACACTCAAGTTTGAAAATAAAGTTTACTTGATTCAAATAATATCATAATACTTTTGAATAAGTCAATATTGGATATTGATGATTTTATTTTAACATGAGATAAAAGTTTTAAATTTTAGTGATTTTTAAACATTCCAAAATTTTGGGATGTTACAATAACCCCGGAGTTCATATTAAAGTAACCCCTAGAGTGCATAATAGATAAAGAGTAACATCACATATTCAACTAGATTACAAAGCTCATGATCACATAAAGATCACACCATGGGAGAGAGAGAGATGAACCACATAGCTACCGGTAGAGCCCGCAGCCCCGGGGGAGAACTACTCACTCCTCATCATAGAAGTCAGCAACGGCGATGGAGATGGCGGTGGAGTTGATGGAGATGACTCCGAGGGCAATTCCCCGTCCCGGCAGGGTGCCGGAACAGAGACTTCTGTCCCCCGAATTAGGGTTTTTGGTGGCGGCGGCGCAGCGGAACTCTTCTCTGGAAAAGGACTCCGTCTTAGGTCTTGTATTCTCGGGGGCTATATGTAGGCGAAAGGGCGAAGGCGGTGGAGGCTCGAGGGCCCCAGACCCTGTCCTCGCGCGGTAGATGGGGGGGCCGCGCCGGGAGGGGGTGTGGGCCCCTCGGGGTCCTCCTCCGTGTCCTCTTCGGTGTTCTGGAACCTCCTGGGAAAAATAAGCACTTTGACGTTTCGTTTGTCCAATTCCGAGAATATTTCCTTAACAACTTTTCTGAAACCAAAAACAGCAGAAAACAGGTAACTGGCACTGTGGCATCTTGTTAATAGGTTAGTTCCAGAAAATGCATAAAACGATATAAAAGTGTATATAAAACATGTAGCAAGTGGTATAATATAAGCATGGAACATAAGAAATTATAGATACGTTTGAGACGTATCAGTCTGACAGCTTTTAATCTCATTCTTATGTGTTTGTTGGACTTCATGTTGTCCTTTGAACTCTTAACCTTGACAATCACTTTTTGGTTGTCTTAGTTCATAAGGATAGCCGGAACTGGCTTTTCAACCACTGGCAAGTCCATCAAAAGATCTCGACGCCATCCTGCTTCGACACCAGATGTGTCGAATGTTGTTAATTCGGCTTCCATTGTTGATCTCGATAGGATCGTTTGCTTGCAAGACTTCCAGAAAACAGCACCACCTCCAAGGGTAAACACATACCCTTTCGTGGCTTTCATCTCATCAGCATCAAAGATCCAATTCGCATCACAATAACCTTCAAGCACTGACGGGCTTCCGGTATAGTGAAGTCCGTAGTTCACAGTACCTTTCAGATAGCGGATGATTTTTTCAACAGCATGCCAATACACATGTAACATCCCCAATTTTTCTTAGTGGTAATTAGGATTTGTTTCGTGCATCATGAGCATCATTTGCATCTAATTTAAAAGTTGCACAAAATTTGAATTTTAAAATAAAAGAGAAAAACCCTAAAGTGGCCTAAACCACTTGCTATTTTTAAATGTGTTTCAAAATTTTCAAAATGTAAATTTGCCAATGGCTTCCTTGTGAAATTCTAAAGCTCCTGGTATTTTTCTATCAAATTTCTGCTTACAAAAAGGCCCTCAAAATCTTTATTTTCAAAATCAGGGGCCTGTTCTTAAAGGTTTGGTGGTTTCTGAAAAATCCAGGGGGTTATTCGAAAATTACCCTTTTCTTTCTTTCTTCCACCTCCCGCCAGAAGGACGCCGCCGCCGTGTCGCGCCTGATGCCGTCCCCCGCGCGGCTGTGCGCCAAGATCCTCGCCGCCGACTCTCCCCGGCCTATAAGAATCCCGCCGCCGCCTCCTGGAGGAACCCTAGCCCACTCCCGTTTCTCCTCTTTCTTACCCAAATCCCCACCGAAACCCTAGGTCCGGCCGTCCCCGATTTCCGGCGATTGTCGCCCACTCCGGCCACCCCTCACCCCGGCGGCCATCCCTGAAGCTCGGCCGTGCTCTTCTCTCCCTCCTCCTCCAACCATTCGTGCAGGGAAGCCGGGAAGACGAGGAATTCGTCCGTCTTCTTCAACCTCGGGCCGCCGCCGTCGAGCTCAATTTCCGGCCATCTCCGACCTCCCCTCGCCTCCTCCCCACCTCCACGAGCTTCCTAGTGAGCGTCCGGTCCTCGCGGACCCCTCCGTTCGCTCCCTACCCCTCTGGTTCGTCCGGCCTCCGTGCGCCGCCATCGTGCTCTGCTCCGACGAGCCTTCCGCCGAGTCCGGCGACCATCTTGTGGCGGCGCCGCCTTCTTTTGGCTCCCTACGCACGGGCGCGTCTCACGCGCAAGGTCCTGCTGGCCCTATCGCTCGAAGTCGAGCAAGCTGAGTTTGGCCGGAGGATTCCTCCATTGATGACGTCAGCTGACGTCATCGATCCTTTTCTTTTTATTTTTTTTTAAAATTTAAATACTTTTCTGTAATTCTTTAATTATATGACAGGTGGGTCCCCTTGTCAGAATTTTAATGTTTTCTAAAAATGATTTCCAAAATTGTTAAATATCTGACATGTGGGTCCAATATTATTCATTTAATTTCATAAATTTTTAAATCAAATTAAAAATGGTTTAAACTTTGAAAATTCATAACTAATTCATTTTAAATCAGAAAAATATGATTAATATATAAAAAATTGCAGAAAAATAAGATCTATCTAATTATGTCCAAATCATGCATGATTAAACAAGTGAAATTAAGATTTGTCTAGAATTACCAAAATTCCACCTTCTTTAAATTATGGGGTTCTTCCAAATATTGCTTTAAGTTGTATTTGACCCATTTAAATGGTTAATTATGTTATAGGGTTTACATTTAAATCCTTTAAAATTGCCATGCATACATTGTGCGCATTGCATCGATGCCATGGTTGAATGTTGTTTCCCGTTTCTTTTCCGGTGTTTATTCTTCGCGGTAGAATGCGAGTTCGAAGTGGAGATCGACAACACCGAAGGCCAGTGGTGGATTATCAACGATCAAATCAAGCGAAATCTGTGACGGGTTATTCTTCGTTATCTCGATCAAGTCAAACCGAAGATTTGCAAAGTTATATATCTTGTTATCGAAGAGCAAGGCAAGCATAACCTCTTATCTGCACATATAAGATTTCAAAGTATTTGATTCTGGTATTATGCATGCGATTCAAATGTGGTTTTGAGTTGAGGTATAGAGTGTTGCATGTGGTGCATCACTAGAGTTTGCTATGCTTAGCCCTGCTTAGATCTTCCCTCTGCTCCATCCGGTTGATGAATCAGAGCTGTGAAGGATGACGTGGAATGATCAGATATATGTTGAATATGCTAAAGGCTCGGATGGGAGGCCACATAGGGATTGTGGTGGGTTGTTCCATTCTTGCCGACCTAGTAACTGAGTTCTCGTCTTTGGAACCAAGACATCGTGCATCCACACTGGACTTGGACCCCCCTCGACCCCAACTTATCTAGCCTACTACGTGAAGCCACTAGTTTGAGTTTTCCATTTGCGTGTGTGGTAAAAGAAATTGAGTGGATTAGGGCTCGGGTCAGGAGAGTGTGACGCTCCGATCTTGACCCTGGCAACCCGCACTAGGGATCGCTGAGATGGCGGTCTGACCTACTGCTGTGGCTCATGGACATAGGCGAAACTTGGGAAAGGTCGTGGCCAACCCTTCTGCCGGCACTCCCTGGAAGAGTGCTAATGTCTGGCGCAAGGATTGGTTGGCGTGTGTGGATAGTTACACCCCCTGCAGGGTAAATCTTTCGGAAAGCCGTGTCCACGGTTATGGACGACTTGGTACCTTATGTCTGATGATCATAGACAATTATAATCTAAATATAAAACTTGCCAACTAAGGGAGAATTGCTTCCTCGGGTTGAGCGAGGGGGTGATTCTGGTGGGTGGTACAACTCATGATGATCTGGTGGAGATTGAAGATGTGGATGAAGCTTGTGTTTCATTCTCTTATCCCTTTTAAAAAGTCTACTGATGCGAGATTCTCTCCTCCCTCGATTTGAGAACAAAACTAGCTTTATGCAAAAGGCATTCATTAATACTCTCTGAACGGGCAGATATATAATAGGTTAAATAAGTCTTGTTGAGTACCTCCTGTACTCAGCCTTGCGCAATTATTTGGACAGGTGTGTTTTGAGGAAATCGACATCGACGAGTAGGTTGGGGTTCCCAGACGGCAGCCTGGAATCTATGGACTGGGACGTCGCCGTTATGCTTTCTGGCCTCTTAGGCCTTTTGCTGATTTTGCTATGTCTAATAGCATAATTTGCCTTCCGTTGTATTGGTGATTGACAGGTCAGTGACCTTATTTGGTGATATTTGCTTCTTCGCCCTGTTAAGAGCTTAAAATATTGCTTCTTGTGTTGTAGGGTCTCTGTTGTGTTACCGATTTTCAACTGTTGGCTTTCGAGATCTATGTTAGGCTTATCTCAGATGAAGATCTGGGATTTGTCTAGCCTGGCTCTCGGGGGTGCTACAGGTTTTGGTATCAGAGCAGGACCGCCTGTAGGAAACCTTTCTACTGGTCGATGTTGAGTCTAGAGGTTGTGAAAAATATTTGAAAGCTAAAAACTATCTGCAAAAATCTGAGTGGGCTTCTTTTTACTCCTTATCTGGTATCGCTCTAATTCTGGGTCATCTTACCTTGTTTTGGTTGGAAACATTTGCTCTCTCTTTCTCCTGGTCATTCAAAATATAGGTGCATCAAGTGCAGGTCGTTCTCAGCCAAGTTGACCTAGTGTTGAGTTTTCTGGAGTCTGGTGTGTTCTTTGATACGTTTTTCTCTCGTTTGACATGAGAGATACCTTTCCATCATGATCTCTCAACTTTGTCGATTTCACCTCATTCTATTGTAGTCTTTGAGGTTTCCTTCACCATGAAGATCTCTTTTCCCTCCTTTGATACTTCAGAAGCTGTGGTTGGTCTCTGAAGCTATCTCGTGATTACTACATCGTTGTGCCCTTTGGGACACTCGAATGGTAGTTACTCTTTCTTTGAGTTTTCACCCTGGACTTGAACCGAAGGTCCCAGATTGTGCTGTTGGTGGTGCGTTGAGTCATGTGGGTTGTTAGCCATTTGATGCTCACTCTTTCAGTACATGATGCTGACCTTTAACCCAAGATCCATTTTGTTGATCCCTGAGGAATGCTTGCTACCTCAGAAGGGCTAGTAACGTCAGTTCAAGCTAGTCTTCCAGCTCGTGTTTTGTCGTGATTGACTTGCGACATCCAAGGTCTCCTCCTTCCACTAGCTTTGGCAGAGGTTCTGTCATGGAACCAAAAGGATCACAACAAGAGTACTCTTTATGAGCCTCACATCTAAGTTGGTGACTCTGCCACGCCTTTCTTATCGGAACAAGTTATCAGATGTATGTTAATTTGTTCATCTACATCTTAGGGTTCTCCTAAGTATGTTCCTTTCTCTGTGGTTGTGTTCTGACCCGTGTATGCCACTTGTCATCCAAGTTGTAAATGTGTATTAGTGAACCAATGCATGTTACTCTTGTGGTCCGTCGTGACATTCCACTTCGGGATGTCAGGGAGAAACAAACTCCCGTACCTCGTCCATGTCTAGGACCAGGTCAAAGTGTTGTAGTCCATAGATCAAGAGGCTTTGTTGCTTCGAATCTGTTCCATCCTAAAGTATCACACTCTTATATATCAAGAGGTTGTGTTGTGTCTCATGACTTATTGATGAAGTGATGCGTTTACACGTCCTTACTCACGCTTTTCTCCTAGCTGTTCGTGCTTGGGAATGCTACGGTGTGTGTATCGATGTGGCTATCAGATATTTTGAGCAATCTTCATTGCTTTGACATCTAAGGACATTTGATTCCTTCCTTGTGTGATTGGCTATCCGATCACTAAGTGAAGTTGACTGTGCTGCCAAGTCCGTTTGTTCTGGCGCACACACTCGGTCAAAGAGTTAGGTTTTTACAACCGCTCTTAAGGCCACATTGTTTTGCCTTGAAAAGCAAGACTCCTGTCTACCTGTGTTGACGTGTTGAAGTAAGATGGTATATACTAACGGATCTGCTATCTTCCCAATATTTGATTTGATTTGGGCTATCGTCAAATCGAACTCAGTCCCAAGGACCATCTTGAGGATGTTTTACTTATGGTGTTTCGCCAGGTTACATCTTCATGTCCTTGATCTGACCAATACTTTTGCCTTTGTTCATGTATCATATGATTCGGATCTTCTTGGAGTATCCTGATAAGCTTGTTGTTGAGCCCATCGACAACATTCTTATTGCCTCCATGTCTGAAGAGGATCATTATGAACATTTGGCAATAATGTTGGAAAATTTTGAGAACCTTGTTTGTGTCATCACGAAGTATGTGTTCTGGATGTTGGAAGTAACCTCTTCTGGTTCACGTGGATTTGCTGAAAGATGTCGCCGTGAATCCAAGTAGAGTTTTATCTTTGTTTCCTCGGGAATCATCTCTAGTCGGTCATGCATGTGCGGATTATTCATGGGATGATAGGTTGTTACCTCCATTCCTTGAAGAAGTCATATATGCACCCCAAGCCATTGACTGATTAGTTCAAGAATGAGAAGAAGTCGGAAAACTTCATTATCTTCTTTGATTGTTTCCCAACAAGGACTCTTGTGTTTGTTGCATATCATCCATGTAGGTGCAGTTGTCTTTTGATAAATTGCTAATACATGGGTTTTGCAATACCGCTCATCTCTTCGAACTTGACGATGTTGTCCATATCTTGAGAATCTAGTAACCTTGTCTCCGTGGTACTCGTTGCAGCCTTTCAATTCGGACATTCTGAGTCTGAATTATCATCTCAACTAACCAGGGCTGAATCTCAAGCAGCAACGATGGTTGGTGTCCCTCAAGGATTTTGACATAGGTCTTTTTGTAACTCCGACAAAGTTGATGTTGTGGTTGACACAATTAACCGGAAGGCCTATTTCCCTAATTTACTGGAATCTTCAAGAACAACCACTCTGCATGAGGATTGATGTGCGGCTTATTCTAAAAGTTGCCCCTTGTGATCCTTCTCATTCCAAGTCCGTTTTTACCTCATCACCTATTGAAGGCTTGTCATGAGCTTGATATGGGTATCTAGAAGATCAAGAAGAAATTTCCCTTTCCATTGTTCTCGGAGATTCCGATATGTCTTTCAATCGATCCTCCAGATCCTTTCCTTCTTTTCGAAACATATTCATCATGAGAATTTTCTTTCCGTTGTGATCCTCAACATCTCGTTGATCAGTTCTTCCTTTCTTTTGTTTATACTTGAAGTTCTTTTCAACTCCCATGTTGTGTGAATTTGTCAGTCATCTTAGGGCCCTGGACTTTTAATCATATGGCAAATGTCATGTAAGCCAAATGTTTTAATCTGAAAAGGGTTCTTCCTTTTGTTGTATCAAGATCTTGTTATCTATTCATTTTGGGACAATTGCTTCTGTGCCCCGGTTCTCTCTAGTTTATCCGTTTGTGCCATACCCGCGTAGTTTCTCTCGTTTGTGCCCTGGCTGGCTCGCATATCGCCCAAACGCTCCGTTTCCCTCTGGTCAACCTTCTTTGACCGGTGGGGTCGGCCTGGTGGGGTCGGGCAGGCGCGGCTCGGCTTGACTGGTGGGGTCGGCTCGGGTCCTCAAATGGGGACAGTAAGTGGGGCCAAGAAGGGACGAGTCTGACGCCCAGGTTGGGTATCTCCGCCCCAATTAACACGTCGTTAACACCGAATTAACTGAATTAACACTAAATTAACTGAATTAACACCGAGTACGTCATTGTTTAGTGAAACTGCTACTACTAATTGAAACTGCTACTACTAATTGAAACTCAATTTATAACTCGAATTGATTTATAATAG
Organism: Poa annua; assembly: GCA_026929855.1. Classification (NCBI taxonomy): domain Eukaryota; kingdom Viridiplantae; phylum Streptophyta; class Magnoliopsida; order Poales; family Poaceae; genus Poa; species Poa annua. The sequence goes on from CM049433.1 coordinate 41,514,417, forward strand.
GATTCATAACTCGATTTGAAAACTGAAACTCGATTTATAACTCGAATTGATTTATAATAGGATTCATAACTCGATTTGAAAACTGAAACTCGATTTATATTAGGGATTGAAACTGCTACTACTAATTTAAACTCGATAAATAACTCGAATAGGATTATATTTGGATTATATTAACAATTACAATGCATGCAGCACTTCTACTATGCCGGCGGCGGCCTAATACTACTACTACTTTTTTTGAGGTAAATCCTAACACTACTACTAATAAGTAGCAGTGAACCTAATGCACTGCTACTGCTACTACGACGATCGACGGCCTCCTACATCCGCCGCCTCTGGCTGGCGGTTCGTCGTCGTCGTCGGAGTCGTCAGAGTCATCGGAGTCATCCTCCTCCTCCTCCTCGTCGGTGTCGTCCTCCTCCTCCTCGTCGGCGTCGTCCTCCTCCTCCTCCTCGTCGGCATCGACCTCCTCCTCCTCCTCGTCGGCGTCGACCTCCTCCTCCTCGCCGCCCATCGTCAACTCCGGGTCCGAGTCCTCCTCCTCGGACCCGTCGTGATCGTCGTCGTCGTCGGAGTCGGGGTTGGAGTCGGAGTCGTCGGGGTCGGAGTCATCGTCCTGGCTCTGCTCGTCGTCGTCGCCCTCGCCGTCGTCGTCGGTGCCGGAGCCGCCGGCGTGCCCGTAGCCCACCTCCCACCAGGGGAACGGGTTCCCCTCGCCGTCCGAGTCGCTCGGGATGTCTTCATTCTGCCACCACGGATCCATTGGAGTTGGAGAGAAGGGGTGGTTGGGGTTTTTTCGGAGAGGAGAGAACTGAGAATGGAGAGAAGAGCGAGTGAACCGCAATGCAATGAGATTAGGGTTTTATTTGTGAAGGGATAGTGATGAATTCACTGCCGCCGGCGCGTAAATCGATAACCGCTTGGGGCACCGAACAGGCGCATCGCTTCGTTTTCTTGCCAACGCAGTGTAACATGACAACACAATTTACAGATTATATTCGCAATAATGACATCGTGTGACCGCGCTTCACGTCTAGTCGAACTGACATGCCTGTAAATGTTTACCACGTCATCTGGTGCCCCTAGACGTGTCGAGTACAAGTGTCGAACAGTTGATGTGCGTCGTCGTTATGGTCAAATTTAATGCAGTTGGAGACGTTGTGAGACATCTACACGTATCAGAAGCATTTTTTGCGAGAACTGACGCGATTTAATTTTCTTTTTACGTGCAAATATGCGTCGGTGCATCCGTGTCAACACACCAAGCGCGATATGGACACAAAATGGACGTGAACTGGCACCCACAATGCGCGCTCTGTGTATTTACGCGATTTGAACGTGTGTAGACCTTGTTTATCCACTTGAATCGTTTGTAAAATTTGTTATTGTACTTCTGGCGAACACCTTAAGTGCGCACTCTGGACGCGCTCTGGATGGCGTGCTCAGAGCGCGACACGGCGTGCTCTGGCGCACATTTGTGTAAAATTTGGGCGAAAACTATGCCTAGACCATTCTTAGTCACTCTAAAATGATACTTCCGTGAGTATTTTGAAATTACCATGTTGCAATTCCAAAACCACTTCTCTTCAACCTTAAACCTCATCTTTTGAGTTTTGCGATATCACATGAGATACATGCCCTTCTAATTTTGAATGTATGTAGACCATGTTTTTCAACTTGAGTCGTTAGTATATGACATATGAAGACTATGTGTGTCGGTTTTTCAATTTTTCGATAATTTTTTAATTTATTATGGTTATTTCAAATTCGGTCAAACCTAAGTTTGACCAACATTTAAACAAGTTTAAAACATGAAAATGAAAAACTAAGCATGGATCCTTCTTAGTCACTCCAAAATGAAGCTTTTGTGAGGTTTTTGAAATTTTCATATTGCAATTCCAAAACCACTTCTCTCTAACCTTAGACCTCATAGTTTGAGTTATGCAATATCACATGAGATACATGCCCTTCTAATTTTGAATGTATGTAGACCATGTTTTTCAACTTGAGTCGTTAGTATATGACATAATACGACTATGAGCGCATGATTTTCCTTTTTTTGATTTTTTTTGAATATTTGAAGCTCATTTCCAAAGTCGGTTAAACTGCAGCCGTCCGATTTCCTCTAGAAGGAATCTGCACGCAGACTCGGGGCGATCCGCGAGAAGCTCATTCTGCGATCTGATTGGATGCGCGCGTTGGACAAGGGCTGTACACCCGCTGACAAGTGGACCACGGCGGACCCAACTGGGATTTTGGCTCGCCCACCCCCATTTGCCCCAGTGACACAAAATGGGTATTTTGGCACACCAAATGCGGATTTTGGCTGTTACCCGTCATCGTAACTTAAATGGGGATTTTGGCAAACCAAATGGGGATAGCCATGAGCTTGCTCAAATCTAGCTTGAATCCATATAAATTTTCAAATGAGCTTGGACTCGCTGAAAATGTGTTTCAAATGAGCTCCAAAGGTAGGGTAAATGGCCCCGTTTCTAAGCAAAAATGGTGGACTTGCTGAAAAATGTGTTTCAAATGAGCTCCAAAGGTAGGGTAAAAGGCCCCATTTCTAAGAAAAAATGGTGCACTCGCTGAAAAATGTGTTTCAAATGAGCTCCAAAGGTAGGGTAAACGGCCCCATTTCTAAGCAAAAATGGTGGACTCGCTGAAAAATGTGTTTCAAATGAGCTCCAAAGGTAGGGTAAACGGCCCCATTTCTATGCAAACTTTGCAAACTAAAGTGGATTGGATTTACACACACAATTGGAAACGTCAAGCACAAGGCCATTGCCAAATTTCATGGTAGTACAAAATGGACTTGCCCTTGCTAAATTATAAAATAGATCAACAACTAATAACTAAATTGGCACTTGCCCTTAATAAAGCAACTAATAACTAAAATGGACTACCACTCGTCCTCATCATCGGAAACCTCCACCGACTCGGCCTTGCCCTTGCCCCTGCCCTTGCCCTTGGCATCGACCTCTTCTGGGGCGATGCTGTTCAACGCCGACCACATGTCCTTCTTCTTCCCCTTGCTCTCCGAGGAGATCTCGAGCCGTTCCTGCTCGGCGGAGGAATGCTTGGCCAGCTCCAAGGCTTTATGGTCGGCCATGGCCCAGGCCAAACCCGGGTCCAGGACCTCCGTGGCCTCCTCCTTCCAGGCCATGGTCCAGTCCATACGCTGGTCGTCCTCGTTGTCCTCGTCGGACAGATCGATGAAGGGAATGGGATCGGCAGCAATGGCCCTGCCCCTGCCCCTGCCCCTGCCCTTTGGAGACTCCCTGTCCCATGCCGCTTCCCCCGCTCGCCTGCTGCTCGAACTTGGAGGAGTACGCGCACGCCCACGCCCACGCCCCATGCCGCTTCGCTCGCTCGCCTCAAGAAACCAAGGATAGGGGACGTGGCGGCGGTTCGAGCTGGGAGTGGAGCTGCCATCACCACGAGGCATGGTGAGATGAGGGACTGGGCGAAGGTGTCTAGGAGAGGAAGAGGGGATTTGTGAGCCTAATGGGCAAGGAGATGGCTCCTTTTAATGTTAGGAGCGGTCTGGACGGCGTCGCGGTCTAGACGGCAGTAATGGCGACCGGACATTGATTCGGCTCCAGACTGCTCATCTTGCAGCAGGATAGAGTAGGCAAGAGAGACGCGAGGACGGCGGAGCAGATGCGCGGCCGGGGCGGCAATGTAGGCGGCGAGGCAGTTTTTTGCCGGCCAGGGGGGCACGACATTGAAGGCGCGTCGAGCACAGGTGGAACGGCCTGGACGCGCACGTACGGCCGCATGCATGCAAGTGGGACGGGGTGCATGCACTTCGCTGGGCCCACATCTAAGGTCAAAGGGCCGGCCTCACTAGTCGACCCCAGGAAATCCCAACCGAGCCGAGACAAGCCGACCCCACCAGCCAGGCCAAGTGACGGTTACCAGAGGGAAACAGAGTGTTTGGCCGATTTCCGAGCCATCCAGGGCACAGACGAGAGAAACTACGCGGGTATGGCACAGACGGATAAACTACAGCCAACCAGGGCACAGAAGCAATTGTCCCATTCATTTTAGCCTTGTGCAAAGTTCATATTCTAATCCTTTCGCGGAACAGTTGTCTACCAACTTGAAACTTCTTCCATTCTATCCGTTATCTTGATGTGTTTCATGCTCGTTAGCTCAAGAGTTGTTTTGCACACTCCTCCCTTGAGTTGACCATGAGATACTCGATCTTTTTGAAGATCCTCGTTCTAGAGATATTTCCCTCTTCTCTTTGGTGTAGTTGAAGAAAAGTCCGACGGAAGATGAAGTGCTACAATCATCCATGAAGTTATGGATCAACTTCTTCAAGAAAGAAGATCGCCGTGGGATCGACAAGATCATCCAAGACCGGTGTAGCCCTCTTCCCTCTATCTCTTTTCCTACCTTAGGAATCTCGGGGACGAGATTCTTGTAAGGGGGATAGATTTGTAACATCCCCAATTTTTCTTAGTGGTAATTAGGATTTGTTTCGTGCATCATGAGCATCATTTGCATCTAATTTAAAAGTTGCACAAAATTTGAATTTTAAAATAAAAGAGGAAAACCCTAAAGTGGCCTAAACCACTTGCTATTTTTAAATGTGTTTCAAAATTTTCAAAATGTAAATTTGCCAATGGCTTCCTTGTGAAATTCTAAAGCTCCTGGTATTTTTCTATCAAATTTATGCTTACAAAAAGGCCCTCAAAATCTTTATTTTCAAAATCAGGGGCCTATTCTTAAAGGTTTGGTGGTTTCTGAAAAATCCAGGGGATTATTCGAAAATTACCCTTTTCTTTCTTTCTTCCACCTCCCGCCAGAAGGACGCTGCCGCCGTGTCGCGCCAGATGCCGTCCTCCGCGCGGCTGTGCGCCAAGATCCTCGCCGCCGACTCTCCCCGGCCTATAAGAATCCCGCTGCCGCCTCCTGGAGGAACCCTAGCCCACTCCCGTTTCTCCTCTTTCTTACCCAAATCCCCACCGAAACCCTAGGTCCGGCCGTCCCCGATTTCCGGCGATTGTCGCCCACTCCGGCCACCCCTCACCCCGGCGGCCATCCCTGAAGCTCGGCCGTGCTCTTCTCTCCCTCCTCCTCCAACCATTCGTGCAGGGAAGCCGGGAAGACGAGGAATTCGTCCGTCTTCTTCAACCTCGGGCCGCCGCCGTCGAGCTCGATTTCCGGCCATCTCCGACCTCCCCTCGCCTCCTCCCCACCTCCATGAGCTTCCTGGTTAGCGTCCGGTCCTCGCGGACCCCTCCGTTCGCTCCCTCCCCCTCTGGTTCGTCCGGCCTCCATGCGCCGCCATCGTGCTCTGCTCCGGCGAGCCTTCCGCCGAGTGCGGCGACCATCTTGTGGCGGCGCCGCCTTCTTTTGGCTCCCTGCGCATGGGCGCGTCTCACGCGCAAGGTCCTGCTGGCCCTATCGCTCGAAGTCGAGCAAGCTGAGTTCGGCCGGAGGATTCCTCCATTGATGACGTCAGCTGACGTCATCGATCCTTTCCTTTTTATTTTATTTTGAAATTTAAATACTTTTCTGTATTTCTTTAATTATATGACAGGTGGGTCCCCTTGTCAGAATGTTAATGTTTTCTAAAAATGATTTCCAAAATTGTTAAATATCTGACATGTGGGTCCAATATTATTCATTTAATATCATAAATGTTTAAATCGAATTAAAAATGGTTTAAACTTTGAAAATTCATAACTAATTCATTTTAAATCAGAAAAATATGATTAATATATAAAAATTTGCAGAAAATAAGATCTATCTAATTATGTCCAAATCATGCATGATTAAACTAGTGAAATTAAGATTTGTCTAGAATTACCAAAATGCCACCTTCTTTAAATTATGGGGTTCTTCCAAATATTGCTTTAAGTTGTATTTGACCCATTTAAATGGTTAATTATGTTATAGGGTTTACATTTAAATCCTTTAAAATTGCCATGCATACATTGTGCGCATTGCATCGATGCCATGGTTGAATGTTGTTTCCCGTTTCTTTTCCGGTGTTTATTCTTCGCGGTAGAATGTGAGTTCGAAGTGGAGATCGACAACACCGAAGGCCAGTGGTGGATTATCAACGATCAAATCAAGCGAAATCTGTGACGGGTTATTCTTCGTTATCTCGATCAACTCAAGCCAAAGATTTGCAAAGTTATATATCTTGTTATCGAAGAGCATGGCAAGCATAACCTCTTATCTGCACATATAAGATTTCAAAGTATTTGATTCTGGTATTATGCATGCGATTCAAATGTGGTTTTGAGTTGAGGTATAGAGTGTTGCATGTGGTGCATCGCTAGAGTTTGCTATGCTTAGCCCTGCTTAGATCTTCCCTCTGCTCCATCCGGTTGATGAATCAGAGCTGTGAAGGATGACGTGGAATGATCAGATATATGTTGAATATGCTAAAGGCTTGGATGGGAGGCCACATAGGGATTGTGGTGGGTTGTTCCATTCTTGCCGACCTAGGAACTGAGTTCTCGTCTTTGGAACCAAGACATCGTGCATCCACACTGGACTTGGACCCCCCTCGACCCCAACTTGTCTAGCCTACTACGTGAAGCCACTAGTTTGAGTTTTCCATTTGCGTGTGTGGTAAAAGAAATTGAGTGGATTAGGGCTCGGGTCAGGAGAGTGTGAAGCTCTGATCTTGACGCTGGCAACCCGCACTAGGGATCGCTAAGATGGTGGTCTGACCTACTGCTGTGGCTCATGGACATAGGCGAAACTTGGGAAAGGTCGTGGCCAACCCTTCTGCCGGCACTCCCCGGAAGAGTGCTAATGTCTGGCGCAAGGATTGGTTGGCGTGTGCGGATAGTTACACCCCCTGCAGGGTAAATCTTTCGGAAAGCCGTGTCCACGGTTATGGACGACTTGGTACCTTATGTCTGATGATCATAGACAATTATAATCTAAATATAAAACTTGCCAACTAAGGGAGAATTGCTTCCTCGGGTTGAGCGAGGGGGTGATTCTGGTGGGTGGTACAACTCATGATGATCTGGTGGAGATTGAAGATGTGGATGAAGCTTGTGTTTCATTCTCTTATCCCTTTTAAAAAGTCTACTGATGCGAGATTCTCTCCTCCCTCGATTTGAGAACAAAACTAGCTTTATGCAAAAGGCATTCATTAATACTCTCTGAACGGGCAGATATATAATAGGTTAAATAAGTCTTGTTGAGTACCTCCTGTACTCAGCCTTGCGCAATTATTTGGACAGGTGTGTTTTGAGGAAATCGACATCGACGAGTAGGTTGGGGTTCCCAGACGGCAGCCTGGAATCTATGGACTAGGACGTCGCCGTTATGCTTTCTGGCCTCTTAGGCCTTTTGCTGATTTTGCTATGTCTAATAGCATAATTTGCCTTCCGTTGTATTGGTGATTGACAGGTCAGTGACCTTATTTGGTGATATTTGCTTATTCGCTCTGTTAAGAGCTTAACATATTGCTTCTTTTGTTGTAGGGTCTCTGTTGTGTTACCGATTTTCAACTGTTGGCTTTCGAGATCTATGTTAGGCTTATCTCAGATGAATATCTGGGATTTGTCTAGCCTGGCTCTCGGGGGTGCTACAACACATCACCCGGATTGGAAACAAACCGGCTCAGTTTGCACACATCAAACATGATGTCAGGCCTTGTTGCGCTAGCTAGGTACACATGAGTAAACCTATTACTTGAGAGTATCTCAGTTGATCCTTAGTTGTGCCATTGAATTTTCGAATCTGCACACTAGGATCATATGGCGTTGGAAAAGTTTTGTAGTCTGAATATCCAAAGCGACTCAAAATCTTCTCAACGTAATGGGATTGCAAAAGTGTAATCCCACCCTCATTATCTCTCAGTAGCTTTATGTTCAAAATAACATCAGCCACACCAAGGTCCTTCAGCTCAAAGTTCTGAGATAGAAATGACTTGACCTCCTCAATTACTTTGAGGTTGGTCCCAAAAATCAGTATGTCGTCAACATACAAGCACTGTATAACTCCTTCGCCCCCACCATGGCGATAGTATACACATTTGTCAACTTCATTAACAACAAACCCGGCAGAGGTTAAAGTTGTACTGAACTTCTCATGCCATTGCTTAGATGCTTGTTTCAGGCCATATAAAGATTTCAGTAACTTACATACCTTTCCTTCCTGACCATCTAATACAAAGCCATTTGGCTGTTGCATATAGATTTCCTTGTCTAGCTCTCCATTTAGGAAAGCCGTCTTAACATCCATTTGATGGACGAGAAGACCATGCGAGGCCGCCAACGAGAGCAAAACTCGTATGGTGGTCAATCTGGCCACAGGTGAGTAAGTATCGAAGAAATCTTCCTCTTCTTTCTGCAAATAGCCCTTGGCCACAAGCCTAGCCTTGTACTTTTCAATCGTACCATCGGGCCTAAGCTTCTTTCTAGACACCCATTTACATCCCAACGGTTTACAACCATAGGGACGTTTAGTAATTTCCCATGTCCCATTAGCATGATGGAATCCATCTCGCTACAGACTAATCAGCATCCGAAGATGCATAAGCCTCTGAAATAGAAGTGGGAGTGTCATCCACAAGGTACACAAGGAAATCATCCCAGTCCTTTGTCGCTTGCCGCTGCCAAGGGTCTCCTCATCATCCTTCTCAAGATTTTCATCATGGGTTTGTTCATAATATTCCACAGGAATGGCAGGCTCAGAAGTCTCCTCGGATTCCTGTCTAGAAGTGGTTTGCATATCTCTCATAGGAAAAACATCCTCAAAGAAAGTAGCATCTTTAGACTCCATAATTGTACCGACCTTCACGTCAGGTACTTCAGATTTCACTACTAAAATTCTATAGCCGGCGCTATTCTTAGCGTAGCCCAAATTAACACAGTCCACGGTCTTTGGTCCAAGCTTATGGTTTTTGGGGATCGGCACATTGACCTTCGCCAAGCAGCCCCAAGTACGTAAGTATGAGAGTGTTGTTCTTCTCTTCTCCCATTGCTCATAGGGAGTGTGCTCATTGTCTTTTTGTCGGAACTTTATTCAGGACATGACATGACGTCAATATCGCCTCCCACAAGTCCTTGACAACCCGGACATGCAAATATGCGTCAACTAATTTATCTCCGATCACGCTTAGAACGGCTCCAACAAAGACGACGGTGGCATCCCTAAATGCCTTCTCCTGTTCAGGAGCAATCGTTCCAGTGGGAGTGACACCGACGACCCAGAACACGTTCATCGCAGTGAGCCATAAAGTGGTTTTGGTTTGCCAACGCTTAAAGTACGTCCCCGTAAACGGGGCTGGTTTCAGTGCAGCAGCAAAACCTTGGATCGAAAATTGCCTACACATATTAGGTTTTTGGATTGTTGAGATTATAAGCAATTGTTCGATTATATTAATCCAAGCATTAACTAAAATCATGACGCAAATGGTGCTAATGACATACTGATACTTAGTGATGTAACCATGTACAAGATATATAGTAGAAACATCTACACAAATTACTAGTACGGCAAGCAAGGTAGTAAACAGTAGAGGGATGAACATATCATACCCTCCAGCAGGCCAGTTGGTCGAAGCAGAGGCGGCGGCGTCGTCAGCAGCCCTCTTGTCAGCGGCAGCCTTCTCAGCGGCGAGGCGGTTCGCGTCGGTACCCAAGATGAAGACGAAGGCAACGCGAGCGTATTGGACGAAGAGGAAGTAGATGCGGATGAACGTTGGCGAGCAGTCGCGTATGAGACGCTCCCTAAAAAGCTAATTGCCCCTCTCCCGTACAGGATCTGGAGAGGCGGGGTTTCGGAGGCCTGCTCTCCCGTCGGCCGTGTACGCGGTTGACGGGATGGGATCAGCGATGGCAGCGACAGCAATGGAACGATAGTGGCGGCGCGAGAAGCAGATGATTCTGTTCTCTATATGCAGGAGAGGAGCGACCTCTCCTATATACACACGGCGCAGGAGGCGAGAGGTCCAACAGAAACGCGCACAATCAATTCCGTTAAGGCAAATGAATACTGGAAACGGTCATACTTAAGAGCACTTAAGATAGACGTTTCAACTTCGTATTCATTTTCCATTAAGGCAAAATGTTTCATGACCGTTGACATTTTATTCATGCGTGACAAAAAGAATACACCGGCTCGGCGAGATTCCCGCAACCCGTGGCGCGGCGAGGCGGGCAGCGGAGGAGGAGCGAGCCTGTGGTACACAACCATTCTCCTCATACCTCACACCAACTCATACTAGTAGGAGAATGGCTCAGTATATAAGCTGATGTACACCTCACTAAACTAGCAGTATGGGACTAAATTCCCACCACATGCCATGAAAATATGAGCTTTAGGGATTTTTCAGGAATTGTTAATTGGGCCAAAGACAAAAGGCCCAATATTTCAGCAGTAGCTATCAGATCACTTGCTACTAATAAGTTGTGCCAAGCAAACATATTTTCAGCCGTAACTGCTGACAACTCAGTTGCTAAGACTGATAAACATTCTATAACTCTCTTTGTATCGAATCACTAAATTTTGGTTTTACTTCCTCGAAGACTGTTGTGATCACCTACCCTTGTTGGTCATAAGTGGGCCGATAGCACAACAGGTCCTACACCATGAGCAGGGCAGCTTGGGGAGTTGGTTGCCCGGAGTGCGTACGCATTGAAACATAGGCAGTGTGGCCCTCACACCGGCGTTGTTGTGTCGTAGGGACGGAAGAAGCTTCCTTTTCATCGAGCTCGCGTTGCTCGGTGGTAGCCGGACCAGTGTGCCTACGAATAGCCTTGGTGCGGATCCTACTAGTTGTAGCCCTATGGTTGGCGCACTCGATGCCTTTCTCGGCCATGGGGTAGAAGTCGAAGACGCGCCTCAGCCCCCTACTTGCCTCACCAAATGTAAGGGATTTGTCCTGCAAGCAAAATCTCGAAGAGAACTGTTCAAACGCAGGGGGCTGAACACGCTGTCTCACGACCTCGGGAACCTCGGCGACGAAGACAAACAAAGCACGACAAACACACTGGGAGTTTACCCAGGTTCATGCCACTCTGATGGTGTAAAACCCTACTCCTGCTTGTCTGGACTGGATTGCACTACTCGGAGAGGTTATAATACAAGTATACGTATGGAACCAAACATGAATTGAATCTGGTCTAACGTAGAGGCACAGCTCCTTTAAGCGGTATGCTTTGGGCCAGGCTTTGGTAGCCATAGTTGGTAGCGTAGCCATAGTTGGTAGCGTACGTATATCAATGAGAATGGCAAGCTTTGCCATATGCGCCTGCTGGCACGGTCCTCGCTACCGTTACTGTGTGCAAGCGCACGTCACTCTAATATGGGTGCAGAGCCAGGTGTCGCCCTGACGCAGAGTCACGCGTAAGGCAGTGCGATGTCTCCCCGCGAAGGAGTCCTCGCAGGGTGCGCTATCCTCCTGAAGGGCTTCACGGGGTTTTACCTTGTGAGGGAGGCCACGGGATGCCGGTCACAGGGGGGCATAGTCTTTTGTTCATTATCCTCTTCGAAGGAGGGGGGGGGGGGGGGCTGGCGGGGTCTGTACCCTCGCGAGGTTGCTTGACACGAAGTGTCGCACTGTTGACCATGCTTTGACTTAGTTGTCTGGTGTCATTTGTAGGGCCAAAGGCAGATGGCTCGTGCTAACCTGGTTCTAATGAGGCCGACAACCAATGTGGATTGATGTCATCTGCTAACTAGTACCGTATAGGTTGTTTTTGTTTTTCTTTACTCGTTTCTTTTTTCGGTTTGTCGTTTTTTCTTCTTCTCTTTTCTGGTTCTACAATACCTTTTTGTCTTTTCCCTTCTATTTCTCATATATTTTTTTCTTCCTCAAATGCTTGAATATGTTTTCCTATCATGAACAATTTTTTAGTGAACCATTTTTTTAATAATAGGTGAAACAGTTTTAATTTATCATGAACCATTTTTGTTAAATGTGAATTTTTTGACTTATTTTAAACCATTTGTATTATAGGTGAAATGTTATATTTTCTAGAGATAAACATACATTTTTATGTCATGAGACCATTTTGTAATTATAGATGAACATTTTTACTTTAGCGCGAACAATTTTCTATAGGTGAATACGTTTTATTTATTTCGACCCTTTTGTAAGACATAGACCTTCTTTCAAATACGTGAAACAATATTTTCAAGACATAACATTTTTTCAACAGCATTAACTATTTCTTATAACATGAATGAACATTTTCTAAATCTAGATGATTTATTTATTTATTTATCATATTTGAACATTTCTTAATGATTGTAACACCCCAAAATTTTGGAGGCAACAAAAACTTGATTATAAAAGACCCAAAATTCTGAGGGAACAAAAACTTTTTGAAATACCTTACTTGTGGATGTTTTTCACCCTTGCTTGCCCTGTTTGACTTGTGGAGGTATGTTGTTTGTGTTGTTGACCTCAAAATAACCACCAATTAAATATCAACATATGAATTTTACCTGGTTATAAATAACCCTTGTGATAAATTTTAGCACAATAAAAATGATTCCTATATCTCCTTCTTATCTTAGGTGATTAACAAACTATATTTATTTTGATCTTAGCAACTACCCTAAGACCTATTATTTGAGAAATTAAAAGCATTTCCCCAAAAGTTTTATGTTTGCAAAACTATAAAGGACCATATCATAAGTCCAATTATATTTTGATCTTAATATGTTGCAAGTATTAGCAACCCTCTTTTCAAAACAACAATTCTTATTAGTCTTTGGAAAACAATCCTAAAGTGTTTGTTTAATTCCATTCTACCAAAAACCTTGTCTGGATCTTGTTGGTCACCACCTCACTGAGTATACCTGTTTGGTCATCAAGTAAGGTTATTTGTTCAATTGCTTGGATGGTTGAACCTTTTTGCTTATGATTGAATTAGGTGTCTTAAAAGTCAGCATTTGAATCAATGGGTCAACAAGATGTTTATGGTTTGAATTGTGTGAGCTTATTGTTTGCCTGAACTTATTTACCTGGTGGCATACTTTGGTAGTAACAGAAATACAAAGTTTTCAAGTTTAAGTTAAATTTGGTGATCTTCATGTTTATTAAAACTTAGCAAATCTAGGACCCCATGCTAAGCAAACCATGAATTAGTTTTGACATGCTATTGGACCAACTGGTTCTATGATACTTATATTTTTAAACCTTACCTTAGAAAAACATTTGCAACCTTGTTTGTACATAACAACATCTAGGGTTTTGTGGCAATAAAATTCAGTGACCATATGACCAGTGGTAGATTCACTTTTGCACTCCCTCCCCTAAGCACACCAGGACCCCTTTGGGCAATTCACTTGCACACGTCTCTTCTCCATCACCTGTTCTAACATGGACCATTCTTTTTATCTTTCATCAAGACACTGATTGCTTAATGTTTAGTGATGAGCATGGCACCAAATTAACCAAGTGCACCTTTTTCTTTTTACCTCTAAACCATCTTAAATCCTGCTCTCTCTCCCCCCATCACCTCTCTCTGTCACAAGGGAGCAGAACAGCACCCCCTTGACCCTGGCCCACCTGTCAGCCACACCCCCACCCCCTTGCCCACTCACATCTCTCCTTGCTCCAAACCGACCATCGGGAGATCACTCCCCTCTCTCCCACTGGCCAGGCCACGTCCCCCCCCCCCCCCCCCGACCTGCACACCCTTGCCCCCATCCTCACCGTCCTCCTGAGCCAATGGGCGAGCCCCTCGCGCACTTCCTCTCCCTCTCCACCCGTGGAAAACCCTAGATCGGGCCACGAGTTAAAACTCGCACCCGAGCCTCCCCTCTGCTCATTTCCACCCTCATGCGACGCAGACACGTCCCCTCTCCCCTCCCACAAAGCCCAGACCGAGCTCTCGCTCTCTACTGGCCAGGAACGCGAGCCCTTGCCTCGGTAGCCGCCGGAGAAGAACGGCTTTTGCCAGCGCCTCTCTCCCTCTTTCTCCGTCATTTTTGGCCCTCCTTCTTCCCCTCTGCATGGGCTAACTCCAATCCCCTTTCTTTTGTTCTGTAGCGGCGTCTTTTCGTCGAGCTCGTCCTCGACCCGTGAAGAACACCTCCGTCACCGCCGTGGACTCCGGCCTTGAATGTTGGATATGTGGCCACCGGCGACTTTCCCTTGACAAACTCGACGGATCCCGCGCTCCCCATCCTCTGGCTACGGCCCTATGTGAGTGCATCGTCCGCGCCCTCTCCTTTCCTCCTCTGGTTCGTCTCCACGACGTCGTGAGGAAGACGATGGCCTTGAGCCGTCGATTTCCAGATCGACGCTCCGCTTTGAAGCGTGGCCAGATCGGTCCCTGGCCGTCGGATCTCGATCCGACGGTGACTTAACCCTTCGCTCTGGCGCGCAGTGCAGCGGGCCGGCCCAGCTCGTTCGGCCGAGTTTGGGCCAGATCCAGCCCATCCGCGTGTTTTCCTATTAAATCAATTTCCTGCACTTTTGTTTTACAGAAAGATACTTGCTAGGTTTAATTCGTTTCTGAGAGATCCATACATCCAAATGGGTTGAAATAAATTTTGTTAGGTTCCTGTGTGTTTTCTTAACCATGTGGCTTTGGCCGTTTTCAAAAATATAATTTTATGTGTGTTCTAGAGTAGATCTTGTAAAAAGTATCTGTTTCACCTTTTCCTTAATAACTTGAGTTTTACAGATCCAAAACTTGCAAACTTTAGTCCTATGGAAAGCCTAGAAGAATACCTACCTAGATCTATAAGCCATGAATGCAGGAGATTTGTTAAAATAAAGTTCTATTAAGTTTAGGATTGACACCAGTAGCTGTTTGGTGATTTTTAATTCTTTATTAAAAATACTTTTTGGAGTAAATCCAATTGCATGTGGTATATATGAGTAGTGGCTATGATTTCCTAGTTTTGTAGAATTTTCTAGCTTATATTTTGCTCTTGGTGAACTATTTTCCAAAACAGTGTGTTATTACACTTGAAAATAAATATTTTTATTTTCTGTTATTTGCATGTGTCTAGTTTTACCTGTTTGTGCTAAATATGTTTGTGCAAATAGCTTAGGAGTATTTTTTATGAAGTGCCTTTGAGTTTTATTTAACATGCAACACTGGTTTTGTCTATAAATTATTTATACCATGCGCTGAGTTTTAAATCTAATAAAAACTATGTTTTCCACTCAAATTAATATATCTTGAGCTAGGGGTATCCAAACAGAGTGAATCCAATTTCTATAGAAAGATAAAATCAATACCTTTCCATATAATTTAATCTTGCATGCAGTAGTTTCTTAGAACAGAATATATAATCTGTTTGGTTTTACGACCAGTAGCACTTAAAGTATTTTTAATTCTTGAATGGCAATGGCTTTTGATACAAATCCAATTTTCACAGCTTAGTATAAGTACTAGGAGTATTGTGGTAGAAGGGTTTAATTTTATGATCATTATCTTAATAGTTATGCATATTCTCCCAAAACAGCAACTTGCTAACTAAAAATAAACAGGAGTTAATTTCCTGTTTTAGTTTATGCAAATTGTGTGTATGTTTTTAATACACTTAGAGTCCAGAACATTAACCCAACCATATTAACTTGGTTGGAAACTTTTATTAGTGTTGTGGTGCCTCTCTTGTTTATGTTTAGCATAACTCACTTTGTACCCTAAAAATGGCATCAAGTGTTTTTATATGCCTTGTATGTGGTTGTGTTTGTGTGTTAGATTTTTATCAAGTAGTTGTTTGTGTTTTGTGATGCTTGCTGCATGCTTTAAACACTTTAAATTGTTGTCAGTGTGCTCCTTTGTGGTGTTCCATTAAATAACTCACCTTCATCCATTTAGCTCTTTATCAACAACTTGTGTGAGCTGTTGTGTTAAACTTTATTGATTTATTAACTACTTATTAGTATGTGTTCCCAGAGCTAGTAACATGCTTGCATGTGAATGTGCTTAATGCTAGTGTTAATGCTTGCTTGTTAAGATACTTTTGTCTGGAGTACTTCCTTATTTATTAAAATACTTTTGTCTGGATTATTTCTTGAACTAGTATAACAACTACTGCTACCTAAGCTGATAAACCTGAGAGGTGTTTAGCTTAAGTGTGTAGTTAGAACTACCTATTTAACTATTAGGGTTGTTGGGTATAATTTCTTAAGTGTGTTTGTTGTTTGTCTTAGCTACGTGGACTTGTTTGCTTGTTGTTGTTTAACTAAGTAAATTACCTGCCTATGTTTGTAGCTTAGTGTCTTGCGCAACGCTCGCTGTTTGTTACGTCCTTATGGCATTGTCTTGAATTTTGAGTGTTGCTCCTTTTTCCCGTTTGCGACGTTAGATACGATCGGGAAGGAAACTGGACGCGAGGAGTGAACTCGAGGAAACATCAAGATCAAGAACCAGTACTTATTGATGAGCCAGGCAAGCCACCTCACCACTATAATGAATCCTATTATTTTAAAAAGCATGTTTTGTTTTCAAAATAAAATAATGCATGTTTTACTTCTTTTGTGGTACTTTGCCACCCAAAAACTATTTCACAAAATATTGTTTGGCCAAAGTTATCTACTAGATTATAATAGGTATTATGAAAATAAGTATTCACTTTATGCGCCTTGCGGTTGAAGGCGCTATAAAGAAAATCATATTTTATCTAGTAGTATATCTTTATGTCCTCACCTCAAAGTCTTAGGATGGGAGCCTAGATTTGACAAAATGTTTTCGGAAGAAAAACCGAGTTGCTGGGAGCAATCGGCGAGCAAGTGTTTTATAAAACCCGAGTTGCTGGGAGCAATCGGAGAGGTTTACGAAAACCCGAGCTGTTGGGAACAGTCGGAGGTGGAGATGTTTTTGAAAAACAAAGTACAGCCCTAGCAGCCGCCCGAACAATTAACCCGTGCAACCACATTACCTGACATGGGTAGGGCTTAACCGGAAACTTGTTTATCTTAGTATGGAGCGCCTCAAAATGCTTAGGAGGGTGGGACCCTTTGAACCAAGTTATCTAAATGCGGGAACTAGACGTAATCTAGATTCGCTGCTGGTTGCAAACAGTGGGCCTCCTGCCATGGCGCAGTGTTGCTTGGAGAGACCGGATCGATACGATGGCCATCTCCACTGGGTGCCGGGGAGATTCAGTCCCACTGAAGAGGAGGCTCTGTACTAGGGTCGACATAGTGAAAAGTTTTGATCTGGTTATCCGGACCCCCGCATACTGTCGTATGACGGGCCGTGGCAGACACGGCGGAATGACCGTTTGGTGTGGGTAAAGTGCGCAACCTCTGCAGAGTGTAAATCTATTCGAATAGCCGAGTCCTCGGTCATGGACGGTTGGAAAGGCCACTGATCTAGGCGTACGGGCAGATTTTCTGTTTCAAAAAGAAAATGGTTTCGGTGGAAACAAAGTGGCAGATGGAGGTACCTGGGAGGTACAGGAGCTGAGTGAGGATGGTTGGTCTCGGGGAGACAATCAGTCCAATCTCAAGGAAAGAAAAAGGGGTATCCCCATCCTAGTGTTTTTGAACAGTTTTACAAAAGTGTTTTCAAAACTTGGAGATGGTACATGCTATTTCTACAAGAGAGATTTCTGTCTCTAAATGTTTTCTTCAACAAAGATACAGAGATGTCGTAATCTCTATATCGAAAGCATCTTTGCGAAAACTAAACCCTATAGTCGTATATAGCAGCTATCCCAGTTTTTGAAAACGTTTCTAATGCATTACCATGAAAACTTAAGCTTAGAGGTGGTGTTGCGAGTACGTAAATGTACTCATATGGCTGTGTCCCTGGATATTCAAACGTCCAGATTATACGAGGAGATGCGCGACAAGAAGGAGGAGAACGACAACGGCTACGCCAACTAAGTGTCACCGGTCAACTGCTCTGTGGGAAAGCGTCTAATGGTGACAAGGGCCGACGCTAGCCGCAAGCTTCCGCTATATCGTAGTTACTTCCGTCCTGTGCGACGATGATTGCAGACTTGGTCATGTGACCACCTAATTATGTAAGTCTTGTACTATTCGAGTTGAATGATGTACCTTTGTATACCATGTTGGTTATGTGATCGCGATGCACTGATCATTGGGATCGTGATCTGTTTACATAACGTGGGCATCTCGGACTGGTGGTCTGAGGGGTCCTCACAGACTTGGTATCAGAGCCATCGTTGACCTTAGGAGACCTTAGTTAGCATGGTCGTTAGCTTAGGAAGGAAATATTTTGTTAAAACCTATTTCTACCGAAATCTATTTTCTTCTAGGTAAGCCTAGTATGGCTTCCACTCCTCACCTATTCTCAGAAATATCTTGATCTTACCTCTCTAATTTCAAAGTATTTCAAAAGAAGTTTTCTCTACTCTCTTGTCCCTATTCGAAACTTGTTTACGCTTGACGATGGACCCAAGTGAGACCTAAGTAGCTAGAGCCAAGACGGAGACAAGAGCCATCAGGTGCACAGTTTGCAAGACCCAGATCATTGAAGGCAACAAAGAAAGGATCACCTTCGCCCCCTCGACTCAACCCTAACAATGTTACTCCATCAACAACCTCAAGAATCTCAAGCTTTTCGGCAAGAACCCAAGGTGATCAAATGAGGACTTCAGCAACCATGTGACACCAAACCCCATAGGATGAAGTAGGATATGACCCTTAGTTGGATTACCCGACTATCACGTTTGTTACGTGCCCTTTTTGGCACTATAAGTGTTTGGTGTGCTGTTTTGCTGGTACGTTGTTTGTTTGTGTGTGCCTTGTTCGTGTGCATGCATGCTGCTTGTGTGTTTTGCTGGTATGTTTCACAAGCACGCCTTGCTGGCAGCACATATTAGACACAAACTACCATTTATTAAACATCTTTTTCCTTTAAACAAAAACCTTTCCTGCCTTTTTAGCCTTAGCTGCACCCGGATGAACTTCTAAACATGTCTTGGAAACCTTTCTAAAATATTTTCCTTCGGACCTAAACTTTATCACGAAAGAGCTATTAACTTCACCTAGTACAGAAGCCCATCCCCGTGATATGACGTGCCTTTCCTAGTTTAATTAACTTTTTGAATTACACGTATACCATCACTAACTTAACACAATCTAACTTCAGAGTATTATCTAACACCAGTTTGTCTTGTTGCTAACCCACTAACCTACTCAAGACCTACAAACCGAGACAAGAAAAGAGGTGCCAACGGAAGTCTCTCGTGCATAGGTTAACAAGGAGGGCTTAAATACCGGTATGAGCCGCTACTCTTTGAAGACTTTGTGAAGCCCTCAAGCCATGACGTACGAAAGAGATCGACGTCAACAACAACGAGGACAACCAACACGGAAGATCATCTACATGAAGATGTACCACAAAGCAAGAATCATCAGTGCCTTCTGTACGCCGACCTTATTAACTCAACTGCCCCGACTAGAGTCATATAGCAAGAAGAATCTTCCCTAATCATTTAGGCTAACTTAGAAAACAACTGACCTCTGAAGACTTTGCGAAGCATCATGAATCCCAAGAACCAAGGAAGTCTTCATCAACTTTCTTCGTCTGCTCAACTGAAGGCGGACGCAAATCAAGATAGCATCATCAACAAGGTGCCAAGAGAGATGAAAAGCGCGAAGACTGATGCAGTTGAAGAAAGTAACTCAAGCTAGTTCTGACTCTATTCGTGACTTGTAACACCCTCTAACTCATTAGGAAGAACGAAAGTGAGTCAAGTCTACGGACCCGACACCACTGAGAGGCTTGTTAACCGTTGGTCTGTCTTTAACTACTAACCCATCAAGACGGCAATATGAGGACCAGCATCTGCATCCACCCCAAGAACGGAGGAGCTAGGACCAAGATGAAGATCATCACGATACCCAAGACCAACAACACCTTAGAGTCGACAACAACTTATACCATCAACATCAACCCTCCAAGGCCCCTTTTTAAGGGGGGGAGGCATCTGCTAACTAGACTAGGGAGTTTTGAAATTTTTGCTCTTGCGCCTCAACCCTGGAGTATTTGAAGTCAACCCTACAAGAACGCTGACCAGCCGCCGCCAGCCTGGCAACACCTCCAACACAAGACCAAAGACTTCCAGAAGAAAGCAGGCATGCTATCAGCAAGGATAACTCCATCTGGAAATCAACAATCTCGGAAGATGAAGAATCATCAAACCTCTTGTCCTTCCACTCTCCTAGTACTCGCCTAGGAATCTCGGGACGAGATTCTTTTAAGGGGGGAAGATCTGTAACACCCCAAATTTTGGAGGCAACAAAAACTTAAATATAAAAGACCCAAAATTATGAGCGAACAAAAACTTTTTGAAATACCTTACTTGTGGATGTTTTTCACCCTTGCTTGCCCTGTTTGACTTGTGGAGGTATGTTGTTTGTGTTGTTGACCTCAAAATAACCACCAATTAAATATCAACATATGAATTTTACCTGGTTATAAATAACCCTTGTGATAAATTTTAGGACAATAAAAATGATTCCTATATCTCCTTCTTATCTTAGGTGATTAACAAACTATATTTATTTTGATCTTAGCAACTACCCTAAGACCTATTATTTGAGAAATTAAAAGCATTTTCCCAAAAGTTTTATGTTTGCAAAACTATAAAGGACCATATCATAAGTCCAATTATATTTTGATCTTAATATGTTGCAAGTATTAGCAACCCTCTTTTCAAAACAACAATTCTTATTAGTCTTTGGAAAACAATCCTAAAGTGTTTGTTTAATTCCATTCTACCAAAAACCTTGTCTGGATCTTGTTGGTCACCACCTCACTGAGTATACCTGTTTGGTCATCAAGTAAGGTTATTTGTTCAATTGCTTGGATGGTTGAACCTTTTTGCTTATGATTGAATTAGGTGTCTTAAAAGTCAGCATTTGAATCAATGGGTCAACAAGATGTTTATGGTTTGAATTGTGTGAGCTTATTGTTTGCCTGAACTTATTTACCTGGTGGCATACTTTGG
The DNA here is from genome assembly GCA_026929855.1 of Poa annua. Taxonomy (NCBI): domain Eukaryota; kingdom Viridiplantae; phylum Streptophyta; class Magnoliopsida; order Poales; family Poaceae; genus Poa; species Poa annua. Next base: position 41,535,309 of record CM049433.1, read on the forward strand.
TAGTAACAGAAATACAAAGTTTTCAAGTTTAAGTTAAATTTGGTGATCTTCATGTTTATTAAAACTTAGCAAATCTAGGACCCCATGCTAAGCAAACCATGAATTATTTTTGACATGCTATTGGACCAACTGGTTCTATGATACTTATATTTTTAAACTTTACCTTAGAAAAACATTTGCAACCTTGTTTGTACATAACAACATCTAGGGTTTTGTGGCAATAAAATTCAGTGACCATATGACCAGTGGTAGATTCACTTTTGCACTCCCTCCCCTAAGCACACCAGGACCCCTTTGGGCAATTCACTTGCACCCCTCTCTTCTCCATCACCTGTTCTAACATGGACCATTCTTTTTATCTTTCATCAAGCCACTGATTGATTAATGTTTAGTGATGAGCATGGCACCAAATTAACCAAGTGCACCTTTTTCTTTTTACCTCTAAACCATCTTAAATCCTGCTCTCTCTCCCCCCATCACCTCTCTCTGTCACAAGGGAGCAGAACAGCACCCCCTTGACCCTGGCCCACCTGTCAGCCACACCCCCACCCCCTTGCCCACTCACATCTCTCCTTGCTCCAAACCGACCAACGGGAGATCACACCCCTCTCTCCCACTGGCCAGGCCACGTCCCCCCCCCCCCCCCCGACCTGCACACCCTTGCCCCCATCCTCACCGTCCTCCTGAGCCAATGGGCGAGCCCCTCGCGCACTTCCTCTCCCTCTCCACCCGTGGAAAACCCTAGATCGGGCCACGAGTTAAAACTCGCACCCGAGCCTCCCCTCTGCTCATTTCCACCCTCATGCGACGCAGACACGTCCCCTCTCCCCTCCCACAAAGCCCAGACCGAGCTCTCGCTCTCTGCTGGCCAGGAACGCGAGCTCTTGCCTCGGTAGCCGCCGGAGAAGAACGGCTTTTGCCAGCGCCTCTCTCCCTCTTTCTCCGTAATTTTTGGCCCTCCTTCTTCCCTTCTGCATGGGCTAACTCCAATCCCCTTTCTTTTGTTCTGTAGCGGCGTCTTTTCGTCGAGCTCATCCTCGACGCGTGAAGAACACCTCCGTCACCGCTGTGGACTCCGGCCTTGAATGTTGGATATGTGGCCACCGGCGACTTTCCCTTGACGAACTCGACGGATCCCGCGCTCCCCATCCTCTGGCTACGGCCCTAGGTGAGTGCATCGTCCGCGCCCTCTCCTTTCCTCCTCTGGTTCGTCTCCACGACGTCGTGAGGAAGACGATGGCCTTGAGCCGTCGATTTCCAGATCGACGCTCCGCTTTGAAGCGTGGCCAGATCGGTCCCTGGCCGTCGGATCTCGATCCGACGGTGACTTAACCCTTCGCTCTGGCGCGCAGTGCAGCGGCCCGGCCCAGCTCGTTCGGCCGAGTTTGGGCCAGATCCAGCCCATCCGCGTGTTTTCCTATTAAATCAATTTCCTGCACTTTTGTTTTACAGAAAGATACTTGCTAGGTTTAATTCGTTTCTGAGAGATCCATGCATCCAAATGGGTTGAAATAAAAAATTTTAGGTTCCTGTGTGTTTTCTTAACCATGTGGCTTTGGCTGTTTTCAAAAATATAATTTTATGTGTGTGCTAGAGTAGATCTTGTAAAAAGTATCTGTTTCACCTTTTCCTTAATAACTTGAGTTTTACAGATCCCAAACTTGCAAACTTTAGTCCTATGGAAAGCCTAGAAGAATACCTACCTAGATCTATAAGCCATTCATGCAGGAGATTTGTTAAAATAAAGTTCTATTAAGTTTAGGATTGACACCAGTAGCTGTTTGGTTATTTTTAATTCTTTATTAAAAATACTTTTTGGAGTAAATCCAATTGCATGTGGTATATATGAGTAGTGGCTATGATTTCCTAGTTTTGTAGAATTTTCTAGCTTATATTTTGCTCTTGGTGAACTATTTTCCAAAACAGTGTGTTATTACACTTGAAAATAAATATTTTTATTTTCTGTTATTTGCATGTGTCTAGTTTTACCTGTTTGTGCTAAATATGTTTGTGCAAATAGCTTAGGAGTATTTTTATGAAGTGCCTTTGAGTTTTCTTTAACATGCAACACTAGTTTTGTCTATAAATTATTTATACCATGCGCTGAGTTTTAAATCTAATAAAAATTATGTTTTCCACTCAAATTAATATATCTTGAGCTAGGGGTATCCAAACAGAGTGAATCCAATTTCTACAGAAAGATAAAATCAATACCTTTCCATATAATTTAATCTTGCATGCAGTAGTTTCTTAGAACAGAATATATAATCTGTTTGGTTTTAGGACCAGTAGCACTTAAAGTATTTTTACTTCTTGAATGGCAATGGCTTTTGATACAAATCCAATTTTCACAGCTTAGTATAAGTACTAGGAGTATTGTGGTAGAAGGGTTTAATTTTATGATCATTATCTTAATAGTTATGCATATTCTCCCAAAACAGCAACTTGCTAACTAAAAATAAACTTGAGTTAATTTCCTGTTTTAGTTTATGCAAATTGTGTGTATGTTTTTAATACACTTAGAGTCCAGAACCTTAACCCAACCATATTAACTTGGTTGGAAACTTTTATTAGTGTTGTGGTGCCTCTCTTGTTTATGTTTAGCATAACTCACTTTGTACCCTAAAAATGGCATCAAGTGTTTTTATATGCCTTGTATGTGGTTGTGTTTGTGTGTTAGATTTTTATCAAGTAGTTGTTTGTGTTTTGTGATGCTTGCTGCATGCTTTAAACACTTTAAATTGTTGTCAGTATGCTCCTTCGTGGTGTTCCATTAAATAACTCACCTTCATCCATTTAGCTCTTTATCAACAACTTGTGTGAGCTGTTGTGTTAAACTTTATTGATTTATTAACTACTTATTAGTATGTGTTCCCAGAGCTAGTAACATGCTTGCATGTGAATGTGCTTAATGCTAGTGTTAATGCTTGCTTGTTAAGATACTTTTGTCTGGAGTACTTCCTTATTTATTAAAATACTTTTGTCTGGATTATTTCTTGAACTAGTATAACAACTACTGCTACCTAAGCTGATAAACCTGAGAGGTGTTTAGCTTAAGTGTGTAGTTAGAACTACCTATTTAACTATTAGGGTTGTTGGGTATAATTTCTTAAGTGTGTTTGTTGTTTGTCTTAGCTACGTGGACTTGTTTGCTTGTTGTTGTTTAACTAAGTAAATTACCTGCCTATGTTTGTAGCTTAGTGTCTTGCGCAATGCTCGCTGTTTGTTACGTCCTTATGGCATTGTCTTGAATTTTGAGTGTTGCTCCTTTTTCCCGTTTGCGACGTTAGATACGATCGGGAAGGAAACTGGACGCGAGGAGTGAACTCGAGGAAACATCAAGATCAAGAACCAGGACTTATTGATGAGCCAGGCAAGCCACCTCACCACTATAATGAATCTTATTATTTTACAAAGCATGTTTTGTTTTCAAAATAAAATAATGCATGTTTTACTTCTTTTGTGGTACTTTGCCACCCAAAAACTATTTCACAAAATATTGTTTGGCCAAAGTTATCTACTAGATTATAATAGGTATTATGAAAATAAGTATTCACTTTATGCGCCTTGTTGTTGAAGGCGCTATAAAGAAAATCATATTTTATCTAGTAGTATATCTTTATGTCCTCACCTCAAACTCTTAGGATGGGAGCCTGGATTTGACAAAATGTTTTCGGAAGAAAAACCCGAGTTGCTGGGAGCAATCGGCGAGCAAGTGTTTTATAAAACCCGAGTTGCTGGGAGCAATCGGAGAGGTTTACGAAAACCCGAGCTGTTGGGAACAGTCGGAGGTGGAGATGTTTTTGAAAAACAAAGTACAGCCCTAGCAGCCGCCCGAACAATTAACCCGTGCAACCACATTACCTGACATGGGTAGGGCTTAACCGGAAACTTGTTTATCTTAGTATGGAGCGCCTCAAAATGCTTAGGAGGGTGGGACCCTCTGAACCAAGTTATCTAAATGCGGGAACTAGACGTAATCTAGATTCGCTGCTGGTTGCAAACAGTGGGCCTCCTGCCATGGCGCAGTGTTGCTTGGAGAGACCGGATCGATACGATGGCCATCTCCACTGGGTGCCGGGGAGATTCAGTCCCACTGAAGAGGAGGCTCTGTACTAGGGTCGACATAGTGAAAAGTTTTGATCTGGTTATCCGGACCCCCGCATACTGTCGTATGACGGGCCGTGGCAGACACGGCGGAATGACCGTTTGGTGTGGGTAAAGTGCGCAACCTCTGCAGAGTGTAACTCTATTCGAATAGCCGAGTCCTCGGTCATGGACGGTTGGAAAGGCCACTGATCTAGGCGTACGGGCAGATTTTCTGTTTCAAAAAGAAAATGGTTTCGGTGGAAACAAAGTGGCAGATGGAGGTACCTGGGAGGTACAGGAGCTGAGTGAGGATGGTTGGTCTCGGGGAGACAATACGTCCAATCTCAAGGAAAGAAAAAGGGGTATCCCCATCCTAATGTTTTTGAACAGTTTTACAAAAGTGTTTTCAAAACTTGGAGATGGTACATGCTATTTCTACAAGAGAGATTTCTGTCTCTAAATGTTTTCTTCAACAAAGATACAGAGATGTCGTAATCTCTATATCGAAAGTATCTTTGCGAAAACTAAACCCTATAGTCGTCTATAGCAGCTATCCCAGTTTTCGAAAACGTTTCTAATGCATTACCATGAAAATTTAAGCTTAGAGGTGGTTTTGCGAGTACGTAAATGTACTCATATGGCTGTGTCCCTGGATATTCAAACGTCCAGATTATACGAGGAGATGTGCGACAAGAAGGAGGAGAACGCCAACGGCTACGCCAACTAAGTGTCACCGGTCAACTGCTCCGTGGGAAAGCGTCTAATGGTGACAAGGGCCGACGCTAGCCGCAAGCTTCTGCTATATCGTAGTTACTTCCGTCCTGTGCGACGATGATTGCAGACTTGGTCATGTGACCACCTAATTATGTAAGTCTTGTACTATTCGAGTTGAATGATGTACCTTTGTATACTATGTTGGTTATGTGATCGCGATGCACTGATCATTGGGATCGTGATCTGTTTACATAACGTGGGCATCTCGGACTGGTGGTCTGAGGGGTCCTCACAATGATTTGTTTGATTATTACTAAATAACTACTATAAATTAATATTACTTTTCTTAACTAATGAAACAAATAAAAAAATAGACTATACCTTAGTGGTTCGGATGGTCCGGCCCATTAGAAGAGCGATGCTGGCGAACTCGAAGCCTTCCACGCGAGAGCAACATTTTATTGCGTTGGTCTTTGTGAGCATAGAGCGAGAAGAGAGTTACCATTGTTTAAAATTATAGGTAGGGGCTGCCGATAGGGGACCCCAAACTAACGCTACGATTTGGAGCGCTTATATGCTGCCTGCCAGCAGCAGAGTAGCCCTGCGCCGCCTAAAGGTGAGCCGGAGGCGACACACCCATTGAATCTTCGTAAGTACTTTATTTTTTGTTTTATTTTGCGTTTTTAATTTATTTTTAAGTGATTATATTTTGAATTGTATTTTTTCTTAAAATCTAATTCCTACGGAAAAAATTGATAGTTTCCGAAATCTGAATTTTTAAAATTTGAACAATTTTCAAATTCGAAATTTATGGATTTGAACATTTAATCGATAATTGTAATATGAAAATTTTAAAAATATGAAATATTTCTTCTATCTGAAAATATAAATGTGAACTTCTTTCAAAAGCTGAACATTTTCAAAGTCATAAAACAGTGAAAAAAGAAAAACAGAAAACAAAAAGAAAAAGAAGAAATAAAAACCTCGTTATGGGCCGGCCGATGCAGAAGCCCTTCTGGCGACGGTAATTGGCGGTATATACCTTAAAAAAGCGCTGATAGGGCCGGCTCAGAAAGCCCTTCCGAATCGAGTAGCGTCGCTTTGAGTGGGCGTGATCAGGCCCAATTAACTGGCACGTTCATGTTTTTGCACCGGAGCAGCGTCTGAGCAGACGTCTAAATTAAGGAATCCTATTATCCAACGTCTTTTTCACCCTGGGGTCTTTGTCACAATCAGAGTCACACGAGGGAGAAACCAATCATATATCTTGGTCCTACGTATATGAAGAGATGAGTACCCGAACAAGGACGTACGTGCTCCATGGAGGCTGCTTCACTGTCGCCTTTCAAAATCAATGCACTGATTGCAACTCCTGGATAGCTTGGTGTTGATTTATTTCCAATTTATGAATGAAATACCTATACTTAGACAAGAACGGCACCCCTACCTCGACCTTGATATACTTGCTAGGCGTGGGCGTGGCATATCAGGTGTCACCCGTACATCCCTCCATTTGAGGAATTAGCTATGGCAAGTTTCAGCGAGAACGCAAACCCCACAGTCTCGACAATAACTTTTTTTTTAAAGGGTAATCTCGGCCTCTGTATCAAGCGTTGCACACAGCCATTTATTAAACAAAGTAATAGTTACATCTTAAAAAGTAAAGAGATGCATTCGCAGACCACCAAAAAGCATGTAAAAGTGACTACTAAAGTCGACTAATATGTCGCCACGTGGGTTGGGAGAAAAAATCCCGTGCCACCGTAACGAGACGCGTGCACCCAAACTCCATGAGGTCCCGCTGGTCCGATATAAGCAGGAAAGTACAGAGTTTGATCCAGTGCGCCGCTGAATTAATAACTTGTAAAACATTAGAACATTCTTTCTTGTTAAATACTAGAACATTCCCACAACGCCAAATAGACGAACAAATAGCGGAAACGCCGATACGAATCCTAACTTTTGTGTTCTTATCAACCCCATTTAACCAATTTCTAAACATATTAAAAACATTTGTGGAAGGCAGAACGTTATACGTCAAAAAACAACCATAAGTGCGTTCTATTTATCGAGACGTCACTTTTAGTGAGCATTGGGATAGAGCTTGTTCTATTTCGCCTTTCAATCTGTCATATGGACATTGAACAGCTTTGCTTCTGGTCGATTCTTGCCACTACTATGTGGTGAGTGGGGTGTCCATTTTCCATTATTTTCCTCTCTATTTTAATAATACACCGCGCATGTGTTCAAACTTCAAAGCCCTCCACGAAAGGATTTCTTCAGTTTCCAGTTAAACCAACTTTCCCCCATTTCAAGAAAGTTCACCCCTAGCTTTTGACAACGGAAAAGTTCCTATGCCTCGAGCAGCATGCACCATGATCCTTTTGTTGCCAAGGGAATGGTGCATTGTTTGTCGGGAGGAACCACGGTCACATACGACCCATTTGGAAGAGATAGAAAAAAACAACAACACGGCATCGAAAATTCAACTACTACTAGGAGTACTACTATAGAAGAAAGTTGGAGCGGGCAGTCGGGTACCCATAGGAGTAGAGTCGTAGAGCAACAGCAGCTATACCCTATCTTCCTCCTATTTGTTTGACCGGCAATTTGTTACTACTCGGTGACGCATGTGGCACATCAATGTGCATTGAAGACTGCACAGGAAAAGGAGGGGTATCCACCGCTGGGTTGGGGCCGAGGATAGAGAGAGGTGAGAAGAGGACAAGCGAGAGGCCCTCGTGCAAGTCTGATTTGATTGATTGATCTGACCCATGTACCATATCCCCAACCAAAAACAAAGATCCAAAACACATACTCCGTAGTAGAAATAAGCAACAGAAAATCATCACTCCGCGGTCTCAACAAGTGGTGGAGTAGATTGGATTGTTGGCCATGCAAATTCATATGCATGTGAGCAGGCATGTGGTGGAGAGAGAGAGAGATAGGGGGGTTTTGAGAGATTCCCCGCTCGTGTGTGTGGACAGTGTAGATGCGTGTCGTCATATTAGTAGTCACCCACGGTACGTAGAACGAGGCAGCAGCAGCAGTACACGCGCGCGTGCGGGTGTCCGTATCTCTCCACCACCACCCCCACACCCACAGCAACAGCAGGCAGCCGCACTCGTGTGCTCTGTACCCGTTTGGAAGTACAGTTGCCTTTTCCTTTGGTGTTGGTGGGTGGGTGATGCCGATACGGTCATTCAGGCCAGCCAAACCCAACGATGATCAACCTCCTTCTCGGAAGATTCCTTCTCCTTTCCTTTAGCTTCTGGTTCCACCCCAACAGTAATCAATCCCCTTTTCTATGGCCTGCTTTTTTTTTTAGGCTGAGAAAGACGTATGGATTGTAAGGAAAAACTAGTCTCTCGTGAGAACTTGCACGCAGCATATCTGGTACTCCTCCACTCTGGTAGATACTCCAGTAGTGAGAGTCTGAGAGTGATAGAGACAGACACCGATGGAACAGAAGAGCAGATGGATCTGTGGACGCGCACGGGGGGGCTGGCTGGATGGATCTGCGCTGCGCACGAACGACGCCGACCGATGCTTACCTGTGCGCAGCAAATGCTCATCAATATGCCACGCTTGCACACGCACACACATCAACATCACCATCACTACGGATCCAAGATAGAATTTTGTTCTTGCACACACGCACATGTGGATCCATCCACAAACAAATAATGAGCGTCGTCCATGCCCATCATCAGCTACGCAAGCTAGATAGATACAGTAGATAGGTCCATGCCACAGCCACGCCAGCTACCAATGCAAATTGTCAACAGTACATACAAGGCCACACATACTGGAGTACAACTGTTGTTGTGCGGCAGGAATGCTTTTCATCGCTACGTGCGCCGAACCCAGCCGATCCATCATCTCCTGCTATGCTGCCATCTTCATTGCTCCCAACCACTGCACCTCCGGCCGCTGCCCCACATGCGCACGTGCACGCGCACGTACGCGCAGTAGCCATGCTAACTGTGTCAGCCCTACTAACTGCTCACTCCTGCTTCTAATCCCTCGTTTATAACTCATAATTAACCATTTTTTGAAACTAACAATTGTCACTCCAATGACTAGAACGTGCATTAGATCATCCTCACCGGCACCCTCAAAGGGTGTCCGACAGAGGCGCCGGCAACGGCTTTGGGGCATACGGCTAAACCGCAGGCAGTCTGTGGGTCGCTCCCCATACCTGCAGCACCCAATAATCACACGACCCGGCCCCAATGATCACATATTTTAGTTTAGAAAGAATTCATTAAACTTAGACACAGTTTACATAATTAAACCTAATTTAAACTTAAAATAAAGCAGCTCGTGGCTGATCTGGGGTTTGGCCGGGCGGGCGAAGCGTGCCTACTCGTCGACCTCACCGTTGTTGTCGCCATCGAGGAAGATGTACTTCGGTTGCGGTCACGGGTACGGCCACGCTTCATTGGCCGACGCCGGAGGCGGAGTCGGTGGAGGTGGAGGCGACTGCGGCGGCGCCCAGCACAACCCCTAGATGCTAGGGGTGGAGAGGGGCTGTCGGATAGATTGGAGGACGGCCCAAGCTACCGGCAGCATTTGCGGTGCGCGGGTGTGAGCGTTTTTTTGGCCCCCAGCCCTCAAACTTGTTGTGGACCGGTTTGGGGCTCCTGATGGAGATGTTCTTAGTTTAATTAAGCGGAGGTTTAAATTCAAAAAAAATTAAGCGGAGGTTTAAATAAAACGCATGAATATTGGTCGAAGGAGGGTCTTCCGTATTTAAAAGGAGTATTAATTACCTAAATTGTGCCTAACTCTGGAGATTTCTCCTATTAGTATTGTGCCTTTGAAACTGTGATGGAAGAAGTACTAACCCATATAAATTTAAGATAGAAAGCAATATAACTAGATACATCATAATAGTTTTCTTTAAAAAGCTAAAATTTCTTTGACCCATCTCCAACGCCATCACCCTTGTTTTTGTCCGGATAGACCCACACCCTTTCAGTTTGGGGACGCCCGGGGTGGTGTCCCAACGATGTGGTCGGGCTTCTCATTTTTAGCTTTTTTATCTATCTCTTCATCTACACTTACACATGACTCCAACTGACCGACATAAACGGACACAAATTGTGTCCTTATTTTGTCCGTTTAGGTCAACAGAAGGACAGGCGTTCGGACCATGTCCATCCCTTTGTGACCAGTACCCTCAACGGGTCGACGCATTAGGTCCGGTCGTTCAACATTTTGGCCATTTTGATCATATTTTCGGTCATTTTCAGCACAATTGAATCATTTATACAAACTAAATAAGAATTGTAGTAAAAGAATATTGCCATGCTAGCATACATCTAAAAAATCACACATCATCCCGGCCACCTCGGCCATGTTCAATTCGGGGCCGGTCATCAGAACATCATCTTCACTGGTCGTGTAATCGTCATGGACGTACACCTTCTCCCTGATAATGTGATGCATCACGTCCTCCCCTTCCAGCTCCTCGTAGTACCTTTCGTCCCCGACGCCATCCTTGGCAATCCGCCGAACAGGCTATGGTCGTGGGTGTCAACTAGCGGGGCAGCTGCATGCGTAGCCGCAGTCTGCCACGCCGGTGAGTATCCGGCCAAAGGGGTGGCAGGTGCCTTCAGGTCAAGGGTAAGTACCTTGAGGGTGGCGGGCTGGATTCACCGACGACGTTCGGTGAAAACTGAGTGGGCAAGGCATCGGGACGGAACTCGTACGCTAACGGCGGCGGCGACGAGGGCATCGTCGTGAAAGACTTGGGCTTAGGCAGTCGGGGCGCCGATCCATGGAGCTGGCCGTCGCACTCGCGACCGCGGCCGCTCAGACCTTTTTAGAGGTGTCATTTCGTTTTGGTGCCTTGCCTCCTTGTAGTGGAAGGTTCGGCGGAAACCTCAAACCAGTTCAGTTGGCCGATGATAGTAGCTGAAAGGAATATTTCTGAGAGGCAATAATAAAGTGGATATTATCTTATTTCATGTTTATGTAAAATGTTTATTTCTCATGTTAGAATTGTATGAATCGGAAACGTTAATATATGTGTGACTACTGAACAAATAAGAGTTCCTAGTAACGCCTCTCGTTTAGCTAGCTCGTTGATTAACTAATGATCAATGTTTCCTAATCATGAACGTTGGATGTTGTTAATAACGGGATCACTTCATTAGGAGAATGATGTGATGAACACACACCCAAAGTAAGTATAGTAATGCGATCAAGTTATTAAGTTTACATTGTTGTATGAAGCATATGAAGTAACCCTAATCTCTAGACCATGAGGGAATGTCAATCACTAACATCGGAAGAATGCTTTGATGACATCAAACGTCACAGTGTAACAGGGTGACTATAAAGATGACATCATGTATTTCGAAAGTATTAGTTGAGGCTCATCCATCAAGAAGTGGGATTTGCCCATAAAAATGATGGAGATATATACTTTGTGCCCTCTCGGTGAAATAACATCGACACCGCTTGCAAGCACGTGACTAGACCCCAAGGATGTCATATCACAGAACCGTAAAGAGTACTTGTCGGGAACGAGATTGAACTAGGTATGGCGAGGAAGTTTCTTCGGCAGCGGCCCTTTCTTGGGCCCACATTTGCTTCCGCCTCCGGGAGCCATCGATGTACTCGGCCGCGTCCTCGTCAGGGGTCGAAAACGTGGCTCTCGTCTTTTGGGCTTGCTCCAGGGAACGCAGGGAAAACCTCTGGTCGCAGCGGATGATGATGACGCCGTTATTCCTAGGTATTTTGACCATGTTGTAGGCGTGGCGAACGGCTGCCATGAACTTGGCCACCGTGGGGTAACACAAGATGGCCTGGTACGGCACGCTGATGTGCGCAACGTCGAAATCCAAGTTCTCCGTGCGGTAGTTCTCCCGGCCAGTGATGACCTACAAATATAGGGGGTATATCGTAGTACTTTCGATAAATAAGAGTATCGAACCCAACGAGGAGCTGAAGGTGCCGACAAGCAGTTTTGATTAGGAATTCACTGTAAATACTAGCAGATAAGTTTTTAGGGGATTTTGATATAGCAGATAAATAAAGTATGAGTAAATAAAAGACAGTAGTAATAATTGCAGCGAGTGGCCCAATCCTTTTTAGAGCAAAGGACAACCCGGTAGGTTTACTTATATTGACCAAACGTTCTTGAGTACACACGCGAATTTCGTCTAGTGCTTTCGCTTCATATAGATGATTAATCATTATTGTTTTAATAAGTGTTGTGTGGGTGAACCTATGCTAATGCACCGCCCTTCCTAGGACTAATACACGCTTGTGATTATACCCCTTACAAGCATCCGCAAATACAAGAAAGTAATTAAGATAAATCTAACCAAAACCTTAAACTCTGAGATCCTGCTATCCCTCATGTATCGAGATACCAACGGGGGTTTAGGTTTCTGTCACTCCGGCAACCCCACAATTAATATTCCAATATACAATGTATTCCCCTTGGCCCATAAAGGTGAAGTGTCATGTAGTCGACGTTCACATGACACCACTAGAAAAATAGCACCACAACTTAAATATCAAACCATTAAATATTACTCAACATAGTTCACTACTAACATATAGACTTCTCCCATGTCCTCAAGAACTAAACGAACTACTCATGAGACATCATATGGAACATGATCAGAGGTGATATAATGATGAATAACAATCTGAATATAAACCTTAATTCAACGGTTTCACTCATTGACATCAACCACGGGAGTAATTAACACCGGGAGAGTTTCCCCTATCAAATAGACAAGATTCAGCCCTAGATGTTACAACGGGAACGAAGTGGAGCGGTGGAGATGACGGTGTCGGCGGTGGAGATGATGATGATGATCCCAATGAAGTCCAGCTCGATGACGGTGACGATGGCGATGATTTCCCCCTCCGGGAAGGAATTTCCCCGACAGATTTCTCCCTGCTAGAAAGCTTTTCTCTCTCTGGTGTTTTCCGCCTCGTGGAGGCGGCGGAATATGTCCTCGTCGATGCTCTGCTTCGGGTTTCGGGGGGATGAAGTGCGCAAAGGGGTACCCACAGAGGTGGGCCTGGGCCTCCACACCACGTGGTGGCGCGGCAGCTAGGGGACCCGCGCCACCATATGGTACCTGTCGCAGCAGTGGAACATTGTGTTCCCCTAGCGCTGCCCAAGTGGGTCCGCCGCCTGTGGGCCCAACACCAAGACGAACAAGACTGAGACTCGACACAAGGCTTGGCGGGTGCACCCTCGCCACGAGACGCCCTTCGGGTACGCAGGACCCCCGGGTTCCATGCACCCTGGAAGGGACCGAAGACCCCGAGAGCGCGAGTCCCCGGCAGGGCCGGGCCCCCTCTCGGGAGCAAGCCCGTACAAGGAGAAGATAAGGTTTCCACCACATTCCGGAAGATGGTAGAAGACCCCAGAAGGCTTGGGAAGCAAGGCGCGGCCAGGGGACACCACCTACCCACTGTCAGCCCCTGTCCGCAGCTTTCCCCAAAGGTGGCAGAGATCCGACCAACCCGGCGACCGATACTAGGAGGAGAAGAGGCCACGTCGTCGTCTCCACCACGGAGAGGGGTTGCCTCCCGCCAAAACCCCTCACGCTCCTCGCATGACCTCTGTGGTATCCCCTTTCTCAATAAAAGGAGGACCAGGGCCATGGCGAAGAGGAGGTCGAACCATTGATCCAAGATAGCTTAGTAGGCAAGCAAGCTCCGGCTGGCTGGCCGTCGACCCAAGGAAGAAGACAACCACCATGCTAGGCTAGAGAGAGGAAGGGAAGGAAGGTGATCTCCTCCGGGCAAGGATCTGTCTTTCCCCTTCCTCCTAGACGAAGGACCCTGCCGGGTACCTCGTCAGGAAACACCATTGTAGCCACAGCATGGTCCGATCATCTATCCAGACATCCATGAGTAGGGATTTTAGCCTCCGGGCGGCCTGAACCTGGGTAGATCGCTGTGTGCTTTCCTTGTTTGTCCACCACATCGAGATCGGAGAGCGAGTGAGGAACTTGTCTGGCGATCGTCCCCCGGGAGAAGTTTCCAACCTCCTTGGCGCCCCTACCGAATCTACAAAGGGGGTGCCTCGCATCCCCGGTGTCCATCCTTCGAGACACGACATCTGGCGCGCCAGGTAGGGGGCGCAAGCGCTGGATTCGTTTGGATCTCAAGCCACAACGAGTTCTTTTTCGTCAAGATCTAATTCAAGTTCTTCTTCGGTGGAAACGCTTTCCACCTCGAGTTCTTCTTCCGGCACAAGAACTGCGTCAAGATCTCCACCGACGACAAGATCGTCGTCTATAACTCGGGCGCCGAGCCTGTCTCCCTCTCCTCGGCGCGTCTCGGAGGCCACTAGACGCTCAAGCATGGCTCGGAAGAGAAAGGGAACACACCTATGGATTTCTTACGATACCCTGCTCCTTGTTATATCCTCGAAGGATCCTCTCCTCCGTCAGCAGAAGGCCGGACATTTGGAATCAAGTTCATTCGATCAGCTGACTGCATTAGTCCTCTGATCGGTAAAGGCGAACTCGAGAAACTCACTGTGGACGCCGAATATCACCCTCCTCCACTAGAGCAAGGTGGCTCCGCAGAGATTCACCCGACAACACAGCCCACTGAGTTGCCCCCAATGAACGAAGATTCTGACCAAATCAGGAAAGAGGCCCCATCGGAGGAAGATGTCGACGGGTACACTACATCCCTCCTAAGAAGGATGGCAAACCAGGAGTCTGGTGCGGATACCATCAGTCGGGCAATCACAGCCTGTAGGATTGCCGTTAGTTCAGAAACGACAGCTGTCTCAAGAGCAACAGAGGAGAATGCTACACCTGTGGAGAACTCGGACACCTCAGCCGGGAATGTCCCCTCAAACCAGCAAGGAAGGCGAAGTCAGTTTCCCGGATACTCCAGAAGAGAAATCGCTTCGAACTTTCCCCAACGCCTCCACACAAACGGGTGACTCCCCTGAGAGCAGCCTGCCAATCTTCCAGCAGCCCACTCAAAGCCCAGCCTTCATATGGGATCAAGCTTTCGCCCCGGGAAGTGCTCCAGACGGACGGTGGGAGCTCCCCGGTCATGTAGTTACCATCCAAACCGGGCTGGGCACACCTCCCCAGAAGTATTGGATTTCTAGATGGATGGCCTCTGAGGAGTCTAAACCGGACGCCTCCATAATTGTGGACCTGGCACCTGTCCCACATCAATAAGAATGAGATTGGTTTTCGTATCTCGAGCCTAAGTCCTCGGATTGGATTGTATTTTTCTGATATGTCTCCGGACCGACGTCTTCAATACGTCAGCAATTACTCCGGGTTTTCTCATCGGAGAGGTATTCTAGAGGTCTCCGGACCGACGTCCTCATTACGTCAGCAAGTATTTCCGGGTCTTCTCGCCGGAAGGATTTTTATATCTGGAGAAGAAGTCCAGAGGTCTCCGGACCGACGTCCTCATTACGTCAACAAGTATTTTCGGGTCTTCTCGCCGGAAGGATTTTTATATCTGGAGAAGAAGTCCAGAGGTCTCCGGACCAACGTCATCACTACGCCAGCCAGCTGCCGGATCACCTGTGTGGTGAGCTCCGAGTATTGGAAGAAAAATGAAGGTCTCCGGACCGGCGTCTTCACTACGCCAGCAAGCTAGCCGGTTCACCTATGTGGTGGTCTCCGGGTTCCTGGGGAACAAAAAAGGTCTCCGGACCGGCTCCGGCCAGCAACAGCCGTGCCTAGGATGGCACTACGGGTCAGACCCGGGAATCGGCTATCTCGTCTCAAGGCTCTGTTTCCTGCCGGATTGGGCAGACAGAAAAGAATTGCGCCCGAAACACGGCGTAGAAGACCCGCCACGGCGGCAGCGCTACCAAATACCGAGATAGCCGGGGGACTCCACGAATCGAGCTAAGTGCCTTTACCTTAGTTGTTTTATCTCTTTATACTTTGGCTAAAACGAATGCGGGCGTGAACCTGGGGCAGCGCCTTCCCCGACACCGCTGTCCGTTTCCCTCTGGCAGCAGAGTCGCGGGCTGAGGATTGTGCGGTCAGGAACGATGGGTCTTTTGGGGGGTTGCGCCCTGTGTCGGCCTACCTGATAATCTGGGGGTACACGGCTGGTTAGCGCTTTGGCCGAAAGATCCTTCCCGAGAGCGTCAAGCCTCCACGGGTATAATGCAGATCACTCAATGCAAGGAAAGGATACATACAGTCAAAAGCATTAAACGATAAGTTTGCCTTTCGGCGATACACGGAAACACAGTTCACGACACTTAGTGTTGCCTTTCCTAATTTCAGGGAACCCGGCAGCCTATGAGTCACCTTCACGGGAGAAGCGCTCCATGATCTTCTTCACCTTGGCGGAAGCCCCCGGCGAAAGCACGGTTCCTGGGGAAACGTGGTCCATCTCCTCGAGCAGGGAAAGCCGCGGGTGACGCCGTCGGAGGGCAGCCACCAGGAAGGTCACCGCCTGCCGAGCAGCCTTCTTGCCGGCTAGGCGGGCGGCCTCACTCACCTGAGAACGAAGCTCTCCCAGAAGATCCGCGACCCGCGTCAGGAAAGAAGGATAGCCTCTGAACGAGCTGGTGAAGCTTCCCAGAGCGACCGGAGGTTGGGGTACCCGCAAGGCCGTCAGCTCCCGAGAGATCCTCCTCGCCGCAGCACTCATGGCGGGGAGAAAGCCCAGCATCTCGCGCTTGGAGGTCGCCATCTTGTCCCGCTCCTCCGTAGCCATTTTCAGCTGCTCGCCTTGGTCCTCCTGGCGAGCTTGGGCAACCTGCGCCGCCACTCTGGAGGCCTCGGCTGCTTCCTTCGCTCCGGCCAGCTCGGCGTCTTTCTCCTCGCGCTCCCGGGCCCAAAGGGCTTCGGCGCGCTCAAGCTTCCCTTCGCGATCGGCTACGACAGCTTTCAGCTCAGCGACTTCCTATGCCAAGCCGTCGGCGCGACTCTCTGCTGCTCCCGCTCGCCGTTGACCCTTTGGTAGTCCCTATGAGCCCGATCCCGGCTCCGCCTTTTGTCCTCCAGCTCCTGCTTCAGCTGGTAGGCCTGCTCAGTGAGCAAGTCCACTTGCTGGCTCAGGCCTCTCCTTTCCTGACGGGCCCTGCTGTCAGCGTTGGCCAGACTTTGCTCCAGGCGAGCTGCGCTTTGCTCCACTTCCCGGCGAAGCTGGGAGTTCTCCTCCTGGCTTTTCCTCTCAGCCTCGCCCAGCACGGACGCCCGGACTTCCAGCTCCCGCTCGTGTCCTAGGACGCGCCGCTCCCGAGCGTTTAGCAGCTCGTCCTCCGCGACTAGCCTCCGCTCCCTGGCCTCGAGGGCTTCCGCCTCGGCTGCCAGCCTCCTCTCCAGAGCTCCCAGCTCGTCCTCACGGTGGGCCGCAGGAACCGCTAGCTGGCGCAGCTGAGCCTCTGCAAACGCCAGGAGCTCTCCCAAGTTGGCGAACGGCCTGGGAGGGTTGGAGCTCGCTCCAATCTCCCCAAGGCCGTTTGGAGGGGCTCCTCCTCCTCCCGGGCCCTCAACCCGGGAAGGAGCGCCAGCCCCGAAACGGGTCGGGCTGGAGTGTTCTCGGGGGTCTACGCCGCGCTCTCCCCCGGGGGCTTCAGCGCCCCGCTCTCCACTCGTCGAAGCCGTCAGAGGAGCCACCGCTGGCCTCGTCGGGGCCAAGACAAGCCCGGGGACCAGGACGGACTCCCCGGCGTCTCTGACGCCGTCTCCTTCGCCTCCCCGGGCGCGCTTGCTGGAAGCCTCCGGCGATTGGTCCCTACGCACGACAAAGAAGGAGACTCAAGACGGCGCCACGAACAAACATACTCTTTCAAGATGAAGCTGACAAAGGAGGAAGCTCACCTTCTCCTCCTCCTGGACCCGGAAAAGCTCCAGTTCCTGCCCGCCAGTTCTTCAAAGACACCCGGTGTCCGGACGCCTGATCCACGGGACTCGTCGCTGTCCTCCGGGGAAGGAAGACTCATCGACGCCTGAGGGGTTCCCCTCTCCAGCGGAGAACCCGGCGAAGCTGGCCGGTCCGCCGCGCCCCCAGCAGGAAACCTGGGGACCTCGTCGTCGCTCTCCCCCTCGGAGGAGGCGGCCTCTTCAGGGGAGACGTCTCCTTGCGCCAGCCCCGACACCAGCAAGTCGTCGCCAAGCTGCCTCTGAACCTTGGGCTCCGGAGGGGGAGCAATCGTCGCCGTGCCCCTCGGACCGTATGCATTGCACAGGGGCATGGAGAGTATGACCTCATCGGCCAGAGGATCCTCGAATAGGGGCAGGATGCCGCCCGGGAGAGCAATCTACGCCCGGGGCGGGAGCACCCCCAAGGTTTTCCTCCAGCTGTGTTCGGGGACCCGGAACCCCTGTGCGAGGTCACTGCATCCCACCTGGTGGATCCTCCAGATTGGGCGGTCTGCGTGTTGCAACGGAGCAATCCCTCTGCGAAGCAAATCTGCTGCAATCATGGCACACGTCACCCCCTGCTCTCGAAGGAAGGTCAGCTTAGCAACCGCCGTGGACAAGGCTTCATCTTGAGGACTCAGCCTTTTGGAGTGCGCCAGACGCTGGGACGGGTAAGCAGGAGTCTCCAGGTGAATGCTCGCCACCGGCGTCCGGACGAAGTACCAATCCCTCCACCATTCCCTAATAGGGCCCGTCGTGATCATCTCCGGGTACTTGTCTTCGACGCCATCCTGGAGACAGAAGGTCACGCCCCCAGCTACCCACTTGGACTTGCCAAGGCGAGGGACGAAGAAGTGACGGAACAGGGCAACGGATGGCCTGATCCCCGCGAACGCCTCACAGGCGTAGGCGAAGACGACGAGGGTCCGCACCGCATTGGGATGCATGTGCAGCATCATCAGGCCGTACGCCTCCAAGACAACCAGGAAGAATTTGGAGAAGGGTGGGAGGAGTCCCATCATCGAAAAGATGTGGAAGGTGGCCACCGCACCTTCGTACTCGCCTCCATCTCCGGGGTACGCCACCACCTCCGCGCCCGAAAGCACGAAGTCAAGGTGCGGCGAACGCCGTCCATGGCGGCCTCATCAGAAAACTTGCTCGGGGAGAAGAGCGCTCGGGTGACCCTCGGCGAAGCCGCCGCCGCCTGATTCGCCGCGGTTGACCTCTTCGGCACCGCTCGGCGAGATCACCTTGGAGCCATCAGAGGTCCGGCGGGTTGGATCTGGACCGCGATGGAGAAGACAAAGAGGGTGCGTGGGGTTTTCCTAGCGGAAGAGAGATGAAGATTTGGAGGCAATGGCTTGGGGGGAGAATGGCGAAGGCTAGAAGGCGGCCACTCCAGGAACCGCTAAGTCAAGGCCTGCCGACCCAACGCGTCACGTCGCGGCCCCATTACTCCGACGGGCGTGGGGATCGAGGACTTGTGCCGACTTCGGCGCGACCCGACCGTTGATGCACGACCACGTCCGAGGCCCGCACGAATCGCAACGTGCAGCACGATGCGGTCACACAAGGCTCGGGGGCTCGCATCTACTTCGACGCGGCGGGCCCCACCGGGAAGTGAAAGAACGACCAGGCGCCGGACCCAGTTTGACTTTTTTGGTCATAGCCCCGGCAGCCTGAGAAGACCGAAGCCGCCGGGGCCATGCCCGGGGGCTACTGTCGCAGCAGTGGAACATGGGGTTCCCCTAGCCCTGCCCAAGTGGGTCCACCGCCTGTGGGCCCAACACCAAGACGAAAAAGACTGAGACTCGACACAAGGCTTGACGGGTGCACCCTCGCCACGAGACGCCCTTCGGTTACGCAGGACCCCCGGGTTCCCTGCACCCCGGAAGGGACCGAAGACCCCGAGAGCGCGAGTCCCCGGCAGGGCCGGGCCCCCTCTCGGGAGCAAGGCCGTACAAGGAGAAGATAAGGTTTCCACCACCTTCCGGAAGACGGTACAAGACCCTAGAAGGCTTGGGAAGCAAGGCGCGGCCAGGGGACACCACCTACCCACTGTCAGCCCCTGTCCGCAGCTTTCCCCAAAGGTGGCAGAGATCCCACCAACCTGGCGACCGATACTTGGAGGAGAAGAGGCCACGTCGCCGTCTCCACCACGGAGAGGGGTTGCCTCCCGCCAAAACCCCTCACGCTCCTCGCATGACCTCTGTAGTATCCCCTTTCCCTATAAAAGGAGGACCAGGGCCATGGCGAAGAGGAGGTCGAACCATTGATCCAAGATAGCTTAGTAGGCAAGCAAGCTCCGGCTGGCTGGCCGTCGACCCAAGGAAGAAGATAACCACCAAGCTAGGCTAGAGAGAGGAAGGGAAGGAAGGTGATCTCCTCCGGGTAAGGATCTGTCCTTCCCCTTCCTCCTAGACGAAGGACCCTGCCAGGTACCTCGTCGGGAAACACCATTGTAGCCACACCATGGTCCGATCATCTATCCAGACATGCAGGAGTAGGGCTTTTAGCCTCCGGGCGGCCTGAACCTGGGTTGATCGATGTGTGCTTTCCTTGTTTGTCCACCACTTCGAGATCGGAGAGCGAGTGAGCAACTTGTCCGGCGATCGTCCCCCGGGAGACGTTTCCAGCCTCCTTCGCGCCCCTACCGAATCTACAAAGGGGGTGCCTCGCATCCCCGGTGTCCGTCCTTCAGAACGCCGCGCCGCCGCCAGCAGAACGCCGCGCCGCCGCCGGCCACCGCTGCCCGCGCCTGTCCGCACCCCTCCTCCATCCGCTCCTCCACGAGACGTCCAAGACTCGCCGAATCCGTACCCCACCGCTCATGGAGATCAGCCGCGCGAGCCCTCTCCAGCCCTCTGCCTACGGCGAGAAGGGCGCCGCCACCGTCGGCGGTGGCAGCGGCCTGGCAGGGCTTGAGGAGGAGGGGCTAGGGGGCGGCTGCGGCTGGGGGCCTCCGGGATCGCCCAAGCGGGGGCGACCCGGGAGGGAACTAATATTAACTGATAGTTAGTAAGAGCATCCCACTAGGGAGCGCAGCCGGTGTGGGAGCTGGGAGGCAAAAACAGCCCCATATCGAGACCGCCCATATACCGCCGACGGTAGAAGAGGCCCCAAACTGCGTCCAGTACCCATCAACATCCAGAGACTTGCTTAGTCGTAGCCCCGCAGTTGTGGCAAACAACTCCACGTAGGACTGAGACCTGCATCCCCATCGCTCAGCCTCCCACCAACAAGCGAAACCAGTGAGGGAGAGGCCGCCAAACTGCCGGCCGGTAATTGTGGGGACCCCGGACTAGCTGTCCGAAATACCCGATTATGCTTAACACAACGATCCCATGATCAGTCTGTCGTTGCACATAATCCGAACTGAATACCAAAGTTTACATCCATTACAATACGAATTAAAGTCTTACAATACCGGTCATTTAGACCAAGTTTTACATAGGTGCCTTCATGGGCCAAACCAAAACAATCAGCGGGACTAAGGCGTAGTAGACATCAAATCCTAGCGATGACCCGACAGGCAGTCGACTTATGAAGCTCCTCAGTTGGCATAGATGTCGCCATACTCCTCCTGGG
This sequence comes from Poa annua, assembly GCA_026929855.1. NCBI lineage: Eukaryota > Viridiplantae > Streptophyta > Magnoliopsida > Poales > Poaceae > Poa > Poa annua. The sequence goes on from CM049433.1 coordinate 41,556,554, forward strand.
CATAGTGCTCCTCGAAGTCTGGCTACGACAATAGCCAGGGACAAAAACTAGTATGAGTACATTTGAATGTACTCGCAAACTACTCCAACATGAGTGCACTAATCTCATTTTTAATTCCACACTTTTATTTATTTAAAACATCTCTGTATCTTTGTTGAAGAAGGTAAGGAGATTATAACTACTCTTAATATCTCAATTTTATTAGTTTTCTCCAAAACTCCTCCTTTCCCCGGCCAAAACCCTTCATGGTAATTAATCTCCAACTACCTCATACAGATCAGTTGGTATAGGTGTATGGAACGTTCTCCTTTTTTTTTTTAGAACGCAAAACTTTTTCCAACACTTGCACATGGTCAAAGTAGGGCCTCTCAACTGTCCATATCCGAGGACTCGGCTATTCGAATAGTTTTAACCCTCTGCAGAGGTAGCACGCTTTTCCCACACCCATCCGATAACTCATCGTGTCAGCCACGTCTCGCCATACTAGGTGTATGCGAAGTTGAGTCACCGGTCCTAGTCTGTCCTTTGCTCATGCTAGTATAGGATCCTGCCCATATGATACTCTCCATCGACACTTAACCCAGCCCGTCGGAATCTAAGTGTGAGGACTCATAGGTTTTATCTGGCGGTGTATAGGGGACATCCTTCTATCCTCCTCCTTATCTACTCATAGAGTTTGAGCGAGGACCCAGGTCAGGGGTAGGCCGTCAAACCATCCCCTCATGCATAACGGAGTCATCTCCGTTGATGAGGTATCCCATACTAATATGAGCAAACTATATGACTAAGCCCTTTCCCATATGTGGGTAAATGTGGTCGCACAGAGTATCGGCTGATTGACGTAAGTACAAAGACACAATGTGCGTTTTATCAAAAACCACCATTCTCCTTTTCTCCAAGTCATCACCACATCTTGGTGCTTCATAGCCACCCAATGTTTCAAAGGAGTTTTGAATAAAACATCTTTATTTTTCCCATCCTATAATTTATCATATATTTCTACATAGGGTGGCAAAATAATTTCCATATACTTTTTGAAAAGATTTTATAAAAACCTTTGCTTTAAAAAGGGCTTTGTAAAAATAGATGCATGTATTAAGGTGCAAGCTCAGAGAGTAGCTTGCCTTGCTCGACAAAGTGTTCCTGGTCTTGATCTTCAGGCTCCCCAAATCCTTCCTCCTCGATATATCCGACAACGTTCTCGTCTAATACACAATCAAGCAAATACAAACAATCACTAACCTATTCCATCAATCACCACAGCAATACAATCTTAATTGCTCTAACTAACCACTTCATACATCGAACAACACGATTTGGTTTCAATTTAATTGATTTAGCTATTATTCACACATATCTTAATTTGGGCAGAAACTAGTTGAACATGTTTAATTACATAACCTAAGTTCTGTGGGTCACAAAAATACAAACTAAAATTCTACAGAAAGCTACTGATGTGTAGAAGATGACCCAATTGGATTTGAGTCATTTGGAGTTACCAAACTCCCTACACAATGTTTTGAATCCAGAAGCTAATTAATAAAGTTTTGGCTTATTATTTAAATTATGTTCATCTAAAAATTAAACCCTTTTAGGGGTGACTAACCATGGTTAAATGTGACCTAATAAAATTAGTTTCAACTAATTTGGATTAACAGAGTATCAGAAACAAACAAGTTTAGAATTTAAACCTTTTATGGTATTTTGAATAATGTATTTTTATTATTTACCCAAATGGAGTGAAATCAATTGGGTTGGATAGATAATTTCATAACCTATCCGGAACAGTTTGATTTGTTCCATTTGGAGTTGTAAATCTAAAGTTATGAATTTTCTAAATTTGAGTCCAGTACTGATTTCAATTTAAATCTAAATTCGAATTAAAAATCCCGGAGTGGATAATGTTGAAAAGTCTGACTGGTGGGGCCTACTGGTCAGTGACAGCGTGCGCGCGCGGGATTTCATTTAAATCTGACGTGCGGGGCCCGCACGTCAGTGCCTAATCGCGCGAAGCGGTAAGTTGCCGTTGGATCTAGATCCAACGGCCGTGAGCGAGCGCACCGGCGGCGACCAAAATCGGGCGGCGCCGTGGCTCCGGCGACGGCGAGGTGGACGGTTTGCTCACCTCGTTGCTCGGGAGAGTGCGGAGAGGCTGCAGGAGGGCGCGGCGGCTCGGGGAAGCTCGTGGACGTGGAGGCGAGGCTCGGGGAAGCTCCTGGCGGCGACGGCGTCGAGCTCCTTCCTCCGCGGCGGGGCACGAACTCCGGCGAGCGATTGGCGGCGTTCCTGTGCACGAAAAGGACGGGCGTGTGAGGGAGAAGCCGTGCGGTGACGCGGGGAAGGCGAGGGAGGGAAGAAGAGAGGAAGGGGAGGTCGGGGTGCGGCGTTGCGCATCGTCGTCGACCTCGGGTCTCCGAGCTCGAACTCGAGCAATGGCGAGCTCGAGGTCGCGGCTCCGGCCTTCCTAGCGGCGTACGGCGAGGTGGTAGTGGAGAGGAGAGGGCAGTGGAGCGGTGTGGCGAAATGTGGAGCACGGGGTGGGTTTTTATAGCGGACGGGCGGCGCACGGTGGACGCGGTGCAGAGGGCACCCGCGGCCGTGCTAGCTCGCCGTAGGCTGGTGGAGGGGGCGGCTAGGTTGCGGGGTGCTCGGGGAACCGTTTGGGCATGGAGGGGTGGCGTGGCGCGCTCTGGCGAGGTCGTCGGGGGTCCGGGCCGTGGAGCATGTCCGGGCGGCGCACGGCGTGCGCGGCGTGTCGCGGACACGGCGTGCTCGGGCGGCTGCTGGCGCGTGCTGCTGCTGCGCGAGGGAACCAGGAGGTGAGGGAGAGAGAGAGAGGGCGCAGCGCGGCCGGCACGGCGCGTCGTCGCCGCGGCCACAGTGCCGACACGGCGACGTGCGCGCGGCCGCGGCTGTCGCCGGCGTCTCCACGACGATCCCGGCCACCTCTTTGCTCGCTCTCGGGTGCTGCGTGACCGTGGTGATGCGGCGCATCCAGTGGAGGCTCTAATTCGACGATTAAACAGCGCATTGCTCGAATTGATCCACGCTTGGGTTCGGGTTTGTGAAGAACAGTCGATGCACAGAAGGTGTTCGATGAAATCCCTAAACCAAAACTGTACACATTTTTGATATTTTATTTTCATGTTTTGCTTCTTCCATTTTGGTCCAAACTCATGGCATTGTTTGATTACATTTGTGGCAAGTGTCTCATGGCCCATTTGGGATGTTTTGAATATTTTTTTTTTAAATAAAAGAATTTATAATTTGAATTTGAGGTTTTGAATTTGCATTTGAAGGAGAATAACTTGGGGAAATCAAATAGTAGGGTTTAGGATATTCCCCATTGATTTTGGTTTGCAAAACTAAAGTAGGTTTCTTATTTTGTAAAATATTGTGATATGTGTCACATGGTGTTATAGTTTTGAAATTTTGTTTTGTTTATTTTCTATCCTTCAACTTTGTAATTAGAGCTAGAATTCAACAATCTTGCAAGCAATGCAAACAAACAATAATCAAGAAATAAACATACACTAATTTTTATAAGACAAGTTTTTGTTGGCCCACATTTTTGCATTAATAATTATATTAATATTTTGGGATGTTACAAATCCTCCCCCCTTAGAATAAATCTCGTCCCGAGATTTGCTAGGTCTGGGTACTAAAGAGGTTTGGGAATTCGCTTCTAAGATAGTCCTCTCTTTCCCAGGTGGCTTCATCTTCAGAGTGGTTGGTCCACTGAACCTTGTAGAACTTGATTGTTCGCCTACGGGTGAGACGAACATCTTCGTCGAGAATCTTGATGGGTTGCTCACGATAAGTCAAATCTTGATTCAGGTCGATGGATTGGTGGTCGATGTTCTTGAAAACCTCTGGCTGGTCAGGCACTTCAAGACATTTCCGGAGCAAGGAAATGTGAAAGACGTCATGGTAATCTGCTAGCTCCTGAGGCAACTCTAATTGATAGGACACTTCTCCTCGACGGGCAAGGATCTTGAAGGGTCCAATATACCTGGGTGCTAATTTTCCTTTGACATGGAAACGCTGCATTCCTTTTAGGGGTGTCACTCGGAGATAGACATAATCTCTGATATTGAAAGTGACATCACGTCGTCTGTTGTCAGCGTAGCTCTTCTGACGGGACTGGGCAGTTTTGAGACGCTCACGGATAAGTTGAACTTGTTCCTCGGCCTCACGGAGGGTATCTGGTCCAAACAATTTGCCTTCTCCGGTGTCGGACCAATTCAGGGGTGTACGACACTTCTTTCCGTAAAGGGCTTCAAAAGGGGCCATTTGCAGACTAGACTGGTAGCTATTGTTGTAGGAGAACTCTGCAAATGGAAGACAATCTTCCCACTTGGATCCATAGGCTAGAACACACGCGCGAAGCATGTCCTCCAATATCTGGTTCACTCTCTCAGTTTGGCCTCCGGTCTGGGGATGATAAGCTGTGCTAAATGCTAACTTGGTTCCGAGGGCTTCGTGTAGGGCTTTCCAGAACCTTGAGGTGAATTGTGTGCCTCTATCTGATACAATCCTCTTAGGTACACCATGCAGGCTTACTATTCTGGAAATATACAGGTCTGCTAACTGATTTCCCCGATAGGTGGTGTTGACGGGAATAAAATGGGCAACCTTGGTCAGTTTATCAACGATGACCCAAATTGAGTCATGGCCTCGGTTGGATCTTGGAAGTCCGGTGATAAAATCCATTCCAATCTCATCCCACTTCCACTCGGGAATTTCCAAGGGTTGAAGCAATCCAGCGGGTCGCTGATGTTCAGCCTTGACTCGCTGACAGATATCACACTTGGCTACAAAAACACCAATCTCTCGCTTCATTCCGTGCCACCAAAATCTCTCACGAAGGTCTTGGTACATTTTGGTTCCGCCGGGGTGGATTGAATAAGGGGTCTCGTGGGCTTCCTTTAGGATTAACTCCTTGAGTTCCGTGACATTAGGGACACAGATACGACCATTGAATCTCAACACTCCTTCAGCATCCTCGGTAAAACCAGGCGCTTTCCCGAGAGAAATCTTCTTCTTGATTCCTTCTATACTCTCATGACCTTTCTGGGCTTCCTTGATTCGGTCTAACAGGGTTGGGGTTAACTCTAAATTGGCGAGATAACCGCGGCTAACCAGCCCTAGTCCAAAATCTTGGAACTCTTTGAACAAGGCTGGCTGTTCGACTTGGATCAAGGCATTCAGGGTGCAGGGTTTGCGACTAAGGGCATCGGCCACTACATTAGCCTTTCCAGGGTGGTAATGGATACCGATATCATAATCCTTGATTAATTCCATCCACCTTCTCTGTCGCAGATTTAACTCCTTCTGGGTGAAGATATACTTCAAGCTCTTGTGATCCGTATAGATCTCGCAACGATGTCCCGCAAGATAGGAGCGCCACGTTTTCAGAGCAAGAACAACAGCGGCTAACTCCAGGTCATGGGTTGGGTAGTTCTCTTCATGTGGTCGCAACTGCCGAGACAGATACGATACCACCTTGCCTTCTTGCATCAGAACGCAACCAAGTCCGAGGCGTGATGCATCGCAGTACACGTCGAAACTCTTGGTGACGTCTGGCATAATCAGGACAGGGGTTGAGGTCAATCTCTTCTTTAATTCCTGGAAACTCTCTTCACACTTCTGAGTCCATTCAAACTTCTTGTCCTTTTTCAGCAGTTGGGTCAGGGGTTTGGCTATACTGGAGAATCCTTCAACGAACTTGCGGTAGTAACCCGCTAGTCCGAGAAAGCTTCGGATTTCAGTCACACTAGTTGGGGCTTCCCAGTTTACAATGGCTTGGATCTTCTCTGGGTCAACAGAAATTCCTCCCGCAGACACAACATGTCCGAGAAACGCTACTTCACTGAGCCAAAACTCACACTTGCTAAACTTGGCATACAACTGGTGTTCTCGGAGGGTTGCTAAAACTAGACGCAGGTGTTCAGCATGCTCTTCTTCGGTTTTGGAGTAAATAAGGATGTCATCGAGGAAAACTACCACGAACTTGTCAAGATAATCCATGAAGATCTTGTTCATGAGATTCATAAAATAGGCTGGGGCATTGGTCAGACCAAAGGACATTACGGTGTACTCAAATAAACCGTAACGGGTGGTGAAGGCAGTCTTGGGGATGTCTGTCTCTCGGATTTTTAATTGATGATATCCTGACCGAAGATCGATCTTGGAAAAGACTCGGGCTCCGTTCATTTGATCGAACAGATCCTCGATCTTTGGAAGGGGATACTTGTTCTTAATGGTCACATCATTTAACTTGCGATAATCCACACACAGGCAGGTGGTACCGTCTCTCTTATCCACAAAAATAATGGGTGATCCCCAGGGTGAAGCACTTGGGCGAATAAGTCCTTTGCTGAGCATATCTGCTAACTGCTTCTTCAACTCAACCAGTTCTTCCGGATTCATCCGATAAGGCCTCTGGGATATAGGGGCTGTTCCGGGGATAAGTTCAATGATGAACTCAATATCCCGGTCTGGCGGCATACCAGGCAATTCTTCAGGGAAAACATCTCGGAACAGGTGAACAACACGGATCTCATCTAGGGTGGGTCGAGCTATGCTCTCATGACATCCTGGTCGGGGTCGACTGGTTTCTGACACATACTCCACTTCTACTCCTTTGTCGGTGGTGAGGGATACCGCTCTTCTGGCGCAGTCAATTCGACCACGATACTTGGCTAGCCAATTCATTCCCAGTATGACATCTATACCTTGGGTTCCTAGAACGATTAAGTTGGCTCGAAACCTTTCCCCTTTGATCTCAAGGGAAACGTCCGGGCAAAATGACTTGGTATCTATGGTGGATTCTGGGATTTGGATGACCATGGGTTTGGGTAAGAGGTTTCCGACTAAACCTCCCTTAGCAACAAATTCTTGGGTAACAAAAGAATGGGTAGCACCAGAATCAAACAGAACAGTTGCAGGAACTGAGTTGACAAGGAACGTACCCAGCACAACATCTGGCGCATCCATGGCCTCTTCAGCGTTGATGTGGTGCAGACGTCCCTTGGCAATAGCAGCATTTCCGCGGGGCGCGGGGTTCTTGCCAATCCCATTACGGCCTTGGCCATTGCTAGGCGCTGGTGCATCGGGGCGTGGACCATTCTTCTTAGGATTGGGGCATTCTTTGGAGTAGTGACCCTTGGTGCCGCAATTAAAGCAGACAACATTAGCATTGCGGTTGGAGTTGTTAGAGTTCCCTCCGGGACGGGGGTTGTCATTGGGACGGTTGAAGCTGTTTGGGTTGTTTGGGCGATTAGGGTAATTGGGGCGTGTGGTTGGTGGCGGTCGATAGGCTGGCTTGGGGTTTTGTGGGTAGGTGCGAGGCTTCTGGCTGCTCGAACCTTCCTGGGCAATCATCCTCCTCTTACGACCTTCAAACATGGACTTGCGCTTGGTCTCCAACTGGATGGCCTTGTCCACAAGTGACTCCAAATCAACAAAGTCATGGATAACCAAAGCACACTGCAGCTCATCATGAAGTCCGTTCATGAAACGCTCCATCTTCTTCCTCTCGGTGTCGGTGTCATCAGGAGCATACCGAGACAAGTCAGTGAACTCATCCAGGTATCCGACCACATCTCTACTTCCTTGCCGCAACTTGCGGAATTCATCCTTCTTCCTTTCAATGAGCCCACCGGGGATGTGTTTCTTGCGGAACTTCTCTTGGAACTCAACCCAGTTGATAACATAACCAGCTTGCTGGAGAGCCTTGGTAGCTTCCCACCAAGACCGTGCAGGTCCAGCAAGATAGTGGGTCGCATACAACACTTTCTCAGGTTCTCCCACGGCTGCAACCTCCAAGTTGTTGTTAATGGTGCGAAGCCAATCATCGGCCTCTAGTGGGTGAAGTCCCTTGGAATAGGTGGGTGGGTTGGTTTTCTGAAAATCACTCAAAGTGGATCGCTGATTTCCTTCACCATTGCCATTGTCATTGTGGTGGTTGTTGTTGTTGTTGTTGTTGTGTGCGGCAGCGATCTCCTGCAGGGCAGCGATATGAGCTTGACGCTCTGCCCGAGCAGCTTGGCGCTCCTCCATGATAAGCGCAAGAAGTTGGGCGGTGGTTGGTTCCGGTGGGGGTGGTGGTCCTCCATCCGGGTTGGAGCGACGAGTGTCCACCATCCTGAAGAACACCGGGTATGAGGGGCAAGCAAAAGGTTTTGACCAAGGGAAAAAGGTTGGTTTCGTGTAGGGATTGATTAATTAAGTATTATAGGAGAAACATTTCACCCAGATTATCAAGACTAGCACACACTTATATAGCACAACCATTACATCAAGAGTTCACCATATCAAGCTTACAACATTATCTCTTAAGCTAATGTACATAGTGCAAGTTCCAAAAGAACCACTACTTCTACTCTACTAGCGATGGGGGGGGTCGGCCTAATCCTGCGGTAGTACTCAAGTCACTCGCCTACTGAGGTGGAACCTCAGGCTCTGCTACGTCAGCGTCGGACTGGTAGGGTGGCTCCTCTGGGTCCTCCTCCTCGTCCTCTAGCTCCTCCTCGTCATCCTCCTGCTCATAGTCCATCTCCTCCAGATAGTCGTCATCGTCACTGAGGAAAGCGCTGTTCTCCTTACGGAGATCCTCGCCCTCCTCCTCCATCTCATCAGTACGGAGCTCCAGATCCTCGATCAGCTCGTCCTGCTCTGCCACCTTCTTGCGGAGCTTCGCTATGGTCTTCTTCAACTGGGTCCTCTTCTTGAGAAGAGCGACCTTCTCCTCCTTCAGCTGTGCCTCACTCTCGCGACTCTCCTTGAGCGAGAGGCGCTCAAAGTGAGACTGAAGTCTAGCGCACCTCAGATCCTCCTGGGTGCGAAAGAGCATAATCTCCATGTCCAAGATATACTCTCCGAACGTCGGGTGTAGAGGGGACCGAATAGGGTGTCCATCGATGGTGCGCCTCCCGTAGAACTGGAAACGAGAGTTTACCAACTCCGCCTTGTGCTCCTCACAAAGTCGGGATAGCATCCGCTGCATGGAACGACACAGTCCGTCGTCCCAGTGGACATCCATGGTGGTAAAGATGAGTGTCTTGGATCCGGGGGACTTGATGTTCCCGCGAACAGACGACTCGACCAACCAAGACAGGTTCCCGTTGCCGGGAGTGTCCACCTGTGCTCCCTTAAACTCAGGAGTGGGGCGACCTAACAGCTTGGTCAACTCGAACAGGTCCTTCTCGAACATCAGCTTGCCATCCTTCTCAAGCTGAACAAACTCGGTGAAATGGATCGCCATCTACAATTTTTTTGTTAAATTTTTAAGTTAGTGAGGTGACAAGTATATCAAAATTTTAATGTAAGGGACAATATGTGAGCAGATTTTTAAGTTTATTAAAATGACAAGTGTGGCAAGTTTTTATGAATATGAGAGAAAACTTAGTAGTTTGTAAGAAGAGAATTTTGCATAAGTGTGAGGGTTAGAGATAAGCATTTTTTTGAAAATAATTCCTTCCTTTGTTTTCTTTAAAACTTAACTTTTGTAATAACTATCTAGCGACCATGCTAATCTAAGGCTCCTAAAGTCGAGATGGCTCTAATACCAGGTCTGTGGGGACCCCGGACTAGCTGTCCGAAATACCCGATTATGCTTAACACAACGATCCCATGATCAGTCTGTCGTTGCACATAATCCGAACTGAATACCAAAGTTTACATCCATTACAATACGAATTAAAGTCTTACAATACCGGTCATTTAGACCAAGTTTTACATAGGTGCCTTCATGGGCCAAACCAAAACAATCAGCGGGACTAAGGCGTAGTAGACATCAAATCCTAGCGATGACCCGACAGGCAGTCGACTTATGAAGCTCCTCAGTTGGCATAGATGTCGCCATACTCCTCCTGGGCGTAGTGCTCCTCGAAGTCTGGCTACGACAATAGCCAGGGACAAAAACTAGTATGAGTACATTTGAATGTACTCGCAAACTACTCCAACATGAGTGCACTAATCTCATTTTTAATTCCACACTTTTATTTATTTAAAACATCTCTGTATCTTTGTTGAAGAAGGTAAGGAGATTATAACTACTCTTAATATCTCAATTTTATTAGTTTTCTCCAAAACTCCTCCTTTCCCCGGCCAAAACCCTTCATGGTAATTAATCTCCAACTACCTCATACAGATCAGTTGGTATAGGTGTATGGAACGTTCTCCTTTTTTTTTTTAGAACGCAAAACTTTTTCCAACACTTGCACATGGTCAAAGTAGGGCCTCTCAACTGTCCATATCCGAGGACTCGGCTATTCGAATAGTTTTAACCCTCTGCAGAGGTAGCACGCTTTTCCCACACCCATCCGATAACTCATCGTGTCAGCCACGTCTCGCCATACTAGGTGTATGCGAAGTTGAGTCACCGGTCCTAGTCTGTCCTTTGCTCATGCTAGTATAGGATCCTGCCCATATGATACTCTCCATCGACACTTAACCCAGCCCGTCGGAATCTAAGTGTGAGGACTCATAGGTTTTATCTGGCGGTGTATAGGGGACATCCTTCTATCCTCCTCCTTATCTACTCATAGAGTTTGAGCGAGGACCCAGGTCAGGGGTAGGCCGTCAAACCATCCCCTCATGCATAACGGAGTCATCTCCGTTGATGAGGTATCCCATACTAATATGAGCAAACTATATGACTAAGCCCTTTCCCATATGTGGGTAAATGTGGTCGCACAGAGTATCGGCTGATTGACGTAAGTACAAAGACACAATGTGCGTTTTATCAAAAACCACCATTCTCCTTTTCTCCAAGTCATCACCACATCTTGGTGCTTCATAGCCACCCAATGTTTCAAAGGAGTTTTGAATAAAACATCTTTATTTTTCCCATCCTATAATTTATCATATATTTCTACATAGGGTGGCAAAATAATTTCCATATACTTTTTGAAAAGATTTTATAAAAACCTTTGCTTTAAAAAGGGCTTTGTAAAAATAGATGCATGTATTAAGGTGCAAGCTCAGAGAGTAGCTTGCCTTGCTCGACAAAGTGTTCCTGGTCTTGATCTTCAGGCTCCCCAAATCCTTCCTCCTCGATATATCCGACAACGTTCTCGTCTAATACACAATCAAGCAAATACAAACAATCACTAACCTATTCCATCAATCACCACAGCAATACAATCTTAATTGCTCTAACTAACCACTTCATACATCGAACAACACGATTTGGTTTCAATTTAATTGATTTAGCTATTATTCACACATATCTTAATTTGGGCAGAAACTAGTTGAACATGTTTAATTACATAACCTAAGTTCTGTGGGTCACAAAAATACAAACTAAAATTCTACAGAAAGCTACTGATGTGTAGAAGATGACCCAATTGGATTTGAGTCATTTGGAGTTACCAAACTCCCTACACAATGTTTTGAATCCAGAAGCTAATTAATAAAGGTTTGGCTTATTATTTAAATTATGTTCATCTAAAAATTAAACCCTTTTAGGGGTGACTAACCATGGTTAAATGTGACCTAATAAAATTAGTTTCAACTAATTTGGATTAACAGAGTATCAGAAACAAACAAGTTTAGAATTTAAACCTTTTATGGTATTTTGAATAATGTATTTTTATTATTTACCCAAATGGAGTGAAATCAATTGGGTTGGATAGATAATTTCATAACCTATCCGGAACAGTTTGATTTGTTCCATTTGGAGTTGTAAATCTAAAGTTATGAATTTTCTAAATTTGAGTCCAGTACTGATTTCAATTTAAATCTAAATTCGAATTAAAAATCCCGGAGTGGATAATGTTGAAAAGTCTGACTGGTGGGGCCTACTGGTCAGTGACAGCGTGCGCGCGCGGGATTTCATTTAAATCTGACGTGCGGGGCCCGCACGTCAGTGCCTAATCGCGCGAAGCGGTAAGTTGCCGTTGGATCTAGATCCAACGGCCGTGAGCGAGCGCACCGGCGGCGACCAAAATCGGGCGGCGCCGTGGCTCCGGCGACGGCGAGGTGGACGGTTTGCTCACCTCGTTGCTCGGGAGAGTGCGGAGAGGCTGCAGGAGGGCGCGGCGGCTCGGGGAAGCTCGTGGACGTGGAGGCGAGGCTCGGGGAAGCTCCTGGCGGCGACGGCGTCGAGCTCCTTCCTCCGCGGCGGGGCACGAACTCCGGCGAGCGATTGGCGGCGTTCCTGTGCACGAAAAGGACGGGCGTGTGAGGGAGAAGCCGTGCGGTGACGCGGGGAAGGCGAGGGAGGGAAGAAGAGAGGAAGGGGAGGTCGGGGTGCGGCGTTGCGCATCGTCGTCGACCTCGGGTCTTCGAGCTCGAACTCGAGCAATGGCGAGCTCGAGGTCGCGGCTCCGGCCTTCCTAGCGGCGTACGGCGAGGTGGTAGTGGAGAGGAGAGGGCAGTGGAGCGGTGTGGCGAAATGTGGAGCACGGGGTGGGTTTTTATAGCGGACGGGCGGCGCACGGTGGACGCGGTGCAGAGGGCACCCGCGGCCGTGCTAGCTCGCCGTAGGCTGGTGGAGGGGGCGGCTAGGTTGCGGGGTGCTCGGGGAACCGTTTGGGCATGGAGGCGTGGCGTGGCGCGCTCTGGCGAGGTCGTCGGGGGTCCGGGCCGTGGAGCATGTCCGGGCGGCGCACGGCGTGCGCGGCGTGTCGCGGACACGGCGTGGTCGGGCGGCTGCTGGCGCGTGCTGCTGCTGCGCGAGGGAACCAGGAGGTGAGGGAGAGAGAGAGAGGGCGCAGCGCGGCCGGCACGGCGCGTCGTCGCCGCGGCCACAGTGCCGACACGGCGACGTGCGCGCGGCCGCGGCTGTCGCCGGCGTCTCCACGACGATCCCGGCCACCTCTTTGCTCGCTCTCGGGTGCTGCGTGACCGTGGTGATGCGGCGCATCCAGTGGAGGCTCTAATTCGACGATTAAACAGCGCATTGCTCGAATTGATCCACGCTTGGGTTCGGGTTTGTGAAGAACAGTCGATGCACAGAAGGTGTTCGATGAAATCCCTAAACCAAAACTGTACACATTTTTGATATTTTATTTTCATGTTTTGCTTCTTCCATTTTGGTCCAAACTCATGGCATTGTTTGATTACATTTGTGGCAAGTGTCTCATGGCCCATTTGGGATGTTTTGAATATATTTTTTTTTAAATAAAAGAATTTATAATTTGAATTTGAGGTTTTGAATTTGCATTTGAAGGAGAATAACTTGGGGAAATCAAATAGTAGGGTTTAGGATATTCCCCATTGATTTTGGTTTGCAAAACTAAAGTAGGTTTCTTATTTTGTAAAATATTGTGATATGTGTCACATGGTGTTATAGTTTTGAAATTTTGTTTTGTTTATTTTCTATCCTTCAACTTTGTAATTAGAGCTAGAATTCAACAATCTTGCAAGCAATGCAAACAAACAATAATCAAGAAATAAACATACACTAATTTTTATAAGACAAGTTTTTGTTGGCCCACATTTTTGCATTAATAATTATATTAATATTTTGGGATGTTACAGTAATGCTGTTGGACACCGTTTAGAATCTCCCGATCAAAATACTCTAAGTCAATAATCTGGGAAGAGTGAGGACAGAGTGTGCACGAGTGTTCAAGGCAGGGAGATCTAGTGAAATCAGCCCTGCGGTAAGGCCAAAATTTTGTTTATGTGCTGCCACCCACACTCACATAGTCACATGCGCCTAGTAGGAGTAGGTGCCCCTTGGCCAGTCAGCTGCCTCTTCACCGATCTATATCATATCATCCAATCGCTCCATATGCATTCTAGGAGTAGTTAGCTAGTTAAATCGCAGATCTGGTTAACCTCACAACACCACATAATCATTTGCATGTGCCGTGAAGGGCCATTTCCGATTGTAAACTTCGTTTGATGTGTCGCTATTATTTTTAATTAAAAAATCATTTTAACTGCTCATTGTTTTTTCTTTTTTTTGAGATTTTTAACTGCTCATTGTTGATCCGGCACTAAACTCCCATAAATGGTCCAATGGCAACCAACCCATGTGCCATCTCAATGCAACCTCTATCTGTCTACCTTTATTTGAACAATTTAATCTACACCACGCACACATGCTACACAAAACCACTTGTATCTCTTTGAGCTACCACTGTGCATGCGCAATCAGAAGCTGGACACAAGCATGTATGCCGCACATGGCGCCGGCCCTCGACCACCCATGCAAGAACCCCCTTTGCAATTTTCTGTTGTCATCCTCATGATTGATTAGATCGACCACTCACTAACAAATCTCCGTTCATTAGAGCATCTCCACTGCACCCTCTAAATAATGTCCGACAAAGGCGCCAACAATGGTGTTGGAGGCCGATGCCTGACGACCAAACCGTCGGCAGTTTAGGCCGCTCCCCACACCGTCAGCACAATGATCGCGCCCGCATGCCATTTTGGATCTGACGGGAGGGATCAGATTGGCAAAGACTTAAACGTCTCTTCCTTGTCTGTCAGACTGCCCGTGATGGCTTGCCTCCCGATGTCAGAGCAATGGCGAGCTTGCTGCGGTGCAGCCCATCAACCCGTCGCATCCCACGCGCGTGCCACGTTTCCGCTCGGTTTCCCGCCTTCCCGCCCCCCTTTCTGCCCAGCAGCGGCCACCTATAAAGGGCGTGCGGAGCGGAGGGACGGAAGCACCCTCACCACCATGCCTCGCCATCTATCAACCACGTCGGCAAAGCTCACCAAGACCGCTCGCTCCTCCTTCCTACCCGCTCCTAAGGAGCGGCCTTGGCCGCCATTGGAGATGCAGGAGGAGCCGGCACCGGAAGAGTTGGTTGAGCCCATGAAGGAGGAGGAGCAGCCACCGTCGGAGGAGGAGGTGCAGCTGCCCATGGAGGAGGAAAACGACGACCTTGACGATGTCGAGTGGGACTGGCAACCGCTTCAGCCCCAAGTCGACCAGACCCTCCTCGAGCCCATCCAGGAGTTGCAACTTTCAGCTCGAGCCATTCGCCAGACCGTCGACGCCATTGATGCCGCAGTCTTACTCGCGTCAATGGTGACGGTGGCCGAGGAGGCTCGCAACCGCGAGTTTATAGCCGCCCAGTCAAGGTTCTTGACGGACCTGCGCGGCCAGAAAGCGGTGGCGGGGGAGGCGGCCAGGCTGAGAAAACGTCGCCGCTCGGCATTGGCGGAGGACCGTTGCCAGAGGAGGGAGGCTTCGTTGGCGAAGTACGAGGCCAGGAAGGCCGCCGGCGAGGGGTCCAACGGCGCACTCGGCTCCAGCGCCACCCTCGGCCACGACGGCTCCAGCACCACCCTCGGCCACAACGGCTCTGGCGGTAGCAGTGGTGGCTACGGAAGCGACGCCAGTGGCATCAATAGGGGTGACGAGACAGTGGAGTGGCCATAGCCGTTGTAGAGGCCGCCGGAGCAGCCGACCATAGTAGCCGGCTGTGTTTACTATCCTTCCTTATATTCTCGTATGCTAGTTTATTTTAATAAACGGTTCTTGTTCTTGTGTGTGGCCGCCAAGCGGAATCGGGCCAAAAAAATCCAGTGCGGCGCATACTGTCGGTCTGTCGTGCGTTGTCGGGAGCCCCAAACTAGCCCCTGGTTGCATGGGTGGAGAAGGAGTACCAGAAAGATTCGAAGGTATCCCAATTTGCCGGCAGCAGTTGTGGCGCGCTGATGCGGGTCAAAATTTGGTCCCCAGTCCCCAAACCGGTTGGGGGCCGGTTTGGGGCCTGCCGGTGGAGATGCTCTAATCAACAATCAACTTAGTTTGTTAAGAATAAACAATCGACGATTACCATCTATATTCATGCATGGGAAATGGGTTCCTTAATTTATGGGAATTTCAAAGGATATTTTGGAGAATTCCACCCCTAAAAAGCTCGTATCCAACACATTCATGCATGATTCGACTTTGATGCAATTGTTTCCTGATGATCTGCTTGCACTCTGTTCTATAGTAAACTTTCTATCCACTCAAACATCTTTCTCTAATTCATCTGTTTACCGTTGGTGTGTGAAACATTTTTATGATAACTCTACAGTTTTCCAGTCCAATAGTCCGAACAGTTTATGCAGTTTCAGTTATTGTTTATGTTTTGAAATCATGTGAATCAGAGAGGCTAAAATTGTTTGTGCTAGATCATTTGTTCATTTAAAAAAATCTCAAATGTGGATATGTGTAACGACCAAGATGGCAAAAACGTAGATGCTTTCGAACATAATTTTCATCTTAGTTTCCGAGGATATAAATCCTTTGACAAATTTTGTTCAAGACCACTATGGATCAAATAATTTGGTTGCCAAATCCCCATGGGACACATTTGAAAGTGCATCTTCCCTCTAATTGGTTTTTATATTAATGATATCACAATTATTGATTTAATAGTGTGTTTAACCTTTATAGGTTTTCTTGAAAACAACACTCGAAAAGAACGTGTGGAGAGAGTTTCACTTTGTCTCTGCAGGTTTCTGCTCTAGGCAGCGATAGTACGGCTGGTGACAGCGGTAATACCGCTACACTGGCTTCAGCTCGCTAGACGTTCCGGAGAACGTTGCTACTGCTCGAGGTACCGTTGGAGGTACCGCCTATTTTGGTCTTCGGGGTTCTAGGATCGGTACCAGCAGCGGTAGTACCGCTTCATGGGCGTGAAGCAGCTTTCAAGCTTGTCTGGGAGCGGTAGCACCACAACTGGAACTGGTAGTACCGCTATCTTGGAACTCATTCGCTGAACTTCCCAGGAAGCAGGGGTACCGCCCGGGGTACCATCTTTTTCGGCATTCGGGTTCTAATGGTGATATCACAAGCGGTAGCTCACCGGTAGTACCACTGTCCACTCAGCTGTTTGCTCCGGTAGTGCAGCGGCAGTACCGCTAGGTGGTGTAGCTACGCTACCAACGGTCAACTGAGTTGGACCCTAGCGGTAGTACTGCTGCGGATTTTGGTGCACAACAGCCAGAGTCGAAGTGCCCCTATTAAAATAGCGTTTTCCACCTTAGGCATTTAAGCTTCACCAACCTCTCTCACCATTAATGCAAACTTCAATCAACTAGATCTCCCACTCCATCCACCCAATCGTCTTGATACTTTGCGGAGTGAAGGAGGAGGTCTAAATCTACATCTCCACCCAAGGAAATTAGGACCCATCCATGTTTCCTCACCGATTCGTGTTGCCTCTTAGGTTGAGACTTGTTTGGTCTCGGAGCTTAACCTTGGTGTAAGGAGCTCCGGGAAGTTGTTGGGAGTTTCCAATACAATTGTGGAGACGCCTAACCTTGTTGTAAGGACTTGGTCAATGCCTAAGAAGTCGACATCATAGTGGAACGAGCTAGGACCTTGCGGGAACGCCTCACGGAGATTAAGTTGAAACACAACTGTGCTACTGGAGTGCCTTAGGCAGCTCCACACCTCTCCAACGTAGATGCACTTCCCCTTGGAAGGACTTATAGGAATCATCTCCGCGTGTCCATCTTACGGTTATATTTATCCTTCACTATTTTCTTCCGTTTCTTTACTTATTCTGCTTGTATCACATAGGTTGCTCTCATCTAGTCGCACATATAGTCAACCTTATTATACATTGCGAAGCCCAAATTAAAAGAAAAGGTTAAAATTGGTAGTCGATCATATGCCTGGAACGTATCTATATATTTTTTATTTTTTGAAAGGAATGTGTAGGGAAAGTCCCTACAACTTTTTTTAAAAAATAATAAGAACCCAAATCTGCGCTTGTGAGTACTTGAACATGGGTGGTTAGGTTGTACATCCACTTCCCTAACCAAGTGAGTTGAGCTACATGCTTATTTCATTTCAGTGCTACATGTTTTTACTATAATACTATATCATTTTCGGACATTTTCTGGGACTAACCTATTAAGAAGATGACCGGTGCCAGTTTCTGTTTTCTCCTGTCTTATTGTTTCACAAAAGTTGTTAAGCAAATATTTTCCAAAAATGAAGAAATTCCACGGGACGAGTTTTTCACCGACATGAAAAACCAGTTTTTTGGTTAGGTGGGATCCACAGGGCCCACGGGGCCAGAGGGAGCGCCCCCTGCCACCCTCGGCTCGGGGTCGCGTGGGAGCCCTAGGCCTCCCATGCCTCCGCCATTTTGCCTATATATTTCCCCGTTATCGAAACCCTCGGGCGGCTAATCTTTTCAAGAAAATATACCCGAGGCTACCATAATCATCTATGGTACTTGCAAGACCGTGTGGTACATCACATCCGCTTCTAATAACCCGGGTTGCATCCGTTGTATAACTCACCTGGATGTCGCGTCTACAATGTGATAAGACCCACCGACCATGTAGAGCCGGTCGGGGGTCGCACTTCTTGTGTTTGCCTTGTATGATTCTGTGCCTACGACATGATGAAAATCCTCACGGACGCGTTATGTACCCATTCTGGCGCTGAAGTTTGATTCTGTAAGACCTCTATGTCTTGAGTCGAACTTCCACAGCCTATATCGGATTCGAGTCTGGGGACTCAAGCTTGAGTAGGATAGCTGAGTTTTTGCCTGAGTGCAATTAACTGTTCCTAATCCGTCGAGTGAACCAGACTTGTTATACCACCATCCCTAGGTTGTACAATCTTTATAAGAAAATAGTTGGCATGTATTCGATCGATGCACTTCCAATCAAACACTCTAGAAGAAGACACCCACCAAGAGAAATCTTCGGCTGTCATCTCAAACCCTAGTTCAGGAGGGTTTTGAAACTCTTCCCGGCACCCTGTCGGATGGGAGATCCACCGGAGGCTTCTTCATCGCCATACCTGCCTCTAGAGTGATGCGTGAGTAGTTCATCATTGCACGACAGGGTCATAGCAATAGCTAGATGGTTGTCTCTTCTACTTGTGCTACTATATTTAGAGCTGCCTAAAATGATCAAGATCACTATTATGCAATGTTGTGGATATCGCTTATCGGGAACTTACCGGTCAACCCAATACATGGGGTAAATCGACCGGTTTATCGACATCAGCCGCTTTGACTTATCGTTCAGACACTGGTAAGAGATAAATCAACTGATTAAGCGAAATATAAGAAGATGTCTTGAACAGTGCTATTTTATTGTGTAATGCTACATGTTGTGTTTGTTGGGATCCGATGGAAAGTGTGATATTATGTTCAGTTTATTCTTCTTTATATCATACTTGTTTTATTTATGATTTTGCATGCTCTCCGATCCATGTGCTACTTTGTCCAAGTGATTATTTGTATCTTCGAGAGAGAGTTAAGGGCTATAGCAGGTTCATGTCTCCTTTTGATCCTGGGATCGAGTGACAGAAGCGTCTAAGAAGGAGGATGTGTTGTTGTTACTAAGGGTGAAACAACAGTGGTTATTTTATTATGTTTAAATTAATATGTACTAAGCTTATTGTAATAATATGTTGCTTGCAACTTAATACTTTTGGGGATAGGTCGGATAGCGATTCTAGGTGGATTATTAGTCATAGATGAAGTTGGATTACAGTCTATGTACTTTGGCGTAATGCCTAAATAAATATTATGATGAACATTCTCTTGACATAATTATACTTTCACAATCTATCAATTGTCTAGCTGTAAGTTGTTTACCAACATGTTCACATTTTTATTGGAGATACACCACTAGTGAAACTATGGCTTCCGGTCCATTATATTAATATTGTTTTCAACCTTTTTCCATTGCTTTAATCATCCCTTGCTCGCTGTCAATATTCACTTTCATAATTTTTTTCACACTATACGTTAATCTTTTTGTGTTCAACAAGATATGAAGCTTGACAATATTTCCTAAAATGTTAGGGCAAAGTTGAGTGTCCGTGTTGTTTGTAGATCCACGTCAACCTGCAAGCCCCAGGGTGGGCTGACACCAAGTTGAACCCTTTCAAGTTCTACTGGTTCGATAAACCTTGATTTCATAATCGAGGGAAAAACTTTCCATCTACACAACGTCACCTTGATCTTGATGTTCCCAACGGGGTGGTGATACCAAGCATCGTCAGTCGCCTATTCACCCCCACCCCCTCTAATCGACCCCAATGCCCTTTCAACATTTTATATGCCAATTTTTTTATATGAATCTCATTTCAGCTCAAATGACATTTTAGTTTATATGGGGACACCTAGTGAATTGTGGTGTATATAAGTGTAATTTACATTTTTAATCCTGAATAAAATCATACACCATCCAGTGAAAACACTATAATACCCATAGTTTGAAATAATTTTATAATCAGGATGCAATCCCTTTTGTTGGTTCAGCCACACATCGTCCGCATGAAAAACGATAAATCTTACCCTGTGACGAAACTTAGCTAAAATCTAACCACTTTCGGAAGCTCCTTTCCCGGGACACTATCCTCCACATAGTAACGCCCTACACTCTGTGGCGCTATGCCCTTGCCAACGTGGCAACCCCGGGCCTACTATAAAAAGTTTTAGAGAGAGCAGCCACGAAAGTCCTAAGTCAAAAAAGGGTAGAACCCTATGTGGGGGGGGGGGGGGGGGATACTTGAGGGTAGCACCTTTGTCGGAGATGCTACTCTCTAAAACATATAATTCCAAATCCCTAAGACTTTTGATATACAAATACAAATGACATGCTTCTTTTTCATATGTCTCACAAATTAAATTGTGTTTCCAATGCCAATGGTATAAGAATGGTTAGGCAAGTATATTTTGTGAATTAGTTGCTTATGTTGGTTTATTCTTAAATGTGTGGATGATTTTGGAAACATGGTTGTGAACAAAAATTTTGTCCAAAATGTAGAACAAGAGGAGTACCCAATTTGACCATGCTTCGCTCATGTTTTTTAATATGAATTTTTACAAGCGATATATAAGTTATGTGTTACTTTATCGAAAAATGATGCTTAGGATTGATCAACCAGATTTCTATGTTATATATGGTAGATGATGGTAATACTTTAGTAGCTTATTCCTCGTCAACTTTTGTTGGTATATGCAACCGATCGTGTTTGTTTATAGCCTAATCATTGTTAACTTTAGTTGATATATGCAACCAATCGCGTTTGTTCATGAGTACAAACACGATAAATTGATAGCAGCTGAAGTTAACAATAATTAAAATAATAAAGCATTACACAACTTGTAAATTATATTAAGCATCAAAGTAATTTAAAAAAAGTAACACATAACTTCTAATTTGCTTATAAAAATTCATAGTTGGAAATATGGTGAAATGTAGGGGGAATTGTGTATAGACCTCAAGGCTCAATACTTTCAGAAAAATACAAGATTGTGTCAGTGAAGAATAAGACTTTGAAGATCTTAAAGATTTGCTTGTTTTCATTTAAACTTTATTTTGTAATCGTCGGATACAGCTTATGTATCTCTACCATGTACTATTTGTTGAGAATATAGGCAATTGTTCGATTAAACTAATCCAATAATAAATCATGAACATGGCATAAACAGTGCTAATAATATACTGAAACTTGATGATAAGACTACGCACTAGACAGATAGTAGAAACATCTACACATGTGACTAGTACTACAAACACGGAAATAATTAGGAGAGGTATGAACATATCATACCCAGCAGTTGGCCAATTGGCCGAAGCGGAAGCAGCAGCGTTGTCGGCAGCCCTCTTGTCAGCGGCAGCCTTCTCGATCTCGGCGTCAGTGCTCATGGTGATGATGAAGGCGACGAGGACGTAGTTGAAGCAGAGGAAGTAGCCGACGTAGTGGATGTAGATTGGCGAGCAGTCGCGTATGAGACGCTCCCCAAAAACCTAATCGCCCCTCTCCCGTACAGGAAACGGAGAGGCGGGGTTTCGGAGGCCTGCTCTCCCGTCGACCGTGTACGCGGCGGACGGGATGGGATCAACGAAGGCAGCAACAGCGAGGAGGAACGATGGTGGCGGCTGTGGGCGGATGATTCTTTTGTCAGGTGTATATTCGGAGAGGAGCGACCTCTCCTTTTATGCACAGACGCGGGAGACAAAGGGTCCAGTCGAAACGCACGTAATGAATGATCGTTAAGACTGAAAACGCACGTACTTAAGAGCACTTAAGACACGACGTTTCAGCTAGCAATCAATCTCCATTACCGCAGAGCGTTTCGTGACCGTTGACATTTTATTCCTGCGTGACAAAAAGAATACATCGGCTCGGCGAGATTCCCGCAACCCGCGGCGCGTCGTGACGTGACGTGTCGTGACGAGGCGAGGCGTGGCGAGGCGGGCGGCGGAGGAGGAGCGCGCGTGTGGTACACAGCCATTCTCCTCATACCTCATACCAACTCATACTAGTAGTAGAGTGCCTCAGTATATAAGCTGATGCACATCTCATCCAACTAGCAGTATGGGACTAAACTCCCACCACATGGCATGACAACATGGGCCTCAGGGATTTTCAGGAATTGATAATGGGCTAAAAGGCCCAATATTTCAGCAATCCCCCACCAGATCCCAAAGACCCATGAAGTTGTCATCCGTTCCAAACACTGTTTTGATATACCAGTATTTTTAGTAGAGACCTGTTAAGGTTGAACTCCACCTAGAGCAATTAGCTACACTCCTTCACAACTGACAATGGACTAGGCCTTGAATTGTCAGTTTGGCGTAAAGTAGCTTCACTAACTGTCTTACCAGTACTAGACTGCCGAAGGCTGACCCCTCGGGTGGAGCATATTAGTCACTCCAGACCTATTCATAAACTTACTAGAGATCACCCTAATCTCATAGACTGTGACCAGCAGTCAGGTTCATATAGGTGTGTTCCTCCAAAGATCGCTCTGTAGGATAGCGTCTTGCTTATGCAAAGCTTTGGAACACATTAAGACATACGTCAACCTGCCATACAGTTACCGAGAGTATTGCATCTCCAACGAAGTGGGTTAGTAAAGGTTTTACTCTCTTCAGTTAACCACTAGCTTGTTTTCCCAGGTCCTAATTCACGGGATCTCCGATCACATAGGTTGGGTTACTACCATGGCAACTCATGTGGGTTTCATACCCATCTCCCTCGATGCATTTTCTATCACAACACGTGATAGCCCTTTAGTAAAGGGATCTGCCAGATTCTTAGCCGACTGGATATAATCCAACGCTATAACTCCGGAGTTTCTTAAATGTCTGACAGATTTTAATCTCATTCTTATGTGTTTGTTGGACTGCATGTTGTCCTTTGAACTCTTAACCTTAACAATCACTGTTTGGTTATCACAGTTCATAAGGATAGCCGGAACTGGCTTTTCAACCACTGGCAAGTCCATCAAAAGATCTCGAAGCCATCCTGCTTCGACACCAGATGTGTCCAATGCTGTTAATTCTGCTTCCATTGTCGATCTCGTCAGGATCGTTTGCTTGCAAGACTTCCAGGAAACAGCACCACCTCCAAGGGTAAACACATACCCTGTTGTGGCTTTCATCTCATCAGCATCAGAGATCCAATTCGCATCACAGTACCCTTCAAGCACTGACGGACTTCCAGAATAGTGAAGTCCGTAGTTCTCAGTACCTTTCAGATAGCGCATAATTCTTTCGACAGCATGCCAATGCACATCACCCGGATTGGAAACAAACCGGCTAAGTTTGCAAACCGCAAACATGATGTCAGGCCTTGTCGCGCTAGCTAGATACATGAGAGAACCTATTACTTGAGAGTACCTCAGTTGATCCTTAGCTGTGCCAGTAAACTTTCGAATCTGCACACTAGGATCATAAGGCGTTGGAGAAGCTTTGCAGTCCGAATATCCAAATCGACTTAAAATCTTCTCAACGTAATGGGATTGCAAAAGTGTTATCCCACCCTCATTATCTCTCAATAGCTTGATGTTCAGAATAACATCAGCCACACCAAGGTCTTTCATCTCAAAGTTTTGAGATAGAAAAGACTTGACCTCCTCAATGACTTTGAGGTTGGTCCCAAAAATCAGTATGTCATCAACATACAAGCACAGTATAACTCCTTCGCCCCCACCATGGCGATAGTATACGCATTTGTCAGCCTCATTCACAACAAAACCAGCAGAGGTTAGAGTTGTATTGAATTTCTCATGCCATTGCTTAGGCGCTTGTTTCAGGCCATATAAAGATTTCAATAACTTACATACCTTTCCTTCCTGACCATCTAATACAAAGCCATCTGGCTGTTGCATATAGATTTCCTCGTCTAACTCTCCATTTAGGAAAGCCGTCTTAACATCCATTTGATGGACAAGAAGACCATGCGAGGCTGCCAACGAGAGTAAAACTCGTATGGTGGTCAGTCTAGCCACAGGTGAGTAAGTATCAAAGAAATCTTCCTCTTCTTTCTGGGCATAGCCCTTGGCCACAAGCCTAGCCTTGTACTTTTCAATCGTACCATCGGGCCTAAGCTTCTTTTTGAACACCCACTTGCATCCCAACGGTTTACAACCGTAAGGACGTTCAGTAATTTCCCATGTCCCGTTAGCCATGATGGAATCCATCTCGCTACGGACTGCTTCTTTCCAGTAATCAGCATCCGAAGATGCATAAGCCTCTGAAATAGAAGTGGGAGTGTCATCCACAAGGTACACGAGAAAATCATCGCCAAAGGACTTTGCAGTCCTCTGTCGCTTGCCCCTACCAAGGGTTTCCTCATCATCCTTCTCAGGATTTTCATCATGGGTTTGTTCATAATATTCCATAGGAATGGCAGGCTCAGGAGTTTCTTCAGATTCCTGTATAGAAGTGCTTTGCATATCTCTCATAGGAAAAACATCCTCAAAGAAAGTAGCATCTTTAGACTCCATAATCGTACCGACCTTCACGTCAGGTACATCAGATTTCACTACCAAGAATCTATAGCCAACACTATTCTTAGCGTACCCCAAATTAACACAGTCCACGGTCTTAGGTCCAAGCTTACGCTTTTTGGGGATCGGCACATTGACTTTCGCCAAACAGCCCCAAGTACGTAAATATGAGAGTGTTGTCCTTCTCTTCTCCCATTGCTCATATGGAGTGAGCTCATTGTCTTTTGTTGGAACTTTATTCAGGACATGACATGACGTCAATATCGCCTCCCCCCACCATGCCTTGGATAATCCCGATGTATCTAACATGGCGTTAACCAAATCTGTTAGAGTACGGTTTTTCCGTTCGGCTACCCCATTTGACTGGGGAGAATAGGGAGGCGTCCTCTCATGAATAATACCGTGTTCCGAACAGAAAGAATCAAACTCATTCGAGAAGTACTCTCCACCACAATCAGACCGGATGTGTTTAATTTTCTTTTCAAGTTGATTCTCAACTTCTGCCTTATAGATTTTAAAGTAGTGTAGAGCCTCATCTTTAGTACTTAACAAATATACATAGCAAAATCTAGTGGAATCATCTATCAGTGTCATGAAGTATCTCTTTCCACCTTTAGTCAAAACACCATTCATCTCACAAAGATCAGAATGTATAAGTTCTAACGGTGCCAAGTGTCTTTCCTCCGCAGCTTTATGAGGCTTGCGAGGTTGCTTTGCTTGAACACACGAAAGACATTTAGAACCTTTGGCTAAAGTGAAAGATGGGATTAAACTTAGTTTTGCTAGCCGCGTCATACAACCGAAACCAATGTGACAAAGACGTGAATGCCAAACTTCTGCTTCATTAACATTCGAATGAATATTGTTCACGACTTTATTACAGAAATCAGCAAGAGAAAAGCGGAACATGCCTCCGCATTCATAACCTTTTCCAACAAATAGTCCATATTTCGTAACAACTACTTTATTAGACTCGAATACCAACTTAAACCCTTCTCTACATAGAAGGGAGCCACTAACGAGATTCTTCTTGATGGCGGGGACATGCTGAACGTTCTTGAGCTGCACGATCCTTCCCGAAGTAAACTTCAGATCGACCGTGCCAACACCAAGAACAGAAGCACTCGCGCCATTCCCCATCAATACGGATCCGTTCCCTGTGACCTGATAAGAAGAAAACAATGAAATGTCAGCACACACATGAGTATTTGCACCAGTATCAATCCACCATTCATTAGACTGAAAAACTGAAAATACAGTAAATAAATTACCGTACCCGGATGCACCGTTCTCATTGTTGCTCACGATCATGTTGACAGACTTGGGGTCTTGTCCTGGTTTCTTGAACTTCTTTGGGCACTTAGGAGCCCAATGTTCCTCTGAACCACAGGTGTAGCATGCACCTTTCTTCTTATCCTTCTTGAAAGGTTTGTTACCCTTCTTCTTGAAGTCGGTATTCTGTTGGACGACAGTTTTTCCCTTGTGCTTGTGGGAGTTGAAGTTCTTCTGTACCATATTAGCAACAGAAGCACCTTCGCCTTTTCCATGCGAGTCCTTTGCCCTTGAATTCTGCTCAACACTCAGATGGCCAATGACATCCTCAACAGAGAATTCACGCCTCTGATGTTTCAGAGTAGTAGCAAAGTTCCTCCAGGAGTTGGGCAGCTTAGCGATTATGCATCCCGCGACAAACTTGCCCGGTAGCACACACTTCAGAAGCTCAAGCTCCTTAGCGATGCACTGTATCTCATGAGCTTGTTCCAATACAGAACGGTTATCAACCATCTTGTAATCATGGAACTGCTCTATAGTGTACATCTCGCTTCCAGCATCAGTTGCGCCGAATTTAGATTCGAGCGCCTCCCACAAGTCCTTGGCAACCCGCACATGTAAATATGCGTCAACCAACTTATCTCCGATCACGCTTAGAATGGCTCCAACAAAGACGACGGTGGCATCCCTAAACGCCTTCTCCTGTTCAGGAGTAATCGTTTCAGTGGGAGTGACACCGGCGACCCAGAACACGTTCATCGCAGTGAGCCATAAGATGGTTTTGGTTTGCCA
Organism: Poa annua; assembly: GCA_026929855.1. Taxonomy (NCBI): domain Eukaryota; kingdom Viridiplantae; phylum Streptophyta; class Magnoliopsida; order Poales; family Poaceae; genus Poa; species Poa annua. The sequence continues at coordinate 41,583,310 of CM049433.1, forward strand.
ACGCTTAAAATATGTCCCCGTAAACGGGACTGGTTTCAGTGCAGCAGCAAAACCATTTACCGAAAATTGCCTACACAAATTAGGTTTTTGGATTGTTGAGAATATAGGCAATTGTTCGATTAAACTAATCCAATAATAAATCATGAACATGGCATAAACAGTGCTAATAATATACTGAAACTTGATGATAAGACTACGCACTAGACAGATAGTAGAAACATCTACACATGTGACTAGTACTACAAACACGGAAATAATTAGGAGAGGTATGAACATATCATACCCAGCAGTTGGCCAATTGGCCGAAGCGGAAGCAGCAGCGTTGTCGGCAGCCCTCTTGTCAGCGGCAGCCTTCTCGATCTCGGCGTCAGTGCTCATGGTGATGATGAAGGCGACGAGGACGTAGTTGAAGCAGAGGAAGTAGCCGACGTAGTGGATGTAGATTGGCGAGCAGTCGCGTATGAGACGCTCCCCAAAAACCTAATCGCCCCTCTCCCGTACAGGAAACGGAGAGGCGGGGTTTCGGAGGCCTGCTCTCCCGTCGACCGTGTACGCGGCGGACGGGATGGGATCAACGAAGGCAGCAACAGCGAGGAGGAACGATGGTGGCGGCTGTGGGCGGATGATTCTTTTGTCAGGTGTATATTCGGAGAGGAGCGACCTCTCCTTTTATGCACAGACGCGGGAGACAAAGGGTCCAGTCGAAACGCACGTAATGAATGATCGTTAAGACTGAAAACGCACGTACTTAAGAGCACTTAAGACACGACGTTTCAGCTAGCAATCAATCTCCATTACCGCAGAGCGTTTCGTGACCGTTGACATTTTATTCCTGCGTGACAAAAAGAATACATCGACTCGGCGAGATTCCCGCAACCCGCGGCGCGTCGCGTCGCGTCGCGTCGTGGCGAGGCGTGGCGGCGGAGGAGGAGCGCGCGTGTGGTACACAGCCATTCTCCTCATACCTCATACCAACTCATACTAGTAGTAGAGTGCCTCAGTATATAAGCTGATGCACATCTCATCCAACTAGCAGTATGGGACTAAACTCCCACCACATGGCATGACAACATGGGACTTAGGGATTTTCAGGAATTGATAATGGGCTAAAAGGCCCAATATTTCAGCACTATTCTCTATTTTAATATCTCATATCATGGTATTGATTGTCAAAAAAATTCCCTCAGAATAAATGTTTCCAAAAAAAAAGCACCGATCAACACAAGGATCTGCCTGCGGGCACCATTTCTTACCCAGACCCGCCAAGTGAATGGGACCCGCCCTCGGGTACCATGCCCCGCCTGTGAATACCCGTACCCGCACCCGAAAGAGACCAATGCCCATGGCCATGGTCAAGACTTCACCTTGGAATGTGGACCCTTGGTCAGAAAATGAATGAACATAGTTAAAAGGCATAATTAGGCAGTTTTTCTAATGGAGGTAGAGGAGGCACGGCAGGCAGCAATTCCTTCTTCCTCCCCCTTGCTGTGCCGCCGTGGCCTATAAAGAGGGGGTCCTCTTCTTCCAGTACAACAAAGCACTTGTCCATCCCTCGCCCCTAGTACGAGTTCTGCATCTTGTTTCTCCTCTTGAAACAGAGCATCCAAAAGGAGGAGGAGGAGGAGGAGGAGGAGAAGAAGAAGAAGATGGTGCTCCTTGTGTTGATTGGTGTTGCTGTCAGCGTGGTTTTGGTGAGCAGCATGTTGCTGAGATGGAACGAGGTGAGGTACAGCAGGAAGCAGGGCTTGCCCCCAGGCACAATGGGGTGGCCTCTCTTCGGCGAGACCACCGAGTTCCTCAAACAGGGTCCAAGCTTCATGAAGGCCAGGAGGCTTAGGTAAGCTTGGCTGCCTTGCTTTGGTTGCCACTCACACCATGATTTGAATATGCATTTTACATGGAAGATCGATGGATGGATATATCCTAGTAGCTCTGTTTCTCCTCCTTTGCCAAACTTCCAATCATGGATTGCTAGTTCGTTCTTCTCCACGAAAACGAGAAGCAGGCTTTTTCTTGGCTTTCTTTTTTCTGGATCCCGCCCGTGGCAGCAGTTTGATGGAAAAGTGATCTGGAGAGGAGGAACATCAGTAGCTGTGTTCCCCAAAAGCTGAGCTCCAGCTCCTAAAGTATCACTATTATCTGAAATCAAAAGAGAAAAACTGGCCGATATACTTCCATAATCCCCAGTTTGCCCTCCCTTTTCTACAAACCAGAACATTGCCCCAGTCCCATAATGACAGCTGCTTTGCTAGAGTTTTATACTGAACGGAAAATCGCTAAGCATATCATAGTTGATAACACTGTACCAATAATAGTGAGTGTTGCCACCCGGTAGGATGAAATTTTCCTATTTATATTATATATGTATAAAAAATGTGAGTTATCACTAAGGAGGATATTGCTGCAGGTACGGGAGCTTGTTCCGGACCCACATCCTGGGTTGCCCCACGGTAGTGTGCATGGATCCGGAGCTGAACCGGCACATGCTGCAGAGCGAGAGCCGTGGCTTCGTCCCCGGCTACCCACAGTCGATGCTGGACATCCTTGGTAAGAACAACATCGCCGCCGTTCATGGGCCGCTCCATCGTGCCATGCGCGGCGCCATGCTCGGCCTCGTCCGCCCTGCCATGATCCGGGACTGCCTCCTTCCCAAGATCGACGCCTTCATGCGCTCCCACCTCCACGGCTGGGCCGGTGCCGTCATCGACATCCAGGACAAGACCAAGGAGGTCAGTCCACACCCACAATTTTTATTCTCTTCTTTCATGAACTGAATAAAATGCTTTTTCTTTTTTCATGGCTAGCAGTAGTACCACTGTAGCAGCAATAGAGGTACTGACCGTAATTTTTCTGCGGGAAGGCACTAACATAACATTCTAAAAGGATGATTTAGTGGGTCCCACGGTGGAAAAACGTTGTTTCTCTTCTATTACTGCATTTGTTGACAATGGTTGGCAACTACTCTACAGTCGTTACTTTTGACTTTGTTTACTTAGCAGCGTCTTACAATTCGTTACGGAGGGAGTACTACTGAAGTACTACTACTACCACTCTTCACGTTCACTTGCCCTCTGGCAGAGACAGAATGATGGTGGTGCCACATTTAAACACAAAGAGGAAAAGGGCGGAAGATCCTCCTCCTTTCCCCTCTCAAACCAAAAGGGAAATCTTTAGTTATCTAGTAGTAGAAGAGTTGTATCGCTGGCTATAACCAAAATATTATGAGCTCTTTCCGAACCACAAAAGGAGTAGACAGAGGGGAGAGCATCTCTCTACACATGCCAAAGTGAATACATCATCATTAGGACAAATCATCACATGTCTCAATGCACAACAAAATAACTTGTTTCAAGGACATTGTCGCTCTTGTGGTTGTTGGGCATCTCCTTGCATGGCAACAACGTATCACAGAATCTTATTCATATCTGACTTTCTCTTCAGATGGCATTGCTATCTGCACTGAGGCAAATTGCTGGTATCACAGCTGGCCCCCTGTCTGACGCCCTCAAGACAGAGCTATACACCCTTGTACTTGGCACCATCTCCTTGCCTATCAACCTTCCAGGAACCAGCTACTACAAAGGCTTCCAGGTACACCTACCACCACCAACCTGCTATAGTTACCAGCATCGATCACAGATGAACTTATCCCTCCTAACAGATCATTGTTCTGTATTTACTTTTTTCAGGCAAGGAAGAAGCTTGTGTCCATGCTAGAGCAGATGATCGCAGAACGACGATCCTCTGATCATGCTCATAATGACATGCTGGACGCTCTCTTAAGCGGCAATCGTGGCACCAGGGAAAAGCTTAGTGATGAGCAGATCATTGACTTGATCATCACCCTAATTTACTCTGGATATGAAACAATGTCGACTACTTCAATGATGGCGGTCAAGTACCTGTCGGACCATCCGCAAGCTCTCGAGGAACTCAGGGTACACATACCTTGAAATCAATTTGAGTTGCATAACAAAAATCATGTGCTTCTAGAGAAGACTGATGATCTTTTCATTTCTGCAGAAAGAGCATCTTGATATTAGGAAGGGAAAATCACCAGAAGAGGCTATAGACTACAAGGATTTCAAGTGCATGACCTTCACTCGAGCTGTAAGTATACAAAATAAAGCACATAAAATGAAGTAAGAGTATGAATGTAATTTGTGTATGGTCGAGACGAACTCATAGATACTTCTGCCCTGCAGGTCATCTTTGAGACGCTAAGATTAGCTACAGTTGTGAACGGGCTGCTGAGGAAAACTACTCAGGATGTAGAAATGAATGGTGAGATATGCTCGAAATTACCTGACTACACTTAGCATTTTCTAAGTAGGTATTTAAGTTAGTTCTAATGCGATATTACTAATTCCTTTCAGGTTATGTCATTCCAAAAGGTTGGAGAATTTATGTTTACACAAGAGAGATAAACTATGATCCGTTCCTGTATCCTGACCCAATGACCTTCAATCCATGGAGATGGCTGGTAAGTAAATGAGCCAGAAATTATTACCATTGAAACACCAGTAATGCTACTACTATAGTTGAGGAAGTTCTAATCATGAATTGATTACTGAAAATAGGAGAAGAACATGGAATCACATCCACACTTCATGTTGTTCGGAGGAGGTGGCCGCATGTGCCCTGGGAAGGAAGTAGGCACGGCAGAAATTGCAACTTTCCTGCACTATTTCGTTACTCGGTACAGGTATGTTCCTCTTATATCTGCAAACAAGTTGCTAACATCTCCATCACTATTTACTGAAAGATATTTGTCAATTGTCTGACCTTGCAGATGGGAGGAAGAAGGCAAGAACACAATTTTGAAATTCCCTCGGGTGGAAGCTGCCAACGGGCTACATATCCGGGTTCATGATTACTGATATTGCACCATTTTGCAGAGTTTAGATAGGACCCAAACTGAGATGAAAGTGCAATTCTGATGCTTCTTCCCTGACGACAAGATTAGATCAGCCATGGGGCTTGTGAGAAATAGGAAACATAGGGATATTATTATAGGTATATATATATAGGTTTACTAGGTAGACGTAGAAGGCTGCTCCTGTTTTCTTTTGGTTGATCAGAACCGAAACGGATGTACTCCCTCCGGTCCACTTTAAGTGTCGCAAAAACAGAACTGTGCTAATACAAAATCTAAACAGAGCTACGACACTTATTCCGGACCGGAGGTAGTATCATTTGGCTTCTATACTCAACAGTATCTTCTCCAAACAGTAGAGCCACCCGAAATGGAGCCTTTGGGCTCACACACCTCTTCCGGCCCAGGTAGGAGCGGTCGGCACGTGGTGGCCTTTTGTTCCACCTGTTCGGTTTGCTTAGGGTATGTTTGCTAGGTCGGGTGGGTTTAGAACTTTCCATCTCATTACAGTTTTGGGCCATGACCACCTCATAAAAAAGAGCTTCTCGATTCTAACCGGTTGTAAAGTTGGAATCGAGCTTCACACCACAACCCTGTCGTGCTGATACGGTAAAATCCTCACGCGTGGGCCCAATCGAGTATCGCCCCACCAGCACCTTCCACCCTGCTCTCTCATTCCCTCCCCCGTCTCTCGTTTCTCTATCCCTACGAAAATCGCCAGAGAATAACGCTGGCCCACATCGCCTCCTAGCACCGACCATTGCCGCCTCCTAGCGCCACGCGCCGCCAAACTCCTAGAACCGCCACGACGAGGAGTACCAGCGCCTCTCTCTCCCTCCCTCAATCCCATTGTCATTCTCGTCATGCACTGCCGCCACGGACGACCACCCAATGCCGCCACGGACAACCAACTAGAGCCGTCCCCTCACGGTGGTGGTTGGGAATAGATGGGGGACTTGATTTTTTTTCTGTGCAGGGCCCTTTGTGTAAGAATTTGGAACTTTGCGTAATTTTGATTTCTGGACTCTAATCTCAACCTGTTCCAAACCATACAACCCACCAAACATCATCTCACCCTACCATGTCTCGACACGTCGAGACACCAAACAAATAACAAAATCTCAACCCAATCTGGCCTAGGCGAGCATGTCTCAGTTAGGAATCCCATGCAAGGGTGGATCGGAATTCCGTTCGAGCTTGAAGCGGAGGCGGAGAATGCGGCCGCGACGACGCTGCAGAAGTTCGATTCGGCCACTTCCTCGAGTTTGGCGACCGGATCCGGCGACGCCGGTGCTGATTCGTCCTCATCTACAGTTTTTGCTGTAAGATTCCTGCTCCCGTCGTCGATTTGGCCGCTGCGGTGAGATTTTGACACCACCGCTGATTTTTAGATGTTGACCTCGCTCTCCATGGAGTTCCTCCTCGACGACTCGTCGTCCGACTCGGACCTCGATGAACTACTCGAGGAGGACGACACGGAGCAGCTCGCCCTCATCCTCGCGGTGAAGGAAATGCAAGACAAGATCCGATTCGTCAAACGACACTGGGGATCAATCTCTTGCCGCCTTTGCATCCCGCAGAATCGGGCACTCGGCCACGCCAATCTCATGCAAGACTACTTTGTTCAGCTACCAACATATTCGTCGCATCTCTTCCGTAGGAGGTTCCGCATGCGCCGTAGTCTGTTCATCGAGATAGTGGAAGCATGCGAGAAGAACTGTCGGTTTTTTACTCGCCGGATGAACGCAGCCGGGATCTTTGGATTTAGTTCTTACCAAAAGATCTCGGCGGCAATGCGCATGATTGCCTACGGTCTCCCCGCATGCTACACGGATGAGTACCTTCGCATTGATGAAGATACCACCATTGCTAGTGTTCAGATGTTTGCCAAGACAGGATCCGGGTGTTTGGGCCCAAGTATCTTTGGTCGCAACCGAAGAAGATGTGCAAAGCTTGCTTGCTCATAATGAGAAGAGTGGTTGGCCGGGGATGCTAGGAAGTGTAGATTGTATGCACTGGAGGTGGAAGAATTGCCCGAAGATATGGCAAGGGCAATATTGTGGCAAGAGCCATGATCCCACCATTATTCTTGGGGCGGTGGCGTCAAAAGATTTGTAGATTTGGCCTTGTTTCTTTAGCTTGCCGGGATCACTCAAAGAGTCTTGCATAGATCCCCTTTGTTCACCAAATTAGCTAGTGGTGAAGCACTTTCTTGCAACTACAAAGTTAATGGCCATGACTACACAATGGGGTATTACCTTGCCAATGGTATCTATCCGGCATGGGCTACATTTGTGAAAACCATCCAAACTCCCGAGAAAAGAAAAGAAGCTCATTTCGCGAAAGCTCAAGAAGCACGCCGAAAGGACATTGAAAGAGCATTCGGTGTTTTTGCAAGCACGGTTTGCTATAGTGTGTGGTCCGGCTCGCTTTTGGGACAAAAACACCCTATGGAACATCATGACTTGTTGTGTGATTCTCCACAACATGATCATCGAAGATGAGAGATGGTTAGACTTAGAGTGTTTCTATGACAATGTTGGTACCCGTGTGCAACCTCAAAGAAATCCTGGTCGCATTCAAGCTTTTCTTGAGACCCATAGGAAGATTGAAGATGAAAGCACGCATGAACAACTCCACAAGGATCTCATTGAGCACCAATGGATGCTCAAAGGCAACAAGTGACGTGCCCATTTCTATTTGATTTGTAAAACTATTTGATTTGAGTTAAACCATTCATTATTTGATTTGTAAAACCATTTGATTTGAAAGAACTATTGTAATATAATTATTCGGAATACTATAATTTGGACGATTATTGTGTGATGTGATGATAACTGAAATGTCATATTTGTTGTCATATGAACTGTCAAACATTCAATTATACTATGTGGTTTAATGTTACAGTCCACGGCGCAGTGCAGCTACGAGAATATGTTGTTTTTCGGTTTGCATTTACGGTATCTGCATTGCGCCGGCTCTCGTGGCCCTTGAAATCACGTTTTCCGCTAACTGAATTAGTATGTTTACAGTCCACCTTTTACGGTAGCTGCTAGAGCTGCTCTAAGTGCAGTTCTTCTCCTTCCCAAGATACGATGCTACTCACATGCAAATTTGCACAATGTATTACTCTCTCTGGCATGTTCAGATGGATGAACTCAGTATTTCTCTTATTTGAGGATATCAGCATTTGGTGCAAACAGCGCCGTTGAGTATATCTTCCTGCATGGAAGCCAAACGAATGGCTAGCCAAGTGTGTTCAACTTCAAATTCTTTTCAGAGTTAAAGAGTACAGTTTAGCATTGGAAATCATGAGTACACTTGTAGAAACTGATTACTGTCCTGGGGAATATCTAAACATGCTGAAATTGCCCTACGTAGTTTCTGCCTACCCTTCGTCACTGAAAAGGAAAAAAAAATGTGGTGTGGATAAAACTGTCATCTAAATTTTAATCAGCTCAGATGCATGCAGGTTTCAAAGTATGATTAAACCATGGAGTACCTACCCTAGTCCCCCGAGGGGTACCCCGTGGTAGCAGCTATCCATCAATTTCCTGAAAATTGTTCAACAAATTCAGTGAGTACTGTATTGAATAGGCTGAATAATTTGGGCTGACTGTAGAAGAGTAGGGCCTTTCACGCTTTCTTTGATGTGTAGTCGACGTACTTTAACAATCAAGCGAACCTGAAGTACCACCAGGATCATGGTCAATGTTTTTTTTTTAAAGGAGCACGGCCCAGCCTCTGCATCATGATGATGCATACGGCTTTTATATTAATAGATGATGCATACGGTTTTTATATTAATAAAAAGGAGTACAAAAGTAATATCAGCCAACGAAAGAAAGAAGAAGTAGACAGACTACACATGATTAAGACGTCTAGTATGTTGCCACCCATGTTGGCACATGATAGCTCGGACAACCGCCATAATACGGGTACTGTTACTAATGGATATTTTTGTTCCTACTCAACACTAGACAGAAAACGATCCAACTTCTCATATGTTGGATATCATGGTCAGTGTTAACTGAACAAAAGAAGTAATCCACTCTTACTGCTACATATGAATATCTGACTGGAAATATCATATACATTTGCATTAATCTGCGGGCCTCCTGCTGAAAAATCACAGATGGCGCAAATGGCGAGGTTACTGTCACACCGGTGTATGCTGGCAACAAGCCTCCAGCCGATCGAATGCACGATCTTGCCGGATCACTCGTGGGCTCCTCAGTCACAAGCGCGACACTGACCGTGCTTTCCTCAGCCAGGTAAAAAACTGTTAGCTCATCTTACCGACAGCAAACAGAGAGAAGAAACCTGTACTGAAACCTCTCCTTTTTATGCAGTCCCATCATTGGACACGTTCGGATCGAACGATGTAAGATAAGGACTCCAAATGAATCAAAGCCCTTCCGGGTTTGTCCCTTAGGCAGTGAAAGCACCCACGTCCTCCCACCGCACAGGCAAATTGTCTGACGAAGCTAAGCCCATAACGGGAATATTCTCGGGAGAAAAAAGAAATCGCGAAGGTAAGGAGCAGCACGCCAAGGCGTGCATAATGATCTACTCCCTCCGTTCACGGGAACGGAGGGAGTAGCAATTATAGTAATGAGGGAAAGGAAAATATTGTGATGTGAAATCTGTACAAGATCACTTGAGAAACGCTCATGCACATAACCCTACATCATAATTTCAAGTGAACACGTTTAAGCGGGTTAAGGTGCAAAGGCTATTACTGAGAAGGTATAAAAAAAGTTCTCCCTACGTCTCTATAAAGATATTAGTCTTGTATTTCCCTACGGGAAGTTCCAAGAGTTGACCATGGTTGGATATGCAAGGAAGCATGTGACTTGCATTACTTGTGTACATCTAGATCACAAATATTGACGAGTGTTTTTTGCGATGGAGCTTCTTTAGTATCCGCAAGTGGATGAATTGCACTACAAAGCTTCCCCAAATACGAACGAATGAAATACCACAAGTATGTATCAAAGTAGACCCTGCCAAAAACCATGCGCAAAGGGCTTGCCTCCGCGACGCTGCTGGTTCCGTGGATGTTTTGGAAACACAGGAACGATTGTGTCTTCGACAGAGGCAGGCCCTCAATACACAGCCTGGTGACGAAGATCAAGGAAGAAGTCGCACTCTGGGCCAGCGCTGGCGCGCTCGGGCTACGTGATGTGATCCCACAGACATGCACTAATTTTGTCATCTACTTCCCTGTAAACACCTCCTAGGAGGCATGTAGCAAACTCTATCTTTTCAATATAAAGAAACGCAAAAAGTCTTTTTGCATTTCCTAATTTTTTTTTGCATTACCTCGAACGAAAGCTTTTCTTATGTCCCTCTCTTGCGCTATCTCTGTGCATAAATATCAACAAGTGCCTTCGCTGCCTCCGGGGCGAAGAATTTGGCCTGCATGGAAGGAAGGAAGATATGACATTCTGGAGATGGAAAGCATTGGAATCTGTTGAATGATCCTCAGTTAGAAATCAACTCTATTACTCAACTGACTGTGTTTATTTCGTTTCTGATTACTGTTAAATTCAAATAGCTTATTAGTGTAAAAGTCCCAAATACCCATAATTGAAATGCATACAAATGTGGTATTTCGTGGGTGCACAGTTGAGAGACTCAATAAATTTCAACTACTGTAGACAGTTTAGTATGTTAAATCACACGCAAAGATGTTACCTGAATAAACATTCTTTCTGCATCACCTGCTTTACCGTTTTGCTTCAGTATGATTCCCTGAAAAAATCAAAATATTTACCGCCACTTCACAAGCTAGTGAATATGAGACAACTAGAGTTCACGAGTAATTAAAGTAGAGACTTCAAACTTTAGTATTAAACCACTAGCTGAAACATTGTATGTCCTAGATGTTGTCCTAACAAGCGTCAATGAAAGTTTGAAACTCACTACAGAGAAAAGTAAGCATTTTATGAATACCTTCGCTAAATAACCACGGAAGTCTTCAGGATGTTCCGTGATTAGCTGATCATAAACAGTAACAGCATCACTGATATGGCCCCAGTCAGAATAGGCCTTCCCTAGAAGAAGATCAACCTGTGACATATGAAAATTACAAACAATTGAGCTAACACTCATATTAACAATCAGTAACCCAAAAATGCTGTCATAACAAACAATTAGTTCTGGATTCTAACTATAACTAAATAATCCGATTCAACCTGATTACTGCTAGTACTAAGCAGCTAGTCGTCTTGCTTGTGGTGCCACTTTCAAATCCTTACATAATGAGGCAATGTTAAAATAAAGGAAAATACTATCCACCCCCCTGTACTTAGGGAAGGTGCATATTTATTTCTCAAAAGACACACCTAAGTGTGTTTTTTTGTATTAGAAGAAAATGCCAAGACGGCATAACAATCACAATACCCCAACGATGATGGCGATATAGCCTACTCCAGTACCCAAAAGCACTGCACTTGCCAAACAACATACAAAAGCCTCCTCCTGAGGCCACAACAACAAGGCCATAGCAAACATAGACATAGAACAGAGCCGGAATACAGCTTGGAAGACATGTGATGCATCCATCAACCACAGGTGCTCGTCACAGCAACCAAAGCGCGACAACAATGACTATTGCATGAAGACCACAGGGAAGCATCCACTCGCATGACAGGCCCCAAGCGAAGATCGACTGCCGCTCACTAATCTGTAATATCGTCTACTCAAACCGTGATTCAAACCCCGCCTATTTAACCCTCAGCACCAGTTTTTCTGTGCAGTTTTGCTTATATGGCTCACTGAAGTGGATGATGTGCCAACATGCACCACCTACGTCAGTTCGAACCCAGATGGCTGCATGATAATAGATCCAGGATGCCATGTTTATTAGTTGTACCTGAGACGTGAGGAAATTCATTTAACCTGAAAATCATAAACAGAGGTACAAACTCATGCACTGTCTACCCGTGACTGGAACATAATGTTCCTGTTCCTGGTTTTGTGTTTTAAAAGCTTTGGGTTATACTCTTGATTCATCTTGGCATTCCTACATCCCTAGAGTAATACCTACAACACGCCATTGAAGTGGCCCAACAACATTTTTTGCTGCCTACTTTTTGGCAGAAAGGTGGAATTCTTCCTATGTAACCTCCCGCTGCTTCACAAAGTCTACTAAAACAAGTACTTACAAAAATATTAGTACCAGCTTATCCCGTAATGAGAGAAACAACATACTTACTTGGATAGGATCAAAATCTTGAGACTTCTGAGCACCATTGTCATTTGCATTCTTTGGGTCAGCACTTGGTATTTGACTCTTTTCATTCAACTTCCGGCGGCAAGAGAGAATTACTTCAACTGCCTATCGCATATTATGATTGTTTAAATTCAGAAAACATGTCGTATGTTTTTATTTGTATGATGTAGTCAAAACTGGTGTTAAACTCATCGTAATTTTGTGACCTGATCTGGCTTCTTAGCAGCAACTAATGAATTTGACAGCCCGCGAAGAACTTCAAAATCAATGTTGTCAGATGACTGTTGCACAAAATGTTGGCATTAAAAACTTGTATTATGGTAACCAGTTAACCAGAACATATATTTTGCATAATATAGATGTGCAATCAATTTTTCTTACAGATAAAGAGTTCTTGTATGATGAAGAACTCCCCTCGTAATCCTTGAGCTCAAACTTTACTTCGCCTAACAAACGATATGCTTCTGCTTTGTCAGGGATAACCTACATCAAGTAAAATGTATGTTTCTACAAGATAATAAGTTCCACAAGATAGACAGGAACGTCAGATAAATAGAAGGTGCACCAAAAAGCATACCTTAACTAGTTTCTCAAGTAGACCTGAGGCCTTCTTATATTCACCAAGTTCAACCAATGATACTGCTGCACCCTGTGAGGCCATGTGAGAAGTAATACGTATATCACAGAACAAAAATGGCAGTTCTCAAAATCAAATAAACATTTACAGAAGTTCTAATAGTTTTACACTATGCATGTTATTATTCTAAAAAATCTGACATACTAAATCTCAACAATGACATTAAAATTTTCAAATGTTTGCCATTTAGGACAACTCACCCACATGGCTGGCAAGGACACAGCGGTAAGGCTGGTAACTGCCAGTGGCTAATAGATCTTTGTCTGCCTAAGCATGGAACATTCAAGGACAATCACAATAAGACTTTTATGCAAATATGCAGCAGCAGATACAAACTGGTAAATACCAATATGTCGACATAAAGAACATATTAAGAGGAGAAAGTCCTAGAACACCATATTTAAGTACGTAACTCAAACAAAAGAACGAAAGAAAGAAAGAAGAATTCACCTCAAGAGCAGTAGGATCATTAGGCGACTTGGTCAATGTTTCTTCGAACCCTCCAAGTGCCCTCTAATCCAGACAATTGACAATATTTTAATACAATAACAAAGTACAAAATAATAAATAGCAATCTATTGTTCAAAACAAATGTATCTTAAGACATTTTTTGCCCCTTCACTTGAAAATCAAGCATATGATCAGAGGTTGAATACAACTCATGAGCAAGCACATTCAGCAACCGCAAAGTGTGACTAAGCATGCCATTTTATTCCTGTAGTTCTGACTTCTGAATACTTAGTGGTAGTGACCACTATGCAATACACCTGATGACTAGAGTCAAGAATGATTGCTTATGCTCCTTGATATTGAGCTACATCTTCTGACTGAAAACCACTGCTCATAAAATATTATATTTCAGCTGGACAGCTGACACAGCTCCCATTATTCCCCAAGTGAGGAGAACATATTTACTATTGATCATAACCTACTTGTGAAATCATATGTATTGTTTTCAGTTCGAGTGCACAAGTGGAGCAATCTTGTCAAGGGAATTGTCAAGATTTTTTGTTACTTCTTCAGTCTTTCTAAACAATACAGACGAAAAAGGTACACAAGGTTACAATCTTGTCAAGGGTAATGTGGGCATGGGTTCATATTTATTTTTTCCTTAAATAAAATAATTTATAAACAATCTGTGACCAATGCCCCATGCACTTTGTTTCATTCGTTGTAATTGTAGTAGTTAGTTTATTTTAAAACCTGCAATACTTCTGTGGAAAAAATAATGTTACCTCAAATTTTGTTTTTTCCTCCGTGGAAAGTTGTTTGTTAACCAGAGTGCTTTCTTTGCTAGGACTATCACTGTAACAAGGGAAGTGTAGAGGTTAACCCATAACCACAACAAGTATAAGAAAAATAATTATGTACACAATCTTACAGAAAGTCAACTTTCATTTGGAAAACAGAATCGGTATAATTCTTCCTATGCCTATAGGTTTCGAAAATCCACTTTGACGCCCGAGCTCACTTGCTCCTGCCCACTTTCGAAATTCAAACAAAATGAAACACTTCAAAAAAATCTGAAAAGAAAAGGAAAAAACATATGCTAGTTTTCTAACTATTTTCAAGTTTGTGGTGAAATGACATGTGTATTGTGCAAAACAAAAAAATCAGTGCTCATTTTGGGATATGTTTGTTGCCACGAATGAGTATTGATTTTTTTTTGTACAGAGAACCACAAATATCACTTCACTACGAAAATTTGCACATAGTCACTATCATATGTTTGTTTTCCAATTTTTCAGATTTTTTCGAAGTGTCTTCATATATATTTTTCATTTCGAAATCAGGCAGGAGCAGGTGAGCTCGGGAGTCAAATGGTACTCTCGCGAGTTTTTTATTTCCAATAATTCAGCACTACATATTCCGAACGCAGGAAGTCATACAGATATGGCATATACAACATTTGCTGCGGGTGAGCTTGTTTTCTATCGTTGTGAATACCGCAATTGCAAAATGAACTGGTCACATAGATAACAAAAATGGCACAGTATGATCGTTTAGCTTGAGTAATCCCTACAAAACTGAACCAATTGCTACGTGTTCTTGGTGATGCACATCGCAGCTGGGATGCACATGTATGATCGTTTAGCTTTATTTCCAAGTATGACTTGGAATTAGCCAGAACTTAGATATCTGTGATGACCTCGTCAGATATGCATAGAGCTTCAGACTTTGATCTGATGTAGGCAAATCTAATCTGAAATAGTTACCGCATCTGAAATCAACCTCTACATGGTATAGTTAATCGGCCATCCTTATCCTGTATCAGAATACATTAAAAATAAATAAACACTGTAGGAGGCTGTGTATTTACGTAGATATATATCGCGTAGATTATCAGGCGGTTAAACACTGTTGCTCAGCAGGTAAGCTCACGCAGCACCGCTATCAAAACTCAGAATGCGAGATAGCTTGTTTTGGTTCTCCATAAGTGACTCCATTTCGTACATATAATATTTAAAATTCCAAACGTGCATTACAGGCAAAACACCACCAAGAGGATGGCTGGACAGAGATAGCTTGTTTTGGGGATAGAGGTACAGATGCATGTGAAGTTGTTTACTCTTTTTTTGCCAACTATTAACAATGTGTTTCCCCTCCCTTATATAGGTATTCTGGTCCTAACAGTAACCGGACAGACCGATTTGGCGATGGACGAAGGACGCCCAGTACTCCTCCGTTCCTGCTACAACGTCCTTCTCCAAGGATCGATTGTACCGGGATCCTGGAGGCTCAACTGGAGAACCTGGGCGCCTCCAAGGGTGGAATTCATCATCTGGCTAGCCTGCCTTGACAGATGTTGGACGGGTGAGCGGCTAGCGCTACGCAGGCTTCCGCATGCGGTACGCTGCCCCTTGTGTGACCAGTCCGAGCAGACTATGGCGCACATTTCGACCGGCTGCCCCTTCTCGAGGACGATATGGCATGAGGTTCTATCGTGGATTCGATCCTCCTTCGGGTGATGATGACTTCAAAGATTGGTGGGCGCCAGCGCTGCGCACCACCCCTCGCCTGCTATGCAAAGGCACCTTGTCGTTGATCATTCTCACGACGTGGTGGATCTGGAAGCATCAAAACTTAGCAGTCTTCGACAATGCGCTTCCGTCCGTGGCTACACTGCTTGACACGATCAAGGCCGAGGCGCGAGAGTGGGTCAGCATGGGAGCCCGGGACCTTCGCCAAATCCTCCCCTAATCTAGATAGATAGTGTGTGAGTTGTATGATGGGGTGTTAGTCCTTTCTTGGACCTGTACAAAATCTTCTTTCTATCAATGTACGGAAACGCAAGGCTTTTGCGTTTTCGTGAAAAATGATGCACAGCGTGTAAGAACAGCAGACGTCCAATGATGGTTAAGTGAGTTTTTATGCATTTAAGGAAGATTTAGAAAGAAGCATGGTATGAATAAGAATATTAAAAGGGGTGTGAACATCAATTCAATTTTTTTTTAAAGCGAAATGAACTATTAGTGATCTGCTAGTGAACTAAATGTAATGTCACCTTCCATAAGGAAGGAAATCCCCAAGAGTGAAAACTAGTCCAAAGACCACAACAGCTATGCCAATTCCAACCTGCCACAAAACAATATGCTATATATGATATGAAATCTACCAAATAGTGAAAACACAATAAAGATGGATAGAAATACTGACCCTTGTACCAAAGCCAATTGTACTCTTATCTGATTCAATTGGAGCATCATAATCAATAGCTTGATAAGTTTTCTTCTCCTCTACTTTCTTTTTATCAAGTGCAGACCTGTAAAATACATGATAAGAAAGAGGCGCACCGAGTAGAGAACAAGCATAAAAACATTAAAGTAAATAAACTTTTTTTGCAATATGCCAAATGATCATTTTAGCACCTAGGGACTAGGGTGTAAATATTATCAAGAATTGACCAGTATCAGGTAAACTTTTAACTATTATCAACATAGCACCGTCTTATACATGCATGCATGAGAGATAATAGAAGTGGAAGCTTTGTAGTCAAAATTTAAATCCAAGCAAATAAAGTTTTGTTGAACTAAAAAAATGAAACTTAATAGAAGAACATGGTATCATCTCCAGAAGAAATGAGTCCAACAACACACTGCGTGATAGCCAGGTAAAAGTTCAAGAAGCATCCTAAACCATCTTGTCGTTTTAACAGACAAAATAACAGAAGCACCACAGGCAGCATAACAAAGTTGGCAAACTAGCATATCTTAATAAAATCTTTGAAAGTGACATAACAAGATTGATTTTCAAAAAATTAACTGTCTTGATTTTCTTAGCACAAGTAGAGGACTATTTTACACTGAGAAAAGGATGAGTTTAAAAGATTATATTGAAGCATGGTCTTTATTGCTTGTGAGGATAAGGATGATAGATGTAAAGCTTAAGTAAATATGTGAAACAACCATGACATATGATGAGCTTAACTCAAATTCAGATATGAGTGGGACGGGCCTCATAAGAAAGCTGGAGCTAAGCTTGAGACGATCAAAATCTTTGCCTTTCTTAACTCTTCTACTATTTTTTCTATTGTTTGATTTTCATGCACAAGTAGCAGAAAATATATCATGCAAAACCTTAACATAACTCATCTTAGGTGTGATGTTACCATGCAAATTGAAGATGTGCTATTCCTAAACTGAGAATTAAGAAGCAAAATATAGTGGTGCTTCAATTCAGTCAAGGGTCAAAAAATCCATAGGGTACATCAATGTTGTACCAGGCGTGCTGGCATGGAAGCAAATAGTATCCAGAGGTTTGTAGTATAAGAGTCAGGGAGAAATGGCTACTTTGTCAACTTCACATTGTGGATTTATACGAACTTTGAGTGCACCCAATGTAAGAAAGTGTGGCTCTCCATATTTTTCCTACTACCTGTGTTCATGGTCAAGCATGACATTGCCAATGGACACAGCTACAACGGATAGCGGTTTCAACCAAAAATCTAGTGATGCAGAATGATAGCAATCATATAGAAGTATAGGCAAGAGATCGAGACATAAATATATAATGTAGATTCTGACAATGCAAAGGGCAGTCACGGAAGAACACAGCATGCTAAAAACACGTCAACTTGGGACGTGCACTGATTGTAACTGGCATAGAAACAGCCTGTAAACCTCTTAGGAGGATGTAACCCAACTCTCTCTTTTCAATGAAATAAAACGCAAAGAATCCTTTGCGTTTTCTCTAAAAAAAAACACGGTGGCCAAATCTGTTTTGGTCAGGAAAACACAGAGCGCATACATTTTCTACATTTTTGTATACATATGCAGATATGCTGAACAAAATTTTAAATATGAATCTCTTGCTTTGATGCCATATTGATTCTCCATATCTCATGTATCAAACAATTTGCTCATAAGGTCCCAAGAGTAGCACAACTAGACCTCTACTTAGTACTTAAACATAGTCCTAAAACAAATAGATCTGTTTTTTCACTCAGCATATCAGGAGGTACCAATTCAGTACCTTCGAACAGCTTCAACTTTTTCCAGAAATTTCTTATCCATCACTATTTTACCAGATTTATTTTCTCTTCCATTTCCTAATTCTGGTGCCCCTGTAAAAATGTGATTGTACAAGTGTTGAGACGAGTCAATTGTGAAAGTAAATATAGTTCACGTAAAACAAATCGCATCTAACAAATATCAAAAGCTAAATGCAGGAAATAAGTTTAAAGTTTTGTATATATACCCAAAACAATAGGCCAGCTTATATTTTTTCGAGCAATGATGTAGCTTATAGTGAAAGCAAGAGAGATGGATTGGATGTTTTAAGTTGGAAATGCCAGTTTACAAACATTAACAAAAGAATGCTAGCACAACAAAGAACTATATGACGATGAACTTCCACAGAACTAAACCCCGTAAAAAAATACTACACCTTAGCAATTTGCAGTATAAGCATATAAGAATTCCAGTACACTGCTCATCCATTACAAAAACCAAGACGTATAAGTTTTAGTCAAAAGTTAATGCCTTCTAAGTTTGACCAATTTGGTAACAAAAACAGGAACATGTACAACACCAAATCAATATGAATGGATCCACCATAAAAGATATTTTCATAGTGTATTTATTCAATATTGTAGATGTTGATATTTACTTCAACATATTTGGTCAAACTTAATAAGCTTGACTTTTGACCAAATGTATAGGCCTTATTTTTTGGAACAGAGGTAGTATTGTATTGTAAGATATAATTATTTTGTAAGTTCATCCATGGCATTAACGCCATCAGATGCTTCCCCGCAAAAAAAAAGGCCATCAGATGCTATGAGGAAATAATTATAGGTTAGAGAGGGGAGTGTGTAGTTAGATACAACTATCAGAAATTATAAGTTACTAAAGAAACAAATTTAGAAATTTAGGGTAACATAATTCACACTTAGGATACATGAAAATAAGTAAACATAAACTAAATGTTGTGAATTTACACTGTTCCCGGTTCTTTGAGTCACCAGATGCTACCTTGCTGCAGCAAAATAAATTTGTTGGTGAAACTATTCAGCAATGTTATAAGAACAAATATAAATGACCAACATGACTGATAACTACACTAACCAAAAGATAATTAAGAAAATACTGAGAAATGTTTTAGTACAATGAATAAAAGAATACTGAAATCATAAGTTAGAGCTGTCAATAACTTCAACGTAAAGAATCATCAAGTAGGACATAGCTAGAGCAAAAAGGAAAGAGAACGCATCAGAGTTTCATACATCATGAGCTCATGACCTTGGAATTACCAGGATATTTATATGATTGCAGAATTTGTTCTGGAATTGAATTAACTTTATGTATAAACATAGGCAAAGAAAATGAACCATAACCCATACGTAGAACGAATATTTTAATCAATGGTAAGCTGTTAGCAAAAACAGACCCCCATGTAGATAGCACCACTGTGGTACGTGGCCATGAAAACAGTTTCACAATTGAAATATATTGAACATTTTTATCGATGCACATGAAATCTATAAACCAGATAGCAATACAGTTCAGTTTTAAAAGTCGCTAACAATTTAGACAAGAATAATGCTACGAGTTGAATTATTACTACTAACTCCCTCTGATTCCCTAAAAGCTAGCTTCTCTTTACACTTTTGTCCTTGCTTCGTGCAAGAAGTTAATCTGGAGCTGTTATTTGGAACCCAGGGGCCAGGAGTATATTTGCTGGACTAGCCCGATGGTGAGGATTGATGCTCCGATACCACGTGTAACATCCTTGTCGAAATTCTGTTAATACCAAGGGTACGGGGCCAGTTCACGCATGTATTCACCGCACTTGCACTTTTGTCATCACTTTGTGTAAAGGTGTATAACTGCTGGACCAAACTTGTCTAAACCCTCTCTGTGGGACTAATCACAACACACAAATACAGTTTGGCACATGACACTAACGGGCCAGGTCATTACACGTAAACTGTGTTTTCTCCTTTTAGATGAAAGGATACACAAGTCGCATTCATATCCGACGTAGGGAAAATGTTCCATAGCTTCATTTTTCTGGTAGTATGTACATATCTTTTCTGTGTCACTCTTTTTGACATAAATGTCAGTCTCAGTGCAGGACGTAAGTTCCATAGCTTCATCTAAGGTTCAGAAAGCTTGCAAATTAATAATGACAATGCATGGTTCACATCATTTTCTGTGCCTCTGTGACTCATTATGTGTTGGCGGAAAATAGGATAAGACAACCCATCTTTTACACCCTCAACAACAGCATAATAATAATAATTTTATGATTCTGTGTGCCTCTGTGACTCATTATGTGGTGGCGGATAAAAGGATAAGACAACCCATCTTTTACACCCTCAACAACAGAATTTGCATACGTCAATTGTCCAAAGGGTGTGGTGTTTAGCCGTGTCTAATATGCAATAGTTATTGTGGCAATTTAAGACTTGCATTGTTGTGTTTAGAGCCATATTGTATGGCATAATTATTGTGGCAATTTAATACTTACTTAAACAACAAAGTTGAATGAAAATGTTCCATGGGAAAGTTACATGACTATCCAATTACGCATTTCTTTCGATATGAATTTGAAATGTACTTTGGAGTTCGAATATGTTTACCTTGTATCCAGTGAAACATCCTTTGCCCTCTTCTTGCTTTTAATCTGATGGAAGTGACAGTGCAAAGTGGATCATTAGGGAATCAAACATCTTAAGACACTGTATAATTCCGGCTCCTTATTCATTAAATAAGATGTAGTACTCCAGTGAAGAAACAATAATACAAACAAGAACCTCCTATGGGGCTACAAAGTACCATATTAAGATAATAATGGTAGCTGAAGATAGAATGCACGGCACAACACAGAAGGAGGGGAAAGGAAAACAGAGGACTGATGGAACCTACTTTTTTCTTATTAGTAAAGTTTGTTCCAAATCCACGCTCACCGGAAGCAAAGCACTGAAACTTGAATGCCTTGTGTGTTATATAACTGGCCATCTTCAATCTAAATATATCCACCCCGGCACCCTGCCCAACATTCTGCAAACATCCCTACAACATAGACACAAGTATACCACAAATAATAAACTTGTATTCCAAGTCAAATTCTTCAATTTAAAGCATGATCAAGCTAGAACTTTTCATCCCAGACTTTCCATAAGATGTAATGAAAACAAATGGAAGGAATTGGGTGGATGGAAGAAATTACGTTTTGTTCGATGAAAAGCCACTTGTGTTCTTTTCTCGCTAATACGCAAAAGCTTTGTGTATTATTTCACTCAAAGAAAAAGTTCAGGTACATCGAGAGCACAAAACAAACCCCGTCAATCGGTCTTACAGAGCGTTACTTTCTCCGAGAGTGAGATCATGCTTAACCGTACTGAACCTGATAAAGCTTACACCCCGGTCTTGTCCTGAATTTTTTTTTATACAGGGAATATATTAATACCAAGAAGATATCAATTACACCCATCCTCTGCACCAACATAATGACTAGAGCAAATCTAGACACGAAGGATGCACATAGCCGGAAAAAAAAGTAAAGGAAAACAAAGACCCCGCCGAAGCAAACAGAGACTCGTAACAGAAAAAATAGCACCAGAGGGTATGACACCTCGACTCTGAAAAAGCTTCTCCAAAAACGACGCCCCAAGGAAGGTAAGAGGGCACAAACACCGCCGTCGTCTGGACTAGCCAGCATGGTTAGATCCTGGATTTCACCCCGGAGAGGGTCCAATCTCAAGACAATGCCTTCAACAAGGAGATGACTAGGGAGTCACCATTGCCAGGTACAACCACCGAAAGACCTAGGGTGTTCACTCCGGACACTGAGACACGGAACTCCAAGAGCACCGCCAAGAAAGTAGTCTGCCATTGTCACCACCACATGGCAAGAATCGTTACAAATGCCACAGAGTGCTGATCGCCAGGCACACATACGTCTTCACCCCATCCTTCTTGATCGTTTCACATCGCCAGCAGCTAGCTAGCGGTCTCACTCTTTTTTTTTTGGGCGTTGTCTCACTCAACTTGAGCATGGAGAACCTGTGACCATCGACCTATCTTGCCCACCTCCGCTCGCACCGTGATAATTCTCTTACCCTCCGAGTGCAACCAGCATGACATATACCCCGCCTCCAGCAGCAGCAAAGTAATCAAAGTGTTGTTGTCATGTCGATGTGCCAATAGTGCTGATGAAAACTAGGTCTCCGGTTGCGCCACACCTGAGAGTGAGACGGGAGGCACTGCCGAGCGCTCGCTGGTTGGTCGGCCGGCCGACGGTCCTGCCTCACTCGTCCATGAGTAGATTGATCCGTAGATGGACAATCATCTAGCCCCGTTGCCAGCATGCAAGCGGCCGGTCTTGTCCTGAATGAATTTAAGCAATCTGCTTTGCGCAAACTAAATTTTAACTTTCTCCCCCAAAATGGAAATAAATACAAAAGGGTTCACCAAAGGATTACTAAAAACTTGCTATATTTCGAAATAGTTGCCAGTTGTAAATGAATTTAACAACGGAATGGCTCCATCGCTACTGTATAGTGGAAAGGACATAGAAATAGATGGAAGAAAATCAAACCTACCACCTGTACAGTTGTCTTCATCAATGATCAATCTTCACAGTTCCAATCCAACTAAATAAAACCGCGTTCCACCCGAAATAAATAAATTAACATGGGCGTCTAGTGGGAAAACTTGTGAACTGCCGCTCTGTCCAGTTCGTAATCCGAAAACTTTCGAGACTTCCAAAGAGGAAGAAACAACGGGAACGATAAAGGGAAGTAGGGTTGGAGTACCGGTGCGGGGAGGCCGGCGGCGGCCATGGCCCGCGCTCGAGGCGACGGAGAGCAAGGGAGTCCTGAAGCGGATTTGTCGGCTGTTTCGAATGGAGGGGACGAGGGAGCAAACGGATAACGGGGGCGGAGGAGATCTTCTTTTTCCTTCAAAATTTCAATTTTGTTTTGAAAATGAAAACGGAGAAGATCCTGTTGTGCGTAGCCAGTAGGGGTGTACTGAGCAGCGAGTCGCAGCAGCCGTGTAACGATATGCTCCGAGTGGGAGTTGTGAATGCCGTTTTCTCTTCATCTTCGACTCTCATCCGTATCTGATGATATCCCGAGTACGTGTTCAAAAAAGACAGACGCGCACATCCTGTTGTGGAGTCAACGATCCGGTCAATTTGTGGAAGTGGAAAGTGATCTTTTGGGTAACATTTGTTCAGTCCAGTGAAGTCGATGTACATTCGAGGAGCTGCTGTTGTTTTCTTCTTCTTGACGATGAAAGGGTTGGCCACCCACTCCGATTTTTTGATTTCTCGGATGAAGTTTGCTTTGAGTAACTTGTCCACATGCTTCTCTATTGCTTCTCTTTTGGGGCCGGAGACACGCCTTGTTGCTTGTTTAACTGGCCTAACGCCTGGAGTCAGTTGAAGAGAGTGCTCGACGAATTCCCTGGGAATACCTGGCATGTCGGCTGCAGACCATGCGAAAATATCCCAGTTCTCACGGAGGAATTCGACGAGCGCGCCTTCCTATGCGATAGGCAGGCTAGTTGATACTTTGACAGTTTTGGCTGGATCAGTTGGGTGCACTTGGTGTGTCTTTACACCATCAGTGGCGCTAATCGTTTTGTCGACTGCCTGCTTCTTATTTTCCGGCATGAAGGTGGGGTCATTTGTGAGGGAGAGTTCTTCAAAAGTTTGTTCCATCCCAAACATCTCTGAGATCTTACTGAAATCTCGGTCGCAAGCATCCGACCTTTGAAAGTTTTGGTTCACTGTGATGACTCCCTTGGGTTCTGGCAGCTTCAATTTGAGGTATGCATAATGTGGCACGGCCATGAACCTAGCGACCGCAGGGCGTCCGAGTATAGCATGGTATTGTGATTTCCACTCGACCACCTCGAATTCCATCGACTCTGTTCTGAAGTGTTTTGCGTCGCCAAATGTAATGTCTAGTTGTATTGTTCCTTTTGGGAGGACTGCTTTACCTGGAACGATACCATGAAAAGTGTTTGTGGATTCTGGTAAGTTTTCGACTGACCTATTCATCCTACGGAGCGTGTCGGCGAAGATGATGTTGATACCGCTGCCTCCATCCATGAAGACTTTAGTCATGGCGTATCCACCAATTTGGGCGTCGAGTACCAGGGCAGCATGACCTGATTGATAGACAGACGGCGGGTGGTCCTCTCGACTGAATGTGATTGCTGTTTCGGATCCTCTCAGAAAGTCAGGCACAACCGGTGGTGCCTTGACTGCCATGTTAACGTGTCGAGTGTGAAGCTTTTGCTGCCTGTTGGAGGGGCGTCCCTTTTGAATCATGTACATCTGTCCTTGAGGCTTTGGATACTGCTCCTCCGATGTTTGTGGTATGTGGTGTATGGCTCCCGCCATCTGACTTCCTGTATTAAGGGGTGGTGGTGGTGGAAGTGCCGCGACTGGCTGTGGCATGGGTGGTGCCGCTACATAGGCGGGTGGCGCAGTTGGGGGTGTGGCTTGCCTTCTCATCATGTAACTCATCATCATTTGATCGAACTCTTGACAATTTCCCATGGTGTGGTTAGAGATTAGTCTTCCGTCATATCCTTTGAACAGGTGTAGCCTGCAATGATCATCCATCTTCTCTTCGAATGTCTTTTCTGGTCTTGCATCATCGCGTTTGCGCCATTCTTGCTTTCGGTAGCCGCCGCTACGTTGGTCACGATCTCGACTGCTTCTGCGGTCATCAGCTCGACTGTCTCGGCGATCATCGCCTCGACTGTCACGACGATTGTCGTTTCGATTGTCACGGCGGTCCTCGGAGCGCCTGTCATCTCTAGCGTGGTTTTCTTGCGATTGGGAAAATCCAGCTGCCACGAACTTCACATTGTCGTTACTACTGTAGTTATCTTTGCGTCTTCGTCTCCGATCGTCCCTGTCGCGGTGATCTCGACTTTCCCGTCGGTCTGCACGGTTGCGTGGGGAAAGTGGTCGTTTGGACCTTATGGAATCTTCTCCGTCTGCCCACTCGGTTGCGATTTTCATGAGTTCCGCCATGGATTTTGGTTTTTGGCGTCCGAGTGCCTCTCTGAAGTCTTCCCTGAAGACCCCCATGGTGAAGGCGTCAATTGCTCTGTCTTCTGAGATCGTGCCGACTGAGTTGCGGATGGCCATCCATCGTCTAATGTATGCTCGCAGTGGTTCGTCGGACCTCTGTTTGCAAGCCCTTAGCTCCTCGAATGTTTTTGCTCGCTCACACAGAGGATCGAAATATTTAATGAAATCCTCCCGGAAGTGATCCCAAAAGTCGTATGCTGCTTCGCGTAACGCTTTGAGCCAGTCGCGAGCTGTGCCCTCGAGCATCAGCCGTATGTATTGTAATGCTGTTGTGGTTGTTCCCCGTTGGCACACAACTGCCAACTTGTAGTCTTCAAGCCAGCCTGGTGGCTCCTGTTTGCAATTGAATTTTGGTGTTGTTGGTAAACCGAACCTTTTGGGCATCCTGGCCTCGCGGATTCGTCGAGTGAAGCATCGTTGAAAGAGCATCTTCTAGTTGACCCTTGTTTTGGTGCTAATGACAACACAATAGGTGTTCTAACATGGCTATTAAAGTTTGCAGGATGTATCTAAGATCTTAGCAAAAAGGAAACGATCGAAACGGGCGCTGCAAAAGCTTTTCAGCAAGCCTTGCTCCAGGCAGCGGTAGTACCGCTGGCATCAGCGGTAGTACCGCTGCACTGGACTGAGCCTTGCTCGGAGCCCTGGCTGCCGCTGGCGGTACCGCCCGAGCTACCGCCGTTTTCGGCGCTCTGTTGCGCGGTGCGGTACCCCCAGCGGTACCAGAGCGGTACTACCGCTGTCCAGCGGTACTACCGGTCCTCACAGCGGTAGTACCGCTGTGTTATTTTCTGCAGGTTCGAAGGCCAGCCCGATGTCGAGGTACCGCTGGTGGTACCGCCGGAGGTACCGCCGTTTTCACCCTTCTGTTTCTCTTAGCGGTACCTCCAGCGGTACCGGAGCGGTACTACCGCCTCCCAGCGGTACTACCGGCCTCTCCAGCGGTAGTACCGCTGCGTGAAGTTTGGACTTACAGTGAAGTGCGTGAAGCGGGCAACGGCTGGATTCAAAGGTCCAGCGGTACTACCGGCCTCTCCAGCGGTAGTACCGCTGCGTAAGTTTCAGCTCCAAACGGCCAGTTTTTTAAGAGCTATAAAAGGACCCCTTCACCTACCTTTGAAGATTAGAGCTTCTACACTCTCTCACCTCCATTGATGCAAAGCTAAGAGCTCCAAGTTCTCCCAATCCTCCCACCCAAACTCGTTGACCTTTGGAGGATTGAAGGAGAAGGCCCCGATCTACATCTTCACCGAGCCGTTCTTCATTTCCCCCTCATTTACTTGAGGGACCATTAGCTAGGGTTTCCACTAGGAAAACCTAGCCCATTCTTGTACTTACCTATTGTCTCTGTGACAGATTTTAGCTGTTCGGGAGCCCCCAAGCCCTTTGTGGGTCGTGCCCCGAATCGTTGTTGTAAAGGCTCCGGATTCCGCCTCGAAGGATTCAAATAGTGGAAAGTGAACCAAACCTTTGTGGTGCGGTTCACCGGAGATTTGGGTGAGGCCTTTGTGGCCGTTGAACCATTGTGTTGGTTCACACCTCTCCAACGAGACGTACTCCCATTGAAAGGAGGAACTCGGGAATACATCCTTGTCGTCTCGTGCTTTCACTTCGGTTACCTCTATCCTTGTTTACCGCCTTTACCTTGTATCTTGCGTAGTTGATAGCTTGTCATATAGGTAAATTCACCATAGTTGCATATCTAGAGAATTTACCTTTCGTGTCAAGCCTTAAATTGAAAAAGAACTAAAAATTGAATTAGCACCTATTCACCCCCCCCTCTAGGTGTCATACCGATCTTTTCAATTGGTATCAGAGCAAAGGCTCTCTTGTTGGGTTTAACCGCCTAAGAGAAGTATGACACATAGTGAGGATGAGGCCGAGACTCTTGCCAAGGCTAATGAGGCCCTTGAAAAGGCCAAAGTCACCATGGCATCCATGGCCGATATCAAAGCTTTGGAAACAACTTTGACATCGACCATGAATGCCAAATTTGATGAGTTTCGTGACATGTTCATGAAATTTGCAAATGGCAAGCGCTCGGAAATCATCCCACTAGAGGAAGCCTCTAACTCCGAAGAGGGTGATTACAAGGAGGATAAAGAGAAAAAGAAAAAGGGGGTTGAAACCGATACTAGACCTAAAACTTCTCCTACTTTGCATGAGGAGAAGGAAGGGTATCATGCCGTTCCGGGATGGTACTCTCCCGATCCAATTATTACAACCCGCATAAACCCTCTAGGTCCTCCACCTAAGCTTAATGCATTAGCTTTTGCAAGTTGGCAACGCTCAATGAAATCTCATGTTAACAGTGCCTCCATCGAGCTTTGGAGGATCATTGAAGATGGATATCATGTTGAGGATCCAAGCAACATGACGAAAAGAGAGTTCGCCGAAAAGCAACTCAATGCTTCCGCCCTCCACATGATCGAGCTCGCCTTGGGCGACAATGACAAACATCATGTTCTTCATGTCACCACCGCCAAAGAAGCTTGGGATTGTCTTGAAGTTGCTTTCCTTGGAAATGATAGCATGAAGAGGAATAGATATGAATCTTTGAGCAATGCCGCCGAAGGTTTCTACATGCTTGACAATGAGAATCATGAAGAGATGTATGGAAGACTCAAGACTCTTGCCAAAGCCTTCTATGATGTGGGGGCAACATATGTGGATGATGCTTGGGTCAAAAGGAAGTATGTGAATGCTCTCTTGCCTTCGGAGCCTATGGAGTTGAAGTCAATTCAAGGGAGATACAACTATCAACAAATGTCTTCACATGAAGTTATGCAAGAGGTTCAAGCCTCCAAGGTTGCCTCCAAGAATGCGGAAGATAACCGTGCTAGGGCCATGGGAATGAGACAAGGCCCCTCACTTGCCTTGAAAGCCAAGGTGACTAGTATGGATGAGAACGATGAGGTTGAAGCTTGCCCAAGCAACATTGCTCCACATGATCTTGAGCAAGCCCTCAATAGTCACATTGCTCTTGCCACAAGGGTGTTTTGGAATGACCCGGCAAGTGCTAAAGCTCGTGTTGATCGAGAGAACAACTCAGGTGGCAAGAAAGAGCTTGCCTCAAGGACAAAGACTTGCTACAATTGTCATGACAAGAATCACTACATAAGGGAGTGTCCATATGAGAACCGTGAGCAAAATGGTGGGAAGCTTATCCCAAAGGATCACTCCAAATTGATTCAAAAGAAGCCCGCAAGACCAAGGAAGCCTTTCTTCAAGAAGGCACCGAGAATTGTGTTGGTGGCACAAGAGGAATATGCTACAAGTGATTCCGAAGATGAAGATGCACCTAACAAAGAGGTAGCCGCATTGGCTATTGTCTCCACTTCATCATCATCTCTCTTTGAATCCCCCAATGAGAACCTCTCCACCAACACCGCTCGTTGCCTCATGGCTCATATCACCGAGGTATCATCCCCTTCTTCTAAGACTACGCATGATCAATCTAGTCTTGAGATTAAGAAGGAACTAGTTGCCTTCGATACTCTTGTGACTAACTTGCAAGGTGAGGCCAAGGAACATGTTGAGTCTCTCATGAGACAACTATGTGCGGCCGAAGAACTTCTTCAAGAAAAGAGTAAGATTGAGAGAGAGGATTCTCTCACCATTGCTTCTTTGAATGCTTCCATAGCATCCTTAAATAGCTCTCTTGATGAAGAAAGTGAATATAGAACCACTCTTGAGGAAAGACTTGAGTCTCTTGATGCTAAAAATGATGAAATCATTGATAAAATCATTAAGGATAGAGATCATGTCTTTACTAAATATAAAGTGATTAAAAAGGAGAAAGTTGAACTTGGAGTTGTGAATGCTAGACTTCTTGAGGATATGGAGAAGCTTGAAAAAGCTCACAAGGTCTTGGAATCGACCCACTCCCTTCTAGTCAAGTCTCATGAACAACTTCAAGCTCAACTTTCTAAAACTCGTTCAACTAGTATATCCATTCTTCCTCGTATTCATGAAGATGTTAGTGAAGAAAATGCTAGGTTGAAGGTGGATCTTGCTAAGGCCACTAGTGCTAAGACCTCTATTCCCAAAGGTAAAGATAAGGGTATTGCTTACTTGTTTGAGCAAAAACCACACAAAGGGAAGGAGGGTCTTGGTTATGTGGCCGAAGCAAAGAAGAAAGTGAGCAACATCAAGAAGAACAAGACCAAGCCCGCACAAGCAAAGACTTCCATTGCGGGTAGCAATGCCACTAGGGGCAAGACTACTCGTAGTGACTTCGCGGGGCATAACAATCCCAATTATATTCTTTATGTTGACTATTATGGTGATGTTTATGCAAAATATGTTGGTCCTTATGATGGTTACATTGATTACTCTATTTGGGTTCCTAAGACCCTTGTTGCTAACCGAAAAGGACCCATTGAGAAATGGGTACCTAAATCCAAGATATGATCTCTTGTAGGACTATGCTTCCGGTGGATCTAAATGGGTAATTGATAGTGGATGCACTAGTCATATGACCGGAAGCAAGGAGATCATGACGGAGTTGAGACCAAATCTAAATCACTCAACCGTCTCTTATGGCGACAAGTCTAAAGCCGAGGTAAAGAGTCTCGGCAAGGTGGTAGTTGCAAGGGATATCACCCTTGTAAATGTCATGCTTGTTGAGTCTCTAGGTTACAATCTTATGTCCGTTCGTGCTCTTAATAAGATGAACTTTGATGTCCATTTCACTCTTGATATGGTGGTACTCTTGAGGAGCAAGACTCTAAAGGTCATGTTCGTTGGGTATGTTGAAAATGAGTTGTTTGTGGTTGACTTTTCGGGGTCAACCAACACTCAAGCAATATGCTTATTCGGAAAGGCCGACGTGGGGTGGTTGTGGCATCGCCGCTTATCCCATGTCAATATGAGAACTTTGCAAAGTCTTC